>CAOKZL010000573.1:0-1412157 GCA_948472985.1 Iguana delicatissima | reverse complement strand
TTGGATTCCTTGGAAAAGTCCAGCTTCTATTTAAGCCTATTATCCACAGGAATGATGTGTATTTGCCTGACAAATGACTCAGTCTTACCTGGAGGAATTTTGGAGTTGACCTCTGCTTCTCACATTTACAGTCAAATTCTTTCCCTTGCTCAGTTTGAGCTCTGTCACCTTTCAGGCTTGAATTTGATATCAGGGCCAATAAAATGTGTTGCCAATTATATACGATGCCAATTAGGTATGGTGCCCATCCAAACTAAACTGATATTGGGGACCCTCAAAGCGGGGCCTTACATGGCCAAGCAAAACCAGAATGTGGTCAAGATGATAAAAGTTATTAATGAAGAACATACAAGGTAGGAGAGGCTGCAGTGGTTTACTTTTGCTTGAACTTACTGGGAAGAGCAAGGTTCTGTCCCCTCCTTTCCTCTCCCCACTGCTGATTTAACTGAGAGCACACTACTTTTGCATTTCGAACTCAGTTTGTAGCGACTGAAGTAAGCTGTGGTCAAAGGGGGAAAGTAGGAGAAAGAGAGAGAAACTGGGACATTTTAAAAACAGCTGAAAAAGTGGGAGGATAAAGGATTAATTAGGGCTGCCCCTGCCAAACTGCAGCCTTCCAAATTGTGATTGTACTGGCTAGAGTCCTGGACTGAGATCTGGAAAGCTCAGTACCCTTTCGATTCACAAAGATCATTCAGTGAAGATTATCTATCAGCTTGACCTATTTTAGAGGATTTTTATGGGGATGAAATACAGAGAAGAGTAAAGGATGCTATGTTGAACTTCCTGTAGGAAAGACAGGAGGTGGATATTGCTAAAAAATAATAAACACGTATTGTTTGGTGTAAGAAGCTGCTTTATTGACTTAAACCAATGATTCATCAAGCTCCACACCACTGTTATATCAAGGGTGGGCAACATGGAATTTCTGAGGGCCAATTTTCCACCCCCTGGACTCACTAGGAGCCGCACAGTTTTCACTAGGTTTGTGAAATCTCAGGGACTCCTCCTGAGTTTCAGGATCTATTCCTTCTTCTCCTTTCCTCAGGGTAAAGGGCAGGAATCTCATGAGGAGACAATGGCCTTGAAAAGGATGTGCATATATGCTTTCTTCATTTTCTAATGTTTGTGCTTTTTTCTTGAATAGCATACTCTGTAAACCAAAGTCCCCTCAACTTGTAAGTTGCTGTGTTTTGTTCTTTTCCTCATTCTTTGTTTTCCAGCAATGTAAATAACACATGTTGTTTATGAGAGGAAGACTCAGCACAAAAGAAAGCAGAGGAAAAAAAAATCAGAAATGACAACACCAAAAACAACAATACAATATCAACCTTCAAACAACTAGGATTGAAGTATCAGATGAAGTTGGCTGTCACGTACCAGTCTTACCTGTCTGCTTTCAAATCATTTAGACTTAAGGTGACCTTAAGGTGAAAATATGATCATGTTTGCTTAGCAAGACTAATTCAAAAGGGAGTTGCCTTTGCTTTCTTCAGAGGCTGAGAGAGTGTGACATACCCGAGGTCACCCAGTGACCAGGCAACAATTTGAGACAATGTCTCTGGAGTTGTGGTCCAATATTCAAGTCATTATACCATGCTGGCTCTCAGTTGTCCTTTTATAAAACATTATATCCACCCCTAACTTTCCACCAATCCCCTAGTAAAGCCTACTATGTTCTCTGCTTTTTGGGAAATTTTGTCCTAAAGAATGAGAAGAGGATACTTACAGCTACCTATTCCAGGGGGCAGGTTCCTGGAGATCAATGTCAAGGAAGATCGACCCAGGAAAATTCAGGTGGAAAAATATGAGTCTGGGGAGAAAGGAGGAAAAACATGATATCTGAGAAAGCAAAATGAAAACTAAAGAAATGGAGGAGGGGAAAGAGGAAATCAAGATTTATTCAGAACTGTCCCTCAGCCAAAATTCTAGCAGGGAGACAATATCACTGTATTTTTAAAAAATCACAAAGAAAATTATCTGAAAACAAAAATTAATCAGACCTGCACAATGGTGTGGAAGACTTAACACTGGGAAACCTAACACACCATAAAAACTGGATATTTTCCTCAAAATCAGGAAACTGAAAGACAAACCAAGCCAGGAAAGCTTCAGAACAGGCAAAATCTGCAAAAACAGTAAACAGAAATCAGAAAACAGCAACAGCAACAAAAAACATTCAGTGCCTCTTGGGGGATACTGCTACTTTTTGACCCACAGCCACTCACAATTTATTTCCTCCATACTATGTAGCATCTTCATCTTCATATGCAATTCAGTTCTCTTGGAACTAGCTACAAATAAATAGTTGCTCTTAATTTGTTTGTTTTTGCAGAAAGTCCAACTTTACTAGGTTAGATTACAGTTGTAAATTGGTGCAGGATAACTTTACTCCTTCTGTGCTGTAACTGTTCTTAATTATTTCTGTAGTTAAAGGGAATAACTTCACTAAATGGCAGAGAAGGGATATGACAGAGTTCAAGCGCACGTTTGAGCTGTGTCTCACCTTGCTGTGCTGTGCATTGTTGTAGGTACTGAGCAGATGGTGAAGTTTACAGGAGGAAAGTATGTTCTTTTCCACAAGCTAAAAAGTTTGTAGCATTCAGGTATTTATTCCTCCGCTAACTTAATTGAATACAAACTACCTTTGTACTATGAACTCAGTTACTCCAACAGAAATAAGCTGAGGACAAAAGGAGAAGAAAGTGCAAGAAGGAGATAGTAACTAGAGCACTTTAAAAGCAGTTGAGAAACTGGGACTACAGAAGATTAATGGGGCTGTCCCTGCCAAACTGGGATAGTTGGAACATACAGTATCATACTAAAAAGAGGACTTTCAGTTTCCTTAGAAATAACTGGAGCAGATGACCACACATTCAAAAAGGAGAGATGGAACAGTAATGGGAGATTTCAACTATACTGATATATGTTGGCAGTCAAACTCTGCCAAAAGCACAAGGTCCAACAAGTTCCTCACTTCCCTTGCAGACAATTTCATTGTCCAGTAGGTGAAAGAAGCAACAAGGGGATCAACTATTTTAGATCTGATCCTGACCAACAGGGAGGACCTTGTTAATAGGATGGAAGTGATGGAATCCTTAGGTGGGAGTGACCATGTTGTATTGGAATTTGTCATTCAGCAGGAAGGGTAAGCCAAGTGCAGCCAGACATGCATCCGAGACTTTAAAAAAACTGATTTGTGTAAACTTAAGGAACCACTGGCTAAAATTCCGTGGTCAAGAATACTGAAAGAGAAAGGAGTTCATGATGAATGGGAATTTCTTAAAAGTGAGAAACTGAAGGCACAGTTCAAAACTGTGCCAATAAGGAGGAAAAATGAGAGGTGTCTAAAGAAACCAAAATGGTTGACTAAAGAACTCTCAGCTGAGTTAAGTGTTAAACATATACAGGAAATGGAAGAATAGCAAAATCACCAAAGCGGAATTCATACAAATATGTAGGGAGAAGGTCAGAAAAGCTAAAGCACAGAATGAACTCAGGCTTGCCAGAGAGATTAAAAACATTTTAAAAAGGGGCTTTTTTAGATATGTCCACAGCAAAAGGAAAAACAAGGAAAATGATAGGGTCACTGCGTGGAGAAGATGGTCAAGTACTAACAGACGGAAGAGGAAAGGCAGAACTACTCAACATCTTCTTTGCCTCAGTTTTCTCCCAAAAGGAAAGAAGTACTCAACCTGGGGGTGGGGAGCAGGCAGGGAAGTGGGGGAATGCAATTCAGAATAGGTAGAGGAATACCTGGCTTTGCTAGATAAATTCAGGTCTCCAGGCCAGATAAATTACATCCAAGGATATTAAAAGAACTGGAAGAAGTAATTTCAGAACAACTGGCAATAATTTTTGAGAACTCTTGGAGAATAGGAGAAGACCCAGCAGACTGGAGGAGGGCAAATGTTGTCCCCATCTTAAAAAAGGGGGAAAAAGAGGACCCAAATAATTATCACCTGGTCAGCCTGACATCAATACCAAGAAAGATCCTAGAGCAGATTATTAAACAACCAGTTTGTAATTACTTAGGAAGCAATGCCATGATCACTAAAAGTCAACACGGGTTTCTCAAAAACAAATCATACCAGACTAATCTTATCTCTTTTTATGATAGAGTTACAAGCTTGATAGATGAAGGGAATACTGTGAATGTAGCATATTTTGATTTCAGAAAGGCCTTTGGCAAAGTTCTCCATTACATTCTTGCTGTCAATGTCAGGTGGCGGCTTAAGCAGACACAGAGGCAGGGGCTGAGTTTATGGCTTTTAGTAATAAAGAAATAAAAGAGGTTACGTCACCAAAACGAACAGAGGCAGCAAACTCAACAGCAAGGATAGCCTGGAACAGAAAGCCCATGACACAGGATGCAGATTCTCGGGTGGTAGACAGTTGTTGCCCTGTGCCCAACTCCCCCAGCGTCTGTCTTAAATACACAGTCTTTAGCCCAGCTGGGGCTGATCAAATGTCCATTGGCCCAGCTCACAGCTGGAGCCTCTCAGACTTCAGAGTTGATTCAACAGCTGCTTCTCTCGCAGCCGCTGTAATCTTCGAACTGCCCCCTTCTCTAGCCGCCTCTGGAGGAATGTGGGGGCAGGGTCTGCTGCAAACTCCAGGTTCGAGTCAGAGACAGCAACCTCTGTCAGGCCAGCAGCACTGGTCTCATCTGCTGCAGGTACTGGCTCGGGATCTGGCCCTGGGACAGCTGTGGGGATGTTGGCAGGCCCCTCCCCTGACTCTGAAGGAGCCCCCTCTCCCTCCAAGGGATCCTCCCCCAGCTGGGAGTCCAAGTCTAACTCGGAGTCCCCGTCTGAATTGGCAGCATGCTCAGCCTGGCTCACAACACTTGCAAAGAAGCTAGTAAAATGCAGGTTGGACAGTGCTACTGTTAGGTGGATTTGTAATTGGTTGACCAGCCAAACCCAAAGGGTGCTCACCAATGGTTGCTTTTCATCCTGGAGGGAAGTGCCACAGGGTTCTGTCCTGGGCCCAGTGCTCTTCAATATCTTTATTAATGACTTGGATGAAGGAATAGAGAGCATGCTGATCAAATTTTCAGATGATACCCAATTGAGAGAGGTTGCTAATACTCCAGAGAATAGGATCAAAATTTAAAAGGACCTTGACAGATTAGAGAGCTGGGCCAAAACTAACAAAATGAATTTCAACAGAGAGAAATGTAAGGTCCTACGCTTAGGCAGGATAAATGGAATGCACAAATATAGGATGGAGGACATGTGGCTAGATAACAGTATGTGTGAAAGGGACCTAGGAATCTTGGTGGACCACAAGTTGAACATGAGCAAGTAGTGTGATGTGGCAACCAAGAAAGCCAGCACAATTCTTGTTTGCATCAATAGGAGTATGGTGTCTAGATCGAGGGAGGTAATGGTACCACTCTATTTTGCTTTCATTAGACCTCATCTGGAACACTGTATCCAGTTCTGGGCACCTCATTTCAAGAAGGATATTGACAAGCTGGAGTGAAAGGTTTGGAAGCCATGCCCTGTGAGAAACAGCTTAGGGAGCTGGGTATGTTTAGTCTGCAGAAGAGAAGATTAAGAGGGGACATGATAGCCATGTTTAACTATTTGAAGGGATGTCATGTCAAGGGGGTTTGTTTTCCACTTCTCCAAAGACTAGGACAAGGAGCAATGGATTCAAGCCGCAGGAAAAGAGATTCCATTTAAACCTCAGGAAGAACTTCCCAATGGTCAGAGCTGTTCAGCAGTGGAATATGCTGCCTTGGAGCATGGTGGAGTCTCCTTCTTTGGAAGTTTTTAAGCAGAGGCTGGATGGCCATCCGTTGGGAGTGCTTTGATGTGGATTCTTGCATGGCAGGGGATTATTTTGGATGGCCCCTGTAGTCTCTTCCAACTCTATGATTCTATGATTTTATGAGTTTTGCCCTCTGTTTGTTAAATAGCCATGCCAACACCCATTATATGGAAAATCAGTTATTTTTGCATATTGATTCCCCTATCAATTACATTTTGGATGCTGTTTTTCCTGATGTACCACTTTTTGTTTATTACTTCCTTAATATATGCATTTTTACATAATTCCCCCTGATATATGCATTATTGTTTGCAAAATTTGAGCCAAGAACCTCATGACAACATTGGTAAAAATATGTGGCCTCAGGCATAACTGAGTTCTGATATTTTTCCAGGAGGTAGGACAGTATCCTTCAAAATGCAGACCAAACAAAATTCTGTGCCCCACAGAATTTTAATCAGAAGCCACAAGCTTACATCTAATCCATATCCATGCCTCTGCCATTTAGCCATGCTGCACTGAATTCTGTCAGATGTGCATTATAAATGTATATCACTTTTCACAGTCTGGGGCAACTAGTCCCACGTGTAAATATCTTTAAAAGCACATCACTGGCCAGAATCCTGGTTGTGTCTCATGCATTATAAGCTTCCCTATAGAAGTGGTGGAAAAAATTATGCCTGATGTGCAGTCTTTGCATCCAGTTCAAGACTGAGGATGTGGACTTGCATATGCAGTATCATTGTACTACAGATGCATATTCTTTGGCAATGTGAGTTCTACCTATCATGAATTTGTACTAGTACTATTCTGGTTATGTATTCAGTTGTGTATTCAAATGCTTATTCACTTGTGCATTCAGAGTTTCATATAGCATGATCAACAGATAATTCTCCACAAATTGATTTACGCTACACAATCCTGAGATAGGCTCTTAAACTACATATGTTTGAGCTTAGGAAAACTAGTATACAGGGAAATGTGAGAGATACAAATAGATCTCTCAAGCACAATAATCAAATTGGAAAGGCAGGAGCTGTACAATCACCGGTCCCACGCTCACTCACAAACAGATTCTAGCAGAGGAATAAACAAGCTTAAATTTCAGCTACACATTCAAATGTTCATTCTGTTGCACAACATTGCCATTCAAAACAAGGTTCACATAGAATTTTCAGCACATGACACCATATGCAGAGATTTACACTACATATTTCTGATCTTGGATCTCAACTTACATGTGTCAGAGCATAGAAAAACTATTTTGGAAAATGTGAGATCTTCAAGCAGAGCAATCAAATTGGCAAGCAGAAGCTAAATAACAATCAAACACTCACCAAAGCAGCCACTCATACATAGGGTCTGACAGAGAAAGTAAAGTAAAACAAAATGAACAGGAAGTCACCATAAGTACATGCTGTGTCAAAACTCCTACAAATAATATACAAACTAGCAATTAGTGAGTACAGACAGGTAAAGCTTTCTGACTTTAACAAATTATTGGTGAAAGGGGCAAGAATTCCTAGAATTGCTATGCTGGTTGGGAATACTAGATGCTCCAGTCCAAAAAAACTTCACTGTGAAGTCAAGTATTCCAGTTGCCCAGAGACCATTGTCCAAAGCTGGTCATTCCTAGCCTGAGGAATTATAGAAATGACCCAAATTGTTAGGAACAAGCCTTTGCTGCTATCATGGGCAATATTATTGTTCTGCCAACATTGCCATATCTGGTCAAAATGCCCCTTGGGGGAAAAACCACAGCATTTTCCCATCCTCTTTTTTGGCACAGAATTTGGAGAAAAAAAACTGCAAAGAGCTAAGTGGCTACTGAAGCTTATTGAGTTATTATTGAAAAACATCACCTCCAGCACCTGGGAAAAGGAGGTGGCTAACTCCCAACATAAATCTAATTATTAAAGGAAGAAAGAATTTGGCAAGGGTTTAATAGATTGTTTCTCATTAGCATTGTTTCCAAGGAGGGTGCAGAAAGGAGCAAACCAACCCATGAAAATCAATCTGCCAGGGACTGAAATGAATTATTGTACAAAACAGAGTATGTTTTAACTGCTTCTCAGCTGTTCAAGTACCAAGCCATAAAAATGCTGACTTTGGTGGTACATTTCAACCTGGAAACTGTCAATGTGTCCAGTTTAAGAGGAGGTTATCTATGGAGAAGGAAAGAAACTAAGCCACTGAAATCTTGGTTCAATGGGATTGACTTCTGAGTAGACAGGGTTGTAATGCAAATATGTAGCTATATTTTGTACAAGATCAAACCAAGGCCTAACACAACACATGAAGATTACACATCGTAAGCAGAAACAACTTCCATGTGTCTGTTTCTGTCCAAAAATTTGCAATACGTATATGAGAAATGTACTGTGTTGCAACTCCCATTGTTCCACACCTGGAACCCCACGTAGCCTCCACTGCCACAGGCTATTTTGGGGGTGCAAATACCTCTGATTTCAGGATGCCCAGTTCAGTCTTTCAAAGGTCTACCCATCATTCTGTCCATCTGGCTCCTGAACAAGAACTGTCCTTAGATCCTACCTAAGCCAAGCCACGTTTCAGCTCTTCACTACTTTTCTGGAGTGATAATTATAAACTCCCCCCCAAAAAACCCTCAGTCTCTTTATCCATATTTTCTCCTCCCTTTCTCCTTCAGTTAGCTCTTGTGTGAACGTTTGACTGTTTGTATTTTGTGTGCATGCATGAGTGAATTCCCCCCAATAAAAACACATTTTTAGCTTACTTTTGAATCTCTGGCTGGTTCTTTTCCTGCATTAGCCCATAAACATTGGTAGGAAAGGTCTTGTCAAGTTAACCCCCCTCTTGCAAGCCTCCTTTTTGAGCTAATTAATTCCCCACTTCGCAAGGAGGTATTTGGCATCATGGGGTGACCCTTGTGGCACCTACTTTTTGGGGTAACGGGGGTGTGGATTTTTTTTAAAAAAAAAACCAGTTTGTCACTATGGCCTCCAAATGTCCTGATTTGGTAGGGACAGTCCTGATAAAGTCTCTGCCATCCCACTTCTTCAGATACTTTGAAAATATCCCAGTTTCTCCTCTTTTTTCACTTTTTCCCCTTCTTCCACAGCTTATTTCAGTTGCAGAAGACTGAGTTCAAAGTAGTTTTCCCTCAATTAACTCATCATGGCAGAAGAGAGCAGGTAGCAGGAACTTGCCCTTCCCAGTAGGCTCAGGCAAAAGCAAAACTGCTGAAGCCTATCCTAACTAAGACCATTTCCACACTAGACTATTATAGCACTATTATTCCACTTTCATCATCCTGTGGCTGATGAAAGTAGAATAATAATGCTGTAACAGTCTAGTGCAGAAACGGCCTAACATATTTTTCCCCATCAATAATGTTTGCCATCTTGGCCACCTTCTAAGTCTCTTGGCCATACATTTCATCTGTAAAATCTTGTGGTGTATGCTATAGATCTGTAGGCACTCAGCAAGATAAGAAAAGGGATCTTTCAGTTTGAGAGTCAAATTCAATTTCTGACATATTCTCAGGACAAAATTCAAGTGCTGGACAGAGCCAAAGGCAAAAGTGTGAAACCAAAAATACTACTGTACTTTAGCATAGAGCTTTTGCTGCCAATAAGTAAGCCTTAGAATTGGAAAGTCAGTCTTTCAGAATGAGGAAAGCCCCCTCAAAAGCCCAGGAATAGGTAAACAATGCTGTCATGGGGAAGAGGGGTCAAGCTAGAACCTCAGGATATTGATTTTGGACCCAAGGTTCTTCACTTCTGCCATTTCACAATGTTGTCACTCAGTAAGTGAGCAAGCTCTTTGCCTGAAGAAGTCCCAGTTCAACACAGATGGAAAAGCAATGAGCACACACTGGGATTTTTAATTAACGTATCCAGTTTAGGGCTTGTACAACTATTATTAAAAACACTTGTACTGGACAACCGGCAATCCACAAACTTCACTCCAAGGTAGACAGTAGTTTTCCTTTGTAGAAAACGCAAACAACACAACACACTTCTTCTGAAGATGCTGAGACTAAGGCATGCATGGAGCTTCTGCTTTTTATACACACAAATCCATATTTTAGGCTCACAAAGCTGTGATTGGAGATGATCATAAATCTAACATCCCACACTTCTTTAGACAGTTCCCAGACCCACATTTGTTTCCCACTTCTTGTCCTTGGAGCAGGAACATATTCCCTGTCTTTTATATTTGACATTTGAAGTTCTCAAAACACTCTCATTTACACTTTCATTTGCACCAGCTCTGATTTTCTCCCACTTACCGGATACATTGTAGCAACAGGCAAAAAAGCAATGAAACAACTGATACTTTGTAAAAATGCAATGTACCAAGCAGGTACATTGTTGCAATCCTCAATTAGCATTGGATACTCTGTAGCATTACAACTTAATGGAGTTCTAGAGCAGCACCTCTAAATTGATTACAATACAGTATTCTAATACATATCCAGAAGACCAACTTATGGAAGGCTCTGCATCCTGACACACTTGAGTGTTTCTTGGTTGCCTGTTACATCAAGTATTTGCTTTGAATTAGATGCAAGAACATGTGGACTATGACAAATGTGCATTTTTGGGGAAATGTGTGCAAATATGTTTTAGTTCATAGGGCCGGTGTGGCAAATATGTACATTAAGAAAAATGTATTAAAATACATATGCTAGGCGAACATAGCACAATACATACAAATCTTGTGACTCGACGCAGAACTTGGGCAAGAGTTCAATCACTGGCATGTCCAGATAAACCTAGGAAATATTTCCTGTCTAGTATTTGGGAGGAAGCACCCCTAGTCTGTATAGGGTATACTAGAAGTTTCCAGACTTTCATAGAACAGAGGAAATTGCCTTATATCAAGCTATACATTGATCTTCAAGTTCAGTTATCTATATAAGCCAAAGTATCCCAGGGTTCAAACATTTTTGGTTCCCAAATGTGGGGGAGTGTGGGGGCCCTTTTGCTATGTTTTGGATCCATTTAAGGCCCAGGAGATAGAACTTTAAAAAAAACACCAGGAAGTCACTTTTAAAAGGTGTTGTCATGAGCCAGGCTGAGCGTGCTGCCGATTCAGACTTGGACTCCAATTTAGACTTAGACTCCCAGCCGGGGGAGGATCCCTTGGAGGGACCTTCGGGAGAGGGGGCTCCTTCAGAGGCTAGGGAGGAGTCTGCCAGTGACCCCACAGCTGTCCTGGGCATGGGTCCAGAGCCAGTATCTGCAGCAGATGTTTGTGCTGCAGAGGATAGTGCTTCTGACCTGACAGAGGCTGGTGTTTCTGACTCCAGCCCAGAGTTTGCAGCAGACCCTCCTCCCATGTTCCTTCAGAGGTGGCTGGAAAAGGGGGCGGTTCGGAGGTCTCAGCGGCTGCGGGAGAAGTGTCTGATGAATCGGCCCTGAAGTCTTGAGGGGCTCCAGCTGTGAGCTGGGCCAACAGACATTTGATCAGCCCCAGCTGAGCTAAAGGCTGTGTATTTAAGACAGATGCTGTTGGAGTTGGACATGGGGCAACAACTGTCTACCAACTGGGAATTTGCATCCTGTGTCATGGGCTTTCTGTTCCAGGCTAAACCTTGCTGTTTGAGTTTGCTGCCCCTGGGACTTGAATGTTTGTTTTGGTGATGTAATCTCTTGCTTTATTTATTACTAAAGCCATAAACTCAGCTCCTGCCTCTGTGTCTGCTTAGCCACCACCTGACATTGACAAGTGTCTCCTGGGTCCAAAACCTTTGGAGGCTATAGATATCATCTTTAAAAAAAAATCAGAAGGGTGTGGTAGGAGATGCAGCTCTCTAAGGTCCCCTGGGGTGCTAATGAAGATTCTGAGAGATAAGGTCTACAATATCTGAATGCTCAAAGTTTCTCCACTCCTGATGTAGACAGTACTGCCATGTTGTGTGGTACCTTTCTATGTGCCAAAACAATCTGGATAGTACTAATATAGCCTATTTGATCATTGGCAGAAAGAGGTCTAATTGCTAGTTCCCACCAGAGTTTACCCATGAGAACAACAGGATTTACATACATGTTGGCTTACCATTCAGCAGACTATTCAGTAGGTCTACTCTAGTTGGGACTAGCAATTGGATGTAGGCCAGAGTGTTTAATATTTGGCAGCATTTGATCGTTGACATGTAACAATAATTAGTATTTGACAGGTGATGACAGATTATGAGATTTCATATCCGAAGCCTGCCAAAATCAAAGCTATCACAAGAAATGCCAACCAGCTGAAAGCATTTGGATCTTAATGTTTAAAATTTCACATTCAAAATGTAGGTTTGAATTTTGAACTTTATTTTTTTGTTTCTTTCATTTGAAATTTAGAGTGAAATGTGGATGAACATTGAATATTTGTGAAAGTATTTCATCCTTTCACTGTACCTCTGTGTTGCAGAGGTGTTGAATGATGAAAAAAAATGAGCAAAATGAAGCTACTATAATTATCCTACAACACATCTATTGAAGGTAACTGGAATCTGTCTAGCTCTGGGCCGTCATGCTAGTGATGTAGATGTTAGGTTAAAAATGCATCAGGAAGAAAAACGCATTATGGAGAATGCAAGACAGATGCTGTGCTGGCAGGTTACATTACAGTCGGGAGGGCTTCAAATTCCTTGTTCCCTTCTATGTACCTAAAATGAACACTGCATGTCCAGCTAAAAGGTATAAAGGTCTAACTTCACTTACACACACTCTTTTCAATGGAAAAAAAAGTGGAATAAAGTAGAGAGACTTAATGTGAGAACCAGGATTGAGTGTTGCATGAGGACATTGACCTTCACCATGATATGGCTACGACTGTATCTTCCTACTGAATTATGCATCATAATATTTATGTTCCAATTTAAATATTATTTAATATTTAACTTACCATGAAACATTCACACCATTACAGTCCCTTGGTGTTCACCATTGTTATAGCTTCCAGGGTACAGCCAGCCTTTTTTTTTTTTTTTTTTTTTTTGAGGTCCCATAATACACACATCTCATCTTGATTCAGGTAGCTGTGTTAAGGCTGCCTTTGCTACTTGGAAAAGTACACACAGAACAAAAGAGTTGAAGTACCTCCCCTGTAGGACCAGACTAAGGCCATTTCCACACTAGATTGTTATAGCACTATTATAACAGCAGGCCCCTCCCAAAACTGCAAACCCCAGGATTCCATAGGACGTTGAAAGTGGAATAATAGCGCTATAACAATCTAGTGCAGAAATGGCCTAAGACATCTGACTGCAAAAAGTGCTTCCATAACCATGATGAAAGTGCACATCACCACTTGGAAACTCACCCCCCTCTCTAAACACACACACACACACACACACACACACACACACACACTTGATAGCCAGGATAGTATAGTGGTTTAAGCATTGGGCTACAACTCAAGAGACCAGGGTTCAATTCTCTGCTCAGCCATGAAAACCCACTGGGTGCCTTGGGTGCATCACTCAGCCTCAACCCCATTACAGGTTCACCTTAGGATTGCCATAAGTCAGAAATGATTTGAAGGCACACAACAACAATAATGACACAAACAATTATACATTTGACTCCCCCAAAAGAAGTTAGCTGCCATTGGAGTTAGTTATAAAAGCTGGTCTTCTATATCAGCTACTTAGTTAAGTTTAATTTACTAAGTAGCTTCTCCTGGCCCAACCTCCCTTGCCCCACCTGATGGAAATGTCATTCACCCATCCTCTGATCATCGGCAAAAAGGATCTCCTTCTTCCCATGCAGCTGATAAAAAGTAGGCTGGATAGGAGTTACAATCAAGGCAATGATTATAAATGGTAATTCTGGGTGACTGTTCTATACTCATGATTGCTGCTTAATCATGATTGTGACACTATTGTCACAAGTGTAGCCAGCTGTGTGAGGAGAAAGACGTCCATTCTTCTGGTGATCAAAACAGGAATGAATGATGTTTCCATCATGTTTTGTGGGGAGTGGTTGGGCCAGGAGAAGTTACTTAGTTAAGTATACTTACCATTTATAGATATTCTTAAGTAGCAGTTGCAGAATACTGGCCTTCGTTAGTTGCCATTAGACTTTTTAAAAAGTATTTTTTTTACTTTACTGTGTCTCGAAAGTACCTAAACAGTTACTTTTTGAATACCTTTGCTTTTTTAAAAAATGTGAGAATTGAAAGCCATTGACCTATAGTAAAAGCATGCACGCACGCACACCCCTCCTGTCTACTTTCTCATTATCTCAACCCTCATGAGAGTTCACAAGGCAGCAGCACTGAATACAGCACAGACCAGCACTGGAGCCACATGATAGCCTTCTGCCACTACTTAGTGTGCCCACCCACCATATCTGTATAAGTAACTAACAAATTAAAGTTATACCAAAAAAACAGTGAGTGGTACCATCCTTCATTGAACGGTGCCATGTTGGATAGGAACTCTGCACTTAGAAAATAAGCTCACTATTGCCACCATCTGTCCTGTACTGGATCTAAGTGTAGTTTCAGGACTTTCCAGGAGTTTTTTCAATGCCAAACATTGACAAGTTACTGCTATAGCATACATTCATTGGTGGTCAATGTTGTGGCAGATAGTACACAGCAGAGAAGCATTCTAGCATATTCACAGATAATGTCCAATCCCTCTCACAGCCAGTGGTAGAACTGGGCCGCCAAACAAATTCTGCCTCATCCAGCAATCAAATTTCCCATTGCAGGATATGTGGGGAGCCTCAGTTGGGATGACCCCACAGGCTGTGGCTGATGGAAGATGGACTCCGAAGAGTTACATAATTCATCAGCAAATGAAGAAGATCAAAGTGTGCAAGCATGACATCTTTCCACCCCATAGTTATAAGAATTGTGCAAGCAGGTTAGCAACAGAAAAAAAATTCCTCCCTCATCTATTCTCAGCCTTTGTTACTTTTTCCAGCCTCATACCACTTGAAAAAGTATCCAGCAAGACTTTGCAAATACAAAAAGGAACCCTTTTGTACCACTGTAAAGCTGCTAATGTTTGACCATGATGCTAACAAAGACTCCAGAACCCATCTGCCTGGTGGCAGAGGTCTAGATCACTACACCAACCCCCAGTGGTTGCAAAAGTTGGGGGCAGTGTAATATGACACATCTAAGTCTGGAGAAGTCTACTTGAATATCCTACGTGCTCTACACACTTTGTTTTGTCAGAACCTTTAGAACATCTTGTAACATCAGACAGCATGAGTAACAGGAGTTCCTGAGGATCCCACTGCTCCTGCTGAAAGAGATCATGGCTTTGTAAGTATTCCAATTAAAGCAGGGGCTGGGAAATTTTTAGTAAGGCTTATGGGCCAATCCACTGCTCCAAAAAAACCTTTACAGACTGCATCCCACCCTGCTGGTGCTACATACTGCCCAAATTTGGTGGCTAACTATGCAGCTGATTTTCAGTGGCAAACTGGAAATGCATATTTATAAGGTTTTTTCTTGGTCTGCCATCAAATTTTGGTGGCATAGTTTTCAAATGGTATTGGAGCTCAAAAACAAACTTGGAGGAGCACAGGTGGCTGCAGGCTGTGTGTTGCCTTCCCGTGACTAAAGCTACACCCAAGTTCAAGAGCAAATATTCAATGTGAACCATATTCAAGGCACACCAAGAGTTCTGCTCTTTAACCCCTAAGTTACCAATGTCTTCAGGACCAATGGAGACCGCTGCCCAATCATCAGTGTTCAAGAAAGATGTGACTCCCAGGCCAGTTGGCCTTTGTACTAGAATGAAGGAAGGCATCTTCTTTGTCTCAGAAAGCCAAATGAGTTTACTTAGCCTGGATGCATATATTCTATGAGAATATTCACAGAACAGCAGCTACTGCCACTGTCATCTCATCCACCCCAATTTCTTCTGCCTCAAGACCCATAAGGGCAGGAAAAGGTGTGATAGGACCAGCAGCAGTGTCTTATAGAACATTTTTTCCCAATCTGAAAAGCAGTGAAACTGTATATGAAAACGTTTCCAGGGAGCTATCAGTATTAGCCCATTGCAAGAAAACAGTAGAGCTTTGTAGTAACTTAAAGACTAAAAGAAAATTATTCGGCAAAAACTTTTGTGCACTGTAGTCTGTTTTATCAGATGCAGAGTGTTGCCTGGAGAGACAGAAATTTATACACATGTTTGATTAGAAGGGTGGTGAAAGGAAATGTCATGCCCCAGTCCCAAGGACTCAGGTGCAAGCACAAACAGGACTCTCCCCAACAGCCACCACAGAGAGACATGAACAGGACAATACTTACTGCCACCAGCATAGATGGAAAAGGGAGAGCCCACAAGAATCAGAGTGTTTATATAAAGATGATGCATTAATTAGGCAAACAGCTGGGGGAGGCTGTCAGCCCATAAATACAGGGGAGGGGATGAAGAGAAATCTGTTGCAGTCAACTGGCGTCACTGGTGGAAGCAACACATCTTATGTTCAGATCTCTGACCCGTGTTCCTGGAAACTTTGACCCTTGCCTTGTGTTCTGATTTTGCTACTGGATACTCCTTTGGATGGTCAGTCTGAATTTATTACTGACTTGGACTGCTGAAATAATAAACAATAATAAGCTGACAAACTGTTGTGAGCGTTGCCCATGGCTGCTAATAAAGACTCTAATTGGTGAGCTCTGAATCTTAGCTGCTTGTATAGGATAGGAAATTGATTTTTTAAACAATAAAATAGAGAGAGAGGAGCATTCTCTAGGTCACAGATCAGGAAAGTGTGGTCCGTAGGTCATATGTGCCCCCCAAGGCCATTTTGGGAGAGGGGTAAGCTTTCTGGTTATTTCCTGTTTTTTTTTTTTTTTTTTGAAAAAAAAAAGGCTTCCTGTGTACCTTCCATAGCAAAACTGCCCACTAGACCCCCTAAGGTGTTCTGGGAGGCATTTGGAACAAAAATTTAAAATCTAGTGAAGTGGCTGCCATGCTCCCCTAGGAGGAAGGCAGTGCAGGCCCCTAAACCCTGCCAGTTGTCCCTGTTCTAGGTGTTCTATGGGTGGGAGATTGTAACCCAAAAGTTTAGAGAGGACTTAAAAATCCAAATATTGCAGATGATGAAAATTGGCTAAAATATATAGCATGAACAAGCTACTTGCTAGCATGGATTTGACCAGAATGAGAGACAATACAGATTATAACTAGAGCACATATTTAGGTGGGATTGGTGAAAGATGTATGTCATAGGTTTTTTTCCCTCACCTATGTATCTTGCATTTATCATGATCTGTTTTGGCCATTGCCATGTATACATAAGCCTAATTTGAAAACTTGAAAATGCATTCTTCTTAATGTCTAGTTTGACCTTTGGTTTTCTGGTGCCTTCTGTGTGTTGGCATAAAAATAAAGAGTTCAATAAGAGGTTACACAGCCTGTTCATGGTGGAGTATTGTGTCAGATTAAACCTACTTAGAACTGTGGTAGCCAAGGAACTGAGTAAGAAATTGTCATATCACATTCAAATTGTTATCCCAAAAATAACACCATAGCCATATTGCAAATTTCTCATCCCTCCTAGTAAATTATGCCAAAATGGCTTTATGAGCATCTCTCTTGCAAGGTAGTTCTACACACATCTATTGAGAAATAAGTGGAACCCAGAGAATTCAATAGGAATGACTCCAACTAGGTATATATGTGATAACAGCTCAAAAACCAACCCCCATAATATTAGTTCAATTCAGGCAGGGGTGTGTGTTGGGGGGTGTGTGTGTGATTTTCCTAGCAAAACCCAATATAGATAATAATACATCTTGTCCTCAATTCTGAGGAAACTGGCTGGGGACCTGGAGGGATGGGTGCAATTTTGAGCAGAAAAATATATTCTGGATGGGAAAAAGAGTCAGTTGGTCCTGTCCTCATTCCAGAACCTAAATTTGCAATTAGCCAGTTATTTTGGAGATGTTGATGGATAAGATGAAAGAATACATATTATTAGCTGACCTTGACTGAATAATCCAAGCAACCTTTGCATCTGCAGTTGCTTGTGCCATGAGTTTGTTGGCTGAGACTACAGGCTGCCTTCTTTTGCCTCGTTATGGCCTGCTCTCTCTTGGTTTGATCCAGAGCTGAGTCTTCCTGGCTTTTCTGCTCAATTTGGTCACAGCTTGGAAAAGTCCAGTTTTGGACTACAGCTTCCAGAATTTCCCAGCCTAGTGGGGCCAGGGATAGTCAGAAGGAAGAATAGCCAAGCTTGGAGAAACTATAGCAGTTTCCTTTTGCCTACAGGGAAGGGCAAGATTCTGCCTCTACCTCTCCTTTCCTTCCTGTTGAGTTAACCGAGCGCAAACTAGTTTCACACCTTGAACTCAATTTCCAGCAAAGAAGAAAGCAGAAGACAAATGAGAAATGTAGGAGGAGACAAGAGAAACTGGGATATTTTAAAAGTGGCTGAAAAAGTGGGACAACAGAAAATGAATTGAGACTCTGCCAAACTGGAATAGTTGGAAGAGATGGAAAGTATAATCTGAAGCCAAGATCTTGTTCACTGACCTATAGCATAAAATTATACAGCTGTGACTACATTGGAATTATAGGATTATTCCATTGGGCAACCCTTCACACAATGGGTAGTATGCCCATACACTCTTCTCTTGCCCAACAGTTGATCCAACTTGCTACCTGCCGGTTTTATGGAGCCTCTAAGACAAGGAAAATATCCATGACAGTTAAGCCAGCATGGTAGAGTATGAGTAACCAGCCATTCTTAATCTTTGGTCTTCTAGCTTTTCTTGACTTCAGCTCCCAGATGCCTCTATTGGCCTGACCAATGATGATGAATTCTGGGAGTTGAAGTCCCAAACAGCCAGAAGAACAATGATTAAGAATGGCTCCATAAAAGGATACCATCCTCATGCTGCTTTCAACAAAATACAGCCACTTGCATGATATAATTTACACTAGCGCAAATCCACAAAAGGATCCCAGCCTGCAAAAGTAACCTAATGGTCCACCTAAGAGAGCTGGAAGAGCATCCATCTGATTGTTACCTGTTGCTTTTCTCTCTTATGTATTATTCCATCTCTATAACAACCAGGAGTTCTGTTTATGTTGTAATTGCAGTTGCCTTAACCTAGATCAGTTCCCCTTTCCGCCGCAAAGTGACCCTTTTATTTTCAAAATTAATTAGCCCAGAAAGAACAGCATAAACATAGCATGCAAAGTGCTTATCCATATTTTGTCAGAACTGGAAAAACAATTATATTTGGTAGCTTTTAATTAAATATTAAAGGAAAAGCCTCTCCTTTATCTCTCTCACTCTCTTTCAATTTTAATTAGCTATTATGCAAGTGCCAGAAGGTACATTATGTCATTTTGGAAACAAACGGCAGACTGTGGTTCTGGGCACTCTAATGAGTTTGCGGAACTGATGTTCTGGACAGCGTTTAATAGTGATGGTGTCATCTGTGTTTTTGGGTTTAACCTTGGCAAGTTGCTGGCAACATAGGAACCTGCCGCACTGAGTCAGACCACTGTCCAGTTGAACTAGTATTGTCAACTCAGACTGGCAATGACTGTCCTGAATTTCAGTCAGAGGAGTCTTTTCTTAGTCCTATGTAGAGAACTCTGATAGTATCTGGTGGTCTCTCATCCAAGTATGAATCATACCTAGCTCTGCTTCACTTGGGAAATCACTCAAGATCAGGTGTGTTCAGGGTGGTGTGCTTCTCATATATTTTGTAAAGTGTCACTATCCTTATTACTATCTACAGAAGTCTCCTGCTGGATCAGACCAAAGGTCAGCCTAACCATGAAAGTGAAAAAGTTACTTTTTTTAATCACAGCTCTCAGAATCTTGACTATATCTATGCTGCCTGGAGAATTCTTGGAGTCATCTAACACTGCCTCTGAAGACAGAGCTGGACAATCACAGATAGTCTTGCTCTCAATGGATTCTTCTGTTCTCCTTTTAAAGACACTGCTCTTATGGTGTGGGTTTATTTTGTAGAAGGTGAGATGGGCAACTATGGAGGAATGGCATTTTGCACCTACCACCTATGACTGGTGGGTGCATTGATGGAAATGATATGATTTTAAGTGATATCATGTGATATAGGAATTTAGGGGAAACCCATCACATTTTGCAGTAGTTTCAAGACTTACCTTTGTTTCCCTTCCTATTTGGGCATAAAAGTCACCACGGGGGGGGGGGGTTAAAATCTGGGGAGGGTGGGGGGCTTTGGAGGGTTTTAGGGGCCGCAAAATTGGGCCTTGTGGATTGAACATGGGTTGTGGACCACACTTTTCCTCACCCTTTGTAAGGCAACTTATTCCCAAGAAATGTGTATCTTAAAATCAAAAAGCAATACAGTCAGAATGCTATTAGATTTTTTTCTTGCTGCTTCAGCTTCCTTTGGAGAATGGATCAAGGAACCAGATATGTGTGAATGTGTGTTGTAGTGAGAAGTCCTTTTCTCCCTCAGATTCTTTACACACAGACACACAGACACAGAGTGTGAAATGTATTTAAGTCAGGCTCCTTTGGCTATAGGGGAGCAGTAGACTAGCATTAGTGCTGAAAGCTAGGTTTGTTTTTATTATCTATCCTGCCAGTGTTGATTCTGCTTTGTATTTGTTATGTATTTAGTCAGGCTTATTTCACTGAAATATTGGATTTGCGCTACATTTATTGAATTGTTCTTTCTCGTATGCTACATTCATTGAACAAATCTCTGGCTTATTTAAATTTGTTATGTCTCCAAACACATCAGTTTTCTTTGAGCAATTTTGATAAGCTGCTGTTGACTGTGAACTGCTTGGGAGATAGTTCACTGTGGCAAAGTGGCACATAAGTAAACAAAGTCTTGATGGACCTCCTTCCCATATAAATTTATAGAATAGGGGTGGGATATGAATCTGCAAGACCTGAACAGGGTGGTTGATGACCCTCCCTAAACTGCAAACCCCAGAATTCCACAGGATGTTGAAAGTGGAGTAATAACACCATAACAGTGTAATGCAGAAATGGCCATAGAGAGAAAAATGAGAAAGAAAGAGGCCCTGCTTTATTCATGTTTCAGCTCACCTAGTGATGATATGTAGCTCCTGAAAGATTAGCCATGAAGTAATTTGGTCCTTGGGCTGAAGAAATTCTCAACCTATGTTTTACACTACCAGTACAAGTTGTACACTATAATCACTACCACACTAGGATTGCCAGGTTAGAACTATCTCAGGCGCTAAGATTTCAAGGTTGAAAAACAGAGACCTAGTGATGATTCCTTGCAATCATAGAATCATAAAGCTGGAAGGGACCTGATAGGCCATTAAGTCAATCCACTTCCTCATGGAAAATCTCCAGCTAGAACATTACCAGCAGCTGGTTGTCTATCCTCTTTTGGAAATGTTGACAAAAAGAAACCCAATGACTTCTCTGAGCAATTAGTTCCATTGCCAAACTGCTCTTACTGTCAAGAAGTTTCTGCTAATGTTCAATCAAAATCTACCCTCCTGTAACTTAAAACCATTAGACCTGAACCTACCTTGTGGGGCAGCAGAGAACAAACTCACACCTTTCTGTCTGTGACAGCCCTTTAGGTATTTAAATGAGTGAAATTACATCACCTCTCAATCTTCTCTTCTTCAGGCTGAACATGCCCAGCTCCCTCAATCTTTCCTCATATGTTTTGTTCCTCACACTTGTTATCAGCCTTGTTGCCCTTCTCTGAACCTGCTTTAGCTATATCCTTCCTAAAATGAGGTGCCAGAACTGAACACAGTACTCCAGGTGAAGCCCAATTAATGCAATCAGAGGTCACTAGTGATGTCACAGGAAGCTGGCCCTGGAATCACACTCTGGTCTCCAGGATCATAGTCCAGTGGTCAGACCACTACACCATGTTGGCTCCATGCTGAAATTATATGGATGATATTATGTGGGACATGTCCTGATCAAATCATTGTGCATGATATATTAAGCATCAGCCACAAATAATAAGCACTGAGTCTAGCAAATGAAGAAAATATATATGCACATTTTTTTCAGGGCAGTGCTGTTGAACTGAGATTTCTCCTCCTTTCCTTGAGGACTGGAAAAGTTGTCAAGTTGTCAGTCTCTGGCAAATTGAGTCACTGTTGTTTTTGTTGTTGTTGTTGTTTCTTCCTCTTCCTATTTCTTATTCTATATTCTATATTGTTATTACAATGGTCTTCATCTATCAGTTTTAAAGTCTACCAAGTGTTGCAGTTTTGGACAAGCAATAATTCAGATTCTATCCTAGGATCTAGGAATCAGGAAGGTATCATCAGTGTTGCTTTTTATAACTGTGCTGCTGTGATTTTATTTGTGTTCAGACATTTTGTCAGTCCATTTGGAATTGTTTCCAGAGTATTTATCACCATTGTGATAGACTCTTAATAATAATTGAGATGAGGAGGAGGTGAAAAGATTTTTAAAAACAAAACAAAAAAGTCCAGCCCCGAAGTGTTTGAGTAACACAGGAAGCAGCCCTTTGGCTTCACCACAGTTGTACATTTGTGCTACATAGGCTTGGGACCCCTCATTCATGCCTTGAGAAATAAAAAAAGGAAAGGTCTGCATGGTCTCTTAAAATTAGAGTGGGAAACTTGTATTACCCCAGGTACAGCTACACTGTCCCATCACTGTCAACCATTGTCTATGCTCTGGAGGTGCTGGGAATTGAACCTGAGAACATCTGGAGGTCTCCCCTTCCTTTGTGAGGCAAGGCTTTACATTGGATTGCTACTTGCCTTCTGAGAAGCAAGCCCACAAAGCAAGCAGTATGCACTGAGTTGCTTTGTACCAATGCCATCGTTCCGTGTCTTTGCAGGGATCATGGCAGCATGCAGAGGCCATTATCTGAATGGAAAGATTGCTGCCTAGCGCACAACAGAAAACACAGTGCATGCTGTGCTGATGAGGCATCTTGCCCCTCAGTTCCTTAACAGGAGTCTTGACAGGCAATTATCCAAGATGACAGTAAACAATAAACACTTCTATTTATTTATTCACTGATCTCCAGGGTTTCAACAGCACTCAGAAAGGGAATAAAAGGCTGTCTTTGAAAAGGCTTCCTGTCCCTTTATGACAGCCAAAAGCAGGCAATACCTTTTCGCACAAGGCCACCAGTGTTTGGAGCAGCATGGCCAGAAACCTGAGCTCAAGTCTAGAGTGGAACTGTATAGGCAAAGAAGCTGCCTTTGAGGGAAAGTACTTCTAGCTGGACTGAAAGTCCTTCATTGTCATAGTTCACTGGGAGAGAAGGGAAGCCAAGGGATCAATCAGTAGCCAGGAAAACCAAAATAGGCAGAAGGATGTGCAAAAGAGTAGGGTCCAGTAAGCAGGGCAGAATCTCCAAATTGGTTGAGTGTCTTTTCCACAGGGTGGGTGACAGACATTGCTTCCAGTGTCTCATTGGAGTCACTGGGGGGGTGAACCACACCAAGTGATACTATCCAGAGGGGTGACCATAAAATGACTGCCTGCCCCTTCTTTCTCCCTGCCTCCACAAGAGCCCATATAACTTCATGTAGGATGACTGCCCCCCTTTTTTCCTATGACCAGATGATATCCCTAGTGCCTTCATGTATGCATAGCCAGGTGGATAGATTGAGACAGAAGACAGGTCCCCATGACAGTAGACCATGACCTCTGGAATGTTGGCTCCTGAGTGAAAAAGGCTTCACAACCAATTGTTGAGAATAGCACATCCTGGTAGGCTACTACAGACAGCTTCTGAATCTTAAACTACTCACTTATAACTGGAACATAACATGGATTGTAATACAGGGATAAGACCCTGCCACAAACCCAGATGCCAACTCTATCCCCACATCCATTCTGGGAACAATATTACAAGGGCCAATAACATCATATGGTGATTTGAGAGGTGCATTTACCTGCTCTACCCCCAATATGATATATGCCATCCTATGTCAGTAATGCCCCTCTACACATATATTGGACAAACAGCGTACGTAGAACTGGAGGCCTGGTATCATTTATGAGGCATCCTTAGTTCAGCTGCTACTGATTCTGCCCCTCAAATCAAAGTAGGGAAGCAATTAATGAGCTAGGCAGCATCCCACATCAGCACTGGAAGATATGCATCATTGAGTTTGGTTCATGCGCTAGTCTTGTTCTGGTTTTGCTCTTAAATTCTCCACGTTCTACCTTTCCTTCTGTCTGAGATTCCTTCCTCAAGTTGTTCTCAAGTTCAGAAAAAAAAAATTCTGATTGACAATATATGCATGATCTCATCCTAATGGGATCTAATGAATCTAACAGCTCCATGGCCTTTTGTGCTTATGAGGAGCTTAAGTTTCTCATTGGCTTAGCTTAAAGGGAGGAATAGTAGTGAATGCACAAGATCATCAAAACAGCTTATTTTTCAGTGTCTACATCTTTGTCAAACTTCTCCAAATGTTTTCATTTCTCAAATATTTCTGCAGCTACTGGAGATCTCAAAGTGATCACAGAGATTTCAGAGCAGTTTATGTTACACTAATTAGTTATTAACTAGAGACTTGCAGTCAAAAAGTTTGGCTGGCTTATTCAAATAAATATAAGAAATCCAGCCTCCTCCTTCCCTTCTGCTTCTTTGACTCCTAGCTTTCAGTGTGCTCTCTCTCTTTCTCCCTTCTCTTCATTTCCCTTATAGAACAGCAGCATTTATCAACTATTGCTGAGAGCTTCCCCTTCCTCAGCTAGAATATTTGTGAATATTCTATGATATCACAGATCCCTGCTCATGCTATTCACTCTTCTGATGTGAGATTGGTGAAGCCATAAACAAGAATGTTGGATTTTCAGAGTGTTTTGTTTCACAGAATGTGATAGTCTGATGCATTCCAGATAGAATAGATTTCATAACAGACACTATTTTACCTATCTGCAATGAGATGGCTACATACTGATGCAGATTATGAGGTTATTACTGCTGACAACATGTATTGCATAAATGGAAGAATTATGAGAAGAATTTCTATGAGTAACTCCATAATGTTTTACAGTTTCTTCACATTTCCTAATGCTTAGCAAAACTAGTTTAAATGAATAAAATATGAAAAAAATGATTAATACACTAAAAATGAAATGAATACAGTCCTTACAAGCTCCAAAATATATAAAGCAAAGATTAGATCCCATGTCCCATACCCCCCACTTTGGCCCAAAAATGGCCAATCATGTCCTCCAGGCAGCATGGTTGACCATTTCACACCATTTTCATGCCCCACTTGACTTGCTTTAAGGCACAGGAAATGTTTAATGCACTTCCTGTTTTGAAAAAGAGAAGTTTACAGCCCTAAATCAATTTAGTGGTTTCAGACTCATGAGCAGTATGGTACATATTGGTGGGGGGACTCTGAAGTCCCAAAGGGATGAATGCAGGTCTCTTATCATCGGGAAGTTGTCCACCTCTGGTTAAATGGATGTACTCATAAACTTAGGCATAACTGGATTCAGTGGTATAGTGATCAAGTTTAAAGTACGTGACTATGAGTTTATATCACATCTGAGGCTATTTTGGTTCCAATCTGTTACTGTTATAATTACAAATGAAAAATAAAAGATGAAAGATACACTTCTCTGCTAATAATTAAAACAATTAAACAACAACAACTGGACATAAAATGTTCCCATTCCCACTTCCAAATACATACAGATTTGACTGCAATAATTATATACTTCCCATAAATGCAGTATAAGAATATAAAGGGCTCTGCTTGATAAGACCAAATGTCTATCTAATCCAGGATTGTTCTTTCCACAGCAGCCACAGAGGGGCCTGAAGGGCATAAAGGCAAAGGTTCTGCTTCACTTTTTAATGTCAGCAACATATTTAGCGGTATATGTCCTGTGAATATGAATATTCTGTCAAACCCTCCACCATGAACCATAAAACAATCTCAGTCAATGGCAGATTTTGTGGGAGAGGATTCTGTATAAATTTGCACTGTGTGAAGAAGCTCAAACAAACAACAAATCAATTTCACTGGATGATTCTGAGATCCAGATATAACCAGCTCAGTCCAAACACATCCTACTGGTCACAACTTTGTTGTTTCCCATAGTTGGGTCCAGTTGCCTCTTTAAGTATACAAAACAAAGGGATAATAAAGGATTTAAGCATCCAGCACAGGCTCTCCAGGTGTCTTAATTTGTAGAGGTGAGTCCTCCACCTGAAGGACTTGTCAGAAGACAGTGTTGTTGTGGTAAAAAGGGAGGTTGGTGCATGACTGGGTTTTGTACAGACTTACCCACCTCTTCCTATACAGCAGAAGCAGTAGTGCTGCTACCAAGCCTTTTCTTGGAGATCCAATCTCCCTTTCCTTCCTTGGGCTTTGGAGAATATCAGGATTCAACATCCTCCCCATCTCCCTTATGTTTTCTGGAAGAAAGAAAAAAAAATTACAAGTTCCAGGTAGACCTTGCCATGGAGACATCTGAACAGAGCTTTCCACTCTTCCTTAAGAAAGAGTTTTATAAGTGCAAACTCTTTAATAAAAAAAAAATAGCATAAGAGTTAACAGAAGATATATTAACCAACCTGACCAGCTTAAAACACTGGATCTCTGCATACCTTCCCTCCAGTTGCAAGAGGAAAGATCAAACCCGTAGTCCAGGTATAAAGAAAAGATAGTTTATTCTCCAACTTCAAGTTGCCTTCCTTGGCCTTACAATCCCTTTCAAAAGAACTGAAAACCTAAGACACCTAATTAGACAGTCCCTGGTTTTCTTATAAACTTTTCCTGGCATTTCTTCCCTTGCTTCCCTTGCTCCAAGAAGGAATAGTTAGCTACAAGTTTATACCACATAGCCTCTCCTCCTTCTACATCCTTCAATTCTCCCTCCTTCAGTCCTTCAATTCTCCCTCTTATCACCTCCCATTGACTAAAGGGTGTCAAGGCCAATCCAGTCTCTTCTCCACAATCCTTTGCTCAGATCCCGAGTTAACCATTGCTATATTCTAACAGTTACAGTTGTATTTGAAGACATTCTCTGTTTTCAAGTGCTGCTCATTACAAGGCTCATTTGAAGATAAATGGCCGTTAGAAAAGGAGAACAGAGGTGTTGAAGATGCCCATCAGCACTCAGCATCTGGACAACAGACTAAGCAGATATATAAGACACCTAACCACAGTCTTATCCATTACGATGAGACCACCACTATAGTTCTATTTAAGGTACAGTGTCTGCTTTGAATTGAGACTCTAAATATATCCATGAACAAGTGCAGATTTTTACAAACCTGCCTGCTTTTTTTTCAATGGTGCATCTTCCTTTTTCTTAGCTCCCATAATTCAGCCACCATAATCCAGCAGTCCTCACTGGAAGGTCTTGTGCTGCACTCTCCCTGCTAAATTCCAAAGTTCAGCAGGCCTCAACTTGTTGTAAGGTCTTCATTTTGTATTTATAGACATATTTGTCCTTCCTTGTGCTTAATCATCTATTTCATTTGTCATCGTTAAGATTCCTATGCCCAAGCCAAGATAAGCCTTCCTTCTCATTAAACACCACCTCCAAGATCTGATAGTGGCACTCTGGTGACCTTATCAATGATCTTATCTAGATCATCTTGAGGCTTCATTGTTTGAACATCTCCTGTCTGGCTCAATTGCCTACAGCTTAACTTCCTTGAAATATCCAATTCAAATACTTCTGTTGAAAACATCCATCTTCATGTCACTATGTTCTTTCAAATTGCTCCCTGTAATTCAGCATTGCCTTTTCATGTGACCTTCTCTTGATAGCAGAAAAGAAACCTCTAGTTGTCATCTTGACTCTTGATAAACTTTGCTACATGGCAGCCTCATCCACATGGGAAGGAGGCTATTTATTCTATCCAGCCCTGTAAGAAAAGTGAAATTGTTCACTTTTTTCACAATTTTTTTCACCATCTCTAGTGCATTCCTTATCAGGTACAGGGATGTTATGCAACATGCTTCCATTCTCTCCAACATTTCATAGATGAAAACTGGCAGACAGTATCAGTCAAAATGAGAAAAATTATTAATGGGGATAAACAGATAAGTTAGGACAGGCTGCAGTACTTTGCTTTTGCCTGAGTCTACTGGGAAGGACAAGATTCTTTCTACTTCTCTCCCCTCCCTCTTCCTGAGCCAAACTGAGTACAAACTCCTTTTGCATTTTGAACTCAGTTTGTGGCAAAGAAAGCAAGCGGAGGACAGAAAGGGAAAAGTGGGAAGGGGACAGAAAAACTGGGACATTTTACAAGCAGCTAAAAAAGTGGGATGGCAAAGAATTAATGAGGAATGTCCCTGCCAAACATGGGCAATTGGAAGATTTGTGCTTTATCACATGTCTGAACAGCAAAGCTGCAGTCCAGTGGACGCTTGGTCGCTTAAATCCACCTTGAAATCTATGGGATTCAGCTGACTTGTGTTTTGGTCAAATGGAAATTAAGAATATAATAATTTCCTTGCTAAGCAGAAGACCAGAGGTGGAGGGACAGATAGTAGCCAAAGGTCCTGGAGTTGCACCCACTGTATTTTCCACTCCCCTGCATCCCTATGGGTTTTACCAGCCCTTTTAAAGGTACCAGCTACTGTGTGTGTGCACAAGCACTGGTGCACACACACACACACAGGTCTAGGAAGTCAAAATTGTCTTAAAATCAAGAATCTTAAAACTGAAACTTTTGAAGGAACAATTCTCCATTCTGTGGCTGATTTTGTCTTTTAGCAATGGCATCCAGGAGTCTTGGAAGCCAAATTGAGGGCATTGCCAACCATTTAAAGTCCATGGCTCACACAAATCCCACCCCTGAAATAATCAGACACCATTTTCCTGACAGTCCTCTAGCTTTGGAAACTTACAAGCAATTTGAATCAACTCTGTTTCATGATTAGAGTGCTGGCTGAGGGTTAGAAAGAGCCAGACTAAAATCCTAATGGAGTCATGGAGCTTAATAGGTGACCTTGAACAATTAACTATCCTCCAGCCTAACCAACAGGGTTTCTATGAAGGTTAAAACAGAAGGAAGGGCAAGAACCAGGAATTAGCTCCAGCATGTTGTCATTATGTGCCTTCAAGTTATTTCCGACTTATATTTCCAACATTTCACAGGACAATCAGGACACGTGTCACCAAACAACATCAGAGTACAGTCAATATGGCAAAAGTTATTAATGAAGAAGAACCCCAGCTAGGAGAGGCTGCAGAAGTTGTTTTTGCCTAGCCTACTGTGAAGGGTAAGATTCCACCCCTTCTTTTCCTCTCCTTCCTGCTGAGTTAACTGAGGGCAAACTACTTTATGCTTTGAACCTAGTTTGCAGCCACAGAAATAAGCTGAAGACAAAGGGAGAAAATGGGATCAGGAGACAGAAACTGGGACATTTTAAAAGCAGCTGAAAAAGCAGGATGATAGAAGATTAATTGGGACTGTCGTTGGAACAGTTTGAGAGTATGGCTACACTGCATCAAACTCCTTGGAAGAAGAGTTGGCTACAAATTAATAAAGTCCAAAAATGAATGTGTACCCTAGCTCAGTCTTGCATGCATGTTGTATAAACTTGTGCATGTTTTCTCAGAAGCAAGATCCACTGAAATCAGGAGCAATTTGTTACCTTGCTTGCTGGGGGTCCCTTAGGGGGGTTCCCAACATCTGTCAAAATGATAACTTGCGGGGAAAATTAGCTATGAACACTGCTTTAGCAATGCAAAGAGGGCAGGGTAATTAAGGATCTTTTACCCAATGTTTATGGGGTCAGGCTCAGTCAGAAATCACACAGAAAGGTCCAATGAATGACTTTATTGAATAGTAATAGTTCGCAGTAATGCAAACACGCACACACGCATCCAAGGGCTAATAGAAATAAAGATTGGAAATAAGATAGAGGGATTGTTGAGGGATTCGCAGCTTGGGTGATACTGCACCTCTTCCTGAAGTCTTTGGTCCAGGAAGCAGCAATTGAACAACAGCTCAGCGAAGAGATGCTGAGGAGATCGCACAGCTGTTGGGAGGGGGGACTGGTCAGTTGGCATGACCGGGAGGCATCATACTCCTTCTTGCCTCACCTTTCTCTCCTAACTAGCCCAAAAACAGGGACTATTTGTAGGACAAATTTACTTTGAAGGCAAATCCTTTCCCGGGGAAAACAAACAGGAAAAGAAAAGAAAAACAACTCCACACCTGGCATTTCTCTGATATCGGAAGATAACAAGGTGTCATCCCAGTAACAGGATCCTCCTCCACTTTGAGGCTGCGGTGTGAGTTTCTGGAGATGGATTTGATAAGGTTTTATTGCTTCCAGTGCCCAACTTTCTGGGAACACTTTTACCCCCTTCGAGTGGATTCCTTAAAGGTTAAGGACCTTTTGTCCACCATGGGTTATCACAACAAGAGGTCTACTATGGCTACGTGACTGCGGATTTTACTGGCCTGATCTGGTTCGTTCGATCGTACGGCCGTTATTGCCTATGTGCACATTCAGGTGACCTCTCTGGTGGGTTAGATTAATTCTATATCAAAGTTGTAGACCTTGGGACAGGGTTTACCAAGGGGGCAACAGATTCCATCCAAGTAAGTGCACATAAAATCCCAGCCTCAAGTCATGGCTCAAGTCAAAAGTTGTTCTGCTGAACAAACTCCTTTCATCAACAGAACAAGGAGAGGAATGATTCCCTTCTCAAAGCTTCCCTCCCCATCCTCTAAATCTACTCCAGACAGCTGGGAAACCCCTCAAGCTTTTAGGTAGTGTGAAAAGCTAAAGGGGGCAGGGTGGATTGTTAGAAAGAAAAGGTCCTTTAAAACTAGATGGTACCCATTGACAATGCATTTAAGTTTTAATTCCCTCAGTGACCAAATATGCTTTTAAAGCCAAATTCACAAATCTTTTCTCTAGTCTTCTTTTACTTCCTCCAAATTCTATATGTTAAACTGCCATCAGATAGTGGTTACAATGAGAAGAGATTATGATGTATTGCATTGCTGGAAAAGATGTAGAAGATTGAGTGAGGAATTTGCATTATTATCTCAGCAATTAGGATGTTGGCTGAGATTTTCACTCATCCCTAAACTGACTCAGTGGTAGTCATGTGCTATCTGACAAGACCATTGCACAACATCATATGTCAGTACAAGCCCTTTCACAAGCCACAATGGGAATACTAATGAGGCTGAAATGAACAACCAAGAGCCAAAATATATTACTGCTAATTTAATGTGTTTTAAAGTCAGGAGGGGCAAATGAGAATTGTAGATTTTTTTTGTAAGAATATTCCAAAATTTTGCAAATTTCATCATATTTGTGATGGAAAAAAGAAAGATTAAACTTAAGATCCCCTACCCCGACAAAGGACTGTGTGGGTGACATTGGCCCTTTCCACATGCGGAGGGAGAAACGGGACAAAGCACGCAGAAATGGAGCTTACCAGAAGCCGGGTAAGTCCGTCGCCACGAGGAGCAGCGCACGTTCGCTGCTCCACACTCCTGTAGCGTCCTGCGGTGTCCAAAATGGCGGCTTACGGCTGGCAAAGGCTCTCCACCAACCGGAGAAGCTCGCCAGCCAGAAGCCCGCCCCCTGGCAGATCTGTAGGCACGCACTTGCGCGCACCTGCAAATCTACGCGGGGGCGCTGCTACGGGGTGGAACAGGGCTGCACGCTCATGTTTTATAAAAACCACTTGAAAAGTGGTTTTTAAAAAACACATGGTGCCACCACTTCCGGTCTCTTCAGGGAGGTTTGAGGTGTAGAACCTCAAAATTAAAACCGACCCTGCACACTCCACGGTGTAGACAACCTCCGGTTGAGGTCGCTGTACACCGTTTTATTAACCCCGTGTGGAAAGGGCCATTATTTAACACAAGGCTCAAAGTACTCAGAATTCTAGTTTGGAATTCCTGTGTGTTCAACAATGCTGATGCTGAATTGGGGATGTCACCTTTTTTTCTGAGGGGTTCTTAATCTTTAATTCCTATATAGCAGCAGGGACAACATAGTCTTCTCCATGTGGTCTTCTCCATGTATCTATACAAATGGATAAGAATTTGGTTTCATTCTCTCCCATCGTGTTCAATATTTATGATATTATAACCCAACATACGAACTCATAACATTTGAGAATCACATTTATGGTGATTAATGACTGAGTATGATTCCTAAAACCTATCTCTAAAGCCAGACAGAGCCCCAACCAAAGGGCTTCTGAAGCTCTACAGATAAGAGTAATGGGAGATGATGATAACAGCACCTTCCTCGTGGTGGGGTGTGTTGAGACCCCGAGGGGTGTCTCCAGCTGTCCATCTCAACATGCTGTGTCACTGGAAGATTGTTGCAGTTGTCTTTCCCAGCACTCCAGCATGCATCACCTTAGAAAGCCTTTGACTGAGGTACTCCTGGGGTAGCTAAGATAGTTGTGGGGACCATTTCAGACATCAACAACCTTAAAAGTGAATCTAAAACATTTCAAAATCCTAAGATTTGAAATCCTCATAAATATTGACCAGGATAGGAACGGTCTGCAGGAGCATTGTCTTTGCAGCGACATCTGAAAATTCAGGATCTCAGCCTTGATGTTCATGTATGTCTGTAGATGGGTGTCCTCATTGTAGCTATAAAGTCTAAATTAAGTTCTTGGTAAGTTAAGTTCTTGGACTGTGCACAAGAGAAAGACCAGTTTAGTAAATTTAGAGTTATCAGAGATGAGGGAGGAACTGCTAAACGTGAACTGAAAATACTTTACGAATTCAGCTTTGCTTTCGGGTGATCAGATGCTGAATAATAGATCTTTTTCCCTGCCTGTTTTTGCTCCACATGTGATATATCCGTATCGGAGCAGGTTGTTTGGGGATTCTAGACAGTTGTCATCCAAAACAAAGGAAATTTTCCAAGCTTTGCTCAGTACAGCTAAAATTCAGTAAGGGATTTACATATTTGTAAATGGACTTACATCTGCAGGAAATAGAATTGGGCAGTTTCACAACTATGTATTCAGCAAGGGGCTGCCTTGATGTTACTACATACAGCGACCAGTAAATTGATCAATGGAACCAATGCACAATGGGGTTCACATTCATTGGGACAATGGCTAGGGAATGCTAATGCACATTCACTCTGTTCAATGTCTATCAGAACACTCTTACCAGTGTTCCATTATGCATCTTCGCAATTCCTAAAACTATAATTAATTAATCAATAATGAATAAAATCAGCAGTAAAGCTAACGTTAAAGAATCTAGCCCAAACAAAGAGCTAAAATTCAATAGAATTACAGCAAAAACCACTTCATATGATCAGCAATTTTAGAAGAAAGCAATAGAAACAAAAAGAGCCTTTGGGATCTTTTAACTGCTTGCTGTGGTGGTGCCTTATGTAGCCCAGTTGGCACAGAGTTCCACAAATGTGTGGCCATTGGTAAAACTGCCCTCCCTCATGCCCACTCTTCACACAGGCAGACTTGGAAATGGAACTTCAGATACAATTCTTCAAGTGCAGGCAGGCTGATACCGGTAAAGCCAATCATCTGGCCAAGCAGATCTTAAATTGTTTAACACTTTCATGATCAAGACTGGCACTTTCAACTAAACATGGAAATGTGCCAACAACCAGTGGGATTGATGCAATATAGGTGATCTGACTGTCTGGCCCCTTCTTCCCACACACACAACAGTAGTTGTTCAGCTGCATTTTAAACCAGGCAAAGTTTGTGCACCATCTTTAAAAGCAGATCCATGAACAGCAAAAAAATATACTAAATTCAGCTGGATGTCTCAGGGGGCATCCTCTCCAGATAGTGTAGCAACTCCTCCACCAAACTAAAGTGGAAAAAATCATTCCAGCCCACCACCACTACCTGAGTACCATTTAGCACCAGATACATGGTGGCTCTGAAACTCTTCACATAGGCCTTTTCTGCACAGAGACGCTTTCCTGCATTGTCCCATTGCAATCTCAGCAGCTTCTCTGAGTTCCCAACACTGCTCTCCTCATGCAACTGGCTGTCTGTGGAAGAGAGTGCGAGGGACATGCTCCATCCTTCCTGACTGCAGCTGGCCTTCTTCTCATGCAGCAGTAGGGGAGGAAACATGTGGATGGCGCTTCCAGCCCTTCTGCATGGCCGGCTGCAACAGAAGGCTCATGCAATCAGGAGTCATTGACAGAGTTTCTCCTTCAATGATATAGTCTGTGATTACACCAGCCGGTGACGTGAGAAGGGCAAGGCCATAACAACATCATGCAGAAGTGTTGTGGTCCCGCTTCTCTTGCATCCCCATGCTGAGATGCCATTGTCATTTAGAAAGGGCCATAGTGTTTTAGAGGGAGTGAAATTCCATCTAAAATCCGTTGTAATTCTTCATCCAGATTGCTGCATTTCTTTACCTATAGTACCTCCATCTTGTCTGGATTAGAATCATAGAATTATAGAAATGTAGAGTTGGAAGAGCCCACACGGGCCATCCAGTCCAACCCCCTGCCATGCAGGAACACTTTCAAAGCACTCCCGACAGATGGCCATCTAGCCTCTGTTTAAAAACCTCCAAGGAAGGAGACTCCACTACACTTCGAGGCAGCATATTCCACTGCTGAACAGTCCTGAATGTCAGGAAGTTCTTCCTGAGGTTCACGTGGAATCTCCTTTCCTGCAGCTTGAATCCATTGCTCCTTGTCCTGGTCTCTGGAGTAGCAGAAAACAAGCCCTCTCCTTCCTCTACATGGCATCCCTTCAAATATTTAAACATGGTTTTCATGTCCCTTCTTAACCTTCTCTTCTGCAGACTATTAAGCCTCAGTTTATTCCCATCATACAACACTTATCTAGGATGAGAAGATGGAACAAGAAGTAAAGGTGGGTACCAACAATATATTTTTGATGTTTCAGCCCAAAGCTCCAGATGACTTTCCCCACTATTTCCTATAAATATTAAAAAGCTCATGAGACAAAATGGAAACTTATGGGTCAGCAACCAAACAGTGGAAAAGAGTGTCCCTTCATCTTCTTCTGAAACCTTTACCTCCAGCAAGAACTGGAGCCATCATAATGCTGTGATTTCTAAATCCAGTCCAAATAGATGGTCCAGCTGTATATGATGGGTTGATGGTATCTAAGGCCCCTGAGAGGTCCAGGAGAGCCAATGTCATAAGACTCTTCTCATCTATTCCCAAACCTTGATTGCTTTTCAAACGAGATGTGAAGTCAGATTGAAATGAGGCTAAATCCAATCCAACAGTGTCTGGATAAAAAAAATAACAGATCTGTTAAAATATTAGATATAGAGATTTTTGAGCTCACTTGTATTACAATTGTGAAAAACCAATCCATTTAGGTTCAGCAAACAATATTAAATCTTTTCTTTTGTTTTAGGTATTCCAGGTATAACACTTAGAGGGTGAAGGTTTATAATGATTTGTTGATTGATTGAATGACTGATCATCACTGGTTGCCTATTAAGTTAGAAATCTTATTTAAAATATTGCCACTGTTCATGAAGTGCCTAAGATGCTTGATGTGCTTTAGTGTCTTCTCTAGGATGCAGACTCAGTATCACATCTCATGCTCCTTTGAACATCTTAATGCCACATGATTTTGTCCTATCCTGTTTTAAAAATACAGTACTATATATCCAAGGACTGTTACATTTACTTTCGCTGAATTACTCCAGATTTTGTAAGTCACTTTGAAACATTTTATTAAGAACTAAAGAATTTGGTAACACCAGTGCTTCCCCTACTATCACAATTATTCTTTTGAGAATACCAGGTGGATGCCACAGAGATGTTGTTACTCCACTGGAAAAACCCTATCTCAGGGTCTACAATTTTGATAGTAAAACATGATTCCATGCGCCTGAGAGGTCGTCCGGATGGGCATGAAGGCAGCAATGGTCGAATGATCAAAAACCAGGTCAGGCCAGTAAAATCCCCAGTCATGTAGCCCCAGGAGACCTCAAGCTGTGCAAACCCACAATAAACAAAGGGTCCTCAGCCCCTGAGAAGCCGATTTGAGGGGATTAGCATGTTTGCCCCAAGTTGAGCAAATATCCTATCAGGCAAGGACCATTTACATGAAGTCACACCACAACCAAATGCAGCTGAAGATCCTGAGACTTTGGCAACACTTTGTAATCTCATCACACAAAGAAAGTTACCATTGTGGAGCTTCTTTCTTGTTGCAACACCCATTGTTCTCCCTGGGAAAGGATTAGCCCGCCAGGTACTTTTTCCCTTACAAATTGTCCCAGTTTTGAGCGGTTCTTTGGATCACTCCCAGTCATCCCAGCAGACCATTTCTCTATCCATTGAGTAATCCCCTCAGCCCTCTCCGTACTGAGCTCTACTTCTTCACTGTTTTTCCTGGACCAAGGACTTCAGGAAAAGGTGCAGTATTACCCCAGCTACAACCCCTTCAATATTCCCCTATTCAGTCTCCTCTCTTTTGCTTCTTAATAGGGCTTGAGTGAGTGTATGAGTGACTGCACTGCTGTGTGAGACCTTTATTCATTAAAATCATTTATTGGACATTTTTGTTTGGTTTTTGGCTTGGTCTGACCTCGTAAAAACTGGGTAAAAAGACCCTGCTAGGTTACCCTGCCTCTCACATTGCTTTTGCTCGTGCTCTGGCTAGTTTCCATTCCCCATCACGTGGAGCACATTGAGGTGTCCCCCAAGGGACCCCAGAAATCAGGGTAACAATGTTCACAAGCAAGTCATTATGGTGACATCCAATGACCATTGTTAATCTCCAAGGATCAGTACTGTTCTGCCCGAATAGAGAAGTTAAATTTCTTGCTCTCATGCCTTGTAGCCATTTGGTGATTTATCTATTGCATGTCTAATGATTTTCAAAGGTCCATCTGCTAGGGATAATCAACACATGCCATCGAAATATATTCCATAAGCTTGTTTATAGCAATGACATATTGTCAAGCATATAAACCAAGATAAAATCCTACAAGGCCAAGATCTGATTGAGAGAGAGAGAGAAAGAGAGAGAGAGAGAGAGCAGAAAATTCTACTCGCATAGCTATGCCAGACTGAAGGCTGTTGAAAGTGAGGAGAACAGAGGTGGTCAGTTTAGCAGAGGGTGAGCAGATCCAGGATTTGGCCGGAGGTTTTTCAGCAAATTCTGTAGATCTTTCAGGCCTGGAAACCCTGCCCTATGAGGAGCAGCTTAGGGAGCTGAGTATGTTTAGCCTGGAAAAGAGAAGGCAACATGATAGCTGTATCATATGGAAGATGGAGCAAGCCTGTTTTCTGCTGCTTCAGAGACTAGGACACGGAGCAATAGCTTCAAACTTCAGGAAAAGAGATTCCATCTAACATTAGGAAGAATTTCCTGATGGTAAGAGCAGTTTGACAGTGGAATACACTGTTTTGGAGTGTGAAAGGTTTTAAACAGAGGTTGAATACCTATCTGTTGGGAATGCATTGATGGGATATTCCTGCATGGCAGGGGATTGGACTCAGTGGCCCTTGTGATCTCTTCCAACTCTATGATTCTATGATTCAATGGCTATCCTATTCCAGGAGCAATAGAACTGTTCCAAGGCACCAGACAGACAGCTGTTGGGGCAGTCAAACCATATGAGTTTGGAAGTATGGGCTACCTTCTTACACAAGGCTTGATTAAATAGAACCATAGTGCAAACCCCAGTTGTGCTGTCTAGTGTCTGTATAGAAACCTAGGGTGTCTAATTAATAAGTGGATATTTTTCTTTTCACAGTGCCAGTTCATTTCATAGTGAGATGCATTTTTTATAATACAGAAGCTGCCTCCTTTGATACATGACATGTGACACAGAGAGAGAGAGAGAACAATAAGTCTCATCTACCACCTGATAACAACACACGTTGTTGTTGTGTGCCTTCAACTCATTTCACAGGGCTATCACAAGGCTTTTTTGAAAAGATTTGTTCAGAGGGGGTTTGCCTTTCCCTTCCTCTCAGGCTGACATTGTGTGACTTGCCCAAGGTCACCCAATGGGTTTCCATGGCCAAGCAGCAATTTGAACTCTGTTCTCCAGAGTCTTAATCCAATGGTCAAACTACTACACCATGGCCCTTTCCACACCTTACTTTTTCCGGTGCTGTGGTGCGGGGATCGCACAAGCAACCTCCGGTGAGAGGCTCTTGTATCCCTGCTGCTTCAGCTCTGCATGAGCTGCCTGCTCGCGCAAGAGCCCCGCCTCTTCCTTGCGCAGCACAGCCTGGGAGTTTCCCAGGCTGCGCTGGGGCAGGAAGCGTGACCGGAGCGGCTCTGGAGGCTCTGCACACCAGGTAAGCGTGTGCAGGGCCCAAGAGCAATGCGCAATCACACACCATTTTCAGCTTCCAGCTGAAAATGAAAAGTGCACGATCAGTGCCTGCTGGCCCCTGGAGCATCGCATGATTCTGAGTGTGTCATGCAGTTTGCTCCTCACAATCGTGCGACGCTCCAGGCGCCCTTTCGCATGGCAAATGCCATGCGGAAAGGGCACATGCTGAGCCTCTCCATATATATAATGAAGTAGCCCCTAGTTCTTATGCCTCAAAAACTTTTCTGGAGTAAATGAAAAAAACTTACATGAATGATGCTTTGGCCCACTAGAACAGACCTATTAAATCAATGGGCTTTACAAAGTTTTTGATTTACCACTCAGCAGTTGCCTACTGTAGTAGGGACTAGCAATTGGATTTAGGCCAAGAGTGGAAATCATGCAGTCTTCCAGATGTTTTGGTATTACAAACCCCAGCAACCTGGATTAACATTGCCAATGGTGATGAATGCTAGGAGTTATAGTTGAACCATATCTGAGAAGCAAGATGATAATTTATGCTATGGCATAGCAACAAATTCAGAATTGTCACTGAGTGTACTTACAGTGAGACACAACACCTGCTGACTTGTACGGTTATTGTTTCCAAATGCCAGTCTGTGAAACTCACAATTTATATTTTTAGAAGCACATGGGGACAAAAAAATTGTACATACACGTAAAATGCAATGTTTAAAGAAATCTGGAGCCTTCACTGGTACTTTTATCTTGCTGGCTTTTTAAAAGAATTAACGCAAAAGTGTGTGTGTGTGTTTTCGTTTTTATGAAGCAATTTGCAAAGTAAAAAATGGTTATTTACTTTAAAAATAAAGAAAGAAAAGTTTTCATGACTCCGAAACAGAAGTTTTTGAGTTATGGAAAAAGGCCATGCTGGCAGATTTCGGGGGCTTAATTTCCTCATAACAATAGATTTAACAGAAAACACATTTTCACTGTAACAGAAGACATAAAAGAAGCAATACACATTTGGAAATCATCCCCCCAAAAGGCAATGTTTGTTTATATGAACATCTAATATCTTTTGCTTATATTATAGGAGAGTTTCTTAAAAGTATAAATTAAAGTAATTTAACTTGGTAAATCACTGTATAACCTCCAGTATATAACCCAAAACAATGCACATTTTGAAGCCTGGGAGTTGCTCTGTGAAATTCATGCCATATAATTGCACATAGCAAATTTGGCTCTCCAAAGGTGCCTGGGGCTATTAATGTGTTGTTTAAGTAGAGGGAGAGCTCTATTAAATATTACTGAAATGAATGGAGACTTGTTCTTAAGAAAGGAAGCGCCATAGAAATGAAAGCAGGTTGTGTTGCATGACTTTCCTTAGGAATGAACATTGTTGATATGAATGGCCTGTTTATGGTAACTCAAGACAATAGCTGCACTTACTATCACACCGTAGATTCTAAAGTTTTGGAACTTTAGCTCAAACAGCCTAAAATAACACAGTTCTATCCATGCCTTATCAAAACAAGTGAGAATTTCCTATCAGTTCATTTTTGGTAAGGATTTGCTCATATTTACAATCTTCTTCATATTTGGTCAGGGAAAGAACTTAAAATTTTAAAAATCCAAATGTAGAAGAAGAAACTTAAATTGACACCCATCCTGACCAGGGGCTCTGAGTACTTAACGAAGGAAATAATGAGGGGGGGAGTGAGGTCATTGCCCCCTCAGTAAGAATTTTTGCCCCAAATGAAATTTCCATTCAGTCCTCAAATTTCTACATCACTATAAATTAAAACATCAGTTGAACATTTAGAAGTACGGTTTGGGCATGGAAAATAAACAGGCAGGCCAAGTTACGGTAGGGGTACAGCAAATATAAAAGTTTTAGTTGTGGATGAGTTTCAGTCTCTTGCTGCAATTCTAGAAATCTGGTAACTGAAGGAAAATTTTGTGGAAAAGGAGAGAATTCTTATTTGGAGGAGCAGTGCCCTCATTTTTGCTGCCCCTACCTAGGTAGCTGTCCCCTCATGAACAATGAGGTTTGAATCCCAGTGTATTCAGCTAGATTTGTGATGCTTTACAGAAAACAGATCTCTGTCTGAAGGTACCCTCTACCTGAAGAATTTTACAGTACGAAGCCATCTCCTTCCTTGGGCATATGTGGGGGGGCATCAGGAGAAGGTTTGTAGTGCTGAGTAATCAGGCTGTGTTCCATCCTCGGCTGGCCAGGCAGCAGCTGGTGGAAGAGAAGAAGGACCAGAGGTGAGTTTTTAAAGGTCTGTGTGCCCTGATCACAGCTGCTGAGAGGGAAGGTTCACCCAGAAAAACAACATCTGAGGTGTGGGGGCAGCATTTGTAGAAACAATCAACTTTGTGAAAGTAAAACCTGCAAATGTGGAGGGTAGACTGTGCTTTGAAAAACACAATTAAGATATTCATATAAAAAAACTTAAATCCCTTTCAACTACCATTTCTAACTTGACAATTATGCAAGTAAATTAACAATACTAATTCTAATACTAATATTTATTTGTTACCTGCCTCTCCCCAAGGCTTGAGGCAGGGTACAGAATACATAGAGCTATAGGCCATAGTTAAAATACACATAGAACAGTTAATTACAAATATACTATAATTAAAATATAATTAAAAGTACAAATAAAGTGCAGTTAGAAGTACAATTAAAATACTATTAATGGCACAATTAAAACTAGACTGAGTAGGCCTATGTTCAGATTCTATAGAACTCCATGTTTTTGGCCATTTCCTCATTAGACTGTTATAGTGCTATTACTCCACTTTCAACATCCTATGGAATCCTGGGGTTTGCAATTTTGGAAGGGGCCTTTGAGGTCTTTTGTAAAAGTGCAAAGAAAAAATAGAATTGGTAAAGTGCATACAAAAACACTTTAGTCAAGTGGTCCACACTTCCAAAACACCCACAGCTGAAAAAAATGCATACAAAAGCACATGGAAAATTGTGTGCAAAACACATACCAGTTTCTATGTGGCGGACGGGAGGATGACAACTGGCACCAGAACAAGGTGAATGTTGTGATGGAAAAAATCAGTCTCAAGGAAACTGGATTTGTTGTAGATCTGCCTGTCCTTATTTGTGGTAGCTGAATATGCCCAGTAGCAATGATTCTGATAATCCTCAGGAGTTTAACCCTCACACATTAGAAGTCATTTTAAGTTCCTTCCTGCAAAATCCACAAAGAACGAGACCTAGGTTTCTTTACATAATACAACTATAGCACTGTGATTTCAATTTAACCGTCATAGCCTTATACTACGAGATTCTGAAACTGCTCATTTGGGGAAATGCTACAGCTCTCTGGCTAAGAGTTCTAAATATTCCTCCCTAAACTGCAAATTCCAGAATTCCATTGGGTGCAGCCACAGCAGTTACACTGGAATCACAGTACTGTAACTGTATAGTAACAAGGGTCCCTAAGAATGAAAGCATTCTGTGTCATTGTCAGCTGTACAGATGTATACAATTTCCTCAGTTTAAGCCACTTTGCTTATGCAGTTTGAGTGTAAAAAAAACTCACAAAAACAGCTGAGAAGAAAAGCCTTGCAACCGACTTATTGCTTTTTGCCTCTGGGGTTGTTCTTTTGTCTCAGCCTTTTTTTTTAATTTATATTTTTATTGGACTTTAAAGGTATAATTACATAGAAAAGGCCAGAGGGAAAAGAAGGTGAAAAAAGTAGAAAAAGAAATGAATGTGAATGTGCACTAGGCATAAATAAACATAAGGTGCCCATCCACAGAATGCTCTGCTACAGAACTCTAGTGCACTCTCCAACACTAGAATAAGTACCTTGTCAAACTACAGATCATGAGATTCCATGGAGCAGAGCCATGTTAAAGCAGGATCAAATAAGTAGGTGGTAATTATTTGTATGGACTACAGCTCCCAAAATCCACCAGTCACCAGGCCCACTATAGTAGGACTACTAGCTATGCAGGATTCTGAGAGTTGTAATGGAGAAAGTAACTTTTCCCAGCTCCATGCCCTCCAACTACAGGCTTCCTCCACTTATCTGAGGTTAGGGACTGGAATGCTGTTAGAAAATGGAATTGATTGAAAAGTGGAACCCATGTACTGTAGAAAGCACAAAGGATTTATGAAGGCTCATTTGGGACTGACTACACGTGTGCCATTTGCAAAGTCCCTCAGCTGGTTTACTGCCTTCCTCCCCACCTCAGTTTGTTTTGCAAGCAGTTCCAAGTGAGCATCCATAGGCAAGAAGAACTGATGAAAGAGCAGAACTCTCATACAAGTAATGGAACTTGTCCTTAATTTGGAAGATTCAAAAGGCAAGTTGTCAGAAAAGGGGGTGTCAAGAGGTGGGGCTTCCTGTACATCCCAGTTTATCAGGGATTCTATCCCCTCCTCTTCTCTCCTTTCTGCTGAGCTGAGTGCAAACAATTTTTGCAGCTTGAACTCAGTTTGCAACAAATGAAATAAGCCAGTGACAAAAAGGGGAAAACAGGAGGAGGAGAATGAAACTGGGGGCCTTTCTGCTCTACATTGTTGTAGTGCTATTATTCTACATTCAATGTCCTATGGAATCCTGGGCTTTGCACTTTAGGGAAGGGCATTTAGAATCCTCAACCAGAGAGCTCTTTGGCCTCAGTAAACTACAAACCCCAGAATCCCACAGGAGGTTGAAAGTGGAATAATAGCACTATAACAGTGTTGAATGGAAAAGCCCTGGGACATTTTAAAAGGGGCTGGAAAAAGTCCCATTCGAATATAAATCAAACAAACTACCACATGGGACAGCAGAGAATTAACTGGCACTGTCCTTCCCAAATCAGTACAGTCTTTTTTAAGAAAAAAAAATCTTTAACAAAACTACCAAAAAAATCAGAAAAATAAAAATCTAAAATAAACTAACAGAGAAGTGACTAGTGTGGTGCAACAGAGTTCTGTCCTGGGCCCAGTGTTGTTCAATGTCTTCATCAACGACTTGGATGAAGGAATAGAGGGCATGCTCATCAAATTTGCAGATGACACCAAATTGGGAGGGGTTGCTAATATGCCAGAGGACAGGATCAAAATTCAAAATGACCTGGACAGATCGGAGAGCTGGGCCACGGCTAACAAAATGAAATTCGACAGAGAGAAGTGTAAGGTCCTACACTTAGGTGGAAAAAATGGAATACAGAAATATAGGATGGGGGACACGTGGCTGGATAGCAGTACATGTGAAAGGGATCTAGGAGTCTTCATAGACTACAAGCTGAACATGAGTCAGCAGTGTGATGCGGCAGCCAAGAAAGCCAATGCAATTCTCGGCTGCATCAACAGGAGTATGGTGTCTAGATCGAGGGAGGTACTGGTACCACTCTACTCTGCTTTGGTTAGACCTCATCTTGAATACTGTGTCCAGTTCTGGGCACCCCAATTCAAGAAGGACCTGGTCAAGCTGGAGCAAGTCCAGAGGAGGGCGACCAAAATGGTGAGAGGCCTGGAAGACATGCCCTATGAGGATAGACTTAGAGAGCTGGGTATGTTTAGTCTGCAGAAGAGAAGGTTAAGAGGGGACATGATAGCTATGTTTAAATATCTGAAGGGATGCCATACAGAGGAGGGAGAGGGCTTGTTTACCACTGCTCCAGGGACCAGGACAAAGAGCAATGGATTCAAGCTGCAGGAAAGGAGATTCCACCTGAACCTCAGGAAGAACTTCCTGACAGTCAGGGCCATCCGGCAGTGAAATCTGCTGCCTCGGAGTGTAGTGGAGTCTCCTTCCTTGGAGGTTTTTAAGCAGAGGCTGGATGGCCATCTGTCGGGAGTGCTTTGAGGGTGTTCCTGCATGGCAGGGGGTTGGACTGGATGGCCCGTGTGGTCTCTTCCAACTCTACATTTCTATGACTCTATGATTCTATGATTCTATATCATTCAGCTTAAGATTTGTGCATCAACTCAACATCAGCAGGCCAAAATATACTAATTATATGTCTGTTTTCTAATTATAAATGGTTAAAATGGGTAAATCCAGAAGTTCAAATGTTGTTCAAGAGGGTTGAATGATGTAGTTTCAAATCTTGTATATATGATAAATGGATACTAGATCGAAGCAAATTTGTCTCCATTAGTTTGTCCCTTTGTTGCTTTTATCTGGTTTGTTAGTTTTTCCTCAGTCGAATCATTATAGTTTGTAGGCATGTCTCCCTGCCTGCCTGGATACACCACACTCCAGAGAATTATCAGACCTTTGGGAAGAAGCAATACATTTCTCTTGGCCTATTCCCATTCAAAGTAATGCACTATACCAGATTGTCTGTGTCAGGGGGACTAGAAACTTTAAAATAATAGTATTATTGATCTGTACGTTTCTGAATTCAAATTGTAGCAAATCCTTCCTGTAAAAGAAATGCTATGTGATTCTCAACAGTACTGTGTGAATTTGTATAAAAGTTTGTTTTGGTCAAATGTTAGTGAAGGGAGGTGGCTGAAAATGCCAACTATGCTATGGGTCATCATTGGGTGTAGGCCCTGGGTAAATGAAAGTTTTGGCAGGGCACTGTCTAATTCCAAATCTGACATAACCAAGAGATGCCATTGAAATGTGAGAGTTTGGTACTCCACCTGGATGTAAAACATTGGTCTCGGAGTCTTCCTGGGTGTGGACCTGAACTTCAGGATAGAATAGTTCTTTATTCAGGACTTGAAAAGCAGGTCGCTTATAATCCAGTCTGATGTCATCTCTTGGGAAAGTTTGGAGGTGCACGGATGGCATAAAAAAGATTAATAAAAGCAGGAAGAAGATCCACTGGGAGATTACAGACTTTTATAACTATCCCAAGATAGCAGGACAGGAATCTGGAAGAAGGATTGTGCCTGCCTGACTTCCACAGATGCCATCGTCCCAAGAAAGGGAGATTCGGGTGAGGTTGACACTTGCCCCAGCTTGTGCAGCGAGTCCAACATGTTTCTTCTCATTAGCCAATTTGCAGCATAATCCTGCTGGCAAGATCTAATGGTTTACAGCTGTGTCTTTGAAGTGTGTTTTGAATAAAGCTGGAGCCAGAATCATGTGTCTGTGTCATCCATGGGGGAAAGGTGAAGCCTATGAATATGGTTATATCATTTGTATGAGGTGATTCTTCCTCACTTCTGTTCCATCTTGTTTCATTCTATTAGACATGGGCAGTAATACCGGTGACATATCTCCAGAAGTTGCTGCATATCTCTGCCAGTGACTTCTTCTGGCCCTTATCTAGGACACCACAGATCTGAGGAGGGTACCATATTCCTAGGCCTAAATCCAATGGTTACTCCCAACTAGAGTGGACCCAGTAAATCAACACAACTTGCATAATTGTTAATGTATCAAATTTCCATTAATCTAATGGATCTGCTCTAGCTAGGATTTAAAAAATAGCTTTAGTCATCATTCCATACCTTACCTAGATCTACTATTATTTAAACAACCTGTTCTGCCTTCTACAATGGTTAGCAAGCAAGCAAGACTTTAAATCAGTGGTTCTCAACCTGTGGGTCCCCAGATGTTTTTGGACTTCAGCTCCCAGAAGCCCTGAGCATTGACCATAGTGGCTGGGGCTTCTGGGAGCTGAAGTCCACAAACATCTGGGGACCCACAGGTTGAGAACCACTGCTTTAAATGGTTCAGACAAATACAGGGAAGATACAGGGAAAGTTCACCAAGGAGAAAGAGGAAATGAAGTCCATGAAGTCAGTGATAAATCTCGGTTTTCCTTTTCTTGATTTGATGGGTTGACTTGTGCTTGCATGCTCTTTGGCCTTCAGTGTTATCTTTTTAAAAATATGCCTACAGGTTGACAATAATCACACATGTGCCATTAATTTACATACGTATTACAGAATGTGAGAAGATTTGGGGTGGAGGTGAGAATACATTGTAGAAATGAAGCCAGCAAATCCGTTGCCACTACTACGACCACCACCACCCACGTTCTAAAGCAAGCAAGGCATTAATCAGTGTTCTGCTTCTTAGGCATCTTCTCATCATTTTGAAATGTCTGATTTGTAACTCCTGGAACACATTTCCCAGACTGAAACATGCTATTGTGTTTTTATTTTTCCACACCCACTCCCAGCAGGCACATGCATACATTGGTACAATGACATGCCTGTGGAAAAAAATGCCTTAAATATAATAATAAAAGAACAATGGCAACAAGGTGGCACTTGCCCTCTGAAGACAGCTTGGTGATTAACTGGAAACAGCGATGCTCATTAGAGTGCTTTCCGGCCCAGGGCTGCTTAAGTTGGAAGCACCCAGATTTGGCAGAAGAGTGGGCCATGTTGGAGATTTGCCATATGCCTGAGGATGTAGTCTTATCCCAGTGGAGAGAAGCAGCAGATAGAAGCTGCCATAAAAAAAAAATTTCAAGTGTAGATATGACCTGAAAATGCCATATTTTCCATTGTACTGAACACATTTGTAGAAAGATGGCTGATTCCTTGTCGGCACAAATTATTCATCCCACATTGGAACTGGTCTAAGGCTGTAGTAACTGCTGTTACTCATTATTACATTTGTGTACTGCCTTTCACACTAAGATCTTAGCCAAATGCTTTAGAGTTACAGTCCTGTGAATTAGAATAACCTGATAGTCACCCACAGTTAGTCAGTGAGGGCGATTCATAGCAGAGTAGAAAGAATAGTGCCTTGTGCCAATAGGCCAGTGCATGTCTTACTATTTCAAGTGGCACAAGGCAGCTGTACCAGGCCAGCACAGTTCTGATTCTGGTGGGACTGGCCTTCCCATTCAGCCAAGTGAGCTGGTAGAGTGTAAAGGATGGCCAGTTATACACACCTGCTAGAAAACTCCTGATCACCATTCTGGATGACCTTGTTTTTGCAAATGCCACAAGCAGGAAACAGGCAGGGAGACTTTCCCAAATTGGGACACTCGTGACCTCTGAAGAGCCATGCCAAGTGCTTTCCCCCTGCAGTAATGTCAGACTGAGGGTTGCCAAAATTCAGGGCCTAGCCCTGGATCTCCAGTTTTGTGGGTCATCTCCAGGTGGGTGACAAAAAGATGCAAAGTCTCCATCTTAGCTTGTAGAGGTACAGATTCATCCCCACGCAAAAGGAAAGGTTTGTGTGCAAACTCCAGCTCAGGTCATAGAGCAGTATAATTTGCCAGATTTGATTGATTTATCACTACAACTTACAAAGACTTTCCAAGATATGTATTTACTTGATTAACTTCCTCCTTCCTCCCAGTCACTGTAGCACCAGACTTCTCTGCATTCACCTTCTGGATAGAAGCAAGTAGGCCAGTGTGGAGACAAGGCCTGTATTTTCCTCACATACTGGAATGGCAGCTTCCCCTCCCTCAGTATGCTATGTGCTAAAGCACCTTGCCACTTTATACATCACTCTGGCCTTCCCTAAAACACCATCTTTGTGTAAAAAGTGTACAGCTATTCAACTGTTATTTAGAACCCTTTTAATGATTTATAGTAGTGTGGTTCTGGTTTCTTATAACTACTGAGAATCATTCAATTAAGTCAAGATTTATATAAGTATACTATAATCTTTATTAAAAAAACAAACAGGATCAAGTATTGGTTTTGTACAGATCTTCAGAATACATTTAAACATTTCTTATCTCTTTATATCAGCATATAGGCACAGGTCTCTCACATGAAGCCCTCTGGCTTCCCTTTTTGCTAAGAGCTCTGTTCCCAAATCCCACTTTCTCTGAACAGATTTAAAGGTGAGTTGATTTCTCCTGGCTTTCTCTGAGAAAACACCCCCTTTCTTTCACATCCCCCTCCCTTGGTTGACTGCAAAACTCTTTGGCTGAAGAACTGACTCTTAATCCCTCTTCTGGAATTCTGACCCCAACCAAATCAATGTGCTTGCTATAAGTACATTTTTATTCAGGCCTCCAACTCTTCCTTTATACTAAAGGGGCTGGATTTTCCTCTGGAGTGGCCATTCTGGTTGCCTGCCAACCTGTTGCTTTCTACCACTTAAGATAGCCACTCCCCCAATACTCCATCACAGCTAGGCCACATGTTCATTATCCCATTTGCCTAAGTAAGTGACATGAAACAATCCTCTCATTTTACATTGATGTGGGAACAGCCTCTTTACCTAAGATTTCTGTCTTTATTTCCAAATAGAAAAATATGACCTTTCTCTCTCCCTTCCTCCCTCCCTCTCTCAATCTCTCTCTCTCACTATCTATCTATCTATCTGTCAGCAACAGTGATTACTACTTGATGCATAAAACTTAATGACATCAGCAGGAGCTATCCCTAGGTTTCAAGTTTTAGCCTGGAAACCTCAGGACCTGGGTCAATTCTGAACTGGCAGCGCTGGTCACACTAAAGAAAGAGCAGTCATACTCCTCTCCAGAGTCCACCATATCCAAAATGCTTTACTCTGGCCAAGTCATTGTGGGTAGCGCATCCATGTAAATTAGCGATAGTATAGCATCGCAGATAGCTTCTTTATATACTTCAGGCTACTATCCATCACTCCGAGGAAGGACCCCATAGAACACATGTGTCAAACACAAGGTCTGTGGGTCAAATCTGACCCTCCAGGCCATTTCATGTGGCCCTTGCACCTCTCCTGCTACTGCGGCACTCCCCCTGCTTGGGGAGCTGAAAGAAGCACAGAGAGGGCCTGAGGGACTAAAAGAGGCACAGAGAGGGGCTCGGGGGCAGAAAGAGGCACAGAGAGGGTCTCAACTGGGACCAAAAAGTTAAACAAAGTTAATGTAACAAACAGTGCTTGGTAATAATTGCCTGATGATTAAAAAAAAAAACCTTCTTGTTTTCAAAACTCATTTTTCAATAAATTGCACAATAGTCGTACACTTGAACATCTGCTTGCCATTATTTTTCTTAGACTTCTAGTTTCAGAGCTAGTTATTATTAAAACTAGTAATAAATGAATGCAGAAGCAATTATTTAATAGGATAAAAGAGAAGATACATTTATATAGTCTTACAGATACAACCAGCCCTTTGAAGGCAGCCATAATGCTGATGTGCCCCAAGATGAAATTGAGTTTGGCACCCCTGCCCTAGAGCAAGACACATTGGACAAACTAAATGTGGGGATGGGGAGAGGCCTGGAAGTTGGGAAAACAGAGAGAAGTGAGGAAAGCAAACTGATTGAGCAGTAGAGAAGGAGTGTGCATGTCTCTTCTTCTACTTCAGTCAGTGAGACACTTTGCAGCAACCCTGTTTTCAGAAGACTGCAGCCAAGATGTGAACCTTCCTTCGTGCAAACACAACACTCTTGCTACAAACATCACACTGATTACTATGTTTAATGAAAATCATGTAGTGAATCAGGGCTGATTCACATTGCCATTATATTAATGCAACAAGTTGAGCCATTTAGGAATTTTTATATATATATATTCAAACAGCAAAAACATTAGTGCTGTTATGGATAAGAACCTACCAAAACTAATTAACTGGTTTTTTTTTTCTTTTCTTTTACTTTTTTTGCCTTTTGAGAGTGGAAGAAAGTGAAACTGACAGATTGGTCCATCCTTATGAATCAGGCACTACAGAGCTCTGTTTTCCTTTCTTCATACATGGAGATTGAACACACCAAGTCTTTATAGAAAACATAGAAAGGATGTGTGCATCTAAACTAGCCACATCTCCGGGTGCAAGCTCAGATCTCATGATTATTGACTAGGGAGTATATCTGCGACACACATATGTGCCAATTTGATCCCAGTTTTAAGTGTTGTGTATCTGACTCATGGAATCTTGAGATTTGTAACTGGAGCTTAGAATTGTGTGCTAGTGCCTTCTCCTGAATTACAGTTGAGGATTTCAGGTCCCTCTGTAAATTACAGATCCCAAGATTCCATGGGATAGAACCATAGTAGTTAAAAAGTGCTATCAGATTGCTATAAATGTGTAGTGTATATACACTCTGGACCTTTCCGCACTACACTGTCTATAGTGCTATTATTCCACTTTCAACATCCTGTGAAATTCTGGGGTTTGTAGTTTCCTGAGGCCAAAGAGCTCTCTGGCTGATAATTCTAAAGGCCCCTCCCTAAACTGCAAACTCCATGATTCCATAGGATGTTGAAAGTGGAATAACAGCACTATAACAGTGTAGTGCAGAAAGGCCCTTTGAGTCAACTCTAGACAAGAGAGGCTCATCCAGACCTCTTATTGCTTGTAATAGCCTGGTAGATCCACATGAAAATGTCTGTGTGAGGTTTTTGGTTTTCTAAATTATCACTGAAATACAGTCTCTTGAGGTTCAGAAATATGAGGGAAGGGCTTTCTATGTTACAGTATTAGAGATCTGAATAATATTAAATTTTTGCATCTTGAGAAATGAATCTTGATATTCAAGACACTCTGCTGAGGAAAAGGAGCCCAGTAGTAAAATTCTTTATATTTTAGTGCATCACTGGGGAAAAATTCATCTTGGAAGAAGTACACATGATTTTCCTGCACAGAAAATACATTTTAGAGGAGTAGAAAACATGGAGTTGTGAAAAATACATTGAATTCTGTGCAAAAACATTGTCTTTTGCACATGTATAGCTTTTCTGCAAGTATTTTTTTTTTTTTTGCAAAATATGGTATTTTTGGACAGGTAATCAGTGTATTTTGCACAAAATGTACATTTTTTGCCTCAAAATATGTATTATGTGCAGGAAAATCAAAGCATGCTTTTTTTCAAAATGACTTTTCCCCAGTAAAGTCTTGAAGCAGCAGCAGTGCTCAAAAATTTCACAGAAAGCTTTGCATTTTCACAAAGTAGGGAGAAAACTGCTAGGATTATTTGCATGCAGAAATTAAATAAGCACAAATTTTCATTTCAACTCAAAATGGTCCCTACTGTTCATTCTAAGTATTTAATATTTATATCCCACTCTGCAGTTGAAAAGGCTTATATATCAGTTGAAAAAAGGCAAGACAGGTCCTAACTTTAGAACTGTGATGAGTAAGGCATAACACAAAAGGATAAGGTAATGATGAGGGAAAATGAAAAAAAAAAAAAAGCTCAGTCATAGATTCTTAATTTTGTGAGCTTCCTCATCTTGGTGGCATAGTTGCTTTATGACAGCGGTGGCAAAGCAAAAACCCAATGGAGCTGACTTTTCAAGGAACTGAAGGTGGTCGTGCTTCTACAAATCCTTATAACTAGTGAAGCAAAATAGTTGCATGGAACTATATCTTATAATGAAACTTGGAAAGAAAATAGCTTATAATAAAATTTGAAAGGAAATTGTATTTCTCCTAGATTTTGCATCAGCCACATGGAAATTTTCTAAGGAACAAAAAAGGAATCTTTGTTATGTGCTTGGCTCAGTTCTGTTTTTAAACTCTGAAGTATATGCTACCCATTTCATGCATATACTTCATGTGTGTTTTCTTTCATAACTACAAAGGATCCATAGATGTTAAAAGATATGGTCTTTAAAATATAAGCATTCGATATGGCCAATTTTTTTTCTTTCAGGGAACCTCGTTAAAGCTGACCATTACTCTTCTCAAATGATTTTAATGAATCAGGAGAGCCAGGGCATTCTAATAGTTAAGAGTATTGAGGCTGTGATTTTCAAAGTCCAAGTTCAGGTTTCAGGTTAGCCATGAAATGCGTAGCAGGCGATCTTTGAACAGTCATGTCATTTCAGCCTGCCTTGCCTCACAGTGTTGTCATAACAATCAAGCAAGGGGGAAGATGACAACTATGTATACTACCTTGAGCTCATTAGTGGAAATGAAGGCTATAAATGTAGTGAAGAAATAACTGACAAATAAATAAATCTCAAGGATGTATGGGTCTAAAAATCCAGGCTTACACCAAGGTCCATGAGAGAATTAAGGTTGGGGATAACAAGGTAGACGTAAACATATTACAAATAATGACACATGATATCTTGCATTGGTTCAGTACTGTAAGCCTTCACAAGCTGTGATCAAACAAACCAAAGACCAAAAACAAACCAAAGATTTGTTCTTGATAGGTCAGGATGGCCAAATCCATCTATTTCTACTCTGTTTCATTCTGTCTTGTATTCACCCATAAATCCTTATTTTGTCTTATCTCCAAATTAATCTGTATTTTTAAAAAAACCCATCCACATGGAAATTCAAGTAGAAGTACCTATTTTTATATGTTTACTCATAGTACACATTTTGTAATAAACAGTGGATAATGTTCCTCACTGCGCTGATCCAGACATCATAACAAATATCTCAGAGAAGCTTGTATCTCTGTAGTGAATAACAGAACCAGCTAGTAACTTCCTCATCCTAGAATGGGTGGCTTCTGCTTTCTTGGCATGCTACTCTGGCCCTTTTCGCATGGCATTTGCTATGCGAAAGGGCCCTTCGAGCATTGTGCAATTGTGAGGAGCGATCTGCATGATGCATTCACAATCGCACGACGCTCCAGGGTAGGGCAGGCGCCGTTTGTGTACTTTTTCATTTTCGGCTTTCAGCCAAAAATGGTGCATGATTGTACATTGCTCCAGGGCCCCGTGTGCACTTGCCATATGTGCAGAGCCTCTGGAGCTGCGGTGGTCATGCTTCCTGCCCCAGTGCAGCCTGGAAAACTCCCAGGCTGTGCTGCAAAAGGAAGAGGCAGGGCTCTCGTGCTGCCTGCTCGGGAACAGGCAGCTCGTGCAGAGCTGAAGCAGCGGGGACGTGAGAGCCTTTCGCTGGAGGCTGCTCGCACGATCCCCGCACCCCAGCACCGAAAAAAGGTAAGGTGCAGAAAGGGTCTCTGTTATCATAGTAGTGGTCCAAAGGCAAAACAGTAAGACCTTCACAGATGGCTGAGGTTTATAGTAATGGCAGAAGAATCCTGAAGAAAAGACTGTAAATGCAGCATAGATACATTTGGATGGGATGAAGTCACAAATCCTGAGAAGGAAGTTTGAGATACAGATGCACGTCCTGCAAGAGACATTCTTCTGCCAACAGATCTTAGCCAGCAGAGCCATTCTGACAGCAGATTTCTCTGTCAGCATACTTCTGACCATTTCCGCACTACACTGTTATAGTGCTATTAATCCACTTTCAACACCCTGTGGAATTCTGGAGTTTGAAGTTTAGGGAAAGGCATTTAGAATTCTCAGCCAGAGAGCTCTTGGGTCTCAGTAAACTACAAACCCCAGAATTCCACAGAATGTTGAAAGTGGAATAATAGCACTATAACAGTACAGTGAGGAAACGGCCTCTGAGATGTACCAACAGAATGTCATTCTCAGTAGCAGAAGAGTCTTGTGTCTAATCCTAACCTGCTATAGCTGGCATATCTTTGAATTAGGAATGTACTGTCAACTAATTCATGGACTTACTTGTTTGAAATATCTCCCTAACCTCTTTATAAGAAACTCATGGTTGCTTCTTTTCTGTATAACTAGAACTGTGAATCATTCTGGCTGGATCCAGAAAATATCAATTTGCCATTCCTGTCCTGATCAGTCACCCAACCTGCGATAAGACACTGTGTGTTTCTAGGATATCCTGTAATGCACCCCAGGGAGAAGAAGCTGGTTTTCCTTAAATAACAAACAAACAAACAAACAAACAAACATCAGTTAAGATACACTCACATACTTCATGACATTTTTAATTAGTCAAAGTCTTCATCATATTCTAATTCTATCAGCATTCTGTTGGTTTTAAGATTGGAAACAAATTCATGAATCAGTTCTTGTTGTCAAAGCACTGACAGGGCATTGTTGGGACACAATACATAATTAGTAAGTAATAATGCATCTGACCAAATTATCAAGATCCAAGCAATGACTAATGATGGGAATGCAGAGTACAAACACAGAGGGAAGGGAAGAAAAGTGATGCAATATCACAATTAGATTTCCAGTTACATGTCATAATTGTTTTTGGCCTACCATAGTCTGCTGTTTGTATCTTCTCCCTTCATCAGATGGTTACTGCTATCTGTGCTTTTGAGGTTCAGCCCCTAGTTCCTTGTTATAAGTATCACACCGGTCCTACCTACATAAGTTGTGCCTCCTTAAATATTTCAACCACACATCAAAAGTAGACTATGTATAATAATCTGTCCTCCATGAGGTAATGCCTTCAAATTTAATTAGCCTCCTGTCTAAAAAGAAAAAAAAGTGTTATTATCATAATTACAACCTTCACCATATTAGAGAAGGAAAGGTATAGACATATACATCCAGCAGCAATCCCTCTGGGATTGCGTGCAGCCATCTCATATGCAATTCTGTCTACCTGAAACCAGTAAATGTGATTTCAAACAGAGGAATACCTAGACTTAAATGTCAATATCCTGCAGCTGGTAACAGCCAGTGCAAAGAGTAGTTGAGGTCAGGGATAACAAAATATATTTCAGGGGCTCCCATTTCCCTACAAAGATGTTCATTTCAGCCTTCCTGGGACTGGCTATATAGCCCCAAAATCTGTACATTTTCAAGACCTGCAACAAGATTTGGTGAAGAAAAAAGGCAAACAGAACCATCACAAAAAGGCACACAGTGAAAAATGCACATAATTGGAAAATAATGTGCACAAACATGCTTTAATAAATGGAGTAAAGAGAATTTAGTAAATGAGTTAAAATATGAAAATCAGGAAATACGCACACCAAAATAAACATGGATTTTCATACAGAAATTGGCATGAGATACTATCTGACAAATGCAATGAAGATGACAGATTTTCAGATTTGAACAAAGTGTTCAATCCTGTACAAACACTTGGAAATGTACTGTAAAAACCACTGAAATTATTATAATTTTTGATTCAGTTCTATCGGGTTTTCTCTATCAAATGATATTTCAGAGTAGACTGCACCAGGTAATTTTTAAAAACCTATGAAAAGCAACATTAAAATACAAATGCCAATTGCTAATGAAAGCCTTCTAAAGCATGTGCCTCAATGAGATATCAGTGTAGGATTTTGTGGAGGAAATATAAAATCTATAATAATAATGAAAAATGTTTGTCTGTCTCAAGTAACTGTTATGTATCAGCACATTATGCTAGATAACTCAAAATCTCATGGAGTGTGCTTGGTTGCCATCCTAATTGCTGTGCCCAGTTAAAGTCAAAAAATTAATTTCCAGCACCCGCCATAACTTATTATGAAATCATGATAGGTACTTCAAAATCTGTCAAGGTATTTTGCTGTTATTTATTTTTATTTATTTATTTCCTGTCTTTTTCCCAACAGAGAGATTCAAGGCAGCTAGCAACATTAAAATAAAACAAATGAAGCATCCATAAAAACATAAATATAAAAGTTAAAAAACAATTAAACCATTTATAATGTTAAAATATTACATATTAAGAACTATAATACTAAAAATTCTAAAATACATTAAAAACTATACCAACCTTAAAAGAAAACTGCATAGAATTACGAGCCCACATCCAGCCAATTTTTGAAAGCCTGTTGGCCCCAAAATGTCTCAGCCTGTCTTCAGAAGAAGAGCAAGGAGGGGACCTTCCTGGCCTCTCTAAGGGGGGAATTCCAAAATCTGGGAGCAACTTGCAGGAAGACCTTTGAAGAACTTGTCCAAGTTCCAGTTGCCAAAATTCCAAAATGGGGAGCTTCCTAGCAGCAAACGGGCTGGCTGTCATAAGTTATTAGAAAATATTTTAAAAGGCTAGAGAACAGAAGGCTGAAGCATTTTAATTTTAATTTTTCTCCTTGTGAGAGAGAAAAAGAGGGAAGTAGGAAAACAGCAGGCTCTACAAACCTTCCTTTAGTATTACACATAGACATCAGAGGCCTTTTCCGCAGCACCACCCCATCACTCAATGGGGACGGGAAGGACGGGACTACAACAATGCTTCTGCATGACATTGTCGCAGGCCCATCCTTCTTCTATCCCCAGGTAGCACAATCATGGATTAAATGACTGACAGATTTTACCCATCGATGACATGCGATCACCCCACCGTCCTGGACTTACCTGTCCTGTGGAAGCCACAGAAGCACACTGGCTGCGCTTCCTGCCCCGGCACAACATGGGAAAATACCCGGCTGTGCTTCAGAAGCAAGAGGCATGGCAGTCACTGCAGGGAGCCAGCTGTGGTGGAGGGGAGTGCTTCTGTCATGCTCCCCTCCCAGCAGAGCCACTACTGGGATCCCCATCGGACAACTTCAGGAAAAAGTAGGGTGTGGAAAGGGCCAGAGAATCATAAATCCATAGAGCTGAAAGAGACCACAAAAGTATATGCACGAATATACAATCAAAGCATTCCCGACAGATGGCCATCCAGACCCTGTTTAAAAACCTCCAAAGAAGGAGACTCCACCACACTCCCGGGCAGTGTATTTTGCTGTCAAACTGCTCTTACCATCAGGAAGTTCATACTACTGTTTAGATTGAATCTCTTTTCCCGGAGTTTGAAGCTACTGCAGCAGCAGCAGAAAGCAGGCTTGTTCCATCCTCCATATGGCAACTCTTCAAATAGTTAACCATGGCTGTCATGTTGCCTCTTAACCTTCTTGTCTCCAGGCTAAATATACCCACCTCCCTAAGCCATTCCTCATAGGTCATGGTTTCCAGGCCTTCTACCTTTTTGGTCACCCTCATCTGGACACGTTCCAGCTTGTCAATATTCTTCCTGAACTTTGGTGCCCAGAACTGGACGCAGTATTCCAGGTGGGGTCTTAGCAAAGCAAAATAGAGTGGTACAATCACTTCCCTTGACCTAGACACCCTACTCCTATTGATGCAGCTCAGAATCACATTTGGCTTTTTAGCTGCTGACTCATGTTCAGCTTGTGATCTGCTAAGACTCCTAAATCCCTTTCGCATGTACTGCAATCAGGCCAGATGTCACCCATACTATATCTGTGCATTTTTATTTTTTCTGTCCAAGTGTAGTACCTTATACTTCTCCCTGTTGAAATTCATTCTGTTAGTTTTGACCCAGTTCTCTAATCTGTTAAGATCATTTTGAATTCTGATCCAGTCCTCTAGAGTGACAGCTATCCCTCCTAATTTGGTGTCATCTGCAAATTTGATGAGCATGCCCTCAATTCCCTCATCCAAATCATTGGTAAAGATGTTGAATAGCACTGGACCTAGGACAGAACCCTGTGGCACCTCACTAGTCACATCTTCCCAGGATAAAGAGGAGCCATTGGTGAGCACCCTTTGGGTTTGGCAGTCAACCAATTACAAATCCACCTATCAGTAGCATTATCTAGCCCCACATTTACTAGCTTGTTTGGAAGAATATCATGGGGGACCTTGTCAAAAGTCTTACTGAAGTCTTGAAGACTTGGGCTTGTGAGTGAAAGAGAGAGAGAGAGAGACTTTTAAAAGCTTTTGTGTTTATGCAAATTCTACTGTGCTATCTCCTAGGAAAAACAAGGTTGTTGACAGAGGTCAAACATCACCTGTTTTGTAACACAAGGACTTTTGTCTTTGATGTACATAACTAGTACACCAACCTTTTTAATTGTTTAGAACAATATGTAGAATCAGTGCTCCTATCTGTGAGTGAAGAATAAACACAACGTTGCCTGAAGCAGAGTGGCGTTTGCCCCTGCCCCACTTCATTTTCTCTAAATGACACTCTTGATGAAGTATAGCTTTTGCTTGAGTCACTAGCAGCTGAAGAAGGGCATGTATGTATCTTTCTGAGGAAGAGAATATTGTACCACACCAGCTAGCTCTGAGCTAATTTTCCAACTTCTCTGAAGCAGCATTTATAATGGAAGCGGAATAATGGTGTACAAGAGTGTTTTTCAGAGATAGATATAGATATAAAATATAAAATTATACAGCCTTACGTGCAAAACAGGATAAGCAACAAAAGAGGCATTGGACAGCCATTTACCAAAAATACTGTTGAGACTCTGGCTATTAGTTTAGCAGCAATGCTGTCCTCCAACGCAGTTTACTGACCATAAAAGAAAAGACATAGTATTTTCTTCCTCAAAAGACTTAACCACACAATTAATTAAAAAGACAAAACATGTACCTAGTTGGTAGGACCATACATATAGCACCAACCTGTGCTAAATCAAGTAAAGGCAAGTAAAGAGCAAGTCTCATCATATTATTAATATCAAATGCATCTTGGATAATATCACATTTTGAGATGCTGGTCTGAAGTCTATTGTTACTTCTGTCTAGAATAGTCTCACTGAATCAATTGGATGCATCTAGATGTGGCTTCACTAGCCGGCATTTGATTCAAGAGCTCAGTTCTCTTTGGAAATAACCAATGGATTCTGAATAGAGGAGCAGGGTGCAGGAGTTGGAGGAGGAGCAGGAGAAGGAGAAGATGGAAAAGTTGTCAAAAATTGTGATATAAAATTCGATGGGACTTTAAGATTGCAGTTGATAGACAATCAGAACATAATATGCCAGGCATAACTAAAGAAAGGAAGGAAGGAAGGAAGGAAGGAAGGAAGGAAGGAAGGAAGGCAGGCAGGCAGGCAGGCAGGCAGGCAAGCAGGCTTGAATTATAGACAGGGAGAAGGAAAAGACAAAGAGAAGGAAAAGATTATGAAATAGCAAGACACACAAATTGAGATTTAGTGCTTCTGGGAGAAGAAAACAACTGTGGTTTCAATAGCGATAAGTGCTTGGGGAGCAAATCCAAATGGATTTACAACATATCTCAATGAAGTTACCATAGTGGGCTCCAGTAGTGTATCTAGCATAAACAGCACCTAGGGCAAGGATGGAAGTTGCGCCCCTTCCTTCTTACCCTTACCCCCATCCCTCACCTCTTCATGCACAATGTTTTTGTGCCCTCTGGAATTGATGCCTGGGGCACATATCCTACTTGCCCCACCTAGATACACCTCTGGTAGGATCAGATTGTTAACTGGGTACCCAGATTTCAGAGTCTGGCCTTAGGTCTCAGGGCACGGACCCTCTTCTCCAGCCCTCAAAGTGAGTGGATGAAAGCACTGCCTTGAAAATGTGTGTGTGGCTCATTTGTTAGACTTGATGGTTTTGATTCGAATGGCATACGCTGTGCTACTGTGGTTAGTGCTTAAAGTAATATGGTTAATGACATCAGCAGAGTCCTCCCCTGTGACATCACAAGGAGTTATTTCTACATGTCTAGATGCATCCTGGAAATCTCAGGGTTTGGGATATTTCTAACCTGTCAATTCTAATTGTTATCTGTGTTCATCCAGATGCTTCCTGCAACAATCTTTCTTTCCCTCTCCCTTTCCCTCTCTCTTTATGTCTAGCATCCGTCTGTCTTCAGACTTGTAATGATGTTTTGAAATAACGTGGCAGAACTTGCCAAATGGGTGCCTTTCTTTTTTCAGAGGAAGAAGACAGAAAAAGTCTGATGCAATTGAAGTTCTAATGATAAAGTTTTTGTTGGCTAAATAGGTTTGGTTTCTGTTCCTCCCATGCTGAAAAAGCTTTCAGTAGATAACTCAGATGAGACGGAAATGCTTAAATCAGCCACATAAACACCCATGATGAATTTTCATGGGAATTAAGAAGGGAGTGGTCTAGGGGACAGTACGTGCCCTAATCAACTTTTAAAAATCTCAACCTATTGCTCAACAAGCCAGAAGAAAAGGCTTTGATCCTTTTAGATATTGGGTGGGGAAAGGGAGTGGCAAGACTGATGTTATAATAATAGCTTACTCAAGCATGTCCATATCTTGATGGTTCAGTAGATGTTTATAAAGTTACCAAGCATTGATTCACCACAGGTAAGACAGATGACAGAAGAGAATGTTTGTTACAAACTTCAGTCTCCAAAAATCTACTTTTGAAAAAGTAAAGCGGTCTACAAATGCTGTAGTAAACATATATTTGGTGCACTGAACTTATCTCTATTCAGCCGAAAGAAGGACTGTCTGTTGTTACCAGCAAGCATCTCTGAGGAAATGGTCAACTGTGTCCAAATTGTAACAAGAAATAACACTGATTGCTTCACTCATTTGTATTTAACCAGAATTCCATGCAATTTGTTTCACTGAGATTTTCTAACAAAAAGCAATTTTAAAAAAAAAAATTAATCAAAATGCACAATGTGTTTTCAGAGTGAGTCCGTATGTGTGTGTGACTGTATGTGGGTATTCAAGAAACAGGAAAAAAATACAAGAAAATCCACAAAATAGTGATACTTTTTTGTGGCCAGCCAAAATGAATCATGCAAGCATTTGAACCTTTGCTGGATTTTTCAACAGGCAAAGATGTTAAAAATCATACAGGAGAAAAAGAGTGCCAGTGTTAGAGTCACAGGCCTATATTTTGTCTCAGATGTTACTTCTGTAGTCAATTAAGATTATTTAAATGCAGGCAGTGGCCACTCCCATTCTTGGCCATGTGAGGACTGAGGACAAAGGGGACAAAAGACAGGAAATAAAATTTCAACTCCATTATTAACAGAGAAGTAATTTCCCTTGAGATCCAGGCTACTCCTGTCCTATCTGAAGGTAACTGTACCTGTCTAGGCAGAGAACATTGAGTTTCTCAAGAAGTCTCTCTAGTGCTACATCTGTAAAAAAAATTAGGTGCTGTATAAGTAAATTGTAACATGGTTGCTTTTCTTCCCCTGTATGTTTTTTAAGATCTTTGCCTGCTAAGGAAGCTGGTGAAGCTTCAAAAGCTTGCATTATGTATTTTGTGCATTTTAGTTGGACCAATAGTGGTATCATTGCTTTGTTGATTTTGGATTCTGTTATATTTTGCTGCACAGCCAACACAGCTACCAATGAATATGTTTCCTGAAAGATCTCTCCATCCTCATATCAGTTGGGGGGGGGGGTGTATTCCACCATAATCCCCTTTCTCTTCCTCCAGCTTGCAAAGGTTCTGTTAATTTTATTAAGTTCCATCAAACCATATCTGGGCAAGCTAATAATTGTCTAACTCTAAATTTTGAGAAGAAAGAATATGTGTGAGGTTTCATCCTTCCTAAAATTCTTCTTAGCTCTGTCTGAAAGGATTATATTCATGGGGTTTGGTTTTCTTACTCTTTTAGCAAGGCATCAAAACGACTGCTCCCAAGAAATAAGACTATTGTAAATCATACGGAATCATTTCTCAGCCATTTCACCTACCTCAAAACTCGTCATTTTGCAATATTTGGGGAATGATATGCAATTCATCTGAAGGAAAGAAAGGGAAGAAAAGCAGCTACAATTTTGTTTTTTGCAAGAAAGTGCTATACTTAAGTGTGAGGAAATTCAAAATGGCTGCTGCCATGAAGAATGCATGCTTCTTTGGCCACTCAGTGGGACTCCATTTACAGAGGCCAGTTGTGAAAAACTACAGAAAACATACACACGCATACAGAATGAGAAGGTTTGTTCTTTTCTAGTAGTTTGTTTTATTTGAAAGCTGCAGTGTTGAATATTTTTCCAAAGGAAAAAAAAAAGGTGATTCCAGCAGACTTGTTAAAGAAATAGAAGTCACAGTGTGAAACTAAATTAGCAGGAAAACGTTTTTTAACCTTTGGATTTTATTTTTGAAGTTTTTTTTTAAAAAAAAAAAACCTTTCAGGTCATAGGAAGAGGCTTCATAAATGACTGACAACTAAATAATACAATAAAAATAAGGAAAAATGCAAAAGATGAAAACAATTAGGGATTAAGAACAGTCATTTGCAGTGATCTGAAAACTAAAACAACATAGTAACACAGCAATAACCACAAAAGAAAGAGTACAGCAAGAGTAAATATAATAGTAAAAACAGTGTTTACGTAGAAAAAGAAGTGTTTTCTGCAGAAGAAACAGGTTTTTCTGTGCAGAAGATGATATTGTGTAGAAATATTTTTTCCTGCACTGACAAAGCCATTTCAAGCACACAGCAAAATACTTCAGCACATAAAATACTATTTTCTGCCTCAAAGTTGCTGTTTTCTGTATGTGTGTGTGTGTGTGTGTGTGTATGTATGTATAGTTTTCCACATAGGACAACCATGTGCAAAATTTGTGCAGAATAAGTCCCAAACTGCAAATAGGCTTTGAAAACTATGTGATTTTCAAAAACTGTTTTGATGTGGCAAGAAAATGAATAAACTTATTTGTTGCTTCCTTCAAGAGAAAATTTAGTGAAGAATTATGGTATATCCCTGAACTGGAGCAGAAGCATTGAAGATTGGAAAGAAGAAGGTTCATATAGAACAGGTTTGGGTTGCAACTCCCAGTTTCACTCATTATTGGCTATCTTGGATATGGATGATAGGAGTTGTAGTCCAGCGTGTCAAAGGACACTCGTTTTCTCATGCTCATACATATCTCTTCAGTGCCTTTGTCACTATTGGCTCTTCTTGTTGAACACCAGTATCGGCATGCCTTCTTCTCTAAAGGAAGAGTATTCTAAAAATCTTAATGTAACCTACTCTCCTTCCCAGCAGTGAGGAAGAAGAGGAATGGCCAAGGACTCCCAGTACAAACTGCAAGAATAAAATCATATAGTCCCTGGAGACGTTGTTGTTGTTGCAGTATATCCTTGGTTTAGGGGAAAAAACTACTCTGAGTGGGAATAAAATGTTGCTGCTAGTACTGGGAATTGATACAGAATGTTCCAGGAGAACACAAATGTTGTCTAGTTATTTTGAGGAAGGAGAAATGAGAAGTACAGCAGCCAACAGCAACATTTATTTTGTTCATTTTGGAGAGTTTTTCATACTCCGTGTTGTAAAGTGAAACTTTATGAGAGGCTAAGATGCCCCTTCATTACAGAAAAAGACATTTAAAAAAATACATTGAGAATGTTGAGAAATGAAGGTTTTTAATGAAAGAGTTCTATGAGTGTGCTGTCCTGTTTTAATTGTACAGATTTTTTTAACATTTTAAACTTTAAACGTTCAAACTTCATTTTTTAATAAAAACTTTTAAACCTTTTAAGTATATGTTTTAGGCTGTTTTTAATGTCGCTTATAGTTTCATTCCATTTTAATGTTCCTTCTTTGGTAAGTTTCTACTATATTGTACTTTTTTGACATTGAAAGCCACCTTAAGTTTGGAAAAAGTTGGGGGAGGAGGAAGAGATGGTTCAGCTATCGGATTACATTTCATATTTTGGAGAGAGATGCATACAATTTAAAGGCAAAGTTATAGAACTGTAGAATCATAGAGGAAGTGACCACAAGGTCCATCAAGTCCAACATCCTGCCATACAGGAATACATGACCAAAGTATTTCCAACAGATGTCCATCTAACCTCTGTTTAAAAACCTCCAAAGAAGGAGACTCCACCACACTCTGGGGCAGTGTACTGCTGTTATCGTTAGAAAGTTCTTCCTAATGTTTAGATGGAATCGCTTTTCCTGAAGTTTAAAGGTATTCCTCCATGCCCTAGTCTCTGGAGCGTATATATTCCACCACTAGCCTGAAACACAGAAAATGGGACAGAACAACTACTGAATACATACAAATATGACACAGAAGAGACTGCTTCATTTCTGCTTACTTACAATGGCATATATCCATCTTTTTCAGTGAAAGTAACATCTGTCAGGTCGTAACTCCTTTACTAACAACATAAGACATATGCAACTACGTGTATGTGTGTAAAGTAACTCTTTGTCTACAAATGATAGCCTCCACCAGTGATGATGTATTTGCACATCCTTTGAACACACTCATAAAATCCACTTTGGAAAAAATCTTTCAGGCACTCCCTGGTCCAGCGTCTGATAGTATCTTTGACTTTGCTTACATCATCAAGACACCATCCATGAAGGTCTTCCTTCATCTGGTCAAACAAATGAAAATCTGAGGATACCAGATCAGGTCTGGAAGGTGGATGTACACAAATCCCATTTGTGCAAGAATCTGCAGTGTTGCCAAAGAAGTATGGGGTAATGCATTATCACAGCGTAACTGGATTGCATTCAATTGTTTCTGGTCTTTTCTTACAGAAGGTTTCTTGATCATTGTTGTCTCATGCTTGATGTAATCAAGCAAAATCACCCTCTTGTCACCCCAGAAGACATTCACCATAATCTTCTGTGGTGAGCACTGGCTTTTGAACTTCTTTGGTAAAGGGGTGTTACCCTGTTTTCTGGGGGTCCCAGGAGGGACACCTAAATACGCTCCCAATTAAACAAGTTGGGGAAATTAGTCAAAGAGCACAGGCTAGCAATACGAGAGGCAGGGCAACGCAGCGGAATCTTTTACCCAATGTCTACAGGGTCAGGCCAAGCCAAGAAGCACACCAGGTTGTAAGAATAATTGTGATCTTTATTAAAATACAAACAAACAATGTATGCAACACGATCACACAGAGAGCTAGAGAAAAATAAAGGTTTGAGTGGGACAGAGGGAATGTTAAGAGGGATTGTGGTTTGGGTGATACTACACCTGTCCTGAAGCCTGAGTAGATCACTGCGAAAGTTTGAAGGTGTGTAGTCTCAGTACGTGGGACTGAGGGGAAGGCTCACCAGGCACAGCGGCAGCAAGGCGGGATGGAAATTGAGAGCGATTCAAAGAAGCTCACCAAATCAGGGGTTTTTATAGGGAGAAATGTGACCACAGGCCATCCTGCATTTGGGAAAAACAATGAGTTTCGGGCTAGGGACAAAGCCTCCTAAAGGTCAGAATTTAGCATGATTGAATTAAGTCCGAACTGACAATGGAATGGACAGTATGCAAACGTACAGTGCTCGACAGGTGAGGACACTTCTAATCAAGCTGCCTGCTCGGGGCAGGGAGTTCTTTGTGAGTTGCGTGCATACATAATTGCGCACTTGCCCTTGAGGTCTCCTGAAGCATCGGGACAGCTATTTCTGGCCAGCCTGCATTGTGTGGAATATTACAGCAATTATCGGCCATGCCTGTCTTGCAAGCTTTTCTGGTGGCCTCGCAGACACGTGGAGAGGGGTGGTGGAAGAAAGCCAAATTATTGATATCAAAATGATATCTAAGGTTGTTTCCAAAAATGGGGGATGGCAACGGCAATAACAGGGGAGGTGGAATGCCACCACTCCATGCCTGATTCTTGGTTTCTGGGTCATACAGGTATGCCCAGATCTCATCACCAGTAGAAGCACTCTCCTCAAAACAGTGTCCCTTGTGGGCTTCAAATGCTGCCAACTGTTCCAAACACATGTACAGTATCTTCTCTTTCAAATAAGCTGTTAAATGATGTGAAACCCACTTTGCTCACACTTTCCTGTATCCAAGGTTGTGGATAATCTGCTCATCAGCACTGTGACCACAACCAAATTCCTCAACAATCTCTTAGTCATATGCCAGTCTGCATGAATCATGTCATCCCCCTATTTCATTTTTCATTAGTTACTGCTGTCAATTACTGTGTGGCTTGTCTTCAACACTGGTTTCATCTTCTTTAAACTTTTTCACCCATCTTTGCATATTAGTCTCATCACTTCACCATACACATTTCCGAGTCTTCTGTGGATGTTGGCAGCCGTACATCCTTCTTTGGTCAAGAATTCAATGACTGCTCTTTGTTTCTGCTTTATAGCCATCATTAAGCAACACCTAGAAATACAGAAAGTAGTGATGCAGTAGAAATTACTGTATTTAATGGTGTAATAGCATCACATTTCGATTAATAGTTTCAGAGAAAATGGCACATAGGCATTGGTTTCACTATGACCCTCGTATTTTCACAATAGTCTTGAGAGCTGAGTTAGAATGAGAGATAGTGTTTTATCTAAGGCCACCCAGACTGCTTTAAGGGAGAATTGGCATCTGAACCAACATCTCTCCATTCCTCAGGGCAATACATTCAATTCTGCACTACACTGACCCACTACAGTTAGATCTATTTACATATTGGAACACCTCGGTTCAGCTCTCAGTTGGGATGGACAAGTCTAATGACAAAATTGAAGCACTTGAGAAATAGTGAAACTTGGAAATCACACAAAGCTGGATTATTCCCTCTCCATGTGGCACTATTTCAAGATGTAAAATGTGCAGAAACTTTAGGTTAAATGGTTTGCTTTGGAAGCTTTATTACTGACAGTTTACTTTGCCAACTTTATTTCAAACAATCTGAAATATAACTTTTATTTTAAAAAAATAAAACAATCCTTTCTTTAGTTCTTTTCATGATTCTGTTCCAGAAAGTCTTAATGTCATGCCAGTGGTTTCATCTTAACCATAATTCATTCAAAGTTCTAATTTAGTTTGATATCTTTATTTAAAAAATAAAATGGAAACAACAGACGATGATATTATGGAAGAAGAACTCTACCTTTGTAACTGCATTTTTGTTTTGTTTTTTTAGCAATAATAATATATTGTCTAAAACATGGCCAAGATATTCTATTTCCAAGGTATTCCTAATCCACTTATAAGCAAAGATGAGTAACAAAAAAATTGCAGAGCAGTCTCCACTATCTGAGGTAACTATCCAATGGCATTGTGGTGTTTTTTCACTAGCAGAGAGGACCTCCAGTAGGTATTGGGGATGAAGGCAGAAATTGTGCTACCATTGCTATGGCAACAGTTTCCAAACTGGACCATTTGGAATGAAATGAGGAATGACGGAATGGGGGTGGGATGAAAGAGCAGGACAGTGGATTCAAATTGAGATGACTGAGGTAGGTTTTTGAGGACTGGACTGTCTCATGCCAAAACCTGAGACCTAGAGATAGCCTCCTATTTTGTCACAGGTAATTGGACCTGGTAACATTTCAAGAGTGATGTGAGAAAGAACATCTCCTTGTGATGTCATTGTACATGATAAATTAAGCATCAATGATATTTGCACAGAGTATACCATTCATTTTTTTAATAACCTAAGTAATGATGCAGATATAATACACACATTTTTCGAGGCAGCCCTCTCACCCTAAGATCCTTCCTCTTTGCCCTGGGAACTGGAGAAGAGAGGCTAGTTCCTGAGCTCTCGAAAACCTAATCTGGGGGCCTATTTTCTGCTCCTGGAACTTTTCAGATGCCACAGAGACAGGCAAAAATAAATAAATAAATATTATAAAAGAAAACTGAAAATGAGTGGAAGTCCCACTCATGGTTCTGAAAACACTGGCATTTCTTAATATTAAACAGTGAAGAAAGGGGGTCTGTAACCCATTTAAAAGCCTTCAGTCTCTAGGGTTTGAGGATTACACTATGGTCTGGGGGGCATAGGCAGACCCAGGGCCTAATTTTGTCTGCCTTTGCTTTAGATCCACTGGATCTAAGTCTCTTTCAGTCACCACAGATACCAGGATTATGCCAGACTGGAGCTGTTGTTCCTAGTTCTTATCAGACACACACATACGAGAATCAGACATGGCTATGTTAGATACTGCATGAAGACTGAAGGAAAATTCAACACCTGAGTAAGCCTAGAGGGATAATGCAATAAATTATAGCAATAAATTGTAATAATAAATCCAAGAATGAGACTCTGTCATAAAATATATCACAAGTAGTATTCCCTCCAGTGAGAGGCCAAGCCAGCCCCTCCTCCTTCCATCAGAAGGCAAAGACTTTTTCCTTAAACAGGTAACTAACTGTCTATGCAGAAGAATATTTTAATTTTATGTGCTGCGCTTTTATCCTTATTGTGATTATTATGTTTTTAAAATCATCTTTTGCTGTTTTATTTAATTTTAATAAGATAGTTAATTTGTTTGTTTTCCAATTTTTCTATCATCAAGATTTTAGATGTATCTTATTTTAACATTGTTTTAAGCCACTGGGAGATAGGCAGATTATAAATCCCATAAAGGCCTGAATAAATATAACAGTAGAGTTCAAATCATCCACATGCCCTTTAAAATGTGCATCATCCCAGGAAAAAGGGAGTCAAAATATAGACCACCATTTTAAAATCTAGTATTTAAAGGTCAACAATCTGAAAATCATCAGCATTCTTTAAAAAAATAACTCAAATGAAAGAGACTGAAATCACTGGATCTTCAATGGCTTTTTAATTATCATAATTGCTGACAAGGCCAAATCTACACCCCTTGGAGGCAATAGGGTATGGGAAGATTCTTGTCTAGAACCAAGATAGAATAATGGTCTGACAAGGGATGGTTGGTGGATCTATTATCATGTGGACAACCAATCCACTTTTGGTTCACAATCATTCCTCCACTGCTACTCCAAGTTGTAGAGGAATTGCTAGGCCCTATCCAAACAGAGTTTCAATACTGAGAGATCCTGTACAGTAGGACTAGCTATGTGGTGAGAGAATATAAAACTGGTAGTGTATTCATCATTCATAACAATAGATCCACCAGCCACCACTGTGTCTGACTTGGTATAAGACTTTGCATTTGGTCTTCACAGCTGTCTCCTACCCAAAGTGCCTCTTCCCTGGGCCCTATTTAGCCCCGAAAGAGTGGTTGATTCCAAAAAGCATCTTCTGAGACAAATAGCAGCTTGTGTGTTTGCATATGTATGACGAGGTTTTTTTAGACAAACTTACTGATAAGCAAAAACAGATGGTCATCTCAGACAGCAGATGTCAGGAGAGCTAGAATGAAATGTAGGAGGGTACCACTATGGGAGCTGGACAGGCCACTCACTCTTCACTTCTTAAGCTACATTTGCCATCCTCAAATGTGGTGGAAGACACTCGCGTAGGGACAGCGGGATGAAGGGGGCATTTTGCCCCAGGAGGCAATGTTTTTGGGGTGTCCAGGCTCCTAGCCATGCCCCGCATGCCACAGACACCCCCCATATCCCATGGCCATGTCCCCATGCACCATGGCCATACCCCTGCACCATAGCCCCCCTCCTGCCCCCCCTCCATACACTCCAAGCTCTGCCGCTGGTGGAAGAGTAGATGCTGTTACAACATTTCAATTGCTAGCCACTTTACTCATCTTTTGAATGTGGAAGGGTGTTTTCAGAGCACTGGGGAACTTATTTCTCTGGATTACACCTTCCAAAATCCCATAGCCAGCGGCCAGGATGGCTGGGGGAGTTGAGGATTTTTAATCCAGAAAAATGAAATTTTACAAAATCTGAAGTTTGCCCAGCATCTCAGGTGGCAAAATATTTTGGACTAGATCTAATGGGAAACCTGCATGAGGTCCTATCTTGGGCAGAAGGTTGGACTGCTCAGAGTAAAGCTCAGCATTATTCTTATCTTTCAAAATAAAAGTGGCTAGCATTCAGTACAATTTTGAAAAGTGTGGTTAATATGTTGTGTTATTATCCTAAGTAATTGCAGAACTAGGATCCACTTACAATGAACTGAAAACCCTGTAGGAGTAGGGTTTCACACCCTCAGTGTTGGCTGGGTTTCAACTGGATCCCAGGTATCCACCCAGGTGCCTGTTTAACACATCCCATGGCCCAGATACCAGATTGCTGGTATTTTTAAGCAAATTTCTCACCCTTATAGGAGCTGAGATGTAGGACAACATGTGCAGACAACTCTTCTGTCAAATTGTTCCACAAAAATCTAGTCAGATTTTCAGGCATGAGGGAAAGGAGAATGAGCAGTATGGATAGCAGAGTGCAGAAAGGAAGGAAGGAGCACATTTTGAGGGTGCAAAGTGAGGCAAGGGAGGGAGTGGGAAGGAAAGGAGAGTGAGCAGTGAGAAGTGGAGGGCAAGAAGCAAGGGAAGATGCAAGTTGAAGCAAAAGAGGGAGGAAGAGAGAACAGAAGGTAAGAGGTATACTAGCAGAGTGAAAGGAGCAAGGGAAATACACATTGTGAGGGTGTGAGGTAAGGGAAAGTGTAGGAGTGAAGAAGGAGGGAGCAGTGCAAGTGAGGAAGTGCAAGAAGCTATGGGTGCGTTGTGAAAGCGTAAGCTGAGGGAAGGGAGTATGCAGTGAGAGAGGGAAGAACCAAGGGTGAGATTCATTGTGAGGGTGTGAGATAATGCGAGGGAAGGAGAAGAAGAGAAGGGGGAGTGAGCAGTTTGAGCGGTGGAGTGCAAAGGAAAGAGGAACACATTGTGAGAGCATAAGTTGAGATGAGCGAGTGAGTAGAATAGAAAGAAGAGTACTTACTTATTTTTCAGATCAGTGACTCTCAGGGGCTTCCTGTGGCATTTTCATGGATCTGTAGCTTTTCGCCATCAGTGAAAAATGGATGGCAAAAAAGTGATTCTGATGAGAATACCACTGGAGTTACCTGTGGATTAAGTAGTGTTAATACTACTGTTATTGTTCTTTTACTTGTACCATACCAGCAATGTACATGCACACTTAACAGAGTCCCTTTCTCCCTATAAATCCTGTGAGGTAGGGTTGTTGAGAGGATGTAGTGATTCAACTCACATGAACAAGCAGTGATTTGAGCTTGAGCCTCCCTGTTCCAATTCCAGCATTTTAAATATTACTTTGTAATGTTTGTCTCAGATCAGTTGTAACAGTAAAAAAAAAAACAAAAAAAAAAAAACTTCAAGGTTGAAACACAGTGGGGGAAAAATGCAACAATTAATGTGCCAAATTTGCACAATAAGAATGAAAATTAGAGTGATTTTTATAATTAGAATATTCTGCAACATGTGCAAAATAGATGCGTGGATCTGAAGAAGTGGAATATGGCAACCCTCTGTAAGAGTGAGGTTTGAATCCTAATAAATCTGTCAAGCCATTCCACACAGATAAAAGGGGAAAAAGACAACCCAGTGACAGCTGGCTCTTGAAAAATATTGAGCATCAATCTACCCTGGATCGTCAGGAGGCAAGTCCAAAGTGGCTAGGATAGATACCAAGTCCAAAGTAGCTGAGATATATACCCTAAGAAGATCATAGTAATGAACTGTAATGAATAGACAGAGGGCCAATTCATTGATGACGACTCACAGAATTCAAATCTCCAACTATTTGGAAGGGATGGCCATTTTATGACTTTTAGACTTATAATTATAATTATGCTTTTATGAGCTGACAAGCATCATTTCATGTCTTCATATATACTTCCTAAAGATTATTATTTAGAAGTATAACTTCACAGTTATATAGAGCATGTTGATCATGTCTGAAGATATCAGTAAGACAACAAATACAGTCATCCTCCAGTCAGTTGGACACCACTTTGCCTTAATTGTACTATTAACTAAGAAAGTACAATGTTTAAGAAGTCTTACATTGAGAATGGGTGTGACCTAGAGAATGTTTTTGAGTGTATAAGACAGCCTCTACTATCCTGATATTGTTCTGAATCCAGACATTTTGGACTACAGCTCCTATCATCCCCAATGAGCCTTCTGGTTGGAGGTGATAGAAGTTGTAGTCTCACATATCTATGCAGTACTGGGCTGGGTCAGGTGATGTGCTGTGTACGATGTGTATGGCAACCTGCAAGGCCATTTCCTCACTACACTATTATAGTGTTATTATTCCACTTTCAACATTCTGTGGAATTCTGGGATTTGCAGTTTAGCGAAGGACCTTTAGAATTCTCAGCCAGAGAGCTCTTTGGCCTCAGAGAACTACAAACCCCAGAATTCCACAGGAGGTTGAAAGTGGAATAATAGCACTATAACAGTGAAGGGCAGAAATGGCCCAAGTTCCATGAGACAGGGTCTCAGAACTCATGGATTTACAGCAGGCACTTCTCCAATTATAATACCAACCCACCAAGGTCAAAAAACAAATTGTCAAGACAAGACTGGACCCCAGCAACAGGCCATAATAGTACATATTTGGAACACCACTGGTTGACCCTATGACACCTAGTTGAGACCACTCAAACACATAATCAACAAGCTACAACCCATTATGGCCAATAATACTGCCCTTGCATAGGGTTTGGCTGGCAGATTTTTACAAGCTTACAGGCAGCCCTACAATGTGTATATATTTGCTGCCTTAAACTGCAACAAGAAAAGATGGTGTAAATGTAGCAAGTAATAAATACAGAGTTCTTCAGGACTTATTTCAGGAACTTTAGCGATCCATTGAAAGAGCATAAAACATCTGTAGATGGTTTCCTGGACATATGGAGTTGAATGCTGACTACATTTCTTTGTCTAGACCCAACCCTTTTCTATTCTGGGTCCTGAAACATGAAATTAGACCCCAACACTGTTCTCTCCCTTTTTTTAAACAAGGGAACCACCATTCTTTTCCTCCCAATAAATTCCTCAGTCTGTAATCGTTGCAGAGAAAATATATCTCCAAAGTCAGAGAGGGGGGAAATCAAGTAATAAAATTTAATTGAGGGGAGGAAACTACAGTATACCTGTTGTCATTTCCTTGAAGAGCGGAATGGTTTTTGTTAAATTTCTGATCAGTTCAAGGATGAAAATGAGAAAATATAAATTTTTATAGCTTCCAGCTTGCCTTCTGTTGCTGTGTTATCCAAATCAGACCAGAACAGAGGCGCAGGCAAACTATAGTCTCCAATGTATTTAAATTATTTTCTCCAATGATAAGAAACCAAACTGTTTTCCAAGCAACTGCTTTAAGTCCTTTATATATCAGTGCCTCCTTTCCCCGTTCAACTCCCAATCAGCTCCACTGATTTTCTGCCTGGAAAACTCCATTCATTCAAGTATGAACGTCGGAGATTTGAGAGGATGGTCCAGAGGAAAAGGGAAATCAGACAGTTTGGAAAAGTTACATTGGATTGCAAATGCCCAAATCTCCCAGCTAGCATGGCCAGCTTTCAAGTTCTATCTTCCTTTCTGAGTTCTGGTTGTTAGGAGTGAGCAAAGCTGTCTGTTTTCTTTTAAAAGAAAAATCTCAAATTTTCCCCATACTGTCTGTGATAAAATGTTAAATTTGTCACTTTATTATTTATTTTACTATCTGAGGATCTTAGGGCAGCATACAGTAAAAAAATCAGTTTCAAACAGGTGAAACGAATACAAATAATTTTAAAAGATTAAAAACATATTAAATCATCGAATCATAGAGTTGGAAGAGACCACAGGGGCCATCCAATCCAACCCCCTGCTATCATTTAATGCTTAAAACAAGATCAATTTAAAACTAGTTCCAACAGTTTGGAAGCCATAATGCATGAACAAATTGGATAAAATCAGTTGGATCTCAAAGGCTCTGCTGAAAAGCCATGTTTTGACTCATGACTAGAATGACAACAGTGTTGGTACCAATCAAGCACATAATGGGAGGGTATTCCGTATGGGGGGTGTCACAACAGAAAAGATCTCCTTCCATGTCCTCCCACACTATAATGCTCTCTCTAGTGGGACCTCAGTACAAATTTTGTAGATATGGTAAGTTCTTATCATAAAGAAATTGAATTTCAGGACTCGTCTGTCCCAGCCAAATGCAAATGATATAGCTATTCTAAGAAGCAGAGAGGGCCAAGCTATACCAGCTGTTAAGGATGAAGAGCATAATGTGGGGAAAAAAGTGACAATCTTAATTACCATAAACACAGTTCAATATATCAGGATTCAAAGCCAGACTTTAAAGAGCTAAGCGCTCAAATCTTTCTATCTGGGTGAATCGTATAATCATAGAGTTAGAAGAGACCGCAAGGGCCATCAAATCCAACCCCCTGCCATGCAGGAATACACCACCAAAGCATTCCCAAAAGATGGCCATTCAACCTCTGTTTAAAAACCTTCAAAGGAGCCTTCACCACACCCCTAGACAGCACATTCTACCATCAGACAGCTCTTACCATCAGGAAGTTCTTCCTAATGTTTAGATGGAATCTCTTTTCCTGAAATTTGAAGTCATTGCTCCATGCCCTAGTCTCTGGAGCAGCAGAAAATAAGCTTGTTCCATGGCTTTAAACTCAGAGTGTGGTGGAGTCTCCTTCTTTGGAGATTTTTACAGAGGCTGGATATGGTGTATTCCTGAATGGCAGGAGGGAGGACTTGATGACCCTTGTGGTCTCTTCCCACTCTATGATTCTCTGTTCTATCCCTCAGTCCTAAAGTCAATCAGTGGGAATCCAGCCTTTATTTTCTCCATGTAAGTGCAGCTCCAGCTGCTGTGTGCATAATCTGTTGGACTGAGAAAAGGAGGGGTGGGAATACAACTCTCTGAATGCCCCAGCCAGCCAGCCAGCCAGTGGCAGCTTGAGGGGGTTGTAGTCCAAAAATGTTAGTTTCCAAGCTCTGAGACATAGCTATTCTCCTTTTAAAGATATTCACAGAAGAGGAGATTCCTCCTAGTTTTGCTTTTCCCATGATGCTGTTACAGTGGTTGGAAAAGCTTGCCTCAGCATTGCACTTTTTTTCCAGTTGGGGGGGGAGCCAACTGCCGCCACCATTCTGTTTCATTCTGTTTACACTCTGAATTTGAGTCTAACCAGTTCCTTTCCCAAACGTCTCTGAAAACACTTGCAATGAATGGAGAGAGGACGACTCTGAACAGAAATGTGACCAGGAACACTCTGTGTAGTTACCGTTGCTGGGAAACCTGGACAAATCCTTTTCAGAGATTTCTCACTGCTTCTGTGACAGATTTCAGCCTGGAATTTGGGAAGGAAAAACAAAACAGATTTGGAAAAACCAACAAGAGAGAATATATTTCTTCAAACTGGGAGGAGGGTGTTAGAGGAACTTAAAGAAAGTTACAATGAAGATTTTTTTCTTGCTCAATAAAATGTATCCTCTATTGATCCTCGTGTAGAGGAAATCTCAAACTTGAATCTGTCTCATTTTAATTATTGAGCCTAATGCAGTATTAAAATATATTGCTGCAATCCTAAATTGCAATTACAGATTCATAAGCTAGAGTTACAGATCCATAACTGTTCCGTATTCACTAATACTATCTATGTACAATTGTGTCCCCTGCACCCGACCTCAACAGCCACACTGGGCAATGGAGATGTGTTCTCCTCTGATTGCAGCCTAACAAGATGACATTTCCAGCTCCTTCCTGTCAGCGACCAAGACTACGATTATCAAAAACAAGATACCTGTCACAATGCCTCATTGCAGCCTCATTCACTGGTGGAAGGGGCTGGAAACATCATCCAGCAATGCCCCGAGACCTCCTGTTCAGGGCAGGTGAGGGCTATTAAGGAGGTTTTGGAGGGCACAGACCAGTAGATGACACTGAGGCCATTTCCACACTACACTGCTATAGTGCTATTATTCCACTTTCAACATCTTATGGAATCCTGGGGTTTGCAGTTTAGGGAGGGGCGTTTAGAATTCTCAGCCAGAGAGCTCTTTGGCTTCAGTAAACTACAACCCCCAAGCTCCACAGGATGTTGAAAGTGGAATAATAGCACTCAGTGCAGTGTAGAAAGGCCCTGTGTAGGCAGTGTAGGATCTCAGCTTATGTAATTCAGAAAACCATTTTTTTATTAGGCTGTATTTAGGCCTTTTCAGAAGCGCAAGCTAATTGAAATAATTACAAATGCCAACTTTGGCTACTTTGTTTTGAAACATTGCTCTGCTTCCAAGAGATCAGTTCCCATAATAGTCTTGTCAGTTTACTGAACTTTCTTCGCTTTTTATTTGTTGATGGGGAAAAAAGTCACATCTGGGCCATCCTCCCATTGATCAGTTTCAGGAGTTTCATCATTAAAACTGGGCAGTAAGATTTTCCAAAAGCTACAATGGATAGATTGGCAGTGAATGGCTATAGCACTAGTTGCCTCACTTACAAGCATGCAAAGATAGACTCAGGATTCATGTGTCCGAGAGACAGAGAGAGAGAGAGAGAGAGAGAGAGAAGAATGCTACCATTTGCTTCTCTTAGTCATTTATGGGATTGTTCCCACCATTGAAGAAATATTGGCCGAAATACTGCCTTGGGAGACATATTTCCAGTATGTAGCTATGATATATCTGCTGGCGCAATGCCCCATCCCAAAACCCATCTGTTTTTTGTTTGTTTGTTTGTTTGTTTTTAAAGTGGGATGCATTGCAACAGGCATCCTGAGGCACGTCCCTGAAGGTACTTGGGAACTCCTTGGGATGATGTTACATCCAGATAAACAACCATAGGCGTACATATCTCTCCAGTTCACCTCCATTCTCCAGCCATACAGAAAAGGCTGTCTTGGGAGGGCTGCCACATTTGAAAAGGTAGGTTAGGAGGGGGCCTTGGTCATTGCACAGCTGGAACAGAATTCCAGCCTCAGCAACAAAGAAAAAAGTAGGATACAACAGCATAAGTCAGGCTTATTAACTGGATGTCACCTGTGTCTAGTTAATTAAATTTGCAAAACTGAATTATTTGTACACTTGTGCACAGTTGGATCCATTTGAATAGGAGGTTGTTCCTAGAGAAATAAAACTGGTACTCTATTTATACAATCCTCTTCCTCTTTTCTCCACTACACCTCCTGTGTAGCTGCTGCTGAGGGCTGATGGGACTTCCAGAATGGTGTAGCATGGGACAGGGGAAGAGCAAAATGGAAGAAGCAGAAATCAGAGGAATGTCCTATGTGACTAGAAGTGAACTTCTATTAACATAATGCTGTTTGGATCTAAACCACTATTTCTGAAGGGGGGGGCTAAAACCAGCCTCAAAGTTCTGCAATTCAAAAATGTATTTTACACACAAATGTATTCATGTAAAAATTTTTAAAAGGACAGAATCCTATAGGTGTCTTACACATGTGTACATTCCCCTATAGGATCAGTTCAATTTTTTTTATTATTCTGATGTTGAATATCAACAAGGCAAGGGGGAAAAAAAGACAGAAAGTATAGGACCCACATAACTGATAATTTACAAACCTGCAGTATCAGGAAATGATTGAGTAAAATTTACAGTACTTAGATATATTATGAATAAATTTAAAAGATCAGTTTACAGTACATCCATATAAACGGGCAGTGATCCACATTAAATACATAAGCCATACAGTTTTGTAACACTAAAGACATAATAGATATTGAATGTCAGCTTGGCATGCCTCTTTTCACTGGTAAAATGCTAATGACTATAAAGACTAGAAGACTATAAATAAACCAACCCTTGAGCAAAGCCTGGACATGTCTCTATGGCACCCTGTTCATCAGCAGCCAATATGGAAGTCCTTTATACTTAGATATCTTCTCATTCTTTCCACCAGTCTGAACCAGACATCGGTGTGGAACTGGTCACATAACTGGAACAAAAAATCCTCCTGTCTTCACTTTGTTGTTGCGTGTCTTCAAGCCATTTCCTAAGTCAAATCTCTCCACTAGCCATAGCCCAATGGACCTTTACAGCATTCATGCCTTTAGTGTTACAAAACTGTATGGGTTGTATATGTAATATGCATGATGATGATGATGATGATGATGACGGTGATAATAACATTTATTTATATCTCACCTTTTTCTCAGTGTGGGAGTCAAGGCAGCTTGCAACAAACACTAAAACAAGCACAGTTAAAAATTCAAAGCAAAAAAAAGTTAAAAAGCAATTAACTATCAAAAAATTAAAACCAGTTAAAAACATAAACCAATTTTTTTACAAAAAAGTCCAGCACATTACACAGAGCTGTTTCCCCTTAAGAAAATAATAATCTAATGCTGGTTGCCTGGGGGAAGAGAGGGTGCCAGTCTGACTTCTGTAGGAAGAGAGTTCCAGAGTCTTGGGATGGCCACTAAGAAGGCCCTCTTCTGTGTTCCCACCAGGTGTACCTGTGGGGATGGTGGGAGAGAAAGCAGGGCCTTCCCAGAATATCTTAGAACACAGGCATTTTCATATGGGAGAATACAGTGCTTCAAATACAGCTTTAGTAAAGTTTACTATTACTGACTGTTTCCTGTTGGTTTAACTATCAGTGCAGAATGCCTGCAATGCATTCAGTTCAAGATTGTGGAAGCAGTATTGGTTATGCCATGCCACTGTGCATGCAGATGTGCATAAATGTACAAATGTACATGCAGATGGATATTCTGTTGTGCATTCAGTTCCACATTCAAGCATGCACTCAGTTGCACAACTTTGTCATTCAACACAAGAGTTGCAGAGGTCAATCCATGAGCAATTTGACATGGCGACTGTTATGCTACACAGCCCTGGAAGAGGTACTTGGCCATTCTCTGTTTACGCATGTGTGTATCTGCCCCCCCCCATGGTGAATTTTTGCAAAACAAGTTCTGGAATGCAAAAAGTCATTACAAAATGTACCAAAAATACCTTCGTAATCTTGCCTGGTGGGAAGAAATGTTTCATTTTCATGTCTGAGAATCAAATAAGTGAAGACATACAATCTTAATATTCTGCCTTTGATCATAAGATCTCCAGGGTGGCTTACAAAGTAAAACATTACAAGACTAATAAAATACCACAAATCTACAATTAAACGTAAACCATGGAGCAAGATATGACAGAGCTAGTAAATGATGTACCACTAAAATAGTTGTGGGAAAAGCAAAGATTTGAATCTGGCACCTGAACACGAATGCCTTGAAGCCTGGCAGGGTGGTCAGGGGACACAGTTGTACCAGGAGAGTGCTACCACAAAGAAGATTCTATATATGTGATTCCTTCTACCTCATCTTAAAGGACAAGAAGCAGCTCAGAGCAGTTGTTCCAAAAAAGATCATAATCAGGCAGATTCAGTAGCGGGTGGTGCTTCAGAAATCCTGGTCCCAGTTGTGTATGTGTTATATGTATGTGTAATTGTGTCCTGAAACAAACTAGTGACCAAAGTTGATGGAAAGTGCTAGCAGATAGATACACAACTTGCATATCCACCTTCAATACTGGATCTAACAATACAGCAAAGTTGCAAAGTTGTTTTACAAAGTGGAACCCCACCCACAACTGGCAGACAACCTTATTCCCTTTGTCAGTTATACAATCTACTGAAAGCGATTTCATCTTCTATAGACTTGAGTTTCAGTTTATTATTCCCCACTCAGCATATTACTGACTCCAAAGATTTGTTTGGAATATCCTAAGCTTTGCCTGGAGAAAAAGACTTGAGTGTCACCACATAATTGTGGACATCTAACTCTAAATTATGTTGCTATTGTTTTGACATTTCTATGCTACTTTTTATTTCAACTCGTTCAATGCGATTTACAATACTGTATATTAAAACTCACAAAATAGAACAAGATCAAGTAATAAAACTCACCTCAAAAGAGAAAGCACTGAAAACTCCTTAAAATCCATGAATGACCTTCCCTAGCACTTTTGTGTATGCACAGAATACCATGGGAGACAAGAGGCAGTCTATACAGATCCATAGCAAGAATGCCATGGGAGAAAAGTAGTTTCCCAAGCCCACCATTGGGAAGTGAAACATAAGACAAGATTGAAGTCAAAAGTGGGTGGTGCCACCAGTTCCCTTTCCAGAGGTCCAAACCAGAAGACTATCATGAGTGGGTTACCACTGCTAAATTTAGCAGAAGTCATGGAGAGGGTGAGAGCCAGCATAGTATAGTAGTTGAATGTAAGACTACAACTCTGGAGACCAGGGTTTGAATCCTCAATAAGAATTCTGCCCCCGCCCATGACATGTCCCTTCACTCCCAAACTTCTAGTGTTGTAGTGACCTAAAATTTCAGTTGAACATCCAGTTTAGGGAACTACAGTTAAGGGATTCAAAGCAAACTAGCAGGCAAAGGAACCCAAGGAATGTGAACACAGCAAATGTAACAGTTCTAAGTGAAAACGGTTTTCAATATCTCACTCCCTGCAATGCTAGAAATTTAGGAACTGAAGGAGTATTCCTTTGAGAGGAATAGAATTCATTTTGGGTAAACCATGTCCTCATTCCTCCCATCTCCATGATTACATTCCTGGCAGCCTCCACCCAAATCACTGGAACAGCCAGCCACAAACATGGCTTTCCTCCTGAGAATTGATTTTCCTAGAGTATCCAAGTGGAATGTAGAAGTTGCCTGGTATGGGACCTGGATCCTTTAACTTTGGTCTCAAACAACTCTTAGAGCAGGACAAAGTACTGTAGAGTTCCATCAAGTGGGACAAAGATACCTGTCCCTCCATTCAGCTTCCAAACCTCAAGTTTCAGGTGCAGCTATCCCTTCCAAACATGCCTATTGCAGGAGGCAGGATATGAACAAACGTCCAGCTCTGTTCTTGGCACCCAAATTTGTTCTTGTCTCCAGATGTTCTTCTGCACTCTGCCCCTCCTGCTTTCCATTAACAAGACAGTAGCTGTGTTGGGAAAGGATGGCTGTAGTTGAAAGCTGGGGTTTAGAAGGTATGAGAGGACAGGTGAGGTTGTCATGCTTGATTGAGTATTTCATCCTACTTGAAGATCTGTTCAGGATTAGTGGTCACTAGCCCTGTGACCTATCCAGCCTTACCCCCTGCATAATCAGAGACTCCCCCAAATCCAAAAAGAGAGGGGGAAAGGTGTTGAACGGCTGCCTGTAGGCAAAGCTGTTTGGATGCTGTTTGAGGTACAGCCCAAGAGAAAACTCACTCCTTCACCTAGCATGCGCAGCTTTGCAGAGTGGAATGGGAAGCTGAGTACACGAAATAGCCATGTCTGTTCCTCTCATGGCAATTGGCACAAAGAGAATATATATATATACGCACATACATACATACACATACAAGACAGGTATTTTTCTGGTTGGTGGTCAAATCTATCTGCTGCCTTGCATGTGCTGCTTCATGGTGGTTTGGAGAGACGAATGGCATCAAAAGGGGGAAAAGAATGCACTGAAATGTGCATAGTGTTAGTTTAAGTACCACAATATGCCAGTTTTGGTTTAAGAATCACCATCCCAGTAGAAGCTGGTGGCTTGGATGTCAGTGCAGTAGCAAACCCACTCTGGGTTTCAGATCAAACTTTAAAGGACTTATCCAAAGTGCTATGTTGTTATTATTAGGTGTCTTCAAGTCATTTCTGAATTATGGCAACATTAAGGCGAAGCTATCACTGGTTTTTCTGTGGCTGAGAGTGTGTGACACACCCAAGGTAAACCAGTGGGTTTCCAGGGGTGAATGGGGAACTGAACCCTAAAAAAGCTATTTTAAACCCAGAGCAGATTGACATCCAATCAGCCTCTACCAAACTATCCACTAGTTTCAATTGAGGCAGCAATGGTATGGCAGTAAATTCTGAAGAGCTACTGCTCAGCACAACTGTCTCCATCTCTAGGAGAATCCAAAAATGCAGGCCACTTTACTGATTCATATCAACAAGTCAGTTCTCCTCTCTAGCAGAGGCAGGTCTTTTGCAAAACTAACAGGTCTTAATTGCCCATTCAAGACCAAAGTACCCAAAATACATTGAATAATAAATGGGATAGCACACTATCATTGCTGAGAAAATCCAGTCACACGCACATATGCGCACACAAACACAACAACTGTGTTTGTGGCTAAATTCAGAAGGCACAGGGAAGTTTGATATGTTTGAACATGATGGCATCTCTGTTATTCAGAAGTAGAACCCATTCCCTACTACAACACTAAGCACCAGCATGCCACTGCTTTTATTTAAGAACTATCATTGACTAATTTGAGCCAGTGCCGTAGCTGTAAGTTCTGTCCATGGATCAGTGCCAGTCCAGATGCCATCAGCTGCCAGTCTCCAGAGAGTTTCCAGGAAAGAAAAAAACAGTTGTAGCCAATGGGCACAAATATGGTGCCAGTCGCTCACACATTGGAAAGGGGGAAGATTGCCAGCCCCCCACATCAGCTTGAAATGTACTGCTCTGGAAGGCTTTGTTTCAACAGCTGGTGCACCAAACTCCAGCCCATGACATCTCAGCCTGTGTGGGCACCCAGTTTCTCTAATTAAGCCCATTGAAAAGAGAGATAGTTTACTTGGTAAAACTGACAATACTGGTTCTCTCCATCTTCTAGGGAAGCTTTTTCAAAAAGCTTCCTTCAAAGGGTGCAATTTGACATGCCGCATAAACAGACTCGTTTCATATACTTCATGCGTCGCAGAGTAAAAATAAATATACTGTCCAAATATACCTATCTATATAATTGAAGGAAAGATGAACCAACACAAAAATATCCATGTACACTAAGGCAGCTGGAGATTTGGCCAGCAATGTCGGATCACTATGATTAAATGTGAAATTCCGTTCTCCTTACTCTTCAGAGATGCCAGTTTACCACCCTCCTGCCTTGCCATCCCAACCAAAAATATCTTCTCCTATGTTCTAAGTGGTTTTCTCCCCACTAGCCTAGCCAGCTCTTTTCCTACTATGACCAATGAGTAGCCTGTTCTTCCTAATAATTATAATGTCTAAGAAGTGCCAGATATATTATTATCCATCAGCAGGTATGAAAACATCCATTTAAAGGCACAAAGATATTTATGGAAAGGCTGGGTTGTACAGCTCTCATATGAGAAAAAGCTGAAGAATCACATTATTCCAAGTGTGTTGGAGTAATCTTGGTACGTACATGTCCCACCTTGCTATGCCAAAGGTCTGTTCAAGGGAATAAACAGGACTCTACCTATAGGGTGTGTATGTGTGTTATGTGTCTGTGTATCCATGGATGCAGATACGCAGGAGCCAAAAATACCTTCCTAAAATCTACAGAAGCAAAAACCAAACAAGATCAATGCAATGAAACATACCAGAAAATGTCCATCAAAAATAAACACATCAACAAGAGGATATGATTTTAAAATGCTTCCCACATTCAAAGTGCTGGGTATGACCTATAAAACCCTATATGGCTTAGGTTCAGTCTGTCTCATAGATTGTTCCTCCCCATATGAAGCTGCCTGGGCCCTGACATTCTCAACAGAAACCCTGTTCTTTAGTCCCACCACTTTTACAAATAAGGCTGGTGGAGACGTAAGATGGGATCTTCTTGGTGGCTGCCCCTAAGCTCTGGAATGCCCTTTGCAGGGAGATCAGAAAGGCTTCCTCCTTGCTATCCTTCTATTTGCAGTTTTTTAAAAAAATTGATTCCAGTTGGTTTTTAGGACTGAAAGAAAGGGCTTTCGAGGGTGCTGTATTGTTTTTATTAAATTGTTTATTGAATTATTTTTATCCTTTGGGGTATATGTTTCAAAGAGGTTTAGTACTGTGACCAGTTTAATTTATTTATTTATTTTAATGTTGACTTTTGTTATTAGGTATAATGTGCTTGTTTTATACTGTAAGCCTCCTTGAGTCCCAATTTTGTGAAAAGGGTAGGTTTAAACAAAGATGATGATGATGGTGGTGATGGTGATGATGATGATGACATTCTAAAAAGCCCACTTCAAAGCAGGCAGTGAAGCAGGGAGTAGACATACCTCCCTTGGGAGACTGTTCCAGAATTTAGGTGCCACAACCCAAAAGACCCTCTTTCTCTCATCCCATCTTGGATGACGTCAGAATTCCATCATCACCATTTCCCCCCATGCCACAACCAGGTGTAATGGCCTGGATCTCTCACTGTATCCAGGGCAACTGTGGTTCATGTACCACCAGGTAGATGAACCACAGTTGCCCGGGATACAGTGAGAGATCCAGGCCAGTCCTATGAGAGAAGGATGCCATCTGCTGGATAACTGCCTTCATTTTCTGTAGCATTTGTTGTTCTTTGACCCTTAGACTGTCCCACTTGAATCTTGCTGGCTCTTGTAGCTTCAACTTGCTGCAGGCTTTGCATTTATTGTAATACACAAGTTCCAAGACAATATGCATTTTAGATTTCCTGATCTAAATCACTCACACATGGGTAGTTCCACTAAGACCTAGAGAACTATTCTGAAGAAAACCAGCTTTGTTAAATTGGTTACCAGTATTTTATTTCACTTTCTTATGTGTGCACATCATTTTCAAGTCCCTAAATTCAAAAGGAGAACATTTTTGCTGTATTTTTTTTTAATCAGGCAAAAACATGAAAGATGCAGAATAATAAAAATGTTGAGTACAACATTTTCATTTATGTTCTGGCTTTCTCTTCAAAGGTAGCAGATCGCATGAGGGAACATCTTTCCTCAGGACCTATAGCAAATGCCAAACATCTATTTGCAAAAGCATTTCTGTGCTGTTAAAAGGCTCCCTGCTTACCAAAGATGCCATTCCCTTACTCGAATAAGGCATGTCCATTTGCATGGTGTCTCTGCTTCCTTTGTTAGAGATTGTGAAACTTGGATGAAACTCAGAATGCAGAACTCCAACTTTATTGACAGTATCAGGGGATCTGAATCCAGAAGCTCCATTGCATATATTAGTTTCAGGCATCAACAGAGGGTGGTGAATCCTCTCCAGATTTTAGTCTGAACCATGAAAGAACCATCCAAGGTTCTGAATTTATTTTAGGAATAAGTTAAAGCACTTTGGAGATCACCTTTAAATACTCATTTTGGGAATAAATTAGAATACCTTGGATAGCACCTTGTGTTATCACCGTTTGCTAGCCTGACTTTGGAAGATATTAGATACCATTTTTGTTATCACAATTTGGCCCCATTATGCCACCCTCAGCCAAGTGTTTCTGAGGCCCCCGGACAAGCACAGAACTAGGCATGGCCATTGATTGCTGAATATTCCATTCTCCACCCAGGCAGGCCAGACTCAGCCAGATCGCCACTTTAGGAGACCTCCCTAAACAAACACCTCATTAAGGATGCACGCTAATACAAAGAACTCCCTGCCCCAAGCAGGCAACTTGACGAGCTAAACGCTTAACTGTCAAGTACGCTGCATCTGCATACTGGCCATTCCATTGTTGATTCGGAACTAACTCAATCATGCTAAATTCTGACCTTTTGGAGACATTGTCTCGCTCCCAAACCTCATTGTTCTTCCCCAAGTTCAGACTAGCCTACGGTCATATTTTCCCTATAAAAACCCCTGATTCCGAGACCTTCCTCGGATCACTCTGAACTTCCATCCTACCTTGCTGCCGCTTCATCCACCGAGCTTTCTCCTCAGTCTCCTTCCGAGACTGCGCATCTACGGACCTCCACAGTGATCTACCCCGGGCTTCAAACAGGTGTAATATCACCCAATACAACAATCCCTCTTAAAAATCCTCTATACCGCCACCATCTTTATTTTCTATAGTTACTTGTGTGAGTGTGTTGCATACACTGTCTGCTTGTATTTAATAAAATCACAGTTATTATTTCACATTTGGTGTGCTTCTTGGCTTGGCCTCACCCCGTAGACATTGGGTTTAAAGATTCCACTACATTGCCCTGCCTCTCGTTTTGCTAACTTGGGCTCTGAGCTAATTTTCCCCACCAATAGTTAAGCACGTTTGGAGTCCCTCGCGGGACCCCCAGTAAACATGGAAGCTGCTAGTACAATGCATGAGATTTCTATTGAATCCTTCAGCAACCGTATCTGGGGTAGTTTACCAACACAATGAAGAAAATATTTCAAAATACCAAGAAGAACCTTTCATAAGACTTTTAAAAAATTATTTGAAGCATTTTAAGAAAAACAGATTTAAAATGCCTTTAGATCTAAAAAGTTCTTCCTTGCCTGGTATCAAAAAGGCAGCAGCAAATGTAGTAGGCCAGGACTTTCCAAATGGTGTGCTGTGACACGTTAATGTGTCACCTGAAGTGTGTAGGTGTGTCACCTACAATCTTGGAAATTCATGTTATTATTTATAAATCATATATTTTAAAAAATATTTTTAAATATTTTAAATATTAAAAAATTAAATTAAATATTAAAAAATAGTTTAATTTTTTAAAAAATATGAAAAGTTTTCATGAGATATTTTATGTCCCCATACCTTTTGTTATTACGATTTATGTATGCGTCTGTATCTCTTATGAGGGGTTAGTTTAACCTCCGGTTTGCTAGTAAAACTGAATTACTGTGTTGTGAAATGATGCATATTTAAAAAGTGTGTCACCAACATGAAAAGTTTGAAAAGCTCTGTAACAGGCAAAGATCCAAGACAGAGAGTTTCAAAGATGAGGCAAAGTTCCAGTTCCGGGTTTGGGAGGGCCCTAAGCAAAACACACTTAATGGGAGATCCTTCACTCAAGATCTGTTGTGCCTCCCTCTAACATGGCAACCCACTCAAGCCTCACATATGGGTGTTTATGGAGAGGCTTGAAAGAGGCAAATGGCTGCAGCACAACCAGAGCAGCCGCAACTGTTTCCGTACATCCTGAGACTTCATAGAAAAGACAGGCAGGAGCACAGGGCCATTACTGGAAATAATGTCAGACACCACATGTGGAAGACATCTCTCCCAATTCAGATACCTTGGCCTTGATTGTTGTGACTTCTGGCAACAGCTTTTCAGAACTATCCTTTTTGTGCACCCATCCAGCTGGTTTGTTTCATTTAGACTAACTTTATGGGCTTGTTGACCTGTGGACTACTTGGACTCATGCTAGCTATATTCCTTCCTGAGTTATTTATGACATGACCCTAACCTTTCATCCCCATTATGGAGATGCACCATTATCTACCATGTAAGCATCATTGTCCACTAAAGTTGGTTTAAGCTCCATCCCCCCTTTTTTTAATCACTGCTAATCCCCAGAGTTTGAGAAAGTTAGGAGGTTTTTTGAAATGTACCTCCTAAAACACTTTGGCCAGAAATGTCACTGGCTATGTTTGCTTGCTAGTCAGAGACCCAGTGAACAAATGAACACTGGCATCTACTCTTACTTCTTGCCACTGTTCTTTTCTGGCCCAGCATGGGGTATGGGTGCACAAGCAGGTTTAAATGGCCACAGGGCTTTTGTCAGTACGCTGCCTATGGGAGCATGGACCTTTGGAAGAAACACTTTGCCTTCATATCCCCCTCCCCTTGTGATAGTGGACACAGTTGAAAATGGTCTCTCTAAGGTCTACTTTTGTCTCAGTTTAGATATTCAGGTCACTCAGTGGACCTGATGTGGCCTATTTAGCTGGACATTGTTGGACAGTCCAATTCAGGAATATTGGGGATGACAAGTTTTACATCCTCAGGTAGATATGAACACATTGTTTCATTCAATTTGATTACATTAATTCAAATTCTGAAAGTTATGTTTCTTTAAAAAAAAAATCCAATGAAGTTTCATTTCGCCAAATGTTAAGGTCATAGAATAGACCGAATGGAAGGAATAGCTTTTCAGCTCAGCTTGTATATTCTAGTTAAGTTCACAAATATTATCTTGTTTGTTTTAATTAGTTTCTGCTAATTATTTTAATTAACCCCCTGAGAAGTTTAATTTAAGCGTGAAGTGGTGACAGGCAAGCCCCCGCTTTTGGCTTGACTTACAGTAGGCTTCAGCAAGATGGCTTCTTCAGTATTTTCGATTTCTTAAAATGAGAGGGCAAATTGAAAGAACAGTAGGGGAGAGCAGGTGGGGCTCCCAGGAAGTTGTTCTGAGGGATAGACCTGAGCTGATATTATTCCATGTTTCAGCTTTTGTCCAAGGATATCAAGACATTTCCTATGAATCCCAGAGTGCCATGCCACTGTTGGTGAATTGTTGTCAATGACTAGCTGGAGGCCCCACTGCAATCCCTTGCTCCTACCTGTCAGTAAGTTTGGGTGAGTCAGGTCCACTCCAAAGAGTCTTAGAGAAGTCTAGGCCTGATTCAAAATGGGCTTGGGAGACACTGAAATACAGCATTTCAAATTTTATCTTGTTCTCCTTTAGTTGACATCATTCTATCAAGGTGTTTTTATCTGTTTCAGCAGCTCAGTCATAGCAAATCTGTCTTGCTTATCTAAGGCCCTTTCCGCACAGCATTTGCCATGTGAAAGGGCGCCTGGAGCATCACGCGATTGTGAGGAGCGAACTGCACGATGCACTCACAATCGTACGATGCTCCAGGGGTCAGCAGGCACCAATCGTGCGCCTTTTCATTTCGGCTGGAAGCTGAAAATGGTGCACGATCACACATCGCTCCTGGGCCCTGCGCACACTTACCTGGCGTGTGGAGCCTCCAGAGCTGCACCAGTCACACTTCCTGCCCCAGCACAGCATGGGAAATTCCCAGGCTGCGCTGTGGAAGGAAGAGGCGGGGCTCTAGCGCTAGCAGGCAGCTCGTGCAGAGCTGAAGTAGCAGGGATGCAAGACCCTTTCACCGGCGGCTGCTCATGCGATCCCTGCACCCCAGCTCCGGAAAAAGGTAAGGTGTGGAAAGGGCCTAAATCAGTGGTTCCCAAACTTTGATTCTCCAGATATTTTGGACTTCAGCTCCCAAAATTCTGGACTGTTGGCTACAGTTGCTAGGGCTTCTGGGAGTTGAAGCCCAAAATACCTGGAGGACCAATTTTGGGAAAGACAAATCTTAAAACGTCAGAATGTAACCTTTTTTTGGTAAATAAGAATGAAACATCCAGCTCAAAATACAATCATTTTTATGTAACTAACTATCAGTAGCAAGCCTGTTATTATGGAAAGCATAGAGGTCACAACAATAAGGAAGCAAGGCCAAAAATTTACTGTATCTCTTAAACAAAACCAGAACAAAGGAAACCCCAGACTTTACCCATGTACAGGGAAGTCTAGTGCCTCCTGGTGCCTAGACTATGTAATAACATAATCCACTAGAACAAACCCAGGATAAATAACAACTTGGGTGATGATTGTGTTCAGTGACCCTTCCCCATCATCTTACACTTTTCTTTAAAAAAAAATATTTATACTTCTTGTAGCATTCAGTGCATCCAAGGCTTACAGTATCTAGTAATGGCAACTCAAAGTAAAGGTTTGTTGTGCTATTTTGTAAAAAAGTGTAACTTTCATCAAGCTGGAAAATGAAAAACAAATTACTTTAAGACTAGCTGAAGGAAGTTTGTTTTCATATTTAGTATCCAAACCAGTTATACAGACTTTAGGAAAAAAAATATATCAAAGACACTTGTCTTTTTACAGCCTACCTAATCACAGCTCATTGGCTCAGGCCATTTCCGCACTACACTGCTATAGTGCTATTACTCCACTTTCAACATCCTGTGGAATTCTGAGGTTTGTAGTTTACTGAGGCCAAAGAACTCTCTGGCTGAGAATTCTAAAGGCTCCTCCCTAAACTGGAAACCTCAGGATTTCATAGGATGTTGAATAATAGCACTATAACAGTATACTGTGGACATGGCCTTGGTAAAACACTGTCATCTAAACCCTGGCCAGTTCCCCTTTCTGCTTGGCATCCAAGGTAAGCACCCAGTTTGCTCACCCATCAGGCCTGTCCTGCCTGTGTTAGTCCCAACTAGAGCAGACCCTTTGAAATCAACTGGACTTATGTTACCTAGGTGAATAACAAATCCAATTCATTTTAACTGGTCTTCTCTAGTTGAAACTCTCAGTGAATTTAGCCTTGTGTGTACAAGTGCTAAATATCAATAAATGATGTTCACAAAAGGATAGCAATGGGGAAAAAAGCACTATTTTTGTTTTTTATCCTTCTTTTAATCTGAGTATTTATTATTACTATTATTAAGCAAAGCCAGACTGTTTCAGAGCAAATGACTTTTTAGTCCACCATTCTGTTCCAACAGATGTTCCAAATGAATGTCTCTGTACATGAGTGCAACTGTGCGCATACACACACATCAGCTTATGTTCTTCTGTCTCCAACTAAGTAATAGATAGAGGTATTGGTACAGAGTGACATATATAGTCACCATAAGTGCTGATTATTGATAACCTTATCTTCCATGTAATCATCCAGTACCCTTTTAAAGCGCACCAAATGAGCTTTAATTGTGTATTCTTGCATGGCAGGAGGTTGATCTAAATGGCTCTTGTAGCCCCTTCCAATTCCATGGTTCTATGAATCATAATGACCCGTTTGGTAGTGAATTTCACAGCATACACACTGTGCAAAAGTACTTTTTTAAAAAAATGTCCTAAATGTCAGACCATTCACAACTTCAGTAAGTGACTCCAGATTCTAATAATATGAAGCAAGGAGAAAAACACTTACATATAGATAATACTAGAACCTGGAGATATCTACTGAGGCAGAGTGGAGGGAGCCTCACTGTTATGGATAATGTGGATAAAAATATCTCCCTATCAACTTTTTCGAGACTGTCAATCATTTTGAACCAGACTGGGCAATTTCATGGAGGATGGGAGCCAATTTCCCTCCTAGACTCTTCATAGCAACCCCAAATATCAATTTTCTTCTATAGTGCCCCTCAAATGGCAACAGGAAGTGATATTGCATCACTTCCTGTAGCCTTTTTAGAGGGGTTGCAGAGGAAAGGGGAGGCATTTGGGGCAATGTGAGTTTTGGGGATGCCGTGGGAGTATTTTTATGTGTTTACATGCACTTGGGAGGCTTTCTATGTAATCTGGGGGCAAAAATTGCCAGAAAACATCACTATTTTTTTTTAAAAAAATGGGGAACTCTGGGGGGCTGGTGGCGGCTTCAGGGGTCATAAAAGTGGGCTTAGGGGGCTGTATGCTGCCCACCACAGTTTTACGCATTGCTATCATGCTACTTCAATTGATTACCATTTCTACCACTGTAAGGAACCCAGGATTCTTTTCTGTGTAAAAAAGATACCAATTTGTGTTATTAGCAAGGAAGGGGAGAGAGAAATAAGCTGAGGAAAATTGTAGTTATGTGGGTCCAGGTTTTATATCCTTTCTTTGCTTACCTGTGTTGCATACCTGTCTTATTACGGCATCATTCCTGCAGTGGCAAAAACAGCAGGTCAAAGCTTGTGTCTTCACAGTTATAGACATGCAAGTGGGGGAATGAGGGCTGGAGGATGCAGTAATTATCGCAAAGCAGGTGAGCTTGACATGCGCCTCTACTTTTCTTGAGATTTTTCTTGACTCTTAAAAAGTGTGCAAGGTACCTATCCACCACCATCTTCTTTTCTTTAAGTATGTTGCCTGATCAGATCTCCCCCACACTTTGAGCTTCTTATGTTGCTTCATTTTACTAATTGGCAGAGCAATTATGCCATTAGTTCTCAGAATGTAATTTTAATAAGTAGGTCGAACATAAAGGGCACCATCTCATCACATACTCATTTCAAAAGCTTGACTAGTGTAATTTAACTGGGTGAGATTACTCCCAAAAAGCAGCTGAGAGTAAAGCTAGAAATGGAGCATGAAAAGAAAGACAGAGGAATGATCTGTTCTACTCACCAAACTGGTTAATGAAAGCGCTTTTGCCAGTTCTTGGAAAGTCACTTAGGGTGCAGACCTATGATCCCTGGTAGGACATCCTAAAACTATAAATGGAACAGATTTGAGTATAAGCAGCCATTCAAATAGTCTGGTCTCATATCAATAACAGCTCTTTGAATCAGACCCAGAAATATACTGGCAACCAGTGCAACCAATACAGCGTTAGTGTCACATACTCTCATTCAGCGCCATTAACATCTAAGCAGTTGGATTTTATATCAGTTGCAGTTGGTGAGTTACCGTCAAAGGTAGCCCCATGTACATCACATTACAGTTGTCTAATCGTGTATTGAAGCTAGAGATGTTCTCTCTGCATATGGGCAGAGATCCTGCTGAAAGGGGAACATAACACCTCACCTATGCAATTCTGTTTCCTTCCTCTGCCCTAGTAGCTATCAAGTCCTGGGAGAGGTGGTGATGGCAGTGGCTGTTTAACAATGGGGAATGGAGGAAGGGGGAGATAGTTCAGAGGAGGAGGGCATAGTTGGTCTCATTTGCAAGGAACAAAGAAACAAGGATGTGCTTTCCCTTTCCTTCAGAGCTACTATCAGCCATGTATTCCACCTCTGAATTGCCTCTCCCCACCCACTGGTAAGCAGCAACAGCTCCTGTTGGAGGGAGGTAATGGATAGGATGTGCCTCATCCGAAAAGAAACATATATATGCATATGCCACAGTTAACACACATGTGTGTCACCAACAGAATGCCAGCCAAGGCTGCAGAGTCTAACATAACAAAGAGACTCTAAGCTACCAGCCATGTTTGTTTTGACATACAGCCCTGAGTCCCTGAAGCACCTCCAACTTGGGAACTTTATGCATTCCCATCCAGGGCTTGTCCACACCACTTTCCTGCTTCCTGTAGCTCTGTAGATCTTGAAGTGGGGTGGAGTAGACTGGTAAAACTGTTCAGCTTCTGCCTCGTATATTAGTTACTCTGCTTGGGAGATCTACTATAGTCTCTCATGTTTCACAATAGGTAACAGGCTCAGCACACTGCAGTGAGAGCAATCTACATTAGTGTAAAACCACACCTCATGACACTATGTCCACTGGAGAATCTGATCTTATGCCATGTTTACCTTTGCACAGGAGGCCATAGGAACAGGCAGTACCACACTGTTCCAACCAGAGTTTGAGGAAGTTACTATTTTGTACCATCTCATGGTCATGAATACAACCCTTAAGAAGCCTACACTTACAGAAGTGACTGAGCACAGCAGAGCAATGTATCACTCACTGGAATTTTAAAAGCATCTCTTGAGGCTCTTTCATTTCTACAGCACAGAGCCTTATGAAGTAGAAAAAGATGAAGTTTAATTCTCCCCCTTGACAGGAATGAAGTAACATTGCTTTTGGCTAAATGTGTCTAACAGAATTCAAACCTGTGTGTGGTCTTGTCTTGTGACTCTCATATCAGAAAAAGCATCCAACAGATCCATACAGAGAGAGAAAGAGACACTCGCATACATATATATCCTTGTGTCTGTGTCTTTCTCAGGCAGGACCCGCATAAATCTTACGTGTCAACAAAATACATTACAATGGAGCATCTTTGATTTATCAAAAGGTGGCAAGGCATCGTTATCTGTGGTCTGTTAAATCTTTCATTCCAAATATCTCTTCTCAGAGACACTGGAAAGAACAGAGAAAGGCAAAATGCAGTCTCCAGAATAATTATGCCACCAGGCAGCCCTTCGATTTAGTATTCCTCTCCCTGTCTCCCTTCCACCATCTGTGTCAAACAGAAGACTGCCTTGCACCATGGCTGTCTCCTGGACAGTTTTGATGACAGCTGAAAATAGACACGATTGATTTTTACCTTCTGAGGGTGCAGTGGAAAGGGAAAGCAGATGTGTCATCTTCTTGCTCTGTTGTGTGCAGGGAGCAGATGTGAGCACTGTAGAGTTTCACTTGGTAAAAGTGGTGTTCTGTTTACCCTTCACTTTGCCGCCAACTGGAATTTCCGTGGATCCAGTGGGCATCTTTTTCACAGCATAAAAGCTATCTTCACACTTTGTGCCAAATGTGAACTCAAATACACAACAAGCACATTATCCGCAAAAAGGATATGGTAGAGTTGGAAAGAGAACAATCGCGGTGTAATTGGACTAGGCTTCTGGGAGACCAAGGCTCAAATCCCTGCCATGGAAACCCACAAGGTGATCCTGGGCAAATCACACTCTCTCAGCCTCAAAGGAGGGCAATGGCAAACCTCCTGTGAACAAGTCTTGCCAAGACAACCCTGTAATGAGTTCATCTTGGGGTCAAAATGAGGCAGAAATCATTTGAAGGCACACAAGGAAAAGATTTAGAAAAGGATGACCTAGTTAATTAAAATCACTCTGTACCACTCTGAGGTGTTTTAACTTAGATCTCTTTCACATTACATGATTCTAGCACTTTGAAATCACTTTAACTGCCCTGGCAGCATCCCGCAGAATCCTGGGATTTGTAGTCTGTTGAGGCACTAGAACCCTCTGACAGAGAATTATAAATACTTCGTGAAACTAAAAATCCCAAAATTCCATAGGATAGAGTCATTGCGGTTAAAATGGTATCAAAGTGCTATAACTGTGTAGTGTGAAAGAGACCATTGAAGAAAGTGAAGTAGCCCCCCCTCCACTTAACATATGATAGAACTATCTGATATTCCACACTGTGGGGAGAAGGAGGCTACAGAATTCCCCCACCCCTCATAATTTTAGAAATCAAAGTCATTGTCTGAAGGCAAATAGTAGGAGATCAAGCCAGATAAAAGTAAGGACTTTGCCTCACATCTAGGGTTCTTTACCACTGCACAGTTCTAGGACTTTGGTTCCTCTTTGACTACCATGGCTGCTTCCTATAGAATCCTGGGCTTTGTAATCTGGTGAGGCAGTCAAGTTCTCTGGCAGAGAATTCTAAATACCCTTTCCTAAACTGCAAATCCCAAGATCCCTTATGATGGACCAATGACAGTTAAAGTGGAATCAAAGTACTGTAATTGTATATTATGAAACGGCCCCTTGAGGAATTTACTCCTACAAGAGTGAACTCTGCAAACGGAGTACTTTTCAAGGGGAATTAAAATAAATTCATGGGGGGAAGGCTATCAGTGCCTACTCAATGGCTATGAATGGCATGGACTATCTATTACATTTATCACCCCACACTATCAGAGGAGTCAAACTGGATCCTCTATCAGGGAAGTAAACAAGCTTAGCCTTCTTTCGAAAGCACATAAAATGGCTTTAGATGCACATTCTTCTTCATAGTCTAATGGAAGAGAAAGAAGAAAAAGAAAAATGATTGCAAATTAGAGTGATGCAAGAAGAGAGTAGACAAGGTAAAAGCAACCAAAAAGTTTGCAAACATGCAAATTAGCAATTAGTAAGTAAAGGTACGCAAAAACTCTAACAATTTTAGGGCTGCATCAGGACTGGAAATGCCAAAATTGCTACTCTTGCCCAAATTAAAAATCTACATGTGGTTTGGAACTCTTCCTTTTCTAAAAAAAATAAAAATAAAGGTAGGTGACTGTGATAAGAAAGCAGTCATTTTGTAGAGTAGTAGCCATTTTGAATTTTGTAAAATACTCTGTCCAAACTGGATTGCACAGAGTTTCCTAACTGCATTGATCTAAAGTGTTTCCCTTTTTGGTGAGGCAAATCGTGGATGCAGAGGCCTGATCTAAATTAGTAACTACAACAGACGAGAAGGATTATACACACATACACACATGCTGAGGCTCCTAATCCAGAGTGTGATCTCCACACTTACCTATGAGTGTGAGAGGGGAAAAAAAGACATCACTGCTAGCTATATAGAGTAGTTTAGCCTGACCTTCTGTGAGACATTGCTGATCTAGCTGGAAAACCAGTGGTCTGGTTTTATGTAAGGCAATTTCCGTGTCCCCAAGCTGATTGATGGTGACAGAACCATATAGATTTGTGATCCATGTACCATGCTAGCTCAAAGGAAGTAAAATTGGCATGAGAGGGAAATCCTGGCCATCTATACTAGATCAACTTTTGTCAAGACTGATCTCAGCTGATCTTAAAAGCTAACTAGGGTGAGTACTTGGAAGGAAGACCACCAGGGCACACCGGGTGCTGTAAGCCACTGCTACACAAAGCAATAGCCCCTGGACCAGTACTGCTTCCTGAGCTATTGGCTATCAGTCCCTGACAAATTTCCATGAAAGAAAAAGACAATTGTAGTTAATGAGTACAAATATGGTGAGCCTCGGCACAATGGGAAAAAAAAACTGCTGTTACCCCAGCTCAGATAGCCTTAGAAGCACTGCTGTAGACTATGGCCCTTTCCACACAAGGCGAGGGAATCGCTCCGTGCCATTACCTACCGCTTCTTCTGGGATCCAAAGCAATGCGGACTGTCCCTGAAGCCCTTCCGCAGGGCCCCTCCTTGGCCCAGAGCGAATCAGAGCAGTGCAAGGTCTGTAGATCCGCACTGCTCTGGCTTCCAAAATGGCGGCTTCCGGCTTCCAAAATGGTGGCTTCCGGTTGGTCGTGGGTCCCAACCAACTGCTGAAGCTCGCCATGCCTAAAGCCCGCCCTCCACAGATCGCAGGCTTGCATTGGTGTGAGCCTGTGAATCTGCACAAGGGAGCAGGAACGCAATGGTGCGTTCCAGGAAAATAAAGACCTGCTTTTTGCGGTCTTTAGAAAACACGCTGGAGGACCACTTGGGCTCATTTTGCAGCAGACTGAGGTGCGGATCTCCAGTAAGCAGTCCACTCCTAGTCTGCTCCAAGGTGCAAACGACCTCCGTGAGAGGACGCACTGCCCCGTTCTAATTGCCTGGTGCAGAAAGGGCCTATATTCAGAGGAGGGCGATGGCAAACCATCTCTGTGTATTCCTTGCCTAATAAAACCCTATGAAATCCAAGGGTTTTTTGTTTGTCGACAGGAGACTTGAAGGCACATACTTTCAGGGATGTAGCTGGAAGACAGGCAAAATGACGGTGTTCTCACCAGTAAGAATTCCCTCCACCCTCTCACCATGATTGTTTTCTTTAGCTCCCAAATTTCTAGCATTGCAGTATCTTAAAACTTCATTTGAGCATTTAGAAATACAATATAGGCATCCACAGAACAATGAGAGGCAAAGTTACCAAGGAAATACAAATGCAAGCAGTATAAGAGTTCTACGTGTGAATGATTTTCAGTGTCATGCTCATTGCAATGCTAGAAATTTTGAAAACAAACCAAAAAAACAAATGGAGGTGGGCAGAATTCTTTTTTATTGGGTCAATGCCCACATTTTACACTCACACTCTTTGCAACACACTTGCATACCTTACTTTACTGAAGGCATTATGGTACTACTACAGTCTGTGGTTTGCAGCCAGTCCACTATTTTCTCTGTTTATTAGGTTTTGCAGGTTTTATGTATGGCTTCAAAAACCTGCAGAACCTATTTGACCAGAAGTAAGAGTGGGACAAATGAAATGCATGTGTTCATATACCGCAGGCAATGATGCCTCTATTTCCAACTCTCTTTGCAATAAGGGTTCCTCTCCTGCCTTAATAAAACTCCCTTCCCACTCCCTAGAAGCGCAACACTGCATTTTGTAATGCTGGTCATGTTTCATTTCATAGCCAAATGTTACAGTGAAATGCTTTGGGGTTTTGTTCTTTTTTTCATATTTCTGGAGAGAATGGACATAAATTGCTTTTTAGAACAGGGAAATACTTGACACAGGGAAGGAGCAGAATACTTTTGTTTTGCTTTCCTCATTTCCCAGGGGCACATTTGATGGAGATTTTTACACACAAGGGGATGTGGGATTTAGTAAACAGAAGAGAGGTGAGAATGTAAGTGATTTTTGGCAGTCCTCCCTCTGCAAATGTTAGTTTTCTCCCTGCGCGGGGTGTGCAGCCCTTAAGTGAATCAGCCCTTTCGTATTTTATTTGGTCGCAGACTTAATAGTATGTTGTACAGTGTCTAAAGGCTTAAGATTAAAATGATATGTATCCGGTAGAAGGACTAAGTTAATCCCCACCAGCTGGAATACGGGCTGGAGGGGCCCTTCCTTTTTGGAAGAGGTTTGAATTAGTCTTACGGCCCTTCTCCCGAAAACAGAAACCCTTTGCAGAATAGAAGGCAGGTTCCAGGGTTTGCAAAAGGCTGTTTCTGAAGCCATAACATGCAAGAAAACCTCTTCTCCCTCCTTTGAATTAAGCCAGGGTGAGCACGAAAGTGAGGAAGGGCTGGCAAGGAGGGCAGGGGAAACCAGTGGAGAAAAAAAGTCCAGCTGACTTTGCTTGTTACTGAATTGTAGTAGACAGCTGTTCCCTGCAACCACACAAGCATGCCTCGTTCTCTCTCTTGCTTTCTCTCTTCTTAAATCTTTCTTCCAGATTTGGAAAGAAATCTTACTTTTGGATCCAAGCACTTCCATAAATACGAGAAAAGTTTTTGGTGTTGTTTTTTTTTTCAAATCATCCTGACTTTGCCAAAACACATTGAAGTTTTGCTTACATTACATTCTTCCCTAGGATATGTTTGAAAGAGAGGGAGGGATCAGAAAATTAAATATCCCCCCCCCACGAAACACACACACACATACACACACAAAGATATTCCCCCCAAATAATTTTAACACAAAACTGGGGGGGGGGCAGGAGACAGACGCTCCCAACAGTGCTGTCTTGAAATCCTCTTTTGCACCTCTTTTCTGAAGCATAAATATGGACACAGTCCAGTTTTCCCATTCTGAACAGCTTTGGCTGGAGCAGCTTGGTATGGAAGTCATTTCCCTTGTAGGTGCAGTAGCTACTTTCCACAGACTCAACAAAGACATGAAATATCATTAACATCTGATTCCAAGAGGCTGACAACCACTTCTTTGTTTTAACACAGCCATCCGGGGAAAGCTGTTGCATATTACCATATCGCTAGCAAAATTGTACTTATTAGACTGCAATAGAGGCTGTGGAAGTGTTTCGCTCATTTATGCTGGCACAGAGGTCCCTGAATGTGGTGATTGTTTTCCGAGGCTTCCATCCTGCTTCATTGAAATCGTGGGGAGCTTGACTGTTGGCTCCAACTCGAGCAGAACTGCATGCACCCCAGGTGGGAATTACGTATAATTTTCCACGTTACAGAAAGGCGATGCATGTGAGCATAGATGTGGCTTAGCAGAAGTGAAACTTTGCCAAACAAGTAGACTCTTTGCAGGCCAGAGTTTTATACAGGCCTGAAAGGCAGGAAGGAAAGCCTCCTCAGGATTACACAGAGGAAGGAATCTGTCTTTCACCAGGTTGGATGATTTGACCACATAGAGCAGCATGTGGGGCCAGTCCTACCATTAGGTGGGGTGAAGTAGCTGCCTCAGCAAGCAAATTGCTTATGTATGGTGCAGACAGGAAGGGATTGGAAGATAACTATGTGTGCAAGGTGACCTGCCCAGTCCTGCATCCCTAAGCCATTCTGTTGATTTCATATATGGTGAGGGACATTGCTATCTCACCAATGTCAACAGTTGAAGAGAAGAGTGTCTCTTGTCCTTCACTTCGGGCTCAAAATGTTTTGGCATGACTCTGCCAATGTTGTTTATCACAGAAATGTCTGAGACAGAGTTCTTCCCTTGATCACTCAACCAATCAAGGGAAATCATTGATTTCTCTTCATCTTAGTATATAATGGCAATCTGCAAGGACAGGCACACCCAAACCAATATGTGCCATGACATAATATGATGTAACCACAAAACAACCCCACAAAAAATACAACATAAAAACAGCAGATAAAACTGAAGAATTCAGCAAACTGCTTTTTAAAAACTTTTAATAAATACTAGTGCATATACTTGGTGTTGCCAGGGATTTTATTTTCTCTTAGGTTATGTTTGTTAGAAAGATTTGAGATCTTGTGTCTCTAATTCCCCAAACTGTCTTATCCAGTACCCCATATTCCCCAATCCAACCTGTATTCAGAGTTATTAACATACAGAGGTTGGGTTCCTGTAGGAATACACTGCCCTCTTCCTTGCTGCTAGGCCTTATCTTCATAGTAACTGGCCTGAGGCCCAAGAGCTTTCTGGCTGACAAATACATTAGGAATTACCTTATCTTACCTTAAGAAGTAGATGCAATTGAAATACATAGATTTTAGATCCTGTGTGTCCAGTACGTGTAACTTTTTCCCATATTCCCCAAGCCAATATGTATGTTATTAACAGACAGAGGTTGGGTTCCTGAGGGAATACACTGCCCCCCTCCTTGCTGCTAGGTGTCGTCTCCATAGCAACTGGCCTGAGCAATCTGGCTGAGAATTCTAAAGGCCCCTCCCTGAACTGCCAGCCCCAGGATTCTATAGAATCTTCACAGCCAGCCAATCATATGAGGTCTTCTCACCTCACACAGCCAATCATATGAGGTCTTCGCCTGCCAGAAACAGACAAACAGACAAACTCACAAACAGAGGAACTTTGACTTTTATATAGTAGATGTAGCCTTCCACCTGGTTCCAAAATGATTACAATGATGAGACAAAATAAACTTCAATTAGCAGATTATTCCAGAGATATAGCGCCACCACAGGCAAGACCCTTTGTCCAGTTCCTACACAATAACCATTCCTTGCCAAAGAGGAGCTTCTTTACAAGATCTTAAGATATAGGTAGATGGGGAGAAGAGACCAATGCTGTTTTAGGATTTTCTTGACTTTTTGCACATCACTTTTATGTCACCTTCTTCCTCATCATTTTTAACTAGAATTGTGATGGACTGAATCTGGGCTCCTCAACATGCAAGCATCTGTTCTGTCATTCAGCTCTGGTTCTTTCTCATGATTGTCAGGCCTCTCTTCTGGATTTCCAGTTTCATTCATTTGTTTTTAATGTAAGCCTTTAAACTTAGCATTTGAAAAGACATAAGGAAAAATAACCCTCTATCCAATTTCTTCATGAGAAGGAAAGCTGCTACAAAGTGGTGGGTGCATGGCATTTACAATTTATTTGGGGCTTTTGGAAATTACTATTACGGAATAAATTAAACATTCATCTTGCATTTGTTGTTGCTGCTGTTGTTATTTGTGCAGTTCTGTGCTTCTTTCTGAAGCTTGCCTCACTCTCACAGTACCTATGAGGCTCTGCTGCCATCACCACCACTGTAAAATTACTAGTCTTCTCAAAGAGCCCGGACAAAGACAACTAACTTGTCCAATGGGTGTTGCTGAACTGAGTCAAGCATCCATCTCTGCCTTTTTCCAAACAAGCCAAAACATTCTGCAGGCTTCAGCAGCACTCTTCCATTGCACGATGGAAGAAAACGCAAGATGAAAGTCTAGCCTGGGGCACTTTTAATTCCAAGGCTTATTGGGAGGGGAAAGGAGTACAGGAGAAATGACACTTTTAAAAAATATATATATTCCAATTTCAAAGGGAATCAAGGCCTTTTTCTAAACTATTTTGAAAGAGGCAAAATGTGAGTTTATTTTTCCCTAATTCTTGTCACCATCCACCAGGATTAAACTGGTAATGTTGATGAATTATAAACTGGTTATTCAGGATCATGGGTCTATACATAAAACTGCCCAGAGTTGACTGCAGAGTCCACAAGCAAGGCATCTTTCAGATCTAGTGATGTAATTATTCATTAATTTTCTTCTCAAAATAGAGGGCAAGTAATCTGAGCAACCTTCTTCCTGCAGCAAGAAAGTCTTCAAAAAAAAAAAAACCCACATAGTTTCCAAAGCCTATTCTGAGATTATTCTATGCAAAATTTGCATGTTTCTTAAGAAACATTATTTTCTGCACAGAAAAAGCTGTTTCATGCACAGAAAATGCTATTTTCTGAAGAAATAAACCTGCAAATTTTATGCACAATAAACCCCCAGTTATACCATTTTCTATGCAGGGTAACAGCATGTCCTGAACAGAAAGCAGTATTTCTACATGATTTCCTATTCAGGAAATGCTGTTTTCTGTGCAAAAATGACCACTTGTGAATTTTGCACAGAATGAGTCCCAAGCTGAAAAGATTCTTGTTACCCCACTCCATTGACACTCTTGTCAGGGTTTTTTGATACTCAAAAGGATGTTTTTTCAACCATTTTCCAAATATTTTTAAATATTGTTTCTACCCCTATTAAGTTCCTATTGAAATCAAAGAGGTCTGAAGGTGTTTGCAATATGCCTTATTCCACAGTCAATAACATTAAAGCTTAGAAAACCTGATTTTCTGGACTACAGTTTCCATAATCCAACAACTCAACATGGTTGGTAGTCTAAAAATGTAACTTTCCTAAGCCTTGTTAATGTCACTACTTTATCAAAATATTTGTTTATCACTTCTCAGCATTCCTGAGGTGATGGACTATAAAATAGATAAAAACTTAAAATGATTAAAAAGTTATCAAAGGAATTTTCAAAAACAAGTTTTTAAAAATGCTTCCATGTAAAACATTGCCCAAAGACAACCACGTGATCTGAGGGATGGTTTTCAGAATCCCTTGCTGTTTTTCAGAGAAAAGGGCAGAGTGGTGGATAGTGGGTGTGAATTGAGTGAGAGAGTGTGTGTATGTGTGTAAAAATAAAGAATTCTGAGCCCTGCATTCATTCATCACTTTTGTATAGCTTGTGTTTCACATCTTCTGGCTCTATATATGTGTACATATACATATTGCTGATTATTTGGGTTCAGTATTTCATAGTTTTGTTAGAACTTGTATGCAAACACTTCTAAACAGGCTCTAAGTGCAAAATTGTTGCATACAGTGTTACCCTAAGAGTTGGAGGACCTTGAGGTCCGCCTGCAAGGCTTGTATCTCCTTAGAATTTGGGGGAATTATAGGAGGGTAACATCAGGATCTTTTCACCTGTGTATAACAGTACTAACTGTAGAGAAGACTCTAGTTAAAAGTTAAACGGAGTATTTTATTTGGATTGACAAAACCATAAGAAATCAGACGCTCTCAAGAACCATACAAGGCTACCGGAAAGTGAAGCAGAAAAGGTTGAATACAGAGATTAGGGTGTAAAGAGTGATAATTACCAGTCCTAAAGAAGGCTGAAGCAGAGTGGCTCAGGCAGCATCTGCAGCTAGCACAGAGTAAGGAAGGCCTGGGGCACCATACACAGCTAGGGTTATGTACCCTATTTCCTACCCTGAAGGGGGCATGTAGACAAAGCAGTAATGGCTTTCCCATGGAATTGACAAAGGAGTCTGAATGGGCAACTGCCTTAACTCTAGGTGACAAAACATTGATGGGAGTCATCACCATCTTCTAATGTCTTGGTCAGGCATGGGGTATAGGGAAGATTTCCGTAGGGTGAGATTAAGAGATGATCCCTGATTGCTTCACCTGGGCAGTTTTGCCTTCCATTGTACTTGGGTGTACACAGAGCCTGAGGTATTGAAAGGGTTAAAATAAACCCATTAGTGTCTGGGTTCCCCACCTAATCTTCTCTGAACTTAGGACTTGGCCATGGTTAAGGTAACAGTTTTCCAGCCAGTGTGCCTTCCATCATGTTTTCCAGTCATAAATATGTTCAATTATGAAAACAGCACATCCTGCAGAATGGGGGTGTAGGGTATGGTAACAACAGAGCCAGTTGTAAGTCCCATAGAAATCACTGGGATTTACTTCTCAGTACTTTTACTCAGAAGTAGATTGCATTGACTTCAATGAAGCTTACTTCCAGAGAAATTGGTCTTGTTACCTCTTTGCAAATTTGTAATGCAAATTAGAAGTCCAATCCTATGTACGTCTCTTCAGAGGGAAATCCCCTGGGTGTGTGTGCAGAGAACTGCAGCCTTAATCATTTATTAATTGATTGCACAATTAAAACGCATATGATCTGAGCAAGCATTTGAACTGCTGTCTTACCTTTATTGTGTATTGCTTTCTCTAGCTGTGTTTTATTTGTCTGTTGCTGTCTTTATAACATTTTTAAAGGTAAGATTTTGGGTTATATGTCATTACTGAACTGTTAGTTCACTGAGATACAAAGGTAGGATAATACTCTTCTGATAAATCCATACCCCTAAACACAAAGTAAATGATTTCTTTAACTGAAGGAGAGTCCTACCAATTGTTTCCATCTCTACTGGAATGTGTGAATTGTTGAATAAGAAAAAAAAATGTGGAGGCGTTATTTTAAAGGTGCATAATTTGAGAGAAGTAGACTTTGGAGGGTTTGAGGTTTCATTTTGTAAGAAGAGTATTTTAGCTAAAGAAAATCTGGTAAAGTTTCACATAGCTTCAAGCAAGGGACAGAAGCTGTATATCGAAAAGGAAGTTATAACAGCAAAGCTTGTCATATAGGTAGAACGTACACCAAAAGTTTATTTTTTCAGATTGAATATCCAAGTCCCTGAGGTGAAACTGTAATGAATGACATCTCACTGACTGCCCAGGCAGATCTCATTTTGCACTCCTAGATAATATACAGTAATCCGATCGGAGAAGTCATAAAATCATATTTTAAACAATGTTCATTGAGGCCGAAGAAAAAGAAACCCCTATGCCCAAATTAGTTTTCTGGGAAGGTGAATGTTGAGTTTTCTACAATTCGTGTTTAACTTTTTCTTTGCCTTTGTCTGAAGCATATATTTATTTTTTCTTTTCTTTTATAGGCATCTATCACAGGTTTTTTCCTGACATTTTGATACCTGGAGTGCTCTCTCTCTCTCTCTCTCTCTCTCTCTCCCCCCCCCTCTTTTCCTGGCTGGATTTTGGACTGCAAAAAAAACCTAAATGTATTTATTATTCACACAAATATCTAACGTCAGGGAAAATTCAAGTGGTTGTGGCATTAGATCTGCACAACACTCCTTCAAGGTAGGTTATAAGGGGAGATATTTAAGGACCACTACGGCCTTCCCACAGTTCACAATTATTGTTCTTTGACTCCAGTTTAACTCCCATGGCAACATCCTATGGAATCCTCAGCTTACTGAGGAGCATATAGCTCTGCAGCATTTACATAGCTGAACAGCTCTATTGCCTCCCTAAACTATTATTTCCCATGCTTGATTCATGGAAAATTTGCCTTTCCCTGTAGATTAAGGCAAAAGCAAAATGCAGTGGCCTCTGTAATGTTCTCAGTGTTTCATAGGTACCAGTTAGAGTATGCCACAATTATATAATTGGGATATTAGAAGCTGAGCTTGGAAAACTTAGGTTTTTGCAAATTACAAATTACATACCCTTCAACATTTCACAGAGGATATGTGTGGCCAAGCAAGATTGAGTGTGATCAAGATGGCGAAATATATTAATATGGAAGAACACACAAGCTAGGAGAGATGCAATACAGTCCTCCCTCCAGGTTCACAGGTTTGATATTTGTGAATTTGATTATTCATTAGCATGTATGCCTTCCCCTCTCCTTCTCCCATTCCCTTGAGTTTTTCTGGGCACGGAGAAGGTAAGTGCACCCAGGGAAAATGCAAGGGAATGGGGGCAGACATGCACATGTGTTCTCCCCTTTGGAACTCCTCCCTCCCATTCCCATGCATTTTGCCTTGGAGCACAGAGCAATGGATTCAAACTACGGGAAAAGAGATTTCACCCAAACATCAGGAAGAATTTCCTGACAGTAAGAGCTGTTCAACAGTGGAATATGCTGCCTTGGAGTGTGGTGGCGATCACCTTCTTTGGAGGTGTTTAAGCAGAGGCTGGATGGCCATTTGCTGGTGGTGCTTTGAGTGTGTGTTCCTGCATGGCAGGGATTGGACTCGATGGTCATTGTAGTCTCTTCTAACTGTGCAATTCTAAGTTACTTCTCCCCAATTCTCCTCCAAGACAAAAGGACTCACACAGAGACCTCCAAGAATATAGAAGCCTCCCTGGCCAAAACTCTACAGCATTTACAGTCCCTTAAGTGCTCACAACCATGATTTTAGCTTCATGAATAAACCTTTGGGGGGGAAGGATAAAAGAGAATACAAATAATCAGTGCTGGTAATAAGAGCAGCAGCTGCAACTTCCCACAGGTGAAAACTGTGTTGCTCCCCATCCTTGAAAGAGATCTTTACTCACCAGGTGTGCTCATACAGCCTAACTCTCCTCCTTGGAGGCCTGGAGCTACCACAACTTCCAATTCTGCCATTCTTCCTGATGAAGTGCAAACAAAAAAAGAGTCTCTAAGGCTTTCTATCCCCCATCAGCCCCGCTGGCTACTTTAATAAGCAGCTGCAATTGTTCAAAAGTGTCTCTATAGCAGACAGACTTAGAACATTTCCCAGGATCCTTTCACACTGCACACTGCACAGGTCACCCTACGATTCCACTTTTAACAGCCCTGGCTTCATCCTATGTAATTTAGGGAGGCAGAAGAGTTGTCTGGCAGAGAATTGTAAATGCCCCTCTCTAGTCACTAGATCCCAGAATTCCATTGGATGAAAGCATGGAAGTTAAAATGGAACAATAACACTATGACCCTTTCCGCACGAGGCGAGTGAATCACTCCATGCCGTTACTTACCGGTTCTTCTCTCTTCAAAGCAATGCGGACTTTCCCTTAAGCCCTTCTGCAGGGCTCCTCTGTTTGTTGCAGGGTGAATTGGAGCAGTGAGAGGTCCGTAGATCTGCACTGCTGAGGTTGAAAATGGCGGCTTCCTGTTCTTTGTGGGTCCGGACCAACCACTGATGCTGGCCATGCCCACAGCCCACCTTCCGCTGATCGCAGGCTCGCATTGCGCATCTGCGCAGCTGAGCAGGAACGAAATGGCATGCTCCAGAAGATTGAAAGACCGGATTTTTCCGGTCTTCACATAGCGCTCTGGAGGACCACTTGGGGGCGTTTTGGATCAGACTAAGGTGCGGAACTAAGGTAAATAGTCCGAACCTAGTCCGACCCAAGGTGCGGACGACCTCCGTGACAGGACGCCTTGGCCCGTTTTAACTTCCTCATGCGGAAAGGGCCTATCATTCTGAAGTGTGAAAGTCCCCACCCCCGCCTTCTGAGAAGCCTTAGTCTTGCTATTTCCATCCAACTAGCCATTTCCACCAGTCCTTTATTAAACTAATTATGAGCTCAATCAAAATGGTTGGAATGCAGTCAACCTGACTAAACTGAATTTTACAATAAGGATGGGGAAAAAATTGCTGTTCATTTTCCTGCAGGATTATCTTAACAAGAAACCCCTGTGAAAAGAATAGAATAGTGGCAAAGAGTCTTTGCTTTTGCAAAGTCTTTCAGAGAATTATTTTACATTCTAATACACATGGCTTTTCTATACACACACCAAAAAATATGGGTTTTGTTCAGAAAAAGTTTTTTTTCCTCAAAAAAAATGTTTCTGGGGCAGGAAACTTGGTATTTTGTGTACAAAACACTGTCTCCAGACCAACAAGCATGATTGTTGTTTTTTTCCAGAAAATCCATGTATATTTCTGTACGGAAAGAATCTTCCAGGAGTCACTACCTCTCCAGAGCTCTGCAGAAATCTTCATTTTTCTTCCACAATGAGATGAATACTAATGAAGTCTACTCATCCTTGCATGCAAGGATGATGAATGCAAAAAATTATATTCCTACTTATGACTTTTACATTTTATTTATATGTTTATTATTGACTTTATAACCTGCCTTTCTCTCAAATGGGATTCATTGCTATAGATGAGCCAGCATAGTGTAGTGGCTTGAGCAGTGGGTTGTGGCTCTGGAGACCAAGGTTTGATTCCCCACTTAGCCATGGAGACCCACTAGGTGACCTTGATTGTGTCACACATACTGAGCCCCAGAAAATCTAGTGATAGGTTCATAGATAGATAGATAGAATCATCATAAGATGGAAATGACTTGAAGGCACTCAACAAGAATCCCCCTATAGGGCTCTACACAGAAGAGTGAATGTTCTGTGATAATGTGGTTAAGGGTTGGACTGAAACTTGAGGGATCTAGCTTCTAGTCCACTGTGAGCTCTGAGACACCCTACGATGAATTGGTGTTGTATTTGTGAGCTAGACTCTGTGTACACATTACTGCTTCCCATAAAACTGGTCTCATTTTTGGAGAAAGATAGGATTTAAATCAAATAAATAAGTAGAATCAACTCCACACTCTCACACACAAAAACATGTTGCTTCTCTTTGTCACTCACGGCATGCTTCCATTTGTTTACACTCTCCCCTGGTTACATGCTTTCTCATATTGTTTTGAACCAGGCTAGCATACAATTGCAAAGCAAGCTTGTAAAAATATATTTTTGGACACAGCTTTGGTTACAAGTGCTGGTCTTAAGGATCCCAAAGCAAATTATGTACAAAGCAAAGCAATACATTAATTGGTTGCTGTACAGAATGAAAAGATGTTATGGAAAATTAATAAATATATGGCTTTACTTCAGTTCATAACAAATCCTCACTCTTCAGATGAAACATATACATATGTGTGCATGTATGCTTTTGGAGGCTGTGTCCTTATTGCAATACCCTTCACAAATTAATATACATCAGAATTGCTCTTCATTCATAATAACCAAAGCCAAATCATGCCCCAAAAGTCACACTTGAAGCACCAAAGAAACATAAATGTTCCACTCAGATAATTGCTTTTCCTTTCATGGGAAGCCATCTTTGTTGTCCAAATATAAGTTGAGAACAAAACTGTTCTGTATGGTCATTAAGATTCCCCAGGTTTCGCATACCAACTGCATTTATTTCTGTAGGTATTCATTTATTAAATTTATACCCCACTTTTCTCACAACATGGGACTCAAAGGAGCTCACAATCTGAGTTCAAACAAAATGCAGTTACAATAATAGGTAATAAAAAAGTTTTTTAAAAATATAGTTACACAATCATGGTGAAAATATTCAGTTTAAAACAGCTTTTAAAGGTTATTAAAATGTAATAATAATGATACAAATACAAACACAACACACCCCAAGTAAAAGATATTCTGCTACAGATGGGTAGCACTGAAAAACCTGGGTAAACAAAAAGGCTGTTGTCTGCCTGCAGGATGTGAACAGAAAGGATGCCAACCTAGTTTCCATAGGAGGAAATTCTATAGTGTTTTCCACACTGCATTTAAAACAGTTCAAGGGGGTAGAGTGCTGGGTGTACTATTATACAGAGCAGGGGGCAACTCCATGAGGGGGCAGCAGTCAAATTTCCGCAGACCACCAAAACAAGTCTCCCTTTTCCTCTGGAGATCTTCCCAAAATGCTGAGAGGAAGTAAAAGTAATCACTCCATGCTGTCATTTTCAGAGGGAATGAACAGGAAACAGGTATTTCCTTCTCAAAATGGCAACACGAAGTAAAGGGACCTCTCTTCCTATAACCATTTTGAGAGTGATAGCAGAAGAAAATGGAGGAATTTGAAAGCAGTATGGGGTTCTTGTGTGCATCTAGAGTTGAAGTCAGGATAAAGAATCATAGAATTGGAAGAAACCAGAAGGGCCATCCAGTCCAACCCCCTGTCACATGGGAAGGCAATCAAAGCACTCCTGGCAGATGGCCATCCAGCCTCTGTTTAAAAGCTTCCAAAGAGGGAGACTTCAGAACACTCCAAGGCAGCGCATGTCACTGTCCAACAGCTATGAACTTCTGGAAGTTCTTCCTAATGTTTAGGTGGAATCTTGTTTCCTGTAGTTTGAATCCATTGCTCCATGTCCTAGTTTCATATCTTTGTATGCACTTGAGGGGGCTTCTGAGTGATGTTAGGGCACAAATTGCCTAAAAATTGAATTTAATTTATTAAAAAAAAACAGAGATTAGAGGGCTTTGGGATGTCAAGAGCTGTAAAAGAGGGTTGCTGTGATGCATATGGTCTGCAGGCCACACTTTACCCACCCTCTTATAGAGGAACATTATTATCTATTTGTAGGTTGTTTGAAGAGCTACCCAGTCTAGTTCTAATTTAAAGGTAATGAGTGGTAAGAAGGAAGAGTAGGTGCCTTGAAGTTGCCTTGAGCAGGTTTTCCTGATCACTTTCACTTTAGTAGGATTTCATGGATGTCTATTTAAAATTATATTGATTATATTTGTGTGTGTGCATGTGCATGCCTTCAATTTTTTGTCTAGTAATGGCAATCCCATGAATCATAGAATCATAGAGTTGGAAGAGACCACAGGGACCATCCAGTCCAACCCCCTGCCATGCAGGGACACACATCAGAGCACCCCCAACAGATGGCCATCCAGCCTCTGCTTAAAAACCTCCAAAGAAAGAGACTCCACCACACTCCAAGGCAGCATATTCCACTGCCAAGCAGCTCTGACCATCAATGAGTTTTTCCCGAGGTTTAGATGGAATCTCTTTCCCTGTAGTTTGAATCCATTGCTCCTTGACCTAGTCTCTGAAGCAGTGGAAAACAAGCCAGCTCCCTCCTCGACATGACATCCCTTCAAATATTTGAACATGACTGTCATATCCCCTCTTAACCTTCTCTTCTACAGACTAAATATACCCAGCTCCCTAAGCTGCTCCTCATAGGGCATGGCTTCCACACCCTTCACCATTTTGGTTGCCCTCCTCTGGTCTTCTCAGCCAAGGAATATTAGAGGTAGTTTGCTAATTCCTTTCTCTGAAATATAGCCTACAGCACCTGGTATTCATTGGTGGTCTCCCATCCAAGTATTAACCAGTGCTGATCATGGGATCTGGTGTCTTTAGGGTATTTAGGCAAATTAACAAGTTCAGATCTGCATCTCTTTTTAATGATGCAATTCCTCTTTTTTGGCAATGCACAGAGCCTGCAAAGTTACTTTTTATAAGTTGAGCCACAGTTACCAGATCTTGAAAAAGTTATTCTTTTGACGACTACGGGACATATTAGCTACGGGATACTGGGAGCTGAAATTCAAAAACACATCCAAGCTCTGACAATGCATAATGGGAAGAACCTGTGAGGAGAGGAAATGTGTTGCCAACAAAAGGAGAGAGGTAATGGTATTTACAGAACAGCCATCCAAGTTATACAGGGTAGAGTAGATACAGAAGTGGGAGACAGTTGCACTACCGTGGGAGCAGAGCTTGCAATACAGTGTTGGCCACCCCCACACTGTCTCCATTTCTAAATAATCAGGACAGCACCCCCCACCAGAGTTGAAAATGCTTCTGTTTGGTGCCAGGTCTGTGAATGGTAAAACAGCTGCCATTTAGGATTTGATGCTAGATGAAGGTGCCAACCTCACATGTGTTTCAGAGACCTTGTTGGATGAAGCTGGACAGGTAATCTCTCTCAGTTTTGTAGCACCAGGAATCTTTGTGCAGCAGCAGGCAAGACCTGGGAGGCAGGGAGATAGAGTTACAGTGGTCTACCAAGATGATATCCCCCTAACCAGGTGCTCTGTCCCTCAGTCTGCAGAATTTGATTGTGTTTATTTGAAAGTGGGTGGTTGGGAAAGATTGGGGATTCTGTTGGGTACCGTCCATCCTGCTGCTCAACAGTCTTCCTTCCTGAGCTAAGCAGGGTGATTTCACAGGTGGTGGTGGAATGCCCACAGCTTATAATACTAGGGGACTTCCACATCCATGCTGAGACTATCCTACTGGGAGAGGCTCAGGACTATGTCTACCATGAAACTACACGTCTATCCCAAATGGTATTGGACCCACACATGCTGCTGGGCATGCTCTAGTCTTTGTTTTCTGTACAGGATAGAATGATGGTGATCTGGAAATGGGGGAATTTTCTGCTGTTCCATTATCATGGACAGATCATTTCTTGGTCAGGTTTATACTTGCTGGGACTCAGAGCTTTTGCAACTATTAAGATGGTCTGCCCCAAGAGGAGTTTCTGGCTACTGTAGGTATCTGGAAAGGAGAAATAACCAGAGCATGATTGCTCCTAAGCATCCCCTCTCATGGAGTGAAGCTAAACCAGCCCCTTGGTTTTCTAAGGATCAGGCAGCAATAAAGAAGGGAGATGGAAACCAGAGTAGTACTGGCAAAGAATTCAGAGCAAATCTAACTGCAAACAGGCTAAAGACTACTTGAAGGCCTATGATAAGGCAGTAAGTGTACCAAAAAGACTTTTCATGGCATCTACCATTACACCATCACAGAACCATCCAGAAGAGCTATTTTGGGTGGTTACAGAACAGTTACAATCTGACCTAAAGGAGAATTTAAGCCAGTCAACAACCCTCTGTGAACAATTTGCCCACCTCTTTACAGAAAGTCCAGTGGATATTACCTTGGCTCCTACTTGTATGGTCCAGCATAATCTAGTGATTCTAAGGGAAGATCTGTGCGACAGCTCACCATTCGCTGAACACTAGTCTCACTGTAGAGGCACTGCAGCCATTCCATTCCATTCCATGCTTGGTGGAGAACAGAGGAGGAATCAGAGAAATACCTGATTAAGACCCTGTAACTAGATGTAAAATGAACGTGTCCTCCTTTGAGGGCCACTAGGGGTATAAATAGATGATGTAATCATTTTGTGTCTGGCTATAGGGACATAGTCAGATTATTCTCTGATCCTCCACTGCTCTCCATCGTACATGGAAATGGCCATGGGATTAGGGGGCGGGATTATAGCAACTGTACAGTAGGCCTGAGAAGCTTTGTTCAGTATGGAGAGAATAAGGGAATACCAGGAGACATACACAGGCATCAGGCTGATTTATAGCTGCATATGCCACTAACAGGATGCCAGCCTCTACATGTGACCAATTTTGCATTAGAAAAGGAAGCTGTGTCTTCTCTCTGTTTCCTTAATCAGGCATCTCTGGTTGTCCAATCAACCCAATTCCCATCCTTGCCCTTCTTGAGCCTCAGGTTGCTCACATACCTTCTGGGTTCATTCCTTTAGAGATGCATTTTCAACATTAGTATTTTTCCTAGCTCTCTTGTTTCCCCAACCAGGGAATCAACATGAGGAAGCGGGTGCCATGTGTGGCTGCACTGCTCACACGTCCTTAGCACTGGCTCCAAGGGGGAGATGGAATATTGGATATCATTTTGTCCAGGCCTGAATCTATTATTGAGAAGATGAGAGTTCATTACACACTTTGGCCTCCAACTGCTTGTCTTGGCAGGAGGCTTGACTGAGTGTTAAAATCATTATGGGGTTGCCTAAATCTAAACAAACACCCACCTTTTCCATTTATTGCTGGGCTGAAATGACTTGCCTTGTGTAATACCTTGAGTTGTCAACTTTTCATTCCACTGTGGTGGTTAGAATCCCACCCACCCCTTGCCGACTGGGCCTACTTTCTTTACATTACGTTTACAGTAAGAACTGTATTGTGGCTGATGGGTGTATCTGTCATAGCCTTATTATTTCTTTTTGCACAATACACGGGTCTCATTCTTCAGGCTGAGGCTCCTTTCCCTTGTGAGTTGTGGTAAATCAAAAGTAAAAGGAAGGAAGGAATTTGTCTAATGCTATAACATGTGTTCTTTATAGAAGGCATCTCAGTCTTTGAGTCTGGAGGTGCAAGCAATATGCAAGCAGTAGAATTTTTTTTTTCACCAAATGTAGGATAAAGGCAGATATAACGGTGGTAGCATATTGGAGCTGGTTTGGAAGTACCCTTCACCACCCTTAATAGAAATTGGCCTATGCTTTTCCAGGTCTACATTCTTTAAAAGCTGATGATGCAAGTGTGCAAGGGATAAAGAGATAAAGGTGTGAACAACACTAACTGGCTGGCACTCATAGAGTCTTTTAACCACCTTCTCTTCTACCTGAAACCTACACCATTTTGCAGGTATTTAAAATAGTTTTATATTTCTAAATAAGGAAGAGCTCATAACTGAATAAACCAACATGCATATGCTGTTTTGAAACTATACGATATCAGAAGGAGAGCAGTTAAACTGACACATTTGATGGAAGTGAAAATTGGACACCCAACTTACTAGACTGTATGTTAGGATAGTCACAAATACCTTGTCAAAACAAAGGGAATATATACCACTTAAAAGGAGGTTTTAAAGAGGACATACATCGTTAAAATTGGTATGTGCTAAATTACACATAGAGATGAAAATCTAGGCATGATTACTAGAATTTAAAGAAGGCATGCTCATTTCTCAGCCAAACTGCCCAACATAATTTGCATCCTGCTTCCAGGTTACCCAAAATTAGTTAATTACACTACACGGATGTATGGTGGAAAATGTGGTTCAAAGATACAAAATTTGCTTTGTGCAGTCATTTAAAAGAAAACCTGCATAAGATGATGTATGGATGGTATTTAACCTCAAATAAGCTGTCAAAAATGATCCAGAATGCTTTAAACCAATGTTGGGGTGTCAAGATAAGGAGGGCTCCTCCCCTCCCCATGTGGTGGACTTATAAGAAGGCAAACATTTACTGGTGCAAGCTTTATAAACTAATAAAAAAAATTAAAAGTAGATTTTGTGATGTTACCAGAAATATTTTTGTTGGACATTATGGATAAAGAAATACAGAATAAATATGGATTACTTTGATATATGACACCCTCAGCAAGAATATTGTTTGCAGAAACCTGGAAACAGACTGAAGCACTGTTGAGAGAAGAATGGATTGTTAAAGTTTCTGAGTTAGCCTGAAGGGCCAACTTAACATGGGTTCTAAAGGATAAGCCAACTGAAGTCTTTTTGAAACACTGGAAGCTGTTTATTGATTTTTTTTAAAAGCAATTTTAAAGCAATTTTAAAAAATCTAATGATGTAATAATCTGTTGTTATGGTTTTTAGTAAATTTAGCAGTTGGATCTATAATGGTAGAATAATAATTTTTTTCTTTTTTACTTTTCTTTTCACTACCTTGAGTTTGTTTGGAGGTTCTAGCAGGGGAGCGCAGCTATCGTATACCCTTGACCGAAGAACGGTACACTCCTTCTATCTGGGATGGTCGTCCTCTTCCACTGAGCGCGCAGCTTCGGGAGGGACGCACATGGAGCGGTAAGGGAGGAAGGGGACACCCGCCTAGCCAGCCAGATCAGCCGAATCAACCCTGGCAATCAATGGGGTGACAGATGTCACAGCCAGATCGCCCTCACCTCCATTACCATCAAGATTGGGGTGTCAGAGTCCTACTATATATTAGTTATATGTCTTTTTTTTTCTTTCTTCTCCTTTTCTTCTTTTTTCTTCTTTTTTCTTTTGCATTCTTTTTCTTCTTGCTGTTTCTTTATTTTTTTTTATTGTCAACTAGCGTATATACCCAGCGTTGCCCAGGATTTTATTTTCTCATTGGTAACACTTGTTAGAAAGATTTGAGGTCCTGTGTCTCTAATTCCCCAAATGTTTTGTCCAGTACCTGTAACTTTTCCCCATATTCTCCAATCCAATCTGTATTCAGAATTATTAACATACAGAGGTTGTGTTCCTGAGGGAATACATTGCCCTTCTCGTTGCTGCTAGGCCTCATCTCCATAGCTACCGGCCTTTTCAAGACAGGTCCAACAGCTGGCTGTGGCCAGCTGTTAGCCAGCTTTAGCCCCTCCCTAAACTGCAAACCCCAGGATTCCATAGAATCTTCTCAGGCAGCCAATCATATAAGGTCTTCTCGCCTGACATGGACAAACAGACAAACTTTGGCCTTTATATGTTAGTTTAAATTGTTTGTGTTAAATATTGTATTAATATTTTTAAAAAGGGAAAATGAAAATATGCTCATGTACTCTAAGACAATTTGAGTGATTCTGCTTTGTAAATACTAGATGTGAAAGTTATTGCAATTGGCTTTGCTTTTGAATTTCAAGAGGAAAGGAGGAAGGAAGGCACACACTTAGAACTCCCCTTCCTGAATATCTGATTTTAACTAGTTAACAGTGAGAGAGAGAGTACCATCCTGGGCAATGCAGACATAACATCCTTCTGCAACCTTTAAAAGGATTGATGCTTACCTAAATTTCTACAGGTTAGAATCTCAACCAGAAGAACAGGGATTATTGTGAAAAAAATAGAAACACTTGGTAAACAGAAAGAGCTTCTGAGAATTGACCCACACTCTACATTTTAAAGAATAGATATGAAAATGTTACCAAGAAGCTAATATATATGGTCTTGTAAATTTTGCATTGGGGAGTATCACCTTGGTATGCTCTAATATGTCTTTTGTTCATGGCTCTTTGTTCTGGAAACAAAAGAGTATGAACAAAAGCATCAAGGCAATTAAGATCAAAAGAATCCTGAGTAGCTGGGCTACTTGTTTTTCTTGTAATTCAAGTTCATAAATCAAATGCTTTCCTGAGCTGCAAGTGACTACCTTAGGTCAGCAACTCATGATGGTAACCAACATTGAAAGTAAATGTGACTCAGTCCTGAAATGTCCTTACCTCGCATCTGATCAATAGGTTAAACTGTTGTCTGGTCACTTTCGTTCTAAGAAGCTTGGGCCCTTTCCTCACGGGGGGGGCGAAACGGAGCCGCGCACGCAGGGGCGGAGCTTACCTGTGAGCAGGTTGCTCCATTCCTCCGAAGAGTGCGGATCCGCCATTCCAAACGCCGCCGAATTTCGGCGGCGCTTGGCAGCGCCCAAAATGGTGGCCGGCGGCTTCCAGTGGCGCTCCGCCAATTAGGACAGCGCGCCAGCCGGAAGCCCGCCCCCGGGCAGATCTGCAGGGACGCACTACCGCATCTCTGCAGTTCTTGACCGGGGGCTGCTACAGGGCAGCGCGGGTAAGTTTTATAAAAACCACTTTTGAAGGTGGTTTTTATAAAACTCACAGCGCCACCCCCAGGGCTGCGCTAGAGCAGTTTGAGGTCTAGAACCTCACTTTTTTTAACTGCTCTAGCGCAGACCCTGGTGAAGAAGACCTCCTGGAGAGGTCGCTCTAGCGTGGGCAATATGCCTATGTGGAAATGGCCTCAGTCAGATCGATTCTCAAAAACCTAACATTTGTAATATTTAACCAACCAACCCAAACTGATTTGAGAGGAACCTGTAGAAACTTTTTCTTCACTTCTCAGAGTCAAGATGTCCCTACATCTGCTCTTGCTAAGAAACAAAACCATAAAGAAAAAATGAACAGCACATTCTGAGGGGTGCTTTTTTTGTGTGTCTTCAAATTATTCCAACTTAAGGCAAGTCTAAAGTGAATATATTATAGGATTATCTTGGCAAGATTTTGTTGGGGGGAGGCGGTTGCTATCATCTTTTTCCATGAGGCTAAGAATGTGACTTACTCAAAGTAAATTAATGGGCTTCCATGGCCAAGCAGAGATTCAAACCCTGGTCTTTCAATACTCAAAAATAAGAACAGCCTAGGGCAAACCGCTCCCTCTCAGGTTACCATCCATCACAGATTATTAAGAAGATAAAATAATTTAGCACATAAGCTGTTTTGGGCTGTAAAATGAACTATAATGAACTATCTTTCTGAATAAAGAAACAAGTTAAACATGGGGAAAAAATCCCACACCATGCTGACTCGCCATGCTGTGACTTATACAAGAGCATTACTGGCTACATGGAATATCGAGTCAGAATGGTAAAATGGTATGCAGTTGACTGATCAGTTAATTCACCATATTTGATCAGTCAGTTGACTGACCTACAAACTATATCTTATATTAATCTGTCTTGCAAACTAACATGTCTTTTTATCTCATATGAATAGTTATTTCTTTCCCAGAGATTCCTGGGAACCGTAGCATAAGTTGGCTTGTGCCCTCCTCTTTTTCTTCCTCCCAGCAAGCTGAATTTGCCCTCTCTGTTCCCCTTTCCCTTCCACTAGTATTCCTGATAAGATCATTCCCCTCCTCTCCCCACAAACCTCGTCTGACATGTTGAAATGGGTAATAATTTCTGCCCATTGTCCTAAAAGCGCAGGGTCAAAAATGGCAATTGAAGAGATTAACTAGGCTAATAATAATAATAATAGAATCATAGAAATGTAGAGTTGGAAGAGACCACGCGGGCCATCCAGTCCAACTCCCTGCCATGCAGGAACACTCTCAAAGCACTCCTGACAGATGGCCATCTAGCCTCTGCTTAAAAACCTTCAAAGAAGGAGATTCCACCACACTCCGAGGCAGCAGATTCCACTGCCAGACAGCCCTGACTGTCAGGAAGTTCTTCCTGAGGTTCAGGTGGAATCTCCTTTCCTGCAGCTTGAATCCATTGCTCCTTGTCCTGGTCTCTGGAGCAGCAGAAAACAAGCCCTCTCCTTCCTCTACATGGCATCCCTTCAAATATTTAAACATGGCTATCATGTCCCCTCTTAATCTTCTCTTCTACAGATTAAACAAACATACCCAGCTCTCTAAGTCTATCCTCGTAGGGCATGGCTTCCAGGCCCCTCATCATTTTATTTTTATTGATAATATTATTATTATTAATAATAATAATAATAATAGTAATAATGAAGCACCCAATTGCCTTATATTATTAATAATAATTAATTAATAATAATTAATAATAATAAAGCACCCAATTGCCTTATATCATACAAATTATCCCCATACTTACATCAAAGGTCATTTTTCCTTCTCTAACCTTCAAAACCTTCAAAAGGATTCTGACTTCACAACACAAGGCAAAGTGAACTCCTGAGGAGTTACAATCCATTTCTCAGGTCTTTCTCACATTGCTGAATCATTAACATATAAGTATCCAGTATGCTGTTCCTAACAGAACGATATTTGGATTTTTTTTTAATTACAGCAGATAACAATGGTATATTATATATTATATTCCATTCACAAAGGTCATGTTGAAAATAACATTTGAAATATATCCTTGAGATAACCTATCCTAGCAGATCACCAAATGTTCTGAGCCAGTGCATTCAGGTACAGCATATCTGAAACTAGAAACTGCAAGGTAGGCGTTTCCAACAAACGACTGTATTAGGAAGAACTTCTTGACAACAATCCACTTCCACTAAAACTCAGAATGTTTCTCACATATTCTAAGATCACCTTCCTTCATATGAGACCTTCAATGTCAAATGTACTAATCACCCCAGGTGGCGTGATGGTAGTTGTAGTTCACAACACCTGAGAGAAGGGAATCAGGATGGAGAAAGCTGCCTTAGACAGAAAGAGCCTGGAATTAGTCCTCTGAACCTCAGAAGAGCCTCTGAAGCTGGCCTAAAGTTGAAGATTCTGGAAGGTGGAAGTCTACCACCAAAATCCTGTGCGTTTGTCCCAACAAGTGCATATCTTTAACTCCACAGAGGAAAACTGGGACTTGTGTGGCCAAGCAACATCAGAGTGTGGTGAAGATGGCAAAAGTTATTAATGAGGAAGGACAAGCTAGAAGATGCTGTAGCAATTGTCTTTTGCGTAAATCTATGTGGAAGAGCAAGACTCTGCCCCCTTCTCTCCCTCTACTGAGTTAGCAAAGAGTAAAATACTTTTTCACTTTGAACTCAGTTTGCAGCAAGTGAAGTTAGTTGAAGCCAAAGGAGGAAAGTGGGAAGAGGAGAAAGAAACTAGGACATTAAAAAAAAAAAGCTGAGAAGGTGGGATTCATTGGGATCTATCCCTGCCAAATCAGGACAGTTGATATTGTTGTTGCTGTGTGCCTTCAAGTTGCTTCCAGCTTACAGCAACTCTAAAGCAAACCTACCATGGGGTTTTTGGGACTGAGAGTGTATTGCATGCCCAAAGCCACCAGTGGATTTCCATGGCTGAGTGGGAAATCTAACCTTGATTTTCCAGATTGTAATTCAGCACTCAGACCACTACCCCACACTGGTTCTAGCTGGACATTATGCTACTGTAAACCTATTGAGTCAATGGCTGAGTGGTAGGTCAATACATAGGTAAACCCAGTTCATTAAATGGATCTCCTCTATTCAGGTATAACAATAGGGTTTAGGCTCAAAATTTGTGGAAGGTTAAAGGTTGAGAATCACTGCTGTAAGAAATATTAGATGACACTCTGTAATGGATTAATGTTAGAAAAGCACAGCATGATCCAGTCCCTGCTGCCCAATCCTCCCAATACAGCCATTTTTCCTATCTAGAAACACACACAGTGAAACATGCTGGACAAATCACTGCAAAAAAAAAATGACTGGGACCAAATTAAAATGAGTAGTGTTTAAATAATTAACACCTGCCAAACGAGGCACAGAGGCCTTATTGCTGATATTAAATCATATCCTCTAACGTCTGAAACAGATGACAGTAAGTAATTCCAAAACAGCCAAGACAGGAAAGCCATTTTTAGTTCTTGGAAAGTTGAATCTGTTTCAACAAAGTTGATAAAAAGCCTGTTTTGATCCTGTTACTCCTACTACGGAAAGGTGGTTTTGCGTTAATGGTTTTTTTTCTTTCTTCCTTTCTTTAACCTCTTTAATTTGGTAAATGTTAACTGGGATGTTTTGGAATCATGATTTAAAAGTAAAGTCATTATGCGGTAAACTAATGATGTATGTTCCACCTGGTTGTTGCAAAATCTTGTACAGTAAAAAGCTTTAAGTATCTAGTGTCCAAACCTTGCCAAGTTTCCAATATACAATAACAGTGCCAGATAGGCAAACAAAGATGTCCCCTAACAGAAAAGAAACCTCAGAAAGGATGAGAGGAAGTCATGTTGAATGGCTCTTATTTAATATCCAATTAACTCAGTCAAAACCCACCATTACAATCAGTGAAAGGTTTGCCTGAGGGAGAGCTTTTGGATTATGCCTCTGTGACTTGAAGCGAAGCCTAACCTTTTAGTTTAAAATGTTTCTTCCTGAATCTCAGCTCAACTGAAATTTTTCAGAGGACCCCGTCCCATGCACACACCCGCCTTTTTAAAGAAAATGTCAGAGACTTTTTTCCCTCTTTCCTTGTTCACTACAGCAAGTCCCGATTTGGCAGGGACAGTCCTGTTTAATTCTCTGTAATCCCATTTTATAAGCTGCTTTTAAAATGTCCCAGTTTCTTTCTCCTCCTCTGATGTTTCCCCATTGTCCTCAGCTTACTTAAGTTGCTGCAAACTGAGTTCAGACTGCAAAAAGTAGTTTGCACTCAGGCAACTCACCACGGGAGAAAGAAGAGGGTCAAATCTTGCCTTTCCCAGTAGGCTCAGACAAAAGCAAATTGCTTCAGCCTCTCCTAGCATGTCTGTTCCTTCTCATCTTGGCTGCCCTTTGATGTTCCCTGGCTACTCTTGTACCCATTTTCTCCCAGAAAATTTTGGAAGGTGAGCTACTCTATCCAAAGAACTTCCATTACTGGGTGACCTAAAAATGTAATTAATAAATTTATAAATTTCACTAATCTAATATATAAAAATCAAAGTTAGTCTGTTTGTCCATGTCAGGCAGAGAAGACCTCATATGACTGGCTGCCTGAGAAGATTCTATGGAATCCTGAGGTTTGCAGTTTAGGGAGGGGTCTTTAGAATTCTCAGCTAGAAAGCTCTTGGGCCTGCCTTGAATAGGATGTTTGCTATGGAGATGAGGTCTAACAGCAAGGAGGAGGGCAGTGTATTTCCCTCAAGAACCCAACCTCTGTATGTTAATAATGTATGTTAATAACATAACATAATGGATTGGAGAATATGGGGAAAAGTTACAGGTACTAGATAAGACAGTTTGGGGAATTAGAGACACAGGATCTCAAATCATTCTAACAAGTGTTACCTATGAGAAAATAAAATCCCGGGCACACTAGTTATTAATAAATGTTCATCTATACATGTACATTAGCATATGGACATTTTATAAAATTAACATTTTCTTGTGTCCCCTTTTTTTTAAAGATGCATTTGCTCTATTTTGTCAAATAGTAATAGACCACTCCATGCCCTCCAATAGATCTGATCTGGCAGAGACTGTCCCAGTTAATCCTCTACTATCCCACTTTTTCAGCTGCTTTTAAAATGTCCCAGTTTCTTTCCCCTCCTCCCATGTTCCCCTTTGTCCTTAGCTTATTTCAACTGCTGCAAACTGAATTCAAAGTGCAAAAGTAATTTGCACTAAATTAAATCAGCAGGAGGGAGAGGAGGGAAGCGGAGAGAATCTTGCCCTTCCAATAGGCTGAGGCAAAACCAAACTCTTGCAGGCTCCAACTAGTTTGTGTGTTCCTCCTCATTAATAACTTTTGCCATTTTGAGCCATTCTCTGATGTTGCTTGACTATATGTCTCCCAGTTTTCCTGTATAAAATGGTTGAGGGCAGGAGGCTAACCTAGACAGCAAATATACTAGAACTCTACGATGGCCTCCATCAAAGGGAGGTCTGTGTCCCATATAACATGTGTCTCGCACTCAGAAATTTCCACATTAAATAGCCGACATTTCCATTTAAGAGAACTAAATAAAAAATTGTAGTAGAAATGTTTGCTGAAGTTCCTGGAGAGCAGCTGCCAGCCAGAATATACTCCATTGGGCTAGGTGTGGAACACATCTCTGGTGGCATAACACAGATTCCAGTGTCTCTTCTGAAATGGTTCCAGTCTGTTCCAGAACTTGGAAAGTTACTTTTTTGGATCACAACTCTTATTTTACAATCCTCCAAAATAAATTTTCAAAGTTCTGGTGTACCTAAACCAAAGTTGGGGTACCTGTGGCCCTCTTAGGGCCATTCCACACTACACTGTTACAGCGCTATTATTCCACTTTCAGCATCCTGTGGAATTCTGAGGTTTGTAGTTTACTGATGCCAAAAAGCTCTCTGGCTGAGAATTCTAAATGCCCTTCCCTAAGTTGCAAACCTCAGGATTCCACAGGATGTTGAAAGTGGAATAACAGCACTATAACAGTGTAGTGTAGAAAGGCCCCAAGTGTTAAACTCCTGCTCCTGTCGTCTTTCACCCCTAGCTATGCTGGCAGGAGTGGACAGAAACTGAAGTTCAATACATCTGCAGGGCCACGGGTTCCCCAGCCCTCCTCTGAACATAAGACAGGTGTGTGGGCATGATTTGGAGAAAAGCACCCACCTCACAAATGGTCAAAGTGGCTTATTGCATGCCTTGAATCTATTAACCTGATCCAATTCACTTTGAATGAAGGGAAGCAGTCATTTGGATATCCCTAAGACTTAGGACAATGATTAATGATAGTGACAGAGGTCCTTGAAAAGGGGAAAGTGAAGAACCTTGAAAGGCAATAGCTTCTTTCCTTAACGCTTGCAGCCAAGGACACCCAAGGAGATCTCATGAAATAGTTTATTTCTGGCTTTGTTGTATTAACCTGCAGGGAGCTTGTTTGATATAAACGCTCCACCCAGACATAGATCAAGTTCTCTCTATATTTCTGAACAAAGCCAAACTATTTAGCCCTGGAGGAGCTGATAAAAATCCTTTGGCAGGAATTTGCCATGCATTTAGTTAGGCTTTTCTCTATCTGTGTAGATCTAATTTCATTTTAGGTGCTGTAATTAATCAGATGCCCAGGATCTGAGATATTTTAACAAGAGAAACGCAGTTTGTGTCCCACTGCACGGCACATAAAAGCAAATGATAACACCACTTTGAGTTTAAGTATCTCTTTTGAAATGTAGAAACACATGTTATTCAGCGCTTCATTTGAACCAAAGTAGTTAAGAGTTTAGCACGACTCTGGTACTGATGCCAAAGCACAGATGTAAACCAAAGGGCCTTTCTGCACTACACTATTATAGTGCTATTATTCCATTTTCAACATCCTATAGAATCCTGGGTTTGCAGTTTAGGGAAGGGACTTTAGAATTCACAGCCAGAGAGCTCTTTGGCCTCAACAAATTACAAACCCCAGAATTCCACAGCATGTTGAAAGTGGAATAATAGCATTATAATAGTATAGGGCGGAAAGGCCCATAGAAAGTATGGACAAATGAACTCCAAGCATGAACAGAATCTTTTCATTAAATAGTAGCGAACTACAAGCAGGGTTCAAATATCATTGGGTAACATTTATTCACATTTAAGGCATTTAAGCAAGATTTTGGTGCTGTTTATGGTGACATCTACCCTCCAGAAGTCAGTGTTAACTCTTAACAGTTGCAGAAGAGTAAGGTTTTGGTAACATGAATGAGCATTTTGGCCAGAGGAGGTTCTACATTTTCATTGCAAACTAACTTGCTCAGAACGACCTGTAAAGTTGTGAAATATATAACCTTTAAATCCTCACATTTGAAAACATGAGTCTCAGACTCCTCCGACTGTTAAATAAAAAAAGAGTAAATAAATAAATTTTAACTCTAAGGCAGGAAGGCAGTGGTTTAAATGTTGGACTAGAACTCCTGGACACCAGGGCTGAAATCTGCACTCAGCCAAAGAAACTCACTGGTTGACCTTGAGCAAGTCTCACTCTCCTAGGCTAAGAGGAAGGCAATGGCAAATCTCCTATGAACTGCTCTTACTAAGAAGACCCCGTGATAAGTTCACTTTAGGGTTGTCAAAAGTTGAAAATGACTTAAAGGCACACAACAAAGAGTAAGATAACTCTGTGTAAGCATTTGAGTGTTGAACTAGGGCTCCAGGAGACCAGGGTTTGAATGCCCCCTAGTCATGAAAATTCATTGGATAACCTTGAGCAATTCACTCTCCTCCAGCCCAAAAGGAAAATCCAAAAGTAAACCACCTCTGAATAGATCTCACCCCTACCCAAAAAAACTATGATAAAGTCACCATAAGTTGGAGTCAACACGAAGGCACAGATCTCACCCTTTTCTAGGCTGCTACTTCCCAGGTCTTTCATTGTCATATCCAGTTAGCACCAGGTTGGGGAATACTGCTTTGTGTTGTATGCCAGTTTGCACACTATTTTGTAATACAGCTAGAATATTCTCTAGATCATTTTTTTTCCATGCCAACATTGTGCTTTTTTAGTCAGCATACTTATTTATGGAATACAGATCTGGCCCTCTAGATCATTGACTTGAAGGCACGGAACAACAACTGACAAGCTGTAGTGATTTGAATGTTGGACAAGGACACTGGAAAATCAGTGTTTGGATCCCTGTTTGGCCAAGGAAAATCTACTGAGTGAGTTTGTGCAAGTCACACTCTCCCAGACTCAGAGGAAGGCCATGGTAAGCACCCTCTGTACAAATCTTGCCGAGAAAACTTTGGGATAGGTTTGCTTGAGGCTTATCATAAGTCAGAGTGACTTCAAAGAACACAACAACAAACAACAACAAAGGATAAGACGAATGTAAGAAGATTAACTGATCGTACTCAGCGTCATAATAGTGTACACACGTTTATTTAACACTTCCCCACAGACTAGAGAAGCTTCAAACAATTTATGGTAAACAGGTTGTCTGTAAAAAGATGACTCTGTCTATGTCACATTTTTTTTCCAATGGACCTTCTAGTGCTTCATGCATTGTGTTTTCCTCTGCTAACCCTCTAGGAGAAGGGAGAGAAAATATGGCATACAAAATGCTTGTTATGCTCCCTAGAGTCCCTAGCCCCTTTCAAAAATTCAAATAGGATTTTTAAAAATTGCCCCCTCTGCAAATGTCCCCCAGTCACCCCTGAGGGCATGATAGGCACCTTTGCCACATTTTGGCCCTGTCTGAGCCATTTTAGGCTCAAAAGAAACCTTTCCCCAACAGGAAGTGACCCAGAGCTCAGTGAGAGGGAAGGTATAGCACAACAGTACAGCCCTCCAAGCTCCCCCTGCTCTGAGTCATCAGTTTAAAAAAGTATGCCTTGTTGACATTAGGAACCAAGGAAGAAGGAAGACATTTGCCCATCCAAAAAAAGTTGCAGGTTGGCCTAGGGTTAGGAGCTGTTCCCATCTAGCATGCATTGGTTTTCACAGTTGGAAGAGACTACAAGGGTCATCCAGTCCAACCCCTACCATGCAGGAATACACAATCAAAATGCTCCCAACAGATGGCCATTCAGCCTCTGTTTAAAAACCTCCAAAGAAGGTGATTCCACCACACTCCAAGGCAGCTCATTCCACTGTCAAACACAGTCAGGTTGTTCTTCCTAATATTTAGGTGTCACATCTGACTAAGCTTCTGCTAAACAGGTCCCCATACATGTGCTTTGGGAATCTAAGTGCTACAGTAACTGGAAAGTGTCCAGAGGTATACTACAATCCCAGAACTCCCCAGAAAACATGGCCAGTGACTTACCCACTTGGTAAAAGTAGCCAGAATGGCATCATTAAAGCTTTGGCACCGAATGTATTAGTTAACATCCCTTATACCTTGTGCATATTCACAAAAAATCTAAAGTCTTTTTTAGTCTTCCAGTTGGCTCCAAGGCTAGTATTATAACATGTTTTATGTACTGATAAACATCCCTTTAGTAAGACTGCCAGTAATCCATTATGTACATCTTAGAACTATATGAAACACTCTTGGCTATCTGTTTCCATCTTAGCCCTGATTTGATTAAGCATAGTCATTCAAATAGTCTAATAGAATGTGGCTTTTACTTTGCTAAATCTTACTTTGCTAAATTAGGATCTTTTGGAAGGTTTTCATCACAATCATCAAGGTGGACAAAGAAAAAGAAGTCATCAAGACAGCAAGTTGTACCTTCTCCTGCATGTGTTGCTCCTGAGATGCTCTTGTAAGTAGGGTCACTTCAGGAATCCTTGAGCACACTGATTGGACTAGAATCAATTATATGTTGTATTTTGCATTTTTTCCTGAATTTTGCAAGGTAATTCTCACTCACCTCAAAATGTAGCAAATGATGTATAAACATTTTTAGAAATGCAGACCTTGAGATAATTTCTCTATGTGCCAGTTTGCAAGAATATACAGTTAAAATATATACGATTTATTTGTTTATACAAGTTAATGTAGATCTTTCTTTGTGTGTGTGTATGTGTGTGTGTGTGGTAATTAATACAAAAACAGCATAGAACAGACTGGTGAAGGAACACATACAAAATTAATACAAACTGAAAACAGACTGATCTCTCTCTCGCTCCCTAATTGCAATTATCATTCATGCCCAATCCGTTTGCTTTCCCAATGGGGCAGAGACTTCCAACAAACCATTAACCTATGTAAACAGAGTGAAAGGAAAGTGAGTAAAGGTGTTCCTACTGGGCTTTTTGACTCCCCAAAGCAGGCAGAACAATGCCAATAAGAGGGATAGATGGAGGAATTCTCATAACTTTTCTTTCCACAGTTGGTCCCTAACAGTGTATTTCTCTGTAGGGATTACAGTAGAGTAACTGAAAAGGGGATGATGATGCTTCAATATTTTATGCACAACAGATGTTGCTGATATTACCTTTCCTGCTCAGAGGACTCCTGCTCTGTAGATTGTGCAAATCATCTATTCTAAGGGCATTTCCGCATTAGACTGTTATTCTCCTCTTGTTCCACAAAGGCCCCTCCCTGAACTCCAAACCCCAGGATTCCATTGCATGTTGAAAGTGGAATAATAGCACTAGAACAAGTATAGTGCACAAATAGGAATCAAAAGATAACAAATAGAAGAAATACACACATTGCAAAGTATAATGCTTACTTAATCTTTATTTTGCCTTTTGCAGAAGATGACTCTTCTAAGAATCTGTTATTGCTTCATATTAGTTAATGCTAGTTTCCCCAAGCTACCATCCCAATCCCTGTGGAATCCCAGAAGCTAATTTTACTCTATTTATTGCTACTTACTCTTCAGTAAGCATGCCTAGGGCTGCAGCATCATGTAGTAATCCAGGACAGACTGGAGCATGCCTGCTTTGCAGTGAAAAAGGACCAAGTTTCAATCTGTGCCATCTTCTGGTAGGACCGGGAAGGAATCCTGCCCCAAACCCTGAAGGATTTCTGCCAGTTAGTGTCAACGGTACTGAGATGGACCAACGATTTGCTGTAATGTATGGCTATCTTCTCATGTGCATTAGTGGTGTAGGTAGCTCCCCATATGGTATAAGAGCAGAGCATACCTTTTGGATGGCAACTCCCAGAATCCCACAATGGCCATTTTGGTGAGTTAAGGGAGTTTCCGTTCCAGTGCAGTGGAGTGGTTTGAGCATTGGACTATGACTCTGCAGACCAGGGTTTGAATCCCCACTCAGCCACTGAGTGGCTTTGAGCAAGTCACACTCTCTCTGCTTCAGAGGAATGTAAAGGCAACCCCCCGAACAAATCTTGCCAAGAAAACCCCAACTGATAAGTTCTCCTCAAGGCAGCTTTAACCTGAAAATGACTTGAAGGCACCCAACAAGTCCAAAAAGTAACTTTTCCAAAGCTCTGCCTTAGAGCAACAAATGACACTGCAGTCCATACTGACCAAATACAATTGAAAGACAGAGCACAACCCGAATCAATTGGTGTCAAATCTCTACAAAGTTCAAGACAGAGAGCAGGGAATCTAAAGCTAAGGTGAGAGAGGGATCTAGATTCTTCCTCCATGTATATTTTCATAATTGTGCAATATAGTCATTAAATGATAGAAGGGAGTTGCATTTTTAACTGCTTATCATAGGCTCAGTGAACCTATTATGTTCACCAGTTATGTTCATTCTCTCTCTCTCTGTATGGTTTCCTTCCTACAGGCACACATTGCACCATGTGCTACAGACTCCGGCCATTTCCACGCGGGCATATTGCCCACACTAGGGCGACCTCTCTTGGAGGTCTTCTTCACCGCGGGGTGCGCTAGTGCAGTTAGAAAAAGTGAGGCTCTAGACCTCAAACTGCTCTAGCGCAGCCGCGGGGGTGGCGCTGCGAGTTTTATAAAAACCACCTTCGCGAGTGATTTTTATAAAACTCACCTGCGCTGCTCCGTGGCAGCCCCCAGTGAAGAACTGCAGAGACGCGGTAGTGCATCCCTGCAGATCTGCCCAGGGGCTGGCTTCTGGCTGGTGCACTGCCCTGATTGGCAGAGCACCACCAGAAGCCGCCAGTCGCCATTTTGGGCGCCGCCGAGCACCGCCGAACACCGCTGAGCGCCGCCGAAATTTGGCGGTGTTTAGAACGGGAATCCGTGCTCCTCGCAGGGATGGAGCAACCCGCTCGCAGGTAAGCTCTGCCCCTGCATGTGCCGCCCCGTTTCGGTCCCCCCCCCGTGAGGAAAGGGCCTCCGTCCCCCTGGTGGTTTACACTGGCATCTTCCAATTACATCAGCATCAGAATGCTCCTTTTGTAGAAGTTGTACAAGGAGGCATCACATACTCCTTGCACAACTCATCTGATTAGGTGCATAGGAGCGACTAGAGCAGTGCTTCCCAAATGATGTGTCGTGACACATTAGTGTGTCACCTGTAGTGTGTTGGTGTGTCGCCTCTCTGGCCAAGAAAGACCCCCCCCACCCAAGCGTAACCCTCTGCAGTTAATACCTCTTGCTGGGGTCTTTTCCTGGCAAGAGTATGACCTGACAAGGCCTGGGTGGAAGGGGACTGCCTTTCCGCCTGCCATTGCTCTCGCTGGGGCCTTTTCCCAGCAAAAGCGATGGCAGCAGGCCAGGATCGGGAGGGGGGCTGCCTTTTCCACCCTAGATAGTCCTCTGAGTACCTCTGGTTTGCTAGTAAAGCTGAATTACTGGTCCTTTTCGCACAGCATTTGCCATGCGAAAGGGCCCCTTGAGTGTCGTGCGAATGTGAGGTGCGGTCCACACGACACACGCACAATCGCGCTACGCTCCAGGGTCTAGCAGGCACCGCTTGCACACTTTTTCATTTTTTGACTTTGGGCCAAAAATGGTGCGTGATCGCACTTGCTGTGCGTGCGGAGCTCCAGAGCTGCGGCACTCACACTTCTTGCCCTAGCGCGGCCTGGAAAACTCACAGGCTGCACTGCAGAAGGAAGAGGCGATGCTCTCGCACAAGTAGGCAGCAGCTGTGGAGCTGAAGGAACCGGGACGTGATAGCCTCTTGCTGGAGGCTGCTTGCACGATCCCCGCACCCCCAGCTCTGTAAAAAGGTGCGTTGTGGAAAGGGTAACTGTCTCACGAAATGATGCATGTTCAAAAAGTGTGTCACTAACATGAAAAATTTGGAAAGTTCTGGGCTAGAATCTCCCAGGGGTGGCTTCATTTTCCTTCTGGCTATTAATTACTATCCAGGGCAGAAGAGGAACCTTTGTTTCCTAACAACCATGATAAATACGGAGACTCATGGTCCACCTGCAGTTCTGTTGGGTCTTGATCGAAATCTCCTCCTCACCTTTAATAGATTATAAAGAATACTGATACTGAATACCAATGGCGCAATTGTAGCATACTATACTATCTCTGTCTCACCTTTAATTTTGTCCTCAGTGGTATATAATGTGTCAAACAGCCTAAATAGAGCCCTTGTTTCCAGGACTGGGTTGGACGGGGAAAGATGTTATACTGTCAGTTCCAGTCGAAGTGTGAGAACACCAATAAAACAGTAGTCTCTGACTTTCCAGGGCTGGGTAGAACACCCGGAATTTGAGAAGCTACCCTGTGCTCTGCTACAAAATGGCTGTAAGGGAAGAGGTACTGACTATGTAGCTGATTGTAAGTTTTTAAAAAAATAAAATTGAGATTCCAATCTTCCCCAGCCATGTTTCATCCAGATGTTTTGTACTCCAATCAGCCCTGCCCCCCACAGCCAGTATTCAGAGATGATGGAATCTGTAGTCCAAAACATCTGGAGGCCACTAGGTTAGGAAAGGCTGATCAGCCTTATCTCAAAAAAGAGCAAAAAACAAACCTTGAAAAAAGTTCCTCTTTGAGTTAACATGCTGCTGGTGAGGTTTCTTGTCATCCCAAAAACTAACTTTTCCAAGCTGTGGACAAAACAAAGGAAGCTGTCTGTTTCTTAAATTCATTTTGGTTTTTAAAAAGGCAACATTCTTGAGACCTGAATAAACCTGAAACATGGACCGTTACTTTACTTTTCTTTTTTTAAAAAAAGGGGGATAAAAACACTGGGCACTTTTTGGCTTTAGTCCTTACGATAGGCCTTTCTGGCACTTGCCAATTTCAGAGCAGAACTATACTTTAAATACTCTGCAGACTGTAGTTAAGTGCTGGAGAATGTTAAACTTTCTAGTCTGCCATACGTATTTCAATTGATTCTTTGTTCTCCTTCAGAAGAGGTTAATGAAGCTAAGGAGGAGAGGCAGATTAAACGTTCAATCAAATTGCAACATATGGAAAATCCTGCCTGGCCCTGGAATCCGCAGAAATGCTTGTACTTCCATTCTAGTGAGACCAGTATTAATAATAATTTATCCATCTGCTGCAGTCTTTCATTTCAGATATTGAAAGTATTTTACAGATACTAATAATTAACCCTCATACCACTTCCTTAAGGAAGATATTATCCACATTCTTTTTTCTTTTAAAAGGGAAGGAACTAAGTAGAAAATGATATGGAGAATTCACCCCAAACTCTCTACTATCGCAGTCATTTTTATATTCACTGCTCTACCTCCTTTCATTGCCAGCAACGGATCTCATGTCAGTGAGGTAATACATCTGCTCCAGGGTTTAGCCAGAACTTCAAATAAACTACCCAAGATGCTGCATCTATTTGGGGATAGGATTCAGAACCTCGGATAGCTCCTAGAATGTTGAGCTAAAACCTGAAATGGATTCACTGCCCCGCGGACATGAAGCCACCAGCCACCACTGCCCTGTTTCTCTTCATTGCTACTAAATTAAGACTAGCAATTATTCTGTCATGCTCTGTTCTCAAGATTTGGCCTTAGTATTTTTCTCATGCTACATTTCCCCCAAAGTGGCTCTTATTCAAAGGCCGAGTACACACTTTGCTGCAAATGATCCTGATTTCATTCCTCAACAGCTCCAGGTACAGCTGAGAAAGACTCCACTCTAAAATGCTGGAGAACTGGCGATAATCAGTCCAATGCTATCCACCAGGAGAACTACTGGCATAGTATTGCATGGTCAGTAAGGGATTCTGAAGGTAGCTGCTGTTTACCTTACCTGCAATAGGCAGGCACACATGGCTATAGTAGGACTGAGTAGAGTAGAATCTTGCTCTTTCCCACCTCATGTTTTGCTTATTGCATAATTTTCTACAGATATGCTGTTGCAGCCCAGCACTGGGCTCATTCACCAGCCTCCTGAAGCTGATGTTGCTAAATAAACTTGCAGCTGGGTAGAGGAAAAGGTGAGGAGATAGAAAGGTGGGGAAAAAACCTTAGTAAAAAGGATCTACACTGTCAGAGGTTTGTTAACTGAGGTATGCTTGTGCTTGATCATGAGTCAAAGGGTAACAGACTCTCCTAACTAGTGACTATAATCAAATCAAGGAATCTGATGTGTGTGTGATATATATATATATATATATATATATATATATATGGCTGCACACATGCAAAGCAGATTGTTTGTGCAGCTTGACTTTGGCTAAAGAAGTGGAAAAAGTAGGGGTTCTTAGAACTGACTAGGAAATATAGGCTATTTCCACACGGGGTAATTAAAACTGTGCAGTGCATCCTCCATGGAGGACGTCTGCACCTTGGAGTGGACTGGGTTCGGACTACTTACTGGAGATCCGCACCTCAGTCCGCTCCGAAACGACCCCACATGTTCCTCCAGAGTGTTTTTGAAAGACATGAAAAATCAGGTCTTTCAAAGTGCCGGAGCACGCCACTGCATGCCTGTTCTCTTTTTCAGATTTGCAGGCTTGCACCAATGCGAGCCTGCAATCTGCGGGGGCGGGCTTTAGGCATGGCGAGCTTCAGCGGTTGGTCAGGACCCACGAACAACCAGAAGCCGCCATTTTGGAAGCCGGAGCAGTGTGTATCTGGACCATGCGCTGCTCCGATTAACCCTGGACTGGACTGAGGAGCCAGAAGATCCGGTGAGTAACAGCATAGAGCGGTTCCCTCGCTTCGTGCAGAAATGGCCATTGTTAGGATGTTCCTGATTAGTACAGGCTTCCAAAACAGTTCTTCAGCTCTTGAAATCTTAGATTGATGTCACTTTGGAACCAGGGTGGCATATGTGCATACTTGTTTGTTACTTGCTCAACCTGTATATCTCACAGGGGTTGTAGCCTCCATTAGAAGGCGTATATCAATTCCCCAGCTTACCTATTCTTTCAGTCCAGCCTAGAAGCATTCACATAAGGAGAAGAGTCTTTATGCTAAGTATAGAAAAATCCTCAGGTAAGAAATTTAAAAAAGTATCAGTGAATGTAGCTGCAAGGTAAGCTTCAATGGTACACAGGTAAGGGGCCTCAGGTTAAGGATCTTGACAGAACTCTGGTAAGTAGGTGCAGGATGAAGAACCCAGGAAGGGACAGTGTGGAAGGGTTAGAGTCTGAATACAGTTGGCCCTCCCATTCACTAGGGTTACGGACACAGGACCCCTGCAAAAGTGGAAAAGCTGCAAATATCTCTAAGAGGGGGGCCCAAGGCACAGAGGGGACAGTGGCTCCCAGTGTCTATAGGAAAGGAGAAGGAAAGGGAGTGAGTTGATATGGTGGCCCTATACTTCCTGTCTCATCCCTATGTGGGGAACATCAGTAGTGGGTTTGCGGTGCTAAGAAATTGGGCTGTGAGCTGTCCTTAGCTGGCTAGGTAGTGGCTGGCAGAGGAGGAAGAGGACTAGAGGTCTTCAGAGGGCTGCATGGCCTAATCAGAGCTGTCAAGAGGAAAGTTTCTCCCAGGAAAGATGTACTTGAGTTGGGAGGACAGGGGTTGGACAAACAAATAATCAAATCGGTAAAAGTGAAATCCACAAACGTGGAGGGCTGACTGTATCACAAATAAATGAATGAAATGAAGGTACTGGCAAAAATGAGAAAGAGGGTTTTGCGTCAGCCACCCAGAGACCTCTTCACCTGGCCAAATCATCTGACCTTTCCTTTTGTAAAGAAACTAATCTCCTGTTTCCCTTTAAGTCCTTCTCAGCTTATAGCTATCCCAACTCAGAAAGCCAAAAGAGGCATTAGTCAAGGTATGGCAAAAGTCCTTGGTCACAGCCCTTCATTCCCTTGCAACTCAGGTCCAAAGGAGATGTCTGCAACCTTTGTCTTCCAGCCCCTCCTTTTCAGTGTACATCGGTGGTCTTTTACTGGCCTTTTGTTTCCACCCCACTGAGGAGGATTTTTCTGAGGCCAGCTGCTGGTTCTCCTTTCCTCTGGAGGCCAAGGAGCTAGAAACAGGCACAGCAGTGCTTCTGGTGAGTCCTATTCTTCCACAACTGTTCTGTGGAAAGCATCTGACATATTTAAAATACTCTCTAGCACAAATGGAAAACTGCTCCTGTAGAGACCGCCATGGACATTCCCATTACTTTGGTGTGGAAAAATATACATACCAAGATGGGAGGATCAGAGCAAGCTATTACTATTACTAAATGATCTGGCTGGAAACTGTAACACAGGTTATTTCCATACTACACTGTTATAATGCTATTATTCCACTTTCAACATCCTATGGGATCCAGTGGTTTGCAGTTTGGGCCTCAGTAAACTACAAACCTCATAATTCCTCAGGATGTTGAAGTGGAATAATAGTCTATGAGAGTGTAGTGCAAAAAAGCCCATAGTTACATGCTTACCTCACATGTGGTTATGTTTATATGCCTCTGTGGCTGAAAATGCCACCCTTTGTAAACATAAAAAGTGCTTCCATGGCACCCAAATCCTCTGTTTTTCTTTCTGCATTGACCTGGGGGCAGATTTGCAGCTTGCCATCTCCCACCCACTGCAAAATCCTGCTCTAAGTCCAGCAGTAAATAATGCAAGCCCAAACCTGCCATTTAAATCCATTCACATTAAAAGCTACTTGCAGTCACAAAGTCACAGAAATTAAGAGGCAGAAACAAACTCTCAGGCCACATCCCTGTTGCTTGTTTGTAGTTCTTTTTCATGCTGGGGATGATTTTGTCTAGTTTATGTTTTGAATGACTCTGGGGTGCTCTTTAAACCTCTCCAAAATAAAGCTTCAGCTCCTTCCTTAAGAAGGCTGTTTTGAACTGTTTGACAAGAGTGTTTGCCTAATGAGTCATATTTGGTTGAAAGCTTTATTATGATTCAACATTTACAGAGCAGTTGAGATTTTATACACAAAGGAACTGATGGCCACTGAAAATTTAGGGACTGGAAGAAATACAAGGATGGAAGTAAAGCCCTTGAAGTTGCCCATCACCAGTTAGTACCTGAACAGCCAACAGAGGGAGCTCCAGTCCCAGGATGTTCCACACTACACTGTTATAGTGCTATTATTCCACTTCCAACATCCTGTGGAATTCTGGAGTTTGTAGTTTAGAGAGAGGCATTTAGAATTCTCAGCCAGAGAGCTCTTTGGCCTCAGTAAACTACAAACCCCAGATTCCACAGGATGTGAAAGTGGAATAATAGCACTATAGCATGTAGTGCGAAAATAGCCCCAGTGTTCTCTGCTATGGAAAAAAGGATTTTATTTCTTTATAAATTACACTAATTATTACTAGATCTTCACCTTTATATATACATTAAACCCATTAACATTTTGTAAAATGGATGTCTTCTTTTGTTCTCCTAAAAAAAAAGATTATAATAACGTTTATTTATAACGCCCTTTACACCAAGGGGCGGAACATCGACATACACAATCAAGGACAAAAGACAATAAAACAGACCACAACAGTACATGGAATAAAATCCCCAACACTCCACCAGTTGCTATCCATCTCAGCGCATGATTCAGTGGTTTAAGATGATAAGTCAAAGAGGAGGGCCTTCAACCGTTGACAAAAACGGGTGAGATCCTCCTCCAGCTGGAGGTCCAAAGGAAGACCATTGCACAAATGTGGAGCCAGATCTTGAAAAGCTCACAGCCTTGACAGAGCTTGTATGCATTGGTGGAACAGACAATACTCCTTTACTTGTAGATCTCCAAAACCTGGATGGAATATACCATGCAAGCCAAGCTGCAAGGTACTGAGGGAGGATAGAAGATAAAGCTTTAAATACCAGGACCAAAAGTTTGAAACAGACCCTGGCCTGAACTTATAGCCAGTGAAGATTCATTTCCTTTATTTTGTTAGAGTAACAGACCACCCCATACCTCTCGGTTGTCCCAGTTTGACAGGGACAGTCCCAATTAATCTTCTGTCATCCCACTTTTTTCAGCTTCTTTCAAAATGTTCCCATTTCTCTCTTCCTCCCACATTCCCCCCTTGTACTTCAGTTTCTGGGGAAAAAAGTAAGTTCAAAGTGCAAAAGTAGTTTGCACCCAGTTATCTTAGCAAGGAGGAGAGGAGAGGACGGAATCTAGCCCTTCCCAGAAGGCTCAGGCAAAAGCCAATTGCTTCCGTCTCTCCTAGCTTCTCTGTCCTTTCTCATTAGTAACTTTTCTCCTCTTGACCACCCTTTGCTGTAGCATGGCCATATGTGTCCTGATTTTCACCTGTGAAATTTTAGGAGCTATGCCAACCTACCCAAAGAACTTCCATTACTGGGTGACCTAAAGAATGTAATTAATTGTTTACATTACAGGAATGTAAAATTTGGTGGAAGATTAAGAGAAACATTGTGGGAGTAAGGACAGTTTGACAATGGAACCAGTGATTTTGGTGAGCTCTCTCTCAATGGAGAAACTCAAGCAGAAGCTGGTTAGCCACCTGATGGTGAAGTTCTAGCTCTGGATTTCCTGCACTGACTAAAGAAATGGACTAAACATCCTTCAAGCCCCCTTAAAGTCTGTGCTGCTATAAATGTCTATCAGTCCTAAAAGCCATATAGCTCTGAATACCAGGTAGCAAGTACAAATTAATATAAACAAGGAGCCTGTGTTCTCTGCATGCACAGAAAGTTGTCTTATAGTATCTTGGGTCTTGTCCCAGGAGAAAGATGGGATATACAATATATACTACATATATACATCCTGTATCAGATCCCCAGTCCATCTATCTCAATGCTGTCTACACTGACTGGCAGCAATGACTCTGCAAACTTTTTTTAAACCCTACTTGGATATTTCTTGGTGGTCTCCCATCCAGTTATGATCCAGTCTCATCCATGCTTAGCTTCCAAAACCAGCTGAGATGGGGCATGCCCAGAGTGGTAGAGTAAGAGGTACATGATTGACTACTGCTGTGAAAACCTATGGGCAGATCTTCAGCAAGTTGCACTCTCACAGCCTAAGAAGAAGGCAGTGGCAAACCTCCTCTGAAGAAATCTTAAGAGGGAAAAAAAAACGAGATAAAATTGCCATACGTTGGAACCAATTTGAAGGCATGTAACAACAACAAACAAACAAACAAAGTATTTGAAGAAAATGGCCTCCTGGTCTGACAATTCTTATGCATACCCACCTACAAATATAAGGATGTAGTGTGTCTATGTCTTTGTCATTGTCGTCATTGTGTACCTTCAAGTCTTTTCCAACTTATGGTGACCCTAAGGCCAAAATCATAGGTTTTTCTTGGCAAGATTTGTTCATAAGGGGTTTCCCTTTGCCCTTCTCTGAGGCTGAGAGAGTGTGACTTGCCCAAGGCCACCCAGTGGGTTTCCATAGCTGAAGGAGGATTCGAACCCTGGTCTCCGGAATCATAGTCAAACACCCAAATCGACACACAATGCTGGCTCTTACTCTTTTGTAAACCAGCAAAGAAGGATGGAAAACATGACCTAAAGCATGAAAAGGGGAGGCAGAACTAGTTTTTGTGATTTCTTTCATATTTGTTTGAGAAGCCAGTTCTTTTTGAAGGCCACAAGGGGTGGAAAATCACTTACAAAGGCAAGCACTGTAATCCCTACCTATGAGGGCTTCTGCTGCTTAGAAACAAATGGCAAAGCAAAAGCACCTTATCATCCATATCTAAGAAAGTGGGTGGAGCAGGGAAACAACAAAGAGCATTGCTGGATGTGAGGCATTTTTTTCTCCCATCCCATAATAGCAACGGCAAGACGATTAACAGCCAGCCAGAAACAAATGGAATAAGAGTGACACTCAATGGCAGCTTCAAAAAATAAAATCCATTGCCTTCAAAATCCCTGTATCTCCAGGGTTCTTACTGCCTGCCAACAAGCAAGCTGAATGATGTCAAAATGTCTTTCCAGAATTTTAAAATCTAGACTTCTGCACTACCCTATCCTTGCTATGCCAGATGCCCAGATGTAACACTGTTTTCATATTCATAATTGTTTTGGGCAAAGTTTCACACTTCTGAAAAAGTTATCCTTTCATTTCCAGTGGCCCAGTGGATTATACGTACACTAAGGCAAGACAGGGCTGTGTTGCATCCAACTTGCATATTCTGTTTCAATACAGAAGTTATCAGGTAGACAGTATTTGACCACAACCCACATTTGTGTGAAGTAACATGGTCACCTTAAGCACATGTAATTTTGTTAATGGCCATGCTGCCTCATAGGATTCTGGGAGCAGTAACCCATAAAATGTAACTCTCCAAGCCCTGTATTTTAGTACACTTTATGTGCTGGAATTCCCTCCAAGGAATTAATTCTTAACTATCCTTCCCGAAGCAAGCATTTTTATTCAGAGTAACCTTTGTTTAATGACGTTCAGGGGGAAAAAGCTATGATTAGTCAATGTGATTATTTTACTGCTGTTTTAATTGATTTGCTTTATATTTTAATAACGTTTTGTATTTAGTTTTTTTAAAAAATATATATTACTAGTCATCTTGAATACAATTTGAATTAGAAAGGCAATATAGAAATACAATACATAAACCAAATAAATGTTTGATAGTTTTATTTTTAAAGTTCCCTCTAACACCCATCAACCCCAGCCAATATAGCCAATGGATGAGGTGATGGAATTGTACTCCAGCTGTATCTGGACGGCACCAAGACTTGTGATTCACAAAGTCTTTCAAGGAAAACACCTGCATTCACACTCTCTCACACAAACACCACTAATAAGGACCTTTAAGAAGAAATCAAGATTGGACAACTAATGAGTGGTCAAGCAGAAATTGTACCAAAATAATGATAATATTCCTTGATCTGTCATTCCTTGATGACAGATAATATTCCTCTGTACCCTGCCTTTGAGAAGTGGCACAATTGCATGATCAGGGACGACATCCACTCCCAATACAGACAACAAACACCAGATTGGGAGGAAAAAGCCACAACTTTTATTGGCTACATATACAGATCGGGTTGGCGTATGCATGGATACAAATCCAATGAACCTGATCGTCAAGCCCATAGCCAGTTGGCTATGAACAACAGGAGGGAACTGCCCAGGCTTATCCCTCCTGCAGCCAGGGGGTGCATGCCGCATGCCCTCCCAAGCAGGGCATGCTTGCCACTCCACTGCACTCCCTGAACCGGATGAGACCCACATTGTCTTCTGCCATGTGGTATTTGTTGGGAATGGCAACCTTTGCATGCTTAATTAACTGGCCAGTTAGATTGCATGTGTATTGCAGGCATAGAGGGGACTACCTAGAGTAAACTTCCTGTTGTTTGGTCAACACCAACTTCCCCTTGCATCTTCTCTTCCTCTTCCCCTTTTGTTCTTTGGCTTCCCTACAAGCATGTGGTCTTCTGATCCTCTAGCAAGGATGCTTCCTTGTAAGCATGTGAGTGCATAATTTGGTCTTACTTTCTTCAAGAATTGAACCTGTGCACAAGATTTTGTGAGAAAACTTTTCATACTTTTTAAGCAAATTGTGTTTATTTTGAGCTAGATTAAGTGTGTCTGGGGTGGAGATGATAAAAGTGGGACTGGTAATTTGTTCAACTTCTGCCTGTGCATTACAAAATACTCTGCTGATTGGGAGACTTATTACTAAAAATCTCTCAAGTCCCCAACAGCATTTGATACCTGCTGTCCCAGATCCAGTACCCATGAGACCACCTAACAAGTTTCGGCAAGAATACAAACATATAACAAACACAACAGATAATCAAATGGGAGGGGAGGGGGATACTGCTGGAAGAAGACTGGCTAGTCAGAGATGACTACTTAAATACCTAATGGATGGACCTGAATGAATCCTGCAAACCTTCACTCAGGTAGTAACTTTGAAATCATTGGCTGTTGGCCAAACAAAAGGGGAACTCCAAGCCACGTGCCCAGAAATGCTCGCTGACAGACTGGCATGCCAGAAGAGGCTGCAGGCCATGCTCTTGTGCCCCTACCCAAAATGGCACTGCCAACGTAAGTCATGTCATGCACTTATAAAACAAATAGCTTGTGGCAAGCCTGATTTTTGAAAACATAAAGAGCCAGCATGGTGTAATGGTCTGAATGTTTGACAAAGATACTGGAAGACTGGGGTTTGAATCCCAGCTCAACCATGGAAACTCATTGAGTAACTTTGAGCAAATCACACTCTCTCAACCTCAGAGAAAGGCAAAGGCAAACTTCTTCTGAACAAGTCTTTCTATGGTTGATGTGCCTTAGGATTGCTGTAAGCCAGAAATGACTTGAAGATACACAACAACAACAGATCTAAGACTTTGATTTAACTAGAAAGAAGTAGGGAGGGAGGTTGTAGGGTAAGGTACAAACTGCTACATTCAAAATCTGCTGTAACCTCAGATGTTTACTGCATGTTAAAGGAATCTGTTTGCTTTTGTTATTTTCTGCTTGTATATTTACAGTAAAAACAGATATTACAAAGAGTCCTTCACTGAGCTCTCTTCAATGCTTTCTCTTATCCAAAGGAAACAAAGCACGCCTAAGACTTCTCACCTCTTAGGCAAACTGAGAGCACTTAACGATGTATTTAAAAAATCTATTGTGAATGGAAAATAAAAATGTTTACCACAAACGTATTTTTTCAGCCTATCTCTTCTACTGCCTCTGTTTTCAGCATAATAAAGCCTCATCCATCCACAGTTCATAATTCAAGAAATAAAAATGACGGGTAGCAACGGGCATTATGGAGGTCTCAAGTTGCACTGACTTCATTTTCCCTTTTTACAAAATATATGGCTGTGCTTATCCCTGCACTGCTAGGATTTTCATTAGTGCCATAAATATCTCAGAAGCATTAATATTTTCTTGCTCCCTTCATATTTTTGTTCCCTCTAGTTCTGGAAAGGAGGGGTTTGTACAAGATGTCCTACAAAGTCCCTTCCACCTTGTGATACTTGGTAAGGTCCTGATTCAGGAAGTTCTAGCTAAGGGATTCTGAGAGCTGTGGTTCATAAAAGTAACTTTTTTCCAAGCTGCAGGCACCAGTCAGTCATTTGCAACATGTGGGTCATGGTTTGAGTTCCACATAAGACACTAGGAGGGGAGCTGTAAATTACTTAACCTGATGGACTTTGATCTATCAGTAGGAGAAATTATTCCATTATGCCCTGTTTGTTTGTTTGTTTGTTTGTTTGTTTGTTTGTTTGTTTCTTATCCCACCTCTTTCTGGGGATGAGACCCTTTTTAATGCTGTGTCTCCCATTTTTACAGAGATCAGGGTTACTTTCAGGAAATAACCAGAACAATTGGCCTGTCTAGAGAATATAGGTACAAAACAAAACTGGGGAACTGAATTTGATATCTGAAATATATTGAAAACATGTATGTAGTGATTCATTTGAATATTTATCAGATGTTAATTCTTAAGAGACCTCCCATGAGATTTTGTACAGATGGTATGAAATTCCTTTCAAAACATGTTACATTTTTGTAGCTTATTTCTAAGCTTTCTTGGCACTTTCTTGGTACATTGGTCCATAATTGCAGTTGGATCACTGACCATGAAGATAATTACCTGCCTGGATTTACAACTGAGCCAATGTAGCATAGCAGTTTGAGAGTTGGACTAAGACTCTGTGAAACCAGAGGCAGTTTAGGACAGACGCAATAGAAACAACCTCCATGGAAAGGTCAAAAGAACAGGTGTTTGTGTTATTCTTTAAATAAGTTTTCATCTCTGCTAGGCACAGATAATTTTTTAATGCCAATCCAAATACATTGAACTGTAACAGGAATAGCTCATAATAATCCACTGTTGCTATGCAAATTCATTTTCCTTGCAGTTAATGTGGGGACTGAAGCTAAAATCAGAGGGGAAAGGGGATGTCCAAGGAGGAGTGCTGGATAATGTCACAGGCCATTTCTGCACTACACTCTCATAGCATGATTATTGCACTTTCAACATCCTGTGAAATCCTGGGGTTTACAGTTTCAGGAGGGGCCGCCCGGCCCCTCCCGAAACTGTAAACCCCAGGATTCCATAGGATGTTGAAAGTGCAATAATCATGCTATAAGAATGTAGTGATGAAATGGCCCTAATCTCTGCACATCAAAAAGTCCTAAATCCTCAACCCTATATGCCCTGGCTCCATTACACCTCTGACGGTGATAGCTTTTTCCTTAGATAGCTTTGTTTCAAAGGGATTCAGCAAATTAATCAATGGAAAGTTTGCCCATAACTATTAGCAGTGTTGGTGCTGGTGGTTGTGATGGTGATTACCATGATCGTGGGGATGGTAGTGATTTATTTAATTTATACCCGTCCTTCCTTTCAAGAGCTCAAGGTACAGGGAGGATAACAATCTACATAAATATGATACCATTAACACAGCAAATTGCAAACACTTAAAATCAAAAGTCTTAAATCACAAATTACATATATTTTAAAATGACCGACTTGTAACTACAAATTCTGCTAAAATACAGTGAATGAATGAATACAAATCAGCAACGGTCAAAGGCAAATTAAGTGCTTGCCTAGTTCTGAAAAGCTTGTCCTAATTGAATTTTCCCCAAGCAGCTCACTGATAAGAGATTTCAGGGTGAGTATCATATGTTGAATCCTCATGGTCCCTGTCACTATCACGGTATACAATGGCCATATGAAAACATTATGGTTGGTAAGAACAGCACTGAATACCAGCTAGGAAACAACAATGGAAGAGAACAATGGTCTTCCTGTCCTGGTGCAAGCTTCCCAGCAATGGGGGGCAAGAATACTGCTTTACAGTCCTTTAATGGAAGAGTTGCTTCAGGGTGGTCTCGTCTTTGGACATATTGTCTATTTTGGTGTTTGTTAAGCTATTTGATGTGGGAGCTCTGAAGTGTATTTTTTCCCCAATGAGCCAGGGATTGGCACTATATTTTTGCCCATTGACTACTATAATTAGTTTTTTCCCCCGAAAACTCACCATGGACCAGCAGCCAACAACATACTGGTCCATTGACCACTACTTTGTGTAGCGCTGCTCTGTTAGAAGTTGTTCCAGTCGAAGCCCAGTTTAAAGATAAAGAAGCATTAGAAGAGAGATCTCAGAGTTGCCCACGCACAGTTAGGATCCGGGCAAGAAATTGAGCAGGCTGATAGATTTTCTGTGCCTCTACACTATACAGTTATTCCAGTTTAGTGCCACTTTAAACTGACGTGGCTTATCCTATGGATTCCTTGTATTTGTGGTTTGACAAGGTCCTTAAAGAGTCTGCTAGAGAGTTCTAGTTCTGTAGTACAGGGATGTGGACTACAGTGGTGCTCCTTTCCTTTCTCTGACATGCAAAAACATTTCTTTTTAAACAGGCTTTTAAGTAAGCTGGGGAGCTTTATTTATTAACTTGTTTTAACTGATTTTTTTTAGTTTTTTTTAATGATTTTATATGTTTTTAAATATTTTGATGTTTTAATTTGTTGTCGGAAGCTGCTTTGCGTCCCATGCTGGGGAAAAATGGCATACAAATATAATTAATAAATAAATAATAAAATACTCAAGAGGTGCTCCGGGGACTGCTGTTCATCATTGGCTGCTGGTCCCTGATAAGTTTCCAGGAAAGACAGAAACAAGTGTAGTCAATTAGGATAAATATGGTACTGGTCCTCAGCACACTGGGGAAAATATGACTGTCTTTTCCCCACAGATAACTTGGGAAGTATTGGACCAGAGCACTCTAGCAGAGGATTCTAATGACCTACATAAACTACAAATCACAAGAATCGACAGAATGGCAATTAAAAATGATATCAGCTATCTATAATTCTGCAAGGCAGACACACCTGCAGTCTTCCTTAAAGTGGTGAGATGTATCCTATTTCTTTGTACCTTATAGTAATTATTCCTAAATTTCCATATCTATTGATAAATTAGCACTTGGAATGTTTATGCAAATATGTGTCTTCTTTTTCCTACTTTTTCGGTAATGCATTTCTTCTTTTTGATGCTGCATAAGTGGTTACCCTTACTGAAAGCTGTATGTCGACCTATGTGGAAAGTGGGATGCTGGAGCTGTATGTTTTTTATTCTCTCTTGGCAATCACATCATCATCCTTCATCCATGCCACAGTCTTCAATCCTACCCTGAGCCAGGCACCAATATATCTTCACCTAAGTTAAGGAACTTACTTTACATGGGAGTTTAGGGATGTAATTCTTCAAAAAATTTCTTCTCAGAGGAAGTGACAAGTATTTTTTTTTTCATCCTGTTACTGCAGTTTAGGCCTATTTGGCGATAGCACACGATATCAGTTTGATATCATAATTTGGCCTTACCATACTACCTTTCTCCACGTGTTTGTGAGGCCCGAAACAAGCACGAAACTAGGCTCGGCATTTAACTGCTGAAATACACTCAAACAATACAGGCAAGCCAGAAATAGCCAGATCGCAGCTTCAGGGACCTCCCCGGCAAACACCATATTATGTATGTGCGCTACCTACAAAAGGCTCCCTGCCCTGAGCAGGCAACTGGACAAAGGCTGAACCATCCACTGTCAAGCGTTGCGCATTTACATACTGGCTACACCATTGTTAATCCGGCTCTGATTGCATCATGCTGAGTTGTGACCTTTCGGAGACATTGTCTCACACCCAAAACTCACTGTTGTCCCCGAATAAGGCATAGCCTGCAGTCACACTTCTCCCTATAAAAACCCCTGATTCCGAGACCTTCCTCGGATCGCTCTCGAGTTTCAGACCGCCTTGCTGCCGCTTTGCTTGGCGAGCCTCCCCTCAGCTCCACGCGCTGAGATACATCAAACCCAGCATCGCTCTCTATCTTCTTCTGGGCTTCAGAAACAGGTTTCGTATCACCCAAATCAACTATTCCTCTGAAAATCCCGCTATTTTACTTACATCTTTATTTTCCTTAGTTATCTGTGCGCGTGTGTTGCTTACATTGTGTGCTTGTATTTAATAAAGATCATTCATTGCTTTCAAACCGGTCTGCTTCTTGACTTGGCCTGACCCCGTAGACATTGGGTTAAAGATCCTGCTAAGTTACCCTGCCTCTCGTAACGCTAAAGCAGTGCTCTGAGCTAATTTTCCCCACCTTAGTTGAGCACATTTTGGTGTCCCTCACGGTACCCCCAGTAAACAGGGTAACAATCCCACTGCAGGAAAGTCTTCAAAAACCACAGCAGTTTTGAATCCTATTCACAATTCAGGACTTAGCAAACAGCATTTTCCATCTAGGAAACAGCATTTTTCTGCAGAAAATAACATACAGAAGAATTATTTTAGTGCATAAAAAGCTGCTTTCTGTGCAGGAAATGCTGTTGTGAAAATCAACCTTGTGAAATTTTGTGCAGAATAAATCCCAAATTACAAGCATTTTCTGTGCAAGAAACAGCTTTTTCTACGCACAAAACCATATTTTTCATAGGCCTTTTCCGCACGTGGGAAAGGAACCACAAAAAAACGCTACTCACCGGACTTCTTCAGTGTCCGGGCAAGTCCATTGGGACAAGGAGCGGTGCAAGCTCGTCACTCCGCACTGCTCCGGTGTCCAAAATGGCAACTTCTGGTTGGTGGAGGCTCTCCACCAACTGAAGAAGCTCGCCAGCCTAACCCCCCCCCCCGGCAGATCTGCAGGCATGCACTTGTGCGCACCTGCAAATCTGCACTGGAGTGTGGGGACAGCACAACACAGAGTTGCGCGCTCCACGCTTTTTAAAAACCTCTAAAAAGAGGTTTTTAAAAAGGACACTGCGCAACCAGTTCCGGTCGCTCTGAACCAGACTGAGCTGTGGAACTTCAAGAAGTAGTCCGCCCCAGTCCACTCTACGGTGCAGAAGACCTCCCTCGGAGGTCGCTCTGCACCATTTTAATAGCCCGGTGTGGAAAGGGCCACAGAAATATTGTTTTCTTTGCAGAAACTGCTGTTCCCGGAGCAAAACAACCGTGTGCAAATTTTGTCCAGAATAAGTCCCAATTATTCCACTTTCAACATCCTGTGGAATTCTGGGATTTGTAGTTTACTGAGCCCAAAGGGCTCTCTGGCTGAGAATTCTAAATGCCCCTCCCTAAACTGTAAACTCCAGGATTCCATAGGATCTTGAAAGTGGATTAATAGCACTGTAACTTTATAGTGTGGAAAAGCCCTTTTAATGAATATTTTTGAATATTTTATCCATCCCTGCAGTAGTTATAGCAATGGGGATGTTTCATTCCTGCATATTGACTGACTGATTGATTGATTGATTGATTGATTGATTGATTTCTGTTCTTGGTAGGTTGATTTTTCAGGTTGCTTTGTTAACAACAGAAATTGTAGGGTTTATGCCTCTACCACATGCTTCATTTGGAGTTTTAAAAACATATCACCTTACTGGAATAATGTGTATAAGATTTCCTCACATAGGAGAATAGCAAATGAGTATTTTTTTTCCAATGGATCTGTTTTTTATTCACATTAGTGGGTGTAGGTTTCATGTAAAGCTACTAATTTTCTGAGCTGTTAGAAATGAATCTGCTCCAGGCACTTGGAAAACATTTGTTATGTTAGCTGTTTTCTGGCTAATACTCAAGTCTGAAAAAAGACCAAAGTTTTAATGCTGTTCCAAACCTTCTCCTTGGACTTTTTGTTGTTGTTGTTGTTGTTGTTGATTTCATGGGCAGGGTGTGGAAGAGGAAACTGACAGACATGAAGTATATTAATTTTTTAGATGGGGGAAGACAATGCCTCTTTTTAATATCTTTCTCTTCTCGACCAGTCAGATCTTTTCCCCCATGAAATACCCAGAAAAATGCTACATTGTGATACAGGCCTAAATATGCTAAAGGCACGAGATCCTATCTGATCTTGGAAGCTAAACAATGTCTGCCCTGGTTAGTAATATTGACCCTCCATATCCATGGATTCAACCGACCATGACTCAAAAATATTTTTAAAAAATCCAAAAAAGCAAACTTTTGAATTGTTCACCATTTTGTATAAGGGATGCCATTTTATTATACTGTACTGTACTATATATAATGGGATTTGAGCATCCAAAGGTTTTCGTATCCATGGGGGATTGTGGAACCAAACCCTAGTGGAAAACACTAAGGAATACCAGTTGCTCTAGGCTATATTTTAGAGGAAGGAAATGGAAAAACCACTTCTGAGTATTCCTTGTCTTAGAAAATCCTATGATATTCATGGGGTTGCCATAATTCAACAGATGACTTGAATAATAGTTGTTGTTGTTATTTCTTGCCCACCTTTCCCCATGGATCAAGGTGGGAACAACAACAGATTATAATACAACACATAACATCAGTCAAAAATGCATAAACCAATTAAAAACACATAAGATCAGTTTAAAAACATATAAGGCACATACATACATATATTGTTCCAAATGTGGCATTTTGACATAACTTCTTAACTCTATGACCCATCAGCTCCAGCTTCAAGGGATAAGAAATTGTCCTGTATAAGTTTTAGAAGCAGGTGCTGCTGACAAACCCTTTAAATCACCCAATCTCTTAATATTTTGAAACTTTCACCTGTGGTTTCCAAAAGTCACAAAAGAAGGCTTGTGGATAGGGTTGTAAAAGTGATATATGGGATATCAAAATGGAGACTATAAAACTGTCTGTTCTGTCAGCAAAGGGTTCAAATAAAGACATTAGAAATCTATGCTGGTAGAATAGATAACTTAAAATAAATCAAGGTAGAATGCAGGTCACATATCCACTCCAACATTTCACAGATGAACACTAGGACATATGTGACTAAGCAATATCAGAGTGTCATCAAAATTACAAAAGTTATTAAAGAGGAATAAGACTCAAGGTAGGAGAGACTGAAGACTCCTTTTGCCTGAGTCTACTGGGAACAGCAAGATACTACCACCTTCACTCCTCTCACCCCAATGAGTTAATTGAGTGTAAACCACTACTGCATTTTGAACTCAGTTTACACCAACTGGAGTAAACAGAGGATGGAGGGAAAAGCAGGAGAAGAGAAAAACTAGGACTTTTTAAAAGCTGCTGAAAAAGTGGGATGACAAAGGATTAATTGGGACCATTCTTCCCAAATCAGGACAGTTAGAAGATATGGAGATGACCTTCTCTGTTGTGCTCCTCTTTGCCATTGCATCCATGGCCAGTTTACTCATGCTGCCACACCACCACACCATTGGCACATTTGAACTGGAGATTGATAAAACTTTTAGGATTGAATCGTCAATTGCAAAGAGAAAAGGGCTTATATGAGATGTAGTGGTATATTTTACTAGAGAAAAAATCAAGGATCTAATTGTTGAGCAAAGTTATAACGAGAAATTGATAGTGGATGATGAGGAAATTTGAATCTTTAAAGATATACCACCAAGTGTATTGAGGCAGAGAAGAGAATACATATCCCTGACTAAGAGTCTTCAGAAGATGAATATAAGATACAGATGGGAACTATCTGAGGGAATCTCTTTCTTCTATGAGAACAAGAAAATGAAGATAACTTTGGTAGAAGAAGCACAAGATTTTCAAGATAAATATTTGAAAACAGTCAAGACAACAGGAAAGGGAACAAAGAAGAAATCAGAACATCAACCAAGAGGAGTGACACCGGCTGAAGATTCTAGTCAAGTTTCAGAAGAAGAGACACAAACGGCAGAAACAGAAGAGAAGAAGAAAAAAGAAAAGTCATAAAAGAAAATGAAGCTAATTTCCTGGAACGTACATGGAATTAACTCACAGGTGAAGAAAAGATAAATTTTCCATCATTTAGAAAGACTAAAATCCCAAATCATTGTTCTACAAGAAATACATATAAAGGCGAATCAAGAAAAATATTTGCGTAACGCTAAACTAGGAGAATGCTTTACATCTTTATATACAAAGAAGAAAAGAGGAATAGCAATTTATGTGAAAAAAGAGATTCAAGCCAAAGAAATCTTTAAAGATAAAGAAGGAGGAATATTGGGAATCAAGATCCAAAAAAATGGAAAGAAAATCTTAACAGTAGGAATATATACCCCAAATGTGAACAAAGCAGAATTTTACAAAAACTTTGAGATAACCTATCAACATATGAATATGAAGAATAGATTTTGTTGGAAGATTGGAATGGAGTCCAAGATGTAAAACTTGATAAATCAACCTCTAAAAGTAAAGAGCAAAAAGAGAAGAGAGGCAAATTACCAAAAAGTTTTTTTTTTTTAATTATGCAAAGATTTGGCTGTAACTGATGTCTGGAGACACAACCACCTGAATGTTAAAGTTTTTACCTTCTTTTCAGAACTGCATCAAACCTGGTCTCGTATTGACATGATTCTGGTTTCTAAAAATTTATTAGCAGAAGTGAAACAAATGGAAATTTTGCCTAAAGTGATGTCAGATCATCATCTTGTGATATTACAGATGAGAGACAAAAGTAAACACTTTCAATGGCAACTTATTGATGGCTTATTGAACGATGAAGAAATCACGAAAAAAGCAAAAGAAGTATCAGACTGTTATTTCAAAGAAAATATAAAGGAGGAGATGCAGATGAAAACAGTCTGAGATGCATCTAAAGCGGTTATGGGAGGAATTTTTTATTCAACAACAACAGTTACAAAAAAAGAGAGAAAAAACATCAGACTTTATTAAAGAAACCTCAAAAAAAAAAAAGGATTTAAGAGAAATCCATCTAAAGAATCATTACAATACGAAATTAAGAAAGTACAGAAAGAAATTGCAGTATTTACAACTGAAGAACTAGCCAAAAGTTAACTTTCTAAACTTCTGGAGAGCATAACAAAAGAGGTAACATACATTTCTTGCCCTGGGTACCATTTCTATAATGCACAAATGGGAGAATCTTTGGCCCTACAGTAAGGATATGAAAAATTTTCATTTGTAATTTTATCATATTTCTCAGACTCCCACCTGCATTTTCTTATCATCTTTGTTAGGTATTCAGTTCCAAGACTTGATGGTTATTTTCAGATGGAAATTGGTGCATATTTTAACATGCTTTTCTTAATTTATCTACTTTATTCATTTCCCCTCTTGACTACAGCATTTGTCTACATTTTTGCACTGTGTGTATCATACCTGTTCACATTTTAAAATCTGTGTATGGTTTTATGTGCAACAATCAAGGTTCCCACTCACAGGACTCATGGATTCGTTGGGATAACCACCCTGAATGTCCATTCCGTACCTGATGGAGAATGGGAAGGGGGTCAGAATAGCATCTGCCCTACAGCCAGACAAAAACCAATGCATCATTCACCACAAGCCCAGCGGATCTCACCTCAAGATGTCATGAGGGGATCCAATGCTTCTGTGATCCTCACACTCACACACTTTCCAGAAGCCACGGCATGGCCATTTGGGGGGGGGATTTTTGCAGCAAACTTGTGTACCCTGAGAATAGTGAGCAGGAAGGCAAAGCAGTGTTCTCCTTGTAGAATTCTTGCACTACACTGGGCACTGTAGTATCTCAGCCTCTTTGTCCCAATCCCCCACTGGTATAACAAATACAAGCTGTCAAGGGGTGCAGAAATATTGATTTCATTAAGACTGTTGACTCCAGTAGAATTATTCATAGAATCATAGAATTGGAAGAGACCACAAGAGCCATCAAGTCCAACCCCTTACCGTGCAGGAATACACCATCAAAGCATTCCTGACAGATGGACATCCAACCTCTATTTAAAAACCTCCAAAGAGGGAAACTCCACCACACTCCAAGGCAGCATGTTCCACTCTCCAACTGCTCTAACCATCAAGAAGTTCTTCCTAATATTTAAGTGGAATTTCTTTTCCTAGTTTTCTACTGCTCCTAGTCTCTGGAGCAGCAGAAAACTAGTTTGCTCTATCCTCCATATGATGTCCCTTCAAATATGTAAACATGGCTATCATGTCACCTCTTAACTTTCTCTTCTCCAGACTAAACATACCCAGCTCCCTGAGCTATTCTTCATAGGTCATAGTTTCAAGGCCTTTTACCATTTTGGTCACCCTCCTCTGGATACTTTCCAGCATGTCAATATCCTTTGTGAATTGTAGTGCCCAGAACTGGACATAGCATTCCAGGTGAGGTATGGCTAAAGCTACTTCTACCCTCCAGATGTTATTGGACTGCCACTTCCATGATTCCTCACCACCAATTATGCTGGCTAGGGCTGATGGAGGCTGCAGTTCAGCAACATTTGGAGGCCCTCATGTCCCCCAGTCCTGCTGCAGTACAAATGGATTGTGCTTAAGTAGACTCTTGTACTGTTGGCCAGAGTTTGGACAAAGAGCATTATTAGCCTAGAAGCATTGTATGAAAAGGTCTGTTACAATATGGACCAAATGTTCAGGATGTAATTCACATTTCTTTTTGTTCCATATTGATCAGATCCCAACTGAATGCAATACCACTTTTTTCAAAATTCAAAGGGAAAAAAAATAGAAAGTATTATCCCCTTGTAAATACAATCTGTAAGAGTTTCAATAATCTTTGACAGTGTCCAGAATAGAAACTCTACAAGAACAACTTCTCTTCCGAATCACAGCATGTCCCTTAGACATTGCAGTTCACAGAAGAAAGTGCTGATATAGAAGGGAAAGGTGGAGGAGTTAGCCAGACATCTCAAAATATCATAAGATTTTCTGGTTCAAGAAAATTCCAGATGAGTAATTATGAATTTGAACCTGTTTTCCACCTTTTCTGCTCTTCATGAAATAGCAGAAGCCTAGAAATACTGGTGCATTGTATTTCTTGTACTGGTGAGGGAGTCCGATCCACAACTTTGAAAAGTTACGTTTTTGGATTACAGCTTCTAAAACCATGATGGCAGAGGGACGGTTATAATTGTGTATGTGTGTGTGTATGTGCCTTCAAGTTGCCTGTTGACTTATGGAAACCGCATGCATTTCAAAGGGTTTTCTTAGGCAAGGAATACTCAGAAGTGGTTTTGTCAGTTCCTTCCTCTGAAATATAGCCTACAGCACCACGTATTCATTGGTGGTCTCTCATTCAAGTACTAACCAGGGCTGACCCTGCTTAGCTTCCAAGATCAGACAGGATCCAGAGTCCTTGTGATATTTAGGTATGTTTTGATAGCTGTAGTCCAAAGAAATAAATTTCCCTAAGTCTGACTTTGTCTTCGCTCTTGGGCCACAAATTTAGAAGGCTGTAAAAGGATATCAAATTATTACATATGTATTTGTTATGATTGTATTTTTATTCCTTGGAAAAAGCACATGTAAAATTTTCTACCTCTGTGACCAATAATGTGATTATTCCAGAATAGCATGGACACAAGAAGACTTCCTGGCAGTAAGAACTGTTCAAGGTTGGAAAAGACTGCCTCAGAGAGTAATGGATTTGACCTTGTTAGTAGTGTTTAAATACAGGTTAGATGGCCACCTCTCAAGGATGCTTTAGGACAGCGGGGTGCTGGGTGGCCTAGCTGGTCTTTGGTATCCCTTCTAAGGTCATAGTAAGGATGAAGTGAGCAGAAGAGTCATGTATACCATCCTGATTTCACAGAAGGAAAGGTGAGGTCCAAACAACTAATAAATAAATCACCTCAACTCCTGTAATCAGCTCTTGTAATCGATCTGGAACTAATAGCACTTGGGATAATCTGAGTGTGAAAAGATAGTGCTCGTATTCTGATGATGTGCTCAACATAGTACAGATCCCACGAGAGTCCTGTGTGCTCTATTTTATTGCACATTAAAAACATGATGTTAATAAATCCCAGTTTTCTATAAATTACCCTGATGGAAGTGCTTTTCGTATTTATCCTTTAATGGCCAATGCAAGCCATTAACATATGTTACGTCTACAAAGGGCCACCGGTATGAGTCTTTTGCATCCTTCCCACTAATGATCCACATATGAAGTGCTCTACTCCACAAAGAACTGTTTAAATCAAAAATAATGTCATCTCTCACTGCTAATGGATTTATGGCTCCATGGGCTGTTTGGGGTTTTATTTTAACATGCTTCTTTTTATTTTCATATTGCATTCTTTTTACCTGAGACAGACCAATATAGTTCAAATATAAATTCTTTTCTCTCCCAAACATGAAAAAGTCCTGGAGATTTATGATGTTCTTATTATTTTAACTTTTTAAAAAAGTTTATTGTGTTGTATTACATAAATTCCTGCCGCTTCAAATCATTAGTCATTTCTAGAAATTAAATTAAATGTAGATTGGGGAACTGGGTTGGGTCCTTTTTACTCTTTTGGCCATTTGGCATCACTTTAGGAAGACTAAGCTGTTACTCACAGGGGAGGGAAACTTAGAGAGCCCAGCAATTCTTGGAGAGATGCATGATGGGTAAGAAAAGAAGACTATATTATGACAATGGGTCTGGTTTCTTTCAGACTTTACTGAGTTGAGCAAGTCTGCCTTCCTCTGTCTCTGTTACTCTAGACTGCATATCCTTCAACTATTTAGACTTGACAGGGACAGTTCCAAGTAATCTTCAGCCATCCCACTTTTCAGCTACATTTAAAATGTCCCAGTTTCCCTCTCCTCCTCCCACTTTCCCCTTTGTCCTCAGCTTACTTCAATTGCTGCAAACTGAGTTCAAAATGCAAAACTTGTTGTTTGGTTAGGGGCAAAGGCACTCCAAATAAAAACACAAGACCACAACATTGGGAGAAAAACAGCCACAACATTATTGGCTACAGATACAGAATGGGTTGGCACACACATGGTCTAGATCCTGACATTAAGGAACCTGCCTGTTGACCAATGAGCCCAAACTTCCGGCCCAGCACTGAAATCCCAGGAATGGCAAGGGGGGACCACCAACAATGCCATTCCTGCCACCAGGGATTGCAAAGGTACAAGTCCTCTGTAGCTGAGCACGCCCACTGCCAGCTTGCATCCCCTGGTTCCAGAAGGAACCTATGTCCTATGAATGCCTGAGTGCACATTGTAGCAACAATCCTGCATCCAAGGTTCATGTGACCACCCCCAAAAATTATGACAAAAACAAAGCATGCACAACGGTGGGGAGCTAACACAGAGAAACTCACCAGCTCTCAGAGGGGAGGGGTAGTAGACCCCTGCAGCCTGACCTGAATGAAGCCAGCAAGCAACCACTCAGTTGAGCCCAGGCAGCCAATGAGATTGAACCAGGATCAATCTCATTGGCTGCCTGCTGAAGAAGGCCTTCTGGTCCACGCAGCACCCAGGACTGCACCCACTGCCACTGGCACCCCTCTGCAGCATGCTTGTTTTTAATGGCTGTAAAGTTGACATTGACTTATGGTGACCCCATGGATAAAAGACTTCCAGATCACCCTATTATCAACTGCCCTGCTTGGATCTTGAAGATTTAGGGACATGTCTTCCTTGATTGAGTCTATCCATCTGTAATACGATCTTCCTTTTTTTCTACTGTCTTCTATTTTATCAAGCATTACTATGTTTTTTAGTGAGTCATGTCTTTTCATGATATGTCCAAAGTACAACAGCCTGAGTTTAATCATCTTGGCTTCTAGGGATAGTTCAGGCTTGATTTGCTCTAGGACACATTCGTTTGTCTTTTTCGTGGTCCGGTTTATCTGTAGAGCTCTTCTCCAGCACCACATTTTGAATTAATTGATTTTCTTCTTATCAGTTTTCTTCACTGTCCAGCTTTACAACCATTCGTAGAAACTGGAAATACAATAGCATGGGCAATTGTATCTTTAGAATGTAGTTTCACTCAATTTAGTCAGCAGGGAGGAGAAGAGTAGACAGAACCTTGCCCTCTCCTGGAAGCTCAGGCAAAAACAAATTGTTTCACCTCTCCTAGCTTGTGTGTGTGTCTTCACTAACAACCTTGTATGGTATGTGTTTGGTGAGGCACTTAGAACTCTTTGCAAAAGAGCTCTAGTCCACTCTTCTGAGCTACAGATCTCAGGATTCCTAAGGATGAAGCTATGAACATGAATGAGTTATGAAACCATATAATACCTTTAGTCTCCCATCCCCACATAGGACTGCAAGCATTTAACCAGTTATCTTGAAGACTGAGGGCCTCTAGATAGTCCTAGAACCTTACTGAAAATGGAAGAACTTTGTGGTAAGAAGAAGAGAAACTTTGCTGGTTCTGTCAGTTCTTGCAGGGACAGTTGTTCCAGTCCTTGCTTTCTTCTTCTCTTTCCATTTTTTCTCCTATTTATATCCTGTCTATTAGACTATGGGTGTCTGATTGTTCATTTTAAATTTATGTGCATTGGTTACAAAATTTTAGGCACTTGATAGGTGTTAACAAGTGATACTAATATGTCTGCTAATAATTCTGATGAATCAAAGAGTCATACTTAATCAGCTGAGGTCGAGAACCTACACTAAGGAGACAAAGTATAACTTTGCACTCAGGAACTCATGTGGTTGTTGTGCAACACCACTTTGTCCATGCATGTTGTGTAACTGAATGTGCATGTGTACTTGCATGTCCAATGTACAATGCATGTTGTGTGCTCAATGCATGTCACCAACCAACTGTGACACTGTTACAGTGAACTGAACGCAGGCATTTCTCATCAGACAAAAGTGTCCAATTCCTTCTGAAGGCATATGTATGCATAGGACAACAACAAGAATCAATGCAAGGTAATGGTTTGAGTGTTGGACTAGAACTTGAGACCAGGGTTGGAATGCCCACTCAGTCATGGAAATCTACTGGGTAAACCTGAGCAAGTCACACTCTCTCAGCTTTAGAAAAAAATAATGGCAAGCCTCCTTGGAACAAATCTTGCTGAGAACCCCATGAAAAGTTCTCCTTAGGGTCCTCATGTTGGAAATGACTTGAAGGTATCCAACAACAACAAAAGACACCCACAGGGTTCTAACTTAAGTCTTTAATGACAGATAGCAGTTCTTCATTGAGTTGTTGAATCTGATCTAGGATTTGGAGTATCAAAGGATCTACTACTAAGCAGATGACACTGGCTAAATAAATCTGGTACGTTATTTTCTAATGATAATATGCTGTATCAATGTATACTGCATAACAGACTGTCCTGCATCAGCTTCAGAAACAGGGGTGTTTGTAAAGGGACAACTGATGTCTTTAGGGAAAAAAAGTCTTCAATACTTCAGTAGAATGTTTTACTAGAAATTAGGTCAAGACATATTATTATCAAATAGCTGTTATTCAGACAAGTTCCTAGATAGGCTGTTATGGGGAGGGAAGGAAGCTAATATACATGACTGCACAGTGACTCTTCCATGTCCCCTGCCCTCAAAAATTCCCTTCTCTGGATAGAAAACCAAGTGAATGGAGGATGGGAATGAAACAGCTTGAGAACAGCTAGGAAAACTACTACTTCTACTAGTACTTCTTCTTCTCCAGACTACATCTTCCAGAATCCCAGCCCATGTTGGCTGGAGAGTTTCTAGAAGATGCAGCCCCCCAAAATAGAGCTTTCCAAGCTCTAATCTGGAGGAATACTATTCTGCACCAAAGCCTGCAAACATTACTTTTTTGACAGCAATTCCAAAAGTCTCCCAACTAACCACTTAGTGTGGACACTGGCATTCTGAGAACCATAATATTTTTAACTCCCCACTGCAATGTTTTGTTGCAGGCCCCCTTTGTGACAGATTATTCCCATTTCCAACCTCTGCATAATTTTGAGAAGCTTTTTTTTTTTTGTGCAACAGCGCTTCTCAGGCTCCCCAATGTGGGGGACCACGTTTATTCTTTCTCCTGTGTGCTAGAGGCCAACACCATGTTTGTGCAACATTGGCAGCAATAGTTTTTGTCTTTCTGGGGAACTTGCCAGGGACCAGCGGCCAGTGGCTCAGAGACTAACACTGCTCCAGGAGCCACTTTACTTGAGTAGCACTGTGGTAGAAGATGGATCCACATGAATTCAGCTTTCACCTGCAGACTGAAGTCCATAGCCCAGATACAAGTTAACCACCTCAGTTAAGATCTAGGCCTTGGTCTTTCATTTGCCTTGCTTTCTTTTCCAGCACAGTTCTGTTGTGCTTTATTAAAGCCACCCTTAGGGGAACATTTCCAAACAAATGAATTTAGTTACCCTGGATGGTGGTAGGTGAAATTAGAACAAAGTAATGGCAGTTAGATTAATGTGATTTCACTATGTAATCCAAAAAAGGCTTGGGAAGAATGGAGCAGGTGGTGAACTGAATTTTACATAGCAGGAGAAAGAAAAAAGGTGGTGGTAGAAAGAGGCAAAGGCAGGGAGAAGAGTAGGAAGAGTGAAGTGCTATGGCTAGCAGTGAGTGCAGCTAATGCTTAAATTATTCCAAGGATAATATAAGAAAACTGAAGTAAATAAGAAGGAGGCTTATATACCCCCCAACACTTCACAGATGAAAAGCAGGACACATGAAGCCAAGTAACACCAGAGTGTGGTCATGATGGCAAAAGGTATTTATGCTGTCTCAACATTATACTGAGTTAATTGACTGCTCTTGCACTTGGAATTGTGTTTGCAGCAAATGAAGTAAGCTGAGGACCAAGGGGGAACGAGAAGCTGGGACATTTTAAAAGCAGCTGGAAAAGTTTGGGGTTGTTGTTGTTATTGTGTGCTTTCAAGTCATTTCTGAGTTATGGCAACCCTCAGTCAAATCTAGCACAGGGTTTCATGGCAAAATTTGTTTGGGGGAGGGGATTGCCTTTGCCTTCCTGTGAGGCAGAGAGAGGGTGACTTGCCCAAAGTCATCCAGGAGTTTCCATGGGCAAGTGGGGATTTGAACCCCAATTTCCAGAGCCGTAATCCAGTGCTCAAACCATTATACCATACTGGCTCAAAAGTGGGGGGGACAGAGGATTATAGTGGCCCCTCCACTTTTGTGAGGGTTCAGGATGCAGAATCCTTGTGAAAGTGGAAAAAACACAAATAACTTCCCCCACTTCCCCTCCCATTCCTTTCCGGTTTTCTCCCCTTCCTGTTCCCACACAAAATAAGGGAATGCAGGCATGGAGGAAGCCTCACATGAGCCTTCCTTTCTCCCTCCGAAGCTCCCCCCTTCTAGTTCCCATGCAAAAGGGAAGAGAAGTGGGGAACCCTTGCACAAGTTCTCCATGCTGGGGCAAAATGCATAGGAATGGGAGAGGGAACTCTAGAGAGGAAAAGGAAAGCTTGTGGAAGTCTTCCCCCGCCCTGCCCCATTCCATTCTGTTTTGCCTTAGTGCGAGTTCTCCACACTGAGGCAAAAAGCATGGGAAGGGAGGAGAACGGGGAGGAAGGCACACACACTCACAAATAATCAAATTTTACAAATCCCATGATTCCTTAGGATGGAGTCCAAGAAGCATCCAACAAGTTTGTTCAGGCTAATTTCCCAATGTTACAACAAGGAGGTAAAAACATTTATTTCAATGCAGGGGAGAGCTAATATGTGTATAGGAATTGCTCACTTTTTCCTTCAGAATGAGTGAGAATGTACGGGAGTTTCTCCATTTGAACAGATTGTTCAATGAGAGTAGTTCTGATGGCGGCAGATGAGAAAACCAAGTTGTAGGATAGCCAGGCACTGAATTAAATATTCTATTGTTTTCCAAAATCATGCACATTTTCATTCCAGATGGAAGTTTCCACTAATATCAAGAAGAGAGCTGTGGGGTGGGGGAATGGGGGAGGGAGGATGATCCAGAAACCATTTTTTTCTTGTTACTGACATCTGTGAGGAGGATGGGAGAAGGAAATTCTAAACTAAAATTAAAATGTGCAGCGTTCCAATCATTGTTTTTATGCTTTGTGTTGTGCAAATAACATCCAAAGAAAAGAAAGCTTCTTTGATGTCTGATAATGAGAAGTGTGGTTTAGCACTAAATTGATTTAACTCAGTAAAAATAATCATAATCATTATAATCATAATAATAACAACCACCACAACTGAAACAAATTTGGAATGAAATTAGGGAGGGGGATTTCCTCCTATGGCATGAATCAAGAGATCATATTAATTATGCATCAATTTGCAAGGGGAAAAAGGTGCTAATTGCTTTTCTGCTAACTAAGCAGTTTTTAAAAATCTAGCTAAGAAAGAAGAAAGTAAATTATAATCCCACTCAGGCCATAGAGCTCATTGACACTGTTTGCAATTATGAATTCATTTGGGGAATATGTGTTTTTTGTTTTGTTTTGTTTTTTAAAGAGAGAATAAATAAGGAATTGTTTTGTTCTTCGACGAGAAACCACAACAGAGTTCCTCAGACATAAATCTTTTATTGTATCCTCAAGAAAGCAAGTGGAAATGGTGCAAGAAGGCGCCACTGATAAAATATAAGTATTCCCTTGGAGGAATCTGGATGAGCTCATCCTTTGTGGGAGATAACAGGGTATGTCATGGTTACAAAATGCTATTTTGCTTTTGCAGCTTGTGGCGAAGAAACACAATACGCTGAAAGCACATTCCGCAACTCTATAGATAACACATGCATAGCTCTCTAAAACCCATCCACCCATTCCAAAAGTTAACATTATTGTCTGTCTTGTAGCTGTGGTACCCATGGCATATGTGCTTTGCCACATAAAATTGCAAACTATTCTTTTTCATCTGGTTTGGGGTCAAAGAAGAAAAATAGAACACAGAACACCCGTAGAAGGCCAGTTCACATAAGGAATGTTTGTTTGGACTGTTCTTCTTCACCCAATCGTTTGTGACAGTGGCTGGTTAGAGTATCCTATGAAAAACTGAAAACGTCTTGCAAAAATGGTGAACTGAGCAGTATAGGGATATACTCAGCTGCAGCAGTTAAAGGAATGGTGCTTTTGATGAGCCACTGCATCCTGTCCAACTCCATTTGGACTGAAACACAACACAGAAAGATGAGGGAGCTAATCACACCACACCATGCCAGCTTGTCTTGATTTGGTTGTACTATTAAACCATGGTTTAGCATTACAAGCAGTGAACCTTGGGTTTCTCAACTCCTTGCTGGCCCTACTTTCGTCCAGCAAGGAAACGATGGAAAGCATTTGTTTTAGTATTTAACCAGTGTTTCTTTTTACATGTGACCTTAAGGAACTCGAGTTAGTTTCTTTGAACAAATCAAGATCCCTATGTAGTTTACAGTCTTGACTTGTTAAAGAACCTTGGTTTATATTAAACACAGTATAGTTTAGCAAAACAGCCAGTTGGTAATTTTCTATTCCTGGAACTGATGTGGGGCTACATGGACTGCCACAAATACTAAATACAAAAACAAAACAAATCCTGAAGTGCTGAAGGACCACTTTTGGTTCTGAAAAAATAGTACGTTTTGATATTAAATATGGGAGGTGGGTTGCAACCTATTTAGAATGTGAATTGACATTCTTGAAAGCTTCCAGGGAAAGCAGTTAACCTTTTTCTTGTCAGATAAAGGCCAGATCAGATAGCCTAGAGGGAGATCAAGTGCTATAAAAACAAAGTTGTTGCATGAAGCCCCAGGTCCACACATTCTTTCATAAACCATGATTCAGTCCTGGCTTATTTAAATAAACCATAGTTTGTGTAAACCAGACTTTCTCCCAGGTTTGGATATAACAGTAAACTCTAGTTAGTTTAAAAAGAAAAGGAAAAACTTAAAATGTTCTCCATGTGACTGCAGAAAGAATGGAGAGGAGAACATGAGGCAGAGAGGCCACATGCTCACTGCTGGTTATTCAATGAAAACATCAGTTCCAAAAGAGCTGTTATGGTCTGCAGAAAATGTAGCAAATATGTGGCCCTTCAGTCGTTGTTGGAGTGCAGCTCACATCATACCTTACTAGCACAGCCAATGTTGAGAGATGATAGGAGATGCAGTCCATTAACAAATGGAGGGCGGTAGGTTCCCCATTTCAGATGCAGGTGATAGCCGTTGTATGGTGGGAGCAATGGAAGTACTTCTCTATTGTTTAAAATATCTATATTCCTTCAGAGAGATGTCTAGGGCTAAAAGTCGATGAAAGACCCTCCCTTCATCCCAACTGCCACTGCCCTGGCTTCAGTGCGAGAAAAGAAGAAGCAGGGACAGCTCCATCCTGCCTAGGCCCAAAAGCAAATGAAAGGCCCTCCCTTCGTCCCAGCTGCCACTGCCATGGCCTTTTTTGGGGGGAAAGGCACATTTCTATCATGCCTAGGCCCAAAAGCAAATAAAAGGCCCTCCCTTGCATTCCAAGAAGAAGAGGCAGGCGCAGTGCAGGCATGTCTAGGCTCAGCTGTCACTGCCCTGACCTCACTGGGAGAGAAGAAGAAGAAGCAAGCACAGCTTCCTCATGCCTTGGCCCAGAAGCAGATGAAATGTCCTTCCTCCATCGCAACTACCACTGCCCTCGCCTCAGAGGAAGAGTTCATCCTCCCCCACACTGCCCATTCCCTTTTCCTTTGGTGTCATGTCCAAGGCCATTTCCGCACTACACTGTTATAGTGCTATTATTCCACTTTCAACATCCTATGGAATCCTAGGGTTTGCAGTTTAGGGAGGGCCATTTAGAATTCTCAGCCAGAGAGTTCTTTGGCCTCAGTAAACTACAAACCTCAGAATTCCACAGGATGTTGAAAGTGGAATAATAGCACTAGAACAGCGTAGGGCAGAAATGGCCTTAATCAGATTGTAAGCCTGAGGGGAAGGGACTGTTTTGTTGTTTTGCTGTTCTTTTACTTGTAAAGCACCATTTACAGTATAAATGTAGAAAGAATGAGGAGGAAGAGGAGTAAAGTTTCTTTCTTTCATATCCCCTTTTTACAAGCCTTGATAAAGAATAAAATTGGTCTCAGACCTGAACTATAACTTTTAAAAGACCTGACCCTGGAAAGACATATGTAGGAGGCAAACACGGCTTCATTATGCTAAAGAATTATTTTTCCAAGAGTCCTGCAGGTCAGAATGTTGATCACAAAGCAACAAATCGACTATTGTGGATTAAAAAGCAAATGAAGTTACTGGATGAATGGCAAAACTGATGGATTAGACAAATGACCCTTTTTCAAAGCTTTTTATCTGAATAGTAAACGGTGAGTTGGTAGGATGAAAAAAGTCTGATTTTTCAATTGCGCTACTTACCCCCGAGAAAAGAAAAGAAACAGTCAAAGCGACTCTAATCCAGTCTCAAGTCAACGCTCTTCCCCCTAGTTAGCGCTAGAAAATGGATGAGATCTTTTACGAACCTATAATGCCATTAAAAGAGAGAGAAAGAGAAAGAACAACCTTGAATTTGTTATCATTCGCAGAATAGGTAATTATTTTAAGCACCAGTGAAAAAATTACAAGGTGCTACTTTTTTAAAAAAAAAATGTATATGTTTATTGCTAGAGATAAGGTTGTTGAAATATGTCTAATCGAAATTCATGTTCTAATTCATGTTTGAAATAATGATAGTGTCAGCCAGCCAAGTATCAGAGTTAAATGCTGCAGAAAAAGCAACAGATTAAAAATGCTGGAGTAGGGTAAAAATTAAGCATTGTTGTTTGGGGAAAGATAATTATAGACCTTGAATCCTCCAAAGCTATAAACAGGTCTTGAAATAGGAGGTAGAAAAATGAATGGAAGAGGGTGCTTTTTTCAGCCAGTTCTTTATAGTGGCTAATGGAGAGGAAGATATTAAAAGATGACTTCTCACTGGTGTTGTCAATGTTTTATTTCAAAATACTGGCAATAAATACTGTGGGATCCAGATAGCTCTGCTATCCATTGACAAGACTACATCATTGACTGGCATCTGGCTGGACTAACTGAACATTCATGACTCCTCACCCCCACCCTGAAAGCCTTGCAAAATATAATTGTGAGGAACTGACAGACATTACTAAAGACTAGCATGGGCTGGGACAGTACTTCATTTGATACACCAAAATCCCAAAGTAAAGTTATGTAGTTCTTGATGCTGGGCACATTGTGCCCCTTCCCCATATGACCAAAGCCACTGGGATAGTTAGACATGCCCATGGCCCTTATACATCCCTACAGCTCCTCCCACTCTGTGTGACAGATATGTTCCCAACCATATCCATGTCCCATGGGCTATTCTTCCTGGCCTCAAAATATATCAACTGCAAACCTATGTGCTTGTTATAGATGTCTGCCACCTACTGACAGAAGATGATACTGCATGCTTCAAATACAGACACATTTAAAGTAATTTAAACTGACTGATGCATTTTAAAGCCAAATAAGCTAAACACACCTATAGGTATTCAAGTCAAATTGTATGCAAGTCAAGTTTCAGGGGTCTAGGTTTCATATTCTTGGAGATATGGCTGTGACATGCAGACACAAATCCTCTTTGATTGTTACAGATTATTGTCATAAACTTTCATTGATTCTGTTGTTGGATTAATAATTTTAGGCTTTCACTGAATAACTGGTGTTAATTATCGCCCAGTCAGCCTGACATCAGTACCCAGAAAGATCCTGGAGCAGATCATTAAGCAGTCAGTTTCTATTCACTTAGAAAGCAAGGCGGTAATCACGAGAAGTCAACATGGATTTCTCAAAAATAAGTCATGCCAGACTAATCTTATCTCTTTTTATGATAGAGTTACTAGCTTGATAGATGAAGGGAATGCTGTGGATGTAGCATTCCTCGATTTCAAAACGGCCTTTGACAAAGTTCCCCATGACATTCTTGCAAAGAAACTAACAAAATGTGGGCTGGACAGGGCTACTGTTAGTTGGATTTGTAATTGGTTGACCGACCGAACCCAAAGAGTGATCACGAATGGCTGCATTTCATCCTGGAGAGAAGTGACTAGCGGGGTGCCACAGGATTCTGTCCTGGGCCCAGTGCTGTTCAATATTTTTATCAACAACTTGGATGAAGGAATAGAGGGCATGCTCATCAAATTTGCAGATGACACCAAATTGGGAGGGGTTGCTAATACGCAGAGGACAGGATCAAAATTCAAAATGACCTGGATAGATTGGAGAGCTGGGCCACGGCTAACAAAATGAAATTCAACAGAGAGAAGTGTAAGGTCCTACACTTAGGTAGAAAAAATGGAATACAGAAATATAGGATGGGGGACATGTGGCTGGATAGCAGTACATGTGAAAAGGATCTAGGAGTCTTCATAGACCACAAGCTGAACACGAGTCAGCAGTGTGATGCGGCAGCCAAGAAAGCCAATGCAATTCTCGGCTGCATCAACAGGAATATGGTGTCTAGATCGAGGGAGGTACTGGTACCACTCTACTCTGCTTTGGTTAGACCTCATCTTGAATACTGTGTCCAGTTCTGGGCACCCCAATTCAAGAAGGACATGGTCAAGCTGGAGGAAGTCCAGAGGAGGGCGACCAAAATGCTGAGAGGCCTGGAAGACATGCCCTATGAGGATAGACTTAGAGACCTGGGTATGTTTAGTCTGCAGAAGAGAAGGTTAAGAGGGGACATGATAGCCATGTTTAAATATCTGAAGGGATGCCATGTAGAGGAAGGAGAGGGCTTGTTTTCTGCTTCTCCAGAGACCAGGACAAGGAGGAAAGGAGATTCCACCTGAACCTCAGGAAGAACTTCCTGACAGTCAGGGCTGTCCGGTAGTGGAATATGCTGCCTCGGAGTGTAGTGGAGTCTCCTTCCTTGGAGGTTTTTAAGCAGAGGCTAGATGGCCATCTGTCAGGAGTACTTTGAGGGTGTTCCTGCATAGCAGGGGGTTGGACTGAATGGCTCGTGTGGTCTCTTCCAACTCTCCATTTCTATGATTCTATGATTCTATAAATGGGCACAAATTTGAATGCATGGGGCAGCAATATAAAAATACATTTTGTTTTTGAAATTGTTTAGGGCTTGGTACTTTCAAGGCATAAATTTAAGATATTTCAGAAAGCTTCTCCTTCTTAATAGTAAGAAACAACTCTTTTTACAGTTCATTAAATTGTTATTTGTCTCATACTTTCCTCAGCATCTCACCTTGTGGCAAAGGTTGTGGTAACATGCAGTTGTTTGACATTCAACCAGTATATTATTTGTTAACCAGAAATTCTTAAACTCCTAGATTTTTAAAGCCATTATATGATCGGGTGAAACCTTTGTATTGGCGATTCAGAAAATAGTAGTAATGGAGAAACTCTCCTTCTCCTTTGCTCAATCATAGGACTGGAGAGCAATATGTATGCCAATGAGAGCCAGCATAATGCAGGGGTTAGAGTGTTAGAATCCAGGTGACCAGGATTCAAATTCCTGCTCAGCCATGGAAACCTATTGGATGACCTTGGGCAAGTCATACTTTCTTGGCCTAACAGAAGAGCAATGACGAAACTCCTCTGAACAAATCTTGCCAAGAAAAGCCTATAATAATGTCACCTCAGGGTTGCCATAAGTCGGAAATGACAATACTAACATGTAGGCTAGAATCCTGATAATTTATGCTGACAGAATCAGACAAGTCAGACAAGTGGTCAGATTTTTTTAAATAGCTTGCAGAAAGACTTTTCTGAGATTTCTTCACCAGGTGTTGCCTAGATTGCACAACATTACCTATGGAAAGATGTACTGGCACAGATGTACTCTCCCACTCATTGGTAGTAGAAACTCCCTGCTGAAGAAACTAGCAAGAATCTCAGGACAAAAAAGGTGTTAACTCAGTGGTGAAGCAGTTGTTTGTATGCTAAAGATCCAGATGCAAACCCTGTCATTTCTAAGAGGTGCTAGAAGACACTCTTGCCTGCATCTCTGGAGATCTACTACTGGCAACCTCAGATGAGTAGGGCAAGAAAACTGATATCATCTGTAGTATAATGAAATGTTACTGAGGTGATGAGGAAAGGTCAGACCCGTATATCAGTGAGCGGAGTGCATTCTTTGCATGTCGAACATCCCAAGCTTGCCCTGGACATCTCTAGAAGGATGGAATGATCCTGTATGAAAGCTTGGAGATCTACTGCTGTTTAAGACAATACTGATCTGGAGTTCCATAGACCAATGTTCTGAGTCCGCCTAAAGCAGCTTTCTCTGTTCCTAAGATGAGTTTGCTCATCTCTATAATGAAATGTTCCCAGGGAGAGGGAAGGAGCTGACATGGATCAGTGGCACAAATATCTACATGTCCCTCCAAATGAGCATTTTGTGACTCACTTTTGTTCCTTCAATGAAAAATGATAGAGATGATGGTTTGTAGATATTGTTTGCCCTGTGAAACAGTTCTCCTCCCCCCCATCTTTCTCAAACACATAGAGAGAAAGACAAAATAGCAGAGTCAAAAAGAGCAAGAGAAGGATGTCTTCATCCACCCAATGTCCTGGCTCATGTTTGTTGTTCGCTATGGTCATACAGAATGTTAGCACTCTTTAGATCAATTACACCACAAGAAAAATTAATTCCAGAAGTTTATACAGAGTCCTGATGTTTGTCTTCTGATCTGTTTTTGTTAAAGCACACAGAGAAGTTCATATTCCATGGGCTGCAAAGAGGCCATGGTTTCTTTACAAGGCAGTGGAAGGAGTTTGCAAGGTGAGGTGCCCCGTGCTATGAGGCAGCTGGTTGTGAGGCAGTGTGTGAAATAGTCTACACAGAAACTGTGCGGCAGTTTGTGGATTCTAGGCAGGGATGTAAAAAATGTTCAGAAATGTTCTTGTCCTCAAGAAGAATGTCCCAGCATATTGACATCCCATTGAGAAAATGTGAATGGCTGTGAGATTCTTCACTTTTTCTTCTGTGGAAAAAAAAGTGATTTTTTGCAACAAACTTGGTTTTTTCCCCCCCAAATACTGATATTTTCTACAAAATACACTATCATTTTGTTTTTTTTTTAAAAAAAATTACTTTTTTGTGCCAATGAATTTTCTGGAAGAAAAAAATCCCTCAGTCCAAAAAGTTATCAGAAATTATATAAAAATTCTTGTTTTTTTCAGTGTGAAGGAAACTGTCAAAATTGTTTACTCCTGCCTGCAAGAAAGCAAGAAATGAAGATTTACATATGTAATATCAGAGGTCTCTGTCCTGCCCATGGCTAAATAGAGTTCATCTTCTTTACTGTGCCTAGATAATAATTAAACAGAAAAATATAAAGTAGAAGGAGTAAGGTACTGAGCAGTATCACTGAAACGTCTCTGCTTCCTTCAGGATAGGACAAGGGAATCAATTGCCTAGAGAGGTGGTGAGATCGTCTTCTCTGGACATTTTCAAAAAGAGGCTGGGCTAAGGATGCTTTACCTGGAGATCCTGCACTGAGCAGGGAGTTGAACTTGATTACCCATAGAGTCCCTTCCAACTCTATGGTTCCATGATTCTTTGGTTTTACAACCTGGCAAAAACATTTTTTTTCCAAGGAGGTCTTCAGAAAGAGGTTGTGTGAAGACATTGCCCCTCCATGAGAATTTTCCCCCCACCATAAAATTTTCTTTCAGTTCCCAAATTTCTAGCACTGCAGAGAATGATGCTCTGAAAATCATTCGCACCTTTGACCTTCTATTTGCTTTCTTCACATTCCTTTGGGAATTTTGCCTGTCTCTTTCCTGTGGATGGCTAAACTATATTTCTAAATGCTCTGAATTCCTGAAATGTTAGAATTCAGGGAGTAAAGGAAAATGTTCATGGGAGAAGGAAAGAAATATTATTTTGCATGCAGATGACACCCAAATACTCTTCTCCATGCCTTCAAAAAAAGAATCAGCTAAGGGTAGTGTACCTCCTATGAATGAATGCCTAGAGGAGGAAATGGGCTGAATGAGTAAACACAATCCAGACAAGACAGAGTTGCTTAATGTCTGAATCCAGACAAATCAGAGGTGCTTACTGTTAAGGGTCTTAACCTGGGGATGGAGATGTGTCAACCAGTTTTGAATGAGGTTACACTTCCCTTGAAAGGCTGTGTTTACAACTTGAGGGTACTCTTGGATCCATAGCTCCGACAGCCTAGATCGATATGACAGCCAGGAGCGCTTACTGTCAGCTTTGGCTAATATGCCAGTCATATCCCACCCTATTGCTAAAGGACCTAAAGCTGGTAGTGCACACACCAATAATCTCAACACTGGATTTCTGCAATGTTTCTGCATGTTTTGAGATTTCATTTGTTTGTCTTTCGTTATTGTTAGCTATTGCAAGTACTATTTTTTTTTTTAGAAAAGTAGGATACAAATGTAATAAATAGCCATGTAAATAAATAAGAAAATGAAGCAGCCAAATTATTCATAAAGGCTGAGGAAGGACATAAATCTGTATCAGCTAGTGTTCTTTGTTTTGTTATTTTCAGGATCTTGTGGTGTCCCCCCCCCCGGCCACTAAAATAGCTTTGTAAGTGATGACCCACCTCTTAGAGATTCGTGATGGAATGCAGTTTAGAGGGAATTGTAGTACAAGTGCCAAAGTTTCTCATACCACCCATCTGATCTTCACACACAGCTGATGGGAGAGGTTACCTGTGGAAGTAGAAAGAAGCGGAAACTAGTTAAGTGATAACAATGTTTTTTGCTGGCAAAGAAAGATATAAGCTATCTTGCGCCTATATCCTGTCCTTAGCCCCACCAAATTAGACCCATTGAATCAATGGAACTTACATAAGTTACCAATGTACCAATGATCCAGTGGGTTTTACTCTAGTGTTTCCAGGTTTTCAAACAAGCAGTAAGAGACAGTTGAAACTCATGACGTCCAGGGTTGACAGTCAGTAAGCAGCTATTAACAAGTATGTGCTCTATCTAAATACCAAATAAAAGTTTTGATTTCAGTTTAACCTGGCAATGTATTTCTCTGTAAAATTAAGATATTGTCCACTTTCATCACCCACACACATTTCTATCTTTATGAAGAATCCACACTCCAAAACACAGGACTGGAGCAGGGCATCTTGTTCAATCTTCATAAAAGGAAAGGTTTTCCAGCCCTCAAATAGTGAACATCCTTTACAATGAGGAGCATCTGCCAGCCTTATAAAGGACATAGTATCTGGTCCTCAAATAGGGGAGATTCACTTTGCAACCCTAATCTATTCTATCATCTGGAATGGCCAAGGGCACAATATTCTTAGCTCCCACTTTGTAATCTTAGGGCAACTCCACTTTTTGGTAGAGAGAACACGAGAGTTCCAGAAAGTTACTTTGGGGCAATTACCATTCTCAGAGTTTCCCAACCAGCATGGCTCATGGCTGTGGATTCTGGGAACTGTTGTTCAAAGAGTAATTTTTTCAAGTTACTGGCCAAAATACGATAGACACATTGTATTACTAACCATCCACTATGCCACTATTAGCATTACCAGTTCACCAGCAATACCACTGTCATCAGAAGGGCACAATGCTGAGGTACCTCATCAGTTCATTCTACATGACTGCAATGGTTCCATGCTGCTATAGAGCAGCATGGCAATGAAGCCATGAGGAGGAAACTCAGTTTCTCTTCTAAGTACTGGCTCTGATCAACTACCCCCATTTTTCAATGTACTGAAAGAGAAAAGAAAACAAGCCCTTTAGCCAACTCTCTTTGCTGCTGCTGCTGTTTTAGGATGCATTTCTTGTGAATTTTCCATCCTCTTGTTGGGTAATAATAACACCCACGTCAAGAGTGGGAGAATGGACTCTGAGCAGTGATAAAACCAGGTTGCAGTTATAAAACATCTTATGTTTCCCCTTGGCATTGAAGCATCCCTGGAAGCCATTTATTGCCTCATATACTCCTCCTCCATCAACTTTCTGTCTCCTAATTATCTGGTATAAGAAAAGTAATGAATAGCTAATGATGCTCAAAGTGGCAAAGTTATAAACATTTATTTGAACACCTTGAACATTATGAGCTTTTTTATGTTGATTGCTTTGACTGGCTGCCCATATTTTTGTTCATATATGAGGTGGGGGGAGGAGTAAAATATATGCTACATTTGTGGTAGTATAGTGGTGGGAATTGGTCTCCCACTCTTTCTTACCCATGAAAAGATTTCCAGAGCTCAGAAGCAGTGTATTGGGGCACAATGAACAAATTCTATCTTATGCTGCTAAGCACAATGCAACCTTCTGACTTTCCTTGTCCACCTTCCCTTGGACTGACAATCTATTTGTTGCAGACTTGTATTAAAGACCTTTCAAGGGTTACAGATAGATATATCCCTTCCTTTTTCTTTTGCATTTTTAAAAAAGCTATATGCTTTTAGCAGTAAGTCGTATGGTGCCAGAATCAAACAGCCAAGATTCAGCAGAGGGCACAGACAGTAGAAGGTTGTGCTTCTCACTGCTGGGCTCCTTGGTCCAGCCCATTGTGTTTGGTAGTCAGGTTTGAAGAACATGGGAGTGGCTAAATCAAATGCACTCTGCTAACCATGACTGCCATCTTGTTAGTGATATATGCAGGTGTTAAGTCTAACTTACACCTTCATATATCTCCTCCTCCTCCCTCTGCTCTTCTTCACTGTGGAGGTCAGAATTTTCTACCTGTTTTTAGCAACAACCAAAACCCACTGAATGCCCATCTTCTCCTGCACTCTCCTCTCTCCAACGTTTAGTGGCTAACAGAGAGTAGAGGAAAGCTGGGAAGTATCTCACTGTATGACTATAGCCAGACATACAACAAGGAGGAAAGCAAGTTCTGTAGGGGGAGAGCGGGAGGAACATTTCCTAGTTCCACCATGGCAGAACTTCATGATACATCTCCTAATGCAGGATCTTGGTCCACATCATGTGGCCCTTCACAAACAGTCTTCTTGGTTTGTAGCAGTCATGGGTAAACAGCTAAATGACAGGAGATGTATTTCTCTATTCTTGAGCCATCTCTGACATGGAGGGAGGGCTGTGTTGGGTCTAAAGGGCAGCAGTAGGTAAAAATGTAGCACACCTTCACTCAGATGGTGCACCTTAGGGACTGTCCTTCTTGCCCACACATACTACATTTTGTTTCTTGTAGTGCTGCAGAAAAGATGCCATGGGAAGTAGAAAAGATATCTCCTTTGAAATGACTGTTTGAGTGTATGTGAGCATTTTTTTTCCTTTTAGAGAGTGGTCACTTTCTGTCCAAAACAAGCATCATCTCTCATGCCAACTCAGGATAAAACACTATTCTGCAGTATTCATAAATCATACTTAGGTCTGATAAAATTTGGTTCAGCTACAATGTTCTCGCAGCATGGGAGGATATGGAATTTATTAAGACAGAGTTTGACTTTATCCAGCAAATGAATGGGAATGCTTGTTCATTGAAAACCTGAATGAAAAAGAACTGATGTGGGAATCTGGAAGGGATGAGAATTCTTCTATGGGGCCCTCTGGGACAAGAAAGAAGGCATTCCCTAGAGACATTTTCCACCCAAAACCACTACTGAGATTGGTGATTTCATTAGAAGGAAGAATGTAACAAAAGACTTCATTGAAGTGAAAGAAGATTTCTTGCCACAGATCATCATGCTCAGAATTTACAAAAGGACATAAGAAGAAATCTAGATTTCTCGATGTGTGAGATCTAGATACGGGGAACCTACAGCCCTCCAGGTAGTACTGAACTAGTGTTGGCCATGTTGGTCTGATGGATTGTTAGCTTCTGACAATATCTGGAGAGTCTCCATCCCCACATACAGTTTTTTCACAATGGCCACCAGCCAGAGACCTTCTGGAAACTCACCAACAGAACATGAATGCAACAAGTTTTGAAACCTATGCAATTGCCATGCACTAGCATACTACTTCTGAACCTAGAGGTTCTATTTAAGCATTGTGGCTAGTTGCCCACAGCCCTAATCACCCATGAAGTCCACATTGTCATGATATCTATTTGTAAAGGGACCTTTGTATGTTCACACATAGAGGCTCCTTTACCTGACGGACCATGTTTAATATTTGGAACATCAGGGTGTGGCCTAGGTACATGATATTGAGGGCACAGTCAACAGCATGGTTCCATTCCTATTTCACTGTTTGAGTATGCTACACTTCACGATTGAGCTTGAGATGTGGGTTGGAGCCAGAAGAATGGCTCTATCTTTCCTTCAACATTTGAGTGTCCTACATATGAATAACGTGTATTTAGAATTCTTGATAGAAAGATCTTTTATGGGTTTGACTCATTCATTAAGTAGAGTAAGGCAATTGCCTCAGGTGGCAGATGGAGGGGAACAACAACAACAACAGTCCTTTGCATGTTCTTTTTGAACCCTTTGGCCATTTTTCTCTGTTCCTCTCTGTTTACCACAGACTGTCATATTACCCTAAACAGACCTATTACCAGTATTCAACTGCCAACCCAGTCATTCAGAATAGGAGAGGGCATCACTTTTGTTTTTTGCCTCAGAAAGAAAAATGTGATGAGCCAACCATCCTTTCCTTACATTTTAAAGTTATCCACGTGAATGGCCATCCACCTACTCTAGTGCCATCCAGTTTTACTAAATAACTTCAAATATTATGTGAAAGTAAGCACAAAATTTCCCTATCTGTTTTCTTCACATCATGCATGTTTTAAACATCTGTCACATCTGTCACTTGGTTGTCATTTTTCAAAATCAACACATCTCAAATGCTTTCGTCTTTCATCAGAGGTATTCCAGTTTCTAGACCTTTTCTACAGCCTTTTCCAGATTTTACTACATCCTTCTGAGCACAGGATGGCCAAAGTTGTATATAATATGTCAAATGCACCATAGGTTTCTAAAAGAGCATAGAATAACATAGAGCTGATGTATTTAAAAATCATTCAACCCATATTAAGATCATAACTTTTAAAAAAACTGTTTTATTAATATAGGAAAATGCCCCCAGAATCATAGACCTTACTGGGAACAGAATCGAAGACTTACCATCTTACTGACTTGCTATCTTACTGTCTTGAATTGTGGAGCGTTCTGCACCCTGAACCCTTGTGAAAGTGGGGGGGGCACTGTACTTTTGCACTTTAAACTCACATCAAATGAAGTAGCAATAGCAGTTACATTTCTATACCACTTATCAGTGAGAAGCAAGTTGAAGACAAAGGGGAAAAGTGGGAGGAGGGGAGAGAAATGAGAACATTTTAAAAACAGCTGGAAAAGTGGGATGACAGAGGAGTAATTGGGACTGTCTCTATCAAATCAGGGTAGTTGGAGGGTGTGCAGAGAACAAATCAAGTGGCATTTGTCTTCCAAAAGAGTTCAGTGACTAGAAAGCTCAAGAGATAATGCCAGAGGGTTATCATTACATCTACTGCCTGAGGCCGCTGCTTCAGTATGCCTAATGGTTAGACCAGCACTACATATGGATAAATACTTATGTAAGAAATCTATGAACTGTGGTTTCTCTCTATGCATAGTGCTGAAAGCCAGAATGAACTCTAGCTTCTAAAAGCTTGAGGAATAGGAGAGAGGTTTTTGTTTTTTTTAAGACGGCTGAATGAAAAGTTCTTCATGTGAGACATATTTGTGCCAACATCATGTTTATATTAACCATCCAGATCCAGGTCTACAGCAAACTTTTCCAGCTCTTGCAGAGGCTGAACACATCTGGGAAGCTTTCCCAGAATTTTGGGTGGGTGTAGACATTGTTCCCCCTCCCCTTTTCCAATTTACATTTGTAGACCAAACTCATTTCAGAGTGCTTGTCTAAAAGCCAAGTCTTCTATGACTTTTATGAATCTATGCAGGCTATGCTAGATGAACACTTATCACTTCTTCTGGCATAAACTTGAGTCCAAACAACCAGATACTTTCTTGGCCAGTGTGCAACTCCAGGCTGAAAGTACAAGGTTCCTTAAATCCCTGGGCAAATGATGCATGGAATCTGTGTCTATATATTGCCTTGGAGATGGTATTTGGATACTGCTTGACATTCCATAGTGTTTGCTACAAAATTTTGGTACCTCACTGAGACAGTGTTGGCAGGTAACAAAGACTTCAACAAATCGTCACTGTATTATGTGATGGCTCATTCAAAAGAATATGGTCAATGTCTCACTCATTCCAATGCTACTTTGATACCCTAACCCCTGCTGCCATCACAACACAACTTTCAGTGGGAGACAATCTCATCTTACCTTAGAAGAATGTGTGGAAGAGCCCTACAGTCCTTTCACAGTTACTGGATTGTCCTGGCAAGGGCAGGTTTAAACAGCCATGTTTTACTGTATAAAAACAAGCTCTTGGGACAAACAGGCAGCTGGTGAAAATCCTGGCCAAGATTATTAAAAGAGTCATGAAAGAAAAAGAGATGGACCATGTAAATAGTATAAGAACACATAAGAGTTAGAAGATTCACATAATCTTTGGCACTGACCATCAAGTGTATACTCTTTGGAAATTCAAAGATAAAGGTATCTGTTCACTGATGTTTTTGATTGGTTAAAGCTTCTGTCTGGTCAGGTAAAGTAAGGGCAAAGAGAAAATTGTCTCCATATTGCATTTTTGATTTGTAATGTGTTATCAAAGAAGATAATTGGACATCCTGAGCACTTCTAATGAGTTAATGATATACATCTTGAGAAAAAAATTATACATTAAGAGTATGATACCAGCTCTACCCAGAACATATTTCCAAGATCTGATATCTTCTTGTACATGAAGATAGCCTATAGTTCCCATATGATACAATCCTCCATGTGAAGTTCAAATAGAAATTTAACCTCTTATCCATTTTCAGACTGGTGGGAAGAAAGATGCAAAATGAAAAATGGAGAATGATGAGACTTCTAATATCCACATTTTGGATATTAGTGTATGATTCTTTCATGTTTAGTTACTATCTAATATATAAAAGTCAAAGTTTGTCTGTTTGTCAGAAGACCTCATATAATTGGCTGTGTCAGGTGAGAAGATCTCATATGATTGACTGGTTGAGAAGATTCTACGGAATCCTGGGATTTCCAGTTTAGGAAGGGGTCTTTAGAATTCTCAGCCAGAGAGCTCTTGGGCCTGGCCAGTTGTTATGGAGATGAGGCCTAGCAGCAAGGAGGAGGGAAGTGGATTACCTCAGAAACCAAACCTCTTTATGTTAACAACTATGAATACAGATTGGATTGGGGAATATAGGGAAAAGTTACAGGTACTAGAGACGACAGTTTGAGGAATCAGAGACATAGGAGCTCAAATCTGTATATTTCAACTGCATCTAATTCCTAAGGTAAGGTAAGGTAAGTCCTAAAGTATTTCTAACAAGAATTGCCTATGAGAAAATAAAATCCCGGGCAACACCGGGTACATATGCTAGTTGCTAATAAATCTATCCCCAAATGATCTGTCTACATGAACCAAAGATAGTAACTATATATACATCACTTAATGAATGCTAAGCATAGGTCATGTTATCTTGAAGCATAACAGGGACACTTCAAGATGACCTTACCACCATGATGTGACATGGTGGATATAAATTCACAATCGGATAATAAAAACTAGCTCCCAAACCATGGATTCCCTTCCTAAATACGTCCTAACTGAAAATGTTTAGAAGGGAATGCAAGATTTCATACTTAGGAAAAATGAGGGGGGAAACTTGTTGACCCAATTAATTAATTAATTAATATCCTACCTTTCTCATAAAACAAGACCCAAGAAGATTTACAACAATATAAAACTATGTTCAGCTAAAATCTTATTACACAAAAGTTAAAAGACAATTAGACAAACAAATCTATAAAGAAAACTCATAGTTAAACCAGTTTAAAGCACATTTGAAACACAGTTAAAAGGTAATAGTAAGATGTTATTTTTCAAGACTGAACAGATTCATTACCAAATTTTAATAACTGTAATTAGTGGTTTATTTGGTTATTTTTAATGTCATTGCTTACTGCTGTTATAACAATTCAATAATGGTTTGTAGTTTTAAGACGATGCTGTTTGGATACGTTTTTGTAAGTGGCTTCTTTAGAAAAAATGATATATGAAATAAATACACTTAAAATCAACTTAACAACATTATGAATACATACATGTAGGCATACACATATCCTAGTCCCACTGGATAATCCACTTGCTGGATTTAAATAGGAGCCTGTTTAAAAATAGACACAATTCATACATTTCCTAAGTCCTAGAAGTAAATTATTACATGTCAATCTTGGCAGAGGGAAACAGCATAACATCTGGCAAACTGGTTTGGGACTGACTTCATCCAAAGGGCTAGCCCAGAGAAAAGGCAAACTTTGCAACATGGTTCCTTTCCCTCCTTACACCCACCCCATCATCTTCCCAAGAATTTGGTTAGGAAATCCTTTCTGTTCCTTGCAATTTTCTATTTGCAGTCTTTGTGAGACTGAATATAAATTGGCTGTAGTTTCTCAGATACAAAACGAGTGTGTACTCTGCAAGCACAGAATGTTCCAGTGTACAGACAGAGCATTTCAGTATCTATGATCACAGAAGGTCAAGGTTCTGACCCGCCTTTCATCCTTACTCCTTCAAGGAATGTTGGCAGTTTTTGTAGCTATTACTTCTGCACATGCATGTGGAAGGTGTGTGCTGTGTAGGTATTACGCTGAAAGTGCACAGGAGTAAAGACAGAGCAGGGCAAAATGAGAATGTGGCCAATTCTTCTCCCTCCCCTCATTAAATTTTCCTTCAGTCCTCACGTTTCTAGCATTGCAGAGAGTGCAGCACTGAAAATTATTCACACCTGGAACTCTTATATTGACTGTATTTACATTTCCTTGGAAACTTTGCCTGGTAGTTTTATTTTGGTTCCCAAACAGTGGCTGGAATTGACAATTGCAGTTACAAAACAGTAACCTAGAGTTACATGTTCGTAATTTATTTGTATTTACAATACCTAGGGAACATATAGGGATCGTAAAAGTCCCCCAGACCTGACTTACTAGCATCAGACACTGTGAGTGACAGGGGTCTGTTCTTCTGTTGGTCAGGACAAAAGAGATTGATGGTTCCACCGCTTTCCTATCAGCAATTTATGGTGTGAGGAGAAATTGCAACAAGGATCTGCTTCTGATTGTTGTGCCAGAGATTGTTCATAGGCTGAGGGGTTGGAAACATCAGTTTGCTGTGTTCCAATCAACAGGAGAACAGATCCCCATCACTCACAGCAACTGCTGCCCTATAAGGCACTATTGGCAGAGAGCTGGGCCAGGAGACTTAACTAAGTACCTGATCTCAGTCAGAATTTCTAACTGTTTGATTGAATGCTACAAATTTGGGGAATTACAGAAAATATAATTCGGGAACAGAATTCTTATAGGAGGCAGTTCCCACATCCTCCTCCCGATAGCTACACTCCTGGGCTACAGCATGGATAGCATAACCCCACTGTCCACTCACATTTATTTGAGAAGGAAGTAATATGCACACCAGCCTTACTGCTCAGCAACATTTAATGGATTGATTTCACTGAAATATTGATATGCTGCCCTGTATCCAAGGATCTCAAGGGAAATGTACCATAAAATAAACTCAAACAATTTAAAAGTTAGAATATAATTTTCATATACCCTCTAACATTTCAGAGATGAAAAATGGAACACATGTGGCTAGGCATCAGAGCATGGTCAAGATGGCAAATATTATTTGTGAGGAAGAACACAAAAGCTAAGAGAGGCTGCAGCAGTTTCCTTTTGCCTGAGCCTACTGGGAAAGGCAAGATTCCCTCCTGTCTTTTCTTCTCCCTCCTACTAAGTTCGTTGAATGAAAACTACTTTTTCAGTTTGAATTCAGATTGCAGCAAATGAAGAAAGCTGTGGACAAAAGGGTAAAATGGGAAGAAGAGGGGAAAAACTGGGACATTTTAAAAGGATTTGAAAAAGTGTTGTTATGTACAGGTACAGTAAGCATCAATCCTAGTTGCACAGGAATATACCATTCAAATAAAAAGCACCAAGTCTAAAGAAAGCAGTGCTTCTTTTCTGCAAATCTCCTCAACCCTCCTGCTCAGAGGATTAGAGAAGCGAGGCCAAGTTCTGAGATCTTTGGTGGAATCCAATTTGTACTTTAAGATTCCCTATTTTACAGAAGTCAAGGTCAAACTATTAGAATATCATCTTAAATCTTTTGGTGACAGTGCAAAGTGTTCTGACTAAAAGGTAGGATTAGCCAGAGGAAATACAGTTCACGGGTAGAATATCAATCAAAGAAGGCCCTGGAAAGTTCATAATGAACATAAATGAAAGAGTTAATGAACGTATTAGATTTAAATGTTGAATCAAGGTTAGTTATTGAAGATAGCTTAGCTTGACAAAAGACCTCTAACAAAGACCTATTGCCTTCTTGATTTCCCCAGTTTTATTGACTGAAATTAAGAAAGCATTTCTTCAAATGAGAATTAAATAAAAGCACAGTAGCACAGAACCCTGACCTCTAACTATTTAGAATAATTGCTTTGTCCATAAAAAAAAAATTAGCTCCTGATTAATGCTACCTATCTCTCTGGGCGGGTGAAAAATAATAATGACTTCACCATAAAACCAGCCCTTTCGAACAGATATTAATGGTGAGAAAAACATATCTGCCTTCCTGGGGCCCTTTCACACCACACAGTTATAGCACTAAGGCCATTTCTGCCCTACACAGTTACACTGCTATTATTCTACCTTCAACATCTCGTGGAATTCTGGGATTTGTAGTTTCCTGAGGTCAAAGAGCTCTCTGGCTAGGAATTCTAAATGCTGCTCCCTAAACTGCAAACCCCAGGATTCCATAGGATGTTGAAAGTTGAATAATAGCATTATAACACTGTAGTGCAGAAATGGCCTATAATTCCACTTTAACTGTCTTGATTCCAGCCTGTGGAAGCCCAGGGTCTGTGGTTTGGTAATGCACTAGAACTCCTTGGCTGATAATTCTAAAATCCCTTACCTAAACTGCAAATCTCAGAATTCTATAAAACAGAACCATGGCAATTCAAGTGGAATCATAGCACTATGCCTGTGTAATGTGAAAGTGCCCTAATAGCCAGACACACAGAGATGCTTTCAAATGTTCAATACTTTCTGATATGTTGGTGTTATGCTAAACACTGAGATATTTCCTCTCTATCAGGGATGCACAACTGCTGCAACTCAAGGGGTCAGCTTTTTGACTTGGGCCCTTTCCACAACTCACCCATTTTGGGCACTGGGGTGCAGTGCTTGCGCAAGCAGCCTCCGGAGAGAGGCTCTCATGTCCGGGGTCCTTCGGCTCCACATGAGCTTCCTGCTCATGCGAGAGCCCCACCTCTTCCTTTCGCAGTGCAGCCTGGGATCTTCCCAGGCTGCACTGACACAGGAAGCGCGACTGGCCCGGCTGCCGAGGCTCCACACGCAAGGTAAGTGCGCGTAGGGCCCTGCAGCAATGCACAACCACTCAGCATTTTTGGTTTCAAGCTGAAAATGAAAAAATGCGTACATGGTCCGTGTCAGGCCCTGGAGCATCACGCAAATGTGAGTGCGTCGTGTGGACCACTCCTCACATTTGCGCGATGCTCAAGGGGCCCTTTTCCATCAAAAATGCCATGCAAAAAGGGCCTTGGAGAACACACAGACTGTCAAAAATGCCATTTTTAAAAAAAGTGATCCTAACTCTACTTCTGGCTTTAAAAGGGAGGCTATTACTGTCAGGTCAGCTTTGCTCTCCCTCCCATGCGTTCCAATGCCATATAGTGCTCTAATATTTGATGTCATGTAATACCACATACTTTGCCAAGCAATGTCATGTCATATTATTTGCTGTGTAGTGCTTTGCTGTTTGATACTATGGAATGCTTGGGATAAAAGGGCTGAAAGGGGATGGTGAAAAATGAATGAGACAACAGTGTTTTGGGAAATGAAGGAATGTTACTTCAATGAACATTGATATGGAAAAGAACAAACAAAGGCATTTGCGCACTACACTGTTATAATGCTATTATTCCACTTTCAACATCCTATGGAATCCTGGAGTTTGCAGTTTAGGGAGGGGCATTTAGAATTCTAAGTCAGAGAGCTCTTAGGCCTCAGTCAACTACAAACCCCAGAATTCCACAGGTTGTTGAATGTGGAACAATAGCATTATAACAGTGTAGTTGTAATGCTATTATTCCACGTTCAACTGTGGAATTCTGGGGTTTTTCATTTACTGAGGACAAATTAATTAAACTATCAGGTATATCAAAAGCAATTTAAACCATGAATAAAAAAGAAGGAAAAAGAAAAAAATATTCAACACCATAGAGCAGCCTTCCCCAACTGGATATATTCCAGAAGTTTTTGGACTACAGCATCCATTAACGCTGAGCATTGGCCATGCAGTCTGGAGATGATGAATACTGTATTTCAAAACATTTGGTTGGTGCTAGACTGAGGAAGGGGGCCATTGTGTTCAATTACAGTGAAGAACAGGAGGGAGGAGGGAGACAGGGGACATCTATCTCATCCCCTTCCCCCTTCCTGCCCAAATGAGTGAGCAAATGCACGCGGCCTCTCTCCTCTTATCCCATCTTCTTCCCTCCTCCCACCTGCACGAGTGCGCAAGAGAGTGTGAATGCAGGTACCCCCCTCCTCCTGTCCCATCTCCTTCTCCCCAAGAATCCTCAAATAATCAAATTTGCAAATGCCTAGCCCACAAACATGGAGGGCTGACTGTACTTATAATTAACTCCTTTTTAAATGTAAGAATGGTCTCTTAAATTCTAAGATACTAAGACAAATTTCACTCTTTTCAAAGAGTAACTTTTAACTCTTTTTGTAATTTTTAGAGTTGCAAAATTGTATGCATGTTTTGTACTACAAACCGTTGGCTTTTAGCATTCTGATTTTTGTGAGTGTGTGTATGTTTTTAAAGTGTTTATTTATAGCTAGTTTCAAATAACAAAAAGGTTCAGTATTTTTAAAATTATTTTTAAAAGTATAACAAGCTGTATTTAAAATTCAAGTGTAATATTAACTTTGGGACACTGCAATGGATTCTTTTAAAAATAAAATAAATCCAAACTGTGATGCTTGGCACAAGGGCATTCTGGCACCTTCCTACACCACTGCTTTACCAAATACTGTTGACGATCATGGTGTAGAGCAATAATGAATTCTCCAGTGAGTTGTGGTGGAGGGACAATATGCTCACATGGCAGGGAACTCAGCCAGCCATATTCTATCCTTTTTTTTTTTAATATAAAAAGGCTGCAGTCCTATAGACCTTAGCAGAGCCTGCAACAGGCCTCCAGCAGAGAGTAAGAGAAAGACAGAAAGAGAGAGAAGAAGAGAGAGGGGAGAGAGAGAGAGAGATCCTTAGAAAAGGAGAGACCTGGAAACCTTGAGTGTTCCTTTCCCAGCGTACCACAGAAATCGATGACTCTTGCCTCTCTATCACCTGAATTCGAACACTAATAAAAGAAAAAAAAAGTGTATTGAGAGTCATATCTTGAAGGAGACTTAGGGCTTTTTCGCACTTTGGGAAGAAAACGGGGCAGTCTGTTACTCACCAGACTGGCACGCTCCCTCCGACGATCCACACTGATCCGGAGCAGTGCGTGCCCGCGCTACACACTGCTCCGGGGATGAAAATGGAGGCCTCCAATTGGTGGAGGCTCTCCACCAACCAGAGAAGCTCGCCAGCCAGAAGCCCGCCCCTGGAAGATCTGCAGCCTCGCGCTGGTGCGAGCCTGCAGATCTACACAGGAACGCAGCGACAGACTGGGGCGCTCCAGGCTATTGAAAGACCTGTTTTAAGCGGTCTTTCAATAGCACGGTGAACCACCAGTTCTGGTCATTCCAGAGCGGGCTGAAGTCCGAAACTACAGAAAGTAGTCCGGACCCAGTTCGCCCCCAAGTGCAAATGTCCTTGCTGGAGGATGCGCTGCCCCATTTTAAAAACAAAGTGCAGAAAAGGCCTTAGAGAAGACTTTGGATCACTATGTGGGATTCATTTCGGTACCCTCCCAAATCCCAGATGTTCTTTGAGCATTTGTCAGGTGATGGAATGCAGGCCTGATTCTGGAGCTGGCATGCAAAATTTCCTTCTCGTTGAATCCAAGGATTAACCACATAGAGTTTTGTTCCAAAGTGTGATGCTTAATACCTTCAAAGCTGTGGTTTAAAACAACTCATAATGTTACATGTTAGAGAGGACATTCCTTTGATCGTCACCGTTACTGTTATGCTGTTGAAGAATACAGGAAAGTGCTCTCTAGTTCACCCCATGGTTGAGACACAAAGAGAACCTCTCTCCCTTTCTCACAGCTGATCCAAGTGTGTGACCTGTGCCACTCTTTGGAGCAGCCAGTCTAGCAAGGCTGCTCTCTTGCTTCCCATCCCTCCCATGAACACACCAATGGCCTTTCTACACTACAATGTTATAGTGCTATCATTCCACTTTCAACATCCTGTGAAATTCTGGGGTTTGTAGTTTCCTGAGGCCAAAGAGTTCTCTGTCTGAGAATTCTAGATGCCCCTCCCTGAACTGCAAACCTCCGGATTCCATAGGATGTTGAAAGTGGAATAACAGCACTATAACAGGGGTAGTGCCAAGATGGCCATAGCTAGTTTTGGGCATTATATTTTAACAAGGTCATTGACAAAATGGAGCATGTCTGCAGGAGGGCAAACAGGATATTAAGAGAACTTGCAACCAAGTTCTGTCAGGAACAGTTGAAAAACATGGGTATGTTTAGCCTGAGAAGGAGAAGATTAAGAGAAGACATGATAGCTGTCTTTAAATATTTATACTACATGTTGAAGGGCCCGGGCAAACAAAAAGGCCTTTGCCTGGTGCTGAATAATGTCAAAGCTGGCATTAGGAAAGCCTCTCTAAAGTATAAAGTTAATGCATTGTTTGAAAAGTATTTGGGCCTACTTCCAATTGCTAGATCAAGCTAAAGTAAACCCACTGAATCTATGGGGTTTGCATTAGAGTTAACCTATCATTCAGAAACTGATTTGGTAGGTGTCTTCCAAGAGCCTGTGTGATGTAGTGGACTCCAGGAGACCAGAGTTTGGCCATGAAAACCCACTGGGTGACATTAGGCAAGTCACATTCTCTCAGCCTCAAAAGAAGGCAATATCAATCCCCTTCTGAACAAATCTTGCCAAAATACCCCAGTGATATGTTCACCTTAGGGTCAAATGACTTGAAAGCACACAGCAGTCACAACAAGAACCACAGTTTCCTCTAGCTGGGCCTAGTGCCTAGATTTAGGCATTTGAATTTAAAAGTAACACTGTCAGATAAGTCGAGGATTTTTAGTGGACCAACTGGTTGAAATCGTTGATTATATTGATATTCTGACCACAGTCCTATTGACTGACAAAATTATATTGGTATTAGAGGAGACAGCTGACATGATGGGGGTGGGGAAAACAGCAGCAAAAGCCATTCTCACCAGGAGAAGAAGCCGCTCTGCCGCTCTTCTGATGGAGACAGGTTTCATTGCTATCCCTCCATGACCCACTAGATAAAAGGCTTAACCTGGTGTAACAGACACTTGGGCTAGCATAAGTCATCAACATTATTCTAGCCTCTGCATAGTACATATCAAATCTGGTCTATTATGTTCTACTGTTCATCAAAAATCTAGATACTGTGATCATGGAATGACAAGCAGGAGACTGCATGGGTTGATCTGTGAAGAAACACCATGAATGATCTAAATTTGCTTGCCTTCCTAAACAAATAAATAAGTGGAGATGTTCACAGTAGGCTTGGCTTTCTGAATTTAATAATATGAAAAAATGTATTGGCCCATATAATCCTAAATCTCAAAATGCTGATACAGTTGAAAACTAACTCTCTTCTGTGAGTAGGTTTACCAGATTGAAAACTGGAGGCAGTTCCTGTACCTTAAACAATTGTGTAAAAGGAGGGTTTTTTGCTACATGGCGGTGTGACAAGCAATACCTGCTGAAATTCCTTCTTCCACGCAACCATTAAAAGTTAGCAGTTGCGTTTCTCTACCACTTATCAGTACAAAGCACCCCCTAAGCAGTTTACAATGTTTTTAGCTAATTGCCCCCAACAAGCTGGGTACTCATTTTACCAACTTGCAAAAGGATGCAAGGCTGAGTGAACCTAGAGTCCTGCAGGATCAAACTCACAACGTTGTGGCTGCAGTACCGGCATTTAACCACTGCGCCACCAGGGCTCTCGCTAAAAGCACAGGAGCTGCTTCCAGTTGTCAATCTGGCAACCCTATCTGTAAGGTACACCCCACAAAGAAGTGTGAATCCCTTCTGAAACATGAAAAATCTATTATAAAGCACCTAAGGTTCATGCAATAAGACACCTCTCACAAGATAGCTTTGCAGGAAGTCAGCAAGTCATGGGAGTCCTTCTTGTGCCTTTCAAGCACAGCCTCAGAGGCAGCATTTAGCTGTGTTTGTTTTAAAATCTACTAAAAGCTAAGTATGAATAAAAACTAAGAAAGCATGTGAACTTGGGAAAATGGATATTGTTCCTCTATCACTAGAAAGACAGGAATGGGGTTAGAAGAGTATCAACTGTCTCCACCAAAACAACCCACAAATAAGTGTTGGTGCCACAGACAGCATTACAATTACTCAACACTTTATGAGAACAAATGGAGGAAAAGAGACTCACAAGACCTTCCACTGCTGTTTCCAGAAATTAGTGTGGGAATCATTCACTAGGGCTATTTTTGCCTTATACTGCACAGCGATGATGATATGTTTAACGTCACTGCTTAATGTGCATTCCTTGGCTCAGAAGAATCTGATGCATGAGTGGATGGCTCTTCAAAAGCTCCCCTGGCTGCTGATAATAATAAAATGACTGTCCCATAGTATCACTCCCAGCAATAATATGCAAAGCAGCTCACAGAGATAGTGTATTTTTGCAACTACACATCTTCCCTTGGGAAGAAACTCTGAAGGAATCCCATTCCATTTAATGGGTCTCTGAACACTAATAACTAATCTGCATTAACATGGCAAGATTTTGCGTGGAAGAAAAAAGATCCTGTCATCTTTTCCTTAGGACTCTTTTTAAAAGAAAACCATTTCCCTCCCCTTACCCAGATGGAAACATATGCACCATTTTCTCCAACTGTAATGAACTTCTTTGGAAGAGTGGATTTTAAAAAAAAAAAATTAAAAAAGCAGAGGGAATCAAAAAGATACATAGATCAGAATAACAGGAAAGACTGGAGTTCCCAGTGAATTCCCACTACCCATCATCATCATCATCATCATCATTTCAGTCCTACAGTATACCAGATGTTACTAGCTGGGCAATTTGAGCATCAGTAATTTGGATTCTGTCCTAGAATCTAGGAATCAGTGAGATGTTTTTTGAGCATCAATTATTTGGATTCTGTCTTAGAATCTCAGGGTCAGTGAGGTATCTTCAGATAATATGGCATGTTCCAAACAGTGTTTCTCTTTGTAATTGTACTAATGTGATTGTGTCTATGGAAATTCATAGAAATATTTTGTCAGGTAATTTGGAATCGCTTTCAGAGCACCTATCAATACTGGAACCACACATGTTTTCTTTTCCCAGGACATCTGCAGGAATTAGAATTAGGCAGTTCTGTAATACCTGTATCCACCAAAGGGCCATTGTTAGGTTCTTACACAGAGGAGCCAGCAAAGTGACTGATGCTCATTGGAACCAATGCACAGCTGGACCAATGCACATTGGGACTGTTCTGCAACAGGACACTGACTAGGAAGTACCAGTGCACATTGGGACATTCTTGCCCAGGTGCCATCACAATTCACTAACAGGGTTTCTTAGTGCCTCTGCTACATAGCCAAGATTATGTAAAGTTACCTTACACCATGGTAGAGCATTCAGCCATCATCACCATCACCATCATTTTATATTCCTCCATTTTCCAAACTCTGTGACTCAAAGCAGTTTACCAAAATTTGAAAAGATATAGGTACCAGTGACAACATTATATGCAACAGGTGGCTTTTTCTGGTAATGGTATTCCATTTATAAATCACGTAATAACTGGTCCTGTCCTGACCATTTTCTGTGTGACCAGCAACCCTGACTTATTTGTTTTTTCTTTTTTACCTTTGCGGGTATGCTTTCATGGGCATTTTGAGGAGATTCTTCCCCAAATTTAAATTATCATTCACAACAACAATAACAACATTGTTACCACCCAGTCTAGCACAATGAATTAGAGGTGTGCACAGAACCAATTAATCAAAGACATTCTGCCAACTGTACATCAAGTCACAAAACATATAGCATGCATATATGGTATGTGTCACCATGGAGTGAAATGTTTGTAAAAAGAGCACATTTTTCTACCCTGTCTTGAAAGGTTAGAAGAAAAATGTACCTGATTGATGACTGATTGATTGATATCTCATATTTCTCCCAATACTGGAACTTGAGGCAATTCACTAACTAAAAAAAAAAAAAGTGAAAAATATCCATGGGGTGGGGGAGCCAATGAAAAATCTCCTGTTGATGGTGTGGGGCATTTTCCTTTTTTCTCTCTTTCCCCTAAAAGCATTTGGTGATGAGTTGTCCTTCGAGCCTCAAAATGGCCTTGAGGGCAACAGGTAACCCATAAACTCCACTTTGCAGTATAGTCAGCTCTCCATATTTGTGAGTTTTACTTTCACAGATTTTATTATTTGTAAATTTCTGCATTCTTTGGCCTCCCACCTCAAGCCCTTCTCTTCTGGGAGAACCTTCTCTCTCCAGAGCTTCAATAAGGTCACACAACCCTTTAAAAACCCAACTCTGGTCCTCCTCGTCCTCCACCAGCCACTGCCTGGCCACCTAAGAATGGTTTGGGCCCTGATTTCTCAGCACTATGAACCCTCTCCTCATGTCCTTCCCTGCAACAAAGGAAGGAGATGGAAGGAGAAGTATTGGTCCATCATACTGACTCACACTTTACCTCTCCTATCCCTGACCTACTTTAGATCCTGAGTGATCTCCCCATCATGCCTTGGGCCCCTTCTCACACATTTTTCCTCACACATTTTCATATTTATAGTTTTCTCACTTTTTGCAGGAGTTCTGCACCCTAACTCTAGCAAATGTGGAGGACTGACTGTATATACTGCATACTAAAGTTGCCTACCTGGGCTGCCTACATGAGTCCTCGTCCTCTGAAGTCCATCCTTGAACACAGTGTAACAGTTGTTAGAGTGTGGAATTAGGACTAGGGTATCCATACTACACAGAAGCAAGTAAGGTAATTTTTTACAAGTAATGTAGCACAGTTCTATCCAAGTCTGATTCATAGAATCATAGAGTTGGAAGAGACCACAGGGGCCATCCAGTCCAACCCCCTGCCATGCAGGAACACACATCAAAGCATTCCCAACAGATGGCCATCCAGCCTCTGCTTAAAAACCTCCAAAGAAGGAGACTCTACCACACTCCGAAGCAGCATATTCCACTGCCGGACAGCGCTGACCATCAGGAAGTTCTTCCTGAGGTTCAGGTGGAATCTCCTTTCCTGCAGCTTGAATCCATTGTTCCTTGTCCTAGTCTCTGGAACAGCAGAAAACAAGCCCGCTCTCTCCTTGACATGACATCCCTTCAAATATTTAAACATGGCTATCATGTCTCCTCTTAACCTTCTCTTCTGCAGACTAAACATACCCAGCTCTCTAAGCCGTTCCTCATAGGGCTTCATGGCTTCCAGACCCTTCACCATTTTGGTCGCCCTCCTCTGGACATGTTCCAAAATTCCTTAATTTTGAACCAGCTGAAGCTTCAACACCATTTCCAAAAATTGGAACCATGTATAAATGCAGTAGTTTAACCTGGTGGTAACTTCTAGAGCAGTGGTTCTCAACCTGGGGTCCACAGACCCTTGAGGGTCCACAAAGTCCACAGAGGAGGTCTGCAAAGTCCTGCTGCTGGACACCAACAGCAGCAGCAGCAACAGTTACAGGTCAGCAGAGGGACATTTGGGTGCCAAAACTGCTTCCTCATTTGCAAACGAGGGACACAGTTTGGGCACACAGGCATACACACGCCTGCCACTGTGTTCCCCTCCTGCCACATCCCTGATGAAAGGGACACAGTGGCGATCATGCATGCATACCCAAACCATGACTCTAGAGACTGGGATTTGAATCCTCACTCAACCACGGAAACCCACTGGATGACCTCAGCCAAGTCATATTCTCTCAGCCTCAGAGAAAGGCAAAAGCAACAAATCTTGCTGAGAAAATCCCTATGGCCATTTCCGCATTACACTGTTATAGCGTGATTATTCCATTTTCACCATCCTATGGAATCCTGGGATTTGCAGTTTCGGGAGGGGCCAGCCAGCCCCTCCCGAAACTGCAAACCCCAGGGTTCCACAGGATGTTGAAAGTGGAATAATTACGCTATAACAGTGTAGTGTGGAAATGGTCTATGATAGGTTCGTCATAGGGTTGCCATGAGTCAGTTTTCAAAGGAGAGAGACATGATGGCTAGAAAGAACCTCCTCCTGTTAGCAACACTTTGTTGTTGTATGCCTTCAAATCACTTCAGACTTCTGGCAACCCTAAGGTGAGGCTATCACAGCTTTTTTGGGGAGGGCAAGATTTGTTCAGAGGGAGTTTGCTTTTATCTTCCTGTGAGGCTGAGAGAATGTCACTTGCCCAAGATCATACAGTGTTTGAGTGGCAACTTGAATCCTTGTCTCCAGATGCCATAAATAAATAAACATTTAAATAAATAAATCTGAATTTAAATATTTAAATCTTGAATTAAGTTTTGGGACCCCAGGCAACAAATCCTATTTACAAAGGCTCCCCAGAAAAGAAAAGGCCAAGAACCACTGTTCTAGAGCATACAGCCCCCAAACACTTTTTTCCTGACATCATTTTACCATCCACTGTTCTATAGGTTGGTCTTTAAAAAGATTTTTACATTTCACAAAGGAAAGCATATGCTTCCACTACGTGCTTACTTAGCTTCCTGACACATTTTACATAAGCTGTTGGGAAAAATTCAGAGGAGACGGCTTCAGACTCATTTCTCAGCCACCCCAAGTTCAAAGCTTTCATTATCTCTTGTATTTAAAATGTTCTGCTTTTCCCTTAGGATGATTTTTTTTTCTACTTCTTCATCTACTCGTGATAGGCTTTTTGTCAAATAGGAATTGCCTGCAAAAGGAAAACCTTTGAAAAGTGATATCTTTTATTCTTTCCCCCTTTTTCCCCACATAGTATTTCCAAAGCAGATCAAAGTAAGGAATAGCTAAGTTATTAGGAGAGTGGGACTTTGACTACTGTACATTCAAAGATGTGGGAGTGTATACATTCAAAGTTTCCTGGAGAGGAGGCTTAAAATAGTATACTGTAGTAGCTCAAACCAAATCAGATGCTTTTGAGGGCTTGGGATTTTTTTTGGGGGGAGGGCTACAGCACTCAGAATCCCCTAGAGATTCACCACTAGATAACTTTAGCAGAAAGCTCTAAGCACCTCATCAAACTACAAATCCCAGGATTGCATAACCTAGAGACATAGCAGTTAAGTAGTTGTCAAACTGATATAACTATGTAGTGTAGATGCAAACTAAGCCCATGTATAAATTTGTGGCCATTTCCGCACTAGCCTGTTATAGCACTATGATTCCACTTTCAACATCCTCTGGAACCAGCTGGAACCAGCTCAAACCAGCTGGCCCCTCCCAAAACTGCAAACCCCAGGATTCCAGAGGATGTTGAAAGTGGAATCATAGCGCTATGACAGGCTAGTGCGGAAATGGCCTGTGACTGTGATAGAACCCCTCTTCAGCTTGGCCCCACAGTTTCACTTCTTGGCTTCCTATCACTCACCTTGCATTTTCCTCCTTCAAAATCCCTCCCTGGATCTGGTACTCAGGCTTCAAGACGACCACTGTCCTAGACAAGTGGCTGTGTTGATCAATGGGTTCAGTGTGAGGACATGTGACCAGTTCATCTTAACAATTATTAAAATAAAACATCCAGACCAGAGCTGTAGAAAAAGAGACCAGTAAAGACTTCTCATATAACAAACAAAATAAATATGTACCCTAATGCCAGTTCCACACACCCAGTACAGAGTAACCATTCTGTTTCAAACCAAGTAGCACTTTTCCCTGAACTCTTCTGACATTTTCAGGTCCTCAAAACCCAGTTCAGATCTTTTCCATTCCTTTCTTCCTAACTAGTCCTCATACTCTATTTCTGACTCCATAAACTCTATTTCAACCTGGCCTTATCTAATCTTTACCAACCAAGCCTCCAGATTATATCATTTCCAACATAGGCAACCCTTCACAGCATTCCATGAACTGTAGTTGGCTGGTTCTCCCCAGGCTTGCTCAGCTTCTTCCTTCACGGTGATATATTGCAGTATGTTTAATGGAGGACAAGCAGGAAACCAAGTGTTACAAGAAACAATTGGAAAAAGTTGATTTAGCTCAGAAAGAGAAGACATGATATGAGTATTCATATCTGAAAGGTCACACAAAAATGAAGGACATTTTACGTTGCCCTAGAGGCCAGGGCTTAGTGTGGGAAAATCTCCAAAGAAGCAGCTTTTAGCTAAGCATTAGGACAACATTTGTTGGGCTGCCTTCAAGGGGGTCCCCTCTGAGGGACATATTTAATCATGGTGGGGGTCCCCTTTGAGGAACATATTTGATCATCTGCTAAACAGCCATCTGTCATTGCGGTTCCATCTTTTCTTGGCCTTCAGGCTTCCTTCCAACACTGTGAAATTTATGAGGCACAATCTAAACACTTCCCAGCTCACACTTTTTGTCCCTACATAGGAGCAACCCACATTTCCATAACTACATTTTTGGTGTTGCTGTTCTTAGCTCTTACTTTTGCAGATCTGTGTCATGAATCTCCTTCTTTATAGTCATGCATGCATGCATGCTCCAGAAATCTCTTGGGAACCAACTTAAACATCATTTGTCATTTACATGTGTTTTCATTTGATTGAAAAGTTTCTAAAGTCCCCTTATTTCATTTCATTTCATTTCATTTCATTCCAACAACAAACAATAAACAGAGTCCCATATATCTCCCGGGTTTGGCTGAAAAATGCCTCTGCCACAGATCTTTGGGCCTCACAAAAGTGATATGTTTTCAATGCCAAAGGGTTAAAAGAGGACACTCTGGAATCATCTGGAAATCATTAAATGTTACAAAGCCCCGAGAAGATAAAAGTTTCCATTTTCTAAAATGTAAATCAAAAACATATTCATTAGTATTGCAAAACAAACATGCAAATCTTTGCCACTTCAAGAGCCTGGCTAAATATGTACAAGGGCAAAACCAAAAAATACATCTGGTCCTCGGTTAGGAAAACTTGCCTTTTCATTTTTTTATCTAAAGAGCTTGTCTGTCTTCTATGGTCGGCTTCTTGGGATATAACAGTTCGTAATAGGCATCTGAACTAAAGAATGAAATAAACAGAGATAAAGCCTGTGTCCTGGGGTATATGTGCACAGCATGTATTTACAAATGGTGCTGATGAGATTACTCTTCCTTATGCCTTCATGCGCACCAAATGTTTATGAATCATTTAGTACAGGCTTTGGGAGATTATAAGCGTTTTATGATGGTGTTCAAAAGATAAAATGTATGGTTTGTATATAATTGCTGCACACCTTTTTAATCTCCCATTTAGCCAATGTTCTCATTCAGGCATGTGTGTGTGTGTGTGTGTGTTATAAGGCAGAGGAGCTCCAAGTGATCAAAGCAACATTTTACTGTGCCCAAATTTGGATGCAATGTCGGGCACAGGGAATGTCTTACATCATAGCAATGACAATAAGGGGAAGGGCTGGCAGTGCTTGACTCGTTCTCCTTTACGATGATTTACTTACTGTCTGGCAATCTGTTCCTCGCATGATGTTTGTTTCCCATAAACAGTTTCAACATGAAGGAGCGGGGTATCAAGATAACAGCCATCATCCGTCATGGCAGAATACCAACCAGGGCTGGCAAGAAAACAGACCATCAACCAGTTTCTCAGAGAGTTGTCAGGAAGGAGCAACTGTTTCCCCAGTGTCTTGCACAGTGTCACTCGAACCCTGACTGTTAACCTTTTTGGCACCATTGTAATTTACAGGAACTAACTGAAAGCAAATGTGTGTGGAATTGGGTTGTTTCCATTCTGAAAGGGCTTGCTTTGAGCCTATCAAGAGTCAGAGTACTGTAGAAATGCCCTCCATATTAAGATTGCTGTTTCTTCTTTTAAAAAAAAAAAAGGAAAGAAACCATGCTTTTTTGCTCCAAAAAGGGGAGGAATTACACTCCAGACTATCTATGTAAAGGCCAGTCTGATCCTAAGGGCAGATTCATTCAAATGCAGGCATAGAAAGTATATCCCCATTCCCAGAGGCATGAAATGTACATGACAGCTCAGAAGTGAGAAAGCAAGAATGTGAAGGCTTAACACTACCTCCCAGTCAAAAAGGCTGATGTTGCACAGCTGTACACATGAAACTTTTCTAGATGAAAACTGGAATGCACGTGGACAAACAACATCATAGATGGTCAAGATGGCAAACATTAGTTAATAAAGAACAGGCACAAACTAAGAGAGTCTGCAGCAGAGGGCTTTTGTCTGAGTCCACTGGGAAGAGCAATATTCCACTCCTACCTTTCATCTCTCTCTGCTAACTACTTTTGTACTTTGAACTAAATTAGCAACAACTGAAGTAAGCTAAAGACAAAGTGGGGGAGTGAGAGGAAGAAACAAAAAGTGGACATTTTAAAAGTAACTGAAAAAGTGGGACAACAGAGGATCAATCAGGTCTGTCCCTGCCAAATTGGCAAAATTGGAGGATGTGTACACCATGTTATTCTATGCACTTGAAAAACGCACCTGCTATCCATGGAAGCTTAGTAGCTTTAGGCCCAGATTGGGGAATCTAAGGATACAGGGAAACTGCCTTTTATCAGGTAAGACTCCTTGTCTATTTATCCCATTGTTGTCACTGGCTTCTTGGCCCTTTTGACTGGTGAAGCTAGCTGTTGATTCTGAAAATTTCTACATAGAAAATGGATGCTTTAACACTGAACTACAATCTAATTCCCAAAGATATGGCCTTTTTATTATCTCTGGTACCAATCCCAGGGGATCTGAGTTCATGGCCGTAGGACTAGAAAATTAGAAAGGCCTGACCATACACCACTAAGAACAGTATTTACCAAGGTCTTACTCAAGTGATAGCACAAGAAAAGAAATGTTCAAACCAGACCTTAAGGGGAACACATATTTCCTCTGATAAAGCTGTTTTCCTCCTATACTGGGATTTCCTCAGAAATAACTCAGCAACCAGACTTGTAAATCGAGCCTTTGTTTGTCTTCTAATAACCAGTCAAAAATACAGCATGATAAATGCAAAATACACAGGTGAGGACAATCATGTGTATCTTTCTTCACTGGAGGGAATATTTCTTCTAAATATATGCTAACAGATCATCTGGTTAGACCTGCATGCAAATTAAGCTGCACCTCTTAACCAAATCTATAAGAGCTCTGTGGCTAAAATAGAGGAGTTAATTGTGTAAAACCTTGGTGGTCCTGCCACACTCCAATGCTACACTTGAATGCTTTTAAAAGAGCAGCTGGTGTTTCCTGCTGGTTGAAGCTTTGGAAGATAAAGACAGTGGGATGGATTCATTCATATACCTATCTTGTGAAGTGTTTCGACCATGGCTTGTGACAAAACTCCCACAGAAGACCATATGTGCATAGAATTTTAATTTAATTTAATCTAATCCAGTAAATCTTTTCTGAAGTTCTTTTTTAAAGGAACAAACTGCCCATCCATTTGGGTGCTTTTAATATGTCTCCTTGGCAACAGCATGCCACCACAATTGTTTGTTCAGTCCTTGTAATCTGTCCCAGATATCCTAGCCCCCTGCAGTGCAGAGGATAACAACCTAACAAAACAAAACAAAAAAATTGGGGTGGGGAAGGAACAGAGATCTCGCACTCTGGAAACAAAAAGGAAGTTAACCATTTCCTCCAACATTTATCTCACTTCATTTTTTTATTAAACCAACATGGTCATTGCAAGGTATAGGCAGTGGCATTTGATTTAGAAATCACACAGAAAGACTGCAGCAGGGCAAGATTAAAGAGTGCTGAGACTTTGATCTATATCAAGTTCAGAAAGTCCCATGGCATTATCAAAGGGATGCATACAATTCTAACAGATTTCTTGGTGTTTTTGAGAATTGGTTATTTCATTTAATTTTTAACATTAAAGAACAATTTAAAAACTGCAACAAACTATCATATTAAAAACCAGGCAGTAAATGAAAAGCGGGGGGAGTAAAACAACAACTCCCCCTTAAAAGACCCTTCCATAGCAACCAACTATGTGGCCCAAAGCTTCTATGAATAAGCTAGTCCTTGACTGTCAGCAGAAAAAGAGCAAAGAAGAGGCCAGCCCAGCTTCCTCTGGAAGGGATTTCCACAGGCTGGAAGCAGCCATCAAGCAGAACATCTCCTAATTCATTGCCAAACATGACTGTGATGACAGTGGGACTGAGGAAAACCTGCCCCTCTTCAAAATCATGCCTAGACCCAAAAGCCCTTCCTCCATTACAATTGCCATTGCCCTGGCCTTGGAAGGGGAGAAGAAGAGACGGGCACAGCTCTATCATGCATAGGCCCAGAAGAAGTTGAAATCCCTTTCTCTATACCAACTGCCACTGCCCTGGCCTCAGAGGGAGAGACGAAGAGGTAGTTTCTGCTACACTTAATCCACTCTGACACTGCCATCTCTTTTCCTTGTGTGTTGTGACTTTAGATTATAAGCCTGAGAGCAGAGAACTGTTTTTTTCCTTGTTCTTTTTCTTATAAAACACCATGCATAGTGATGGCACTAAAGAAAGAAAGAAAGAAATGCCTCAAAGCTTGAGCAGGCTTAGACAGGGAGATGCCAACCTTCAGATGGTCACTACAGGTCTCATAACCAAAGCTTAAACTTGGGCTTACCCAGCTCGTGCTCGAGATGGAAAGAATACTAAAAAAAATATACAGAAAATTGTTGTAGAATATGTTTTTATTGAGTATTGAGAAACCCTTACAAGGAGAATAACAGACTAATGAGAATCTTCACTGTTTGAGAATTATTCTGTGCAAAAGTTGCATGTGGTTGTTTTCTCCAGAAAACAGCATTTCCTGTACAGAAAAAGCTGTTTCTTACACAGAAAATGTTGTAATTAGAGATTTAATTTGTGCAAAATTTTACCCTTTTTGTTGCTTTACACACACCAAAAATATAGCGTTTTCTTTCCCAACAAATAATATTTTAGAGTTAAAAAAATTCTTCCTTCCTGTTTAGAAAATGACCGCTTGTGAATTTTGTCAGCATAAATCCTAATTGGAATAGGCTTCAAAAACTGCACTTTTGAAAGACATTCTCACAGAGGGAAGAATATGGCTAGAATTATTCATTGATTCCTTCAGGAAGAAATGCCATGAAAAATTACATCCAGAGCTTGCACATAAATGTAGCTTCCACTGGATCTATGCCTGTACAGCTCACCATGCAGAGACAGAAGCTCTGTTTTCACTCTTGGAAGGAGATCTTGCTGTAAGCTGATGCTGTCCTCCGAATGTGCAGAAGCCAGAAGATGAAACCAGCCTCTTTCACAGTCCAGGATAGGATGAGAAGGTATGACTCCATTTCCCCTCCAATTTTCTGACACACAGCTTGGAAACTTAGTTGTCATTTGTAATTCATTCCCTTTTTCATTAACAAAGGTCTAACGATAGCTACTTCAATACTATATTGTTATAGTGCTATTATTATACATTCAACATCCTGTGGAATTCTGGGGTTTGTAGTTTACTGAAGAGCTTGAGGATTCTAAATGCCCCTCCCTAAACAGCAAACCCCTGGATTCCGTAGGATGTTGAAATTGGAATAATAGCACTAGAACAGTGTAATGCAGAAATAGACTACATCTATTATTACCATAACTTAATGAGTGACAATGTCCCTCTTTATGCAAGGTAACTGCAAATTTTTAGCTACCTTTATAGTTAGAGTGGTGCGGCCTCACTGTGATATTGGAAGAGGAATACATCATATGATTCAAGTGCCAGACCATGCTATTGGCTTGTGATGCTATTTTATGCTCTGCTGTAAGTGTTGAGGAACCTGGTGTTTTGTTTCAGAGCCTAGAGGCTAACAGTATTCATGGTTTGGTTTGAAGTTAACTATTTTAGTTACTTTGAGAATCAGATAGCAAGGAGTTTTAACGTTGTAACTATCACAATAATCAATAACAGAAAGTGGAAACAAAGATATTTTAGTGTTCACAAAGTTCCACAGTAGGCTGAACTGGCTCCTCTCTGCTCTCTTATCTCTGGGAAACAGAGACCTTTCTATTTAAATAGGCATTTGACTGTTCAGTGAATGCAAGGAGTTGTTTTATGGTGTGTGTGTGTGTGATGTGTTTTTATTTTTCATACTAGTTTTTTTAACACCTCCTAAAATTAATGGCATTTTAATATGATATTTTGTTTAATTGTGCTTTAACTTTTCTAGAGTTATCTTGTTTTAGCCTTGTTGTGAGCCATGTCAGGGGAAAGGAGATACATAAATAAATCAAATAAATAAATAACTACTTGCAGTTATATTCTTCAAATAACTTCCCCAAGCTCTAAAGAGAAGACCAATTTGAAGAGGAAAGCTCTTCAGGACCAAAACTCATGACACTTTCTGCAATCTTATTTCTCCAGCCTCACACAACTTTACTTAATTTGCCTAGTCAAAATCTGCTCATGTTTTGTTTTATATCTTAGAGAAGGTAAAGTTCTGGGGTTTCTTCCAATTAGTCCCAATTATTTACCTAACTACCAGTATCTTCTGCACAGAAATAGCTATTTCCTATGGAGGAAAATGGTGGGGAAATACTGTTCTCTTTGCCAAACAATCACTTACGAATTTTGCACAGAATAAGTCCCAAGTGCGAATAGGCTTTGCAAACTATATGATTAATAAAGACTTTCTTGCAGCCTGCAAAAAATTACTAAGATTATTCACCATTTCCTTCAAGAAGAAAGTTAGCGAAAAATTATATCCCTATTCAAGATGATACACAGAAAATATGAGTAATAACTAGTGGTGCCCTTAAGTTCTATGAGTTTCTCTAATCTTCTTTTAAAGCGTTTAAAGTTGGCAGCCATCACTACATCTTGTGGCAGTGAATTCTACACTCTAACTTCATACTGAATGACGAAATCTGTCCTGATATCTCCAACCCTTGAGTTTTGACACCTGGACCCAGGTTCTAGTACTAGAAAGATAAAAACTCTTCCATGTCTATTTTCTACACACCTTGCTTAGGTTTATACATCTCTGAATAAAAAACAACAACTTCTCAAAGCACATCCACATATTAATGGTGAAAATCCACATATTAATGGTGGATTTATGAGAAATAAAAAAAAAACACTGAACCAGGCATATATTTTAAAAATGCACATAGTTGAAAAACATGAACAAACATAATAGGGCCTTTCTGCGCTATACTATTAAAGTGCTATTGTCCCACTTTCAACATCCTGTGGAATTCTGGGGTTTATAATTTATTGAAGCCAAAGAGCTCTCTGGCTGAGAATTCTAAATGCCCCTCCCTAAAGTGCAAACCCCAGGATTCCACAAGATGTTGCAAGTAGAATAATAGCACTATAGCAGTGTACTGTGGAAAGGCCCATACTCAAAGTCAGTTGGAAAAATGTCGACAAAATGTATAGAGAAATGCATATATATTAGAGAGGATACAAAAGGAAAATGAGTTTGAATTTCCTTGCAAAAAGAAAAGGCAAAGTCTCACAATCTGATGAAAACAAAAGGTGAAAGCAGAAAACCGAATGTACAAAAAAACCCTGGGCTTGTGGAAAATAATGTCTACTCCCGACTGTACAATAAAAGCACCCTTGCAGATATTGGGTAGTGATGAGAAAATGTAGGTATCTCACAGATATTTGTTGTTACCTTCAAATTGCAGCTTACCTTCTTGCAGCAGTGTCCGGTGGGGAGGGAGCACGACAGCAATGCTCCCTGCAGAAGGGAGCACTATGGACACACCACTTCCTTCTGCAGCACAGCCAGGTACTTTCCCAGGCTGCTCTGGGGCAGGCAGTGCCGCCACTGTGCTTCCTGCCCTTCTGCAGGACAGGTAAGTGGAGAATGATGGTGTAATCATGGGTCATTGATGGGGAAAACCTGTCAATCATTTAACCCATGATTGTGTCACCTTGGGATGGGAGAAGGACAGGACCACGACAACATCATGCAGATGTGCCATCATGGGCCCATCCTTCTCCCGTCTCCATGGCAGGATGGGAAGGTGCTGCAGAAAGGGCCTATCTTAAAGTTTTCTTGGCAAGATTTGGCAAGACCTATTTAGCAAACGTTTGTCATTGCCTTCCTCTAAGGCTGTGAGAGTGTGACTTCCCCAAAGTAAGCTGGTGGGTTTCCACAGCTAAGTGGGATTCAAGTCTTGGTCTCCCAGGGTCTTTGTCCAACATTCAAACAATTATACCTCACTGGCTCTTCCATATGTATATATAATGTATTAAATGTAACAAATTGTGGTTTGTGAAAAAGTCAAGGGTCACAGAGCCCAAATGAAGTGTATTGGTTTGAGTTTTGGACTCTTGGATCCTGAAGACCAGGGTTCAATCCTCACTTGGCCATGGAAAGCCACTGGTTGACTTCGGGTGCATCACATACTCTCAGCTCCAGAAGACTCTTGATACACTCACTTTAGGGTCACCATAAGTCAGAAAAGACTTGAAACCATACAAGAACAACAAAAACAGCAGCAGCAAGGGCCACATCTTTTTTCTTCTATAATTAATTGCCTACTAGTCACATGATGATCTCTCTCAAGCCCAAAGTGTGAGAGCATTTCTCAGAGGTGAATAGCAAACAGGTTAGGCAATGGGCTTGAGGCAGGCTTGAGGTCTGCTCGGCAGCCTGTCCCCGCTGCATATCGGAGAAGCCTTCTAAAATTTCCGAAGATAAGAGCAAAAGACAAGACTTGCCCCTAGAGTGCAGGGTGCATTTCTCAGAGGAGAACAGCAAATGTGTTAGGCAATGGACTTGAAGAAAAAGAATTCTTCCTTCTAAAGTTTTTGAATCTTCAGTAATGGGAGTAAGATAGGATCCTATTCCCCACTTCTGAAGCTGCAGATAGCAAAATTGCAAATGCGGAGAGCCAACTCTGCTTAAATTGTTAAAAGTGAATTTATTTCACTCTATCCATTAATTCTGAAATTTTGGTTGGGGTATAAAGTTGGCTTCCAGACTTGAGACTTGACTTAAAAGTATCTTCAAGTACTGAGACTTGACTTACCATTTGGAGTAAAAGACTTAAATACATCACTGCTTGCTAGAAACTACACCACAGTGAAAGCCGATGGTTCTATAGAAGCGTCTATCACATCTTCAGCGGAATATACTGAGGAAAGGATTATTATTATTATTATTATTATTATTATTATTATTATTATTATTATCCCGCCTCTCCCAACAGATCGAGGCGGTACTACAGCAGTACATAAATACATTAAAAGCAGTTAAAACATAACCCATCCTCCCCACCCACCAACCCATCTAAACCCCCTAAAACACATTAACTATTAAAAACAAGAAGACATTTGGTGGGAGGCAGTGCAGCACTAGTCTTGACCACTTTTTTAAAGCAGTCAAGACTGGTAATATGCCGGGTCTCTTCCGGCAGGCCATTCCATAACCTGGGGGCGATAGAAGAGAAGGTCCTCTGGGTAACCGCAGCCAACCTAGTTCTGACCAGCTGCAGTAAATTCCTCCCAGAGGACCTTAATGTGCTGGGAAGATTATATGAGAGAAGGCGATCCCACAGGTAGGCTGGTCCCAAGCCATGAAGGGCTTTAAAGGTAAGAACCAACACCTTGTATTGTGTCCGGAAACTAACAGGCAGCCAATGTAAAGACTTCAGAATTGGTGTCATGTGGTCAGTTTTAGGTCTACCAGTGACCAACCTGGCTGCCATATTCTGAACTAATTGAAGTTTCTGGACTAAGCACATGGGTAGCCCTATGTATGACTCACAAACATCAGGAGCATGGCTAGCCAGGCTAGTCCCACTGCATATAAATTTCTGTAAAATTGGTCACATTTGAGTCAGTCATATTTGCATGTGAAAGCATCAGAAAGTCCCACACATACTGATTTGAACCCCATGCCTGTGTTGAGAATCATAGACAGCTGCTGCAGAGACATTAGAGGTGATACTGCTGAGCTGCGCTGAAGAAGCTCGTATACTTCACAGGAGGGCAGAAATAAATCATGATCCACTGATGGATTGCCAGCAGATTGCAGTAAATTGATAAGGGTTTTGGACTCCTGACAATACTAAGCACAAAAAGCTTGGTTTACTGTGAAGTGTTATTAAAAACAAGAATGCTTGATGTTTGTGTGGGCAGCAGGGAAAAGAACAGGTCTAGATTTATGTGTGAATGGTTCTGTTCCATCTGGTACTAGAAAATTCCTGAGCTGAGCATGTGCTCCAGAGCACCTTGTTCTAAATTTCTGTGGCTGCCTCTCTGGGACTGCAATTTCATATCTGCACCTCTTTGTCACAGTGTTCCACTGAAAAAAGAAGTAGATTCCACAAACCTAGAACTGCCCAGAACTTGGATGCAACCAGTTACTAATAACTAATTACTGTAATTAATTCCCTTTTCCCAAGAGGTAACTAAATTAAGCTTTTGTTATAACCTGACAAAGTATAACATCTTTCCTCTACTGTAATTCCTTTTATAGTCATGGGATGTGGCCACATTCCTCTTCCAATAGAACCGCAATTACTTTTATAGCTACCGAACATGGCTACATTAAATGGTGGAGGGGGAAACATCATATACTTTAAATGCTGGTTCAGGCTATTTGCGGCTGCTGTATGAAGAAACATTCAGATTTTTATAAAGGTAACTGAAAAGTACTAATTAGTTTTGGAAATTAAAGAATAATGGCAATAGAAGTAAATTATTTTTTCCACCTTGTAAGTGTAACAGTAATTATGACCAGAATAATTATGACCAGTATTCTTAGCTATGTAGCAGAGGCACTAAGAAATCCTGTTAGTGAATCACAAAGATGCATATGAGGATGCAAATCGGCATTCCCTAGGTTGTGTCCCATGCGCAATCGGACCCTTGTGCATCAGTCCTGTAGTGCATCAGTCACTTTGCTAGCTCCCCTACATAGTAACATGTTGTTGTTGTTGTTGTTGTTGTTGTTGTTGTTGTTGTTGTTGTTGTTGTGTGCCTTCAAATCATTGCTGACTTATGGCAACCCTAAAGTGAACCTGTCAAGGGCTTTTTCTGGGGCTGAGAGTATGTGGCATGCCAAGGTCACCCAGTGGGTTTCCATGGCCAAGCAGGGAATTGGACTCTGATCTCCAGGGTCATAGTTCAATGCTCAAATTACTAGATCATGCTGACTCTCCATAGTAACATAACGGCAGCCCTTTACTGGATACAGACCTTACTGAAATGGCCAATTCTAATTCCTGCAAATGTAAATTCACTTACAAAGTCTTTCATCCCCAACAGTATTCCATCCTCTATGCTTTTCAAAAGTACTTTTGTAATCTCTGAGTGTGCCCAGCAGATTACTGAGATTAAGAAAAAAATTAAATCTCACCTCTCCTGTAGCTTTTTTGTGTCTTTATCCTCCTCCCAACAACCCGAAATCTGTAGGAAGCACACAGTGGTATAAAGCTAGCACATCTCGTAGCCTATGTTGGGATTTTTCCACAGACTTCCCACCTGTAGATTTATGGAATTTCTCCAACCCCTGGTGTCCTCATACAATCTGGGTTTAATCTTTGACAAAATGGATGAAAGGATGTTGGTTATAGTATTCTCTGATTCTATTTAGGCACTGCATGAATTTTAATTATTTTTTTTAAGGGGGAAAAAATGTGAGATTAGCTCATAAAAGCCAATGTTAGCACAACCATTGATTGGGACTCACAAGGTTTGTGTGCAAGCTGTGAAACTGCCTTTGGTAAGCCGGCAGCAATCTGAAGTTTCCCCTTGACTGCATATATTTTATGGAATATATGGTCCACAAGCATAAAAATATGCAGGTTAAAAAAAAAAAGTAAAAGTTGACTCTAGACTCATTAGGGACATTATAGAACCCCTGGAACTTCACACTTATTATAGGCTTTACACAGGTCTCTGACTCTTGGCCAGGATCCATACAATGCACCTGAATTCCATTTCATTCAAAGCAGGCAGGCAAACTAACGTTCTTGTGAGTTATTCTCTAGCTTTGTCATAGCCTTTACAGTAAGGAAAGAGTTTACCTCTGGAAGGAAAGTATCTGCACCTTTGGGAGGGATGGGTAAGAATTTCATCTCCATTCTCTTTGTATAAGAAATTATCAAAATTTACCAGTTTCCCCATATACAAGATGAGGGGAATTCAGACTTAAAAATCTGAACAGGGGAAGAAATCAGGGCTGACTGGTTCACTCAGGCCTAGGCTTTTAAAATACTTAACTATGAGTTTGGATTTCTGTGTATTTAACCACGCTTTTTGTGCTGTATTAGGATTGTGACCTCTTCTTTCTCTAAGAGGCTTCTTGTCTTCTAAATCTACAAGGCAGACACATACAACATGGTGCCCTTCGTATTGGAAATATATGTACCTGTGAATTTAACTAGCACAATCGGGAGAATTTCAGATAGGTTCATTTTTAAATAATCAATTGAAATTTACAGATTTCGTCCATTCAAAATAAAAAGCTTTTTTTAAAAAAATAAGATAAAGAAGTTTTTTGTTTTTTTTAAGGGGGGATGTAGAAGAAAAGAGAGCCCACATGGGGTAGTGGTTTGAACACTGGACTATGACCTTGGAGACCAGGATTCAAATTCCCACTCAGTCATGGAAAGCCAGTGGGTGACCTTGGGCAAGTCACATTCTCTTAGCCTCAGAAGAAGGGAAAGGCAACCCCTCCCCCTGAACAAATCTTGCCAAGAAAATCTCATGATAAGTTTGCCTTAGGGTCACCCAAGTCAGAAACAACTTGAAGGCAGATAACAACAACAAACAACAACAATGTAGAAGAAAACAAAGGTGACAGATTTTTCCTGTCCCTAGCATTCTGATAAAACAGCAAACTACAATTTTCCATTTTGGTTTGAGTAGGTACAAATCTCTCTCTCCCTCTCTCTCTCTCTCCCTCTCACTTTTGCTCTTTCTGCCTTGTTGATGAATTTCCAGTCGTGCTTGAGCAACTCCCTCCAACGTTATAGGCTAAGATACTCTCTTGTTTGGACCTTGGGCCAGCAATGTGATGAGGGAAGGGTGTTTTTTTTATGCTTGATTGTGGCAGGCCAGAGTTTAACCTTGTATCTGGACCCAGAAAACTATGGGTTGTGCAAACCATAGGCCATTTTCACACGGTGGGGGGGCCGAAACGCAGCAGAACAGGGCGGCGCACGTGGGGATGGAGTTTACCTTAATCTGAGTGGCTCCGTCCCCGCGGGGAGCAGCTCGCAGTCACCGCTCTACATGCTGCTGCTGTCCGGTGGCGTCCGGTGGCACCCGGCAGCGCCCAAAATGGCGGCTGGCGGCTTCCGGCGGTACTCCACCAATTGGGACAACACACCAGCCGGAAGCCCGCCCCCAGGCAGATCTGCAGGGACGCGCTTGCATACCTCTGCAGTTCTTCACGGGGCGCTGCGACGGGGTAGTGCGATCTTGTTTTAAAAAGACCACTTGAAAGGTGGTCTTTATAAAACATGGGGCGCCACCCCCACGGCTGCGCAGGGGCACTTTGAGGATAGAACCTCACCTTTTCAAACCACCCTAGCATATCCCGCGGTGTAGACGACCTCCTGGTGAGGTCGTCCCAGCGCGGGCAATATCCCCGTGTGGAAATGGCCATAGTTTGATGGCTTGGAATGCAACTGCAAACTATGATTAATTGCTGACCAGAACTGGATGTTCTAATATTTGCATCCCCTCATACATGAAGCAAGTAACAAAGGGAGGGATTACCCAAATTTGCCAAGAAAACTCAGTGATAGGGTCATCCTGGGGTCACCATATGTCAGAAATAACTTGAAGGCACAAAACCCACTTACCACACTTTTATCTCAATAAAACAATTTTATAGAGTTTTGTGATATTTAAAAACATGAAGCAGAAACCAAGATTCCTTAACCCACTCTCCAAAATTGGAAGCATGCTTCTCTTTACTGCAGCTATGGGACTGGTCAAATTCCTCCTCCACCTGCTAAGAAGGTAGTGACAAAGTCTATCTGAACAAGAAGAACAATCCCATGACTGGTACACTGCTATTCATCAATATATCCAACAATTAAGAAGAAGAGAAAGAAGAAGAACCCTGTTGGTTCGGACTAATAGGCTGCCTTGTCCAACATTCTTTTCACAAAGTGACCAACCAGCTACCTATGAGCAGTCCATAACAGCACGTGAGTGAAATAGCACTTTCTGTCTCACATTTCCCAGTAATTGACATACAAAGCCATTGTATCTCTGACACTGGAGGTGATATACAGCCATCCTAACTCATAGTTGTTGACAGCCCCAACCTCCATGAATTTGTTCAGTCTTTTTAAGGCCGTCCAAGTTGGCAGCCATCACTACATCTTGTGATAATGAATTCCAGTATAACTATACACTATGTGAAGGAATGCTTCCTTTTATCTGCCATGATTCTCCCGCCATTTATCATCAACCAGTGACCCCTAATTCCAGTTTAATTTGCTCATGATGTACATTTGCAGCTTCACTTTCTGGATCAGGACCTACGTACACAATTGCTAAGTCTTGGACGTCTGTGTATAGTTGAACTGGCACCATTAACCTGCTGGAGAATGTGAGAGAGAATCTTTAAAGGAGAGCAATCAAGCAAGACAGAAGCTGAACAATAACCAGTCCTTTACACACTCCCACATACACAAAGAGTAGCAGAGAAAAGAATTAAGTTTAGTCGTCTTTGTAAGACGTATAGAAGTAGTTTTACTTAACAAATTACTTTTGTACAATGAAATATATGGTGCAAAAAAATGGCTGTGTATTAGAGTGAGGCAGGAAGACAGAGTATGTGGTAAAAACAGACAGAAAGGAACTCGGTAGACCTACAAAGTAGCAATTAGTGAGTTTAGGCATGCAAAGGTTGCTAACTAACATACCCTGCACTTTCACCCTGATACATGCAGGTACAAATCCAACAAAAACTAATGACCACATATGTACGTAAAAGCACAGAATGTTCTACAACCATAAAGACTTTTAGATTTCCTAGTAGTGAAAGAATTAAGGATGGGGGAATGGGGTAGAATAATGTCAAATGTGATGCAGACCATATGATCTGCCTCTGGAAAAGGAAGCTTCTTTCAAAGAGGTATAGCAGTAATGCAAAACATCTTATCCCTATTCTGACGTTTCATGAACTAACCACAGAAATGCTTTTTTGTTGTTTCCCCCTCATTAATATTCTATTAGTTAAATGTACACCAGAGACAGGCTGCTCTGAAACATTCCACTCCCCCATCCTTACCGCCTCTTGAAAAGACACAACCTAACAGATACCACAGCTTGGCAATGGAGCAGATGTAGTATGCAGATATAAACCCAAAGCTTCAATCTCCATTGAAAAGATCTCATGCACAGAGCTTGGAAAACATACTTTTGGTGGACAAACTCCTAGAATCTATGCCACCTGTGGATTTGGAGAGCTTCAGTCCAAAAAAGTAACTTTTTCCATGCTCACTTACACAGCCCCGTTGGAAAAGATCTTGGCCCAAGATTCTGATATATTCCAGTCAGAGGAGACAATGCTGGGCTACCTATAGCCATGATCACAGCAGGGGTAAGTAATAGAGACCTTCCAGATGATTCTAGAAGTCCTACTACTATTAGACTTAGCTAGTATAGCTAGTGGCAATTGCTAATGACAGCCACAATTTCTAGTCAAAGCCTGTTTCATGAGTCCCAGGCCAAAAAATCTGTATTTTTTATTTGTTTAATCTAAGATCTTTTAAATATTAAGTGACATTGACACACCTGAATATGATTCCTCTTGATCATGTTTTGTTTCATGTGGTCAGTAATTCCACTACCAAATACTTGAGAAGATGGGCTACAGTTTCAGTACTACAGTTTAAGTCATGATTCTCTTCTCTCGGAAAGATCTGTAGCTATAGTTTAGGCAGGACAAGGGACTAAGGCCAGAGGTTAAGGAGTTTATTTTGATTCTTTAGGATAAGCCATAAAAGTCTGAAGTGTAAGCATCCCCACGAAGACCAAATATTAGTGAATCAAGGACTTTATTTTGTTGTTATTTATTCTTGTGTGCCTTCAAATCGTTTTGGACTTTGGTGACCCTAAACCTATCACAGAGTTTTCTGGGGGCTAAGAGTATGTGACACACCTGATTTCACCCAGGTGGTGTCCATGGCCAAGTGGGAAATTGAACCCTGGTCTCCAGAGTTGTAATCCAGCACTCAAACCACTACACCACACTGGCTGCCTCAGTAGTTATGAGTAAATAAATAATATTTAGAAATTATGGTTATGAGTAAATCCAAACCACACAACCACCTAGGAACAGGTGCGTGGTTTTTTTGGACTATAACTCCCAGAATCTAGATATTGGTAGTCATGCAATTTCAACTTTCAAATCTCTGAGTCCAACACACAAACAGGAAGTAGGCCTATGCTTAGGGTCTCAATACTTGAAAGAGAGCATCTCCCTATATATGCCTGTTCAAGGACTGAAATCTGCCAGAAGGCCTCCTTCTCTGTGCCCCTCTAGTAGGGTCCATGTGATGGGGGAGGACACAAGAGAGGTCCTTTTTGGCTGTGGCACCTCAGTTGCAGAATGCCCTCCCCCTGGAGACCCAAATTAAAACAACACTGATTTCTTTTTGGCACCAGGTCAAGACACAGTTTTTTATTAAAGTCTTTGGGACCTGATTTACTCTGTGTGTGTGTGTGTGTGTGTGTGTGTGTGTGTGATTTCTCCCATCCAGTTACAAACCAGAGCTGACCCTGCTTAGCTTCCAAAATCAGACAGGATTTGGTGTCCTTGGAGCAGCGGTTAACCTGTGGTCCACAGACCTCCAGGGGGCTCCAATGTCCTCATAGGTGTGCACAAAGATTTGAAGAAATGTTATAAGCTTTTACAGTTAAAATAGAAGGGAGGGAGGGAGGGAGGGAGGGAATAAGGACAAACAAATTCCGAAGACCAGGAGTCTTTTGCTGGTGATGAACATCATTTGTACAAAGTTTCATTACAATATCTCAAACTGTTCAAAAATTATGAAAATAACTATTTGATACCAAAACATGTATTTAGCACTTACTGTTTCTGCATGCGGTGAGAACATGGAAGTGAATGATGCTGAATGGCTGAGAGAAGGAAGCTGATGTTTCCTGCTACATCCATAGCCAGGAGCTGCCTTCGTAACTGCACCAAACTCTAGCGTTGTCCATGTTGTGCTAACCCATTCTTGGAATGTCTGTTGCTTCCCAGAATTCTCTAGTTGCGTCAAGAATGTTGCTGTTAAAAATACTGTAACAGGAATGTGTGCTTCTACTTATTTCTTCTGTCTCTCTCGGTTTGAAGACCCTCAGTGAGCAACTTCAATTAAATATACGATGCACTTTAGGGTTTTAAATCTTGCATAATGTGTTGGTGGTCCACGGAAACAAAAGATATTTAAAGGGGATCTGTCGTAAAGAAATGGTTAAGAACTGCTGCTTTGCAGTATTAAAGTGATACTTACCAGCCTTTTTAAGCTGTTACACAACTTGTTGAGTTGTTTAACATGTTTTTATCTCATTTAAATTATTTATTGTTCAATGATTAAGCTGTTTATATTGTTTTACCTGTTTGCTGCCTTAAGAGCTCATGATAAAAGAGTGAGATCAGAAGGAAGGAAGCTAGCTTCACCCCCAGAGGTATGTGCATCATTTTGCCCTATCCACATACAGGGCCCCTCTGCCTCTACCTGTCTGCTCACTTTACTCTTAAGTATGCAAACTTCAGTCACTTCTGACTTGTGATCAGATTTCACTATTGCTGTTTTTCGGCAAAAGACACAACTGAAGACACAACTCTTCAAACATGTCTTTTAAAGAATCCTGTCATCATTGGTTTGCATTGTTTGATCAATGTAATGATTTTGATGGCTTTACTGTCTTATCATTTTTTTAAATTGGCTTTCCCCTGTTTTTAATATATGTTTTTCAAAATGGTCATCAGTCGCCTTGAGGGCCAGACAGTGGGATAGATGTGTAATAAATGAATGAATGAATTATTATAATGCTGTAGTAGGGCAAAAGTTACTGACTGAACTGTGGGCACAGAGATGAATAACAAAGGATTAACGGGAGCCCAAAGTGAAGCAATCTCTGGCTATTTTGGCTGTTTCTAATTACGGTTGTTTACCAAATAGTATGAAAGAATCAACATTTGGCATTGTTTACAATGGAGGGGGGCATTCACACTACACAATTACAGTGCTACATTTCACTTTAATACCCATGGTGACAACCCATGGAATCCTAGGATTTGCAGTTTGGGGTTGGGACATTCAGAAGTCTCATCCAAAGCACTCTAGTGTCCCACCAAACTACAAAACTTTGAATTCCACAAGATGAAACCATGCCAGTAAACATGGAACAATAGTGCTGTAATTATATAGAGATCCCTTCTGATCTTCGAAGCTAAGCAGGGTCAGCCCTGGTGAATACTTGAATGGGAGACTGCCAATGAACACCAGCTGCTGTAGGCTTTATTTCAGAGGCAGGAACCGGCAAAACCACATCTGAGTATTTGTTACCTAAATTTTAGTGTACCCTACACCACCACCCTTTCTGCTGGATGTGCTATTCCTGTAATTGAACATATTTATGGCATGAAAACATACTTGGAAGTGCACTGGCCAGAAGTATGTTGCCAGGTCAGGATTGAGTAGGAAGGAGAGGAGGACTGGGTGGGAAAACCTGATGCTAATGGAGTTGTGATCATCCTTTCCAGACCTCAAGCTATGTACGCACCCAAATACAATAAAAGGCGAAAGTGCCCAGATGAAGCAATCAGGGGCCATACTGTGATCCTGCCCTACAGAAATCCTCCCTTAGACCCCTTGCCCAACCAGACATTAAGAACTTGCCATGACTCCCATCAATGTTTTGTCACCTAGAGTTAAGACAATCAGCCCATTTCGGACTCCTTTGTCAACCCCATGAGAAAGCAATTACTATTTTGTCCATTCACCCTCCTTCCTGGTAAGAAATAGGGTATATAAATCCCAAATTCATCCCCAGAAAATTGTAGTAGTTGGATGCAATAAGTAGTGTCCAGACCTCTGTTCATTCTTGCTATCCTCAAACACTGTCTGAGCCACTCTGCTTCAACCTACTACTTCTTCAGGACTGGTAACTAGCACCCTTCTTATCCAGTCTCTCTCCAGCCAACCTTTCACGCCTCACTTTCCAACAGCCTTGTATGGTTCTTGAGAGTGTCTGATTTCTTGTGTGTTTTGACAATCCAAATAAAATATTCTGTTTAACTTTTAATTGGAGTCCTCTCTGCAGTTAATACTGGTATACACAGGTGAAAAGATCCTGCCATTACCCTCCTTTCACAGGCCTCCTTTGAGCTATAATTCCCCAAATTCTAGGGAGAGGCTGGCATTGCAGGTAGACCTTGCAGTCCCCCACCTCTCAGGGTAACAATAAGAAAACCCTATGAAATTCATGGGGTTGCCATAAGCCAACAGATGGCATGAAGGCGCGCGCACACACACACACACACACACACACACACAATCGTGGAGTGTGAATGGGCCCCAGGTGGTATGATAGAACCATTTCCTTGTACTTTTGTTCCATTACCTTTATTAGTTAAACAGATTTTGTAATCCCCTTTGGCTAAACCAAACAGTTATCAGACTTTTTTTTTTCACCAAGTTCTTTTTTTCAAATAAAACAATTATCCCCTCCTTTTTGAAGTAGCAAAATGGAAACTGCTTCAAACAATTGTACAGACAATGTGGGCCGGGAAGGAAATGCTAACTTCAGTCTCCTCAGAGAACCAGGATGGTGGGTATTTCCATTTAAAATGGATCCATTTTTATGAAAAAAATATACTTCAGCTCTGTGACAGTTTCATGTCAGCATCAAAGCACAGATCACATTTTAGCAAACCTTTGTGAAGTGCTTTTAATAAAACCTGCTTGCAGTTCCTCCCCTCCCCTGAAAAAATGACCTACCTGTTAGACATGATATCAATAGGAAAGGAAAATAAAATGTGGAAACCAATACTTGTTTACACAATAGTGGGGAATGTCAGCTAGCCTAGAAGCAGGGAAAAGTTTGGACGATGTAATTCTTGAACGGACACTAACAAAATGCTGATTATTCCTTTTGCTCTCCATAGGAGTCCATTCAACACCACATAACACTCATTAATTACCTCTTAGTGCATTTTAATCAGCACAAAACTGCAATGGCCCTCATGAAATCACAGCCTCTCATCAGGCACAAATGATTCCCTCCCCACTATATAAAAGATCTTGTTGTAGGATAAGGAAGCTTTGAAATCTCCTCGACCCTGCTAATCCTCAAAGGGATATCTGAAATCAGTCCTCACAGGATCAGCTCTAACATAAGGCAGAGTGAGGAAATCATCTCAGTGGCAATGGTTGGCAGCTCCAGCCTCCCAACCATTCCTACTGAGCCCTCTAGCCAATTTCCTGAGCTGGAAAAGAGAGCCATGTGTGCTACATAACCAGTGGTCACTGGCCAAGAATGCTAGCTGTGGAATTCTGGGAGCTGTAGTCCAAAAGCTGTTTTCCCCTCAAACTTTGCTCATCCTTCTTTCTTTCATTCTTTCTCCCATTTATATCACACTTTTTCTACTAAAAAGGGGATTCAAGGTGGCTTGCAACAGTACATTTAAATGGTATATGTAAAAAACTATACAAAGGCTTCAATAAAAATATAAATATAAAAATTAGTTAAAAGACAAACTATTTATGATGTTAAAAACATTAAAATGTATTAAAAGACTATATACACACACCATAAAATTGCAGAGCACACCGTTAAAAGCTCGTCGCAGTCAGTCTGTAACAGCCTGTTCACATAAGAATGTTTCCACATGTCGGTAGAAGGAGAACAAGGAAGAGGCCATTCTAGCCTCCCTGGTGGGCAATTCCAAAATCTGGGAGTGGCCACAACAGTGGCAGAGTTTGCAGTGCGTGGAGGGGAGCGGGAGGGGGCAGGACTACGGCACAAGCTGCATGACCACAGTGTGTGGGGGCATGGCTGCGGTGCATGGGGTCATGACCAGGACACGTGGGGGCTGTGATAACGGAAGCCCCTGTCAGAGCTGCTGATGACAAGCAGCAGCTGTTGGTCCCTGTGGCTCTGGCTGGAGATGAGTCCTGCAGCTCAAGAGCTCCCCCTGCTGCCATGGACCAACCAGGCATGGACGTTCCTCTGCCTGCTCCTTTAGGGCAACAGGGATCCGATTCTGAAGATGGTTTGGAGCCTGTGCCAATCAGCCCACAAACAAGGCGGAGACTCAGGAGAGCTGAGCAAAGGGAGGCTTCCTTGATTAAGTTCAAGAAGCAGTGACTAGCCACACCTGTGTCTTGGGCTATATAACTGCCTGCCTGGACTTCTGGTCTGGTGGTAAAGCTGATGGCAGCTTAGAGAGATCGCTGTCTCTTAGCTGTGGCCGCAAGCGGCTATTTCAGGCACGACTTTCAAAACCAAGCTAACCTGAAGATCCGCAATAGGATCTTCAGTGTTTTTCAATCGCCTGAACGAGAGCTCCCCTGGTAAAGGGAGCCCAGAGAGGGTTCAACGGGGACCTGGATCCACCACCTCGCTAGCCAGAGGTGTTTTGGAACTCTGACTACAGCTTTCGCTTGACACTCTGGTAAATGAGCTCCCTTGTGTAAAGTGCTTGCTTGTCTCCTCCCAGCTGGACTTTGCTGGCTCTCATGCTCCCTTCTCTGGGCTGGCTTGCCGCCCAGGTCTCTGACCTTGACAGGGTATGGCTACGGGCCAGTATGCCTCAAAAACATTGCTGTCTGGGGTGACCCCCCCCTCACCCCCCAGCCCTATGTGAGTGGGCCATGAAAAAGGTCCTCTCCCTTGTTCCTACAAAACAAGCCTGACAAGGTGATGGGAAAGTGGGAAAGGCCTCTCCTGAAGGTATTTTATCTATAATGGCTCCATAAAGGAGCTTTGGGTATTTCAAATAATTAATCTACCACATCTGGGGACTGTCACCATATTGGGTGACAGTGGATTTTATAAACTAATTGCATTCCAAGTGAGAAATATTTTCCCTCTTCCACTCCAAATTTCCTTCCAGTTTTATCAGAGATCACCCAGTAGTTCTACAATTCTTAAGGAGATCTCGATTTTTTTTAAAGGACCCATCAAGAACCATGACCTTCTTTGAAAGAACCATCTGTCCTGAGAGGAGAATAGACATGTCTTTCTTTTACAAAGGGCATTCCTCTATTTGAAGACAGCCTCTTTTGAAGAGAGCTCTCATCCATGCCTGATTTAAAAATAAAGAACCATAAAGATTGGGATTGAGAACCCTGAAGTTGCCCATCCAAAGTTAGCATCCAGACAGCAGATTCAGCAAGCATACAGAATATCACAGTCTTCCTCACTTGGGTGACATGCATTATGATTCTGCTTAAACTGATGAATTGTTTCTTGCTTTGCATCCATCCATATAAATCAGCATATACAGTTGTTTTGCAAATGGGTGCCCTCTTTCATTCTCATTTTTGGTCATACATATCCTTTTTCCTCAGTGATGGTAGCCACCCTAGTTGACAGTCTTGTGCCTGAACTTCCAGATGAAATAGAACTCAGGTTAACCTCAGAAAAACAACTACAAGCAGCTAGAAAAACCTGGATGAAAAGAAACAGCACACTATTAAGATGATTGTGATCTAATGCTGCAGAGAAACTGGAAGCTATAAAAATCCCCACAAAAGGGGAACATATCCAAGATGTGGCGCTTACGTCATTCTAACCAAGCTGGAACTGATGGTAATTATTCCAGGTTTTCTGTTACAACAATGTTAGTTCCATCTTTCTCTCTGTCTTTCCTTGTCCTTCCTTCTCCACCTTCTTCCTTGAAGAGGAGAGAAAAATGAACACACAGCAATTTTCCATCCCTGGCCCACACTTCTGTGTATGTCAAGAGTGCTATGAATATCAAACGTGGTAGAGGTTTGGATAGATGGAAAGGAAAGCTCATTTTGTCCACGTTGCCACTGAAACCTTAGCTTCTGAGTGCGAAGGTTATTTTATCAGGAAATAAATCAATGCTCTCTTTCACTACTAGGGTGTTGTTGTTTCTTCAGCTCATCTTGGTGATGAGTAGCGTGTATGTTTAGACCACAGGAATTTTAAGAAACCACACGATCTCTTCCCTGTGCCTACTGGATTCAAGGACTGATGGCTGAAACAGTACCAGGCTTTTTTTTTTTTAAATAGTTTGGTCCTTCTTTCTTATTTGGTTTCTTGGCGGTGTGCATATTTAGATGTTCTCTCATTTTTATAACCTGGGTGATGATTATAGCTCATTTTGAAAACTCAGAGACAAGGCATTCCTAGTTTTCTTCACAGCATTCCCTGGTGTAATGTTGGGGATAGACGGCCAGCAAGGTCCTAATTTTGGGGAAATCGCTTGTTTGAACTATAGCTCCCGGAATCTCCATAGCATAACTGGGTCCATGCTGGCTACAGAGTTCTGGGACCTGTAGTCCAATTAAGTAACTTTCCCAAGCTCTGGCAATGTCTTAATTCTGGTTCACTGAGACCCAAAAAGCTTGATTGACAAAGATTTGATTCTTCGATCAGCAGTGCTGCTGACAGCCATGGCCAAGTTATCAATATTTAGCAGGAATGCTATCTTTAGTTGATTCATCCATTCAATTAAAACCTTATTCACAGAGTAATTAGAGAAACACTTTTTTTAAAAAAAGCTAAGAACTTCTAAAAACTATAGATTGGAAAGTATTGTGTTAAGGTTTGCTGCTAGGCTCCATGTCAGTGGAACTGTAAATAGTTTCTCCAAAGTTTGGAATAAAACTGAAATTCACCATAGAATCATAGAATTGGAAGTTGCCCTATGGGCCACCAGATTCAAACTTCTGCTCTGTGTGGGATTTCCAGCTGGAGCAGCCCCAGCAGGTGTCTGTCCATCTTATTTTTGAAGATGTCAAGGGGAGGAGATCCCACCAACTGTCTTGGCAATTGGTTCCATTGCCAAACCACTGCCACCAACGGTGAAGCCACCAGCTACCCTCACTGTTTGGAATGATATTCTTGATTCAGACTGTGTTAACAGACATCATGTTGATTCCAGATGCAGAAAATGGCTCTGGTAGATGATGACTTCCTCACCCCATCTCCTGAAAGTAGTCAGTTCCATCACCTGAAAATGTTATGAACATGGTCAGAGAAGCCAGTTGAATGGGGCATGGTGTGACACAGTGACCAGAGTGTGTGAATCAGAGATCTTTACTTTTGGTCTAAAACTTGTAGAATCCACCACCCAGCATAGCCAGTCTACTGGCTGGGGAATTCTGGGAATTCTGGTAGAATTTGCAAGCTTTGCTGAAAATCAGGCAGAGGCAATCTGTAATTTGAAGGGATGTCATATGTAGGATGGAGCAAGCCTGTTTTCTGCTGCTCCAGAGACTAGAACATGAAGCAATGGCTTCAAACTTCAGGAAAAAAAATTCTTCCTAAACATTAGGAAGAATTTCCTGACAGTAAGAGTAGTTCAATAGTGGAATATGTTGCCTTGAAGCATGGTGGAGTCCCCTTCTTTGAAGGTTTTTAAACATAGGCTGGATGGCCATCTGTTGGGAATGCTTTGATAGTGTGTTCCTGCATTGCAGGGGATTAGATTCAATGGCCCTTGTGGTCTTTTCCAGCTCTATGATTCTATTATAAATTCTATGAGCAGACCAGGGTCTATCCGTTCGTGGGAATTAGATCCTGAAACCTACCTATGGAGTTTATCTTATAGTGCCCACTTTTCCTTGTACAAGCAGGTCCTTGTTCCTTCTATAATCCTCCTGGTCCTGCAAGTCTAGTTAAACTCCCAGGCTAGCCCGTGGCATCTTAAAATCCTGGCCCAAGGCAAAGAATGGTCCCTGTTGATAGCATGCTAGAAGCATTCTCCCTTCTCTCTTTTACTTAGAAGGGAATACCTCTTGTAAGGGAACTCTTGTTTTAACACATATGTTCATCACCAAACAACAAAGAAAATGTATACTTTTTTGCAGACTTTTAAAGTTGTACGTAAGCTGCTGAAGTTGTAATCAATGTATTGCTTTCTTAGATTAAAGCAGGAGGCAACCCTAATATTTTGAAGAATCTACTACATGTACCATAATAATCTGGTCCTGGCCAGCTGGGATAATTGGAGATGAGCATCACTGAGGTTGTCTGATCAAGATTGTTGCCATCCATTTTTAGGAGGACTGGACTTGTAGAAATACATAAGGGAAATAAGGATACTGGGGACAAAGGGACTGGAAACCAGTTCTATATAGGGATGGTTACACCTGCTTGCAGAATTTCTTGGTCATTATTTTTCTCTTTTCATGAGTGATAAATCCCATGGAATATTCTATTTTACTTTTAGATTATAGTAATAAAATACTTTTCATCCAAGGATCTCAAGGTAACATGCATGGCTTTCTTGGCTGTCCTCATCTGTTTTCACAACAACCCTGCAAGGTAAGTTAAGTTGAGAGAGGGAAAGAATGGCCCAGTAAAAGGCATAGAGGATTCTACTGTATTTCAGTAACAGACAATTGAGGTCCATCACCTTATGTTTAAAAAGTTAGAAAGCCAGACATTTATACCTTGTTTCTAGGTACAGAGATGGATACACTGTCAGGGGATGGTGAGATTTGTAGTCCTGCACATAAGAAGGACATTGGGTCAGGGAAAGCTATTCTACAGGGCTCAGCGAGGTTTTTTGCTTTTTCTGAGGACTGGAGCCTGGAGCATTACATGACCTCAAAATCTGAAATCAGCTCAAGACACCACACCTTCAAGAAAAGATACAGTTATTTATGGACATTCCAGCATGGACTTTGATGCTATTTCAAAGTCATAAGATATAATTTAGTTTGGAGGTGGGGAAAAAAAGACAGTGAATGAAAGAGGACACAGAGAGACAGAGAGTTGAGAAAACATGAATTTAAAAACAAGACAAAAAGCATATGATCTTGTTTGGTCATAGACCTGCATTCAGAAATTTCTCAGCCACCCTGTAAACCATTTTTCTGTGTTTTTAAAGTTATCTTTTCCATATTCTGTTTTCTAAGGACTTGAACTACTGAGAAGTTTGGGGTTTTTGAAAGAGCTTTCTTATTTATTTTTAAAATCAGAAGTTGGAAATAATGTGTCACTTGCAACAAACAATTTACTTTTTACAATAGTGAGCTGGGACAGTGTTAACACTGTTGCCTCCAATGGCCTGAGCTGTAAATCACTAGTTTACAGCATAACACCATACAGTTTCTCCCTGTTACTCATTACTGGGTGTGTTCTTACTCAGTCTGAGGAATTGGGGGGCAGGGAGAGAAAGGTCACACGGATGACCACCCCTATGACTCTTCTTTGAGGGGTACTGTGCAGCTAGGAAGAAGCAGAAGATTCAGCAACAAAGAGTGAGAATGAGGGAAAGGGAAGGAGCAGGAGAAAGAAGAGGCCAATGAGATGCATTGAAAACATGAGTAGCACTAGAAATTTCAGTAAGTTGGATCTTTTAAAAAAGAATATAAAGTTATCCTTCCTTTTCTGCTTTCCTCCAATCTCCCCAAATTAAAGAGACTGCTGCCATTATCTGAAAGCAAGAGGAAAAAGCAGAGACAGCAAAGACTTAGGCCATTTCCGTCCTACACTGTTATAGTCCTATTATTCCACTTTCAACATCCTATGGAATCCTGGAGTTTGAATTTCAGGTAGGGGCATCCAGAATTCTCAGCCAGAGAGCTCTTTGCCTCAGTAAACTACAAACCCCAGAATTTCACAGGATGTTAAAAGTGGAATAATAGCACTGTAACATTGTAGTGCAGAAAGGCTGTTAGTGTATGTTCTTGTGAGGGATGGGAGGCAAGAAAGTAGCCTTGCTAGACTAGCTGCTCCAAAGTGTGGCACAGGTCACACACTTGGATCAGCTGTGAGAGAGGTTCTCTTTGGCCTTTTCCACATGGGGTTTTTGAAACAGTGCAGTCTGTCCTCCAAGGAGGAGGTCTGCCACCTCAGACCAGACTGGGTCGGACCTATTTGAGGTAGATCCGCACTTCAGTCCAGTTCGGAACGACCCCATATGGTCCTCCAGCGTGCTTTTGAAGGACCTGATTTTTCCGGTCTTTCAAAAGCACACAGCACACCACTGCAAGCCTGCTCCCTTATGCAGATTCACAGGCTCGCACCAACGCAAGCCTGCGATCTGCCCGGGGGTGGGCTTTAGGCTGGTGAGCTTCAGCGGCTGGTCAAGACCCTTGACCAACCAGAAGCTGCCATTTGGGACTCCAGAGTAGTGCGTATTGATGAGCACGCACTGCTCCGGAGCACCGTGGACCAGACTGGGGAGCTGAAAGGTCCGATGAGTAGCAGCACGGGGCGATTCCCTCGCCCGGTGTGGAAAAGGCCTTTGTGTCTCAACCATGGAGTGAACTAGAGAGCACTTTCCTGTATTCTTCAACAGCATAGCAGTAATGGTGATGATCAAAGGAATGTCCTCTCTAACATGTAACATTATGAGTTGTTCTAAACCACAGCTTTGAAGGTATTAAGCATCACACTTTGGAACAAAGCTCTATGTGGTTAATCCTTGGATTCAATGAGAAGGAAATTTTGCATGCCAGCTCCAGAATCAAGCCTGCATTCCATCACCTGACAAATGCTCAAAGAACATCTGGGATTTGGAAGGGTGCCAAATGAATCCCACATAGTGATCCAAAGTCTTCTCAACATCTCCTTCAAGATATGACTCTCAATACACTCTTTTTTTTCTCTCTTTTACTAGTGTTTGAACTCAGATGATAGAGAGGCAAGAATCATCGATTTCTGTGGTACGCTGGGAAAGGAACACTCAAGGTTTCCAGGTCTCTCCTTTTCTAAGGATCTCTCTCTCTCTCTCCCTCTCTCTTCTTCTCTCTCTTTCTGTCTTTCTCTTACTCTCTGCTGGAGGCCTGTTGCAGACTCTGCTAAGGTCTATAGGACTGCAGCCTTTTTATATTAAAAAAAAAAGTATAGAATATGGCTGGCTGAGTTCCCTGCCATGTGAGCATATTGTCCCTCCACCACAACTCACTGGAGAATTCATTATTGCTCTACACCATGATCGTCAACAGTATTTGGTAAAGCAGTGGTGTAGGAAGGTGCCAGAATGCCCTTGTGCCAAGCATCACAGTTTGGATTTATTTTATTTTTAAAAGAATCCATTGCAGTGTCCCAAAGTTAATATTACACTTGAATTTTAAATACAGCTTGTTATACTTTTAAAAATACTGAACCTTTTTGTTATTTGAAAATAGCTATAAATAAACACTTTAAAAACATACACACACTCACAAAAATCAGAATGCTAAAAGCCAACGGTTTGTAGTACAAAACATGCATACAATTTTGCAACTCTAAAAATTACAAAAAGAGTTAAAAGTTACTCTTTGAAAAGAGTGAAATTTGTCTTAGTATCTTAGAATTTAAGAGACCATTCTTACGTTTAAAAAGGAGTTAATTATAGGTACAGTCAGCCCTCCATGTTTGTGGGCTAGGCATTTGCAAATTTGATTATTTGAGGATTCTTGGGGAGAAGGAGATGGGACAGGAGGAGGGGGGGTACCTGCATTCACACTCTCTTGCGCACTCGTGCAGGTGGGAGGAGGGAAGAAGATGGGATAAGAGGAGAGAGGCCGCGTGCATTTGCTCACTCATTTGGGCAGGAAGGGGAAGGGGATGAGACAGATGTCCCCTGTCTCCCTCCTCCCTCCTGTTCTTCACTGTAACTGATCACAGTGGCCCCCTTCCTCAGTCTAGCACCAACCAAATGTTTTGAAATACAGTATTCATCATCTCCAGACTGCATGGCCAATGCTCAGCGTTAATGGATGCTGTAGTCCAAAAACTTCTGGAATATATCCAGTTGGGGAAGGCTGCTCTATGGTGTTGAATATTTTTTTCTTTTTCCTTCTTTTTTATTCATGGTTTAAATTGCTTTTGATATACCTGATAGTTTAATTACATTTTAATGATAATTAAAATATTGCATTTTTTAAAATTGTAAGCCACCTTGAGTTCAAGGGAGAAAAGAAAGATAAAAATCAAGTGATAAAATAAATAAATGTGTTGCTAGGAATGGTATATGGGGGTGGGGTATTCCATTAGTTTCATCCTCTAAATCAGCGGTTCTCAACTGTGGGTCGCGACCCCTTTGGGGTCGAACAACCCTTTCACAGGGTGCCTAAGACCATTGGAAAATATGTATTTCAGATGGTCTTAGGCTCCGTTCCCTCCTCGGTGGTGGTGCGCAAGCGCGAGCCACGCGCTCGCGTCCTCCTGCCCCCTCTGAAGTACCTTACTAAAGAAAATTTTCTTGGCATCGAGCGAGAGTGAGTTGGAAGGGCAATCTCCGACCAGCCACTCCGAGGCTCAAACAAAGCTAAAAACATCTAGTATGAGGAAGTCTGAGAAGGCAAGAATTAAAAAGAAGGTGAAAGGAAAATTACCTGTCAGTGCAGTTAAGTCTGTTAAGGGCGGGGAAGGGCTCCCAACCACTCCTTTAACTTCCGGTCGCCATGTTGAAAAGAGGCGTTCAGAAAGCGAGGGGGCTATGAGAGAAAGGAGCTCTCCTGACCAATCCAAGCTCGCCAGCAACACAACCAGGAGACATGGCAGCCTCTCAGTCGGCAGTTCCTTGACCTTCTGTATTAGCGAGTACAGTAGCGCAGGGCCATTTAGCATTGTGTATGGTGTCATTATTCACTAGGAGTCAACCTGCAATGCCTACGGAATGTAAAGAAGTAAGATTTGAACCTCCTGTGTCCTCAATGTCTTCCCAGGGGAATGTGTCTGAGTGTAGCAGGGAGGTGATAAGACAAATGATTGCTGAAGAAATGGAGGTGCATGTTAATAGGCAAACAATATTAGTGAAATGATTTCACAAAATACATAACAAGTTTAAAAAATGTATTGCAAGTTGGACATTCCATTGAATTTGAATGTAATGTCATTATTAAGCAGTCAACAAACTACTTCAATGAATCCTTCTTTTCACACTATTTTCCTGATGACACAAAAGTTATTCAAGCTGAATCAAATGATGCTGGTGTGTGTTTACCAAAAAAGTCTACCTGTAGGTCCAAAGTGACTAGAGTTGAGGAATCTGCTTTGTCACACTCTGAACAAATCAACACCGAATCTGAAAGTGATGAGGAACCAGATTTGGCAGATACTCATGGGGATAATGACTCTAAATCAGATGGTTCTATTTCCGAGGAGGAGATGCAGAAGATGATAATAAAGTGAGATTATTTTCCTCAGATTCTTTTAAAAATTTGCTGAAAAAGGTGTTGGTAACTCTGGGACTGGACAGTCTGTTGAGTGTCACTTCAGATATTGATAAAAAGAAGAATGTTGCATCAATTGTAAGGAATAAGCCTACAAAATCTAGTGTTATTCCCATGCCAGATTTATTTCTGAATTTAATTCAGTCTGAATGCAGTGAAACCAAATCTTCAAACTTTATATCATTTATGGTGGACTAAATATCAGATATTTACATTACGATTCATAACAGTAGCAAAATTACAGTTATGAAGTAGCAACGAAGATAATTTTATGGTTGGGGGTCACCACAACATGAGGAACTGTATTAAAGAGTTGCGGCATTAGGAAGGTTGAGAACCACTGCTCTAAATTGTTGTAGTAATCACACCGCCCCTGCCCCTACCTCAAAGCCATAGAATTGTTTTTCTGGCCTCCGGAGCTGTCAGGGTCAACCACCGCAAATCTTCCTCTAAGAAATAAGAAAATTGTATTGCCAGCTGTCTTCAGGGAGTAAGATTCTCCTTCAAAAAGAGGCACCCCATACTCTTTCTTAAGGCTTAAATTCCAGGTGTTGTTTGTTTGTTTTAAGAAACCAGGAGCCTTTTCACATTACACAGTTGTAACACTTTGATTCCACTTTAACAATATGGGAACTTCCTATGGAATCATGGGGTTTGTAGTTTGGGGAGGCACTCTTGTTCTCTGGCTGAAAATTCCAAATGCCCCTCCCTAATCTGCAAACCCCAGGGTTTCATAGGATGGAATCATGCAAGTTAAAAGTGGAATCATAGTGCTCTTTTTTTATACTCTTTAATATAAAAACAGGAGTGATCTTCCAGTCCCTTCTTTTCCAGGGGATTTCCTGCAGCCTGCAATGGATATTCCACAGCTGATCACCGCTGCTTTATGTGAACACCAAAATCTATTGGCACTTAGGTAGGATGCCTGACAGTTGGGCCATTTCCACACTACATGTTATAGTGTTATTATTCCACTTTCAACATCCTGTGGAATTCTGGGATTTGTAGATTATGGAAGGGCATTCAGAAATCATAGCCAGGGGGCTCTTTGGCCTCAGTAAACTACAAACCCCAGAATTCCACAAGATGTTGAAAGTGGAATAATAGCACTATAACAGTCTAGTGCAGAAAGGCCCTTGCTTCCCAGAGCCTTTCCACACTACATTGTTATAGTGCTGTTTATTCCGCTTTCAACATCCTATGGAATCCTGAGGTTTGCAGTTTAGAGAGGGGCATTTAGAATTCTCAACCAGAGAGCTCTTTGGCCTCAGTAAGCTACAGACCCCAGAATTCCACAGGATGTTGAAGGTGGAATAATAGCACTATAACAATGTAGTGTAGAAAGGCCCTCAGTCATCCTGGACTGAACTGGAAAGGAAACATCTAGGTAACATTCCACATTCAGAGACCTCTTCTGTGACCAGATTCCTCAGGTAGAGAATCTTTCTCCTAGCCCTTTTTCAAGTGATATTTCTTGGATTTACAGACTGCATGAGTATTAATCTCTTGCCATTCTAAAGAAAGAAAGAAAAGAGCAGAGAGTGGTATTCTTTCTGTAGACCGTTACAGATATTTAAACATCCCACATATTCCATTTTATTCTCATTGAACAGAAGCAAAGGGACATCTGAGCATCCATGCACGGCTTCCAAAGTCATTGATCTGTAGACTAAAAATCTACTCTTGCTTAGTACACACTGGCTAGTGAGCAAGAGGATTCAAATGCAACATGCTGGGAGGAATTAAGAAGTGCTAGTTTTCATAACTCCTGTAATTTGTAAAGACCAAAGGGGGAAAAATCCTAGTGGAATTAATCTATTTCTTATGCTCATTCCAGCTGTGTTTAATTTACCCTTCGCTATTTCTCTCCTCTGATCAAGGAGCGCTGTGCCTTACATTGATTCCACACGCTCTCTCCATCCCAACACTGAGATGAGCCTTTAATTATTGTTTTAATATGCAGTGTTCCAAAGCAAGAATATGCTCTGTGGAGGTTGTTATTCTCTGCCTCCAAATAGGTCTCATCCAGAAGGGGAGGAAAAAAGTCACTAGATGTATCAAGAGTTTCCAGATCTTTTTATTTTGATTTTATCTGTATTTTCCCAGATTTGCATCTAAACCCTTTCTTGAAATATCAGGGGTTTCTCTCATTTCCACTTCCCTTGTGTTCTCCCCGCTATACACATACACTCTGATCACGTATCATCCATAGATTCACACACCATTTCTGAAATTGATTTCACCAGTTTCCACTAAGGCTTCTTGCTTGTCTTTATTCAGGAGTTTTACTCAAAGTGCTAAAGTACATTAGCAATTTTGGACCAGTTAAACATTAGAATCATTTTGTTTTGGTGCAAACTTTCCTCTTTCCCTTGCTTGATCCCTGTTGAATCTGTTTTTTGGAAACAACAGCTGCATTTACTGGCAGTGGACATCTTAGCTAGTTCCAGGGTAATACAGACAACCAAGCAGAGATAACATTTCATTTCACAAAATACTGGTTTAATTTAAACTGACCTGGGAAGAAGGAATGAAAGGTCCTTGGTAATGAAAGTTCCCAGGAAGCACTCTGAGATGAATAAAACAGCATGTGGATCTCCAAAACAAAATTGGTTTGGACGGGAACAAAACGTGGGACTTTCAAGGACTTTTTTTATCTCATCTGGAGGGGCTATCAGTTATCTTTAGGATTACAGCTGTATATACTGTACCAATCAAAGTGAAGAGTTGTTCGTATTTTGTTTAATTTGCTTCCTTGTTGAATAGAACTGATAAGCAGTTAAGGCCTGGATTTTAATTTCCCAGAATTCTTTTTTTTCTGTCTACTTACTTACCTACCCACCTACCTACCTATCTACCTACCTATTTAATATGCTGCCTTTCTCCCACAGTAGGACTCAAGGTGGCTTCCAAAAAAAATTAAAAACATTAAAAACAATTAAGAACATTAAAAAACATATAAATTTATAAAAATCTGCAAGAGTTTTTTTTTAAAAGCTTAATAAATAAATAAAAAGCTCCCCTGCTCACATGTTTTCTAATAAATCATTTTCTCATAAGTTTCCAGAGAATTTTGTTGTTGGGGTTTTCTATGCAGGAAAATATCTAGCAAGATATAGTCCCCTATAATGCACGCCTATTGCTACCCGTTAACTAGATGGAAAATTTCAGTTCGAACTGCCAATCTGCTATTAAAGTTTTAAGAAATTGTTTTAATTTGTTTTTTGTTTTTTTAAAGAATGAGGTCTGCCTCTTCTCTTTTCATTTCTTCCTTATTTAGACAATTGCTACTGTGATCTCCCAGTATGAACTCATAAGTCAGTTTTATCTAGTATGAATAGTGCTGATCTTTTCTAGAAGCCCCGGAAATTGCCTCCCAGCAATTGACACCTAAACAGAAAGCTGAGCAGGGAGACAGGCAGAGGATGTAGCTATAGGAGGGACATGATGGCATTGACCCCCCCACCCCCCGCAATAAGAATTCTGCACCCCAAATGAATTTTTCCTTCAGTCCCCTCATTTCTACCACTGTGGATAGTGAGAGAGAGCTAGCATGGTGTAATGGTTTGTATGCCAGAATATGACCCTGGTGACCAGAGTTTGATTCCCCACTTGGCCATGGAAAACCACTGGGTGACCTTGGGAATGTCACACACTCTCAGCCCCAGAAAACCATGTGATAGGGCTGTCTTTGGGTCACCACAAGTCAGAAATGACTTCAAGGAACCCAACAACAACAAAGAGTGAGACACTGAAAATCACGAACCCTGGAAGTCTTATATTTGCTGCTTTTGCATCCCCTTGGGAACCTTCCTGCCCCTTTTCTTTGGATGTTCAAACTGTGTTTCTGAATGCTCAAATGAAGTTTTAAATGATTGCAATGCTAGAAATGTGGTTCATTAGGGGCACATCATCCTCACTCTTGCACACAGGTCACTTGGCAATGGTATTCCCATGATGGAGAGATGTACTGGATTTCTATTTAAATTTCCTCATTGATTTCTAAGTTTGTTTCAGCACCTATAAATTAATATACAATTGGCCCTCCAATCTGTGGATTTGACTTTCATGAATTTGATTATCTGCAGGTTTCTTCAGCCCCTGCCTCCCCACCTCAGGCTCTTCTTTTCCAGGGGAACCTTTCCTCTCAGCAGCTCCAATCAGGCTGCACAGCCCCTCAAAAACCCACCCCTGGTCCTCCTCTTCCTCCTCTACCAGCCGCTGCCTGGCCAGCTAAGGACAGTTTGCAGCCCAGTTTCTCAGCACCCTCTCCTGATGCCTGCCTCCACCCAAGGAAAGAGATGGGCAAGAGAGAGGAAATAAACAGCCATCGTGCTGACCTATCTATCCCCTTTTCCTCTTCTTTCCCTGACCTGGTTTGCACCCTGGATGCCTGCTCTCCCCACATACCTCAGTTGCCTCCCCACAGAAATGCACACACATTTTTGATAGTTGCAGTTTTTCCACTTTTACAAGGGTCCTGCACCCCCAAACCTAGCGAATGTGGAAGGCCAACTGTATACCACATTCTGGGCCAATCTTTATCTTTTTCCTTACAGTCTTTTGTTGATATGCTTCTTCTTTTTCTGGGGATGCAACTGCCAGTGTTGAGCTTTTCCTCTTCTTCATCAAAACTGGTTAGGGGATTGTGGAAATTGTAGCCCAAGCAAATAAAATTCTCCCCATCCCTAAGAAGGTTGGTTAAATTCCCCAAAGAGGTGAGAGAGTTTTCAAAATCCCTTTGTGCAAATTTTGATCTTCTTCTTTTCCTTTTTCTTCCTCCTCCTCCTCTTCCTTTCCTACCATTTTTCCTGTTGGACAGAAGCTGTCACTTTAGCTTTGAATTGACAAACCAAGACGATTCCTGCTTGGGTCTGATGACTCTCCTTCCCAGATGCCCATCAACACCACGATGACCACAGTAAGGCAAACACCAGCATCCCATCTCTCTCAGCCACAGGTATGTTTCACCACCGTCTGGCCAGATGATGCTATTTATTCCAAGCTGTTCTAAAATTGTGCCTTCAAGGTTGGGAGCCAAAACCGCTGCCAGAGTTCTTTTTCTTTATTAAAAGTAACAACTCGAAGGTATTGAGGTGGCAGGGAGGGGGGAGGAGGTAATGGCAAGCCTTTTTGGAAACATACTGAATTCTTTATAGGAGGGGAAATAATCGAATAGACAAGCTGTTGTTAATTTAAGGCCTTAATTTTCAGACACACTTCTCAAGTCAAGAGGACTTCCTGTTCTAGAATTCCTGCCGGGATACAGGTGGTCCCTGTTCGCCATCTCTGTCTACTGTACATTTTTTTAAAAAATGCATTTCTGACTACACTTAAACATTTCTGAAATCTCCAGTTTATGTCTAGACTATTTTAATCAGCTAAATGTCATAATAAGCCATATGCTGTGCTTGATGGCTTACATACACCAGCTCTGCTCGTAAAGTATAAGGGGTATTTTAAAAAAAAATGAGCCCCTGTGTTTGTTTTGCCATGAAAATGGTGCTTTTAGCTTATCATATCAAACATGCCAGCAGAATTAAAAAGGATCTTTACATAACCCCTTGATAATAGCCCAACCTGTGAGACTGGAGATGAGTCTGCTTGTCCCATTCTGGGTATATTCTGTGTGCAAATCCAATGCAGAAGAACCGGAGCTTAGAAAAATTAAAGCACTTTTCACTTTTGATAGAAGGAAGAGAATAAGGCCAAAGGAAGAGAAGAAATGAAAAGATCCCAAAGATTATTAATTTATATCTTGGTTTGCTTAGGATAGGTGCATGAGAGATGAGAAGACTGTGCCACTTTTACTTTTACTTGCTTTTACTTTTACATACTGAGTGTCGCTGTATTTCTAGCAGCATATAGCCATGGTAGCTAGCAGTGTGTGTAGCTTCTTCCTCTATGGATATGTCTAACCATCCATCTAAGTTAGTGGCCATCATTCTCACACCCCCTGTGTGGGAAAAATATTTCATTTTTCCTTAGTCCCTCTCTCCTCAGGTTCATAATGTCACCTTCAGCATCCAATGAAACAGGGATGGAGGATATCCCACTGGCTGCATTTCTCAATCAGGGTCAGCTGCTGGATCCATTGCTGCGGGGGTGGCAAACTACTATTGTTATCCCAAAAATATGGGTGACTCAGGGATCCACCCATGATACCAGTACCTCCATGTGACAACAAGGAATTAATTAGCTCAGTTAGGGTCTGAGAGAGGGTGGGTAGCCTATCAAGATCTTCCACCAATGTTTATGGGCTCCTTGCAGGAAAGAACCAGGCAGAGATTCCAAAATAAGCTAAAATGTGCTTTATTGAAAAGTTCAATCATGCACACAAAAGACCCAAGCACTCACACACTTGCACAAGAGCTAACCAAAGGATAAATGGAGGAAAGTTGTCGATAGTGGAGTTTTTAGGGAATGGGTCATAATTACTGGTCCGGAGAGTAGTGAAGAAAGCAGCGATGTGGCTTAGACATGCACCTAAGGACAGTAGTCATTTGGAAATCAGAGTGATAGCATGGCATCCAGCAAATAAGATACTACATCTGACTGCTCAAAACTGAGTATTTTTGTACCCAATATCTACCTGGAGGGCATGGATGTAAATGACTTCCTGACCAAGTAAACAAAGGAGTTTGCAACAGATACAATGGGGTCTGGAAAGAGTTGATGGTCTTATTGTATTGATGGAAGACCTGACAGCCTCCCAATGTCTTGGCTGGGGAATGTGACTGGGGAAGGTTTCAGTAGGAAATATGCACAGGAGGGGTGCTAGCCTGCTGCACCTAGGCAGTCTTTGACTATTGTTCTCTGAGGTTGAGAATTTGAGAGGATTAGTTTAGAGCCATTAAGTCAGGCTTTCCCAGCTAATCCATAGCAAACTTTTGACCTGGCCATGCCATAGTCACTTCTGACCTACTTTTGCATATCTTCCCAACCGGCATCCCTTCTCCACATTGCCTTTCAGCCATAAGTTTATATAACTTAATTCAAGCCAATTAATATTTGCCAATTAGACCATATCAAAGCTTGGAGGTGTACAGCTGCTAACACTATCAATTTTATGTCTTATTCTCCCACAGCTGCTCTCAGTCAGTGTTACCATGCCATACACTGCCACTCTGTGATATGATATAATTGGCAAATATCATTTCATTGGCACTAAATATAAAATATATGCTTATGGCTGAATGCCACATGGAAAGGGACTCTGACTAGGAACATGTGCTCAGGCAAATGACATCGGCATGGCCAGATCATAAATTCACAAGGATTAACCAGAGAGCCCCAGCTTAATGGCTCAAGACAATCCTATCAATTGCCTAAACTCAAAAAACAATAGCCAGCAAGGCAGCTCCAATGAGACAACTGATGACCAGCATCCTGCTACCTCTTCCCACTGCATTTCCCTTTTGTTTCCTCACCTGTCCAGCCATTAAGGTGCTATCACAACCTCCATCAATGCTTTTTCTCTTGAAGTCAAGACCATTAGCCCGTTCCGGACCCCTTTGTCTGCTCTGTCAGAGATCCATTAACACAGTCCCCTTCAGGGCAGAAAAAGGGGTATATAAACCCGAGCCCAGACACTGGCTTTTTGCTAGCATTTGCATGTCGCACTGCACCCTAGACTCTCGTTCCTTTGTGCTGCCCTCATACCCTTGTGTTTGAGCCATCTTGCCTCAGTTTTCTTCTCTTCAGGATTGCTAAATATCACCCAGTGCATTCCATCTTCTCACTACCCAACTTTTCCCTCCTTTCCTTCTGTTAGCCTTGTATGGTTCATGAGACTGCTTGATTGCTTGTGTGTGTGTATGTGAATTCCCCTCAACCAAAACATTCTTTTCACCTCCAATTAGTATCTTGCAGTGAGTACCAGTATACACAGGTAAAAAAATCTGAAAGTTAAACCTTCTCTCACAGGCCTCCTTTTTGAGCTATAATTCCCCATTCTTCCATGGAGGCATTGTCATTGCAGGTGGACCTCTGAGTTGCCAACCTTGTGGGGTAACAGCAGGAGGAGGAGCAACAGTAAAACTGAAAGTGGATTCACACACGCATACACACAGCTGTGGTAACAAATCTACTGGCTGTCTCTGTTTTCAAGTTCAGTGGAGGGCAAATTAATATTGCCCTACTTTTTTTTTCTTCTCAAGTCAGCATTCAGTGCTATTATAAGCTTTAGGGCTCTTTGCACATTGCATTCATGATTTCTCGCCTTTGGAACATTCAGTATACTGGCTTTCTCTATTCTTTTGTCTGCCATTAAAGTTAAATTCATAACTCAGCATTACTTTCGATTCATTATCTGCATTGTAAGCCATTTTGGACCCTGCATAAGAGAAATGTAAGAAATAAATAAATAGATACATACATACATACCCGCCTATTTGATTTCTCTTTCTCTCTTCTTGTTGAATTTGCTTATCATCCTGCATTCTTCTTTTTCAGTCCAGGATATTTACCTCAGTTTTCTCCATTGTCCTGTATGACTTTAATTTAGCTTCCCTTGTGGTTGAAAAGCTGTCTCTGATCAAGGACATCTGCCTTGCTCTTGCTATTATCATCTATAAATGAAATAACTCTTTTTTGTGAAAAGTGAAAAAAGTGAGAAAATCACCAAAATGCATCCAAAATACCTATGAAAACGGGTGAGAATTATGGAGCCCATCAGGTATTATTGGGCAGCAGCTCCCAGCATTCAGTACAATCAACTATGCTGGCAAGGGCTTCTGGGAGTTGCATTCCAAGAACTTCTGGAAAGTTGCATGATTCCTGCCCTGTATTAAAAAATAACTAGGAAATGTTACTTGTTACACCAATATGGCGGCTTTCTTCCCACTCATTGTATTTCCTTTGAAATGTAATTTCATTATTCCCTTACTACTCAAAAGTAGTTCACTTCAGGTAATCACATTCTTCGTTGCTTCTGAACTTGACTTGGAAACAAGCTAATTTCAATCAACATGGTATGAAGCTGGATTGTTGTTTGTTTGCTTGTTTGTTTGTTTTAAAAATAGTTAACATTAACCACAAAATAGGGTTTGGAAAATCTGCTGAAAACTGTGAATAATCAGAATTGTAAGCAAAAGCTTCCAATTTGCTACTCATAGTCACACCAGAGAGAGAGGAAAGAACAAATGAGTCACAGACTTGCTGTGACTCATTTTTTAAAAAGATTAATGATGTTTGAGCATGTAGTTGGAACTTGAAGGAGCTGTCCAGAGTGATGATGCTATTTGGGGGACAGATTCAGCATCACAGATAGCTCCTTTAAAGTTTTGACTAAAATCCAGTACACCACCACGCTGACGTGGAAGCCATCAGCTGCTACTGGTTTCACATCGTATCCAGACAGGGCCATAGTGATTGTTGGAAAATTTTGGCATTCTGTCTCCCCCTCCTCTTGTTCTAGGGCATATGGGGCTTGGCTAGCTTAGTTGCTTTTCCCTTTGCTTGTCAAAGCCTTTTGCCTTCTCAACTAAAGCCTCAGTGTTGCTCTTTCTGTTATTTAAATGCATGGCTATGGTATCCAGGTGACCAGACCATGCAACCCAAGAATAGACCCTGGGGTCATTGGCCTTACATAAAAGACCATGCTTCTCTCTTTTGCCATTTTTTTCTTAACTTCCTTCTTTCTAACCATGCTTCGCCTCTGCACCAAGAAGATGGTGAGTTAAGAATGAAGCTACTATCTTACCTAATCTTTTTATTAGCTAGTTAGGATCTAGCCCTCAATGAATTGTAAAATTCATGAGTAAACTTTTCCTAAGTTTGTAACCAGAGACCGCCTGCCTTGTTTTGCTTTCCAAGTCAGTTTAGAGAAGCCACACAGAGATTGGGACATGCTTTTTCTGCAACTCTGCTAAAAGAAGGCTGATTCCTAACAGTTTTAGCTTTCATAGAATTTTCCCCCAAAGGGCTAACACCCTGGGAAGCTCTAACTCCCAATAGTGATAAATATTTGTGATTGGTTGGCACCAATAAACAGACAGTCAAAAAAAGAAACAGTATGAATCTTCCTTTTTACATTGGTACCATATTGACTCCCTAGAAATCAAAATGACTAAACTGATGGTAGCATATCTTAGAGACACTATGAGATAACATGACTTCTTAGAAAAGAGTATAATGCTCAGTAAAGTTAAAAGGCAATAGCAGAAGACCACATTACAGGTGGATAGACTCAATCAAGGAAGCCACAGCCCTGAGTCTGCAAGACTTTAGCAAAGTTCTTAGTAACAGGGTGTCTTGGAAGTCTCTCATTTCTAGCATCACCACGAGTCAAAGCTGGCTAGAGAGAAATTAAAACCAACACTCATTGTTTTCCACACCTCAGGCAAAATCTCAAATTATCCAGAACAATGAGATTTAAATGTTTGTGATCCTTTTTCAAATAGGCAGAATCTCTATGAATATCACTGAGCGCGCGCATATTCTCTCTCTCTCTCTCTCTCTCTCTCTCTCTCTCTCTCTCTCTGTCCATACATACTTTAGTATGATTTCCCTTCAAAGGTTGTCATGTAAAACACTTTGAAAACTGCACATAACTCTCGCCTACAGTGAAAAATTTAAACTTTGTTTTCACTTTGAAATTAGAAGTGCTTCTTAATTTAAAATGTCTTCAATATAATCTTTCAAAAAAAAAAAGAATCATGAAATATATATCTAAGAATTTGTAAATCCCTGTGGTTTGCTATTCTGTAAGAATATTTCTAATACTGCTGAAAGGAATAAATTTTGTCCAGTGGAAGCCTCCTTTTCCCCTGAATCATCCATATATCTGAAAAGTTACTATTCTTCAGAGATCATAATGTAATATCTAAAGCAATATTAATATTTAATTTTTTATCATTCTGTGTCCCCCTTGCAACTGAAACATCTTGCAGCTGGGACAGTTCCTGGAGAGAGGTGAAAAAGCTATTTGCAAAGGCTGGTAGAAAAGTTTAACCTCCAAAGTGAGAAAATAATATGAATGCAGAATTTTAAGTACAATTGGCCCTCCACATTTGCTAAACTTAGGCGCACAGGACCCTCGCAAAAGTGGGAAAATCACAAATATCAAAATGTGTGTGTGTATCTGTGGAAAGGGGGCTGAGGCATGGTACCCATGGTCCAAACCAGGCCAGGGAAAGGAGAAGGAAGGGATGGGTAGATCAGGATAATGTTACTATGCTTCCTCTCTCACACACATGTTGATCTTAGGTTAGCAGTGGCATCTATAGAGGTTTTGTGGTGCTGAGAAATTGGGCTGTGAGCCATCCTTAGCTGGCCAAGCAGGAACTAGTGGTGGTGGTGGAGTTGAAGCCATTGCTCCGTATCCTAGTCCCTCAAGCAGCAGAAAATAAGTTTGTTCTGTTCTCCATGTGACATCCCTTTAATTATTTAAATATGGCTATCATGTCCCCTTTTAAGCTTATCTTCTCCTCACTAAACATAGCCATCTCTCTGAGCCGTTCCTCTTAACGCTAAATGTCCAAAACTTTTATCATTTTGGTCACCCTCCTCTGGACACATTCTAGTTTCTTGAGTTGCAGTACCCAGAACTGGACATAATATTCCAGGTGAGGTCTGACCAAAGCAGAACAGAGTGGTACTATTACTTCCCTCATAGCGCTATTCCATTTGTTTTCCGCCTCAATTTGAATTTAAAATAAATAAATAAATGAATAAAAAGACATCAAAATATCTGTTAACTATCTCAGGCCAAGGTTTAAGCACAACCTGATAAATGGAGTTTATCATTTCAGACTTGAAAATAGACATGATAGAAGTATATAGAACAATACATCACGTGAAGAAAATGGAGACATATTACTCTTTCATAGTACTAGAACCTGGGGCTGTCCACTGAAGTTAAATAATGGGACATTCAGGATAGCTAGAAGAAAATACTTTTTCACGCACAGCATAGTTAAATAATGGAATTTGTTAATACCGGAAATGGTGATGGCTGTCATTTTTTTCAGCAGCTTCATGGTATATGGAGCTATCGGTAGCTGCTCGTCTTGAGAGGTGTACATTCTCTCCACTATCAGTGAAAATAAGCCTCTCTTTATCGGTTATCAGGGGAGCATGAGCAGAGTATGATGCTATTGCACACATGTCCTACTGATTGGGGGCTGAGTTTCATGAAGGCAACTGGTGCGTAGGGTCGCCATATTATCAATTTGACCTGAATTTTCTCTGGAATCTAGGCATGCCACCCAAAGCCTTTTTCCATTATTAGCTGCTCCTCATAGGAATCGAAGTAGGAGACAAAATGTGCAGTCACCGTTCTGTCCAACTGTTTCGTAAGAAACCAGTCTGCAATTCCCTTTCATGGTGTTTAGCCAGTGAATGAAATTTCACACATATTGTTGACAGTTTTATAGGTTTATAATTGTAGAATGACCTCTTCTCTCCCAATCCCCAGTACAAATGTTGCAATTTGGGGGGAAAGCTCTGCTTTGGAGGAAGTACCTCTGTTTCGCAGAGCTAACTGAAAGAAGTGTACTGGAAGCCACAGAGCTGTAGGATTAAAGGAGGAGGGGGAATAGAAGAAAGCAAGATACCTGTACAAATGCAGAGTAAAAGCTGATTGTATCACATTTCAGTTACTAGTATTTAAGGTGCCTTGATCTCATTGATTTTGTTGACTTGCTTTTCTGTTACTTGACATGGCAAGATCATCCATTTATTCCGAGCTTCCAAGGGGAAAACATTCCATCTCATCTAGATTTTGGAAAATTTATGTGTACTCCAATGCATACTTTGAAGGCATTCTTTTCAGCCTATTCTCTGAAAACCTATTGCTTTGCAATGTTTGGAGGAAGAGCAGGATCTAGTGGATAGCTAAGTTTTTAGTCCAAAAGGTACAGTTCTAGTCATTCAGTACAGAAATTTACAACGGCTGGCTTTCTCAAGCATTGCTACTGCTAAGTATTTATTAGTCCCATTTCTTGTTGTTGTCATTGTATTCCTTCAAGTCATTTCCAACTTATGGTGACCCTAACAAAAATTTGTCATGGGGTTTTCTGCGGTTGAGTGTGTGTGATGCACCCAAGGTTACCCAGTGGGTTTCCTACAGAATCTGAAATTGAATTAATACCTGTAGTCCTATCAGGAGTCATTGGCCTTCAGCAAATAAACTACCCTATCCTTTGGTTGGTCCAGAGCTGTACTTTGGCTCCAATGATCAAAAGAGATCTTGCCTTGCTTAGCACACGACTATTAAAATTACAGGAGCCATTCCACTGGGAAAAAGGGGCAATTTTTGATTGCAGGAAAACCTTTAACTATGTGTTCCCAAGAGAATGTAATACCCTTTATCATATCATGCTCAAAAAATGTGGGGTGACTAAAGGAACATAGCATTTTACAGACTATTGGTAAGTCTTGTTTTCAGTTGACGAAGGTTTCTGGAATTTACTATTTCCTTTCTAGAGACACTGTCAAATTATTTAGGTGATTCTCTTGTTATTTCCCATATGGCAGGCTCAGCCACTGTGGTGGATCTAAAGGCAGAAACATTTTCCCCCAGAGACCCTCTGAGGGTTTTGCAGATTATCCAAAAGCCAAACAACAGCAACAAAACCTGGAAATGGCCAAATGTCCACTTTAGGTTTTGAAAAATGGGCAAATTGGAATGTTGAACCTATTTAAAAGTTAAAGCGTTGGCCCTGGTAACTCCTGTGGCCAGAAAAAGGACAGTCTAGGGAGTCTGCAAATCACAATAACAATCGTAGGGAAGGGGGGGTCATGTGTCTTAGGCCTGCATTTCATTTACACCTCCCACACGGGTTTATTGTTGTCCTTATGTGCCTTCAAACCCACTCCAATTTATGGCCAGTCTCATAAGATTTTCTTGGCAAGATTTGTTTGGAGAGGGGTCACTTTTTGCCTTCCCTTGAGTTTGAGAAAGTGTGATTTGCCAAAGTTCATCCAGTAGGTTTCCATGGCTGATTGGGGATTTGGACCCTGGGCTACCAGACTCCTAGTCCAAACCAATACACCCACACTGCCAAACAAGCCCGTATAGGTTATAGTAGATTGAATGGTTATGGCTACATTATTAAATGGGTCAGATTATTACATTGCTTTTAGAATTCATTAAGTCTGTTATGAAAGTGAGGCAGGAGTCTTTGACAAATTGCTGATCTTAATTAAAATTTGCCAGACATCATCTGTTTCTAGATTTGCAATTTATTATCTGTATTAGTTGTTAACTATTCTTAGTCTTACTGAGGAGTTAAGTTTCAATTCTATTGTCTTGTAATTTATCATCTGTATCAGTTGTTAACTGTTCTTAGTCTTTCATACATCATATAATTGATGGAAGTTTTATATTTTTAACGTTTCTAGGTTTTTAGCCCTTCTGCACTGTTATTTTGATTAATTATCACGCTTGTCCATGTTTGTTTTTAAAGTAAATTGATGCTATGCTTTTTTGTGTCATGTCTGTAAGAGCCTGGCTGGCTCCCACATAATAAATTTTAGGTTGAAGGATTGTTTGATTGGTCTTTCTGCTTTTACATTTAAACCCATCCACTCAGCTGTCAGTAGTAGGATACTAGCTCATCTGGTGTGTTTGTCTCATGCAGATTGTGTTACTCCAGGCAGAAGTGACTACTGTTCCCTCCATTGGCTTCCTCATTCATCTCATTTCCACTTTATGCCAGAGAAAGGCAATTGTGGCCTTCCAGCTATGGCTGGACTCCAGCTCACATCAGCCATAATCCACATAGTCTGTGGAGAAGAATGCTGGGAGCCGTAGTTGTAGGGGATTAGAGTTGCCCATTCCTGTCTGAAGATTTCTGATAATGGCTCTCAAATGTCTCTCTGGTATGTGTGTGTTAAAAATTGGTCCAGGTTCCACTACACCACTGCTGTGTCCCTGTGGCCTCACATTATCTATCCAGGAAGCCCTCAAGGTTTATAATATGTGAACTGGGTTTTGAAGACACAACAGTCTAATCACTCTGTTCTTCTTGCTGTTTTCAGATTGACCCTCCTTTGTTTTACTTGTCGACGTGTTGTCTGTAACTTTAGACTTGAAGCCTACAGATAAGGTCTGTTTTCCTTTCACTTCTTTTGTAGCATTTAGCACTGTGAGGCACTTTTAGGAATGGAAGAATGTTTAGGATTGTTTTTAATGTTTTTAATGTTTTTTAAAAAATATTACCTTTGTATTCTTCAAATTGGTGTCTATTTGTTCATCACCTTGAGAGCCCTTGTGGGCTCCGAGGCAATATAAGAATACTTTAAATAAATACATATGGTCTATGTGGAACTCAGCTAGGTCTGAAGTTGAAAGTTCCCTGGAATGTCCAGTGTTATGACTGATAATGTTATACCTTCTAACATTTTGCAGACACATACAACATTTCTGAAGGACCGTATCTTCCCATATGAGCCACCTGAGCTCTAAAATCTGCGGCGGAGGCACTTCTTTCTATCTCACCACCTACACAGGCACGGCTTGTGGGAACACAGGAGAAGGCCTTCTCTGGGGCTGTTCCCCCACTTTGGAATTCCCTCCATAGGGAACTTAGGATATCTCTTTCTTTATATTCCTTTCTGCAGCAGGTTAAGACGTTTTTTCTTTTCCAGCAAGCTTCTGGAAGCTGAGTCTAACAAAAATGACTTTTATGGTGCTGTAACACTTCTGTACTTTAAATTCAATTTGCAGCAGTTGAAAGAAGCTGAGGACAAAGGGGGAAAGTGGGAAGAGGAGAGAGAAACTGGAACATTTTAAAAGCAGCTGAAAAAGTGGGATGATAGAGGATTAATCAACGGTTTTCCTGCCAAATCAAGACAGTTGGAGGGTACGTAGTGCTACTGTATGAGATAAAGGCCTTTGTTTTGCTGAAGACAAATGTAACCTCTTTGAGTCTAGCAGAAGTATTTAGAAGACAACACATTCACTCCCCCCAAAACTCTGCCCCCCAAGTATTAGAAATGAAGGAGGATGTACCTCATGGTAGCATGCATGACTTGGAGAAGTTCCTTTTTTGAATGACACTTGGAGCTAGTATGGCCATACTTGCTGGGAAATTCTGGGAAGTGTGGTCCAAAACGTTTTCTGTGCTGGGAAGCAGATGATAGGGAATACCTTTGTCTCAGATCCTGCTGCCAATAATTACTTATGGACTAAGTGGATAGTCTGACCTCCTATAGGATAGTTTCTTGGGTATCCTGATTTGCTGGGCTATTGGGAGCTGGAGTCCAAAAGGGAATGTTTCTAAGCTCAGTACAAAAAGTAGCATGAAGTAGCTAGTTTTTATATGTCAGAAGTGGTCAACTGTATTCTGCAGAAGCTTTGAGATGGCAGCTCCCAATGATCCTCACCATTAACTATACAGGCTTGTACTGATCAGTACTGAAGTCTAATAACCAGTGATGTATTTAAATCTTTTACACCAAGTCTCAAGTCCCTGAAGATGCTTTCAAGTCAAGTCTCAAATCTGGGAGCCAACTTTATACCCCAACCTATATTCCAGAATTTTTGGACAGAGTTGAATAAAGTCACTTTTAACAATTTAAGCAGAGTCAGCCCTCCACATTTGTGATTTTGCAATCCGCAGCTTTGGACGTGGGGAATAGGATGCTTCTTACTTCCCATTACTGAAGCTTGAAAAGCTTTAGAAGGAAGGATCCTTCCTCCTAAACCTGTTGCCTAACACATTTGGGGTTCCCCTCTGAGAAATGAGCCCTGCAGTCTGGGGACAAATCTTGTCTTCTGCTCTTCAGAAACGTTTTAGAAGGCTCCTCTGATATGCAGTGGGGACAGGCTGCTGAACAGACCTCATCCCTGCCTAAAACGCATTACCTAACCCATTTGCTCTGAGAAATGTGCCCACACTTTGGTCTTGAGACAGATTACCATGTGACCAGTAGACCGAAAGAGATGGAAGCATTGTTCAAAGTTGTAAGGTTTCTAGATGAATGTGTTATGTTACTGAACCAAGGGCAGCAAGTCAATTACTAAAAATACACAAATGATGAGTCGAGTCAAGTCAGTGCACCATTTATTGCCAAGTGGAATATGCTGCCTCGGGGTGTGGTGGAGTCTCTTTCTTTGGAGGTTTTTAAACAGAGGCTGGATGGCCATCTGTTGGGAGTGCTTTGATGTGGGTTCCTGCATAGCAGGGGGTTGGACTGGATGGCCCCTGTGGTCTCTTCCAACTCTATGATTCTATGAATCGAGTCCAAGTCGAGTCACTGAGGCAACTTAAGTCTGACTTGAATCTGAGTCAATTGACTTGAGTCAACATCACTACCAATAACCTCTGGAGGACAGCAGCTTCCCATCTCTTATGTAAACACGTACCTGTCCAAGTTTTAAGAACTTCAGGGAAGAAGATTCTCAGTGTTTCCCCACATCACAGGCAAGTTTGGTGAGGACGCAAGCAGAAGTTTCTCAAAGGATTCTCCAAGGTTATGGAGGTTTGGTTGACCTCTCACCACCATGCAAAGTTATTTTTATTTAGGTAGGGCTTTGGCTCTTAATTCGTAGGTCATTTAATGACCTGTGCTGTGCTTGCATAATTTTTATAATATTTTAAATTTGTTTTTAAGACTGTTTTAACATTGTGTTTTTAAAAGATTTGTTGTTTTTAGCTTTGTATTAATATTTTTTTTAGCTGTACTTTGTTGTAACTTTTTATGATCTATCTTGGATCTTGCGCTGGGAGAAAAGCAGAATATGATATAGATATGGATGATAGGGCCAATCCGGGAGCTTTTGCTGCCTAAAAGCAAAGGACAAGGTTGATCCTTCCTGTAACTCACCAGACTAGCAATTAAATATATATTCAGCCCTACTGATGAACCTGTGAGAAGCAGGCTGGCTTAGTGCAGAGGAGGCAAAATGGCACCCCAACATCTCATCTCCTTGTATCTGATACCTGAAAGTGGCTGCCTCACTATGCCCAATGGTACGGCTGGTTGTGCTTCTAATAATTAGTGTCTTTAGTCTGCAAGTACATCTATATTTTTGCCTGTGAAATGTTGGAGGATCTGTACCACGCGCGCAAACCTTGCAAAGAAGAAAGGAGGTGATCAGAACAAAGTTCACATTCTCCAGGGATGTTCGGCTGAGCTGGACGTTTGAGCCTTTTGAGGTTCAGCTCCTTGCAGTCCCCCGAGGGATAAATTGTCATCTTTCTCCCTGCATGTGGGGCTTTAATTGTGCACGTCCTATTAGTGCTAATGGGACTTACGCACCTAAAGTCCTCTGTGTGAAATGAGTCTAATAAATCCAGGGTTACAACCTCATTAAAGAGAGAGTTGCTTATTTCATGTCTAATGGGCCTTTAGCCTCCATGATGTGGTAATGCGTGTCTTTATTTGTCCCTTTGAGAGAATTCTGAAAGGTTCCCTACTAATAAATATTTTTCACAATTCTTCCTAAGGTGACTGACCTCCCTCATGACTTTGTCCTGCCTTCACAATGCTTGCACCAGCTAATGAAAAGAGCATCCATTAGGTCAGCCAAAAACTTCCAGAACCTTTCCTGAGGGACAGCTGAGCATCACTGGCTTCTAATTTCCCATTTGAAATGGCTGGCGAGTCACCTCTTTTCTCCTTTTTTTTTCTTTTCCTGTAGTGCTATTAGCTATCGCTTTTGAAAATCCAGCTGTATTCAGCATTTTGTTTCTGATTGCAGCAGCCTTGAGGTAAAATGTCTTTTCCTCGCCCAGGGCTCTAGAGAGAATGGATTAAATCAAAAAGGGAGGGGGAATATCTGTTTCTGTGATAGAAAGAGGCAGAGACCAGCAAAACTGGCAGCAGAGGGCAGAAAATTAAAAGGATTTGACAAACAAAACACCATCAACCTTCTTTGAAACCCTGAGACTGCATCCCATGCAGTACTTATCCCAGTCCTTAAGAGTGTATCCACACTATAAAGTTATAGCAGTTTGAAATCAGTTTAAGTGTCATGGCTCAGTCTTATGGGATCCAGGAATTTATAGTGTAGAAAGGCTTTAGGATTCCCTGCTAGAGAGCTCTACTGCTGTTTGTAATTTAATGAGGTAGCATAGCCTCCAAATATTTCACAGAGGGAAACTGGGACATGTATAGCCAAGTAACAGAGTGCAGTGAAGATGACAAAAGTTATTAAAGAGAAGGAACACACAAGCTAGGAGAGGTTGCAGCAGTTCGATTTTAGCTAAGCTTACTAGGAAGGTCAAGATTCTGTACCCTTCTCTCCTATCTCCCTACTGAGTTAGTTGAATGCAAACTTTGAATGGATTTCCCAGCAATTAAAGCAAGTCAAGCACAATGGGGGAATGGAGGAGGAGAGAGAAACTGGGATGTTTTAAAAGCAGCTGCAAAAAGTGGTGTGATAGAGGGTTAATTGGAACTATGCTTGCTAAATCCCGACAGTTGGAGGGCACGAAATGCATTGCAGCTCTCTAGCAGAGACTTCCAAGTCAGTTCCTGTTGTAGAGATGGCACAAAAATACTGTAAAATTACTTCCCAATGGCCCTAGAGAGTACCTGAGGACTTTGGGTGTTAAAAAAATATTGAATTTTTTTGCAGATGGGTACAGTGTTTCATTCAAACATCTGGGAGGGCAACATGGCCCTGGGACCCCTAACAGTTGCCCATCTCTGCCATATGTACCACAGAAGAGTGGAAGGTAGTCTTCTGGAAAAGGCTGTATCTTTTGAGCAGGTGGGTGAGCATTTCCTATGGTTTCTTTTGATAAGAATTCATCAAAATCACAACATCTTCATACCTTTGAAGGAAAGAACCACAGAACCAAAGAACCATAGAACCATAGCTAGATATCTGTTTGGGATGCTGAAACTGAAAAAAAAAAAATAGTAATCACCAATTCCTAATACAGTCAACCCTCCTCGTTCGTTAGTGTTAGGGGCACAGCCCCCCCGAAAGTGAAAAAAAGTGAAAGAGAAAGTGAAAGCGAATAACTCTAGGCCCTCCCAAGTCATATTTAACACACAAAAAAGTACGATCACCATATTCAATTCACCATGGATTCCTTTGAGGCATCAGGGGTCCTTCACAAGGCAAAAATGGGTGGTTTGTGTTGCTTAATGCCACTTCCACTGTTGCCCCACACCATTTTTAATAGGGACTTACAACCCTCATTCACAGTTTCTCAGTTTCATGAGGTTTGCAGTCCCTATTAAAAACAGCATAGGGAGACAGCAGAGGTGACAGCAAATAATCCGTGAATAATCAAATCTGCAAAAGTGAATGCTGCAAATATGGAGGGCTGACTGTAGTTCTAAATCGCCCCCCCCCATTTTAAAAGCATTTAAAAAAGCATTCTCCTGTTATTCAGTTATGTAGAATGCATGTGTGTCTGGTATTCTACACTGACTTTCCGTTAAACTCTTTTATCAGCAGTAAGCATAGATGTTCTATGCAGTCCTGAATCCTGGTTTAGGCTCCCTGTAGGCATTAAGTACATTAACATTAAGTACATTAACAAGGATTTTTAAAAAATGTTCAATATATATACACACACACACACACATACACATATATTCACAGACACACCCATACACACACACACACACAGAGAGAGAGAGAGAGAGAGAGAGGCCAAAACAGCTGTGGTCCACCCCCCTGAACTGCAAGTTTCATCTGAAGTTCTGGGACTTTGGAAGGCCAGAGCTGTCCTTCCCCCCAAATTCTACGTTGTCTTATATAAGGGACTAATCTATTTTATCATATCCCTGGGTGATCTTAAGCCATCTAAAATAGGTGCTACAAGAAGAACAGAAGATGAGCAGAAAGTGGCAAGACACAATGAATTGCTCAGAGGTACCTTTTAAGCTATGCTTCAGTTCCACCTTTTCCTTTGGAAGCAGGTTGTGATAGGCTTTGCTTGCTGCCCTAGCATTTAAGGTGAAGAAGAGGCATGTAAGAGTGGCTTTGCTAGAACACCCTTAGAGATAAAAGTGAATTGCTTGGCAGCAGCCAAAGCAGATACAAAAAGAGCTTAAATGTGGAAAAAATGATCAAATTGCTTCTTTACGATGGTATTAAAGACCCATCGTGTCAAGTAAAACAAACAAGGGCTCAAAAATACCCTTGCTGACTAAGACCAAAGTGAAAACCCTGTAGCTTTTAATTCACAGCCTAAAAGCAAATGTCTGCAATAAGAATTTATATTTTAGCTCATTTCTTTTTCAGTTGGCTCCATCCCCAGGCTCCTTAGCTTGCAAAACCCTCCAAATTTCATATGATGCATTAGCTTTTCAAATGAATGCTTTCCCCATTAATATAAGTAACATTCTGTGAACATTATACCTCAGCACCTAGTATTTCCAGCAGTCGATGGATGGGATTCCATCTTCAGTGCATTAATAAAGCTGACAAGAATTAATTTCAACTTCCCACAGGCTGAAAACTGAGCTAGTACTTTGGGTCTTTGGAAGACTGTAGGCTGGCATACTTGGCCTTCCACACTCGGATGACTGTAGGCATGGAGACCGGACAATTCATTGGTCCTGCTATGCTGGGAGCTACTGTTACTGTCATAATGTATGCTGGATGCTTTGAGCTCGCAGCAGCAAAGTCATCAGTTAAATAGCACTTCTTCTAAACATCCAGTATAATTCCTACAACTATGAAAGCTGTACTGCTTATCTGCCAACTGTCCCAATTTACCAAGAGCATCCCTGATTTTCTGTCATCGTACTTTGTCAGCTGCCTTTTAAATGTCCCAGTTGCTCTCTCTTCCCCTTTGATCTTTGCTTTCTTCAACTGTTGCAAAGTGAGTTCAAAATGCAAGAGTAGCTTATGCTCTATTAAGTCAGCAGAGGAGAGAAGGGAGCAGAATCTTCCCAGTAAGCTCAGGCAAAATCAAACAGCTGCAGCTTCCCTTAGTTTGTCTTAGTTTGTTAGCTTTCTTGATTACACTCTGATGTTGCTTAGCCACATTTCCCCAAAATGTGGGTGATTCAGGGGTCCACTTGCCAGTGCCTCTGTGAAAAAGCGGGAAATATTAGCTCAAAGAGGAGGCGTACGGGGGGTTGGGTAATCTTATGAGATCTTTTACACCAATGTCTACCAGTACTAGTGCAGGGAAGAACTAGACAGAGTTCCAAAAGTAAAGCTATTAGTTTTATTGGGGGAACTGCAATCTTACACACAAGATCCAAGCAGTGTCACACTCACACAAAGTTAACTGAAGGAAAAGGGAGGAAAGATTGGATAGTGAGAGTTTTAGGGTGAAATGGGTGATATTTACCAATCTGGAGAGAAGTGAAGAAGTGATTGTGGCTTAGACTAGAAGTCCAAGAGTAGTACAAATTGGGAATAGAAATGGCAGAATGATGGTCTGTATCCCAAAAGTACTATGAGTTATCTGGCAAAAAGCCAGGGTTTAAATTCTCTTTTTTTGCCCTGAGGGGGAAGGTGTGAATGGCTCTCTGACAGAGTATACAATGGGCCCAAAGAGTGGATAATAGGGTCCAGACTGAGCTAATGGCCTTAGCAATAGGTGACAAAGGGACTGATGGGAATCATGATAGCTCCTTGATTGCTGGACAGGTGAGAGGACAAGGCAGAGTTTTTGTTGGACAAAGGAAGAAGGTCAAAGAAAATCAGTCCTTCTGTGGAAGTAGTTTTGGTGCCATTGTTTCTAAAGGTTGAGTCACTGGGGGACATCTGCACATCTATTATTTAGAAGTTTCCCTGACTTTGACATAGCCATGAAGTCTCTTCCTGACCTAGTGTGCAGCCAGCTTTGCCAGCCAGCTCCCAGTCATAACCTCTGGCAAAACAGCTCCTTTTGACAAAGTCTGTTTATGTCCACCCAGCCTTTTCCTGTCGTTTTTTTTTTTTTTTTTGTAGCAGTATCAGGATTGAGAGAATGGTGGAGAGCTAAAGAAGCAAAGGCTATCAGTGTCAGATGGCAGCAGCACGTTTGTAGTGAACAGTGCAGTAAAACTTGGGCAGGGAAAAAATGGGATTCTCCTCTTACTGATCTTACTGTAGCTGTGTGCCTGCCTAGAACAACAGGCAAGATAAACAGCAGCTGCCTCCAGAATCCCTTACTGAGCATATGTGGAAGCAAAACAGAGAGAAAAGGGGAAAGCAAATAAGCCTGCCTTGTAAGTTACTCTCAGTATAACCAAGCATAGCCATCAAAATGGAAATCATAAAAAAGTGGAGGCTGTTGAAAGGAAAAATTATTCCTGGTTGCATTTTGGAAGCTTTCAAGTGGTTGCTAGCAGGTTCAGAAAGTTTTTGTTTATATAAGCCAGGCTTTTTTGTCTTGCTTATTTCGTTTTGCATAAGCATACTTGTGAGTTTTGGTTGAAGAGTTTGCTGACACATGTTAAACTGCCCCCCCCTTTTTTTTTTGGTTATGTAGGCATCTGTCTCTGCTCTTGCCATGTTGTTTCTGCCTTTGGTACCAAATGTTCTGTTAAAGAAGAACTGCCCAAGAATGTATCTACTTTGTTAACAGAGGCATAGCTCTATAACTGTTATCACACACACTATTATTATGTGCCTTCAACTCAGCTCCAATTTAACACACCCCCTCCCCTAGGGTTTTCTTAGCAAGATTTATTCAGAGGTTGGCCATTGTGTTCTTAGGCCAAGAAAGTGTGATCACTGAATTTCCTTGGTTGGACAGGGACTCAATACCTGGCCTCTCAGGGTCCTAGTCAAGCACTCAAACCACTACGCTACACTGGCTCTTATCTTGAAACTATAACTGTAAGTAATTACTTAAAAAAAAAACATTTTTCTTCCCAGTGGGGAAGAGGCAAATAACTGGAGCACCCTGCTATGTTCAAGGAGTATTTTTACTTTTGCCATACTAGCAGTATTTGCTAGAAACAAGACTGAAGTTGAATAAACATAGAATTCACAGACATACTCCTCAGCCAAATGATCTGCATTAGAAATTGGATGAAATTGAAGGCTACACATATGTAGGGCAGGTGTTCTACCATTAGTCTATGGATCTTCTTCACCCCAGTGTTTAGCCAACCTGGTTAGAACTGCATTTATGTGCAAAATTCATCTCCATATACCCTGCCACCTTAACCACATAGTAGCTCCATAGAAAAAAATCAAATGTATGTTCATTCATTAATGTTACCTCCATTTTGTGCTCAAAAATGCTGATTCTCCAATGGAGGAGCTTTCTAAAGTATGTCAGATAAACCAGCTTTAATGTCAATCCATCATGGCTGATTTAAAGTTAAGGAATCTTCCAGCAGCTTGAAGTTCATCTAGTCTGCAAATATACTTGGGTACAGTGAAACCCCCATGTAACTATGCATAGGATTGCACAGCTACTCATTAGCCAAAGTCTAAATTGGGGGGAAAATACATCATTTAGGTCGACTTCACAAGTACCACCCTTGACTCAAAGCTTCAAAGCTTTAGTCATCAATCACAATTATAAGATAGTATCTTATTTCATGCTCCAGGGAAGCTCTCAACCCAGACAATACTGCCTTGTTTAGACAGAAGTGTGGGTCTAACCCCTCTTAAATCAGCTCTAATTGAATTCAGTGTTTGGATCTATTGAATTCAATCCAGGAAGCACTCCATTTTTCATGTGGATTACTGCAACTATTTACCAATAATTCCTTTAAAACTTCCTGTAAAAAGATGCTTTAGATGTTATTTTGTACTGATATGGCTTGCAGCACTTATGGATCAATTTGGAACTGATGGGATGCATGCCAATTTCACATGAAATGTCCAAGGCACACCATATGGTTTGTGATGGTTTTCTGATGGTGAGTGTCAGGAGCAAATCTTACAACAAGTAAAAATCAGCAAGACCAGCTGATACAGCTTTTGGAGTACAAATAGTTTCTTTATCTCTCTATACATGCACCAGCAGGGGGGGGGGGGGCACACACTTAACTCTGAGGCTCTACAGGATCTTACTGATCCTGGTGGCATCCGATGTGCCAATGGCTACACTGGCTAGGAAATGATTTACAGTCCAACATATCTTGCAGGTATCCAATTGGGCAATAATGGATTCCTGTTTTTTTCAGAACCCCAGAATTCTATATTTGCATTTCTATCTACTACACATTTGTTTTTCAATCGTGAATACTTGAATCCCTTTCCAAATATATAACAATTTAGATCATGGTTCTTGAAAATAATTTCTCTAGAATGTGGCACTCACAGTGGCGTATTGTGCGGTGTAACAGGATATTTCATCAGATTCAAGAGTTTCGATAAGCAGACTATAGGAGCTATTCATACAAGAGGGCTCTGAACTTTGAAATTCCATGGTCTCCTTTGACACTTTGCCAAACTCCCAAGGTTTGCAACTATTTGCATATTTATTTACATAAGGTGAACAAAGGACTGCAAAAATGTGTGTGTGTGTGGGGGAGATTTTCTGTTCTGGCCATGGTATTTTACATTCTTGTAACTTTCTCTGTCTCAAAGCTACTCTTTACTTCCACCAACCCCCATGTACGGTTCTTTCCTTTTCAGGTTCATGTGAATTAATCCCACTTTTGATACTTCCAGTTGAAAGTAAAAACACTCTTAATTTCCCAAGAGTAAAATACATCTGTCTTCATCCAAAACCACCTGATTATGAACACACTGAACAATTCTCCCTTCTGTGGATAATTATTTTTTGTTTTAAGGGGAGAAAAATCCCTACCTACCTATATTTGGTTTTGTTCATTTGCTGCTGAAACCTGTTGAAAGGAAGGTGTTTGCTTTAACAGGGGTTCTCAAGCATTTCATTTGGCCATTTAGAATTTTTTTGTAAATGACCATGGCAACAGCTGGAGACCAGAAGCTATGAATCTCTATACTGAACAAAACAGTCTGTGCTAAGCCAAGTCTCACATGTTGGGGCAAAATCAGGGATTATGCTTTTTTACAACATTAAATGCAAAGCAGTGTGTGTGTGTCTAGTTCAGAAACCATGATGTTGCAGGGGGAGATGACCCTTCAGTTTGGCACCATTTTCCTGACCATCCCTTTCTGCAAAGTGTCCACCTGTCTCACAGGAGAAGACTTGGAGACAGTCAGGGAGAGTCTTTTCCAAAGCATGGCCCATATTTCAGAATTGTTGAAGTTCTCATCCAAAACATCTCTATGAGTATTTTGTTCCTCCACACAGGGAAGCACAACTCTTTTTCCTCCAGGTTTGGAATTGGGCCTCATTCATGGCTGTATCTACTCTTAACAAACAAATGAACATAGGAAACCCAATTTGCAGATCTTTCCTGACAGCACATCTGGTTCAATCCTTATATTTAGATCTGAAAAAGATGTGTCTTCTCGGGCAGTTTCAGCAGCTTTCTTACACATTTTTTTAATATGCAAAGTGGGAAACTCAACTCAGAACCAGTCTTGGCAGCATAACTCTTCCCAAAGAGGATATTTCTTTTGTAAAATCACCTTTGTCATTGCACGCAGGAAAGTTTTTCCCCACTCCTGTACTGAAATGGCAAGTTTAAAGTCTTTACATAAAGTGATCTATTAGATCAAACACTAGCGTGCAAGTCAGAGCCTGTGAAAATACAGAAATCTGGAGATAGCAGTCCAACAGTCAATAACAAGCATATGCTAAGAAAGTTTTAAATTGGTCTCTTTTTTTATTTTCCTTTAGAAGATGGATAACTCTACTCAAAACACATGAGAGTCTAGTTCATGGTTCATTTTGCAAGAAACAATGGAAAACATCTTCAGCAGAAATGAACTGAGATTCTGAGCATCTCCTTGCTGAGCATTTCAGGGCTTTTGCTAATTGCTGTGCTCTTGAAGTGCCTGAGCCATGAAGAGTTTGCCCAGGTTCTGTGCAGTGAACTCCTTAATGTTCTGGCTGTAAGTGTTAATTTGACCTGCAAAACAAGCAAAGAGAAGGGGAGTAAGAGGGAGGGAGGGAGCAGGAAGGAGAGAGAAACAAAAGTTCTGAACTCTTCACTTTGAAAAACAGAAACTTTGTTGTTATTGCTGTTGTTTTTTTAAAAAAAAACAGTTTCTGACATTCCATCCCATTCATCACTCTGTCACTGTTTAGCATGACAAAGAGATAGAACTTGGGATAGCACCAATAAGTTTCATGGGATAAAGTAAATAGGGTTCAACTGAGGGCACTCTTTAGGGGGACAAAATCTGTTCCATGCTTTGGACTCCAAAGATGCTTGCTCTCTCTCTTTTTTTTTTTCCCCCTTTTGCTTTTCCTCTGCTCACATCTATACTGAAAATGAATAGAAAGTGGCCCATATTACCTTCTCAGGGCAAAGGAACTGATTGGCTTGGGTGACCATTAGCAGTTTGAGTTTTGGAATGGCAAAATTCCTCTGGTCATCAAATATGGCAAGTTTTTAGCTAGATCTATGCAAGAAGCAAGCAAACAGTAGCAGCACAGCTACCACTGGCTAGAATGCCTTGGGCTAGAATTTTAGACAGGTGAATCAACCATCTTGTCGTAGATCCATGTGATAAGCTCAGAAAAATCTGTTTCTCATTTGTTAAAAAAAAACCTTATTTCATGAATCTAGGTAAGATCCCTTGCAGCTTCATTTGTTAATAGGGATATCTACTAATGTTTTAATGCCTTTGAGTCATTTTGAAAGTAAAATTGTGCTTAAAAATTAACACTTTGGATTCCATCAATATAACACAAAGAACTGTTTCATCTATTTATCTTGAACTTATTTTAGCTTCAAGAAACACAAGTATTTCTCTTCTTGTTCTTTCTTTATAGCATATCATTATGGACACTGGTTGACAGATGATATATGATTGGTGCATGGGCCTCTACTGGTGATATCTGTTTTGAGAACTGTTCAAAATCCACAGGAAATATGTTACTAAAAAAATAAGCATCTGTTAGATAAAACATAGAAAGGACAACAGGAAGAGAAACAGGGTACCTAACAGCAGGATTGTAATATACTCACAGGACTGTGTGAGATACCTTGCTTTTTCTATGGATCTGGCAATTCTCTTTGCCTCATCTACTGTGTGCGTCATGTTTTTGTTAGCTAGTTCACACTATTTCCATTTCTCAAGTCACCAGGCTGTGAAATCTCTGTCTGAAGTGCTGTACAAATAGTTTTTAAAAGTACCCTGTCCCTTCAACCTTTGTACATACACTATGACTACAATTTCTTTCCCCTGTTTGTCAGGAAAAGCAAACAGACAAAGCCAGATTATCAAAATTAAAACAGCTTAACAGACCAATAAACTTTCAATTTAATGCTCTACTTAAAAAAAAAAATTAAATGCCTCAGAGACAAAACTAGCCAAGTTTCAGCTTTGATCCTCAACTTAATTCTATGTGAATTAAAATAGTGAATGCTTTCAGTTCTTCTCCTGACTCTGCTAAAAGGAGGGGGGAAATTGGCTGTAGGCTGCTGGAGCACAAATCGACTGTTCTTTCCCCTAATTCTGGAAAGATGGCCAAACTATAACCTACCAGAACACAGACATAAACTGAAATATAACTGAAAAAGTGAGAATGCTTCACTAAGGTTTTTTCCTCCTCCTTCTCTTTAACAAGGAATGAGCTGCTGGGAGAATTCATTGCCAGAATTCAAACCATATCCATTTACAGCGGGCCAAAAAGGACAGAACTATACAATGATGCTATAAAATCATAATGCCATGTCCTGTTTGCATCAGATCATTTGAGTAGCCACATTTTCAGTGCCCTTTAAATTGTACCCCAAATGTGGTTATCAATATGTTATCCTTAGCTCCTGCTCTTGAATCATTTTGAGAGGGGGAACAAAGTAATAAACATTGGGACATCTTACATGTAGCTTTCAAGCAGCTGATTCAATGGATGGTGACAGGTCATTTCCAAAGAATGAAGACATTTCTCCAGCCTCATCCACTGTTTCTCCACTGCATAGCCCATTTTCTATCACTCTGCTTTAGATTCTGCTTTTTATCTTACTTCCCAAGGGTAAAATATTTTAAAAAGAAAAACCATACACTAAGATTTCCTCTCACTTGCTGTAGCAGTTAATTCCAACAATGGTAAAAAAATGTGAAGATACTAGCTACTTGGGTAATTAAAGGTAAGGACTTGCCATTAACGTAACAAGTCTGTGTCCTTCCATCTGGCACTAGCAGAACCAGCAATGTGGAATCTTCAATTTGGGATTAAAAGTCAATAACAAAGTTCTAGGACATGGTCTGAAAGTATGTAACAGTGATCACTTAACTTAATCCAAGGAGTCTGGGCTAGCCAGTATGTAGATGGAAGACTGCCTAGGAACGTTACCTATATGGCTATGGGAAGCAACACAAATACACACACACACTCACTTAACGATGCTGGATAACCATGGGAAAAAAGAGAGTGTATTGGCCATACATCAATACGCTCCACATTTGGAGAATAGTCTGAAGATTAAATATTCTAGTATGCATGAAGGATCTCTTGTGAGAGCTGGGCCTTTAAAAAATTAAGGTTTTCAATTGCATGCAGCCTCTCAAAAACTGAGGAGGCTCTGCTGTTTTAGCTGTTGCAGGGACAGGCTTATTCAGGTGTTATAATGAGAGCAAGGGAAGAATACTGGCACCACCATCTCCACTGCTGCTTTCCACACATGGAGAATGACACTGAAGTATCTGAGGCCAGGATGCTCCCCCTGTCCTTCCACATGGTTAAACAACTTCTGAACAGAGCTAATGGCTTTTACAATTTCCGTTTAGATCTAACACAACTACGCATCTTAAAAGCAATATTAAAAATGTTAACATTAGTTTTATATTTGCATTGAAGTTTACATTAAAACAAACCAAAAAGGCTACAGCTGTAGCACAGCACATATATAAAGTACTTGGAAGAGTACTTTTAAAAGGTAGCTCTTATTCCTTTTTTTCCCCCCTCTTCTTCCAGGTCACATTGAAAATAAGCAGAGCTCCCAAAAGGGAAAGTGTCCACCCACCCCTGAGTCATTACCTGCAATCAACAGCGATTCCATCCTGGGAGGAGGCTGTGGTGGTTTGAACAATTTGTTCAAATCTTCTTCGGGGAGAGGAGGCTCTCCACGACTTTGGCGCTGCAGGTTTTCTTGCTGACGTCTTTGCTGGTACTGGAACGGTATACAAACACCACAGTAGGTTATCTGATCAAAGGATATCCTCACAATTCATATGGAGAACATGGCAGGAGTTATCTTAATGCAATTTAGTTCATTGCATGAAACTGACCCAACTTTCTAAATGATCTGTCCTTTCTGGAAGAAGAAACATAATACTGTGCTATATAAATTGCCACTGGGCTTCAAAAAGATGGATGAAAAGTTGTTTCCATCCACTCTTCTTTACATTACATGACCTATTTACCCTCACCAGTCGTCAACTGTCCAAAGGTGGAAGAAGGCTAACCCAAAGGTGACTAGAAATGTAAAAGGAGACGACAAAGATACTCCTAAATTTATATGCTTTAGAGAGGTTGCTACGTTTACAGCTTGAAATAAGTCTGTATAGACTCCACAGGCTTCTGAAACAAGACAGGCTTCGTTATGAATGTTATGAAAAGGCCTATCAGGACCCAGAAGGTTCCAGAACTATCACATCCATCCCAAATTAACTGGATGCTGATAGGTTCCAAAGGCAGACTCAAGGCTTCAAACATTAAAAATTCATTTCAAATAGTTCAACAGCCTACAGGCAATATCCAAGGCCCTCAAATTTTTATGGCCTTGAGTCCATGTTTGATGTGGTCAGCTTTCCTCATGAAATTTGGTCTCATTCAACTGTGGAGAATGGAGATGAAGGAGAGAAGAACTGCACCTCACCTAGACACTCAGGAGGTGAAGTGTGGAATCAGGAGGTAGAACATTAGATTAACATTTGAGGGAGAAGGGACACTCTAAAAAGCCCCCTCCCCCCTCCCCAAGACCCTTACATCTCAACATGTGGAGAAACTCAGTAAACTGGACACAGGAGAAAGGTTGAGATATAAGGCAGTATGGTACTGGGGTTAAAGTGCTGAACTGGGATTTGAAAGATCCAATCTGTAGTCCCCAATGAGCACTGAAATTCACTGGGTAACCTTGATCTAGCCATTTTTTTTTCTCAGCCTAACCTACCTCACAGGATGAAAGGAAAGCTGTATATGCTGCCTTGTGCTCAACTGAGACCTTATAAATGTAACTAGTAAGGAAGTGACTATTTCTCCACCAGTCTGAGTGGTGCTAGTTTTTACTTATTTCAATCTGGATTTGGTAGCACCTTTGCAGATTCATTTTCCAAACACTTCATGCAGGAGGGAATATAGAGCTGTTAACAAAATGTTTATTCTCAATAATTTCACCCTTGTTCTCAAGGGTAACTCATATGAGCTGATTACTATTCTCCTAATCAGTTCACGAGAGCAAGAGTTCACGACACAGAATTAAAAATGGAGAAGCGTCTGTGCCAGTTTTTCCTTACTCAGATGGCAAACATTTTAAAATCCAAGTCCTCTTCAATTTCTGGTTGCTAAGCAAAGAAATATCTGGTGACATTTGAAGACTTGACGGGAGAACCAAAAATACACCCTGATTTAGGAAATGTTAGCAGATAGGAGCATAAAGTTCTGTTATCTTGGACAGTGAGAAAATGGGAAAAAATTGGGGGAAGCTGATGAAAGGAGAAAAAGACAAAAAAATGGCTTATCAGGTAAGTTTATTCTTATATTTTGCATTGAGGAGGTGCATTACTTACCAAAATTGCTTGCTTGTGAACACTACTGCTCTCTATCTAAGTATAATGAACAGACTGACTGTACTGCAATGAGCCACATCCACAGCAGTTATAAGTTAAGCAAAGACTGGTGGGTAACAGCGCTAGATTTCCCCCTCTTTTCTAATCAGTTTTTCCATCTCTAAACCCTTCTCATAAATTTGCCCCTGCAGATTATATTGGCAAGCGAGGGAGCTGGCAGGAGTCACAGCACAGCAATCAAACCCATGCTTTGCATGTAATGAATGTCTAGGATGGAGAGATTAGCTTTCTGAACTGGCCCTGTATATTTAGGCGAGGCAATATAAAGATCCTGCAATTTGCATCCTATTACAGAAGCCACATAATATCATGCTTTCACCCAAAGTGATGTGCTTTAGACTGCTCCTGAAAACCAACCTGATGTTTCTGCTGCTGCTGCTTGCTGGTGTTCCTTAGGTAGGTATTGTATTTTACAATATCCTGGCTCATCTCGTCAACTCTGTCCATCAGTAGCTGCAGGCTCTTTCCAAGGTGATTACTGAAACAAACAAAGATTTGCAACTGTGATGACTGGCAGTATTTTCTTTCAACAGCAGAGTTAACTAATCCTTCTCTCTGAAGTCGCAGCAAGTTTAAATCTACTCAAAAGATAATCTGAGACAACAGCTCTAGTATTTGCTATTTACTTAGTTCTTTCTTTAAATATGAAGTAGATGGAAATGGCTACAGGAATACAACTTAAAACATTGCTGGGTGGAGGACTCTGGGAGTTGCAATCCAAAGAAATAACTTTCCAAGCACTGGTATTTTTCTCAATGGGGCCACCATTCTTTAAACTACCAATGTACGTTAGAACTCAGTGTCATGCACAGAGGCAAACAGAAACCCTAAGTCAACAGCTTTGTTACACACATTTCCAATACTGTAGAGCAGGGGTGGGGGAATATGTCACCCTCTAGAGTTTGCTGGATTGTAATTCCCATGAGACCTAGTCAGCCTAGTCAATGCTGCGGCAACATGGGAGTTGCAGTCAAACATCTGGAAGACTGCATGTTCCCTAGACAGTACAGAGTCAACCCTCTCCTGTGCCAGCTACCAAGCTGCACTCCACATATGTTCAGAGACACTAATATCTCACATACAGTAGAGTCTCGGTTATCCAACCTAAACGGGCGGGCAGAGGGTTGGATAACCAAAAGGGTCGGATTACACGGAGGCGTGTCGGGGGGGCCTGGGGCATGTCAGGGTGTGTCTGGGGGCGCGGAAATGCCTACAGCCACGCCCCCAGGCAGCCGCGGCGTCGGTTAATCCGGAGGGCCGGATAACCGCAGGTCGGATAACCGAGACTCTACTGTAGACAAAAGCAGCAATGAAATTAGATTCAGCTGAAAGTTGTGATTTAACCTGATTTTCCAAAAGTCTTCTGGTACATGAGATTCTTGTCTGACACTAAATGTTCTGACATATTTGGGAACATGCCTAATCTGGAAGTGGTGTAAATAACATGAAGCCATCACTTTCCTACTAAAGAAGGAAAAAAGAGCCTTATGGAACAGACCAATGGTTCAACTAGTTCAGAATTCTGCTACTAACAGTGGTCAACCGGGTATTTTCAGGAAGTTGACAGGTTAGGCAGAAATGAACAGGAGCCCTCTGCTGTTACTGTCCTCAGAGAAGTAACTTCCAGGACAGATCTTTAAGCCAAGATTAACAATCACTCATAGTTCGATGCTTCATAACACAGACACCATCTATATCATTAGCATCTCCTGTGGCAGGAAATGTCAAGTTAGTAGATAACTACCAGCTTTTCCAAAAGTGATTCGCTCAGATTTATTGTTTTAAAAAATTCACATCAGATCTAGCTAACATGACCACTGTCAAGGATGACCGGAGTTGTAGTCTAAATCCCATGGAGGAACCCACAACAAGAACAATGATCTAAGTATTTTTGTACAGGAGTGAATGACCATGTTTATTTTACGTAGGCAGGCAAACCTGCCAAATGCACCATTGTGCTGCTAGTCCTGGCTAAACTCATTCCTTCTGTACCACCAACTGTCTTAACTGGGGACAGCACGGATGGTTTCTATTGCTGTTTTCAGTATTTTAAATGCCTGGTTTTTGACAAGTTCTCTTCCAATTCCCTCTTCCTGCAGTTTTTCCTCATGGGTCCATTTCTTTTACAGTTTTTACTCTGCAAACTGTTAGGTATTTTATGAATTTTTTTTTGAACATTGTGACCTAGCTGGGAGACTCCAGTCACTAAGTGGCATACAAAACTAAATGGAATTACATTAAATGGAACTTAAAATATTTTTTTTAATGGGAAAGTTAGTACAAAGTACTACTTTAAGCTAAGTAATGCAAAACAGGCAATTAAGATAATAAGCTGGTAATGATTCATGAAAAAAACCCCAACCTACCTTTAAAAAAAATATCAGAGAAAGGGGGAAACAGACAGGTAAGGTATTAGGGATTTGTAAGAATTAGTACAATAAACATATTTCATTTTAAATATCAAATTCAGACAAACCTAAGCAAGTCTGCATCCCATTCATATAGACAGAAGAACTATGGATATACTTGACCATCTCCAACTGCTATCCATGTCAGCTAAAACTGTTTTGAGTGGATGCTTCCCTAGGTCCCACATGCAGCATCAGGAGCTGAAAGGTCTATGCGTACCAAACCGCAAACACAATTAAGAAGCAGATAAGAGTGCTCCTTGTTGTCTTCTCCTGCCATACGTTTAAAAACAATATCCTGTTCAGCCACCTGAGAATCTGTGACACTGCTTGAACTAACAACTGATTTTCTGGGAACAAGTTTTACTCCCTGGAATAAGGCTTAAGTTACAGCAAAACCACTTTTTAAAAACTGCCAGGACTCATTCTGCACAGAGCATCTGTTTCTTCTTCTACCCCTGCCCAATACCTAATTTTTTTTTTCAATTGCAATCATCGGCATGTACAAGATTCATTCATATCAACCTAATTTACTGAGCTGCTTCTAATGCAGAAGTATTTAATAAACTTTTAAAAAATGATCGGCGTGTTTGGCAATTATTATCAGTATTATGAGTGCATCTTACAATCTTATTTAGAGGGCTATTAAGCATGTAGACATGGAATGAAGGGGGGAAACTTCCTCCCAAGATGCCAGGCTCTCACAAGCCCTATTTATTTTGTAGGCAAGAAAAAGATTTGGCAACAGAATGTCATTTTGTAAGATTTTCTTTGAGGTCAGTTTGTCAGGGCAGGGTTTTACACTAGGATACTGCTGTTAAAAGCTATAGTATTCTGATGTCTCCTTGGCAATGAGAGCAAGCAAAAAAAAAAAAAGGTGAAAAGGCCACATGAACAGATGTCAACAGAGACAAAGTGATAAGCCATGTATTGACTATGCAAGGAGGTTTCCACAGTTTTCCACTATGCATCCAATGTTCAGGCTTGCTCTCCTTTCAGTAATTCAAACAGATGAACAAAAAATGAATTATCAGCCACGGTTGTTGAACTAACCTTTGTATCCCGTACCTAACTTTGTGAAAGCTTTTCGTTGTAAAACATTTTTGAACCCATTTCTAATAAAAATGCAAAACAAAGTGGAAAACTATGGACAGATCTTCCTGAATTAGAAGTTGTTTGAGCCAAAACCGTATGAATGTGAAGTAGGCATTTGCATGACACTATGGTTCTTATGCATCTTTAACATGTATACCATTAACTCAACTGGTGTGGCTTGGAAAACCTAGATTAATTTCCCAAAATACCAAGAATAAATAAAAGTACTATTGAAGTAGGAGATAGATAGTGAAATAATTAATGAAAGTAGTAGCAGCAGCAGCAGCAACAGCAACAACATTCATTTATAATGCCCTTTTCATCAAAAAGCCTGAGAGAAAAATGCATTGAGGAGAAAAGATTGCTTATTAGTGACTGCTTCTTCAAGTGGTCACCTGTGAATTCACACATTTGGTGGGTCTGCTCATAAAGCACAGAATTCTCCCATCCTTCAAGTCGATGTGCTGTCCACAAGAAAAACTGTCTTTCAAGTAAGCAGCCTTCAGTTTCAAGATGCCACAGGTTCAAATGGTTTGTGCGGTAACCGGGATAGGACCAGCTCTGGTTCTGTTATCAGTGGATGAAGCTGGCTGTGACCTTTCAAAAATCTTCTTACCAAGGGATGAGTGAAACAGGGCAGTTTTGCCCGTAGCCTAGAATCTTGAAAGAATTACTGCTAAACAATATCTTAACAAATATAGCAACAAATTTTTGTCACTTAAATTCATTAAAAATTCTACAAGTTAAATTATGTGAAAATCAGCCTGTGGGGACTTCTACTTGTCTTACCACTGTCACCACCTGTGATAATGTTCTGATTATCTAAGCTGCTGCCATAACAGACATCACTGTGCCTGACCTTATCAATAACTTAATCTGTGTAGCAACACCAGAAGATGTGTGTATAAACAAAATAATTTATGTAACAGAAGAATGTAACTAAGCTATTCACAAGGGCTCGCTGTTCAAATGGATGTGCTTATAATGCGTTGTTTTAGCTTAGTTCTGTTACACTTAATATGGTAATTAACAGTGTGAAGCGGTGGTTTGAATGTTGCACTATGATTCTAGAGAGCAGGATTTGAATCCCCGCTCAGCCAGGAAAACTGTCTGGGTGATCTTGGGCAAGTCACATCCTCTCAACTTCAGAGGAAGGCAAAGACAAACCTCTCTGAAGAAATGTTGACAAGAAACCCCCATGATAGGTTCACCTTAGGGCTGCTATAAGTTGGAAATGACCTGAAGGCACACAACAACAATTAATCTTCCTCAAACGCACCTCACAGATTCCACTCTCTGATCAATTTACCCCGAATATTCTGATTGCTGTTCCTGCTCTAACTCTTCACTAATCAACTCCAACTAACTGACTCTAACTGATTTATATCTCTGATACCAATTCAATGCAATTCAAACACTCAACCAATCACCCTTTACCTCCAAAATGCCATTGTCTCACCCCCTGCAACAGATAACTTACCCTATTTCACATAACACTCACAATATGTAACCACACACAATAATACATCACCTTACTACCTTTCTGTAATATAGACACAACATTTATACAGAAGTCCAGAACATCATATATCTAACTCAGTTCTAACTATTGAGATAAACTATAAAGATTTTTCCCATTTGTAGAAACACATTTCTGCCTTGCTGGCCTTCAAAACTTGCTGAATCTTCTGAGATAACTCACTTACAGTATTCTCCATTTTCTGAAGACTTTTTAATGTCGGCATGTATAGTGTCCACTTGACATGTTGCTTCTGATCTGAGAGAGACTGCAAGACTGTTCTCACATAATGTAGACTGATACAGGGCAAATGTTTCTGAAGAGACAACTGTCCCCACAACTGAATAGCCAACTGCAGGAAACTGCTTTTTGTTCCTCCTCGTTTGTTTATATAAAAGACCACAACTGTATTGTCTTGTCACCACCTACACTACCCTAAGAGTATTTGAATGCTCTGAACACTTTTAACACACCCAGCATTTCCAGAACATTTATATACGAAGTCCTTTCCTCTGAAGATCACTGTCCTTTTAGTACTAGCCTGGATATATGGTCTCTCCATCCCATGACTCAGACATTGCTGTTACTATTACTGATGGCTTGGGGAGAGGAAAAGACATGTCTGCCAACGTATTGTAAGGCTCCAAGCTCCACCGTATAGTCCTCTGAATGGCATAAAACACTGTAAACATTTCTTCTGCTAACTGTCAGTAACTCAAATACTGGCAAAAACCATTTTTGAGGCTACCTCACATTCAGTCTTGTCAGTGGGGTGACTGCTGTAGTAGATGCCATCTGTGCTTGCAGAAACCATACTGTTTGGGCTGGTGGCTACTTGGTTTTGTTGCACAGTTGAATTTCTTGCAGTGATTTTATCCTATCTCCTGGCAGCAATGCTCTTACATCCAGGACTCCAGGATCACTCAATGAACCAAACACATTGTTGGCACCAGATGAAATTTCTCTCTGTGTACACTAAACCTGAGATTTTCTAAAACAGTACTGCTCGAAGTGGCAGCTTATGGACCAGTGCCAATCCATGAGCTATTGGCTACTGTCCAGTGGCAACTGTCCAGGAAGGAGAGAAAGAATTGTAGCCAATGGACAAAAATATGGCTCTGGTTCTTGGCACATGTCTTCCAGATCAGGTAGCTTGGAAATCATTGCTCTAGAAGATGAAAAGTCAGCTGAATATCCTCTTTGAGGATAATTTTGGAGTGAGGCACCACCAGCCAGTCCTCTATATATGAGAAAACAGCAATGCCCTCAGTCCTTAACCATGTTGCTATTACAGCCATGCACTTTATTAAAGGGCCAAAAAGCACCCAAAACTTGTTGCACCTGTTCCCCACAGTGAATCTGGGATAGGTATGATGAAACAGTCTGATAGCCAGATGAAAACAGGTATCTCTATCATCACCAACTGATTTCCATGTGGTAACAGCAGAATAGGTGCAAGGGGATCATTCTGAATTTCTTGAGGGCTAAGAATAAGTCTTAATCTACCTTCTAAGTATGGTGAAATAACAAGAACTCTTGATGCTATGATTATATGAAGACTAGTTGTATTGCTCCCTTCTCTAAAATTGTGTGGCCCCTTTGAAGCACCTGTCATGGTAATACAGTGTGAACCACCTTGAGGGACAGTATGATTTTGTATTCTATGGTGCACATATCCCTCTCAGACATGTATTGAGTATCCATGAATTTGTTGTTGTGGATTCCCACAATGGGTAAAAGCAGCACAGCATACTGGCAAATGGGGCTGTTATTACACTGATGTGGTAGCATGATGAAAAAAAAGAAAATTTTGCTATCTTCTGGTTGTTTCCTTCGGGAGGACAAGGAGCAGTGATGGACAGGACTTCTCTGGGAAAAATGAAACTTGTAATGGAGGATTTTATTCATTGTCCCTATCCCTCTTTTTTACTTATGGTTCTTCTACTCTATATCCTTCTAAAAGGCTGATCCCTTTATACAGTGCTTCATCTTATCTCAGTTACTTCTCAACAAACCAACCGGCTGTGGATGGGACCTGGAACTATCAAAGTGTGGATACCCATGTGGTGGTTGAAGGTACCACACTTGAACTCCTCACTCTCAATACTAAGCCTGAGGACATTACAAATGACAAGCGTATTGGTGTGTTTTGGGGCAATAGTCCCATAGATAAGAGAAGTCTGGAGCAAATACAAGCTCAGGGCACTAACAGGTACCAATGGTTGACAGCCCAACCCACGGTTTGTATACTTATCTCCCAAAAGAGGGTTTTTAGCATCTATGAATGATTTCTGAACAACCAGCATGTGAATGCCTGACAATGCAAACAATCTTCATCATGTTTCTTCTCCAAATGCAACAGGCACTGAGACTGGCTGATACATGAAGCACTTCTTTGTAGATAAACACTTCTTAAACATCTCTTTTGGGGTCTTAAACCCTCAAAAGAGAATATGAATCGCCAGGACTAAAATCATGTGGCAAAGAATAGACAATGGCTGGCCAACAGCCAAAAACAAACAAACAAACAAACAAAGAAACAAAAACAACAACAACAAATATACATCAAGTTTTACTCGGCTGAAGAGAAAAACTCAGATGAAGAAAACTACAAAGAATGTACTCTCCTTGCTGCTGCAGCAGCAGACGAAAAGAAACTGCAGGGCAAGGCAAAAAATCACTTCTTCTCATGGAGGGGAAGAGCAGGACTAATGCTAAAATGGTTGCTCACTTCTAGAAGGTTCTAAACAATGCATGGCACAAGTGCAAGTGACTCATGTGTGACAGCTCAAAGAAAACAAACAAACATGGACAATATAAGTTGGAAAGAAAAATTTGCTGTGAACTATGTAGCCATTTTGGAGGGGGGTTCAAACTCTTGCCTGAGGAATTAAAATTTATCCTGCTGCTATTCTATACCAGGAAATTCTGTATGTTGTGCCTAGAACAGGCTATTTAGAAGCCTTTCTTCTATACCTTTTCCCAAGCTGCCTCCCCTCGTCAGCATCCCAATGCACAAACCGTTCAATCAAATTTCTACTACATTCTGGAAGAATAAGTAAATAAGTGCATCTGTCCTCAAATTTACAGGATGCTTTTTAACAAAAGTCTAATGTGAAGAGTGATGGAGTACTTACTTGCTTGCAAGACTGAGTAATTCATGTCTCGCTGCTATCGCTGACTTCTTTTCTAGCTCCCAAAGAAGAACGTTGATGAGGTAAGAATTCTTGATTATGATGGGTACTTCTTCAAACATATTTTCAAAGGTGATGCTTGCTTTTTTCAACCTGAAAAGAGGGATTATAACATGTGTGTTTTTGAGAATTTCATCTGGATCTAGCAAAAATAATCAGCAGATGATTCAGGATCCCCAGGCTGCTTTACTCTTCTAATTCAGGGAACAGTTAAAACTTTTATAGCAAATGTGGGAAACAACATGGAAAATCTTTTTTATTCCAGAAGCATGGAGAAGCCTTGAGGAAAAATAGAACTAAATGAGTCTGGAGTCTAAACACTGTACAGTGGAGCAGCGACAATCCAAACTGGGTCCTGGGGAATTGAGGGTTCCTTGTAAGCTTCATGTGGGTCTCTTAATAAGGAAATCATTAATGGTGGGCATTGGGCAGTTCACCTGGTACTGAGGACACCTACCTTCCACATCTGAGCATGTTCCATTTGAGGATCTCCACAGTTCTTTTAAATGGCTCAACTGTTTAATCATTCTGTTTAAATTATATTTATTGTCTTAAGTTCTGTATTGTTTTAAATTATCGAAACTGATTTTATTGCCCTTGAGATCTCATTATAAAGGGTGGAACTGAAATATTTTAACAGGTAAAATAGAAACAAGTGGATAAACATCTCTGTGAGAACCAGCAGGCTTGCCTAGTGATCCTTACATAGTAAAGCTGGATGCCAGACACTAGCGTTATTTGTCCATAACATCAGCATAATGTACTTTTTGTAGAGGTGCACAGTGATGGTGGGAGGAAGTACAGAATACAGTCCCCATCAATACAGACACCTGCCCTGCCAGCTCCTTAGCAGCTCAGGAGGTAGGAAATCTGGTTTTTCTGCCTTTTCCCTATCACTGCTAAAACTACCATCAATTTACTCCTGCCATTCCTGCCAACCTCATCACTGTGCTGCCACTTTTGCTGCCACTGCCACCTACAGTGGCATAATTATGCCAGCCAACAGGGACTTGGCCTATCTATTTACACACATAACTCCAGAATCTTCAACAACTCAGCCTTTTCTGTTGTGCTGCTTTGACTCTGAAAGGTTCCCCTTGTGCCAAGTCTATCATCTTTGTGAAAATCTCACTGACCCAGCATTTTATATTGCAGTTTTCCCCTTGGTTTTTATCTGAACAGCTCTGAAATCATTATTATTAGTTTTGTACTGGAAACTGCTCTAGTAACTTCTCAGCAGGTGAACTTGCTGCTCAAGACTGGATAAGTAAATGTTCAAATCATTACAATGCTATGCCATGCCATGATGTGCTAGGGTTCTTTAGCATACATTCTTCAAAAGACACAGAAGAATCAAAATGAAAGGGGCACTGAAAAGAAGCTTGATTCTAATGTGGTGGTTCTTTAGCTCTGATGCATTGCAAAGGATTATACTACTCCGTCAAAAAGTCTTCATAAGACCACCATGCTCTACTCTTTTATTGGAAAACATGTGCGAGAACACTGGAAAGGCTTTAAAACTCATCTGATGTATTAGTCCATGAAACCTTAGGCCAAATAAAACTCATTAGTCTTTAAGGTATCACAAGGCAACATACTAATCTGGCTAACCTCTTGGAAATTATTTGTTCTTTGCAGTTCCTTTTTACCTGGAAACGGGCAAGGAAAATGATCTCTCAAACTAGTAACACAGAACAGAATGCACTATAAATAAAAAAGTGGTTCAGTCATTCAGTGCCCATTGGTACTGAAAGCTTGAAAAGGCTTCCAGGAATACACCTGGATATGCCTACGCCCTCAGAAACTTCTTACATGTGGAAGTGACCGCCATGGCTGCCATGTCATTTGTATCCATCTTAAGGAAGCTTCATATGAGGAGGGACAGACCAAATGTCAAAGGAAAAATCTTTATGGCTTCAGTGGAAAACTGGTATTTTATGGTCTTTTTTTTTTACTGCCTTCCTGTCACTTCTCTCCCCCTCTTGGAGGTGGGAAGGAGGGGCTTCAACTTTCTCTCTGACTAAACACTCCCTCTGTAAAAACAAAACAAACAAGATATAGGCTTTTGTTCATGTGCATCAATTCTATACAGTCTTCACTTGATGAAGAAGCCACTGAGCTTCAGAACATAACAGTGGGTGGGTCAGCACATGAACCTTTTGGTTGGCCTAATAAAGGAATTACTAAGGGGTATTTTGGATAGAGAGCAGGAGTAGAGATTGTGTTGTTGGACCACAACTCCCAGCAACCAGCTATCCAGCACAGCCAGTCTTAAGGAATCATAGGACTAGCAATGATTCCCATTTCAGATGAACGAATCATTCTGATCAACAAGTAATGCTCCCTGAAGCCCCATTTAAGAATGGAACCGGAATGGTTGACCAAGATCCTGACTTCCAATTACCTGAGTGGTTCATTTATTTATTGTATGGTCTATTAGTAAAGATGCCACTCCCTGCATACCTCAAAGCTTGCCAGATGGTACACATGAGGTAGCTAAATTTGGTCTAGGGATTCCAGTTACCAAGTTCTAACACAAGATACAGGTGAGGTACCAATGCTACCAATATTGCAAGGACAATACAAACTACAGCTCTTGTATATTTTAACTCCTACTGAAACCAAAGACTTTAAGCATAAGGATTTGGGCTCCTGGTATACAAAATATTTCTTATCCCTTTCATCTCAACCACTTTTCTAATATTTAACCTCAAAATGAAACTAATATCTAAAAATACTTAAAGTATCTGAAAATAAAAGTGTTCTTTAACAGCAACAGTGATGGCGGCTTTTTCCTATAATTTCAAAGCAGAAATCTTCTCTAAATGGTTATGATTATTTTTCTCAATCTTTGCCTTTCTTGCTTTTATTATCATTCTGGTTTTCAGGTTTTGCTCTTCTTTAAGGCCTGGGTTACCTCTCTGACTAGGAAAGAAAGGGACAGTCTGTTGAGTTTGGAGGTAGGCAGGGCACTGTGTAAATATTTGTTTCACAAATTGGAGAATGAAGCATTGGTTCCATTTTTTTTTTCAAAAACTGCAAAAATCATCAGTTTGTATTTGGACAGGGAAAAATGTATTTGGACAGTATGCAGCAATAGTAGTAATTGGGTTTCCTTGAGGGGGAGATCCCTTTGAAAGCTGAACAACTAAAACAAGCTAGCCATGATTATGGAGGAAAATGTCACTTTTTAAAAAAGGAAGCTACTGAGTCTCATAGTATGTGAAATCAAGAAGAACAAGGTCTGCAATGCCCATCAAAACACCATCACAATTTTTGTGAAATGGTTGGTAAAGCATATTCACCAACCAGTTTTATAAGGGATCTATTTTTCAAAAATTTTCTTTAAAACGAAGAAATTTCTTTAGACATCTATCCCAAACTCTGTGGAACAGGCCTAGTGGATCTTCAAGGACAAGGAATTTCTTTGCATGGGGTGGGGGAGGAGCAGACAGTCCCTGGTTAAAACTTTCGAAGGCAGACCTACCTATTCCAAGTCACAATGCCCATAGCCTTTCTCCAGATGATAATATGGAAGGTTCTCCTCTCACCAGCAACAAAGACTTCCCTAGAGGTCTTTGTTCATCCTATCATTTTCTAACGGAAGAAGAGGTACCTGATACCCTCTGCTCTAAATCTGATGCGTAGATCCTTTGTAGCCCCTCCTTCTCTTTTTTGAATAGACATCACTTACAAGCTGCTCTTGACTGACTGTAAAGATACTTGCTGGGCAGTCATGGCTGATGAGAGGCATTGGGAGAGCTGGTACAAGTGGGGCCTGGTGATCCAGAAATGGTCCCAGTTCCTCATTATCTTGGATATTTATTTTATTTTATTCATTTATGTCCTGCTTATTCATATTCATTTGCATCCCAATAGTGGGACTCTACAAAATGTTTAAAACAATACAAATTAAAAACAAAACAAAAGTATTAACAAAAAAAACCCTTTAATTTATAAAGTTAAAATATTGAACATTAAAAATATTAAAAATTCATTAAAAGACTACATACAAACCTTAAAAACAACACTGTACAGCACTGAAAGCTCAACTCTAGTCAGCTGGCAAAAGCGTAATGGCACAAAAATGTTTTGACCGGCCAACAGCCATCCTGGTCTTTTTAGGGAGGAAGTTTCAAAGACTGGGACTCCAAATCCCGCATTTTTGATCTAGTGAAAACAGGAAGGGCGGACACCGCCTGTATTCACAACAGACTCACCCGAACATTTGTTATGCAGGCAAACTGTCTCAAATTATATATAAATGCTGCACAGGAGGGGAGTGTTGTGAGTGTGGATGGCACCCGCTCTTCCTGCTCTCAATAACAGGCCCTGGCAACTGAGGCAAGTAAGACATGAGGCAGGCCTATACAAAGCCAGTGTCAGGTCGCATGAGAAAAGGGCCTCTCTGGCTTTCCAGGAAATTTCTAATTTGATGGGAGCCTGGAACTCTCAGAAGAGGTGGCATTCTGCAGGCCCACCTCACATGTTCTAGCCCATATTGAGCTGGCCGGGCAAGAGAAAAGACTGTCTCATACTGCTGTTGGAAAAACCAAGCAACCCTAGCAGAGGGTGGAGGGGCAGAGGCACTGAGGCATGAATCAGCTCTCAGTCGCCCTGAGTACAACAAGAAAGAAGTAGTTTGGGGAGGCTCAAGCCACTTGGGATCCTCTCCCTGCAGATACTGTCTACTGGCACCAAGTTAGGATTTAATTCAGTTTTGTTGCTATGTCAACACCCATCCTGAAGCAGCTAGAAATGAAATAGATACCAAAAATACACAGGAAAAAATACAGATTACAATCTCATTTCTCCTACAGCCCATTTACTGAAACTCTACAGTAAATTTGGTTCTTTAGTTGTAATTATCATTAAGCCCTACACAGAGCACTAAAAGCCTTGTGGGTAGGGGCAATTCCTCGTAAGTCCTTTTTATCTGAAAGATATGTGATTTTAGTGATAGCATCTGGGGAATTACTTTGGCAATCCTCTCATCCAAATGTCTGGATGCAGAGATAGAAAATGGGGCTGATGCTCTATTGTAAGAGTCACTGAGACAAAAAAGCTCTAGAGACTAATTTTGTGGATAATACACCCCCAAGCACCTACTTATCTAGGCCCCATTAGTTATTCTGTACACTGGAATGGTGCACAGTATACATGTATCTACTTCAGGACACTTATACACCAGAGAGACACTTCTGCCACAAAAACAGTATAACTCCTAAGCCAAGCTCATACTTGGAACCTTTCATTTTTCTCTTTTTTCTGCTCAATTTCATTTGGCTTTAACACTCACCCTCTCTCTGGAGTGACAGAGGGTGGGTCACATCCTTCTGCAGTAAAATAAATGTTGCTTCTCTATTCAATCACCTGTGACGGCTCTGAATATTTTCAGCTTCTACAAAAGCACATGTATCATCCCATACACGCACCCAGCTTTCACCGAGCATCTTCATGAATGATTTAACCCCTTTTCTCCCTCTTTCTGCCACCCACATTCCAAAACTTGACCCCCTACTCACGCTTCTGGAGAAAAATCCTTTTCTTTGCAAACTTCCATCAATTTTGGTGTCAGCCTATATGCTTTTAAGGAAAGATATCCCTGGGCCGTTTTTATAGGATCTGAGAAGGAACAAGAAGACAGAGCAAAATACACCAAATATTTATCCATACAGTTTCATCTGAACATTTTTAAATGAGCTAATTTTTATTTTCCAGTAAGCATCTAAACAGTTTTGTGAAAGAGATTTAACAAAACTGCAGCCCTGAGCCAAAAAGTCATTCGAACTGCACACAAATATATTATTAAAATGTATCACCTGCTTTTCCAAAGCTCAAAGCAGCAGACAAAAAAGCACCCAATCAATTAAAGAACATCCAACAATGAAAGCAGATCTTGCAAATGAATGCCAGCAAAATCATCAATTATTTATTTATGGTATCTGTATAGCGTGCAATAACAGAAGTTCCCTAGGTGGCTAAATAGGTGAGCAGCAAAATCAAGAAGTCTAGAAGTGAAGAATTTCAGGCTGAAAAATAAAAACGTTTTATTGTTATTCTCCTTGGAGGGAGAAGCTGATGTACAATTGCGCAGATCTGCTCTGACCTTTAACCCTAATGGTGTCTGGACTTCCCATGGTGCAACCTTCCATCAAGCACCATGGCATGCTGGTAAACCATGCAGGAAAATCACATGGTTGGTGATGGTTCTTGACATAACTTGAGCCCTTAAAACATAACACCTTAAATTCAGTCCAGCACCCAGCTAGCACTCATGAAAAACAGAAAAAGAGTAGGGCAGCTCTAGAAAACAACATTTTATCAAATGTCTGATGTGATTTGAAAAGACTTGGTGGGAAGGAGTTGAATCACAATTTTCTCATTCAGGCAACATTCCTTTTATATAGAGATACTGTCATAAGAGGAAAACTGTACTTTTGTGCCTGTGACGATCTTATCAAAATACACTGGGCACTGCATGGAACAGTAACATAACCCTGTTAGGAATGCAGCTTCCAGTTTTCCTTGCTGACATTATAATAACCATGGGAAGGGGCTTCAGTGACTGCCACAGTTTCTGGCTCTTCTATATGACTATAAGCAGCACCACTGAACATTCTACAGGATACTTGGTTGTTTTGAGTGCTACAATGGCCTGTCCAACCATCATTATGATGTTGTTGTTAACCATATGCTGTACTTTCCTTCCAAATAATGGGCTGTCTCTTTGGAATGGCTCCTACATGCTATTAAGACCTTGATTTATGCCCTGGTTGTTCCCAAGGTCAGAGTGGACCACTGTGGCCCTCCAGATACTGGTGGAATGGAACACACATGGGCCAGTGAGCATCAACTGTCAGGGAGCAAGGGAATGGCAGCCCAGCAATATCCAAAAGGCCTCAGTTGTCCTGTCCTAAGTATATCTAGACACCAATACTTCTGGAGATTCTTAGGATCATAGAGCTGGAAGGAGTCTCATGAGTCATCTGAGTCCAATCCCTGCTCAGTGCAGGATCTCCAACTAAAGCATCCCCAGCAGGTTGCAGTCCAGTCTCTCTTTGAAGACATCCAGAGAAGGACACTCCACCACCACTTTAGGCAATTGGTCCCACTGGTGAATGGCTCTGAGTGTCAAGAAGTCTCTCCTAACGTTCAATGGAAATCTACTCTCCTGTAACTTAAACCATTAGACCTGGTCCTAGAGATGGGGATTCACCAGACCGAATGTTCTCCCTTAAATTAAAAAAAAAAATTAACATCTCTGCCTGTAGAAAGCTGCAAGCCAGACAGAAACTTACAGATTAGAAGCCTTTTCTCTGAGTAGGCATTTTTTACATGGAGGGTGGTAAAAATGTACCAAGAGAAATATTCAGTCGTAAGAGCCCCCTATCTGCACTTTCAAGCATTGCAAGTCAAACACCAGTTCATTACTTCTCTGAGAGCGTCACAATGACAATGTGACCCTCATGTGGCTCCAGAACCTGCACCTGAATTGCCAATCTCTTGGCAATATTTTGGCAAATTTTTCCAGTTGCATTTTTTAAAATATATATATAAACAGTTTACAAGCTGACATGCTATCTTCAAGAATGGAAAATGTTATGTATTCTTTCAAAACCCTGTCTAATTTCTAGGATAAGGGAGCTTAACATCTGTAGCAAGATAACAACTGAGGCAGTCTTGCCAAATAGTAAACTTAAAAAAAGAAGAAGTTAACATTTGTGTTGTCTGAAACTGAACACAGTAAAACCTTTAGCAATCAGTGATAAAATGAAAACCAAAATAGACTGAAACAAGTGGAAAATTCATCAAGATCTGATGATGCAATGTTTCCAGCCAGTATAAGTATACTTTAACAACTTGTTCTTTACTGTAATCCAATTGTTAACATACTGAAACAATTTTGGGGCAGCTCATAAGATTGATCGTATTCATTAGTATTTTTTCTGACAGATACTCAGGACGTTACATTTACTTCTCAGCTGGAAACTATACGCAAGCCTGCCAGATATGGCAAAACTGTGAGTGTTCGGGGAGGGGAAGGCTATAAAGCTGTTAAATTGCCTACGGTTCTGATACAGCACAGAACATCTGGTCTGGAGAGCTTGAGGAAACGCCATTAAAAAAAAAGTCAGCAGAAAAGAAAAAAATCTTTGTGCTGCGAAACAGTCCAGGTTTTGTATGCTTCTGTCAGATGCATAAAAAAGAGGTGGAAAGAAAAAAAAAGACTTGGCACATTACATTATGATTGGTCAGTCACGTAGGGACCCAGACGCTCTAGCAGGCAGAGTTTGTTAAGACATCTGGTCTAGTTCCACCAGCCCCTGCCATGCGGGAGGGGGAGGAATAAAAATGAAGCAGCTACTCCAGCATTCCAAAACGTACACATCAGGGCTCTGATAGCAAGAAAAATAAACAGAAAGAAGGAAACCCTGTCTAGACTTCGCTGCTGCTGAGGCTGCTGCAGACACAGGGTTGGTATTTACTTGAAATAAGCTTGCCAAGGCTGCTCTTACAGGCAAGGAGATCGAAGACAAAAATAGCCCTAATAATATCAAGGGGGTGGCGGGGTGTTGCGTGGTGGTGCTGGGAGGAATAATACAGGAAACGGCACACTAACCGTAAATGAGAACGACAGATTCCTCAATCGCATGCTGGTAACTGAACTGGGAGTCCAAGAGAGCTCGGGTGACAAAAGAGCCATAGTAGGTAGACTGGTACCAGCCGACGTGAAGGTGATCGATGTTTACGTGGCGGAGGCTTCGCATCATTTCCATCTGATATTGAACTGGAAGGGAGAGGGGGAATGAGAGAGAGAGACAGACAGAAATCAAACACCAGACAGGATAACCTTTCATTAATAAAAAACCCAGAGCTACTCCTGAACAATATGCTCAATTAAATATGAAGGCAATTTGCAGTTGTTTGCAGGATCTGCCAGGAGTTAAACCAAGAGCCCCTGGAGCTCCCTGAACTGAGAGGCAAGGAGGAGAGTTCTTCTGTTTTTGAGATAAACCTTTATGCTTCTCCAGTAGGTTTACTGCTTTGATTTCAGGGATACAACAAAAGAATGTTTCCCATTTCTTTTCTGCTCTGTTTATTAAAAGGGGAGATCTGTAGGTCATGATTTCAATCTTTGGCATCTTCAGTTCAAAAGGACAGGCACAAGGAAAGGGGAAAGGCCTCTGCTTGGCACCCCCAGAACTGCTACCACCAGAGCAGAGCAAGCCAGGCTAGATGGATAAACTGCCTGAAGCTGTTATATGGAAGCCATTCCAGTTGCTTGCAGCAGAGGGAGAGATGACAAGAGGTTCTCTTCATGGGCTGTGCTGAAAGACCACTGGCAGGGCCACTGCACTCCTTCTCCCACAACTGTCACCATATTGTACCCAGGCTACTGCTAAAAGGGAATCAATCTCTCTTTCTCTCTCTCTCTCTCTCACACACACACACACAGGGTTACTCCATCAGTCCAGCAAAGAAACTAATCCCATTCTTTTTTTTTTGTCCTAACAATTTCCAAGTACTCTAAGAACTGTGTAATCTCAAGAGCTGTTGACTATACACATTTATTTGAGAATAAGTTCCATTGAGGATAGTAGGATTTACCTCTGAGTAAACATGTGTGTAGCCTGCTGAAGTGGTTTGAGTGTTAGACTAAGACTCCAGGAGCCCAGTGTTCCAACGCCTGCTTTGCCATGGGAACCCATGAGATTTCCTTAGGCAAGTCACACTCTCTCAGCCTCAGAGGTGGGCAAAGGCAATCCCCTTCTGAACAAATCTTGCAAAGAAAACCCCATCACAGCACCTTGTTAGGGCTGACGTAAGTCAGAAATGGCTTGAAGGCACACAACAACATCTGTAAGATTAAAGCTATGAAAAATTATTTTCTTGGACTACAACTTCTATATTTCCAGATGCTGGATTTGTGCAAATTACCCCACAAAACATGGTTTACATTCCTCAAGAAGGAGCAATTGATTAGTCTGGGGTTAGATCTGGACCATTCCCTATCACTGAGACCAAGCTGAACTCTGCAGTTCAGAGTACCTAGGGACAGCTTTGGCTGGTTCAGAAGTTAAGAGCTTTTCCTGGACAGGAATAACCTGGTCACTGACTACCCAGTTAGACTACTGCAATGTAGTCTGTGTGGGTCTGCCCCTGAAGATGGCATGAAGACTATAGCTAGTGCAACATGCAGATGCAAACCTGCTCACAGGAACATTTTATAGGAACCATTTGAGGTTGATTCTAAACATTAAAAGACCTGCGCTACTTGTCAATATGTCCTCGTCCAAATTCAAAGCGATGACATTTAAAGTCCCAACTGACTGGGATCCCAATACTTGAAAGACCATCTCTTCTTACATATTCCTGGCCAACCACTGAGACCATCTAGGGAATTTCTCCACCATGTCCAACCAATGGGAGCAATGTATTTTATGGAGACATGAAGAGGGCCTTTTTTTTTACTGTGCCAACCTGGTTGCAGAATACCTTCCCTTGGTAGACCTAATTTTTAGTGTCAGGTTAAAACTTCATTTTTCTACAAAGCTTTTAGGGCCTAGAAGTCATGGATTGACTAGTCTGCAGAGCTTCAATATAGTGTATGTTGTATATATAATTTTAAACTATCATTTTTATACTGTCTTATATTGTTTCAAATTATTTCAAATTTTTGTTTTGCTGTATGCCTTGTTCCCTGAGATCTTTTCACAAAAGAAAGGATATTTTAATGAATAAGTTTTTTTAAAAGAAAAAAAAAGTTCAATCAAATTTCCACCCAGAAGGCATTCTGGAAGCCCAGTAGTCAAAATGTAATTTTTCCAAGTTCTGCCAAGAACTTCCATAGGGCTTATACTATATTTTGTTTAAAAAAAAAACTTGTTGGTAGGAGACTACTGATGGGTTTTGCCCATACTCTCCCAACTTCCAGGATCCACCAAGCCATACTCTTCCCCTACACAGTATCTTTCATAACCAGAAAAAGAAACATACAGATAAGCACACATAGATGCTGAACTAGCACCTAACTAGCTAGATTTAACTAGTTATTTCCAAACTCTGCCCAAGACTAATATTGAACAGTTGGGCAACTGACTCTCAAAACAATTCCCCTTTAAATTGTGGTTGTCATTCACTGCTAAGCTATAGTTCTATGAAGAATGACAAGAACTTGTGGCCCACACAGTTCTGATACACCCTACCCCACTTCTTAGAAGCAAAGTATATCCATCAAGTTTAACCACGATCAGCCATGACATTCAAGGCTCCAAAAGAATATTCTTCAGTACACCATCTTCTCCACAATGTCCTCTGGCAACTGAGGAACACTAGTTAGCCCTCAGATTGTGCTCCCTTGTTCATACCTCATTAGTGTTGTAGGGAAGGAGAGACAGTTACAGGTTATTTTACAACAGTCCAAGTTCTTTTAGGATTACATAAACAGGATTTTCAGGGAAGTTATTAATTTGGGGCTCAAGTACACACAGTCACTTGGGTCAAAAGCTGGAAGAAAGAAGTCTCCTGTTCCCAACAACCTGTAGCTCAGCACTTTTTGTGGCATATGAACATCATTGCTGCTATTGTGTCTTCAAGTCAATTCTGACTTACAGCGACTCTAAGATGTATCTATCCCCTCCTTTTTTTTCCTTTTTTTTTTTGCAAGATTTGTTAAGAGAGGGTTTGGCATTGCCTTCTTTAAAGCTAGGAAAGTTGACTTGCCCAAGGTCACTCAGCAGGTTTCCAAAACCTAGTCTCCCGGAGTCCTAGTCCAAGGTGTTAGGACTGGGTACTACTTATCTGATCACTCAGGGAGAATCATTCAGGGAAAATTCTCTCCAGGCATGGGAATCTTTACCCAAGAGTAACCCCTAGACAACATATGACAAATATAGGTATACAGGTAAGCTTTTGCGAATATGTTTGCTAACGTGTGAGAACCTAGTCATTTATACATTCCTTTTCCTTATTTCTAGAGCAAGTTTGAGCAATGCTTGAAAGCATGCAGTTACAAGAAGAAGAAGAAAACAATCCTTACCTCCTTGTAATAAATTCCTTTTTCCAATGACAATATTATATCTAAGTTTAAAGAGGGATAACCATTTCCTTTGCAGTGTCACTATAATTCTTTAATGTGACCTTCACAGTTATCGGGGTGTGGGGCTGCTAAACAGGGAAGAAGAAACATCACATGGTTTAAGGGCTGGCTCATGCTGTGCCTTAGGTTTTGTCGTGGGCATTGAGAAACTGATGAGGTGGATGAGAGGAGGATGTGTTTGGTACCACAGGCTGGCAGAAGTCTGTTTGCTTTTTAAAGTAACTATAAGGTAGCTATTTCAGTTACTTGATAAACAAGAGTTACTTCTTAAACTTTTAAGATCTTTTGGATGTTGGAGCTGCAACAGTCACTTTTAAAAAATAATTTTCCAACCTCTGCAATGTATTGTACTCAGTGCTTGCTAACCCCACCTTGTTCATTTAACCTTACAAGCTTGACTTGATCAGGACAAACAACCATGAATTGTCTGTCCTAAGCTACCATGACCAAGAAGGCTTTGAACTTGTCTCATTTCTAGACCCAACACTTCATCTACTATCCAGCAGCATCTTTAGAAAAATCTGCCTTCGGGGTACATGTTGCTCCCCTGTCTACAGCATGCTTATGGGTCTTCAGTTCAGGAACATGTCCATAAAGGAATAGTACAAATTTCTTTGTTTTAGAGCACTGACAATAAATTCAAGTCACCCTCCAACAGCTGAGCCATCCCTCGGTCTGGAATTTGTGCTACAGTTTAAATAATTAGCTCTACAACAGAAACAAGAATGTGTGGTAAAGGCCATCAGCTTCTTGCCCGCATAAACAAGATCCAGACGGAGAATGGAGACAATTAATACATTTTTATATAATCTTCACACACACTCTGCCAAAAGGCTAATTACATTATTGTTAACTATTTCCAGAGTACAAATGAAGACAACATTTAAGTGCTAAACCAGTACGGGTCCTTCCATGTCAAATATGTAAAAAGTTAAACAAGTTAAATATAGAAATACAATTAAGAAAATGTTTTTTAAATAAAATAGTGCAGCATTTAGAAAACTGAGTTCATTCATCTTTAATTTTGTCTTCATTTAAGTTTTACATTTCAAACAAAGTCACTTAGACAAGGACAATTGGTGTATGTGTTTTTTATCATTAGCCCTTTGATTGGGCTAGAGACGCAGTGCCTGGACCACCCTGTATGAGAAGCAGCCTTTTTCTTCAAGATTTAATCCTTCTGATTTTCCTAGTTTACAAAGCGTGACAACAGAGGGCTGCCAATTTGGACACAACAACAAATCCTGGGGTTGGGATTAGACTAATGGGTCACATGGATACTTCCTAAAGGTGCAGAATTTCTGGAAATGCTGAAACCCAGAAGGCAGAGTCAGGAGAAAATAGTAAAATAGGTAAAAATCAAAATATAACTTCTTTGTGGTTTGATATTGGGCCTTTCCACACTACCCTGTTATAATGCTATTAGTCCATTTTCAACATCCTATGGAATCCTGGGGTTTGCAGTTTAGGGAGGGCATTTAGAATTCTCAGCCAGAGAGCTCTTTGGTCTCTGCAGACTACAAACCCCAGAATTTCACGGGATGTTCAAAGTGGAATAATAGCACTATAACAGTGAAGGGCAGAAAGGCTCCTTATGTGTCTTCAAATTGTTTCTAGCTTATGGCAACCCTAAGGGGAACCTATCATTTTGGGGTTTTGTTTGTTTGTTTGTTTTGACAAGATTTGTTCAGAGGATTGCCACTCCTTTCCTCTGAGGCTGAGAGAATGTCCTCAGTGGGTTTCCATGACAGAGCGGGCATCTGAAGTCTGCTGTCCTCAGTCCTAGTCTGACACTCAAACCACTACACCACACAGGCTCTCAAACTTGTTCATTTATGGATATAACCCACCTTTGGCCCAGCACTTCATTTTACTTCCATCATGTAAAGCCCATCATTTATAATGCAGAGAACATACACAATTGATACATTTATGGAATTTACTGAGAAGCTTATTTGCTTTGAAACGGATTCAGTTTTGTGCAGCTACTTTAGTTCCCCTGGGACTACAGGATCGCAGCCTCAAAAATATAGATCCCTCCGAATGCAATCCTGCATTGTTTGCTCATAAGAATGGATGTATCTATGGCAGGGGGGGGATAAAGCTATTATCTCTCCAAAATAATAATTCTGTCACCGCCACAACCACCCCATGAAATTTTACTTCAGTGCCCACATTTCTAGCACTACAGTAACTTAAAACTTTAGTTGAACATTTCAAAATATAGTTTAGGCATTCCCTCCCCCCAAAAAAATGGGCAGGCACAGATGCCAAGAGAATGTAACACAAGATATCTAGGTGTGAACCATTTTCAGAGTCTCAGTCACTACAGTGTTAAAAATATAGGGACAGACGCAGAGGCAGACTTTATTTGGGAGCAATGTCCTCATTTTATCTGTTCCAGTAGCTATATCCATCGATTTAAATCCCACCTTTCTCCTAGGCTGGGACTCAAGGAGGCTTAGAAAAAGACAGAGAATACAATAAAACATATATAGTTTAAAAACACACAAAATCAAAATTAAAACAGTATTAAATAGCAACAGAGAAAAAACCAATTAAGCCCTTACTTTAAAACATTAAAAACAGTGTAGTACCACAGAAGCCATTTCTTCTGGTATACCCAAATAAGATTAGAAGTCAACAGAAGAAGGAAAGCAACAAATCAATCATAAAATAAAAACCCTGTCAGTTCTTGGAGAGCCAACATGATACAGCGGTTTGAGTCTAGGACTCCAGAAGACCATAGTTCAAATCCAACTCACTGGGTGATGCTGGCAGAGTAGCACTCTCTCAGCCTTAGAGGAAGGCAAGCCAAGACTCTTCTTTATAAATCTTGCCAAGACATGCAGAGGATTGGGTCACTATAAATCAAAGTCAACTTAAAAGTCCATAATGATAAGCTCTGGTAACACAAGAGGACACATTCTCTAGGTGGAAGATAATTAGGCAATGCATAGCAACACTGATTCTTAGCTAAGAAGCATAACAATATTGATCTTAGTAGGGATTGCTGGAGGATCTCTCAGACTCAGAGGATCTCACAGATAGCTGAAAATGTCTGTCAAAACAAGCTTCTTCCAAACCCTAGCGAGTCTGCTTCTGAGATAGTTATTCTTCCACCCATAGCATTACCAGCAGATAAACAAGAAATCTAGGTGAGGATTGCTGGGGGGAGGGAGAGGCTTTCGTCTTTAACCTCCCATTTCTGTGTACTAAGGGCATTTGGAAAGAAGGAGAGTATATATGCAAATGTATGTTTGCTTGTATATCCAAGCATTCTGTGATACTGAGTTACCGTTGCCACATTTTCTTTTAGCGTTTACCTCCTCATCTTTTAAAAACTATCTGGCAGGCAGAGACTGCCTGCAACTTTTCAAGAGTACCTTCAGGGATAAGCTTGGATTTGCTGCTGATGATCTATAATCTTCAGTTCTTGAAATACTGACACACACACACACAGTATATTTAAGTAATTTCTATGATTATTTTCTCAAAAGGTAAAATTGACAGCTCCCACCCTCAAAGTTAAGCATTTTATGAAGAAACAGAATTAAACACATGCTTAACTTCCCTTTGAAATCAGAGGGAACTAACTGAGCTTCACTTTGATTCGATTCTGCTTTAATCTACCTATTTGAAAAGTTTTGGTATTTGTGTTTTAGTGGCACAGAATGTAGAAGAGAAGGGCAACGAGATGACTGCCAATTTTAACACACCCCAAAATCAACACGCCCATTTGGTAAGAAACAAACAGATCATATTTTATTCAAATGAATGCGACTTCTATCAAACTTTTCATCACATTTTCCATTTTAGATGGAAGTGAGGATTCTTGTACTCTTTCTTTCAGCGGTACGTAGATCTATTCGGGATGACAACCTAACATCTTAAAAATAAGCCATGGATGACAAATGCCACATGATGGCAAGGCACATTGAAACCGCAGCATGTAACCCAAAGGAGAACAATAAGAGGCTAAATTTCATTTCTGATGCTCTCCAGTGCCTCAAAAGCACTGAAAATTCTGAACATATTACAGCCTTTTTTAAAAACAGAGGGGTTAAATGGCGTAAAGTCTTTCAAGTATATAAAAACTGTCTGCCAGACCCTTGTAGTTCAACAGTGGTTAGGGAATGGCAACTGATTTGGAGTACCTGAAGTGCTGATTGCACATATTCCACCGGACATATTCCAAAATCCATCAAGGCTTCTATCCAGCAAAAATACACCATTTCAGTGCATGCCTACCCATGGCAAGATTTATCTGCCTTGATCTAATTTGCCAAATGTTTCTAAAAGCACTTGTTTTGCCACATGCTGCCCCACTTGCCTTTGATCTTTAATACTGTGATCATTAATACTGTGTAAGATGCTTTTACTAAAACTGACTCACAGCAGTACCCTTTAGCTAAGCCTGGAGCTCTTTATTTAGGATTTTCTAAAACAACAACAACAACTACAACCACAACCAGTCCTTACTAATGGAAAATGAATAGGTAAAAACAAGATTGATGATTAGTTTGGATGACAGCTCAAAAGTATCAAGAAAGTGAAATTTCAAAGGTTTGTTTTGTTGTTTCTTTCAAGGATAGGTGTTTGCGGTAGAATTTAAGAGAAGACGATGCATGTCTAGACAGTTATCCGTCAGGTGGGAACTATGGGAACAAAAGAAATGTCAGGCTAAGCTGCAATGTAAATTAGGTGCATTCCACATTCCAACATAGATAGGCTGGATTCCTGAATCCAAATGCCAGATTTCAGAAAAGCTGGTAAGAAAAATCACTACTCTTGTTTCCAAACAGTCAAAGAGATACCAATCTGCAATTCTATTTGGGCCTTGAGCACTTTCATTAACGTATAGTGCAGGGATAGGAAAGCTGGTGCCCTTTAGATCCTTTCATCTCAACTTCCTATATGAACCAGCCAGGCTGGCCAATGGTTGGAAGTTATGGGAGCTATAAATCAACCTCACTAGCAGGTGCCAGGTTGCTGCTGCCCTTGCAAGATTGTATCTCTCCCCTTGGACAATCACCTACCTTACTGACAATCCAAATCCTTTAATGATAACAAACCATCAACTCTGGTTGAGTCTACAGGGCCATAACAAAAGCCAATTCACAAAAAACATCTGCATGATAATAAACCATCAACTTTGGTTAAGTCTTCAGGGCCAGAACAAAAGCCAATTCACATAAAACATCTGCATGTGATTATAGGCTCAACTAGATGGTCACAGTAATCCCTTAGGAATGAGCAACTTAATGGAGGAAGAGCCATGAATAAGAACATTAAGAACAATTGCACTGGACCAGACTAAATGTGTATCTATTAAGAATTCTCTTTTCCCCAGAGTGGCCGATCAAATGCCTCACTTAGATACCTCTAAGCAGGACATGACAGAAATACGACCCTCTTTTGTGAGACATGCTGCTTCTGATATTGAACAGCACAATGAATATTAGCCATCACTAGCTTTCATCTGACATGGATTTATCCAATTCTCTGGTAAAGCCAGTCAAGTTGGTGGCCACCATTACAATTTGAGGATCCCGGCAATGATGCTGAATGACAATTTCTCAAGCTGAAAATCTGACCTTTTCTGTACCACAATACCCAATATTCCCCAAAGCATATCCAGCTATGTGTAACCCACACAGAATGCTGCACTGGCGTTTACAGAGTTGTCTTTAAATTACTATTTAGCCATCAGTCCCTGCGTGCCTACTGAGTGTTCCGTATTTTATTTTTTTACTTATTTGATTTCTTTTCTGCCCTTCTTCACAAGGACCCCAAGTTGGCCAACAATCTCTTTTAAAGGGCACTTTAAATTACAGTTCTAAAATTCCTTCTCTGAATTCTAAAATCCCTCCTCAGTCTTCTCAGCACAATGTGAACCGTTAGGCACAGCTTCTGCTGGGGGATTTTACTTGGAGATTCTGCACTGAGCAGGAGGTTGGACTCGATGATCCATGCTTCTCCTTCCAGCTTTAATATTCTATTATTTAGTTTACACCAAAACCAGGGGATCAGGGCTACACAACTGGAACAAACCAAGCTCTTCAATGAATGATGGCTTAATATACTTGTTTGCTCCACTCTTGCCACGTACAGCTTTCTACTTCAGACATTAATGGCAATCCATGTTTATTTGAAAGTGACCTTGGTTAACTGCAATGTATTAGCAAATATAAAGCGCAAGTGTATTCAAGACCTGTGCATATTTTGGTTCATTAAGATGAAATGCATATGTCCAAACAAAGCCAATGTGTTATTAATACACTTAACAGGGGATCCTGCTCACCAATGCATGCGGTCAGAGGTCTGTCGAAGTGTTCTGTGTTATAGTAGTGACCACATTGGTCAGGGGATTTGGAGAGTTACTGTCAAAGCAAATACATTTTCCAAGGTCTGACTAAATCTATCTTACAGCTGCACATCATCCTCGCACAGGGGCTGCGTTAATCTCTGTTTTGTTCCAATTTTCAGGTATGTGCTGTCAAAGCAAGTAGTTCTACTTACATGTCATAGAGAAACATGTTAAACAGTAATGTCACCTCTCTGCTTTCACTTTCCACAAGCTACTCCATTCACCCATCTTTGGGTGACACGCTACAAGCTATAAACCACTCTGGTTCAGGGTTGGTGGACCCCATAACCAAACTCTTTTCACATTATACAGCATAGGACAAGGGGATTCCTGATGGTGTGACAGAAGAATTTTTCTCTCTGTGCAATTCCTGAGCCCACGGTGCTGGGAAAAATGCTGAAAAAGAAAGGCACTTAATTTGAATAGGGCAGCACCATGAAAGAGAAAACCTCCTAGCCCCTACAGGAAGGGGTATCTATACAGGCATACCATGGTTTTAAACCAAGGTGCTTTCCCAACATCACAAAGGCAAGATTTGGGAATCTCTCTAAGGGAAGACTTCAGGTAAGTATATACAATATTGTTGCAGCTGAAAAGGAAAACGGCCCATAATAAAGCTGCAGATGAAATGCTCAATATTTTTTACAAGGAGCTAAATATAGCACCATCATATGTTCTGCTCTGCTTGCAAGGTATAACTAAATTTCTTTGCATTGGCATGCCTCTAAACAACATTTTCTATGGGCTTAGGATTCACTTACCATTCTTCTTTTTTAAAAAATAATAAACCAGAGGAAAATCTTTAAAAGTCATTTTGATGCTACAAAAGGCATTTTTTTTTATTTATATGCAAGCATCAATGTACCCTGAATGTTAATTTTTTTCCACATCATTTAACATGAGCAACAATACAGGATGCAACCTAAAGAAAAATTAAACATCTGGCAAAACATGTCATAAGCTCAGAGTTCACAGCTGCTACTACATTTAATTTCTCTTCTCTACAGCTGTAAGATTTATTCACAATTCTGAAGAATAAAAACACGAATAAAAATATCTCTTGATCTAAAGTGCTCCAAACATCAAAATAAGCAGCTTTATATTTGCAGTTGAAATATACTGACAAGAGTCTTCATTTTCCTTTTGTTTTTCTGATTATATGTTCAAATTAAAAAGGGAGCAAGTGATGTTTGCAACAAATCCCTTGTATACATATAGTCAAATGCATACAATAATTTCTTAGTGTAAACCTTATCTGATTGTCCCTGTAGTCACATATTACAAATTTAAAGTGTTACGCCTCATGTGCAAGTTTCCAAAACCAGATAATGAGGCAAAATGATGAAAAGGAAAAAAAAATTCCCATCATTTATGTTGTAAACTTTACAGTATTGCCAAGTGAATACAAAACCAGCCAAGTTATTTCTTAAGGAAATTTTAAATGATCATTTGACAGCATAGTTGAGCTTTACTAACAGTACACTGCAGATTTTTATTATTATTTATTTGCCATGAGTTAAAGAAAGACTTTACAGCAAAAAACTGGTACAAATCTTGCAGTCTTAAAAAGGGCCTATAGTGCTACAAGATGATTTAAAAGACAAAGAGTATGTGCATCAAGATCTGCATAAGGGAACACATACTTGTGTTTTCAAACAGCTGTGACAGATCATTCCTCTGGTGAAAAGGAAATCCACAGGAAGTTTAAAAATATAAAGGATATAAAATATTCTATCACCACACTATCAGCTACTTAAGGCTGTATTGACAGGGAACAATGTTTCAAACATACAGGCCATTTGCTTAATTAATCAGTGGGAAGAGAAAAGAGTTTAGCTGACAAACCTATCACAAATAGAAGCAGACCCAATAGCAAAGGAGACACATTAGTGGCAGCCTTGTTGGTCTAAGGAGATTCATTGTTATTTTATGAATGTCAAAACGAAGGTCAACATATAAGTGTGCATCACATTTAGTATAAAGTGTGCACTGTAAATATTGTCTATATTACAGTGCGATCTTATCCATGTTTAGTTAGAAATAACCTCTCTCAAAGTGACTGAAACTTACTTCCAGTGTTGCAGCTGAAGGCTCTAGAGTTGTGGCATGTCTTAGAAAAGCAGACACCATCCTCAGCCAAGATTCCAAGAAAAAGGAAATTAGTGAGGTGCAACTTTGCAAAGGAAGGTTGATCTAGGAACTCTTATGGTTCATTATAATTATGTATGAAGTTCTCACTTTCAAGTAGTTTTGCAAAGCGTCCTTTTTCAGGGTGTGTGGTGCTCTTTTAAATAGATATTTGTGGTGGCAGAACATGACAGATGCATCATCTCTTAAACGCTACAGCCTCAGCAAACAACGTGCAAAATTATACAGCATTTCTTAGCTGTAGCCAAATAACCACACCACTCTTACCCACTCAACATCTGTATAAGTGCATCTCCCTGGCAGAAACACTGCAAACGTGGACTGCTGGAAAGCATCCGTTTTACCTTTAATGCAAAATAACAGATGAGAAGAAAGAAAAACCAGGGTAACAGGGCACACTAGCACCACACATTTCCATTTATTTACAGCAGGTATTTTAATAGTGTTTTCCATCACATCCGAGGAAACTGATGGTACAAAAAAGCAGTACATTAATTAAAGTACAAATACAGACAAAAAATTAACTAAACAGCCACAAGAACACAAAAGCAGCTAGATTTAAATTCCATCTACAAAGACTGAAAAAATAAAAGGGAACAGGTGTTAAAAGGATAATGAAGAACAGTTTCAACCACTTATCTGACAGGTGGAACTGGTTGAAACGTGGAAACCATGTAGGAAACATTATGAAGGCTTGCTGGAGACAGACTGTGTGTGTATGCATGTGCACTGCTCATAAAATCTCTCAGTCAGCTGGGCATCTTTCTTCCCCTCTCAGCTTGCTTTGCAAGCAGCACATGTGCAAGAGATCTGAAGCAAGTCTCTGCAGGCACGAAGAATTGATGAAACTCCGTTGTTTCAACAACTGCAAATTGCAGTCAAGTTCTGTTAATTCCACGAGGGGTCCACTCTTTCTGTAGGCAAGACTTAGGACCATCCGTATGTGTGTGCATAAGAATTCCCAGGCAAGCCTTCATAGGCAAGAACTGACGAAGGAGCAGACCACTTGTCGAATTAATGGAATTGACTGTAACTTCCAAGCACTGAAACAGCTGAACACTGAAAAATAAGTTGACGAAAAGCGGGGGACACCTGTAGATGCTGAGTGAACCCATCTGGGGAAGTTGTTTCACAATTTAGGCATCACCATGGAAAGTATCTTCTCTACAGCAGACACCTTAGAAGTTACCCATGAGAAGCCCCCCACTGAAGACCTTAATGCATAGGTAGGTACCTAAGCAGGCAAGTGGGTTTTTCAGGTTCCTTGTCTTAGCCCATGAACATATAACTGGCAAGGTGATATCACCAATTAGGCCACCATTGGCAATGTGATTATTGCCTCCTGCTCTTACACAGCTTTTCTGCTTAGATGGCTCTTCTCACTTCTCACTGTCTTCTCCTTTGGTGTGGAGCACCTTCTACGAAGATATCTCAAATTTTTCCTTCAAACTCCAGGCCGGCCAATGATGTATTTTAGCAACATCTGGCGATCTATATAGAACTCATCTCCGGTTTACACCCTTAGGTCTTATCCCAACTAAAACCTAAGAACATGCAATTGCATTTATGGATGCTGGTTTCCTACTCCCCTCTCTCTTTCTTCTTTTGTGTTCCCCCCTCAACATGGACTGAAGTTTGGGACTGAAGCCTCCGCGGGGTAAGAATCTATCTTTTTGATCATCTTACTCTGTAAAATGCTCATTTTATATCGATTTACTATATTGAACTGTACTCTACTGTACTGCTTTATTTGTACCTTCCCCAAAGTTGGAACTTAAACTAGCTTGATGATACAATACAGAAGCAACAATATGAGAAGGGGATTGATTGCAGCAAATGAGCTTATTCTAAACCAAAGAGATGGGCAACTGCAAAGGGGGTAGGGACCATTTTTCCATTGTGCACCTGCCCAGTGGACTGTGCTGACATGTTGTGGCATATCCAGAGTGACATAATGTTACTTCTAGTTGCGACTTTGGCTGATTTTTAATATTTCTTTGGTGTTTTGGGGAGCTTTGGGGGAAGAACAGGTTGCTTACTTGTAACTGTGAATCTTCAAGTGGTCATCTGTGCCCTCACACAATGGGAATCTCCGTGCATGCTCAGTAGCTTTTCGGAAAGTTCCAGAGCTGAGCAGTTTGGCGGGAACCCCTTCCCCATCCAGTACTGAGCATGCTCAGTCCCGCCAAGCTAATGGTCTCTCCTCAGTTTCAAAGTCCGCCGAAGCAAGACCTGAAGAGGGGAGGCTGGGCAGGTGTGTGTGAGGGCACAGATGATCACTCGAAGAACCACAGTTACAGGTAAGCAACCTGTTCTTCCTCTTTGTGGTCTCTGTGCCTCACACAATGGGAGACTGAGTAGCTTACTGCTAGACGGCAGGACAGGTCCTAGAGGACAGAAGACAGCACAGCACAGCCGAAGTGAGTGTCATGCCGGGCCCTACAGTCAAGGCAGTAGTGGCAGACGAATGTCGAAGGCTGCAACCACGTAGCCACACGGCAAAGCTCCTGCAGGTTAACTCCCCTGAGGAGGGCCGCTGAGGAGGCCATCGCCCTGGTAGAATGAGCCCGAAGCAAAGGTGGAGGAAGTTGCCCGGCAAGTTCATAGGCAAAGTGAATTGTTTGGGCAACCCATTTGGAAAACCATTGAGAGGAGATTTTATGACCTTTCCGAAGTCCACCGTAGCACATAAAAAGGTGGAGAGTCTGACGGAAGGTGGAAGTCCATTGAAGGTAAAAAGAGAGAGCCAGGGCCCAGACCAGGTCTTGAACAATAACGGAAACACTTCCCGTCGCGATCAGTCGCGAAAAGATCAAAGGATGGAGTGCCCCATCAGGACACTATCCGCCAGAAGGCGGCATCGGACAGGGACCATTCGTGATGACACGCTGTGTCCCTGCTCAACGTGTCCGCTGTCACTTTGTCCCGCCCCGCAAGGTGGACCGCAATGGAGTGTATCCATAACAGAATGCACCAGTCCCAGATGCGTAGAGCCAGATGGAGCAGGGTGGAAGAGTGAGTGCCTCCCTGCCAATTCACGTAACAGACAGCTGTCGTATTGTCTGATAAGATCTGGACGGTCTATCCAACAACGAGTTTTCGAAAAGTCCAAAGCGCTTTGAAAATTGCCGGTAGCTCCTAAACGCTGATATGAAAATGCAACCCCAGGCCGGCCCAGTGGCCTTGGACTGCGCAACCATGACAGTGAGCTCCCCAGCCCAGGAGAGACGCGTCAGTCGTGATAGTGAGAGTCAGTTTGGGCTCCCGAAATGGCATCTCTGGTAAGAGATGGCTTGGGGACAGCCACCAACAAAGTGAGTCCCACACCGGACAGGGCACTCAAAGAACACGACATTGATCATTGAGGAGAGTGTTGAAACATCAGAGAAACCAGTGCTGGAGAGGGCGAGCATGAAGGTGGGAGGAATAGATGACCGCCATCATCGCAGCCATGTAGCCTAGGAGCTGTTGTATATTGTGGGCGGAAATGGACGGAGTGCGCAGAACAGCGGCCGCAGCCTTTCGCAGAGTCCATGTGTGCCTTAGATGTAAGAAGGCCCTGGCTCGAGTGGAATTGAGGGTGGCCCCGATGAAATCTAGGACGCACAAGAGCTTGAGGTGGGATTTCTTGGGGTTCACTCTGAGTCCGAGATCGGAAAGGAGGGAGGGGGCAATATGGATGTCCTCGTATAGCTTTTGTTTGCAGGACGCCACCAGGAGCCAGTTGCCCAAATAGGGGTAGACCAGAACATCCTTCATGCGGAGGTAAGACACCACAGGGGCTAGACACTTTGTGAAGACCCAGGGGGCGGTGGAGAGGTTGAAGAGAAGACTCTTGTATTGGTAGCAGATGCTGTCAATTGCAAAGCGGAGGTACCTCCTGCGCTGGGGGCGAATGGAAATGTGGAAGTAGGTATCCTGTAGATCGAGGGACGCAAACCAGTCCCAGTGCCTCAGAAAAGGTAGAATCGAGGACAGGGTGACCATCTTGAACTTCCGGGGGGCAATGAAGGAGTCCCCCCCCAAAGATCCAGAACAGGTCGGAGAGTGCCATCTGATTTGGGTACTGTAAAGTACCAGGAGAAGAAGTCTATGGATTTTGCTGCAGGCAGAAGTCGCTCTATGGCCCCTTTGAGACTCCTTCTACCTCTTCGAGGAGGGCCGGACTGGTGGAATAGAAGACCCCAAGAGGAAAAGTACTGCAAAACCCGATGGCATAACCAAGGCAAACTATGGTCAAAACCCATGAGTCTGAAGTGATATTGTGCCAGATGTTGAGGTGGCAGGCCAGTCCTGTGGTTCCGGCAAAGCGACTGGACAAGTGGAAGAGAGGCAGAAGCAGCGACTCGCAACAGGAGTCAAAAACAAGATTTGGCAGTCAAGGAGGACTTCTTGGAAGACGGTTGGTAACGTCTAAAGGAACGGTGGGAAGAGGCCGGTAAGGTAGATTGCAGAGATGAGCAGCAAGGAGAGCGTGACCTGAAAGAGTAGAAAGAGTGCCTCCAGGAAGAATGTGATGAAGGTGGTCTTCTAGGCTGGGTCAGGGATTGAAGGCCCATCTTTTTAGCTGTCAGACGAGCTTTCACAAGTTGGTCCGTCGACTCCTCTGTAGTGGCATGGAACAGTCCTTGGCCGTCAAAGGGTAGGTCCTCAATACGCTTTCTGCTATCCTCAGTCAACCCGGCGGACCGGAGCCAAGCAAAATGGTGGATAGCAACTGTACCAATCATCACGCAAGCCGCACCCTGAACAGCATGTCAAGAGGACAAAATCTGTTGATTCGAAAGGGCCACAGACTCGTTAAAATATTTAATAGCAGTGGCCCTGTGATCGTCCAGATGGTGGGAGAGGAGGGGAAAAATCTATCCCAGATGTTGCATTGATAGGCCGCCAGGCAAGCTTGAGTATTGGAGATCCTGGTGATCAACGAAACAGCAGAATAGAAGCGACAGCCAAAGACATCTAAACAGCAGCCCTCGCGATCAGGTATGAGCCCTTTTTCCCCCTTTAGTCTGGGACAAGTCAACAACAATCGAATTTGGGGTTGGATGATTGAAATCAACATCTTTCTTCTGGGTGCAGTAGAGGTGCTCCAGGCAGTGAGGGATTGGCTGAAGTGAAGCCGGCTGGGCCCAAGGGTGCTTCAAAACCTCTTGCAGGACGGGTAGAAATGGAATCAGAGCCGTCGGTGGGGGGCAAGTATCGACATAGTGGAAGACCGGGTCCTGTACAGTAGGAGCGGGTCCAGAGAAGTCGAGGCCCAGGGCAGTGGCCATGCGGACTAAGATGTCCGAGAATTGCTTGACGTCCTTAGAAGCGGAATCAGGAGATGGGTCACCAAACGCTAGAGGTGGTGAGGTGTCAGATTGCGGTGTGGAATCCGTAGAATCACCGTCGGAATCACAAGAACCAGAAGACAGAGACGATGGACGAAGGGATAGAGAATGACCATGACGGGCTGGTCCCGTCGCAGAAAGAACAGCAGATGGGGCAGAAGCCGTTAGAAAAGTCGGGGCCGGAAGCGAGACTGGACTCTGCACTGGTATCAACGCCAGGGTGCTAATCGGTACCGAAGTCAGTGCCGACGAAATAGGTAGTACGGTTGGGATAGGTGGAATGACAGACTGTGTAGACAATGAAGCTGACAGAGATGTTGGCAGAGTGGATGCAGGTTGAGTATCCAGCGGAGGCCATGACAACATGGCTGTCACCTGAGGAGGAAGTGAAATGGCCCAACGATAAGGTGATGGGTCTCGTGAGTGGTGACGAGACCGAGAGCGGCAGCAGCAGTAGGCCAATCGGGACCAAGAACGGGATCTGGAACGGTGATACCAAGGGGAACACCAGTAACAAGATCCTGAAGAGGACGGCGATGGAGAGCAGGAACGTTGAGGGCGGTAAGGAGACCAACGACAAACATCGGGATGGTACCAATTGTGGTAGGTCAGCGAGTAAGAGTGGTAGGAGCCACGCTGCTCTCTCCAAAGATGTTCATAGCTGTACCTGGCGATATAGGAGGCCGAGGAAAAGGGTGAATCCACCCTCACCAGTGAAGACTCATACGCAGTGTGATGTCAGTAGTCCTGACGACATGGAGATCTACTCCATTTACTACATCCCGGAGAGCAAGCCACACTAAGCTGTGGTCATCGCGGGAAACAGCCCAAGGAGCGTCCGAAGCAGGCAGATGGTCGAACTCAGGATGGCCAGAAGAGAGAATCGGAGCCATCAGAGTCTGCAGGCAGCCATCTCCGGATTGGCCAGAGGTCACAGAGGTCACAAGGAAGCCATCGGCGAAGATCGATGGTCAAAGTCGGAAACCAGAACCACAGTAGCTGGGACCAACAGTACTGGAGGTGAGTAATGTGCCGTACAGGCGAAAGCGCGGGAGCATCCTCCTCCTTGACGGAGGATGTTGCACGCTGCGTTGGCGGAGGAGTCAGTAAGGGACCACAAGAGGCAGGTTGAGTAGCCAACAGAGAGGTGGCGGTAGAAGGGGAGCAGTGTTTCTCCTTTCTCTTCTTCTTTTCCTTGTTGGAGGAAACAGAAGAATGGTACAACGAGGCACATTCACGTTCTGCCAAGGTAGAGACTTTGAGAACTTGTTGCAAGGTCGAAGTGGCATCTCCAGTGGCTTGCATCTTGGAGAGCTTCGGAATCTTGGGCAGAGACGAAATCAGCAGCAAGGTCAACGTGGCTGCCATTAATACCGGTACCGAGGCTGTCGACACCAAAGGAGTGGACGGTACCGATAAATTCGGAGCTGAAGTAGAGGACGTCGTGGAAGGCGCCGATACTGACACGGTGGACAGAGCGGTATTCGAAGAAGCCTGCTCCTTAACGTGATGGGCCTGTTTCAAACAATAGGATTTCAACCGGGAAGCTCTATTCTTAAGAGTCTGTGAGGTGAAGTCCTTACAAATAGACCAGGCCCTAATGTTATGGCCCTCCTGAGGCAGAACAAGCACTCAGGGTGAGCGCCCAAAAGGGAGACCTTACGGCCGCAAGACACGCACAACTTAAACAAAGACGACATAAGAAGGGGGGAAGAGTTCTTACAGTTTTTGTTGTAAAAACGAGAAAGAACGAGCGAAAGACGAAGAAAAGGCCAAGAATCGAGGAACTGCTCAGAGAGGAAGCCTTCCGAGCTGCTAACAGGTCGGCGGACGAACAGAAACTGAGGAGAGACAGTTAGATTGGCGGGACTCAGCATGCTCAGTAACAGACGGGGGAGGGGTCCCCACCAAGCTGCTCAGCTCTGGAACTTTCCGAAAGCTACTGCGCATGTGCAAAGATTCCCATTGTGTGAGGCAGAGAGACCACGAAGAAGAACCAAATGTGATCTGCATCATTGATACGATTTTTCTGTATGTTTCATTCCCCTAAACCTTCCAATCCAAAGGGCGGGGGGGAGGACAACTAGGCTATGCATGTATGGTCCAGATCAAATAGACAACAGGTGTGCAGATAGCCCAATAACTCTCAGCATGTATGGCAAGACGGAGTAGCTCTTCATATGTAGTTGAACTGCAACTTTCATAATCTGTATCACTGTATGCCAGAACCATATGCCAAAAACATCTAGAGGGCCATGGTGTCTCACCCCTGATGTAGAGGACTGCAGGTTTGAGAAGTATGCAAACTGTACTGGAGTCTGCACTTCCCTCCCATCAACATAGCGCCTGTTAACCCAGCAAAATTGTTTTCTTTATGCATCATGCGTACCCTTGCAGGTTTTCTGGGACTGATAGCAGTTTGCGCGAGATGCCCCACACAGAACTACAGTTCCTTTACTGTCTGTATAAAATGATGTCCATTGATGATACAGTGATCCATACGAAGTTCATGTACCACCTTAACCTCCTATCTACTTTCAAGCTGGTAGGAAGAAAGATGCAACATGCAGCATCATGGGACTTCCAATATCCACCTCTTAGATTTTAGCGCACGTTTATTCTGTTTAGCTATTATTGTTAATAAATAATAGATTCCTGACAGTGAAAGCCATTTAGCAGTGGAATATGCTGCCTCACAGTGTGATGGGGTCTTCTTCTTTGGAGATTTTTAAAGAGAAGCTGGATGGCCATCTGTTGGAAGTGCTTTGATTGTGGATTCCTGCATGGCAGGGGGTGGACTTGGTAGCCCTTACGGTCTCTTCCAACTTCATGACTGTAAAATCTATCCTTCATGAATCCGTCTAATTGTATCTTAAAGCCACTGAAATTAGGAGGAGAGCACAGACATGAACCAAACATTGTTAGTAACTATCGCGTTGCATAACAAGGACACCTGATGGTGATTTTACCACCATGATTTTAAATAGCTGACACTTCTCTATAAACAAGGGCAAAAATATGTGAGGCAGATAGGCAAAATGCTGCACAGAGAGATTTTTGGTGGGTTTTTTTCTTTTTTTCTCTGGCATTGCCTTCTGTTGGGGTAAAATATACCAGTATACTTCAACAAAGTGGATGTGACCTGGAACATTAATTCTTTAACAGAAAATTTGGTGCCAGAGACAGAAATAACAAGGAAACAGTAGGGATAGATTCCTGCATCACAAAAAAGGAAGCGGGGAGGGGGAGAGAGAAATTCAAAACGTTTTTTAACCCAAACTTAACAATATGCACATGTGAAATGAAACAACCAGGCCAGGTAAGCCTTCCATAAGTAAACCAAAACATTCTGAACCTTCTAGAGATCACCTGAAGAATTTCTTCCAAAATGTATCCAGGGACTTTTTTTCTCTCGCTCTCTTTCACCAGCTTCCATTTTCTATATGATCTCCAGTACAGTGGCCAACCCTATACATCTGGACTTTTCAAATATATTAGGAATAGTTGGAGAGGCAGGCTTATCTGCTCTCCTCTTTTCTTTCTATTTTGCAATTCATGCATAAGCAGTAAGAGATTCTTCAGGCAGCTGCTATTCGTCTGGCCTGTTCTAGGCAGGCACACACAGTCACAGTAAAATCAGCTAATGTAGAATCCCATCCTTTTCCAGCTCAGACCTTATTGCATTGTTTACTGTAGACACACTACTGCAACTTGATCTGAAATCTACGTTTCTCTAGCCCTCCTTCACTATCCTCCTTGTGCTGCTGCTGCTAAAGAACCTGCAACTGGACAGCAAACAAGAATGAAAAGAGAGACTGAGCAGGCATAAAAAGATTTTGTAAAATTGAGCTCTTATTTATTTGTCAGAGGCTTTGTTAACTGAGGAATGCCTATATATAGGTTTATAAATCACTAGTTTTAAACAGTTACTTTGTCTCTTAACGTTACTTTTCCATTTTATTTTTGACTTATGCCAAAAAGGACATAAATCCTTAGCTCCTAGAGCAAAATAGTGCCTCAGTGGTTCTCCCATCCACTTACTGGAAACACGACCAAACACTAAACTTGCTTTGTAAAATCCTGTTCATGTTTCAGAACACTGTAGCTTTCAAATCTCTCTTAAAACCTCAAATGGGTCTTTAAAAAAATATTTCACCAGCATTCTCTAGTATGCTCTTTAAAAAAATATTAGACGCAAACATATTTTGGTTTTGTAAAATTATCTGTGTTTTCCCTCAAGTCGAATTAAGGGTTACCAGCCTATTTTTCTTAACACATTTCTTCTCAAGAGATTACAATACAAGCTACCATTTTTCAGTGTTCTGGCACAGTGGCTCTCCGAGTAATAAATTACACATTGTTAGCAATTCAGCTAGTTTTGCTTCTTTTGTGCCTTATTAACTTGGATCAGTGCCATCTGGTTCTCCTGATTTATAGCTAGTTACCTTCTTTTCCACCTGTAGGCCTCCTATATCAACCAGTTGGACAGCTGAGCTTCTGCTTACATTCCTACAACAACAGATTAACCACCTGGGGTTGGAATCCACTTGTGGGCCCATTTCCTCAAATTCAGACTTCATTCTCTCATAGTTTGGGTTTCACCAAGAAGGCTGCAGGCCACTGGCCATCAAGCCCTTCTAACAGTTCTTCCTCAGGAAAGAATATTTACAAGAGTCTAACTCTCATAAACACCCTTTACTTATTGGAGTAAAATACTGCCTTCCCCAAAAAACTACTTAATCTAGAAAATTCAATATCTAAAGAAGCCAGGCTTCAGTTATTCATTTCAGTGTATCATTATGGTAGAAGTGAGAAGTCCTTGCTAACATCAGTAACTGAAAGACCAGAATTTAGGTAAAGAGAAGCCCAGACAAGATCACTAAAATGTGGTCACTAAAATCTCTGCATACAAAATTATTGAGGGATAAGGATAACTTCATTTCCAGTCCAGCCTAAAGTGAAATGCATGCAGCCATTTTCTGTTCATTTTGAATAGTGTTAAGTCTTCCATAAGAAAATAAATGTGTTTTACTGATCCTGAGTATGCTCTCAAAACAGAAGCAGCGTAATGAAGCTTGGCCTTGAAATCTATTATTCAAAACCTTCCAAGAGAGGTACTGGAAAAGTCAAAAGTGCATTGAATTTTATTGGTGATTTTTTAATGTTCAAGCACATCAGCTCCTACCCTGAGACAATCAATCAAAGTTGGAAGCTAAAGTAAAATATGATATATATACCTTGAGAATGTATTTTAAAATCAGGTTTCTAGCCCTCATGGTAGTAAAACACTGGTTAGGACAAAGTCAACCAGAAATTCTTGTCCATCACTTGTCACTTATCCCAATCTAATGCATTTTCCATGTATCAGGATTTTTCAAATTAATTGAAAGTATTAGAGATAATGATGCACCATAAATAATTATATTCTATTTACACAGGATATATGACCTGAATCCAAAAGAACTTGTATGAAAAGTAGCAAGGGGATTTGTTCAATATGGGTAAGGCCCGTCATGTTCTCAGGTCTCCTTGGGGGTTTTAGGAGGGTATGAGCTGCAGTGCATAGCCACACACAGCTCTAAGGATTCCATCCATAATGAAAAAGGAAAGACCACAATATCACCTAACCTCCTACCGAAAAGCAGAAGCATCCATTCACCAGCTGTGGTCTGAGATTGTGACTGGGAAAACAACATTCAGACAAGTAAACATGACATGATTAAAGAGTCAGATTTGCTACAGAAAGACCCATGGACAAAATCTTGGTCATGTTCTCAGAACTTATTTTCCAAAAGCCCAATATCAAAGGTAATGAACAGAGGCCATTTCCACCCTACACTGTTATAGCGCTATTATTCCACTTTCAACATCCTGTGGACTTCTGGGGTTTGTAGTTTACTGAGGCCAAAGAGCGCTCTGGCTGAGAATTCTAAATGCCTCTCCCTTAACTGCAAACCTCAGGATTCCATAAGTTCCAGTCATACCACTCCTACGCCACAATAATGTATTTTATTGGAAATTTTACAAGGGAAAGTGCTTACAAAATGCCTTCCTAGTCTATCTTGCAATTCCATTTGCAAAGCACTCCACTTGCAAAACATGTTGGAGGAGGACACATCACAACATTTTCAGGTGTCTGTATGAAAACAACGAAAATATTTCAGGGGCAGGGGAAAATATTTCAGGGGCAGAAGCAACACAATTACCTTAAGTATATATGTTATGAGAGCTCCTGCTCTTCCTGTTTGGCTAAACAACCACACCCGGCCCCCTTTCCTTTTACACAAGCACACACACAAACCAGAGTACAATGCAGCATTGGAAAAACATACCAAGTATCTTGTACTGGGTGTAAGCAGTTCTCAAACAGCATGAAGGGCATGTGATGGGATGGTAGATGGAAGAGAAAGACAGAAAAGAGAAGGATTAAGCATAACATCAGGAGTTAAAAACCTCTTCCTAATGTCAAATGGAACACTGCCTTAAAATCTTATTCTGGCTGACATTATCTGTCCATGCAACACTTTCCAAAAATGATTCCTGAAGTATTTACAAAGCTTCTTCTGATTTCATAAGTCCTAAGTTGTTCTCGAACCCACAGCTTTCTCTAAGCTAATTAGTTTAGCATCCTTCTCCCTCTCTGATGAATTTTAGTCAGGTTACAGCTCCAACTACTGGATACAACTTCTGATTATATTTTAATTTTTACATCTTTACATATATCCCACCATGGAGTCTTAAAGGATCTTCATTAGCCCTTTACAAAAGTCTCTGTCTGGCAACATACTTTTATTTAGTATGCACTTCCTCCCCAATCCTTCAACACAATTTAAAACATTGGAGATGACCAGGATCATTCCTCTAGATAAGCATTTAATATGCACACAGAAATCAGAAACAGCTTTTTTTTTTTTTACTCAGTGTGGTATTCAGAGGCATTAAATTTAATAAAATGACCCTAATAAAAGTTAATCAGAAGTGTTTAAATGGATCGGCAATAAAACAAATTTTATGGCTAGCAGAGTCAGTTATCTTCTGTGACAAATTAACCAACCACTCAAAATGAGATGCATCAGTACCATTTTAATGATGAAAAATGAAAGTGAGTCAAACATAGAAAAGATCATAGTGCTGCTTTCCAAACAGAAAGCATTATAACATACAGAAAGACAGAGACAGAAAGATAGAGAGAAAAGGGATTCTTCAAATGTAGTTATATGCCAGGGTCAACAAATTACAGGTATAAGGTGTGTGGTCACCAGTATAGCTCTCTGCACCCCATTTGGAGTATTTCCCCTGATCTCACAGTGTATTTCGAAAATGGGCTAAAAACCAGCAACCTGCTGAGTTCCCCTACCTGGGTGCAAGCTGCAAAATACAGAGGGGAGATGGAAATTGCTCCAGTGTTCAATAAGCTTCTGAAACCTACCACAATCATAATGATGAATGCCATTCCTCCTGAGCCAAGCCGAAGAAGAAGGCAGAAATGCAGCCGACATGTCCTGCAAAATCTTTCACCGGCAGAGGACTCAACCAGATGGCTCTTGACTTCTCCCCAACTCTATGACTCTGCATAAAGCGGGGTGGGAACCTCCATACGTTGTTGGATTTCAGCTCCTATCAGCAGCAGCCAATATGGCCAAATAGGGTGATGGGAATTGTATTAGAGGTTCCCAATCCATAGGCTATATCCACTTGCTGATCATAAGGAATACCCTCCCTGTAATTTTATGGTAATCAATAAGATTCCACTATGAGATTTTTTTAAAGAATGTATTTATTTTTAAAGATCACTGATGTTCTTTGATGCTCTAAATCAGCTATCCCACTGAAAAAGAGCAGGTCATTTCAGACGTCTTTCCAGCCAGTTCATATTTGGTTTACATTTCTTCCTTCCTATTACTGTCCCCAAATCATTTACCTGAGAAAGTGGAGCTCATGTGAAAATCAATCAGTTAAGCCTTAAAGATTACCTCGGCTTCCTTTTTCTGCTGAAACAGACTAACATGCCTATCTCTTTGAAAACTGATTCAAATTTTAGGCCCCATTAACAAAAGATGCATTTTGCACCTATGTGAGTCCTATGAAGAAACAGTTGTGTCCACTGTCTAACAGATACCTCTCTAGTTGTTTTTTTTTTTTTTTAAGAGAGAAAGAGATAACAGGAAAAAGATAAGTCAGGCCCACATGTAAATGTGTGTAAATTAAAGCTACTTGAATATGCAACCTGATGGTTATGCTTGGCAGCCTGATCTGCATCATTGCTTATTAAGAAACAAGGAAAACTCTCCCAGGAGGACGTAGCAGTGGCCAAACTGAATGATTAAAACCAATTATCAGTCTTGTCAAGTCTGCAGGATCTTAAGAGAAAGTTCACTTCACTTCCATTACCCCCTTCTCCCCACCTCTGCAGCTTAAACTGAAGGTTAAAAGTGGATTTTGGTTATGTTGCATAGCTTGTACACTCCCAACTATAATTTGCCGATTTTCTCTTTTGCTCATCTCGTATTAAGAGAAATCCAAAGGAAAGGGCTGGCATGCATAATGAAGACAACATATTTTTTAAAAAAGACTTGGGGATTCAGAGAGTTAATTGATATTCAGACTGAACTGGTCCAATAAAATCCCAACTGCAGTATGTTTTTAACATTTTTAGAGGTAGTTTCTATGTTAAAAGAGCCCACTGTTCTCTTAAATTTCCATCTCTCTGAAGACTGCGCTAAGATAGCACTACATTGCCACTTCTCTAACATTAGCACCAATATCATGAGCACACATCTACAAATATATGACACTTGAGTGAATATAAAAAAGGAACTGAGAATGTAAGAAGGACCTTGCTGGATGAGACGAAGGACCACTATTTCTACACTGGCAAGTAAGTTACTGGTGGAAAGTCCACAAGCAGGACATGAATGAAACAGCACCCTCCTGCTTGTGCTCCTCAGGAAGAGACATACAGGGGCATGCAGTTTCTATTACTGGGAGAAATGTATAGCCATCATAAGTAAACATATATAGCTCTATCTTCCATAAATCTGTCCCATTCTCTTTAACGCCATCTGTATTTGAGGCCATCAGATCTTGCAGCAGCAAATACCACAGTTAAACACTGTGCTGTATAAAGAAATCCTTCCTTTTGTTTCTGTCCCAATCTCTCACCATTCAACTTCAATGAAAGACCTTCTGCAGATGACCCCATTTTCTAGTATTACAAAATAAGAACAGTGTTTCCCTACCTACCTTTTCTACACAATACATAATTTTATATACAACCTTCATGTCTCCCCTGCTCACCATTCTTTAGGCTAACAGCCCGAAATATTGTGACTTTTCTTCATAGGGGAGTAGCACCAAACCACTCTGTTGGGGCTGCTCCTTTTTGCAGCTTCCAACACCATTTTTAAAGGTGTTCTAACCAGAACCACACATAAAATCCCAAGTGTGTTTGCAAAGTGAACTCCATTTTCAATGTGAACTACATTTTCACAGACTTATTTTTCCACGGTCTTACTTTTCCAACAGAAGTGTTCAAATACATTGTTTATTTAAGATGATTTATATTCCACGACTTGGAATAAAGATAACCAGATTGACTTAAAGTGATATAGAATAAAACATTAAAACAATCAATATACATATTGAAAAGACAGTTTCAACATACGCCCAGCAAAAAAGATCCATTCCACAGAGAACAGCATATCTTCAAACAAAAAGGTGTGCTGAAACCGGATGCTCTTCACTGTCCTACTGAACCCCAGAACTAAAACTCTTGCATAGCCTGGGTGCCACCTACGAAAAGGGCCTTATGTCTCTGCCTTCTGCATTTCACATGATGAACAGATATGAAAAAGGGGATTCTCTTAAAAATCTTAGCACGTGGGAAAGTTCATGTGGCTGGAGGTAAACCTCTAGCCCCAAACATAGGCGAGTCTATAGGTTAAAGCCAACACTGAAAGGTGGAGAAAGTAAATGCGAGCCAGAATAGTTGCTACATTCTCCTTGTATCATGGTGATATGAATGAGTTCCCATCAGCAGTCCTTCTGTGCAGAATTTGGCATTAACTGTAGTTCTTGCATCTGATCTTGGAAGCCAAGCAGGGTCAGCTCAGGTTAGTACTTGGATGGGAGACCATCAACAAGTATCAGACGCTGTAGGTTGTATTTCAGACGAAGGAACTGGCAAAACCACCTCTGAGTACTCCTTATCTAAGAAACCCCTATGAAATTCTTGGAGGTGCCAAATGTCAACAGATGACTTCAAAGCACATACACACATAGTTCTTGCCCGCCCTTCAATGGCAGCTCCGCTAGTGGTCCAATCTGAATGTAACAAATACTTGTATAACTGGCAAGATCACTCTCTAAGAACAGCTATTAACACATCTGGAGTCTGGCAAAGGTATCCTTGTCTATGGCCTATCTGTTGTTGTTTTTGTTTTGTGCCTTCAAGTTGTTTCTGACTTATGGTGACCCTAAAGGAAGCCTATCACAGGGCTTTCTAGGGGCTGAGAGTGTGTGATGCCACCCAGTAGGTTTCCATGGCTGAGTGGGGAATCAAACTTTGGCCTCCAGAGTCACAGTCCAATGCTCAAACCACTACGTCATGCTGGCTCCCAATGACCTATGTACAGTTATCTATTTGCTCTACCTATACTCCGTATCAGCTTCTTCAGATTGAAATCAATACTATCTTAAACAGATTCAGTGCCTCTATCCAGATCAACTTTCCTTCTTTACAGTAAGATCTCTGTGGTATCTGGATTAAGTTCCAGTTTGTTTCCTCCCATAAGCATTTCATCGATGTAAGACAAGAATTCAAGACTACTGTAGCCTTTCTGCAACCTAGTGAAAAGGACAGAGAAATTCAAATGTCATAAGCATGTTAATGGCATTGAATTCCTCCAGAGCCAACTTGGTCCATTATCTCTCTGGGTCTATCAACCTTCTAGAAGTGCATAGTTACTAAAAGCAGTAACACTCTGAGTTAAGTAACAATGTGTTGGCATCATCACAATAAACCTACTCTTCATCTGACTTTGGAATGATAGTGGCTTTCATCATATCTGAAATCTTGATGAAGAATTGCATATGCAGCAAAGATAATTACTAAATGGAAAAATAAAACTGAAGCAATTCAGCTTTTATTTTTTAAAAAAGAAAGTAGGTTTCTAGTTTAGGGCCTGCAAAGGCATGCCTGGAGGTGTGTTCACAAAGCCTGCTGAAACCTCAAAAAGTGGGAAGGGGAGCACTGTAGAATGTGGGCTTTAGCAAGATTTCTAATGGATAACAAAACAACATTTATTCACAATAGGTTAGAAATGAGGGGGTTATACAGGTTGAATATCCCTTTCTCGAAAATTCAAAATCCAAAATGCTCCAACACCCTAACCTTTTGAAAAGCGGAAAGCAGTCATCTTGTAGGGAACATGGGGGAATTACAGAGTCTCACTTGGGAACACACAGACACACTGCTTGCAAAGTCTCTCTGTTGGTTTGGCACCTTTTTTCCCTTTCACCTCACTTTGCAAGCAGTGTGCACATGGTTCAAAGCAAGCTAAGAGTGAGAAAAAGATGCCAAGCAGAGTGAGAGACTTTGCAAGTAATACGAAGTGAGCCTCCACGGTTCCCTTGTGTTCCCTACAGGAAGAAGGCAAGAAGAGAAGAACTGATGAAAGAGCAGACCCCACATCAAAAGAACAGTATATAGCCTCATTACGGATGCAAATATTCCAAAATCCAAAAAATCCAAAATTCAAAACGCCTCTCTTCCGAAGCATTTCAGATAAGGGATATTCAATCAGTACAAAGAAAAATGCACACTTGCTTCACTGCATAATCTATGCAGATCGCAGAACGATGAATTTCATGGTGCATCATTTCAGTGACGGAACACTGAGTACATACCATCTTGGTTAGAAATAAACAGAGCCTGAGAGAAAGATGTGCCAGCTAGATGGCTGCTTAGGATATGCAGTCAAAGCTGTCTGTAGGATTCTTAAGTTCAACAGCACAAGCTGTATGTATATCATCACAATTCTATGCCAATGGTAACTGCAAAGCACAAAATTAATCAAATCTGGTTAAGCTACAAACCCTTATTCATTTTGCTTCAATGCTTCTTTGCCTATTAGTTCTGGGGAAAGGTGAGGAGCCACAACTCACACATATATTCAAACCTAGGAGGAGGAAACAAAAAGTATACACATCAATGCAGCCCTCAATATCCCTGTGCCTCCCTTCTTTTATGTCTGATTCAATGTGCCAACATTAGGGATGAACCAAAGACTAGAAGGTACAGTCCTGTTTCTCCCTCCATGCCCCGAGTACAGGAGTGTAGAAAGCTCTTAAGGACAGCCTCCCTGAAGCCACGTCCCACTGAAAGCACACATATACGTGCCACGTGGAAGCTTCTAAGGTTTCGCTAGCTAGATACCACCCATCCCAAACAGATTCTTTCACACAAGAAAAGTAATACTAGAAAGTGCAGACTTCAAAAGCACTGGCATGCAAACAGCTTGCAACTCACAGAAGCTGACTGTCACCCAGCAAAGAAGTATCTGCCATCAATAGGCCGGGAACAGCAGCCTATCACAAGGATGGAGGCACATCCAGAAATGCTGAACCTTTCATCCTGAGCATCAACTGAAAATGGTGCAAAGTTTTTCAAGTCCTGACAAATCCTTCTGTTTTGGGGTTATCCCAGAAGCTGAACTTGCACCTCGTCAAAATGTACACTGCATTTACAATAAAGCCTTGCCTTTCACAAGCCTCTGATGAATTATATCAAGCCAAGGTCTAAATCACAGAGATGACAAGCAACTATAGCAGTTTAGCATAGACAAGTCTTGAAATAATATTGTGATCAAAGTAGAAGGCAGCCTAATAAAACCCAGGTGGTTCTGGCTTATCATACATGGTACTCATTACCTCAATTGCTCTGTTTAATAGATTGCCTATTGTCAGCAGAAGGAGGTTTCTGCTATTAATTCCTCCCGTTATAACCCTACATGTGTTTTCTGGAGCTCTCTGATAAATCAGCTTTGTCCAGGAAAAAGTGAAGGGGGGAAAAGTCTATTTTAGAAGTCAAACCTTTTGCCACTGCTGGCAAAACCACAGAAACCACTGTGAATTTGCTTTATTCACTATTAACACAAGGATAAACCAGTTTCTTGGGAGGTTCCAGATGACTCAAACTTGCCAGAGTTTTGCGTGGGTTGACGTGTTTCACCCCCCCACCCCCACCCCACAAAGCCACACAAAAATGCTAACTTTGTTGCAAAACATTCTATAAATGGCAGATAAAGGTGCTCTGTTATTTTCACATTTTTCCCTTCATTCAGACTACAGTTTTAGATAGCCACTGAATGACTTTGCAGCTATAAAAGGTCAAGTACGGGAAGGAAAAACTTTGTCTTCTTGTCTGCAGATCTTCTTTAAAATCACATACACATCACCAAAACAACAAAAAAATTTCAATTGAATAGACAGACAGAGTCTTTAAAAAATACAGCAATCACGAGTTTTGACAAAATCCATACATTTTACACATATAAAGCTCTCAAATTAAGAGCATATATTCAACTGTCAAATTAAGACTATATTTTCACAGTTAGTGCAGACCCAAGAAGGAGTATCTTACATTTGGGGTACCATTCCTTTCCAGAAGCACTGGAAGTGCCCCCAAATAAATACATTTTTTTCCTGTAGTCTTATAATGTTGCAACAAGTAAACAATAATGAGACTGTGGGGCCAAGAACCCATTCGTTTCAACCACAGTAACTGGAAAGAGACCTGGGGAGGGGGGAATGTATATATCACTTACCATTTTAAGTATCTCAATATATTCAAAAGGAATCATCAAGAAATGCAACACCATACAAACATAATAGTAATTCAAAATACAAAACAAATTATAAAGCAATGCAACACCATACAAATAGAACAGGAATTAAAGGGCTGAAACAAGTTAACCAGGTTAATGGGAAAAACCAGAACAATTTGTGACAAGGACAGGCCCCACCCTTGTCACAACCTCCAACAACCTGTACAGGTAATGAACAGGTCTACATTTGGGAAGACAAGCTTTGCTGGTAACCTGAAAGTGTTTAAGTTCATGGGCGGGGGGCAATCTACCATAACATCTACCCCAGATCCACAACTTGTATTTTACAGTGACAGAAAAGAAGAGCTTTGGAAGAAATGAGCATCATTATGCTGCCACTGCAGACTGTACTAATTCTTTCTAATCAAGGCAGATATCAATTAATCCATCCTTGACACTTCTTGTTGCACAGGATGGAGTTCTTAAAAAGCGAGTAAACTAGACGAACAGACAAGATTCAAGACAAATGTCTTCATGAACTGGTTCCACTGTACACAGAGTATGCATGCATGCCAGATTTTGGGATAGAAGATAGAAAAAGTACCTGATTTGGGTCTGTGGGACAATACTTTATAGTCAACATTCCCTGTAAGGTACAATCTTAAAAGTATATTTTTTCCCCTCTAGCTCTACATAGCTACCTGCTCTATCACCTTCAAGAGCCACAACACCATGGTTAGCAGAGCACCTAAATCATCAAACAACATAGATTTAATAAAAGTTCTTATGTCCTGAATAGCTCTATGTGTACTGCTCACAATACACAGGCAATACAATAAAGTGTGGAGACTTAGTTAAAAGACTGGAAACTGAAAAAGAAGAGTGACTGTCTGCCAAAAATGCCAGATTGGCCAATCCAGCTCTCTGCTGGGATTTTGCGGTTTATTTTTATTTTTTCCACCCATGCATGGCATTACACCCAAGGATGAACCATTTTTAAAGCTGTTCAAATAACAAGCCTGCTTTGTCAAGGCTGTTTCTTGTTATGGGTGTAAGAAGAGGTACTATTCAGCCTGTTTCAGCGTTCCAGGAGTGGCACCCAGTGTCCAGACAGGTTCTGTACAACTGATCTGTTCAACTGCCAACAAAACTTTTATGTCAGTACCCCTCCCTTCATTCACTGCCAGAAAAAGGGTTTCCACAATAATCTTAGGTGTACTGAAAAGCTTACAGTATCAGTTTTGATGCACAGCAATCAGTCACTGTGTTAGGAAGGATTTGTTTTTAACTACTTAGCCTGAAGTACTTGAGAGAATTCTGCTAATGAAAACATGCTACTGTCATTATTAAGTTATTCTTGGTACTTCATTCAGAAATAAAGCAGCAAATAAACATATAAAAAAATTAAAATTACAGCCCATATGCCTAAACCCTGAGTAAAGAAATATTAACAGGATAACTACATACTTCAATCTACTACTAAAACCGCCATACAATTTCTGAGCAGTTACTACTAAGAACGGATGAGAAACTACTTCCTCCAGGCATGTAGCTGGTCAAACCCGCATGGCATAACACTTGCTAATGTACTATAAGATTCTTAATAACTGATCAAACGTTATGTACAACTCACCTATCACATTATTCTGATAGCCAATAGGTTTATTTAAGCTGCATCCAAGTACAAAATCCAAAATTTAAGAACATGTCTTTGATCTTCCTATCCCCCTTCTTCCTCTTTTTCACACTTAAAGCTGTGCTTATGCCCCTAGATCCGCAAAATAATCAGGTACGAAAATAAATGACTTTACTATTTTTGAAATAGTATAATACTGACTTACACAGTATATATTATACAGTTTGAAATAGTATAATACTGACTTATACAAACCATAAGCTGCACTCCACAATCATCCTCCATTCCAGACATGACTATGGCCATTTTCCAGAAAAGGAACCAAAACTGAATGTCTTGCCCTCCTCTACGTAACAAAATGGGGTTTAATGTAAAGTTCCTCATAGCACTGGAAACTAAACTGGCCACAGATCAGCCTAAATTTCCAGGAGGAAATCCTCCTGAGAGTCACATACATCTTTGCAAACTGCATTTTAAGAGGTAACACACTGCCCTCTCCCGTATCAGTCCAGTTTGTTTTATAATCAGTTTTTCATAGAAGACTTTTTAAAAAAGAAGAAGAAAAGAAAACAGAACTACTATTCTAAGAATTTTAAAACATTAATAATCCATTCAAAGAGCTTTATGCTGATCATTGTAGGGACGTTTACACAACTGTGCTCCATACTTTAACACCTTCTGCTGTAAAATCACAATGTCAGTAACAGCTGGCCCCAAAGCCAAGAGACCAAAATCCTGTGTGGCAATCCTGGGTCCTATAACATAATATTTTCAGCTTGAATGGCCTTAAATGCTAATAAACATTAAATCTGTCCTACAAGCAAACCTTGTATGTTTCAAATAAAAGCTGCAAATGACACTGATTCCCCTCCTGACATAAAGTTGTAGAAACCCAAGCGTCAACTGTGTTGCACTTTAAAAGGCAACGTATTTTAACTTCAGCCTTCTGAAAATTTTGAAGTTTCTGTTACATATCCATAGACTTTAAAAGTTTTAAAAAATCCTTAAAAAGAGAGGCCTAGCCTAGCAGCTACAACATGCAGGATATGTGTGCTAAAATGTTATTTTCAAGCTGCACAACAAAGACTGGGTTATACCTCAGATATTATGCATACTGAGATCTAAGGAATTAAATGAAACCATAAGGGAAAACAGAAAGATTATTAATTCCTCCACTTCTTCATGTCAGCTAGGCTTTATCCTAAGAAAGCTACTACAATGCAGCTTCTTGAGGCTGGCTATGGTAACCTTGAGTAAGCAGCCACTCACTATAGTTAAAATGTTGCCACTGAGTCGATTCAGTCTGAAAAACCTTTTGCTCACTCTTGAAAGCGAGATTTTCAGAATCTAGTTCCAGAAAATGTTTAGTTCAACAGTATTATACTTATGTTTCCAAGATTAAATTCTCATATACAATTCCCACATCTGATTCAAAAGCTCCCACCTACGATTGCACATTTTTACACCATTTCCATTGCAGTTCCTGAAGACAACAGCAACAATTTTCAGGAGCAGCTTTCCTCATCGTGCAAGAGACTACATTAGAAGGAGGGTATGAAAAGCTCAAATTTATGTGTAAAAGTTCTTTGTCTAGTCCTTAAATATCTTGTATTCAAACTGTGTTTTCTGTTTTCAGTACAAGAGATGCAGATTAAGAAGTATGCTATTAAAGTTTGAAAAACTCAAGATTATGTGGTATGTGCCTTAACATTTAACATTCAAGCCTTTACAATTCATTTTATGGGAGGTGGGACAACAGTAGGAAAGAAATATCCATAGACTTTTTTTTCTTGAAATGCCTCAAAGAAACCATATTCCAGGTTTACACAGAGATTTACAGCACAATCGCAGGCATAATTACTCAGAAATAAGTGTTTGTGGGTTCAATAAGGCTTATTCTCAGGTAAGTTATAGCTATGATTGCAGCTTCAATCATGAATAAATTGGAAAATGCTGTATAAATATTCAAGCAAAAGAATAACAGAAACTACATAATTGTCCTCTTTGCCAAGTGACATGGGGCTGCACATCAGAAAGCCTTGTGCACCCAAGATGACTGATGGTCACTGTCTGTGAAGTTTACATTTTCTTTCAAGCCAAGGATCTCAGTGCACTTCCAACCCTATCTATGCTACAATAATCACAACATGTAAACGTCGCTCTACTGAGAAAAGGGTAATGGGTGGATGAATGCAACTTGATCACATACATTTCTCTTTTACAAAAACTATGTGCTGAGATGAGAACCATTAGTAGACACAGAAAGCCATACTGGCAAGGTGCCAGCCTAATGCTGCACTACCAATTTTGCTGTTAACTATTAATCAGATTAAATGCTAGCATTTACCTCTTCTTTATAATCTGACTGTGCACATTTCCAGAATACACTCTCCTAGTGCTTCATCCATTTGTAAGAAAAACCTGTTAGTTTTCTAGCTTTAAATAATAACTGCTTATTAAATTAAATAATCACACCAGCTATTGGATACAGTGATACAGTGTTTTGTACTGAGAGTTCCCATTTTAAAGGCAAAGGATTTCCAAATCTTACTCAATTCTGGAAGGCTAGCTTGGCAGAGAGCGATTTTCTAGGACAAGTGAGAGAGCATACATTCCTAATCTCAGTTCACTCCTCCCAATCTTTCCTGAATTGTAGTTTATTAATGTATTTTGTAGTATTACAACTAATCAGATACACTAAAATGAGCATACAACCTGGTTTAATAAGACAGCAAGTACAGGGAGTTTACTTTTATCAAAATGACAGGAATACAGAATTAAAGGATTTCCTTCTGCTCCTCTGCAAACTTCTTATAAAAAACCAGGCTCACAAAGGTGAGCCTATTTCTCTACATTTCCACTGTTACTTTTTTCTGATTCAACTACTTCTTTCTTCAACTAATTCAACTACCTCTTTCAAATTTCTACATAAGTCTACTCCTTTGTTCCACCCATAACAAGCTAATCATGTCATAAGTCCTATATGTCCTCTAACACTATTTGCTACATTCACCACAATTGTTTAAGTACTTGGAGGAAAGACTGCTTCCCTCATCGGGTTTACTTTGCCTCAAAGGACACTGGTGGAACTGCAGTATAACAATAAGAGTAAGGAGCGTAAACGTTACTTGAACAGTTCTGATTCCTCATTGATATTTTGGTTCCATTCCACAATGTGATTGTTTTTTAATTATTGTGAGAATATATTGTAAGTGATTCTGAGAGCCTTTCAGGACCAACTATGTATTCTAAATAAGCAAGAAGAAAACAGACATGCATGCTTGGTGTTTGTTCTTCAAGAAGATTATCTCATCTTCATCTTAGTCTATATCCCTAGTGGATGGACCTAAACACCCTAAAGCACCAGATCCCATCCAGTCTTGGAAACTAAGTAAGGCCAGCCTTGTTTAGTACTTGGATGGGAGAATGCCAACAAATACTAGGTGGTTTAAGCTATACTTCAGAAGAAGGAACAAGCAAAACCACCTCTGCATAAGAAAACCCTATCAAATTTATGGGCCCTAAGTCAACAAGTGCTTCATAGGGACATACACACACATTTCCCTAGAGCTTTAGAACAAACTGTGAAGCTAAAACTGCAATGGATATGAATTGTTTCATCATCAACAAGAACAAAAAAGGGAGAACTGGTGTGACACAGTAAGAATTTCATTTTTCTCCATTTAATTTACATGTTTCTTTTTTATATGGTGTAAGGAGAGTTGCTTTAAGCTGAATAAACTCAAACCAAACCAAACTCAAAATCGGCTGTCCAGCAGAGATTTCAAGGACTCGGTAAGCCACAAATACTGTGTCTGATAGACTTGGACCTTTCCACACTTCTAGTGATTGGCAGAGCCCTTTCCCTCATGAATTCTTTCATTTACTGCAATTTTATTCTGCCCTCATCCAAAAATGTCAATAAACTTATGGATTGATTCATTTTAGCCAATAAAAGAATAAGCTAAATAAATACTGAAACATTTGCTTTTTATGAGGCAGCTTGGGAAGATATAGTATATGAAGGAATGAAGGAAAAAACTGTTCATAAAGTGAGCCAATATATAACATTAAGCCCAATAAAAGTTCCAGACAGCCCAAGTAAATAAAGACAAGCAAAAAATAATAATCACCTGGCTGGAAAAAATGGACAAAGCAAGGAACTCTTTCAACAAACAAGAACAAGAAGAAAACCCAAAGGAAGACTTGGTTTAGTTGATCTTAAAGGAAAATATAATTTTACCTTTGTTCATACTAAAATTAATATTAAGCACTCATTAAATGAAAACTTGTCATATATCCTACAACTACAGCAATGGAATTCACCCCCCCTGTACAAATTATCTCTAATTTCAGAATTGTTCTAGAAAGGTTATTGTTGAAACCAAAGATTTCAAGCTCTATGTCTTACTGCTTTCAAAAACATTTCAGAAGTGAAACTTTGGCATTTTAACTATACGTTAGCAATGCCAAATCTGAAAGTATTTTAGACCAGTGTAACAGCTGGACACTTCATAAATTCACCACCTGTAAAATATTGTTTTGAGTTTGAAAAACAAAGTAAGTTTTTATAAGCCCTACCTTATGCAACAATATATAAAAATATCAGAGTACACTTACACTTTGTTTTACTATGAACGTGATATTTTAATGTCCATAACTTTTAAATAAATACAGCCATATAAAAATGTACAACCCTTTCCTTTTAACGTTTCCAAAGCTGAAGTATGACGGGATATAAGGGTAAAGCCATTAATTTTACTGATATGTCATATTTTAGTTTTAACCCTCATATATTTCAGCTTAAAGTTATCACAGCTGCCCAAGACTAAAAGGTTTATATAAATTTTCAGTTAACCAGAGCCAAGGTCTTTCCGCAAGTTATCAGAAAAACTTACATGCAGAACATTCAGCACGTTTGTTACCATGAATGTTCATCAGTTAAGTCAATAAGCTTCAATAAGTTAGCATTTGCAAAATATTGCCATGCGCAGCAAATACCCACACTAGACCCCAAAAGATTAATATAAATAATTTAGCATATAGATTACCTCTGGTTACAGACCTACACAATTTTTAAAACCTGTGAAATTCCCTACAGCCATACTTTTTTCTCCAGAGATTCATTCTATCAATTTAGGAAAGATGTGGGTTTTAGAAAAATACATAAGATTAATGGCACATTATTTTTTTCCAGAGGACCGTAGCCACTAAAAGGTGATGATGTTTTGCGTTAACATTTTAGGCCACAGGAAATGAAAAGATTCTTAAAACAGCTGTTTGTCTTGTAAGCTATGAAATGCAAAAAAATAAAATAAAAAAAATAAATCACAGAGTACACCACAAGCTTGTATGTCATATAATTATGACTAATGGGTAGGAATTTAACTTAGTTAGGACAAGTACACTCCCAAGGCAAGACCTGCAGGCTATTTTTAGATGAAAACAAGCATCTACTGTAATGGAATCAAATCAAAGATACCAGAGATCTAAGAGCATGGGAGTGAATGGGTAACTTTTTGAGATATTTGACAATTTTCAGAGCCTCTCCTCAGGCAGGCAGACAAAAGGCGTCATCACTTTTGCTTAAAACAAATGCCACCACTCATTATAAATGGCAGATCTCTTATCTTCAAGAAGAGTCACAAATCAGACAACTGGGTTTAGATCCACAAAAGCTCATGCTAAAATAAAGAACAGTTAATCTTAAAGGTGCTGCCACATTGCCCATTTTTTCTCCCCCTCTTCCTCTTTTAAATCAGACAATGCTATTTTATTCTTCCCTGCTCACCAGCCTCATAAAGGACGAGGATAGCAGGTGATCACCGTTAATTCAGAGAGCTTAGATGTACTTAGTGGCTTAGGGGGACCCAGTGGAACCCTTACTGCACTCAAAATTTGTTCTAACTCTCTTGGTCTTAAAAATAGTTTGCCATGGGGCTTGGAAATGAATAGGCAAGGGGAAAACACACAGTACAGCCATACTTCCCTTAACAAAGACTTTGGCAACAAAGCTTCTTTTATAAAGGTTTTTCAACCCATGCAATCTCCCTCCTTCCTCCCTGTCCTCTTTCTAGCTGGATGTTTTCAGCAGCATCAATATGAGGAAGATGGTAAAGGGGAGCTGTAGGACACCGACTTTCAGTAATAGCTTACACAGCATGTCTGCAGTAAGCAACAAAATAAACAAAGTTTGAGCTGGAAAAGAAAGCCATGTGTCCCCCCTCCTACAGCAAACAAGGAAAACAGCAGCAGCCTTCAGAATCCCTTACTGAGCATACCTCAACAGCAAAACAGGAAAAAGGTGGGGGGGCAGATAAGTCCAATACCAGTAAATAAAAAAAAAACATAGAACTGTTAAGTTGGACAACCAAAATGGAACTCGGAAGAAAAATGGAAGCTGGTGAAAGAAAAAAGTCATCTCTGGATGCATTTTGGAAGAATCTTTCAGTTGCTTTCTTGAAGGTTCAAAGAGTTTTTCTTTACTTATACAAGGCTTATCTGACTTAGTTGTTTCATTTCAAATATGCATGGTAGTTCTGAATAAAAAGTTTGCTGAAACATGATGAACTGCTTTTCCTCTTACGATATAGACACCTATCCCTATTCTTTCCATGGTACTTCTGCCTCCAATAGCAAATTTTCTATTAAAAAAGTAACACCTAGGCCTACATTTATTTCATCAACTGAGATATGGCTGCACACAAGTATGAAATATCACTTAACCTACTTCCACTGCTGTCTGGATTGTGGCCTTTACAGCCCATTGGATATTAATATTTAAACTAGAAAAAAAATCCTCTACTTCAGGTATAAAATCGCTCCGTATTTTCCCTCCCTTCATTTAAAATTTCTACAGCAATCATAGTCACATCCTTACAGCTACTGATATTAGCTCTAAGTACCCATCACATATTCTCAGCAGATACCAAATGAAACTTTGCAAAATGCGTAGAGACTGAGAAATGAAAAAGGAAACGGAAAAAAAAATGATGCCAGTTTCAGTCATGTTTCCAACTCAGCCTAAAAAATGAGAATTAGCTAGCACACTGTAGATGTTTAAGAAGAAGAGAGATTTTAAGTTTATTTCAGAGACGGCTTTTCCCAGTAAAAGCTAATTTAACTGTAATTAAAGTCCACCTGGTAAACTGAAGAAGAACCATTTCCCTATTTTGTATGATGTGAGTAGGTTGCCAGGATACAGATCTCTCCATTCCAGAGTTTTACATAGCCAATTATTCTCAGTACACAAAAGCAACATCAGAAGGTTGTGTCTGAAACAGTTTTTGCTTTAAAAGGGGCAACGGAAACATGATGTTTCAGGGAAGCTACAGATATTACTAAAGTCCAGGCTGGGAATAACAAAGGATCTAGCAAACCTGTGACTCTTCCCCAGCCCCCTATGTCTATAAAACTGACATGTGACATGATGTCTTCACACTCAGACTTGGCCCTACAAGCTGCAGTGAGTAAAATGGAGCAGGGTCAGGAAAATTTGTGAGTGCATTGACACCACATCTTTCTTTCTTTCTTTAAATGTTGCTAGGTGTTATTTAGCGAAATCTGAGGTAAACATATATGGATGTGTAGAATTTACATAAATACCTGATGTTTTAAAGTTTAATAGCATCTGCTGGAAAAGGCACACAGTAGATTACCAGTTTTGTATTTAATTCAATGACTTTATATTAAAACTTGTAGAATTTGGTTGTGTAGAACAGTCTGTGAACCTCAGCAAGTGGAAACAGCCTCCTTTCCTGCAAGCCTAGTTTAATGGGTAAAACACACACATACACACACAAACACAAAGAAAATATGGATTTTTATTAAGCTGGGTTACAGTGCCCCCTAATGGAGATATTAAATAACCAATTCTTTTTGAAAAAATAGAACAAACCTTTTACAATTATTGTTATATCTCTGCAACAGCCTTGCTTAATTGACTGAAATGGCTTTATTTTGTAGCCTGCCAAGAGATATGAAGCAGATGATTCATATCCTTTTTTTTAACCTAACTGAAGCATATGGGCAGGGGGATGAAGTAATATTCTTTTTAATCCAACATTTTATTAACACCCAACAGAAAATTCTGTCAGGCAACAAGAACCCACAAACGATTAAATGAGAATTTATACTATATATGCTGGATTTATTGTCCATTCTGTCTGGAGGCAGTGTGGAAGAGATAACGAAGATCACAATGAGACATGAATCCTTGGAAGGATCGTAGCCAAATTGAGTACAAGAAAGGCTGAAGGGGGAAAATCAGGAGAAGATGGGCTAAAGGGAATGATGTGAACTGTGTTTCAACACAACTGGAGGGAACTAGGTTGGGGAAGTCCAATTTCTGTACTCTGGGGTAGGAGAGGCCTCTCATGTGGGCCCACTGGCCTCCTGTTTTGCAGCAAACCAAGTTTTTTCAAGGCCACCAAGGAGAAAATAAAGGTGTCATAGCTGTGTATTCACAAGAAATATAGGTTCCAAAAAATCACTCTTGTGGAGCATGTACTCTGGCCAACATAATGCCTGGCTGCTAGGCTGTTAAGCCTCACTTTCTTTTAAGAGCCACAGTGAAAGCCTTGTAAGGGTGGAAGATCAGTATGTAATACTGACAATACCCACAGCATGCTCTGCACTCCTCTAGGTAGATAAATAAACACACAACACACACAAATACGTGTTGAGAGAATGGACAGACATCATTGGACCAAGCCCAACGTACCATTAGCACAGAAAAACAAAGCGAAACCAAAGATTCTTGTGGCATCTTAAAGGCTAACAAGTTTTATTTGGCATAAGCATTCATGGACTCTAGCCTACTTCACAGAAGCCATTAGAAGTGGGCTGTAAGCCACAATAGCTTATGCCAAATAAAACTTATTACTCTTCAAGATAGCACAAGACTGCCATTCTCACTGCAACAGATTAACATCACTCCCCCATCCCCACTTGGAAATGTCTGGAGAGGAAATGGTTTGCTAGCAGAGTTCCATTGGATTTTGCAGCTGTCCAAATCGTAGTGCATACATACAGCTGTGGACCACACTGTACTACCAAACAAGATAATCATTAAGTGGCTGCTGAACCTTCATTGTCCCTACTTGGAAGAAAATTCCAGCACATGTTTATCTGGCTTATTAGAAAGAAAAAGAGAAACACACTGTCTTAAGGAGGCATAAGCAAAAACTATGTGTAGGAAACAGGACTTTTCAGAAGAGTTACTTTCATTACTTGTGGCTTTTCTAGTAGACTGTGCAAAATCAGCTCATGCCATAGGGACAGATAATAATATTTCTATCTTAGAATGCCTGGGAAACTGCTTTTTTATTAGGATGGAGTGATTTCCCCACCCCTGCCTGGAAAAGTGTCTGCGCTTTCCAGAGTAATACATTTAAATTATATTTAAAATATATGTAAAAATCAGGAAAGATCAAGATTCGATGTTTTTGTCCTGAGAGAGGGGAATCAGCCATACTCCAGTTCAGAAAACCAGTTCACTGGATTGGCATCTAGCTCATCATGGCTTTGATCAGATGAAGAGACGTGAGCTAACTTCACCTTTGTCTTAAGTTTTACCGGTGCATCCTACTCGACACCTTCATCTGATCAATAAATCACTGTTTTGGTGCCCCATTGCTCTGTTTCATTTTGACAGACCCTTGCACTTGAGTTGGCTTCGGAAAAGAGTGGATTAAGGGCCTGGAATTATTACACTGTGTGAACTCTGGAGCACAGTTTAGAACCAGGTTTCTACTAACGCCATGGTATTAGCATTGATATTAGTTTAATTTGTAGCTTCACTGGTCTGAACACAAATGTTTTTGCGTTTATCAAGTTCCCACCCTTCCCCAAAAATCTCTCTCTCACTCTTCTCTTTCTTGCAATGAGGAACAGCAAGCCAGTCCAAGCACTTGAGAGCTGGTATATTAACTAAGCTATTTTCTCTTCTGTAAAACAGTTGGTGGCAAAATAAAGCCTGTATGATTCACCGTTGATCACTGTTCTCCAGCAAATTCTTCCCATTCTGTTAAAACACAATGCACAGTGCACCATGCATGCATATGACCACCTCTGAAGATCATCCCTGTTTCAGGTTGGGTCACACGTCTGTACATTAACTTCCACAAGAACTGAAGCAGCGGAAGACAACGGCAACTAATTTGACTGGATTATTCCAGTCTCCTGATTCTACCTGCTCTTGGGAGAAGAGACTTAGGTCTATTCAGAGCAACATAATATTCTGTCTAAAAAGAAGCAGTTCTTTGAGGCTTCAACTGGCAACAGTGGCTAAAGACTGGCAACATATACAATAGGGAAGGTACCAAGGCTGAGCAGCAGCAGGTTAAAATAACATCTGACACAGAAAAACAATGAGTTCTATTCCCAGCCACTGGCTGTGCAGAAAAAGCACATTTAACAGTGGGACCTAATGAGAGAAGAAGTTTTATGGCAGGGCGACAGAAAGCACAAAGCAAAATGGAGTTGACTAGCAACTAAACAAGAATGCCACAGTGAACTGTTTCACCAGAGAAATACCATTTACCATGACGTAGCACAGAATAGTTGAGCACACAAATAGGGTAAGATCTAAAGATAAAGATACAAACAGCAACAGCTTTCCACTCAGTTGCAGCCTCTCAGGCAAAGAGGAGAAAGGGAGGGAAGGTCTTCTCAAGTGAAAAAGAAAAAGCCTCAAACTTGGTTTCTTTTAAGGATTTTCAAAAGCTCTGAAACTACAAGTATTCCCTCAATAATCAGGTTAGGATTGGCTTGGTAACTTGGACCGCAATGCCAGAGTATGGTCAGCTGATTCACTTCAGTAGATGATTCATTTCTCAAAGATATTAGTTCTGACAGCACAGTTCCTAAAAATATTATCAAATGGAGTAGAAAGTTTTCCCTACCACTATTAAGAATGATCTCCATTTAAACACAAACTCACAGCTCTCTTCTCTTGAAGGGTACGCTAAGTGCCACACACATGAAAAAATTCATTACTAAATTAGTAGCTTGTACAGAATTTGTATTCTTCAGAACTTCAGCCTTCTTCCCCTCTCTTCCACATGCATACCCTACCTTTACATTTTGATATTCAAAGAAGCACAGCCGCTGTGCTCTTCATGAGTACCTATTCCTGCCCGGTCTGCAGTAGAGTTTTTGTCTCATGTAACAACACTCTCTTCAAGCTCTTCCTTGACAAGCTTACAAGTTAAAACAAAGACTAAAAACTATTCATTTTAAAAAGTTCCAGTTCCTGTGCCATGAAGGAGATGATACCATTCATCCAGAGAAGCCATGTCCCATGAGATACAGATGCAGCTGTGCAAGGATCTACAACAGAGGTGAGGAACTGGTGGCCTTCAAAATTTTGATGAACTTCAGTTCTCATTAGCCCTTGCCAGTCTGGCCATTGGTAAAGCTCAATGGGAATAGTAGCACATCTGCATATGAGTGGGACAAAGTACAAGACCCATATTTCCTGTAATATTCTCAATACAATCTTGACAAGAAAGACCTATCTTTTCTTGATAAAATTGCACAGTAAATAAATAGACAAAGAATCCAAATGTTGCAAGTTGACTACTGGGAACTTTTGCTGTGTAAACATGCCTTAAAGCCACAGGCCACATTTAATCCCAAGGGTATTTTTGCAGACCCATGAGGACCCACTTTACTTTCAAAGGGGGGGTACAATTGTTTCTTTGTGCTTCAAAACAGGTAGTAGCACCCCTTGGGCCAAAATGTGGCATGAGGCCACATAAGGATATCTGTATGATCCTCAACACTTCCAAAATATCCAGGCTGATCTTCTGGCTAAAGAGTGGGTGAACTAGTGTTCCTGGAACCTGCAACAGTTTACCTTTAAAAAGGCTACAAGATGAGTCACTAGTGTGTAAAATAAAATTTAAAGAGGTATATATTTGAAACCCAGAAGTGGCCTTCCAGAAACTTTTTGAGTTTTTTTGTTTCATTCTTCAGTTGTCTATGTGACCCAGAGGGTTCTTGCAGCATAGAAATGTCTCACCTGGACCTGCTCCTGTTACCCATTTAGCCCTCTGGGGAGGTTCTATTAGCCATTTTATCATTGTCTTGAGCCCTCACATTTCTTTGGGTATCCTGACCCCTGCCCCAAATCTTTTAGGCCTGTACAACCCTTTGAAAAAAAGTTAGGCTGTCTCAGGGATCCTGAGAGTTGTAATCCAAAAAGTAACCTTTCCAAGCTCTGGGCATATTGCTTTTGCATAGAATGATCACTTGTAAAGTGTTTCTGGAATGAGGCTGAAAGCCACAAGTAATCCACCCTTCTAGAGGCACAGGGTGCCTACTCCAGTTCTGTGCCTATAATTTAAACCCAAGATTGACCTCTTGAATCCCCTCTTCCAAATCCCTTTTCTTATTCCTTACAAGGTAGAGGGCACCAGATTAGGGAAAGCTAAATCACTGTACTAGAGGCAATCCAATATGCAAGAGTGTCAAATTGCCTTCAAAACTAAAAAAAAGTTGCTGTAATTTCCCAGAGTCTGTTAATACTACAAAGTACATAGCTGTAGAGTTCAAAAAGTGAGGAACCTCTTCCAGGCAAAAGCCAAAAATATTTTCAGAGATGTTCTCAGGGGCCACACTGCAGTAAAACACCAGCAGCTTTTACCTTAAAACTCTGACTGCCAATAGTTAAGCATTAAGAGATACATTGCAACCTTTTTAAAATGGTGGAAGAATCACAGAAAAGATTGGAAACTACGCAACAGCGATGCAGTGAAGAACAAGGCTTGGCCACCTCTAGAGAATCAGAATGGAAACATAGGACGTCTGTATTTGACCCCAAGACCTGAAGTTTCCCACTCCATTTCACTTGGTAGCGACACTCAGCTTATAGAACATTCTCTGCAGGGAGGCTCATCGCGTGCCTAACCCAGTCATTCTGATGCTAGGCAGATATTTTAATTCCTCCATGCACTGCTTTTATTCCAGTCTTTTATACTGTAGAGTTTCAATTTTTTTGTTCAAAGTGAGGCCTCCCTCTCTATGAAACAACAGGGACTATTTTCTGCTTCATCTATGGGCACCAATACACAGGGCTGCCTGTGTACAGCAGGGGTGTCGAGCTCAATTTCATCTTCGGACACATCAGCATTATGGCTGCCCTCAAAGGGCTGGTGGTATCTGTAAGACTATATAAATGGCTCTACTTTTATCATATTAAATAATTGCCTCTGCATTTGATTATTACTGGTTTTTAAATTGCCTCTGCATCAATTTTTCTTTCCTTGGACATTTTGGGGCTATTCAATCATAGTTTATGGTCCCTATACCTCTGTAAAGTGACACAGAATTGGTCAGTAATCCAAAGTGTGCCATTTTTCGCTCCCCAAATCCTCTCTGTGCCTCTTTCTGCTGCAGCTGCAGGAGAGGTGCGAGGGCCACATGAAATGACCTGGAGGGCCAGATTCAGCCCACAGGCCTTGTGTTTGATACATGGGGTGTACAGTGTAACAACAGACCCAAACAGACCTTTACAGAGTTACTACAAATGCTTACCTTCATCAAAATCAGCATCGTCCTCTGTATGCTGAGGAAAGGGAAAGCAATTGGTGATTTCAAGCCTGTCATCCACTACTAGACCCAGCAGCACACCTTGGACCACTTCATTGCCTTGGCCTTCTTCTTGATAATGTTTGATGATCTTCAGCACAACCTGAAATAAAACCCTTTGATCAGGATGATTTAATTTAAAACAGAGGTGGGCACAGTCCAGCCCATGGAACAACAGAGCCCTCAGACTTCACTTTCATGGCCTCTGAAGCACCTCAACAGCCCCTCAAAGCTCACAACCTCCCAAAAATTTGGTGTGATTTGAGTGCAATTTCTGATTCCCTTCTTTTTATTCCAGTTTTTATCACCAAATTATACTGAAAACATCCAAAATGCATGAAAACATGTATATTCCCAACACATTCTACAAGCACCCTAGAACCATGTATTACTCCAAATAATTCCATTTTCTTCTGTAGTCCTTCTCAAGATGGCAACAGGAAGTGGGATTACTGTGGAGTGGTGTGTGTGCAGCCAATGGGAAGTCTGGAGGGAGACTGCCTTGTGGCATACCCGCATTTGCCCACCTCTGGTTTAGACTGTGTCACTCAATTCAATTAGTCAACATTTTCCCAGTTGTTGCATAAGGAAATCCACCCAAACATAACTGAAGCATTTCAGCATTTAAAGGTGGACAATATGTCCCTGATCTCTAAGTACAATCAGCCCTCTACAGTTGTGGGGGTTAGGGGTGCAGGAGCCCTATACAAGTAGAAAAACCATGAATATCTATAGGTCCCCCAAGCTGCATTTAAGATACAGAAAGTACACACATACTATACAATCACACAGTATACAATATGTCTGAATCCACAGTGGGGAACTGATCAGCCACCTGGTCTGCCTTCAAGGTGCAAGGTTCTTCCTCAAGGCAGAAGCAGGTGGCTGCAGGGCTTGCTGCTGCTTCCATTGTTGCCCTATTCCATTTTTAATAGGGATGTACAAGCTTCGCCTTGCATTTGCAGTTTCTTGCAGTCTCTCTCTCAATCTCATGAGGCCTGCAGAGAGACTGTGAACACAAGGCAAGTCTTATAGCTCCCTATTTAAATCCGTGAATGTTAAACCCACAGGTGTGGAGGCCAACTGTATATTAAGAAGAAAAATATGTCAAGGAATTTACAGACTTATTCCAATAAGGGCCTAGATCCAATGTGATGCCAGTGGAGCACGTTCTACTAGAAGCATAGTTGCGCCAGATTTAACCACTGCACAATCCTGTGACAGGTTCACCTTAGGGTTGCCATAAGTCAGAAACAACTTGAAGGCATGCAACAGAAACAAGTAGCTATGTGAAAGGAGGTTTACATATACACTCCATTTAGCACAAGTGGGCTGAGCAGCACGCATACGCTATTAATGCAAGCCTACTGACCCTACCAAACAGAGTAAGAAAAAAAGGAGTGATGGAAGGACTACTGTTGTCAACAACCTTTATGTATGTTTTATTTACAATATAAGTAAACCAGTTGCACAATGGAAATGTGTATCAGATATCTCCTATAAAGACTAAAAATTCATTTCTCCTCGCACAGCAGACCAAGTGAAGTAACACCAATAGATTCAGGCCAAGAGCAGGGATAGTCCTAGATATTCAAGTGGGACTCAAAATATTTCAGTGTAAGCTTTACTCTGTACAAACTGTAAGCTGTTCTTTGTACAAGAAAGTAGACTTATTACAGGGAAAGATACTGCAGATACCTACATTCTCTGAAATTAGACACAGTGGATCATCTGTAAGGAGAACAAACCACAGCACATCCTTTCCAAAAGAATAAAATGGTAGCCATTCAGCTGAACTACCATGTCACATTTGTTTTCATTCCCTTAAACTTTTGGTTAGTTGACAGAAAGATACTCTGCTACTTCAATATTGTCAATTAACTGTTTTAATCTATTCTACACTGCTTTATTTTAATGATCATATCAATTGTAAACCAGCTTGAGTATGTTTTGCGAAAAGCACAGATTCTAAGCAATGAAAATAAATAAAAAGCAGCAAGCCAAAAACAGAGCAGTGTGCACAAAACAGAACCTCTCACTGTCAGCAAGTAGCAGAGGACCTCTGAGCACTCATGGAGCTGCATTTGCAATCAGAGGAACCTAATATTGATGTGAGAACTGAAGCAAATATATACTTAAAAAAGCAAGAATAGGAACCAAATTTTGGAATGTACCATGCTTCTGTTGACGGTTTCAAGCTAGCACACACCATTCCAATTCACCTCCTCTCTGGATTTCTTACCTCTAACAGTCATCCCTCATTCTATGCTCACAGAGCAAGTTCAGTCCTCATCAGAACCTTCTGTGGACATCCCCCATGGGTCCCCATAAGTTCCTTACATTTTTGAAAACCTTGGAACTCCTCCAAGACTGCTCGATTCCTCCTTCTTATGAGTAGATGATGCCTTTTCTGCATCACGGGAATCAGCACTCAGAAAACTTATTCTTCTATTACTGTAGAGGGATTATGATTATTACCACTACTATTACTACTGATATTATTTATATCCTACCTTTTTCTGAGAACTGGGACTCAAATCAGTTTGCACATTAAAAAGTTTACAATTAGAAACTTACAAAAAAAACCTGACAATATAATTTATGCAATATAATTTAAAACAATACAACACTCACAGCCCTTTGTTAAAAGCCTGTCTGAGGTTTTTTTTAAGTCTTCACCTGCCTCCAGATGTACAGCAAGGAGGGGGCCATCCTAGCTTCCCCAAGGAAAGAGTTCCAAAGTGTAGGGGCAGCCACTGAGAAGGCTCCGTCTCATGTTTCCACCAACCATACCTGTGAAGGTGGTGGGAATGAGAAAACGTCCTCTCTTGTGGATCTCAGGGGCTGGGAAGGCTCATATCAGGAGACTGTCAGCCTTGGACCTAAGTTATATAGGGCTTTTCAGGGCATAACTAGGACTTTGAACTGTGCCTGGAAACATACTGGAAGCCAATGGAGCTGTTGAAACAGGGGAGTTGCATGTTTCCTGTAACCAGCGGCAGTTAACACTTTAGCTGCAGTTCTTTGTACCAAATATAGTTTCCAAACACTCTTCAAAGTCAGCCCCCCTTGTAGAGTTCATTACAATAGTCCAAACAGGATGTAACCAAGGCATGTGTCACAATGAGGTCAAGCATCTCCAAGAACAGGCGCAGTTGGCACAAGGTTTATGAGTGCAAAAGCACTCCTGACCACAGTAGAAACCAGGGTTCCTACCACCTCATCTGCTGTTTCAGTAGAACAGGCTACTAATCCAAAATAAAAGAGCTAAGCAGCAAGATCCCAGCATGCTAAAGGTTTTCTCAGTCTTTCTGTTTTCAAAGCAAACCTCTCTCACCCACCACGCAAAATACTCAACTTAATTAAAACTTTTCCTACAGGTGGGGGAAAGTGAACCAGACAGTTCTTTGGATCATGACCTACCTGAGAAAATAAGTACAACATGTCAACTAAGCAGAATGCAGGGCCTGTCAGACTCAAAAAAAAAAAAAAAAGGGCAAAGGTAATCAAACACAGAGCACTTCCAAAATAATCAAGAGAACCCAGAGTCAAATTTCTGCTCAAGCTGAACTAATTGCCAAGCAGAAGAGGTTTCATTACGTAAATTTATATGAGGATTAACCTTCTGCTCAAATATCTTTGGCACCCCCTCTGTTAATTGAAATATGCAACAGATACGCAACCCCATTATAGAATGCACTGATGCATTCCCAAGGAAATGATGCAGCTATCGCAAACCTTAGCACCTAAATTCAACACAGCCCGAGGGTTATGTTGTCATGTTCTATTGAACGGAACCACTAAATATGACAAAAGCCAACTTCTTCAAACAGCAGCAAGATCTGCCTTTGAGATGAATCCCATTAAAGAGAAAGTACAAGAGAGTATCATCATCATTCTGAGTAAATGTGTATGTCAGAAAGTAAAGAGTAAGAGCTAAAAAGGGCCAAGGGAAATAAAAGACACTGGTGGCTGAGACATGAAAGGATTCACATCTGCCCCAAAATCCAACTGGGACTGAAGGCTTTGCATGTGCACCATCCCCACACTGCCAGCATATATTAGCATTAGCATTCCCTCTGAAGAAAAATCAAGCAGTCCCTTCTGCTTGAGACCTTAAGGGAGGGTGACCTGGTCTCAGAGAAGGCAGCCTCACAACCTGTGTCTTCTAAACCTAGTCCACACACCTCACCTCAGATTCTTTGAACTTCAAAGGGCAAAGCCCCCACTGGCAGTTCAAAGAAAGATGTTCAGGCTAATAGGAACAGTCCTCAAACAGTAGAGCAGCTGTTTCTAGAGCTAGCTCCATGCTGAGAACACAACTGCAGCATCCTTGCTTTTGCAGGAAGGTGACTTATAGTGTAGTGGTTAAAGCGTTGGACTATGACCCTGGAGACTAGGCTTTGATTCCCTACTCAGCCACGGAAACCCACTGTGAGACCTCGGGTGCGTCACATACTCTCAGCCCCAGAAAAACCTGTGATAGGGTGACCTTAGGGTTGTCCTAAGTTGGAAACAACTTGAAGGCACGCAACAACAGGCAAGAAGTGGCTCAGAAAACCACAGGCCACATGCACCAGCACCTCATTTTTGCAGTCTCTAATTGCTCCCAGACTTATCCCTTCTAAAAGGAGAAATGCCTCCAGAAACAGTAACTTGACTCTAAAGTAAAGATTGAGAGTCCTTAATGTTGAGGGAAAATTTTCAGGTAGGGTACCTAAACTGGAAGCAGAAAGAAAACACTGAAACCTATTTTCATCAGAGGTGCAGTCCAAGATGAGCTGCTGGGGCTTAAAATTGACCCCTGAATCTGCCCAAGTTGTTCTCCTTTTCTCTATCAAACAAAAAGTAGAAAGATGGCTTAAGCGCACACTGCCAGCCTAAATAGAATTACAAGTGCCAGCCAGGATGGAGCCATGGAATTAATAAGAACTTGGTGAATCAATGTGTATGTGGACTACAGTTATTTAATAGGTCTACTCTAGCTGTGACTAGCAATTAAATTTAAGTCTATCATTGAGCCACATTCTCTCTGGCTCTTGTCAATGGACTTTAGTGGCTCTTTGCAGAATCCAAAACATCAATGGAAGGAGGGAAGAAAGGGTAGAAGAAAGAAGAGCGTCCTCTTTGCCCAACACAAAAGGAATTTGTTTTTGCAAGTCCCTGCTTGCAAGCTATCTAACATGTGACATGACAGTGGCAAGACATTTTTACATTCACAAAGCCGCTTTGTTATCAATCATTTTTATGCTTCCTTTGTAAGTGCCTAGGACTGCAGGAAACAAAGCTATTGAGCTTTTTACCTTTACAACATGTGCTATTAATCTTGTGTAAGCAGGGCTGAAGTCTTATTGATCTGCCAGAAACCAGGTACATAGGCATAAGGCCTGAAGCATATTTTAAAAGATGCTCACAGCTTTAACATTACACCAGCATAAACTATGACATGTAAACACTTAGGCTGTCTGCATTGGGTGGTTTAACATGGGTGGCTAAAGCTGAAGTGAAATTTAAGATTCTAGTAAGTGACACTGAAAACAGATGATCTAGCTGGAGAGATAAGGATGAGAAATTTTGTAGTGCCCATTCCCCAAGAGAAGTTTATCACCATGGAAACTCCTGACTGACTTCCATGTAGAAACTTTTTTGAAATATGTGCTTTGAGATTCAATTCTGTGAGTTTGCATGCAGGTGAACATTAAATATCACTATCTATCACAACGCAGAGATCAAATTAAAGTAATAAAATTTTAAAAATCAGTGAACTGGGACAGGTTGACAATCTTTCAGGTAGTTCCTTCCCCCTTAATTTGAACCCAACAGGCAGGGCTGGACCTCCCATGAGGCCCAGTTAATCTCCCACTCAGGTTGAATATCATAAGGAGCAGCAATACCCATCCAATAGTGGGTGCAGTTAAGAAATGGTAGGCAAGGCTCTCTCATGCAGGGCAGCATCTCCATAGACTCTGCACAGCATAGGATTAGGCTAACTCAGCCAAGAAAATTATTCTGGGGGAGGGATCCATCTTCATTTCCAAGATTAACCAACAGTACAAAGAAACAATCAGACAGTAAAACTAACTCTTATTCTGTGGATAAGGAAAGTACAGTCAAGGCTTCTGAAAATGCTTCCTGGTTGCTTTAAAGCCATTTCCCTGGTGTGCCACCAAAACTGAATGATGAGTTTGCTTCTGAATTTCAGCAATGTGACAGCAGTGGGGTGCAACCTGAGACAGGTTCCAGATGCAGGGAATTGACCCTTCTCAGCATGTGGGAGATATCAATATGTGGAGCAACATCAGGAGTTCCTGATTTCAGAAAGCACTTCAAATATAAAACCTAAAATTTGCTACAGTTTCTAGGCCTGCTAAGGGAGCCTATTATGATCATCCTCACATTACATAAAAAAGTTGAATCTGAGCAGAATTGGCCTATCCCAGTTCCCAATTAAGCCAAATTCTGAATAACAGTTTCCTAATTTACATACTTAGCTATTACACTTGCTAGCTATGTCATCTAAGAGATAAATATACTCATGTGAAAAATACAGAAAAGGTGGCCTTTCTATGTGATTAAACCACCATAGAATCATAGAGTTGGAAGAGACCCCAGGGGCCATCCAGTCCAACTCCCTGCCATGCAGGAACACACATTAAAGCATTCCCAACAGACAGCCACTCCCAACAGATGGCCATGCTTAAAAACCTCCAAAGAAAAAGACTCTCCTACACTCCGAAGCAGCATATTCCACTGCCAGACAGCTCTGACTCTCAGGACGTTCTTCCTGAGGTTCAGGTAGAATCTCCTTTCCTGCAGCTTGAATCCATTGCTCCTTGCCCTAGTTTCTGGAGCAGCAGAAAACAAGCCCTCTCCCTTCTTGACGTGACATCCCTTCAAATATTTAAACATGGCTATCATGTCCCCTCTTAACCTTCTCTTCTGCAGACTAAACATACCCAGCTCCCTAAGCTATTCCTCACAGGGCATGGCTTCCAGACCCTTTGCTGTTTTGGTTGCCCTCCTCTGGACTGTTCCATCATGGGTTCACTTTCCAATACAAATGAGACACTCACAATAGAATTAAACAGGGGACAGGGTGACATGCCAGTATCACCCCTCGTAAAGCCAAGGCTTCTCTATTTCATGGCAGGCACATTCCCAGACCTATCATTGCACAGGCTTGTGGAAAGGTCAGAGCTGCTATTCCATCTTCACACGTTCCTACTGGTTAATAAAGATGCAGGAGCTCTATTATCAGCTATACATTGTGCTGAGTGATCTACTAATGGAACACAGCATTCATATTGTTGCAGCGCTCATGTGCTGCCTACTACAGCCATCTCCACATAAAAGCATTACTCTTCAGCTTGAGCTCCCAGCGGTTGTGTGTGTGAATATTTCAAGATGACAGCCAACTGCAGTAGCAGTTAACCTCATCGACATTCAACAAGCCATTTTTCACATGGGTTTGAGCAGAATTTCGACTGTCACTTTGAATTTAGAGGAAAGTGCCTGCAGGGCAGAAGGGTAGGTGAGAGGGAAGTTTTCCATATATATTTAGCTTTCAGAAAAGACTGGACTAAGGAGGATAAAAGCAAATAATGCAACCAGTTTTGAAATATCAATTTTGGTTTTCAGGTATACCTTAGCCAATCCCATCTTCAACACAAGGATTTTAAAAATATTGACTACATCAGCTTTCTTGAACATGATTTCAGACTAAATTCTGATAATGGCAAAAACACTACACCAGGAAGGATCACTGTTTCCTTTCAGTTTCTTTGTAATGCCAATTCCTCATACTGGTTTAACAGAGTTACATAAAATGGTGGGAAATTTAACACCATGGTCAAAAGTCTGAGATTCCCAAAGCAGCTTTCTCTGCCTGACATTGTTAAAATAAGAATATATTGCCATAAAATATTTTCACTAGCATTGTTTTACTATTTATGTATCTAATCATAAGTAATACACAATCTAAGATTTGGACAGGTATCTGGATGACTTGCAAGGATTGTTGTTGTGTTCCCTCAAGTGGTTTCCAACTTATGGTGACCCTAAGGCAAAACTATCACAGGGTTTTCTGGGGGCTGAGAATTAATTATTGCTTTCAATTTTCTAACAATAGCAACAATTGAATATGTTTTTCATCCCTTGAATTAATTTTTGGGGTAGGAAGGGGGATGCTTCAGGAAAAAACAGGAGTGGATTTTTTTGCGGGAAAGGACTTGCAAGTTTGATTCAGGTACAGCAGCAAAATCACACACACAGAGCCCATAATCTTGTAAACTATGCTGCTGAAATTCAGAAGGCTTTCCGTAACCAAGAATGAATGTGTATTTAACGAAAGAACTATGAGTTCCATCCAGTTCTGATGCTCAAAACAAATTCTGAGACTCAGCATTTTATCATTTTTTGCACAAAAACTGGCAAACCTAGAGACTGGCCACCCCAATTTACTTCCAGTGCAATTATTTACCCACTGACTCTAAAGTCTGCCCCACAGAGTTCAATGGAGCTTATTCCCAGCTAGGTGTTTAAAGCATTGCAGTCCTAAAAGTATTTATTGGATAATTTTGGGGATCAAACTTCCCCATTGAAGACTCTAACATCCTCACATACATATATACATACAGAAAGTCCCCTCCTTTTGACACCCCATTATCTGACAACTTGCTCTTTCTATGCTTTCAAATTAAGGACAGGTTCCATTCATTCAAGAGGGGTTCTGCTTTCATCAGTTCTTCTTACCTATGGAGGCTCACTTGGGACCACTTACATGTGCACACTGCTTACAAACTGAGCTGAGGGAGGTGGGGGGAAGGTGCCAAGTTGGCTGAGAGACTTGCAAACAGCATGTGCATATTCAGTCTCAATAAGCCTCCTTATTTTTCTCAGCTTCCTACAGCACAGTACAGTATAGCTCAGGGGTTCTGCTTTTCAACCAATTCCATTTTTTCACAGCACTCTGGTCCCTAACCTGTCAGATAAGTAGGAGAAGCTTGTGTGTGTGTGTTCGTGTGTGTGTGTATACACACAGAAACATAACCATATGTTTTCCAAAGCATATACACAACATTAAAATAAAGAGCTAAATTAAAAGGCAAAAACTCACAATATCACTATTGACAAGCACATGAACACCAATATGAACACTATAATATAGAGTTTTGATATAATGTTGCACTACATGCACAAAAACCAAAGACGACTGTTATCTAAGAGAATGCTGTTGTAAACAAATACATCCTTAGAGCCCACCTGCATGCCTGGGATGATAAGAGTGTTACATATTTCCACTGGAGTTCCACATGCTACATCCACCCTCATCACTCTTGCAAGCAAGAACCTCTAAGGCTAATGTTTCCACAAGAATTTGGACAGAGTAGCAGCAGTGCGTTTAAAAAGACAGAAGAAGGGCTTATGCAAGGTCTAAAATGTTGCCCATGCTGCAATCAGATGATGGCCTAAACAGCAGCCAACAAAGCTAATGCGATCCTTGGCTGCATCAATACGAGTATGGTGTCTAGATCGAAGGAAGTAATGGTACCACTCTATTCTGCATTGGTTAGGCCCCATTTGGAATACTGTGTACAGTTCTGGGCACCTCAATTCAAGGATATCAACAAGCTGGAACGTATCCAGAGGAGGGCGACCACAATGGCAAAGGGTCTGGAAGTCATGCCCTATGAGGAACAGCTTAGGGAGCTGGGTATGTTTAGTCTCCAGAAGAGAAGGTTAAGAGAGGACATGATAGCCATGTTTAAATATTTGAAGGGATGTCACGTCGAGGAGGGAGAGGGCTTGTTTTCTGCTGCTCCAGAAACTAGGACAAGGAGTAATGGATTCAGGCTGCAGGAAAGGAGATTCCACTTGAACCTCAGGAAGAACTTCCTGAGAGTCAGAACTGTCCGGCAGTGGAATATGCTGCCTCGGAGTGTGGTAGAGTCTCCTTCTTTGGAGGTTTTTCAGCAGAGGCTGGATGGTCATCTGTTGGGAGTGCTTTGATGGGTGTTCCTGCATAGCAGGAGGTTGGACTCGATGGTCCCTGGGGTCTCTTCCATGATTCTATGATTCTATGCTCTTGAAGCAGATTGTGGGGAATAAACCAAGATGTTGTGTCCCTTCTTCTCTCACTCCCATAATGGCTTACAGCAACTCCTAAAAATAATACTTCATGACTGTGCCTTGACACATACCGCAGGTGGCTAAACGCCAAGAAGAAAGGACAGTAGAACCTCCAATTCCTTTTCAACTCCTACGAATTCTGTATCTTTCACAGTGATAAGCTATCATTAGACAAATGAAGAATAAAAGGACACTAGCCTCAAGATGTCATGTAACTATACTTGTTGTAAGCACAAAGTTCCTTGAGCCGATGGCTTTCCTCTCCTAGAGAAAGCAGACCTTTATCCAGTAGTATTGCTGATGACAACTGAAGGATTAGCCACTACAAAGAGCCCCTCTAAGAGAACTACAATACCGACATGCTTTGTGAATGTAAGTGGAAACATACTGTTCTTATGTCCAAAACTAAGTCCATAAAAGATCAAATTTCATTCCCCTTGTCAGCCATGCAGTGCAAGAGACTGACTGATTTGTAAAAAAAAAAGAATGAGAAGCCAAACTGTTAAACCACAGCAGCAGAGATTACCAATTTTCTCTCTAAACAGGAAGAGCTTTTGTTAAGCAAAATTTTGTCCCTGAGCCTTGAAGTATGGTATATAGATTACATGTTAACTGTTCAACAGGATGCTAGCTGAATAGTGCTAAGGACCTCGAGATTTTGCTTTTTCAATATATTTTACTGTTTCCTGTTTGTCAACAGCACAACCTTTGAGGCAAAACTATACCCTTTGGTGTACTGCAACAATTATGTGAGCACATAGTGATGACAAAGTTTGCAGCCCAGGTACAGCCATAACCAGGGCAGTTTCTGAATGATTTGGTGCCTTTCCCTCAATATACTGGATACAGTCTATCCCTAAGATACTGAATTTGCAGTTTTCCATATTATATTGTACTGTAACCCCCATCATCCCTCACTACTGGCTGCATTGGTAGGGCTGATATGAGCTGCAGTCCAACAAATTCTCCACTCTTCTTCTCTTCCAAAGTCAGTGACGGATGTCAATTGTTTACTTTTTGAATTCTATAACAACTTTGGCATGGTTTCCAGCTATGTATTTTAAATTGTTCCTTTGCCATTTGATGTCAGAGAAAGCTCTTCGGGATTTCATCTGGTCTCATCTTTTGTTCAGTTATTTGATTATTCACACTTTGCAACCATGTTTCTTGATGTTTTTGTGATGTTTTCTGTTATGCTTTATTTCTATTCCTTACTAGGAAAATAAATAAATAAAGGGATGTGGTAACAACAGAATAAGGCAGTACAGTCCTCCCTTCACATTTGCATGCCTCCCCCCCACTCCATTCCCTTGCGTTTTGCTAGGCACAGAGAAGGAAGGCAAAAGCCCAGACAAAAGGCAGGGAAATGGGGGGAGGCATGTGCACATCTTCCTTCTCCCCCCTGGAGCTCCCCCTCCCTTTGCTTTTCCTCTGCCCCTGATACTTAGAACTTGCACCAAGGTAATAGGCAACGGAAACAGGAGCAGGGGAAGGTTCACAAAAACTTTCCTCATCCCCTTTGGCACTCCCTCTCCCACTCCCTTGCCTCTGGCTCTGGCGCTTAGAACTCACACCAAGAAAACAGGCAAAGGAATGGGCAGAGGAAAGGCTTGCTCAAAAAGCAAGGGAATGGGAGGGAAGATGGAGGGGATTACAGGGAATAATTATTTGTGGTTTTCCACTTCTGCAAGCATTCTGCACCTTGAACCCTTGCAAAAGTGGAGGGGCTACTATACTTCCCAAACTCTAGTCTTCCAAGGGTTTTGAACTTTAGCTCCCAGAATCACTGATCACTGCCCAAGACAGCTAGAGCTTCTGGGCAATGAAGTCCAAAACACCTAGAGAACTAGATTTTGGGTATCACTGCAACAGAGTTAAGAGGTTCTCTTTATACTATAAAGATCACCACGGCTTAAGTTACGCAGAAAGTTAAGCTGCTTACTAACACATTTTTTGGATGGAAAAAAAAAAACACAAGCACAAATCCCTTGTTCAAACAAGGGACTGCAAAGAGCCAAGAGAAAACTCCACCCTCCAGCTGGGAAGATGAGGTGCGGGTAAATCATTGTTATCACGCCCAATCTCTGATAACATGTGGATTTCACCCCATCTTACTTATTGTCTCAATGAGGAAGGTAAGCAGGGTAGGAGAGGGGAATACCTGCATTATCTTCAATCAATAATCAAAAATTAATTTGTATGTTCTCTGTGATGCAATCACAATGTGAGGAGCATGTGAAAGGATTTTTTCCACACCTTTCTCTGCAAAGGGAAACTGGAAATGGACATCATATGAAATTCCTGGTTGTCTGTGGCTATCAGGTACATGTGTCAAATTAGACCTTATGCTTACCATTTAAATCAGTTAGGAAGTGTTACTCATCCTCAAAGGCAAATTACTGTAGTAAGTATAAGGATAACATTTTAGCAATAATTTTCATACAAGATCCTTTTGCCTTCCAATGAAGCTGATCTTCCATTCATATCAGACTTAAGGCTGCTTTTGTCTGATGGATCTTACTGTTTTTGCATTCTCAGATTAAACTTAAAAAAGACTGTAGTTTCATGTCAGAGCACATGCTTTGCCTGTAGATTCAGTTCCTGTCATCTTTAGGTAGAGTTGCAGATGTTCCTCTCTGAAACAATTTGCAGTATTCTAGGAAGCCAGATTTATGAGATAAAATCTGTGTTTGGCACATTAGAGAAAGCAAATGAGGAACAAGGGGAGAACAGACCAAAATAGAAAGGCAATTGATTTAGGGCAGACAAAAATAAACCTACTGCTGTTCACAAAATACATTTCCAGAAATCATTGTCATGACAATTAGGTGATGGTAATTAGTCGAAAGGATTTTCCCGGTCTATCAATGACTATTAGCCATAAAGAGTATATGAACCACCCAGGTTCAAAAGTCAGCAGCAGGAGAGCACAAAAACAGAGGGCCATTGACTCCAAGCTCTTCCTAGAGGAAGCTGCCTTCATTCCTAATTTTGAGAATAATAGTAATAGTAGTAGTAGTAAGAAGCAGAATCTGTGTGCTTTATCAGTATGAAAAGCAGGATGTTGGTGTCCATGGTTGTTTCAGCTGATCCAGGCTCTAATGCTGCTATGTTATGGTTGCCACTGGAAGTCATAGAATCATAGAAACATAGAGTTGAAAGAGGCCATCGAGTCCAACCCTCTGCCACGCAGGAACAAACACTCAAAGCACCCCCAGCAAACGGCCATCCAGCCTCTGCTTAAAAACCTCCAAAGCAGGTGACTCCACCAAAGTCTGAGGCAGCACATTTCACTGCTGAACACCTCTGATCATCACCAAGTTCTTCCTGATGTTTAGGTGAAATCTCTTTTTCTGTAGTTTGACTCCATTGTTCCCTGTCCTAGTTTCTGAAGCAGCAGAAATCAAGCTTGCTCCATCTTCAACACGACATCGCTTCAAATATTTAAACACAGCTATCACAGTCTACTCTCAACCTTCTTTTTGTCAGGCTAAACATACCCAGCCCCCTAAGCCGCTCCTCACAGGGCACGGCTTCCAGACTCTTTACCATTTTGGTCGCCCTCCTCTGGACACGTTCCAGCTTGCGGATGTCCTTCCTGAACTGTGGTGCCCAGAACTGGACACCGCATTCCAGGTGAGGTCTAACCAAAGCAGAATTAAGTGGTATTATTACTTTCCTGGAGCTCGACACTATACTCCTGGGCTAGGTGTGAGCTTTCTTTCATGAATCCAACCCTGAAAGCCTTTCTTAAGAGCACACAAACGAGCTGCAGGACGAGATCCTTTTTTCGGACTACAACTCCCAGAAGCCTCTAGCCTCAGAAGAAGCCAGGGTGGGTGAGGTACTCCGGGACTTGTAGTCCAAGATCAGTAACTTCTCCAACTTGCAGAGCAGTATCTGCTGCTAGAGCGACTACCTACAGATAACGTGTAGAAACACTCGGGCGCCACTACAGCCGACACCCCTTCCCGGCAGAGGACTCGTGGAGATCAGACCCCCTCCATCTTTTCCCCCTCGCCGCGCGCCCCCCGGACCGCCGCCTCCCTCGACCCCGAGCTCACCAGCCCGTCGATCTGCACTTGCTTCACCGCGGAGTCTCCCGGGGCCGATTTGCCTTTGGCTTTGCTGCTGGCCAGGGAAGAACCGCCGCCGCCGCCGCCGCCGGCCCCTTCCTTGCGCGACGCCATGGCTGGAGAAGGAGCGGGAGAGAGAGAAAGCGAGCGAGAACGCGCGCACACGGGGAAAGGAAGAGGGGCGGAAGTGTGTCCTCCGTAAGGGCTTCCGGAGGGAAACCGAGGCACTGATGGCGGGCTGAGAAAAGTGACCCATGAAGAAAGGTTCCACTTTGGAGGGACGGCCGTGAACGACTGCAGCCCGAACGGAGAAGGAGGCAGTTCCGCCCTTCCAGAAACGCATCCTCGGGGTTTTTTTTAAAAGTGTATTTGCATTTTTTTAAAATCTTTTTGCAACCCTTTAAGCAAATACCGCAGGCTTCGAAGGGGGTGAAGCCAACTCCTAAGCATACTAAGGCCATTGCCGCACTACACTGTTATAGCGCTATTGTTTCACTTTTAACATCCTATGGAATCCTGGGATTTGCAGTTTACAGAAGGACGTTTAGAATTCTCAGCCAGAAAGCTCTTTGGCCTCAGTCAACTACAAACCCCAGAATTCCACAGGATGTTGAAAGTGGACTAATGACGCCATAACAGCCTAGTGAGGAAATCGCCTTAAAGCTTTTTATCTCTTTAACCAAGTCCCAAAAGACGGCCAGTCACGTAGGTCCCACTGCGCCTGCGTCGAGAGACTTAAGCTTCCGGCGCAAGTGTCACCCCGGAGGTAGTGAACGAGGGACCCGGGCGGGTGTTCTTTCCTCCTCTCTATGGTTCTTTTCCGGCCCCCGCAATGAAGATCACCCGGCAGAAACACGCTAAGAAAAACATGGGCTTCTACAAGAACAACTTCGGCTTCAGGGAGCCCTTTCAAGTGTTGCTGGACGGGACTTTCTGCCAGGCCGCGCTGCGCAACAAGATCCAGATCCGCGAACAACTGCCCGGTTACCTGGCCGGCGCGACGCAACTCTGCACGACGCTGTGAGTCGCCCCCGAACTTTGGCAGGGAGCAGGGGGGAGGGGGCCGCGGGGACGTGGACACGTGACACGTGGCGCGCGCCCCTTCTGCAGCTGTTGGCAGGCAGTCCAACCGGCCGTTGGCAGCGAGCGCGCGTGCGCGCCAGATTTTGCGGGAGTTCGTCGCGCGTGCTTTGGGAGGGGAGGAAGGGGTTCTACTCTAAGGGGCGGGGGCGCCTAAGAACTGAAGCGGTGCCGAAAGGCTTCTTATTTATTAATTTATTTAATGTATATCCCGCCTTTCTCTCAGGTGTACATTGAGCCTTTCCAATCTGTGGGCCAGTCTGTAGACTCTGAGGAAGAAGGTGTGAAGAAGGAATGTCAACGGTATAAGTAAGATATGCAGATGATACTGTGGCCCTTTGCGCACTACACCCCTATAGTGCTAGTATTTCCCCTTCAACATCCTGTGGAATTCTGGGGTTTGTAGTTTACTGAGGCCAAAGAGCTCCCTGGCTGAGAATTCTAAAGGCCCCTCGGTAAACTGCAAACCCTGGACTTCCATAAGACGATTAAAGTAGAATAATAGCACTATCAACAGTGTAGTGCAGAAAGACCCACAATCTCAGCCCCAGAAAACTCCCTGACAGTTTCACCTTTGGGTCACCATAGGTTGGAAAAAACTTGAAGGCAAACAGCAACAACACCATCTTCCCATTGGTGATGCTGCTAAAAAAACCTTCCAGCTAGACAGAAAACAAGAAGGAAAAGGGGCATGCGGAGGCACAGCAAGACTGTAAAAAGGAGCTTCTTTGTCAGAGGCTTTGTTAACTGAGGTGTGCGTCTGCTTTCCAGATTCAGAGTGACAAAAAGAAGAAAAAATACTAAGTCCATTTCTGCACTACACTGTTACAGAGCTTATTATTTCCCCCTCAACAGCCTTTGGAATCCAGAGGTTTGCAGTTTAGGGAAGGGCATTTAGAATTCTCAGCCAGAGAGCTCTCTGGCCTCAGTAAATTACAAGCCCCGGAATTCCACAGGATGTTGAAAGTGGAATAATAGCACTATAACAGTGTACTGCGGAAAGGCCCTCAGTCATCTAGGACAAAACGAAGAGAAACATCTAGGAAACATTCCACATTGAGAGATGTCTTCTGTGACCAAAATGCTCAGGTAGAGATGTTGAAAGTGGAGTAATAGTGCTATAACACTGTAGTGCACAAAGGCCCTATGTTACTAGCTAGAAATAGCCAAGACTTGGAATGATTACTGAAGAAAAGTGCAAAGGCAGATTTGCAGCTAAACATTAGGAAAACAAAAATAATAACCACAAATGATTTGCAGAACTTTAAAGGAGATGATGAAGACATTGAACGAGTTCAAGAGTTTCCATACCTTGGCTCAGTCATTTTAATCAGAATGGAGACTGCTGTCAACAAATGAAATACTAGGACTTGGAAGAGCAGCTATGAAGGAACTAGACAAGATTTTGAAGTGTCAAGATGTATCGTTGCATGCTAATGTTGGGATGGTTTGTACCATTGTATTTGTAATATCTGTGTATGGTTTTGAAAGCTGATAGGAAGAAAACTCATTTGAAATGTACTGGAGAGAAGTCCTGTGGATAATACTAAAGTGAAAAATGATGAAACAAACCATTTTATTAAAAATATTAATTTAAAACATTTTAAAAGTCTTTACAATATAAAGCTGGAACATACCCTCAGTTAAAAGACCTTCTGCAATTAGGGTTGCCAGATTGACAACTGGAGTTGGTTCCTATACCACTAACGGGTGTCTAGGAGAGGGAATTTCAGCAAGTGTTCGTTGTCACACAAAAAAGTAGGAAGCAATATCAATTGAAATTCCTGCTTCTACACAGCCCTCTCCAGTTTACATTCTGACACCCTTATATGCAACAGACAGTTAACACAAAGGCTGGGGTAGACAAAGGTTTGCTTTGCAGCAGAGAGGGCCCAACAACCTTCCTGCAGGAGAGATTTCCACAGCCTGGGAACAAGTCCCAAGAAGGCTCTCTCCAAACATGGTTGTGCTGTTGATGAGACCAAGAGAAAGCCCTCATCCAAGGATGTTAAGCAGACTTGCAGATGAGAGCATATTCAAGGGTACCAGGTTTGTAGGCCTCATGCTGCCACTCCAAATGAGCTGCTGCTGGATGACTGATGTCTTTGAGATATTAGCTGCAGTTCTGTCTTCCACGTTGTAATGTAATAGTAATGAAATATTTTGATTAGTGAAGAGTCTCTGCTCTTACCGTGCTTATCACATTTTTTTCCTTCAGGTGTGTCCTAAAAGAACTGGAATCCCTGGGGAAGGAGTTGTATGGTGCAAAATTAATTGCACAGAGATTTCAGGTTCGCCATTGTTCTCACTTCAAAAATCCAGTGAGTGGCTCAGTCTGTCTGTTGTCCATGACTGAAGGTGGCAACCCACATCATTATTTCATTGCTACACAGGTAATATTCTTTCACTTAAGCTTCCATTGAAAAAGTACCTGATTTCCCCCAAGGCTTGAAATCAGGATGTTGAGTAATGAGTTTTGGTGCATCAGGTTTCTCTCTTGACAGTGTTGTTGCTGTTATATTTATTTGCATGCTGCCTTTCTACCTAAATTGGGGGTCAAGGCAGTTTACAGTTAAAAAAAAACAACAACAACTAAAAACTTACCAAAAAAAATGAAGATTAAAATAGGAACCTATCAAAATGGTTTAAAACTGTACTTAAAATACTATGGAAAAAAACAAAACCCCTATAAAACAATTCAGTTTAAAAGAATACAGCACCCTCAGCCCTTCCATTAAAACCTTCCTGTTTAAAAGCTTGCCAGAATAAAAAATCTTTTCCTGGTGGTGGAGGGACAACAGGGAGGAGTCATTCTGCCCTCCCTGAGAGTGTAGGGGAAGCCACCAAGAAGGCCCTCTCTCATATCTCCACCAGCCGTGTTTGTGATAGTGGTGGGACTGAAAGAACAGTCTCTGTTGATGATCTCAGGGACTGGGCAAGCTCATCTAGGAAGACATGGTCTGTCAGATACCCTGGACATGATCTGTATAGAGCTTTATAGGTCATAACCAGCACTTTGAATTGTGCCTAGAAATAAACTGGCAGCCAAAGAAGCTGTAACAGGGAAGTAGTTTGATCCCTGTAACCTGCCCAAGTTAACACTCTGGCTGCAACTCTTTGTACTGGTTGAAGTTTTGGAACTCAATTCAAAAGCAGTATTATGGGGAACTTTACACAAATTTGGTCATGGATTGTGCAAAGAACGTAGGTTTGCTCATCTTGCTGAAAGTATGCCTAGTATCATAGTCCTTCTGCAGCAAGTGTCTCATGATGTGATAGAAGTCATAGGGCAAGTATATTCAAAGGGTTATGTTATATTTCACAAAAGGGATAGGGATCGAGAGGCTTCTCTGACTGCTGTATAGACATTCTTTTGGTTGTTAGGTCAAGAAGCAACTGCATATGTATTTCCTTTTACAGTGCAGTCCTGTAGAACTTTTTAGAAGTTAGGCTTACTGAGCTGAGAAGAGTGTGCTTGATTAGTGTGCACAGAATTGCAGCTTAAAGCTGAGGTTCAAGCTTGCTTGTTAAGGCAAGAAAGGGGAATATGTAGCACACTACAGTATTCAGGAAAAAAATGCTGTCCTTTATTCACTATTTCTCCTCTTCTATGTTGCTCAAGTAGGATGGTCAGAAAAATGATATGTAAAACGAATGAAAGCATGTCACATTTGATCTCACTTATTTTAACCCTGAAAGGTGGATCAGAATTAATAGTGTGCTATTACTCTGATACTCTGAATGTAATTTTCATAGCAGAGGTGTGATCTGAACCGGAAAACGTTCTGGTTCACGGTTCACAGTCTCGTTCATAGTCACCTATAAGATACCAGGTGTGCTTGACCTCATAAACATCCAGGCATTGTGGAATTGAGGAAATTGGCTAATGTATATATACTAGCAAAATAGCCATCATTATGACAAGTAGCGAACAGAGAAAGTGCCACAATATATATCTGGAGGGATACAATATATCTCTGCAGTCTGAGACAGTACCTCTCTTTCTGGGGGCTAAACAAAATATTTGTTAAATGCCTGTTTATGTGATTTGTAATAGTAGTTGCAGAAAGAACTAATCAGGATTAGAGCTGTGGAAAAGAGATTAGCCCTTTTGTAATTCCTCCAAAGATACGTCTCTGAAGTAGCTTTTTATCCCAGGAGAGGAAGCTGATATTAGTGCCAAGAACAGCTTTCCTTCTGTGGCAAACAGCCGCTTGGTGAGGATAATGTGTCCTGACCATGGCTCAGAGGAGTTACCTTTCTTTCCCTAATTGCTTCTGTTTAAAATACAGTTGTTTTTGTAGAGGAGTTTGATTTTAATTGGTTGAATTCTTTTGTCAGGTTTTGGTAAATCGTCTGGAACCAGGTCTGCTCCTCTCTGCACAGTCCTTATCCTAGCCTCTGTTTCTCATCCACTTGGCCTTTATACTAACAGTTAAATGTAGTGCTAACTATGTAATATGTATGGTCCAAGCTACAGAAAGGACAGCCTCTACTAGAGAACATGCAGTTAGTTGTGGGTTAGGGATTCATAGTTCATATTATGGATGATAGGTAGCTTTGACAACAGGTTTTCTCATACCTGGCGTCTGCACCTTGTATATTTACCCACAGTGACTGTATGCCTCACAGATTTACTTTGTAAGTTGTAAGTTAGCTTAATATTCTATCTTTAAACATCTTCAAAAATGTAGTAAATCTAGTAGCTGGGGGGAGAAAACTCAGGCTTCCTTTTCAATTGAGAGTATTCTTTGTGAGGGTAAATTGGGTTCTAGGTTCATATTGTTCCATGCCTTTGTTTGTAATGCGAGCGTATATGGGACCTGAACCATTTTTTTTGACTCTGTTGTTTTTGTGTGTCTTTAAATATTTGATAGGACCAGGACTAGCAACAAAAATAAAGAAAAGACCTGGGATTCCTCTCCTATTCATAATTCAGAATACTATAGTTCTGGACAAACCTTCTGCCAAATCTTTAGCCTCAGTGCAAGCAATGCAAACCAATCAACTTATTCCAGAGCATCAGAAAGAGAGCATTGCACATCTGAAAGAAGAACAGGGCCTGGTGAAGTCCTTGGAGACCAAAAAAGGAAAAGGAAAAGGGCAGCTGGTCCCAATCCTCTCAGTTGCCTGAAGAAAAAGAAAAAAGGGCAAGATACTTCACAGTCTTCAAAAACTAGAGAAAAAAGTGAATAGGAAGCGCAGCAAAAGGAAATTGGAAATGACAGCAGGGATTGTGCAGTCAGGATCACAGAATGTTGAAGCATAAAATCACCCAAGAAGATGGGTGGGCTTGGCTATTATTTGAACTTTGGGCAAAGACATTATTTTCTGCTACTACAATATGAAAATAAATATTTGTAATTCCTTTTTAAAAACAGCTCATTCTGTAAGTTTGTGCAGGATATGTAAGGTAGTCAAAACATCAGCTTTCCCCATCACTTTCGACTTCTCATTTTACAGAGATTGTTAAACTGTGTTCTAAACTGTATAAGAATATCCCTTCTATAAACAGGCTTATATCTGAAAAATTCAAAATTGGGGAGGTAAGGAGGCAGGCAAACAAATCATCAACACCATGGCATTACACACAATTAAATGCTAATTTATAAACTGAGAAGTAAATACATGCATTATCTTTGGTAAAAACAATCAGAAGGGCAAATGACATTGTTTTAAAAAGGAAATACGTTACAGATCAAAACTTCCTTCAAGTTAGACCTCCTCTAAAACTTTCCCTCTCTCCCCCTTCTTCCTTATACCCCAAAAAGCCAGAAAAGTAGAAGGGGACTGGCTATTTGTTGGTGAAGTTAGACATGTTTTGGCAGAAAAGAAGCTCTAGATTTTTTTTCTGGATTCCTGGGTTCAAGGGGTTCCTATTCTGTGTAGCCATTTTCCAGACAAAATCCCCTTTTAACAAGAGGTAGCCAAGCTCATAGTTAGCTCTCTCCCATTTCAAAACCTATATTTTAGCAAGGACTTAGAAAGTATTTAAAAGTGATTTACTCATGCTTCTTAATATTATATTTGAATATTTAAATTCTGTTGATTTGAAAACTAGGAGAGTGCTAAATATAGACTGAGTTGATTCAGTCTATGCATTGCCGTGTCTAAGACTGTTTTCACAAGGTTCTATGACACATTATTTCTGCCACTGACCCACATAAATTGCCAAAGATGGGATAGGCATCTGTGCCCCTCCAGTGGAGCTGCACCAAACAGTTTCCCTCTCCAAAAAATTCTTTCCTCAAAGTTTGAAGCAGGAAAATAGGGGCTAAAGTAAATCCGCTGCTCCTGGAGGCTTCCATGTAATGGCATATGGCCACTTTGGAGTGAAAAATGCCCAAATTTGTTTTTTCACAAATCAAGGACCAGAGACTTTTGAGGGGCCTGCATTAATTTGGGATATAAAAGTTCCTGGCTGGGTGTGCAGCCTGCACATTTTCGATCCCTAATCAATTAGATCATACAGAAATTAATTATAGTCCCATTCCATATAGAATATGAAACAGATAAACCCATTTAGTAGAAATACTTTACCTCTTTCTTTTAACTGACTCCTACACAGGTTCTAGTTTGCTGCAAACTAAAGATACCATTTGTAATATTGAATGACACATTGTAGAGCCAGCGAGCTAATCTTTGAAAACGGTATCATTCTGGCCTCTGAACAAAAAAGTGATGAATGGGTTCCTTAAAAACGGACATCATCCATTGTATTAATTACTGTAGAATGTGGAACAGACAGTCTCTAGAACAATTACAAAGAATAAATACTGAGAGAGAAGGCTAGAGAGATTATATCTAGGGAGTGCACAGGTTGGGTACTTAAATGGCATTAAAGCGTAAAATCATCCTTTCTGCCAGTTCAGAAAATTGCAGTACATTGCAGTCCAGTACATTCTCGGGCTGACAGGAGGGCCCAATCCACCACGCATGGGACTTGGTCCTCGCGCCAGCTGACGCAGGAGTCTTTCACGAGCTGTTGCCGTTAAACGTTTATAAGAAACGTTCCCTCCCTCTCTCTTCAGTTAATTTCTCTCCTGCGGAACAAGTCCAACGCGTTTCAGTCCCTCTCTCAGGATAATTGGAGAAAGAGACAGAAAAAGAGAAAGCATTTAATTTCTAACAGTAGGAAAGAAAGAAGAAAGCAATAATGGCGGAGGAAGTGAACCGTAGCGCCACGGAGTTGGGCTCGGTCACTCCGAAACAAAGTCCCAATCCAGAAGAACCGCCTCACGGCAGGCTTCGGACGAAGGAGCTGGAGGATCAATGCAGATAGGGAGCATCGTCTTTCGGAGAAAGCGTATCCAGATCTCCAGCGAATCCTCACATCTAGTGAGAGTGAGATGGACGAGACTAAGTTGGATAAAATGAAAAGACCCGTCGGAGTAAAAAACCCGCAGGAAGAAACAGAAAAGAAGGGTAAAAGCAAGGACTCGGTAAAAAAGGGTACAAAAGCCCACGCGGCTACTAAGCAACTCACTTTCAGAAGCGTCCGGCCGCCATCTTGGAAATACACACTCCGAGATCACGTGGAGAGGTTGTGCACACTTCAGGCACGGCGGCAGCCATTTTCATGTGGCCGCGCCTGCGCAGAACGCTGCAGAGAAAATTAAAGCGACAGCAGCAGAAATAGGCAGGGCTGTCACACCGCAGAGTGGGAAGCGGTGGAGCCGCGCCACCCGCATTCACCGGCTGACGGTGGGTCATGGAGCTTGGAGATGAGGCGATTCATTGAGGGATGGCTCATGAACGCGCCACAAAATAGAGCTGGCTCACAGCAGTTCCAGAACAGGTACGCTGGGGGGAGCAGCACATAAACAGACCTGGTCTGACTGACTCCGTCCGTTCCGACATTCAGTTAATGATTAAAGAAACAGTGTCATCCCAAATTCATGAAGTTATGGGGCCGTGTCTTTCCAGCACGTCCCACCTCTCCAAGGAGGTTGGTGGACAGGGCAGAGTATACCCACCACAGCTCAAGAGAACATTGCAAGAGGAGTCATGCCAAACTGCGGATCATTCAAATTATAACTCATATGACATTCATAGGGATAAAGAGAATCACATCGAACCCAGTCAAAAGAAAGAAGATAGACTATGACTGTACTTCTCAGTCGGCCATAGGAGCAAAGAACAATTCTAGAGGAAAGGGGGCAATACAAATGACACGGAACTATTCAGCGGAGGAGCACACTACAGGGAGTGACCTAAATTATATGGATGAGGACATAGAGGAAGAAGAAGCAGTAAGTGGTTTCAGAGAAAATGTTGTCTGAGGACGAGGAAGAGGAGCTCAGGATTCTAATAGAATGTTTGAACCAGAATCATTCAAAAGCCTACTTAAGAGGGTACTACAGACTTTAGGTCTGCACAATGATAGGGCAGATAGAGACAGTGAAACAAAGTCCGGAGCCTTTGTCCCCATCAGTGATAAGGAAGAAAAGAGAATAGAAATGTAGAGTTCCCTTCTGCCTGAACTTTTCAAAGAAATGATCATGGCAGAATGAAATACGCAGAGCAAAATCAGAAAGGGAGTAGCACAAACAAATAGGCTATATGCATTTAGGGAAGATGACGTTAAGTTGCTCAAGGTCCCTCCCGTGGACGGGCCCATTGGGGGTTTAGTGTCAGGTGCGATTATGCCCAAAGAGGAGGAGACACGCAGCTGAGGGAAATGGACGAGCGTAGAGCAGAGTCCTGCCTTCGTAAGGCGCATGAAGCAGCATCCAACATAATTAGAGCTTCCTCTGCAGCATCAATGGTGGCTAGAGCAGCGGTGCTTTGGTCTCAAGAGATTTTAGAGACTCATGATTTCTCAGAGAGAGAGAGATAAGGAAGGCTGTGGAGCGGTTGCAGAAAGCCCTGAAATACATTGCAGATGCAGGACTTGGATGAAGAAACAGTGTATGCAGCAAAAAACGTAAACCTGGTGACAACATACAGCCGTCACTATGGCTTAGACATTGGGATGCGGATCAGAAGTGAGAGAACGAATTTAGCTTCGTCCCTTATCAGGGTGAACTACTATTTGGCCCTAAGGCTTTAGAGAACATCTTAGTAGAGACTAAAGATAAGAAACAAGTAGTGCGACCCCTCAAAAAAGAAAGGGAGAAAGAAAAGGCTATAGGCACTCTAACTACTCCTTTCGAGGAAGTAGGAATTACGGCTACTCAGGAAAATACCCAGACTGCAGGTCGGGTAGATTAAGTGGAATAGACCAAGGCCACAAGGTACGAGGCAATACAGGGATAATAGGCAAGGTAAGGAGAAGGAGGAAGCTTGGGACGAATCCCAAGCGAGGAAAAGCAACAGTACTGACTAGAGAGGATGAAGGTAGGGGGAAGACTTCTGTCTGGAAGCAAGTGGGCAGAAATAGTTAACATCAAGTCGTGGGTGCTAAAGGTGGTAACGCAAGGCTACAAGATATATTTCCACACTGCTCCAAGAGACAGATATCTTCCTTCCCCAGAACCAAAGGATCAGGAGAAACACAAGGTAATGCTGCAGGAAGTCATACATCTTTTGAACATAGGGGCCATGAGGCAGATTGCCCACCAGAGCAGATGATGACAGGGGTATATTCTGTGTTTTTTGTGGTACCAAGCCGAACGGAAAACACAGGCCAGTATTAAATCTCAGGTATCTCAACAAATTCGTAGAATACAAAAAGTATTAAATGGAAACATTGCAATCCATAAAGGACAACTTGGAAATTGGAGATTATTTGGCATCAATCGATCTCAAAGAGGCATACTTACATATTCCCATGTGCATGGAAGACAGGAGATACCTGAGATTCAATTACAAAAACAGTCACTACCAGTTCAGAGCGTTCCGTTTCGGCCTAGCATCGGCACCACGGGTGTTCACCAAGGTGTTAATTCCCCTGATTGCATATCTCAGAACGCAGGGGGTACAACTGTTCTACCTAGACGACATCCTGGTAAAAGCAAGGTCAGAGGCCAGGTTACGACAGGATGTGCGGTTAACAATCAGAACTCTATTTTCAACTGACTTTACTCAACAAAGAAAAGAGTGTACTAACTCCGACAAGAGAACTAACACATTTAGGAGCCCATATAAGTACAGTAAAGGGCATGATGTTTACCTTCCACGGAAAGAGTCAAGACAGTAAAACAGGCAGCCCACAGGATAAGAAAAAACAAATCTATGGACATAATGCGATCTGGCACAGATACTGGGCACTTTGGTATCCACAACACAACTAGTTCAGTGGGCAAGCTACCATGTGAAGCCTCTACAGAGGTTGCTGATGTCACATCAGGCAGCAATTGCAAGGAAGAGACATTACACAGTAGAGATACCACGGCATGTTCGGTCAGACATGTGTTGGTGGCTGCAAACAAAGAACGTGGAATCGGGAGTTCCTTTCCAAGTGCAGAACATGGTGAACTTAACAACAGATGCCAGCCTGTACGGTTGGGGAGCACACTGCGAAGGTATGGCCATTCAGGGACAATGGACGGCAAGTCACAGTCACCGCAACATCAATTATCTGGAGTTGAAAGCCATTCGGCTAGCACTTCAGGGATGTGCCCATCTGGTCAAGGGGCGTCATGTATTAGTCTCAACGGACAACATGACAGCCAAAGCCTTCGTATGCAAGCAGGGAGGACTGCATTCGAGGCAACACTGGAACGAGGCAGATCGCCTATTCAAATGGGCAGAGACATATAAAGTCTATCACAGTGACACACCTGAGAGGCATCAAAAACCTCCAGGCGGACTACTTAAGCAGGAACTACTTACATCCGGGAGAATGGTCCCTCAATATGGATGTATTCCAGGAAGTCAACAACAATTTTGGACCATTACGGATAGATTTGTTTCGCTACGGCGCAGAACACAAAACTAAGAAGATATTTTCATTACCTGGAGACAGAGGTTCAGAAGCATACGATGCACTGTCGGTGTGTTGGCCTCCAGGAATGCATTACGCGTTCCCACCGATAAGGATTATACAAAAAGTGTTGGCAAAGATTCGCCAGGAAAAGGCTTCGGTGGTGCTGATAGCTCCATTTTGGCCAAGGAGGCCTTGGTTTTCAATGATACTGCGGATGTCCCAAGGGCAACCTTGGAGGTTACCGTGCAGGCCGGATTTGTTAATGCAGGGTCCGGTAAGTCATCCAGATCCTCAATGGCTGAAGCTAACAGCATGGACTTCAGCGGAGACATCTAGTGAATCAAGGCTACACCGAGAAGGTGGTAAACACCATTCTTGGGTCTAGGCGTGTGAATCCACCCAAAGGATTTATGAAAGGACATGGAAAACTTTCCAGTCCTGGTGTCAGGGAGGAGAATTTCATTGGAAGACATAGGGATTTCACAAATCTTAGATTTCTTAGGATGGAATCGACAAGGGCCTAAGGCCTAACACATTAAAAAGACAGGTGGCGGCACTATCAGCAGTCCTATCAGAGGGGCCTTTTTTCGTGAGCCACCCACATATAAAAAGGTTTCTGAGGGGGAGCAACCTTGCAATCTGGTCCAACAGTACACAGATTCCCTTCTTGGGACCTGAACCTGGTACTAAATGCGCTAACGGTACCACCATTTGAGCCGTTAAAGGAATCATCCCTAAGACTACTATCCTTTAAAACAGCATTTTTGTTGGCGATAACATCAGCAAGGAGGGTGTCAGAGCTGGCAGCGCTGTCAGTAAACGAAAATCTATGTGTATTTGACCATGACAAGCTAACGTTGAGGTTTGACCCAACATTCAAACCTACATGCTTTGTCATCACACCAGAAACAAGAGATACACCTACCAACATTCTGCCCAAAGCCGGTCCATAGTTAGAGAAGAAGTGGCATACTCTTGATGTTAGACGAGTAGTAAAGTTCTACATTAAGAAAACTAAAGAACTGAGAAAGACAGACGCACTGCTGATATCTTTCAAAGATAAAACATTGAGGCAGCGGGTCAGTAAAACAGTGATAGCGTCTTGGATCAAAACATGTATTTTCATTGGTTATGACTACGCCAAACAGCCTAGACCAGCGAACGTGTTAGGACATTCAACACGTTCCATGGCAACATCAGTGGCATACGATACCACGTGCTCCTTGGAAGAGGTTTGCGAGGCAGCAGGGTGGAAGGAAGTATCTACCTTTATTAGACATTACAAGTTGGATAAATACAAGTCAGCACGGCGGCTTTTCGGACGCAAGGTGCTAGGGCAGTATTGTAGTTAGTAAACCCACCCAGGAAACAGCTTGGGAATGTCCCATGCGTGGTGGATTGGTCTTCCTGTCAGCCCGAGAATGAGAAGTTGGTACTTGCGTGGGACGCTTCATCTGGGATGGTCCGCGAACAATCCACGCCCACCACTGGGTTGGAGGATAGGAGTTTCATACAACTGTCACGCTAGGAAAGTAACTAAGAGAGGGACAGGGAGTCGTTTCTTATAAACGTTTAACGGCAACAGCTCGTGAAAGACTCCTGCGTCAGCTGGCGCGAGGACCAAGTCCCATGCGTGGTGGATTGTTCCTCCTGTCATCCCAGAATGAGCGTTCACGTAAGTACCAACTTCTCATTTTCCCAGCAATAATCCTCTTTTAGTTAAATTGGGCTTACTCTCAGCTAAACAGGCTTAGAATTGCCTCCTTAGCCTTTTGTTTCAGGCTTAGATATCAAGGTCATTAGTGGTAACTTGGAGACTCTCTTTAAAAAAAATAACAAGGCATGTAGACAATTCTGTGCAGAAGGAAGTGGAATGCTGAAATTTATTATGGAATTTACATAACTTTGCTACTCACAGGGAATGCAAAGAAATAGAGAAGTAACTAAAGGGCTGATTTAAACTAGAAATCCTGCAATTTTATATTCCTAAGGACCACTAGGGAATTGTTACTTTTATTTTAAAGGTATGCAAGGAGAAGCAGATGCTGAGTGTAAGGCCTAGGGGAGGTTCATCATGGAATTGGGATTCTTAATCCTGTCTCCATAGCGCATATAAATCTGTTTGTCTCTAACAATGGTTGCTGTACACTTTATAGTTGTCATGGATTTAAATTGACTTGGTTATCAACGATAGGCTGAGGTGACAAAACATGAGTGAACCTGGCATTTAAATTATCTATGCACGCAAACATGCCAATGACTTGAAATGAGCCAAGCTACAGGCCCTGCATTTGTGAATGTTGCCTTCAGTATATGGTTCAAAAGAGCCACAGACTTAGCAGATAATTTACCAGTGCTTTAATGCACTGGTGAAACAGCATTCATTGGATGCAACAGAATATGCAGGCAGCGGGGAGGAATTTTCTCATCCGCCCCCGTCCAGATTTTATGTTGTGAAGTAGGTCAAGCAGAAAAAGCCAGCCATAAAATTGGGAAGACAACAATCACAGGAGGAAGCCTTATGTCAGATGGTGAAAGTGTGGCCTGAAGACTCCATGCAACCCCCAAAGCTATTTTTGAGGCTTTTGAAGCACCATAGCATCCCAATTACCCCCAGATCTCTTGTCAAGCAAAAAGGAAATATACAGGGCTGGATTTTGAACAGCCACATAAAATTCAGGCAATGAAGCTTTTGCCTCAAAGTCTTAAATCTTGTCATATTATAGAAGGAATGTCAGCTTAGCCCCCTGAAACCAGCACTTGGAATTACAGGTTCAGTCAGTATAAGTATGTTTAAATCCAGTGGTCAGATTAATATGACACTCCTCTATCAAAGTATGCTACCTACTAGATTCTTTTTATGCGTCTAGTAGCAACTCATACATCTCAACAAGTACCAAATGATCTACTGTGATGCTCAGGCTTTCTGGTGTGGAAGACCTGCAACTTTTTCTAACCAGTACCATAGTGGTGCTCATTGGCTATACCAATTTCTTTTCTGCCAGGGACCAGCAGCTAATGGCTTGCAGGCCAGCATCAGTCCATGGACCAGCACTTCAAGTGGTACTGGCCTGTTTCCAACAATCTTCTTGAATAGGGGAGAAAGAATCAGATACAGATGCAGCGACAGAAGCGGGCCAAAGAGGATACAGTCCTAATAATTCATGAAGTTAGATCTGCACAATTAAAGATACTCATATTTTCCATAAAATTAATTGCTATGGATCAGGTAAGAATCCTTCCTACACCACCCTGGAGTCACTTTCTTTCTTTTCTAGATTGCCTCAGACAATGCTACTTTTAAGACTTGCCTCCAGCAGAGTACAAAAGCCCTTTCTGCATTTAAAAATAAAATGGATGGGAGCATGGAGGTGATCCATATTTGCTCATCAAGTTTTTGACACACTTTGCTTAAAATGTGCTAGCTTGAAGCAAGCTCCATCTTTCAATCCAGAGAGAATGAGTATTTGAAGTATGTCTAAAAACCATACACCTAATCTTTAATTTAGATCAAGCATTTATTCAGACTGCAGTAACAGAACTTAAAATCCACTGCTGATTGGTCACGTTCCCCTTGAAAATGCTACATGGCTGTATTTCTGCATTTGCTTTTAGTGTGTATGCCAGACTCACGAGACACCCTCTGTAATTACATATATAAGTGGACAATGAGTGACAGCTGCCTCCATAGCTGTATCATGCTTCAAGTTCACATGAGAGAGCATACTGACTCTGCAAGCTTTGGGATTGCTCCTGACAGATGCTGTAATTTCATGCTTAGAGGTCCTAAAATTTCCAGTTCTTTTTTCAGCCTCAGTAAACCATCAAGATTATATAATTTGCTTTCTTAAATAGCTTTTAATGTTTCCCTAGAAAAACGTTGGGGTTTTTTGGATGTAAAAGAACATTTAAAAAAAACCTTCTAGTTCAGCTAACACTTGAAAATAAACAAAACATGAAATTTTATTCTCTCTGTGGTCTTACCTTGGTGATCTTGGCTGGACACTGCAGGAAATAAGAAGTGATAGTTCTAATTCTTCAGGGCAGTTTTGTTAGCCTGAGCAAAAGTTGATTCTACACGTCTAAATTCTCCTTCAAATATACTGATGTTGCTATACTGTAGTCAGTTACTTGAATAAGATAGATGGGCCTCCTTGCATTCTGCATTTTCAGCCCTTGTCAAGGTTTTTATAATGTGAACATGATATAGTAAGAGATAGGAATCACTGGTCAACATAGCCAATAGGGTGAGATTAGGGAAATTATATTCTAATGTCATATGGAGAACTTCATATTCTCCAGCTCTGTGACAGGGATTTGTAAATTCTCCGTGGTGCAAGAGAGACAGAGAGAGAAGTCCCTCCCGCTCCTCTTTTATTATACTAGTTTGAGATTATCCAACAATACTAGCAAGAGAATTAAGACCTGTCACACTGCGTAACTATACACTTTGTTGCTTCAGGCTATTGTAATGGCTTATAGCTTCAATGGCTTTAAAAGGAGATTGCAAATATTTCTGAGGGTCCCTGTTCAACAGCACCACCCACTGTCACTATAGAAGAGGGGTTACCCTAACAGGTGGGGGACTTTGAGGTCCACCCACAATGACATTCTTCTTTTCTTAGAATCTGGGGAATTACAGCTCAAGGGGCCTGTGAAAGGAGAGTAATGGCAGGATCTCTCACCTGTGTGTATCAGTACACACGTAGACAGGACTCCTGTTAAAAATGAAACAGAGTACTCAGAGAAATAACAAACACACAAGAAATCAGACACTCTCAAGAACCATACAAAGTTATCAGAAAGTGAGGCATGAAAGGTTAGAGAAAGAGAGATTGGGTAAAAAGGGTGATAGTTACCAATCCAGAAGGAGGAGGGTCAAAGCAGAGTGGCTCAGGCAGCGCCTGAGGGTAGCATGGTGGAATGGGAGTCTGGGGTACCTAGTGCAGTGTAATATGCCCAACATACTACAATTTGCTGGGGCTGAAGCTGACATTTATGTATTCTATTTCCTATCCTGAAGTGGAGTGCATAGAGAAAGCTGCAATTGCTTCTTCCTCGCGGTTGACAGAGGAGTCTAGAATGGGCTGATTGCCTTAACTCTAGGTGACGAAACATTGATGGAAGTCATGACAATCTCTTAATGTCTGGTCAGGTAGGGAGTTCAGGGAGAATTTCTGATACACTGTGGTCTCTGATTGTTTCACCTAGGCAGTTTCACTTTCTATTGTATTTGGGTGTGCACATAGGCTGAAGTCTTGAAAGGATTATTACAAACTCATTAGCATTGGGTTTTCCTGCCTAATCCTCTCTGAACTTAAATGTTTTCAAATGTATTTACCAGCCATAAATATGTTCAGTTATGAAAATGGCACATTCCACAGAGTAGAGTTGTAGAGTATGGTAACGGGGGAGGTACACCTGTACCTCAGTTAACAAAGCCTCTGACAAAGAAGCTCCTTTTTACAAAGTCATTTTTTGCCAGTCCCACCTTTTCCTTCTTTGTCCTTTGTGTAGCTGGAATTATTGGTTGGCTGGTCGGTTGGTTATTTTTAGTAGGATTGGCATTGGGAGGGTGGTGAAGGAGCGCTGGAGAAACACATTGTAAGTGTCACAGTGTCCAGCAGCATATCTGTAGTGAACAGTGAAAAAAAAACCCTCTTGGGATAAGAAGGAGCAGAATTCTACTCAAGGGGATTCTGTTGTGGCCATGTGGTCCTGACTACAATAGGCAAGTTAAGCAACAGCTGCCTCTGGGATTGCTTGCTGAGCATGTGTGAACAGCAAAACAGGAGAGGGAAAACAGATAAGCCTACTGCACCAGCTCACTCCAACATGTTTTCAAAAAAGCATAAATCTATACATTTGGCTGGGAGCCAGTGCAGCGTAGTGGTTTGAATTGGAAACAACTTGGAGGAACACCATCACAACAGCAATACATTTGGCCACCAAAATGAAAATTGTAAGAAAGATGGAGGACAATGAAACAATAAACAAATAAATATAATCCCTGGTCACAACTTAAGGTAAACTCTAAACCTCTTGTTCACATTTTTTCCCATTGATCCGTCAGTATACTATGACCCACATGTCATGCCCATTTAGTCATAGTCTTTTACTTGTTCATCCTCTGTCTTCATTCAACAGTAATCTAACTTTTAGCTATTAAATGTTCATCAATGCACAATCATTCAAGCTCTGATTTTGTTATTTCAAAACCAAATAAATTTTTATCTATCTTAAAACATTCTATAAGCAAACCATTGAATAACTTTCTTGAGCCAATTCCTCACTTGTTTTAATTTGATATTGCCCTTTTTCAAACAATAGCAAATCTCTCTGTTATCCATTTAACAGTTATTACCCTCCTAAATAAGACTTCACATGGGGAATTTCATAAGGGTGTTTTAACACTGTCTTGTTTTCTGTTTGTTCCAAACTCTCAGGATGGCACATCTGACATGATTATTAAGATCAACATTAGCCTTATCTTACCACAAAAGTCCATACCAACCAAATCTCAAAACAAATCACTCTAATTGGAGAGGCCTTTCCCTTTTCAAGGTGGTCCAATCTTTCAACCAAACTTAACAAGCAAAAAATATAATTTCAGATTGGGAAGCTCAAGACCTCCTTTTTGTCTTGCATCCTACAGAATCTTGAATTTAATTCTTGGTTCCTTCCCTTGCTGCATAAATTTAGAAATATCTTTGTGGTATTGTTTAAATGGCACATCATTATTCACTACAGGTTTTCAACAGAAATATTTTTTATAACTGGCCCAACAAGTAAAGGTTCAGTTTAGATCACTTTGTAATCTTGCTTAATCTCATTCCATATTTTAACATAATAATTTTGAAACAGCATTGAATTTTTGTTCTCAATAGTAACACCTAAGTATTTCAGTTTCCTAACAACTTTTGAATCCTGTTTTCTCCATCAAAAGGATTCGTTCTTTTGTCTGAGGTTAGCTGGCCTGCTGTGTCTTGATTTGGACATGTTAAGGCAACGGCTCCAACATGTAATTGCTTATAACACAACTTTTATTAGAAAAGTTATACATAACAGCAACTATTTTCAAGAATATTAACCTTGAAAAGCAACAAAAACAGACTAAAACTTTAACAAGAAACTAATGACTCCCTCTATATTTAAACATTCAAGTTATCTACAATGTCTCTTTGTACAAAGGGAAAAATTATGGTTGTACAGGCACATCATGTCAAAAATAAAGCTGCAGTAACTATTTTATACAATTAACTTTCTTGAGGATTATTAAAACATGTTGCAAATTTTAAAACATTCACATAATTTTACACTTGGGTATACACTGAAATCTCAGTCCCAGAAGAGAAAAATTTCACAAAAGTGCCAACATTTAAAATCAGATCCTTTAGTCATTTTACTCTAAAATGTTGACATATCTTCATCAACATATTCACATGATTTCGGGTATGGCCTGGTCATAATAATAAAGCCTTTATTCTTAAAAAATAGTAAAACCAAATTGCAGGCCATTTGAAAAGCTATTCAGTGTTCCATAAGTGTGCATTATTGGAAAATACACTGTTACAAAAGCTGCAAAAGTCTCTGGAGATCTATTATTACACAACAAGATTATGTTTGATAAATGCAAGCTTACCTGCCTCTAAATATACATCTGTAGTTTGCTGTCATTTTAGGCCCATGAAGTTCCACATTTGTTTTTAGATATATAACTTTGCTCAGACTTTGAGACTGATCTAGCTACTAGATTAACTAAATCAAATTGCTTGTTATCTGCAAGTATGACATTTCTACAAGGCCTTAAAGAAATCATATATGCTCAAGAAATTTTAATCTAACAAGGAAGAAAAGCCTACTGGTTTCTAGCAGAACTATCCTGTCCTTACAACTATCTGTCAATGGAAATGGGCAACAGTGAACAGGAATGTAGTATTAAATACCAAAAACGTTTTGTCTCTTGCACTTAAAATTTTTCATAAAGACAGTATTTTTCCAAAGACAGCCATTTAAATTTATTCCCAGAGCTGCTTAGATCCTATTCTAGATATACCATGGCACAGCAAACACTCCTGCCAGGCACTAACATTCATATTGGCAGCTCCAAGAGCACCATCAGAAGCAGGAAGATAAACACTGAAAGACATCTGGGGCAGTAAGAATTCACTACCTTGGGGGGGGCAAAAGAGAGCACATTTTAGACATGTTTGGCAAAAACAGTAATCAGACAGTAGGTTGGCTATTTTGGGTCTTCTGGAGTTGATTAAAATAGCATTCTAGTTTATTAAGCTGATAATTGTAAAACAATTTATTAACCATAGTTACATGCACCAATATTGCACACATCTGTTCTGAATTGTTTAAAAAACACTCTTTATAAGGTCCTTGAGTCACTTTCTTTTATCACTGCAACTGGAGCTCAAGTCACCCAGTGCAGAAGTTGCTAGAAATGCAAAAGTGGTAAAATGTAATAGAAAAACTTCAAAACACAAAAGTCAATGACTGTACAGACAATGAAATCTAGATTTATTCTTCTGTGGGCCCTACACATAAGACAGTGTGTAAGCACTAACAATGCTACCTATACAGTAACCTGAACATTCAAATAATATGGAATCTGGGACCAGGAGTTGCAATGATGTCACTGTATGGTTCTTCCTGTGTCAGCTCTATGGCTTGCTGTTTTTTAAGTACCAAGAAACTGTAGAATTTTGCTGCTGCTTGCTTGCGGTTTGTGTTCTTACACAACTCAAGCAAACTGATGGATTCTGCTCCAGTCTTGGCAAGCGCTCTCTGAAAACACAGAAAATGATTAGCAGCCCTTCTAAGTTGATTATGAATACCTATGCATATGAACTAACCACAAGTGAACTTAATGGTTTGTCATTAGCAAGATCCCTTGCCATTCTGGGACACCTGAAAAGGGTGAAGGCTCAAGTCCTGAAAACTGCACCTCTCTTTCAATTCACAGTACTTCCTCCCCACTGCCAAAGCTTGCAACTGAAGACACGGGCAGGGATTTGCTCTGTGATTCATGCTGGGCCTTGGATGTGCAGAGCATTTCCAGAATGGAAAGTGATACTACAGTCAAAACTCCACCTACAACTCCAGCTGTGTACTGATACTTGGAACCATTCTTGGCAGGTTGCTACACCAGCCAAGATGAGGGGATCCTTAATTAGGACAGAAGCCAAAATGTGATCAGATAAGAGCAAAAGCAAAGCAGGAGGAAAACAAATGACCAATTTATCTCAAGTAGGGAATGAAACATACAAATCTTTGTGTGTGTCGGGTTGCCTGTTGAATTACAGCAACCCTATGAATTTCAAAGGGTTTTCTTAGGCAAGGAATGCTCAGGGGTGGGTTGGCAGTTCCGTCACCCGAAATACAGCCTACAGCAGCTGGTATTTGTTGATGGGCTCCCATCCAAGCACCATATAGGGCTGATCCTGCTTAGCTTCCAAGATGAGACAGGTCTGGTGCCTCTGCAGTATTTAGGCCCTCTATAATAATCTTTGTACATGTATTTTAAAAATCGCCTCCTTACATACAGAAGAATTAGCATATCCAACAATCCAAAGCAGGCTGCATTGAAATATTTTGATATTACATCTGGAACTGATCAAGAAAGTATCTGCTTCATAAGAAGCCTTTTAGAGCATTAGAGCTTGAAAAAAAAGCAGTGTAAACTACAAGATGACAAAGCCTCTACCTAAAAAGTTGGAGGAGTCAGTATTTCTAAATTAGGAGCTATCAGCAGCTATTACAAGAGAACCAAGGGAGTGGGCAGCTGCCTTGATGCTCCACTAGTGCAATTTCAGGAAGTATCTACCAAGATTTCAGACACTGTTTTCATACAAGAAAAAAAAATCCATACCTGAAGACCATGAAGCATTTGTTGAGTTCTCTTGTTCCATCGTCTTTCTTCCTGATCCTGGTCGCCTCCTGTACCATCTTCCTCCTGCAACCAATCACATTTCAGAACAGGTTCAAACAAACAAAATTATCTTCCACCAATAGCCAAAGTATAGAGCAAGGCTGATTCAATTTAAACGCTGTGCCATCTTTTCCACACAGAAGGTGAGAAGTGGTTCTTGTTCAAACAGAATCTCCACTAGCATGTTGCAAGGACTTAGTGAACACAAAGAATAGATGCATATGTGAAAACCTGGACAAACTCTAAGTTTCATGGGCCCACACCAACCACTGCTTCTTGTGTGCATTCTTAGGTAAGTCACATTCTCAGTCTCGATTCCTTCCATCAGGAAATTTTAAAAAGTGATTCAGGATTATCATGAAGAGTATAAAAGCACTTCCCAAAGTGCGTTATGTACCTTAACAGTAGATATGAACAGGAAAGGGAGCAGATTTACATTTTACAAATCAGTATTCCAATTGGATAGCATACAAATGTCTTCCTCTATCTCATGGGAAAAATAACCCCAATTCTGCTGGCAAAATAGGAATACCTTAAGCAGCAATCATCCAAGTACTGTTGACCATCTTTACATTTGATTTCCTCTGAATGCAATTGTTACTAACAACCTTCTGGCCTTTAGCTCAGAGCTTCTGTATTGTACGCAGTAACACTTGAACATAGCTCCAAAGGCAATCCCAGTCTTTCAAGCATATACTGAGAAACGCATATGGTATTTGCTGGTGTATAAGACTCACTTTTTTCCCCTGAAAAATACTGTTTGAAAATGGGGTGTGTCTTGTACTCTAGCAAATAGTATTTGCCAGCGTATAAATGGGGTATGTCTTATACATGGGTGTCTTATACGCCAGTAAATACAGTACTCCAAGACCTTGAAATATACAAAAATCAGTGCTCAAAAGATCTGAAAAATCCTTGAATCTAACATTCTTTTCCATAAAATCACACCTGCATTTTCTATGAGAATGCAACATGTTTTAAGGATGTGTATATCCTTAAAGCATTGCCGGTTCTTTTTCTGTAGGCATAAAAGGAATAACTAACTGCCTCAACATTTTAAAACATATAGCACAAGTACAGCCAGTAATAAATCTATTGACAGTTTCAGAAAGGCGTGCACAGCATCAATATCTATATCTATCTATACGCGCATGCACACACATTTTGCAAAGCCTAGGCCCATTTCTTTTGAAGTTTTTTTAACCACCACTAAAATTATGTAAGAAACTGTATTGAAGAGCAAAACAGATGAACTAACAGAAAATTCACCGCGACAGTGATGTTTCAGAGCACTATGCTTTGATACCCTGACCTATCGTACCAAATTTTTCTATGTTGAAAACTGTTCTTAATGTATTTGCCTTATTATATTGTCTACTTTTTATTATATTGTTTGAGGACAAGCAAATTCCCTTGATATGAGTTCCTGATGTACTTTCAATATTCTAAAAGGATAAGCAGTGCAATCAGTGTGTTTCAGCCATGAATAGGGTGAGATCAGTGGTAAGGTTTAATAGGAAAGGAACTAAAAATACAACTGCTAATACTGTAATGCCCTTATATAAATCACAACATATCATGTAAGTTGCCTACTGTGCTGTTGCGTTGTTGCCTTCCTCATGGGCTTCTAATCTGTCACTGTGGAAAAAGGAAGCTGGACTAGACAGGTCTTGCATCTACACCACACAGGGCTCTTATCTAGTTACGTGCTTACTCATAAATAAGCCCCACTGTGGGCAAAAATGACTTAATCTCAAGCACATATTTACAAGATTATAGCCTAAGTTAGTTTCTAACTCTTTAAACATCTTATTTTTACATTACTAGTGCCCAGGTTTAACTCCTGTTTCATATTTAAGGTATTAACTTGCAAATGAGAGACTCCCGGATTTTTCTGGTCTGGTAACTACAAACCAGGAGGCATACCTCCTGCTATACTCTACAATAAAAACAAGTGAACATATCTGCAATTGGTGAACAGTGGGAAGGGACCAAGAGAGAATGAAGGAGATATCTGGTCCTTCCACAGAGGCAGTAACTGCAACAGATCTGAAGGGTTCAAACAAAATATCTGAAAAAGCAACCTGAAAATTGCTCAACTGAGAGGTCATCAGATCATGCATGATACCTCCAACTGAATATACAGTTTTTTTAGTTTAAGTATCTTATGCATCTGGAAAAGCAACACAGAAAAGTTTAAAATTAATCCAGGTTCTGTTTCTACATGCTTAATCATAAAATGCAAACAAACTGCTCATTATGCAATATTTTTGGAACAAACACATCAAAACAGGAAACACAACAAAAGTGTCTCAGTTCTTACCTCCTCCTCTTCCTCCTCCTCCTTTTCTTTTTCTTTTTCCTTTTCTTTTTCAGGCAACAGTTCCAATTCTGGAATCAGCTGACAGATGTTTTGAGGCTCTTCTGGAGGCAATTCCACTGGTGGCATTTCTATCTGTTGCAATGGTTGAGTCTAAGGATACAGAGAGATATTAATACCTGAATTTAAGTAAGCAGTAGCACCAATGCCAGACATGATAACATTTTAATTAGAAATTTTGTTTTTCAAAAGCTTTATACAGTCTTGCACGGGATTGCACTGAAGTCTGATAACATGTGGCCCCATTTGTTAAAAAAAAACTCCTATTCTAAGGACTTTGTTTTTAAATTTCCCCAATAACTAGTCTGCTATTGAGATTACTTTTGTGGAAAGTTAACTTGAATTACTGCCAAGCATAGCAGAGAGAGAAACAGTGGTACACAATTAACATCCATGAAACAATCCAGTGTACTGCTACAATACCTAATCTGTTAGACAAGCTGACATATGCCGCCATTCTCTAGAGCACTGGAGCATGAGTTTACGAGCTGAATCTACAAAGTTGCTATGCAGTAAAGAGAATGGATGTTCGAATCCAGGTACTCATCTTCTCAGTAACACTGTGACAGGAAAAGGATTAATTTTACATTTTATGAATCATAATCTATTATTTGGTGAAGATAAAACTTTGTTTTCCAAAGCTTTTGGGATTTTAGTTTAATACTGTTTTATAATCTTGTACGTTTTGGTTATATGTACTTGTCACTGTGCCTTATATTTTAGTTGTGTAACTAACTGTGTAAGTGCTACTTTTGCCATAAGCCCTAATCACCCACAGCCTTGCATATTTTACAAGCCCTTTCTTCTTCATATTTCAATCTTTGTGTGCTTAATGCAGAGACTTATCACACAGAGTAGTTATATATCAAATTTGTTGACAAATACAAGTCAAGAACACATTCTGTCACTCACAGGTAGTACAGGTTCTGGTTCTACTTGTGCAGCCTTTCGCTTTACACTAGTCTGAGGTGGTGGTGGTGGCATGACAGATTCATCGAGGTTGGTCCTGCTGCCTTCCATCATGGATTCCTGAAGACGACTTGGCTCTTCCAAGATAGGTTCATCTATAACATGAAAGGATCAATGAGTGGACTTGTTAAGAATGTACATCCCTCTTTGTAATGATATTGTAATTGCCACATGTTGCTGGCAGGGGGACATACACCTATCTTTTCATTGTCAGCACGCTGCTTTTTGCCTAAACACAGAATGCACTGAGATACACAAAGCATTTACAGGTTTTGAGCATGAAATTACCTACTTTTTAAAAGCAATTACTGAAATCTTTAAAATTTAAGGCACTAAAGAAACACAAACCGATAACATTGCGCTGTTGTTCTTCTCTGGGCACTTCTGGATTCTCAAAGTCTTTAAGAAACTCATCCAAGTTATCAGCTTCCCCTCCCTTCCTCCTCTTTCTGAGATCTTCTGGTACAAGAGGTGTAAGACAGCGAGTGAAAAGCTACAAAAAACAAAAACAAACAACAAGCAATAGAACAAGTTATATGCACAGTTGAAAAAACAGCCTAAGGCACCTGGGGTGGTTCAGTATTAGATCACAAGGCCATTGTATAAAAATTAGTTTAAATGAATTACTTTAAATAAAGACATACACATATGATATCACTGATAACTTATATTATCTCCTATGGATGTTATGTTACTATGTGTTTTAAGGAAGGGACAACCAGCATGGTTTAGTAGTCTGAGTGTTGGACTATCACTCTGGAAACCCCGCTCGGCCATGGAAACCAACTGGGCATCCTTGGGCAAATTACACTCTTGCAGACTCACAGCAAAGGAAAGGCAACTCCCCTCTGAGCAAATCTTGCCAAGAAAATGCCGTAATAGGTTCACCTTAGTGTCACTGTAAGTTTGAAATGGCTTGACACACAACAATTTAAGGAAAGAATATAACACTTACTCTATGCAAGGATCTCTTCCCCATGTTTAGTGCTAAACTAAATGCAAGGACATGACTAGCAGTAAGCCTCTCAAACATATTGCTGCATGCTTGGCAGCTTCCTTGACTGCCACATATTGAGGTCAAATCTGTACAGGGCTCTGGACCTGCATTTGATTGAATATGGTTACAGAACTCTAGTGATGAGTGGCAAATGCCCAGAAAGGGCTTCTGGTTAAAGGATCTCCTATTTATGCAATTAATTGTTCATTTTAAAGTAATGTTCAGTTCACCTTCAGAAGTCTGTTATTCCACAGAGGCTGAGCAGGAAGAGAGAAAAGTTTTTCAACACCTCCAGTTTCTTTCCACATCATTAACTTCTTAGTAGGAGGTGCCAAATCCAGCGTAGTGACAATATCAGAATAGTCACTTAGTTGAGCTCTGATAGTCTTGCTGTCCAGTTCCTTAACACTGTCCACAATCAACTTTCTCTTCCTCTTTGCCTTTGTTTCCTTAACTAGTTGGAGATTAAAAAAGAACCATTAGAGCTCCTGGAAACAAGAAAGGTAGTCAGTTAGAATGAAATTACAACATTAACAATTTAAGTATTCATTTTAGGATTTCAACAGCAGCAGACCCACTGAATCAACTGCTGAAAGAGAGTCAACAATGATGTAAATCCCACTGCTCCTATAACTCAGTATGTTAATCTAACTGGAACCAACAACAGGATTCAGACATCACATATATGCCTTCAATTAAAACACACACACACAGCTTGAATTACAAATTGCCATGACTGAGTGCTGTATGTACGCAAGCAGTGTCAGACTGGCTTAATAAAGTTTACGAGCCAAGCTGTAGCAAGGGCATAGCATACTATATACTCATAATAACAAATGCAGACAATTATTTTCTCTTAGTAATCCAAAGCCTTAAAAGAGAATGGCCAGCCCTAGGAACCAAAATAAAGGTGTTCAGTGTCATTCAGAATTTGTCAGCATGTTGTAGTGGCCTGAATGTTGGGACTATGGTCCTGAAGACCAGGGTTCAAATCTCTGCTCAGCCATGGAAACTCACTCAGCAACCTTGGGCAAGTCACACTTCATCAGAGAAAGGCAAAGGCAAACCCCTTATGAACAAAAATCTTGTTAAGAAAACCCAATGATAGATTCGCCTTAGGACTGCCATAAATTGGAAACGACTTGAAGGCACACAAAAACCACAAGAACAAAGAACTGAGTATGAAGAAAGACCTGTGAAAAGTTAAATTAAAATTTATTGAGTTCCTCTCTTTCACAGTCAATAAGTTCAAGATTTTTCTAGCATAAATACTCTCATGCATAAATTAAGCTTACTTATTTACCAGTTATATCAATAGGCTCTAAAGCAAATGCTTCTTCTTCATTTGGAACCAGTGTTGTCTGATCAGTCATAGTTGGCAGTGGCTCAACTGGATCTACTGAATCTGGGCTATCTGGTCCACCCACTGTGAATCAAAGAGTTAAAAAGTAACTTTTCCAGTAAACAGTGATAGCCAAAATGGTAAATACAAATGACGTTCTCCAACCCCCACCCCCCAAAAAACCCCAAACGATGTGCTCCTTCTGAAGATTCCAGGATCTCCAATCCATTGCCTTCTGTGGCTCCTTCCCAACCTACAAGCATCAGCTAGGATTCTGTGCTCACTGAACACCCCCAGTCTTCACTGGACTGTCCTAATTTCTTCCTTCTGGGCTACATTAAGTTGCTTGGTTTTCACTGCTTATGTCTGTGGACAGTTCTCTAATCTACCCAACATTTCTAAATATGTTCTCAGTGTGAAGCAAGTACTGACTTATTTAGAAAATTAAAAAAAGTTTTGCATGTTTTTTGTATACCTGTGCACCTTCTTTCCTTCCTATTTCACTGGGTTTTTTAAAGCATTTTTACAAACCTTGGAGTTATTCAAGTCAGCCACAATATCTCTCTTGTGGTACTCATACATATAAGCACAAGTGAAAATGTATGAAAGTTCATATATCTATACATATCTTCCAGCCCTCATGAACAAATCATTCTCACAATGACAATTTGAATTTACACACACCATTCATTGTATTTTCACAAAGTGCTTAAGACAGATGATAGGAGAGGGAGGGAACCTGGAGCTAAAGTGATGACAAATAAACCAAGCAACAGAGCTGCTTTCCCTCCACATGCACAGGTTTGATCTTCGCAAATTTGATTATTCTCAAGGTACGTGCTTGCCTTCCCACCAACACTCTCCTCCTCTTTGCTCCTATCCTTCTCCTCTGGGAGGAATTTCAAGATGGTGACTGGAAGTAGCTAGAACGCCAGAACACAGCGTTCTATTCTTCTCTCTCTGAGGGCAGAGTACTGATAACCCTTTTTCTTCCCCCTGGTAGCACTGAGCCAGAGGCAAGGAAATGGGAGGGGAAGCTCTGGAGGAGAATGGCATGAGGATCATGGGGGGGGATTATTCACGGTTTTTCCACTTTCACAAGCGTTCTGCACCCTGAACTCTTGCAAATGTGGAGGGGCCACTGTACATTCAAGAAAGGTATTCCTCATTAGTTGTCAGCATCAGAAATATGCGGTGAAATTTTTTCTACAGAACATCTTTTTGAAGCTATATTTTTCCATCGAAAGTCCACAGTTGTCTGGCCTATTATACTGAAATCAATACAGAATTAAGTTCTAGTTATTCTTTTAAGGATACATGCATTGTCAAACTTTAGTTTCACATACATCTCTTAGTGAAATAAAATGTTGAACTAGTTATACTGAATCATTCTTCCCAACTTGAAACAGAACTCCTAAGTGGTGCCAAGAGTGAGTGAAGCTGAAGGTACTATTGTTAAAACCATAGCAAACCAAAGTCAAGCTAATGATAGGTAGCAATCTTATAAAATGCTGGTTATTTTCAGGTAAGGTCATTTAAAGAAAATATATGCTATTTTCTTTATATTACTGCAACTACTCCAATAAAATAAATTCCATATAAAGTTGTGAATGTGTTTCTCTACAATATTTAAATCAAATGTGCTAAGCCATGTAACATTATTTAGCATACTGGATTTTTTTTTATGGAAAACTTTCCAGATCTAGTTTTACGAGAAAACCTAAATAACTGCTTACCATTCGTTTTTCAGCTGAGTGACGGAAAGAGAGAAAGGAGCGAACTTTTTCTGCTTAGAAGAATATTTTCTTTGAGTGTTCAGGCATTCATTCATTATTGCTAACAAGAAGTCTTAACAGTTACTCAGGAATTACTCTGGCTTTTTCTTATTTTTTTTTTCAAAAAAAATGAAAAAAAAAGTTCTGTTATACTTAATAATCACAGCAAGAATGGTGTTTGCGAAATCATGGAAATCAACAGCAATTCCAGATATAGAGCAATGGACTCAAAAAATAGCGGAGCATAAACAATTTGATCTGTTTTCGCTCAGGTTGAAGGGGAAACAAATGGAACAAGTTGAAAATGATTGGAATTTGGTAACATTATATATGAAGGAACACGGGTATTGGCTTTAAAAGGTTATAGAGAATACTAGAGAGTAAAATATAATGACATGGGTGTAAATATATAGGAGAAATTGTAATCAATCTCTAGATTTCTTCCTTTCTTGGTTGGTTAAAATATCGTATATATGTTTAGATAGACTGAAACTATTTAAGTGTGTAGACGTATTTAATAAGGGGAAAAGACAAGAAAGGACTGAAGAATATGGTGAGGAAAAGCAAAGTCAATCTATGTTTTTTCAGAAAGAGAGTTCAGAGTAGATAATATTGATATAAATTCAAACCTATAATTTATTTGAATGGGGGAGTTTCTGGTACAATTAAAATGATATAAGAAGCGACTCTTGGTAGTGGCAAGGAAGTCAGGGTAGTGTAAAAGATATAAAGTATGGTAAAAGGAGTGAGATAAATATTAAGTTAATCTTGCTTAATATTCTTTTCACACTACCTAAATGTAAATATGTATAACTGTGTATATAAAAATAACATCTAAGTGCATAATATGTAATATTTGATGAAGATTTTATTAATGTATATGGATAATAAAAAGAAATTTTTTAAAAAAAGGAATTACTCTGGCTTTTTTATTTCTTTAGCCAATCAAATGAAAATTTGATCTCTCAGCTCAATCAGTACCCCAACGACCAAAGTCAAAATCTAAATGCCAAAACAGAAATACAGCAGCTTTTTGTTTAAAACGCTACCAGCAGACTGCTGGCTTCTGTAAAAACACCTTTAGTACATAATATATAGTGGCCATGTGTAACTCCCAGGATATTTTTTTTTTAAGATTAGTGACAATCTTACTTCACCTCCTTAGTTTTGAATGTGTAACTAAGTAATATCTCCTGACCTGACCCTCTAAACGTACCTTAACAGCCAACAGCCACATCAAGTGACTGAGGTCTGTTCAGCGAGTGATTGGGATGCAGCAAGGTAATATTTTCCAAAAATTGCCACTGGTGTCCCACTTCTGATTTGTCACACCCTTTGCTGCTGGCAAAAAAGGGCTGTATATGTCATCTGGCTGTATCCAAATCACCAAGTGAACAGACCTTCACTTCAATGCAGCTGCTAGCTCTTTAGGTAGGTTGTGGGGAGGTCATTTATGACTGTGAATATGTAGTCTTATTGAATATGGAGCACTTAAGGACCCATAACTTGGTTTATGAATCCATAACTGCAATATAGGATGCCAACCACTGTTGCTTGCTGCTGAAGTTTGGCAATGAACCTCTGAACATACTATAGTAAATGCAAAAGAAGGTAAAGGCTACATTTTCATTCACTGTCCCATTGACTACAGTGCATTTCGTTGGTAACATCATTTTCACTGCTCATATTAAAGTCAATTTAAATACAGTTTATGTAAAATGTAATAATAATTTAGGAAGTACAGTCAGTCCTCCAAACTTGCAGATTTCACTTTCACAGATTTGACTATTCAGGAGTTACTCCAACTCTTGCCTCCCACCATCTCAAGTGCTTCTTTTCCAAGGGAACCTTCTTTCTTAACAGCTCCAACAAAGCCACACAGCCATTTAATACTCCCACCTACAGTCCTCCTCCACCAATCAACAGCCTGGCCAGTCAAGGATGGCTCACAGCCCAATTTCTCAGCACCACAAACCCTCTCCCGGTGCCCCCATCAATAAAGGAGATGGGTAAGAGAGGAAGTAAAAGACTATTATGCTGATACCTCCCTCCCATCCCTCACCTGGTTTGGATTTTGCATGCTGGCTGCCTGCTGTACCCACCATGCTTTGGTCTCTTCCCTGCACACGCACACACACACTTTTAGATATTAACAGTTTTTAAACTTTTGTGGGGGTCCTGTGCCCCTAATCCTAGCAAATGTGGAAGGCCAACTATAGATGCTGGAGGGATTCTGCAAATAAAGAGTGGAGGGGACTTCATTAATAATAAAATTAATTTTGTTGAATGCCAATAGATCAAGTTGGAATGATTTTGTTAGTAGTTAGGTAAATGTTTATTTATAATTACATTTAAATATAAAGATAAAATATAAATGAATAAGCAGTTCTAGATTTTTTTTCCATTTAAGAAGACTGCTTACCTCTTTGTCTTCAGCCACAATCCCAGGAGATCTGGTCCCTCAACATTTGCCCACTCTTCTAGTGCCACAGGAAGTTGCCAACCCCAATACAATACACCTTTAGACACTCTCAGCAATATGGCTTTGCAGTACTGGCTATATCATTCACAGCACCTCTTTTCTGTGTTCAAAGAGAACAGATTCAGTTCTTACTTGAGACATTATCATCATCATCCATCTCATCCTGGGGAGGTTGCTCAGGCATCATCACTCCTCCTTCTGAAAGGGCTGGTGGATCATCAAATATGCCTCCTCCATTGTTGCTGAGAAGTTTGTCATCTGAAATGACAACTTAGGAAAGTTAGGGCCAGAGACAATATAAGAATATGACATATCAAAGTGTAATACTGTCCTTGTTATTATAATATTAGAAATAAAAAGTTTGTGATTTTTTTGTGATTGCCACACCTTGTCAAAACTCATGTGCTTCAGTTTATTTAGCCAGGTATGCCTATCATCCCTGCAGGGCAGAAAGACTGCCTTTCATTAAAGCATTTTCATGCTATAGTAAGAAAATGGAAGTTTTAACTTCACTATCCAATAGAGACAATCATTATTAGGAACTAGAATAAAAGCAAAATCCTTCAGTACTATAAAGACAAAGCTTCACTAGACAAAACTGATGAAAGTTATTTTATTTTACTTTATTCAGTTCCTTTAAGTTTTGATCTTAAGATTCTATGGAATATGGAAAGTGCCTTATATAAAGTTACATTGGCCAGTTAACTGAGTCTCACTGATGCTGATTGGCACTTATCCAGGGTTTCAGACAGGCATCTTTCCCATCACCTACTATTTGATCTTCTTAACTAGAATTACTCCAGATGCATCCTAGAACTCTAAACAAGCAGCATGAGATATGTAAAACCACTTTTTGAGCATCAGGGAATCTTATATCTGGGATGGATGGACAAACAGTCTGATCTGGTAGAAATTATCTGGCACTGCAAACCAGTATGCTCCACCCCTACACTGAAGTCCATCCCAGTAACAAAAGCTATTTTACTTCTATTCAGCATCCACTTTAAAAAAGGTAGCCAACTTGAAGCCATGTGTATATCTGTATGGTGTAATAATAAATAATGGTCATGGGAGCAGTCTGATTCTCTGTTTGACTTTAAAAAAATGAAGTTGAGACCACTGTTATGAGTCGGAAGAAGAAAGGGGTGCAATCAAACATTAACATTTGATAGCCACATGCAAGAGTTTTAAAATACTGAGTTTTATCATCAGAGTCTACATTTAGCCTAAGCAGAAAACAATTCTGTGTATTTGTAATCAGAGGTGTGGGGAAGGACAGTATTTCAGATTTCTCCCTCAAGTTGTAGCCTGACAACACACCTAGTTCCATTCCTAAGGATCTACATTTGTCAGGGAATGAGGAGGAAAAAGGTTACAATGGGAAGGAAAGCACAATTTTTCTAAGCACAGTTTCATTACAGGCTTACTGGATCCCAGCCTGGATCCAGCTATCTCCTAAACTAGCAACTCTGCTAAAAAAAATGAGAATATAATCAAAGCAAAGAATGCCACTTCTGACTCAAACTGCACACATCCTTGTGCAGACAGGTAGCTACTCAGAAGCTAAACATTTTTTTTTCGTATCCACACCTCATTTCAAACCCCAAAATTTGTACCTTGAAAAGTAAACTATTATAGTTAAAACAACTAACATTAAATTAATCTCAATAGTCTGAAGAAATTTCAAAAACACTTCCCTATCTATACCTTTGACAAAAGACCAACTTTTCAATATATCATATCAAGGCTTGAGCTGAAGAGCAATGTTTATAAAGTATTTAAGCAGGCTTTAGATATTCCCTTTAAAGCCACGTGCATGAAAGAATGGATGCTTTAAGTGAAGAAAAATATAAATTGACAAAATACCCAGGATCCCACCATCGTTTCCCTCTCCAAAATTGTCATCCTTGTACTGATCTTCATATTCCAAATGATTAGATTTCTCATTAAGGTGACTGGTACTCTGCTCAGGCTCCAGCAGAAGATTAGAAGCACTGGTACTATCTAGAACATCATCTGGAAATGCACTGTCTTCTCGCATCATTTCACGGTCATCCATTCCAAAGTCACCTGTTAAGAGTAGCCATAAAAAAATGAAAAAAAATGAAAAAAGTACTTGTGCTACCATCAGGATATTATAATCTAAAACCAAAAGCAAGTCCCAAGTAGGAAAAAACCAACTGAACCAATGGAATTTATAAATTTATTGCTTTAACAAGTTCCCATTAATTCAATGGGTCTACTCTACTTAGAAATAACAACTGAATTAGGCCTACAATGGCATACCTTGAACTACTGTTATCAAAGTATCTATTTACGTGTTAGTATGAAGTGCTATGAACTTTTACTCATACAGTTTAAACGAACAAACTATAGTATAATCTGAGTGAGAAATTCTTGAACTGGAGTACATGGATGATCAGCTACATTTAAATGATAAATGAAAAGACTGCAGAAAGTTGATAATAGTGGTACTTCACCACGTATTTGTTTAATGACAACACACTGAGGCAAGTTTCAGCAGGGACTGATTATTAATCACACTAATATGATCCCTGCCTAATGCCAATGATTTTCATAATTCATCAGTGGAACAGCCTACCAGTTTTCTCTTAAAATGTACTACTTAAAAGGAACTCTGCTGAACCTGACTTGAAGCTTACACTAGAAAATATTACAACTAACTTTGCAGACTCTTGCTGATTAAAAAATAAGCATATTCATTACACTAGAAAGGCAAGATTAGAATAATTAAGGTATGATTACATAATTTTACTGGCAGAAAAAAAGACTTAAGTATCTTTCAAGATCCCCAGCAATTTTCAAAGGCCAGACACATCAAGACAATTTTGAGAACTGATGATCTTTGTTTCTTTAGTTTGTAGAAATACAAAAATCTGCTTAGGCTATCTGACAGTGTATAACAAACCATATAGTCATATCAGCTGCTCCCACAGTAATGCTGACAGCAGCAGAATTAGTGTTAACATATTTGGTAATAAATAGTTGTATTTTACCAAAATCATTTTCTTGAAGGATACTGATGTTGCCTACTTCTTCTCGCATTGTAATTTCTTCCACTCTGCTTTGATTCAAACTGAACTGCTGAGCTACATCAATATCACTTTGGGGGGAAAAAAAGGAATGTAGTTTAAAAAGAATATATAATCTGCAGTCATAAAAAACAGAACTACTAGTATCAGCACAGGTTACAGAAAAGCTTATGAGTACCAGAAAATCTTACTTTTGTTCTACAAATGTGTGCAAAAGGAGCTATTTTCAAATATAACTGTTTAAACTCTCTAAAATGCTTCAGATATATATTGTGATTACAAAGTGATACAAGATATAGCACAGTGGCCCCTCGGTATCTGCTATGGTTTGGTTCCAGAACCCCTTATGGCAGCGGTTGTCAACCTGTGGGTCCCCAGATGTTTGTGGACTTCAGCTCCCAGAAGCCCCAGCCACTATGGTCAATGCTCAGGGCTTCTGGGAACTGAAGTCCAAAACCATCTGGGGACCCACAGGTTGAGAACCACTGCCTTATGGATATAAAAATTCCAGGATGCCCAAGTCTCATTAGGTACAACGGTGTAATAAAATGGCCTCCCCTATTTAAAATGGCAAAATCAACGTTCTTTTTTTCATTTTTTTTCTTTTTGGAATATTTTAAAGCTGTGGTTGGTTGAATCCATGGATTACACAATCTGTGGATATCAAGGGCCAACTGTATTTCATGCATTTTGACAGCTCATATCATGATAGCTATCACTTTTCTAAAAGGTGCTATCCAACTGTAAAACTCAAAGACCACTGAAATATATGGACTATCATTCACTGGATTCAAAAGGTAACAAATATGATTAACCATCCTCAAAGCAATGTAGTAGCTGTGTCTGATGGGACTCAAATATTCAAGACTTGATTTCTAACCTACAAATGCAAGGAATATTTTTTCACTGGATTCTTTTGCTCCCCTCATACCCCATAAAACCAACAAGTGGGTGCATAAGGGTAAATATATACCAATACTAATTCTCTCAGATAATAAATTTAGCAGTCAGTCAGATGCTTACTCCAGATCTGGCAGGGGCTGGTCAAAATCATGGAATTCTTCTGGTAAAGTGATAGCATTGTATGCAGCTTCCCTATTTTCTTCAGGCAAATCAACGACACCTGGGGGGAAAAGAGGCATTATATACATATAAGATGGCATACCTAGAAGAAAAGCTACAATCTCAATACCTCCAGTATCACTGCACGAGTTTTGGCAGCACCCAACAGCTTACTTTATCAGACAAAAAAAAATCTGTTTCAAACATATAAGGTAAGAAATTACAATTATATTCAATTGCATGTAATAGACCTGATTCCTAAGCATGTATGAAGAAGAATATAGGCCTAGAGAGGCATGTAAGGAAAGCATTTTCCCTGTTCAAAAAATATAGTAGTAGACACGCCAAAAACAGCAAATTCTAGAGTAATTTACTATTCATGCAGTAGCAGTAACTTTGGAAAAAGCAAGTACACAACCTGGACGGAAAGCCATCTTGATCTTAATGAATGCTTCATTACAGTCTGCAAGGAGATATTTAGCTTTCCTGTGGTAGATTCTAACAACTCCCAGTAAAAGATGTCCGGAAGTACGGAGAGCCATCTTCACCTGAAAAGTGCATTACCATTAATACTTAGCAATCATATACACCCACAAAACAGTTTATTTGCAAGACAAGTCATTCTTGAAGCTCACAAATAAAAATATATTTTTCCTGTTACACTTAACTTCTTTGGATGAGTATTTTTTTAAAATCAGTCTTTCTGTATCTCCAACACTGATATTGTACTACTCTTAAAAATTTATTGAGTTCTGGTACTTTGTATTACATCATAAGTTCCTGTAACAATATTTACTATTGATCTGTAAATACAACCAGACATTAACCTATGGCAGCAAATAATTTGAAAGCAAGCAGGTCCAAAATTGTTTATAGAATTCTATTCATCTCTGATCTCTCATCTCCCTGATATGCATCTCTCATCTCTATTCTCATCTCTATTCATCTGAATAGAGATGAATGAACAGGGGTGCAGAAAATTACCTTTTAAAAATGTATATAATTTATATTCCAGGTTTCTCCAAAAACTAACACACAAGACAAGTTTCAAGAAGATTTAGAACAGTTACTAAAACACACTTAACTTAAAACTAATTTATAACTCACATGAACAAAAACGTACAGCACCCCTTACAGGCATATTTTACTAACACAGTGGATTAGATTCCAGATCACTGCTACATTATAGCGAATCAAAGCTTTCTTTTTCACTTGCCAGTGCATGTAAGTGCCTAAACATATATCTACGCTATCATTTATTAAGTGTGCAATAGCGCTATGCCTAAAAGCACAAGAATAAAAAACTGCCAGAATACAATGAGACAGGACGTGCACAAACACTGTAAACCGACTAGATGCAGATAACAAAATGGTACTATTGTACAATTCAAAAGCACTTTATTTGCAAAGCACCTTAAAGTGGTATAGGATATTCAAAGACCATTCTCAGAAGCCTGTCAAGTGTTACATGACTACAAAGGTATGTGTCAGCTAGTAAAAAAAAGTCAAAAGGAATGCCAGCCTAGCCTCCCTCAGAAAGAATTTCTGAAATCTCCCAAGTTACCTCTGTCACATTTCTAATGGCAAGATTAAATGATGAGCCTTTCCTGAAGAATCAAAGCCTGGCTAGTCTTGCATGAGAATACAATCCTTCAGATTGCCTGAAGTCATATTGACCTTCACAGGTCATAGCCAGCACTTTGAATTCTGCCCCCAAAACAACTAGTGAGCAAGTCATGCAGGTTCTCATAAATAGGCCTGGTCAATAGTCTGGCAATAGCATTTGGGCCAGGTGAAGTTTCTGAACATCTAATTAAGGCAGGGCTTTATACTAAATCCACACAAGATGCATCTAAGGCATGTGTCTCCAAGGACAGATTGGGTTTATACCTGTTTTGAAGGATCTAGGCCCTTTGACCACACTCTTCCCATCTGACTAGATGTGACTAGAAATGGGGAACAATGTTTTAAAGGCGAATCAAATCCCAGAGACACCCGAAGGTGTCATTCTTCCATTTTCTTTTTTAAAATGAAGGAACAGGGATTCCAGACAAAAACAGCTGAGAGGGGCCATCTGATTCTCACTGATGGTTTTGCCTGCCCAAAGCTTTATTTGAAAGTTTAGGAAGAGTATCAGCACTCTAACTACAGAAGAGTAAAATTATTTCTGTGACAACCGGGTATCTCTTGAATGCCAGAAATTGTAAGCGAAAAAAGGAAAGGGTAATCTCCTTCACATCTTATTCGGACTGCTCAGAGAGGCATCTGGCTGGCTTAAGTCAGGAAAAGGATCCTATCTTAATCCTATTCCTGATTTTTGTCTCCTGCAGCAAAACTGCTCCTATACTGTGTCAGGTGATGCAGCAATCAGGTAAGTATACTTCCATATCTACATTTCTAGTATCACAAGAACACAAAAACCAATTGAGTTAAACCCAATTGTTGGTCCTAACCAGAGCAATCCCAGTGAATTAGTGGGAACATAGCAAATTAACAGTTGTTTAAGCCTCATTAATTTAATAAGACTATTCTAAATAAAAAAAACTTAACAATTGGATTTAATCCATTATGTTTTTATCAAATGTAATTCTGCAAGTAATACCTTTGGTGAGATAATGCTCTCCACGCTGCTTTCCAAGTTGCATTCAAAGACATGGGCTTTGGTTAGCTTTTTATCCCAATGGGCCGCCAGCCAGATTTTGGCAAGCGGCCCTCGCTTACTCAGGACAAAGTGAGCGTAGAACATTATGTCTATTCTCTATGCAACAATCTGCAAAAAAAATACAAGTATACAAAATATTATGTAACAATAAGGTCACAAAAATAATTCTTACAAGTTACTTTGTAGAAACTATTCTTTTTATTTATTTATTTATCTATTTATCAAGGATTACCTACATAAAGGTCAATTCACACAGTTTCAGATATGACGCCTACCAGCTACATGAGCAACACTTGATTTGTTCTTTGGAAATACTATGTTCTGTACCTAGAAGACTGGACCACTGATATGTGCAAAACAACAGGTTACAGACTGCACCAAGCAGCTGTTCCTATAGCCTTTTTCCTTGCACAGTAAATCATCATGTATACGTCCTGATTCTTTTTTTTTCATGTTTAAGATTTCAGCTGAAAACTATGGTTCAGATTAAAACTTAACTATAATAACAGTAGACTGCTAGAATCAATGGGAACTGAGATTCAACATACTGTCTGCATCTCAAGCCTGAAAATGCATATTTTGTCAAACCAAACAACAGTATCTGTACTAATCATCAGGGACCTTTATACCATCCCCAGTTCCACATCACACATAAAGTTGTTTCCACAAAGAACCCATTCTCTCTTTCCAGTGAACACAAAGGGAAGACTAGTAGGCTTTCTGTCCTTTCATCTTTTGAAAGAATATAGTCGATGGATGTGCCTGAATTGGCATATCCTTTAAAATTTAAGAATAATCCACAAACAATTGTTGTATGCCTTCAAGTTGTTTCTGACTCAAGGCAATCCTCAAGCAAACCTATCCCAGAGTTTTCCTGGCAAGATTTGTTCAGGAGACAGCTGCCATTGTCTTCCTTTCTAGCTCAGAGCATATGACTTGCCCAAGGTCACCCAGTGGGTTTCCATGGCAGAGTGGGGAATCAAATCCTGGGATCCTAGTCCAAAACTCAAACCACTTCACTATGCTGATAGACTGTCTTCTCCTTTATAGACCCATTCAGACACTGAGGTCAAGTGGCAAGGTGTTTCTGTTAAGCCTGATGTGATCCTATGATTAGTTCTGCAACTGTTCAGAACAGGACATTTATAGTGGGTGCAATGGCTCCCACAATGTAGAGTACTCTTCCCTCAAATTCAACATGTGCCAACAATGGCCATTTCTGCACTAGACTGTTATAGCACTATTATTCCACTTTCAACATCCTATGGAATCCTGGGGTTTGCAGTTTAGGGAGGGGCTGGCTAGCATCTGCTGCCAAGTTCACTCTGTTCATTGTCTAACATTCAGACATTAATATTTCAGATTTCTAATTAACATAAACATATGATTCAGAAGTACAGTTTTAAACCACCTCTAATCCACTATCAGGACAATAACGAGAAACACAATACTTTATACTGAAGGGAACCTCATCCTGCAAGAAAGCAATAAAACATACAAACACATACATTTATACACACACACACATTTCAACACCATCGTGCAATAATAAATAGGAAGTTTCCAGCAGGATCCTGTGTGTATTTACTTTGAAATACGTTTCACGCTTCAATGGGCTGCTACTCCCAAGAATCACTGAATTCAGGTGTGTGTGTTTTTTTTACAGTATTGCCAAATCACCAGGAAATAACAAAAAAGTACCTCAAGGAGGAGGAGGAGGGTTTAGTAATTTCAGGCTTCTCTTTCAGTGGCAAAAGGAGAACCGACGAGGCAAGTCTGCGCTAGCACAAGGCTTCTTCCGTTACTAACGGCTCTATCACAAAGCAAGGGTTCGACCAACTCCGCCTCGAGGAAAAATAACGAGGTCACACTGACCTAAGAAAGGGGGTGCTCGGAGAAAACAACCCTTTCTGCCTCGTATGAGCCCCTGGATGCGGAGAGGAAGAAGACTCGACATCCGAGATGCCCCGACGGCATCAAGCGGGGGGCAAAATTGAAAGCCGCCACCGCCGCCTTCCTTCTCGGCTACAGGAAAGAAGCCATTCAAATCCTCCCCTCCTCATACCCACTGCCTTCCCCGACCAAACGACGCCTCCCCCGCCCGCTAGTATTTCACCCTCTCGACAGGCAGCGAGGCCTAGGCCTCTTCTCGCCTCCGCTCCCCTTCCCCGCAGAGGAGGGCGGTCCGGCCTCCGCCGACTCTGGCCCTTACCTCGAATCCTTCGCGGCCGCCCAGGGCAGCAGGCTCCGAGGGCTGGGGGGGATCAGAGTTTGGGCCGCCGCTCCCCTTTCCTTCAGCCTCCCCCCACCCCTTTGCTAGCCTACTCAAACAAACAAGATGGCGGCCGCTCCCCTTCCTGCCGCCCAAACCAGCCGTTCAAAAATCGGCAGGATGTTTACCGTTAAAAAAAAAAAATCAACGAGGACAGAGAGGCTTTAGTGCGCCTGCGCGAACGATCTCGCCATAACAGAACGGAGGGTCCAGTCTCCAACGGCGCACGCGCCAGTCGCAGAGGTGACGTTTACCAATGAGATTGCGCAAAGGGGGCTTTCGGATAGTATTGGCTGAAGAATGTGCTATGAAGAGCGATAACGAGGCGGAGCCGCCATCGCAGGCCTGCGTGCGTGTGGGCTGAGAGAACAAGCGAGTGTAGCGCATGCGCAGTCTTTTATTGACTTTTTTTGAGGTGGAGGAGGCGCGCTCGTGGGCTTTAATTTCTTTTTCTCTGAGAAAATGAATTTACTGAAAGCGAATTGGAAAATATTAGGTTGTGTTGAACAAATACGGATTAGGGGGCGGTGTTTGTAAGGACGTGTATGTTTATGAGTTATACAGAGCTCCTCTGCAGTTCGAGTATCCCAGTCCTGACAAAACAAGGCTGTGCGGTTCTTCTTAGACATTTAAATTGACTGTAGTTTATTGTGAGAGATATTTGTATAGAATTGCTGGCGTAATTGAATGGGAGAAAAGAAGCTTACATTTTGATGGACGCTACTGCTTAGAAAAGTTACTTTTTTACAAAGCCCCAGAATAATCAGCGAGCATGGCCGGTGGGAATTCTGGGAGTTGTGGCCTCAAAATAACTTACACCCTCTGGATCCCTTAAAAATAACACAAGTACTAAAGTATCACAACCAAGTAACAATTCAGTTACATAAGTCAACTTAATAGAAATCAGCAGAATGTAATGAAATCGATTTCAGAATGACCTAGCCTCACTTAACATCTGTGCTTTGGTGTAGCAAAAATAATAAAGCAGAAGTTGCCATCTTCACCCAAAGATGAATATTTTTTAAAAACTGCTAAAATTCATAGTAGCATACATAATGCCTTCATTGGGTCAAAGCAAAGGTGACTAATGAGTTCTTCAGAGCATTTATTATCAGGCCACACAGTGAACAAAGCAAGAGAACGACTGGAAAACAATTGGTTCCATGGAATTTATATCATTTTTAACACCGGGAAGAAATTTGGCAATGAAATTATTAAAAATGTTACTCTTTAAAACAGGGATGAATAAAATGTAGCCCATGGCCGCTTATACTCACTGGACCATGCTTTTGGAACCCCCAAAGCGCGAACTATTTTTTAATCTTTTTTTCCCTTGGAACTCAGCACCAAACCCCACCAGAATGTGTTAAACCATGCCCCTGCACCTTCTACCCCCATCTCATGTTTTAGCTGTATAACCTTCAAAACTGGAATTGATGCACTGAGAACTGAGGTATCTTCCTGAACCGTAGGACGGGTGGCCCATGAGGAGGAGAACTGCCCCCCTCCATGTGTAGTTCCCCTCTGCTTTAGGGTGTCTCAGAACTCTTGCTTTTGCTTCAGCAGACTAACATGGCTACCCCTTTGGAGAACATTTGCGTTTGCCATTAGTGCAGAAGGATAGAATTTAACAGAGAGCCAGTGTAATGGTTTGAGTGTTGAACTACGACTCTGGAGACCAGGGTTTGAATCCTCAGTTGCCCATGGAAACCCATTTGGGGAAGTTGCACTCTCTCAACCTCAGAGGAAGGCAAAAGCAACCCCCCTACAAAGAAATCTCGCCAAGAAAACCTTGTAATAGGTTCACCTTAGGGTTGTCACAAGTCAGAAATGACTTGAAGGCACACAACCACAGCTTGGATATAAAGAAAACACAGGAGGAATAAAATGGGCTCTATTATATTCCTAAAGAAACTACAGTCTAGATGAATATGGAACAATTTCTCTGGTAGCATTTCCATATGTACAGGCATTCAAACACTTGCATACTTGGTTGTTTTAGTTTTAACTTTTCACTGTTAATAACATTTGATTATACAATACTGTAGTGGTTTCACATCTCTGACTCTTTGCAAACCAACACAGAAAGTCTTTTTATGATGTATAAACCTTGGAATAATCTCCTGATTACATTTTTTTTAAAAAGTACCGGACCATAGACAAAGGAAGGGAAAACTGGAGTAGCAGCTTCTCATGTGTGAGTTTCTGTGACAATATCCCCATTATGGCCTCTCTTTTTTATGGTTTGTTGTCTCCATCTGTTTCACTTAGCACGTTGTCAGATCTGGTACGATTCCTTTGCTTTAATGGCTGCAAGCCATAAAGTGCTTGCTTAGAAGTGAATCACACTGGAAAGCAGTAGCCTTTACTTTTAGGTCAATGAACTTGACCTAATGAATGAACACTGAAAGCTTGGGAAAGTTTCATTCTGGACTAAAACTCAAAAGATAGCTGAAGAAAAAGGTGCAGTTTTGCAGCTATAGTGTTGAATTCCAGGTGAAGTTTTACCTGAAGGAGATACGCTTCAATGTGACTCTTAAGGACACAAGAAGCCTTTTAGGAGTTGGAAGACAATCGTATTGTGCCTCTCTTTAGTTTTCATTTCCTTCTGGTAAACAAAATTCAAGAGCTAGAGTGGTGTAGTAGTTTGAGCATTGGACTATGACCTTGGAGACCAGGGAAGGTTGGACTCCCCACTTGGCTATGGAGACCTATGGATGACCTTGGGTACATCACACACTCTCAGCCCCAGGTAATCTGAGAATAGGTTCATATTAGGGTCACCATAAATTGGAAATGACTTGAAGGCACACAACAACAACAAACAACATTTGTTTCTCACAGACCAGCACTGATGACGTTATAGTCACAGGCCTACATTTTACAACAAAATCCAAAATCTGCAAAAGAGTGATACCTTTATTGGCCAGCCAAAATGCACAAAATGCATATGCAAGCTTTCAAAGCTTCACTGGCTTCTTCATCAGGCAATCATATTAAAAACCATACTTGCAAAGGAAAGTTATGTTGTTAGAGTCACAGGCCTACATTTCAGCTCACATGTTACTTCTGTTATCAGTTAAGGTGGTCTGGAAGGATGTCAGTGAACTTGAACTCATAATGCAACAAAGCAAATATGAATCACTGATTCCTAGCGGAATGAGCCTCATGATTAGAATATAGCAACAGAGGGGTATAACCTGTTTCAGAGAAAGCCTAAACAGGAAAAGAGAAGGAGTAGCATTATATGTCAAGGATGTTTACATCTGTTCATAGCTTGAATCTGGGGAACCAGCTTAAGAGTATCTAACTAAAAATTAAGGGGAGAGAAACAACAGCTATGTCATTGTGAGCCTCTACTATAGGACCCCAAGCCAAACTGAGGACTTGGATGATGCCTTCCTGGAAGAGATAACCAGACATTCAGAAAGAAGAGATGTAGTAGTAATGGGAGATTTCAACTACCCTGATATTTGTTGGAAGTCAAGCTCTGCCAAGAATATAAGGTGCAACAAATTCCTTACTTGCCTTGCAGACACTTATGTTATCTAGAAGGTGGAAGAGGCAACAAAGGTATCAGCTATTTTAGATGTGATCCAATGATGGTGATGACCTGGTTAAGGAGGTGGTAGTAGCAGGATCCTTAGGTGGGTGTGATCATGTTCTCTTGGAGTTTGTTATACAGCAGAAAGCGAAGCCAAGTATAGTCAGATACACATTCTTGACTTTAAAGAAGCTGATCAGTAAACTTAGGAAAATATTGGATGTGATCTCATGGTCAGAAGTACCAAAAGAGAAGGGAGTTCAAGATGGATTGATGTTTTTTAAAAGTGAGATAATGAAGGCACAATTTCAAACAGTTCCAGTGAGAAGGAAAAATAGGAGGTATCTAAAGACTCCAGAATCGGTATTTAAGGAACTTTCAACTGAGATAAGATTTAAAAGGGGCATGTACAAGAAATAAAAAGGGGAAATCACCAAAGAGAGATTGAAACGAATAGCCAGCATGGGTAGGGGAAGGTCAGAAAAACTAAAATACAAAATGGTCTCAGGCTTGCTTGTAGTTGTTGTGGGCCTTCGAGACATTTCCAACTTATGGTGGCCGTAACGAGGTTTTCTGCAGCTAAGAGTATGTGACATACCAAAGATCATCTAGTGGGTTTCCATGTCCGATTGGGGAAGCCAAACCCTGGTTTCCAGGGTCCGTAGTCAAATGCTGAAACCACTATACCACTCTGGCTTGAGTTTAAAAACAATAAAAAGTTATTTTTGGGTAATATCCAATAGCAAAAGGAAGAACAAAGAAATGGTAGGGACACTGAAAAGGTGGCAAAATGCTAACAGAGGTTAGAGAAAAGGCAGAGTTACTTAATACATTCTTTGCCTCAATCTCTTTCTAAAAAGAAAATGGTGCTCAACCAGGGGGAAATGGAACAGATGACATAGTAAAGGAAATGCAGCACAGGATAGGCAAAGAAGTAGTACAGAAATACCTGCCTATTCTAAATGAATTCAAATCACCAGGGCCAGATGAACTGCATCCATGGGTATTAAAATTACAGGCAGAAGTAATTTCAGAATCACTGGCAATAATCTTTGAGAATTCCAGGAGAACAGGAAAAGTTCCAGCAGACTGGGAGAGGGCAAATCTTGTCCCCATCTTCAAAAAAGGGGAGAAAAGAGGACCCAAACAATTATTGTACTGCCCAGTCAGTGTGACATCAATACTGTTGCGGCCAAGAAAAATGGAGACGACCAGGTTTCAGGGAAAAATCAAAAAGCCATTTATTGTTAACAATACCTTGCGCAAGGGCAACAGTTATTTCAGAACTGTTGTGTCTATTAATTGAGGTGGCATCACTATATACCTTTTGCCCTCTATGTCAGCAATCAATCATTTACTTAGCCAGCCCCTCTTAGGAAAAGAAAAGAATCCTTTTGTTAATTTTCTCATTACATCATTGATTTAACAGTCTCACATAAAAACAAAAGGTTAGTTTACAGAGTGATACAAGGTTAGTTAGAGGATACAAATTATTTCTTGCTATTGGAAATCTTCCCGGACTTTTTCTCCGTGATTAAAGAATCAAGCCGTCTTTGAAAAGTTTCATTATGCTCTCAAGGTTGCTCCTTGCAAGCCTACAGATAGCTAGCTGAATTATCACTTTCACTGGTTGGGAGGGGAACAAAGGAGCAGCAATTCACACCTATTCTACAGCTCCTGGCTCTTTTGCAGGAAGAGGAATTAACACTTTCACTAACTTAACTCAGCACTCTAGTAAGCAACTCTGCAAAACACTTTCACCCACTGGCTATCCCAATATCCTTGTAATAATTTTTAGCAATTGATCTAACAATACCAGAATATATTCTAGAGCAGATCATTTGCAGACTGCGTGTAAGAATTTAGAAAGGAATGCCATGATCAATAGAAATCAACATGGGTTTCTCAAAAACAAGTCATTTCCCTCTGTCTCTCTCTCTCTCTCAATTTTTCTTAACAGTTACAAACTTGGTAGGTGAAGGGAATGCTGTAGATTTATAGGGCAACGAACAATTAAGTCATTGGACTGACTTCTATTGATTGTTGAAACACAAACCACAAAGGGTGGACCAAAGACAAGCCACCTTTTCTCCCCGTCATTTTTACAATTCTTTTCAGAGCTCTTTTCATGATACCAGAGAGTTGGGATTGTTTTCCCAGCTCTCTAATCTGATAAGGTTATTTTGAATTTTGATCCTGTCCTTTGGGATATTAGCTACCCTTCCTCATTGGGTGTAATCAGAAAATTTGATAAGTATGCCCTCTCTTCCATCATCCAAGTCATTAATAAAGATCTCAGTAAGGCCTTTGACACAGTCTCTCATGATATTCTTGCAAACAAGCTAGTAAAATGTGGTCCACACAATGCTACTGTTAGGCGGATTTGTAGGTTGCTCAACAATGGCTCCTCTTCATCCCGGAGAAAAGGTGATTAGTGGGATGCCACAGGGTTCTGTCCTGGGCCCAGTGCAATTCAACATCTTTATTAATGACTTGGATGATGGAAGAGAGGGCATACTTATCAAATTTTCTGATTACACCCAATGAGGAAGGGTAGCTAATATCCCAAAGGACAGGATCAAAATTCAAAATAACCTTATCAGATTAGAGAGCTGGGAAAACAATCCCAACTCTCTGGTATCATGAAAAGAGCTCTGAAAAGAATTGTAAAAATGACGGGGAGAAAAGGTGGCTTGTCTTTGGTCCACCCTTTGTGGTTTGTGTTTCAACAATCAATAGAAGTCAGTCCAATGACTTAATTGTTTGTTGCCCTATAAATTGTGGGTTAGGTTTTGATTTAAATCTATTGATTGTTTGTTTGCTTCCATTTGAGGTTTAGTTGGAGGTGCAAATATTTGTGTTTTCCAGAACTCTTGATGATTTGGACTGCTCACGTCTACTTCTTCAAAGAGTTTTGATTGATCTTTTATTTGTGGTCTGCTGACCATAACAGACTGAAACAGCATAATATATAAATGAGAATTGATGTATACTTCCATGGAACAGGTAAATCTGAATCTCATGCTAACCTAAAAAATCACCAATAAATCATAGATGACCTATTCATAATTGTCACAAATCAGCATTCTTTTAGCATTGTCCGTGTATGCTTATGTTACTGTAGTTTATAGTCTGAGCCCAGGGCTTACTAAATATAATTTGATATCAAGAGATTGGCCATCCCAAACTGTTCCTCTCCACGTGCTTGTGAGGCCCACAGATGAGCACGCACACGAACATGGCCGAACTAGCTGAAAAATACAAGATAAATCCAGGCAGGCCAGTAATTTGCCGGAATGCAGCTTCAGGAGATCTCCAGGCAAGTACAATTTGAAACTATATTAAGTATGCATGCAGCATACAAAAGATTCTCTGCCCCGAGCAGGCAGCTTGACAAGATTAGCGCTTCCTAATAGCCAACTGTCAAGCACTCCCCATTTGCATACTGTCTGCGCTATTGACAACTCTGTCAAAACCCAATCATTCTAAGTACTGACCTTTTGGAGGCTTTGTCTCCAACCTGAAACCCATTGTTTTCCCCGGGAATGGACTACCCTACAGGCACATTTTCCCCTATAAGAACCCCTGGTTTTGAGGGCTTCTTCGGATCGCTCCTGGCTTCCATCCTGCCTTGCTGCCACTCTGTTCACCAAGCCTTCCCCTCAGCTTCCACGTGCTGAGAATCTCCGCTCCAACTGACTTTCTTCTGACTACTCGGGCTACAGGGTCAGGTATAGTATTTCCCCCGAAAAATCCCTGTCAAAATCCTCTATCGAATCTCTTACCTTTTTCTTCTTAGGTCTGTGTGAGTGATTGCATACGTGCGCTTTGACTGTCTTCTTAATAAATAAAACAATTATAGTTTATTTTTGCTTGGTTTGTGACTCAGCCTGACCTCGTAAACATTGGGTTCAAGATCTCGCTACATTGCCCTGCCTCTTGCATTGTTATAGCTTGTGCTCTGGCTAATTCCCATTTCCCATTATTTGGAGCACATTGAGGTGTCCCTCATGGGACCCCAGAAATCAGGGTAACACTTAAGACTGTCTTTAATCTTATCCTGACTTTATCCTGACTGCCTTAAGGGATAAAATTTTGCTTCAAAAATATGAAAAATATTTTTGTGATGCTGTTGTTACCACACCATACATCCCCATTCTGCAGGATGTGCTGTTTTCATAATTGGACATATATTTATGGATGAAATACATGTTTGAAAGCATGCTGGCTGGAAGCATGTTGCCAGGTCAGGATGACCTCAGACATGATCAGGTCATAATTCCAGAGAAGAGTAGGTGGTAAAGCCTGATGTTAATGGGCTTGTGATAATCTTTTCAAAAACTGCAAGCTACAAATACTCCCAAAAATAATAGAAGATGAAACTGACCGGGTGAAGCAATCAAGTACCCAGAATACCCTATGGAGATATCTTCCCTGTTCAAACTACCTGACCAAAACGTTAAGAAATTGTCAGGACGCCCAACATTGTTTTGTCACCTAGAGGTAAGACAACCAGCCCATTCCTGACTCCTTTGTCAACCCCATGAGAAAGCCACTACTACTTTGCCCTCCCTGGTGAGAGCCCTGGTGGCACAGTGGTTAAATGCCAGTACTGCAGCCATAAGGTTGTGAGTTCGATCCTGCCGGGCTCCAGGTTGACTCAGCCTTCCATCCTTCTGCAGGTCAGTAAAATGAGTACCCAGCTTGTTGGGGGCAATTAGCTAACACATTGTAAAGTGCTTAGAGAGCACTTAGCCGATAAGTGGTACAGAAATACACATGCTGTTGCTATTTGTCCACGCATCTCCTTCAGGGCAAGAATTATGGTATAAAAACCCTAGCTCCAGCCCTAGTTAATTGTAGTGCCTGGATGTAATGCATGGTGTTCATTCTTGCTACCCTCAGATGTGCTGCCTGAGCCACTTTGCTTTGACCTTCTATTTCAGGGCTGGTAATTATCACCCCTTCCACCCAGTCTATCTCTATCCAGCTTTTCTTGCCTCACTTTCTGATAGCCTTGTATGGTTCTTGAGATTGTCTGATTTCCTTTATGCTTGTTAATTCCCAATAAAATACTCTGTTTTTTTAACTAGAGTTGTCTCTACAGATGAAAAGATCCTACTGTTACCCTCCCTTCACAGGCCTCCTTTGAGTTATAATTCCCAAATTCTTTGTAGGTGGACTTCAGAGTCCCCCTACTTCTTAGGGTGACATTGTGTCCAAGCAATTCTGTTTACCGAGGCCTTTGACTGTAAACTGTCTATCACAGAAGGTCCTTTAAATGGCGAGTGTGTGTGTGTGTTTTAAATTATCATTATCACTATGTTTTAGCAGCCCTTTTAACTGCTTAATGTTTTAATATAATTGTTTATTTCTGTTTTTTTAATGGCATGCTGGACTGTTTTGCTCTTTGTATGTAGCCTTTAATGAATTATAATGGTTTTAGCTTTATAAATTGCTTAATTGTCTTTTAAGTAACTTTTATACTTTTTATATATTTGAATAATTTTAATCTGGGTTATTTTATCTTTTAAACTGCCTTGATTCCCATTATTCAGAAAAATGCAGCATATAAATTAACAAAATCAATAAAAATATAATAAATGTTAACTATATTATTCATTATCTTAACTGTATTTTGTTACCTTATATTATGAGCTGCCTCTTATTGGGAGAGAGATGGAATAGATAATAAATAAAAAATAATAATAATTCTTTTCTTAGAATATAGGCAAATCTGGCTTTAGGGCCATTATCTAATATATAAAAGTCAAAGTTTGTCTGTTTGTCTGTGTCAGGTGAGGATCTCTTATGATTGGCTGTGTTAGGCGAAGATCTCATATGATTGGCTGTGTTAGGCGAAGATCTCATAGGATTGGCTGGCTAAGAAGATTCTGTGGAATCCTGGGGTTTGCAGTTTAGAGAGGGGCCTTAAGAATTCTCAACCAGAAAGCTCTTGGGCCTCAGTCAACTATGTCTGTCTTGAATAGTCTGCTTGCTATGGAGATGAGACCTAGCAGCAAGGACAAGGGCAGTGTATTCCCTCAGGAACCCAACTTCTGTTTATTAATAACTTTGAATACAGATTGGATTGGGGAATATGGGGAGAATTGCAGGTACTGGACAAGACAAGTTTGGAGAATTAGGGACACAATCTTAAATCTTTCTAACAAGTATTACCTACAAGAAAATAAAATCCTGGGCAATGTCGGGTATATACGCTAGTAGCCTATAAATATAATCACATATTTCATTAAGATTGGAGTTAGAAAAGCACAGTTGTGCTAACTCCTCCTATATTGTGAATTACCTAGGTCTTTAAGTCTTAGGGACTTCCAGGTACCTAAAACAGGGCCTTAAAGCTGAGAGCTTACTGCATCTGCATACCCTGTGTTGTGGTTTCCATAATGAAAACACCAGTGAAAGACTTCCAGCTCTCCTTTTTCCATTCAATATAAGTTTTTATATGAATAATCAGTTGAAAATCCTTGCTGTTTTACAATTAACAAGCTATCAAGATACATAACAGATTGACAATAACATTAAAGAGATGCTGTGGGTGTTTTAATAGCTAGCTTGTGTCCTAACAGTTGAAACAGTTAGAACGTAGTCTACAAACATTTTGAAGTAGCTCTGAGTCAAGAACCCAGCAGTTAACTTCAAGATGCATGTTAGATATGGAAGCTAGCAAACATTGTCAAGATAAAATGTAGTTCAGCCCAAACTTAATTGGGTGCAGTACAAACAAACAAATTTGTTAGTCATGTAAGCATAAATGCAGAAGTTGTAGAACAAGAACAAAACAGGCACCGCAAAGAGATAAAAATGCTGGATTGCAAACCCCTTACTCAGCAAAGTTATTGCATAATGCCAGCTAAGCAGAGACCTGCTGGATGAGTCAGAAAGCCAAGGTCCTACTAACTGAAGCCCAAATAAACATCTGGCTTTATACATATCCAAATCTTGCTTTGTATAAGAGACACTGTTAATAATAGTAACTTCAAAGACTATCAGAAATCAAGGGACACTCAGCCTTCCTAACAAAATCCTGTATCACAGCTCAGAGAAAGTAGCAAAAGTCATATTTTCCCTAACCAAGAAGGTCCCCAGGAAGGTCTGTTGTATTAGATCTGGTAAGAGAGTTTGTTGTACTTACTTGAAAGCATGTTATGTTTGTAACTCTGGTTATTCTTCTTGTGCTATGATTTTCTGTGTTTTTGTTTTGTTTTGTATTCTGTGTTGAATAGAGGAACCTTAGATTTCTTAGAAAGTTTTTCAACTAAAGTTTGAGAAGTTGTATCTGATATTCTCCAGTGGTGTGTCTATACTTTGGTTGATCCTTCTATTTGTCCATGAATGTTGAGGGTAGACCAACATCTTAGTTCACCACTCAGTCCAGGGATAACAAAGTACAGTACACAGAGCATGCTTTCAGGAATACCTCACACTAAGGTATGATTTGCTACACCTAAACAGAGTTGGGTACAGTAGCATTAAGCACTGAATGACCAATTCTCTGTCTTTAGACAATCAGTTCTACATTGTACATAGAAGATACTCTATACATAGAATGTAATATAGTTAGAACATCTGACCATATTTCAGTATGGAATCTCCACTGAATATCCACCATGTCCTGTTTGTATTCACACAGTATGCTGAGTCTTGACTGGATGTGCAAAGTTCATAGTGATGGTTCTGTGTCTGCCTTCAGAGAGCCAGCATGGAGTAGCGGTTTGAACATTCGTTTATGATGCTGGAGACCAGGGTTCGAATCCTACTGGGTGACTTTGGACAAGTCACACTGTCTCAGAAGAAGGCAAAGGCAAACCAAGAAAATCCAGTGATAGGTTTGCCTTAGGGTTGCCATGAGTTGAAAGTGACTTGAAGGCACACAACCACCACAAATGTGCTTTCCAGTCACGTGTCGACTTATGTAACCCCATGAATTTCATAGGGTTTTCGTAGGTAAGGAATATTTAGAGGTAGTTACACACACCTGATCATAGCCAAAAGGCTGAGAAGCGATAGAGGTAGTTTTGCTGGTTCCTTGCTCTGAAGTATAGCCTACAGCATCTGGTATTTGGTGGCAGTCTTCTATCCAAGTACTAACCAGAGCTGGCTTTGTTTAGTTTCTAAGATCAGGCAAGATGTGACGCCTTTAGGCTACTTAGGCTCAGTAATGGTCACAGACAATATTAATTGGAAATATGGCATGTAAAGGACCTTACCTACTGACCAACTCAGACAGTGAAACAGTAGAATGCCATATCAGTGTGTGTAACTGACATGAGTAGATAAGATTTGTCGTAGTAAGCTGTCAACATATCTGTGCATCCCAGTAACGTTCAGTTGCTCAAAAAAAAAAATGTAGTGCTGATATGAAACGCAGTGGCAGCTGATGCCAGTGTGATACTGAATCTATTCCTGGTTTTTGTCCAGACTTTGCTATGAGCTATTAAAAATATTTCAAAATGCATTCAGTACCATGGATAGCACATTGAAAAAGGCCAGAGTGGGGATTTTGTGACAGTGATAACAGATTTACTAACCACCAATGATTAAAATGTGAGAGGACAGGAAATGTGCAGTTTTAACAAACATGAATTCCCATCCATGAGTAGAGAGACTGTAGCAGGCATTGGGAAAATTCACTTATCCCCACAGTCTCCATCCCCACTTTGGATGAGTATTTACACGTTGTCCAAAATGAGGAAACAGCTCACCCCAAATGATGAAATGGTTCACAGGTTTCCAGGAAAATTGTTTCATTGTCATGGGTATAAATTTAGGAATATTGTGGAATTATAGTCTACCTCGCCATAATGGGGAAGATTGTGACCATTTGGCTTGTATGGCTTACTTAGTTTGTTGCTGTGTTGTTAATTGATGATGAGCAAACTGAAAGCCCCTTTTGTGGTTCCTTATCTTTAAACTAGGGGTGGGCAAAGTTTGTCCCATGAGTTGCATATGGCCTGCCAGATCCAGAAGTGTACCTCACAAAGTCTCTGGAGCCCCCCTTCACAGTGGAGAGACTTTTGGCACGTTAAACAGCAAAAAAACACTTGACACACCTTGGTACAAAGAAGTTTGCTGCTTCAAACCATGATGTTGTAGAAATTCTTTCACTTCCTCCTTCCCTTCCCCAGTTTCCAGTCCCACTTAAAATCTCATCTCTCACCTACACATACTCCCATCCCTTCCTTCCACTCCCCCTTACTCCAGTCCCGACTTAAAATCTTGGTGCAAACACTCCTCTTCTTTACTTCCATCTGTCTTATGCCAGTCCCAGCTTTAAATTAATTATCTAATAAATGCCTGGATTTATTTTTTAAAAAATATAAATTTAAAAGATGCTCTCCCTGAATAGTTCCAGATGCCTGAATGGAGCCCCCACTGCCACTGCAGTTGCCCACCCCTGCTTTAAACCATGCTTAGACCAGGCCTTCAACTTGTAAAGCACATGGCCACCCTATCTTCTTTCCAGAATCTCACATCATCACCCTATGGTTGCACTTTCAAAGTCAGGCAACCTTCTTGAATCACTGACCCACCTATTCCAAACCTCTTTTTCTCCCATGGGTCCAAATGCTCTTAGTGGGTCATTATTTGCCCTGGTGACTTTCTCTTCCCTGGAGCCAAATAGAGTTAATCTTTCCTTACTTCTTTCTCTTGTCCCCTTTCCTCTTCTATTCTTTTTCTCTAACTTCGCTCCATGCTCACCCCACCTTCCCTTTGTCAGTCTCTGATGACTACGGTTACCAGATAGCAGGGCCTGCTTTCTCTCTGTCTTTTTTCTAACTTGTTCAAGAGGGCAGGGGTCCTGTTAAAGGAAGCATCCATCACTGCTGGCATGTTATCCACCCTGCCATTCCTCTAGGCCAGTGCTACTACGAGTGGTAGTCAATGGAGTATTACCATTGTCCCTAGAACATTGAGAGAAAAAGATCCTGGTGGTCTTCCACATGAGATGGGTTAAGAAGCAGTGGTTAACCCCACACAAAGTTTTCTAGAGTGTCTCTGGAGAAATCAATTTGCCAGGTACAACTACAGCTTTCTTTCTGTCTCTTAGTGACTGACAATGGTATTGCATGTTGAATCAACGAATCCATTTTGAACACTAAATAACTCCAAGGTCCAAACCACTAAGGCCCCCTTTGTATGCATGCCAGGTTTCAAGTATCTAGGTTTCATGGCTTGGGAACTGTGATGGAGACAGCCAAAATACTCACATTCATTATAATACTCATGACCCTTTCTTGGCCTTCCTGTCCTTAGCAGAAATCTGTAGTTTACTGAGCAGCTTAGAGGATATTGAAACAATAACCCATCATTTAATATCAAAATCTGTTGCTTACCCTGAGATGAAGGCTGCATCAGAGAAGATGTGCTATTTGCCAAAGAGAGATAGTACTCCATTCCTATTGATAAGATTAATCGAGGTTGTAAGAAATTACTCCCCATCACCACTTTAGAATTGTGTTTGAATATTAAGATCTTGTTGCCAAAAGACTGTGTACATTTCACGTTTTAAGAACATTTTCACCAAGGAAAATGTAAACAAACTATGAAGTGTCATGCCTACCTAAATTTTGTTAATTCAAGGGGGGCAATAAATATATACAGTAAATAGTTTCTAGATTTGTATCATCTGGAGTTTGTCGCACCATCATGAGACGATGACCAGCCTCACACGAACATTGTGCTACCTGAGGCAAAGGGCAGGATGGCACAACCACATCCAATTCCATGTATAAGAGGAAAGCAACAAAGCAGTTACTGCTAAGCAAGTGGTAGTTCCACAATACTATAGCAATATACGGAGCTATTAGCTGCAGCGAAACTGGCATGTCCTCCACATTTTTGGCATCTGGGGGAAGTTTATTTTGAATTTGTTCCTTGTGTCTAGAATGTTACAGAAACATTCTAAAATGTTGATTTCCCTTTAGGGGTGAGGAGAGATTTTCAAAGCTTGGTAAAGTATTTTTTAAAAAATCTCTAAGCTCCCAGTGATAATACTGCTTGGGAAAACATGGAAATTATAGTGCATTTTTTCCTATGGTCTGTTTGTGTGAGAGAGATAATTTTTCTTAGATGCTGTCTCATTGAGCTATTTAGGATTTGGGGACTGGGGGAGGGTTACCGGATCATAAATTATTTGCCATGAATGAAAAAAAAAATGTTCTACAACTCTGAAATGCCCATAAAATTGTTAATGAAAGAAGTGTTCAACTTTTTACTGAAATTAATTGGGAGTTCTTAATGGAAGCAGATAAAAATGCAAAACCCAAGGTTTTATTTCATACAATAAAGTGGTATCAAGAGTGTTATAAAATGCACATACTTCCATCTAATTAGACAAGCAGAAACATAAAAAGCACAAAAGGTGGATTTGCAATGTTAAATAATGCACACAACAGTGAATGAAATTATTTTTGTTTTCTATAGTTCCCCTTGATTGTAAAGTGACATTGTAAAGTGACATTTATAGCAGCAGAATGTGACTTACGAGTTTAAGTTATACTGCTATAAATCTTTTCATCTTAATTTTTCTTTGGTTCCATAAATGCAAGATGTGTTGGCTATCTACCAGTCAGTGCTTCATTTATACATTTTTTTTCCACAAAGTCCACTTTGATGGGAAAATAACATTGTTGCAGTTAAAGGAGTCAATAAAAAGATAAATAAATACATTTAGCAATGCTTTATCTTGTAGTGTTTAAAATATATTTAAGGAAGGGCAAGGTTATTTTACATCTTAATGGAACTTTAAACACACTGCTCTGTGAATCTGGGACACAAGTGCAACCAGTGTGATTGTTCATCTGCATATCTGTGCTACCTGGCTGCAGGAAACTATTGGCTGTGTTTCTTAGATGTCCACACGAAAGCTGGAAAGTATGAACGTCTATATAAAACTGGTTTATAAGCATAATAAATAATCCCATAGTTACCAGTAGACCAATGGAAAGCTTGTCATTACTTCAGTGTTTTAGCTTATCTTGATGGATAGCAGATAACTGAGACTTTGCTTTGAAATTAACAAATGTGTTGGCTTATCTCCATGCACTAGCTTTGATATCATCATACTGAGGAGCAGAAAAAGATGCTTGAATTTGATAATAAATGGATGCCCCTGTTCCTTTTATGTTTTGCTCTCTTTTATCATTCTCCATTACACTCTACTATCCTGTATGCCCCAACCAGGATATCTGGTATGTGTAAGATTGTTTGCTAACAAAAGCTGGGTTAAAGCTAGCTTACCTCAGGGCTCATACAAAGGCTCCCAGAGAGTGCCCAACAGTTCTGGTTAAATGTTGAAGCATTCTGTTTTGGGGATTTAATGCATTGTTATGTCCTTTTAATTGTTGTTTCTGCTCCCACATCCAGTCATGCCCTAAATGTACTGGAGTTTTGACCCTTGGTTGTTGCTGGTTGTAGCAGATCATAGTGCTATCCTAATCTACATGTTACTCTTTTCTCCTATGTGATATGTGGATGTGGCTTCCCTCCATCCTTGCTATGAACTCAGCACCTTTCCTATATACCTTCCTCCCACAGTACCCACATTCTCACTCTTGCACATTATTCCTATTTCTAGTTTTCAATTTTTCCCCTGGTGTTTTTGTATAGAATAGATGCAAGCTATTTTGTAATTCCTTTTTGATAGCCCACACTTGGATGTTTTTTGGCCACATTTGTCCCAGTTTTCATCTGTGAAATATTTGAACACAAGGCTTTAGCAGCTATGTTAAATGACCATGTGTACACTGCACTGAATCCCCATGTTCATACATTTATATGCATGTACGTCCTCAGCCACTGTTCAAGCTTCCCTGAAAAGGATGTTAAAGAGTGAACTAAGAGAGATAAATAAGGGATTGCTTCTCATCAGTACAGGCTATTGGAGATTATTGAAGTATGTTAGTCTAGTATTGATAGGCTGTTAAAGTACTACTAAAAACCAAATGGAAGGGAAGCCATTCTGCAGGTGGAAAACCTGCTGTTCTCATAGCCTTTTGCAGATGAAAAACAGGCACATGTATGGCCAAGAAACATCAGAGTGTGGTCAATATGGCAAATGTGGAGAGAAAAAATGGGGTGTTTCAAAAACAGCTGAAAAAGTGGAACATCAGAGCATTAAGTGGGACTCTCTGCCAAATCAGGACAGTTGGAGGATATGTGTTCCTGATCTTTGCTGGTCCTAATGGCAGCTGTATCCAAGAGCAGAGTTACAGGAAGGGAGGGCAGAATGAAGGTATCACCACCTCTATGAATTTCAAGCATTGCAGTAAATTACAGAGCAAATATAAGACTTCAAAGTAGGAATGATTTTCACTGTCTCACTCTCTGCAATACTAGAATTTGAGGGACTAAAGGAAAGTTTCATCTGAGTGGGCAAAATTCCTATAGCCACACTCATGTACTCCTATTCACATAAGTCAATCATGAATTGACTGGATCAGATGGAAAGCAATTTTTATAATGTTGGGGAATGGGGAAACCTGTTTCTCTAGATGCTTTGGTCATCCATATGTCCCACTCAACATGGCCAATGGTAAGGCATGGGAGCTGTAGTCCAAAACAACTCAAGGATAAAGGTTTCACACTCCTGATCCTCCTCAGTTTTTGAGAACTGGAGGAAACGTTAATGAAAAATGGCCCTGGGGATGAGATAGGGCAGAGAAGGAAAGATTTTTGTCTGCTAAGGCATTTTAAAGGTTTATATAGGTGCCTAAATATCTGATCCCATCTGATCTTGGAAGTTAAAAAGAGTCAGGTCTGGTTAGCACTTGGATGGGAAATTGCCAACAAATACCAGGTGCTGTAAGCTACATTTCAGAAGAAGAAACTGGCAAAACCACCTCTGGGTATTCCTTGCCTAAGAAAAGTGCATGAAATTCATGGGGTCACCGTAAGTTGACAGGTGACTTGAAAGCGCATGCATACATACTGTGAGCAGGCAAATATAAATTCTTACATGCATTGTGAGGAAGCCTGTTAAAAACAGTTTGAGAACTGGTCTGTGTTTGGGGAAAGAAGAAAAGTACACTTGTTATCTTGGACACAAATTACTATAGGAGATTCCTGTTGGTCTCTAACATTGTGCAACCAGAAGAATTCATATTGTTGTTGTCCTGGTTCTAGGAAGCTGAGTCCACCACTTATTTCTTCTGATGCCCAAAGCAATCCAACCACGCATTGTATTGTTCCCCTCTGTGTATATAGCCTATAGAGCAACTGCAGCATTTGCAATGATATCAGCAGTGCCCAAATACCAGGGAGTCAAGATACTCAGGAATGTGTTCACTTCTTGCTTTGGCATTTTGTATATCAGTACCACTGTGTGACAGATCCAGACTTTGCCAACTGCTTAATTAGTAGGCATTTGCTCCAGTCCTAACTCTTGGAGACCACAAACAGTGCTGTGTGTGTGTGATAAGTCTCCTTTCTGTCCTAGTGCCAGAGATAACTTAGCTCAAAAACCTTAGCTGTGGCAATGCCCTGCTTCATGTTTACTACCATAGGAAGAATGCAGAATCATTAATCAACCTAAATAATTTCCCCTGATATTTTCTCTTCCCTGTTAATGAGCAGATTGTCTCATAGCTTTGACTGATTTTATGGTATTTTGTCTTAAAATCCTATTCTTTTTCTCAATGCCTGGCAGCCTTCCATGTGTCTTAATCCATTATCTCTCCTGCCAGAAGCAAGGTCAAGCATTTTCTCTATGTTTAACAAATGATATGTCGGCCAAGCCATATCTTTGCATAGATTATTGAAGGAACCAGATCTTAAGTCAAAATGAGCTATGCGGATTCACACAGCACCTGAGGATTCTGTGCTGTGTTTATTTGTCATGGCATTATTTGGGGGGAATGTTCTCGCTGAAACATCTGAAAATTGCTTCCCTCAGTTTCTTCCACAGTTCCTGGTTTTGCATATTTGCACCTGAAGAACAAAGTGTCAGAATCTCCCATATCCACAGAAATGCCTTCATTTCAATGACAGTGCAACAGGTACGGCTCCCATCCAGTGCAAGTTCCTAGGCTGCATTTGTGGTTCAAATTTAGCGAGTTCTTAGGTCTTTTACCTATAGAGACAAAGATAAACACATCAGGGATAACCCAGTTTTTTCTCTTTTCTACCTCCACATGAGCTAGATCTACCTAGGACAGGGGCTGCCAACTGTGTGAAGCTAAGGGGACTTATCAGACCTCTTGGAGACCTTGGAGAGTTGCCTCCCCCTTCCATCCCCATGATGATATTTTACAATTGCTTCCAAATTCCATCTATGAGGCATGGGGGTGTTTTTTTGCTATGGGGAACTGGGCAATTTTGGGCCCAGGAAAGTTTTTTTCTTTAAGCAACAGGGAGTGATCAGAAATGCCCCTCAGAGGGCATTTGGCAAAAATTTCCAGAAAAATTTTGACGTCCAAGAGCTGTCTGTAGGCTTCACTTTGCCCATCCCTGATCTGGGATTACACATCTGCCTGTTGGATGAAATTTTCTGCACACAAAAAATACAACATTCATTGTTTTCTCTGCTAGGTCTCCATATCCAGCTTGTTTGGCTTGAATAACATTTGCTTTGCTAGTTGAAAAAGGGGTGCAGGATGCTGAACAGATGTTACTGTAATGTGAACAATGCTGATCATTTATGTGGAACCTTATCTGTGATAGAGACTTGAAATATTATGTTCTTTTCTTCTTCCCAGGCTGATGGGCATTGCACATGGGAGACATCCTAGTGAACAACTTGTTCCAACAATTCCTAGGATCTGACTGCATTTTTTTGTACTTTAAAATCCTCCAGTCTTGAGCTCTTCCTCTTTAAGCAGGGAAATGTTACCCTTTGACCTGTAATTGTAAGCAGATTCAAACAAAAAGAAAAGAGATTCCTCCTAAAGATTAGTCAGACTTTCTTGACTGAAAGAGGATCTGGGGAGCTGTATAGGCAACCTTAGAGGATGGTGAACTCTCCTTCTTTGGATGTCTTTAAACAGGTTGGGTGACCATCTCTCAGGAGAGCTTTAGTTGTATAATCCTGCGTGTGAGGAGGTTGGTCCAAATGGCTCTTGTGGTCTCTTTCAGCTCTTTGATTCTATGAGAATTTATTTAAGACCTGGAGCCTAGTATTCTTCCACCTCTCTGTGGATCCCACCAGGTTCATTCCTGGTCATGATGGACTGCCATGGGGATGTGGGTCTGTAGCAGGTCTGCAGCAAGTCAGTGTGTGTGTGTCCTCCTGATCTGTAGGACATGGTCTCTAGAAATCAAGGGAAGTGATGATTACCACTCTATTCTGCTTTAGTTAAACCCCACCTGGAATACTGTGTCCAGTTCTGGGCACCAAAGTTCAGGAAGAATATTAAGGTAGAATGCATCCAGAGGAGGCCAACCAAAATGGTAAAAGGATTGGAAAACTTCCCCCATGAGGAAAGGCTTAGGGAGCTAGGTAGGTTTAGCCTGGAGAAGATAAGGTTAAGAGGCAACATGATAGCTATGTTTAAATATTTGAAGGGATGTCATATGAAGGATGGAGCAAGCCTCTTTTCTGCAGCTCCAGAGACTAGAACACAGAACAATGGTTTCAAATTCAGGACAAGCAATTCCATCAAAACATTAGGAAGAACTTCCTTATGGTAAGAGCAGTTCGACAGTGGAATATGCTGGCTTAGAGTGTGGTGGTGTCTCCTTCTTTGGAGTTTTTCAACAGAGCCCTGGATAACCATCTGTCAGGAATGCATTGGTGGTGTATTCCTGCATGGCGGGGGTTGGATTTGATGGCCTTTGTGGTCTCTTCCAGCTCTCTGATTCTCTGATTCTGTGATTCAAAGTGCTTAGATTAAAAGCTACCACACTGAACACCAGATAGGGTTACAAGGCTGGTGCCACAGATAATTTCCAACACCTCCATTTCTAGTACAGCTGGTCCAATGGGGCTGGTCAGCTCATCAGAGTCAGAGTTTGGATACAGGCTGTTGCTCAGCACGGAGATCCCTCATTATCTATTTGGCAGATTCATCCAATAATCCTGAGGTAAACCAGCTCTGAATCCTTGATATACCTCTTATTTCTAGATTCTGCTTAGAGAAATTCCTGTGGCTTAGGTCTAACAATAATATGGAAAAGTGCGTATGGAAAAATCTAACAATGATATGGGGAAAAAATGAAACCCAAAATGCAGTTCTTGTCCATAGTGAATAACTAGTCAGTGGATAGAACAGTATGTGAACTGCCTCATCACAGGCTTCCTCAATGTGATGAATGAAATGTTGCAATTTAAAATTTTCTTTTTAAATTGCAACAGGTATTTCTAAATGTGCATCTGCATATTTACAGAGCATCTGCTGGAGCAATGTCCTCTCTGTTGATGCATTTCCTTATTTTTGGCAACATATAAGGAGTCATCGTCATTCCAGATCTGGTCAGCCAGCTCCAAGGGCCATGCCAGCTGGGGGAATTATGGTAGCTGTAATCCAAAAAGAAACTTTCCCAGACTCTGACCTAAATGGCACCTTCATGGAATCTAGCACATTTAGCTTCTTTGTTCTTAATTCTCACATTTATTGTGACACTAGGTAAAGCTGAAGGCAGTGGGCAAAGAGGGGGACCAGGACACAGGTGGATGATTAACTATGTCAGGGAAGCTGCATCCCTGGTTTTACAAATCCTGAGCAGGGGTATGAATAGCAGGCTCTCTCTCTCACGCAGAGGTCTCTCATGCATGGTGTCACCATAAGTATGACAGGTAGGGAATGGAGACGACCTCTAAATGGGTAGATTTACATATCGCTGTAGGTTTTTTTTTTTTTTAATGTAGTGGTTTGAGCATTGGACAAGGACTCTTGGTGACCAGTGTTCAAATCTTTGCTGTCCTATGGAAACCAAGTGGGTGACCTTGAGCAAGTCACACTCTGTCATCCTCAGAGAAAAGCAGGGGCAAATCCCATCTGTTCAAATCTTGCCAGGTAAACGCTGTGATAGCTTCACCTTAGGGTGTCCATAAGTCAGAAATGACATGAAGGCACACCAAAAAATATGTTCTGAAAACATAACATACATAGGGTCGCCAGATCTCAGGCCTGGCCCTCACTCTCCAGTTTTCATGGACTGTCTCTATGTGAGAGACAAGGATCCAAAGGAGGAAGAGGAAACTCACCTCTGGACAAGAAGAAAGGACTGTGTACAGATCTCCTGTTCACCTGGGACAGCAGCAGCTTGCTACACTCTGCAAGTCTTAAACTGATTGTTGCTACAACTTGCAAAGATTCTCCGGGGTAGGGGTGGTCTATGTACTCAGCTTGTTCCTTCCCTCCTAGTCAATGTGATGCCAGGCTAACTCTCTGCTCAGCTCTGCTCCACTCAGTGTCTACCTTCTGACTACAAGAATGTAGACTAGTTTAAATCTTCTTTATCCCATCTCCCTATGTACTGGAGGTAAGGAATAATTCCATAATTTCACCTTCATCTGGGAAGAGCCCCTTTAGTGTATAACACAAAGTTTTCATCAGGGGACATTCTTAAATCTCAGATTTTGGTCTCCAAACTGCCAGGGGTTGGGATGATCACGAATTACAAAACCTAAATATACATAATTCTCCCAGTAACACAGAGTTAACATTAAAATGGATTATCTAATCAAACTTTTGCCTTTTAAATTAACCAGAAACAGATTTTTCACACACTTCAACATTCTTTCTCTTCACCCCCACCCCCTAAACAACTGCAAGAAGAGGAGAAAAATCTGCTGGCTTTGATAAATCTGCTGGCTTTGTAGGAGAACAGCTCCTACAGTCTGTGCCATTCCTTTCTTCCAGTTTATAGTCTCTGGGAGCATTATCTCCACTTAATTTCCACAACAAAACAAGGACCTAGTTCCTCCCTTAATAGATTTGGCTGCCCTTGGTGTTTTGCATCACAATTCCATTTGTGTACTTGTCAGCCTTTTTTGTTAGCTCTAGGCTATCTGAGGTCCCTCACAAAAAAGGAAAAAAATGTGACAAGTTACTATAGTTTCTTTTTGTGGTCTTGTGATGGAGAACACTCTCTCAGCCTCTGAGGAAGACAATGGCAAAAACCCCTCTGAAAAAGAAATCTTGCCAAGAAAACCCTATGATAGGCTTGCTTTAAGGTTGTCATAAATTAGAAACTATTTGAAGACACACAACAACAACAATTGGAGCCAGCATAATGCAGTGGTTTGAGCTTTGGACTATGACTCTAGGATGTGAATTGCCATTTGGCCATGGAAACCCCCTGGGTAGTCACATTCTCTCAGCCTCAGATTAACACCATAACAAACTCCTCAGAATAACCTGGCCAAATAAAACCTATGAGAGTCTTGTCACAAGTCAGAGTTGACCTGAAGGGCCATAAAAACAACAAAGTAGAGCTTAAGCATTTGTGGTTCTTGTGTGCTTTCAGGTTGTTTCTGACATATGGTGCCCCTCTCTGTACCTGGTGAGCCTGATCCCCACATTGCAGGCCCTCAGCTGCAAGTATTCTGAAGAAGGGCCCAGCAGCCAGCACTTGTGATCTATTTCTACTTCTGACTGCTCCTCTGTCCAACTCTCACGAGCCACATGGAACATTGCTGTGGTAACCCGCAGCAACACTCTGATGGTGAGACTTGGAGCAATCAGAAGTAGAACTAGATCATGAGTGCTGGCTGCTGGGCCCCTCTTCAGAATACTGGCAGTGGGATCGGGCTCACCAGATGGAGAGAGTGCCACAGCTGCAGAAGAGGTGCGAGGGCCACATGAAATGGCCTGGCAAGCTGGATTCAGCCCACAGGCCTTGTGTTTGACACATGTGCACTAGATCATGCTGGCTTAAAGTGATCAAACTGGCTTGGTTTCTACATGAGTTTCATTGATTTAGACCTCACTTGATACCGGATAAAGCATTAGGTGATGACTTCAAGTCCATTAATAGTTGTTTATTGAAATAACAGTGCTGCACTCTTCTACAGAATTTTGAAACCTAGAACATCCTTCCAGGTGAATCTATTTTCCTGGTTGTGAAGAGATACACCATTTGAAGTTAAACTTTTGAAAGGTCTTCTGATAGCATGCTAGCAAATCCTCGGGAAAATGCTCAACTCTTTCCCTTTCTTTTGCTCATTCCTATTCTGTGGGCCTCATTTTCATTTAATGGCGAACGTGGGAAATCCAGAATCTTCTGCTAAGGGGAAAAAGAAAAAAAGAGTTTCCTTCATCTTCTGCAACCTTGTGTCCTGTGAAACATGACAAGAAAAAGAATACTCTTGGGCATGTGCAGGGTACACACAGAGACTGACACCACTGAAGTTGACACAACCACCATCGCCACATATGGAATTAAATCTGCTTGAAGAGATGCCATAGCATATGAGCAGGTTCTAAAACTGGCAGTGATCTCTTTTTAAAAGAAATTAAGCATTCAGATTTTATGAATGTGCTTCAGTGGAGGGAATTACTTCACCTTTCCTCTAAAGGGAGGTTCACCAAAGCTTCTAGTTCAGAAGTGAGAATGATATGGCCCTCCAGGTGTTCTTGGAGTATAGTTTCCAGCAGTCCTAAGCAGTGTAGCCATTAGTGAGGAATGCTGGGAGCAGCTGTCCAACATGCAGAGTGGTGGATCCTTTCCACGTCTGTTCCAGTTCTTAGAAAATTTGTCAGCAACATCCTTTATTACCTACAAGGACAATTGATGACTGGGGCTCCTGAAGGTATCTCATTCATAAGGTCTTCATAATTCAAAGTCAATTTGATGGCAAATAATACCAACAAACAAACACTGGCGAGAGTGTTGAGTAGTGAGAATTACTTTTGGATCAAAGCCTGGAAAAGTTCCTTTTTTTCTGGACTACAACTCCCAGGATCTTTTCTGGCTGAGAGATTCTGAGCACTGTAGTCCAACAGAGGAACTTTTCATCCCTTTTCACTTGCCCCTCCTTAATTCTGGAATTGGCTCCCTGAATATCTGTGGACTGAGCCTTCCCTTAACTGTTTATAAATCTCAGTTAAAGACTTTCTTATTCTCCAAAGCTTTTGGAATTTGAGTTTGATATTCTTTTAGCTTGTGTTTTGATAATATATATCTGTCAGTTTGCTTTACAGTATATTGCGTTGGTTTTTGCATTTCTATCCAGATCATTTATTTTACAATTATGTTGCATAAGTTTTCTATTTCTGTTACTCCTTCCTTCCACTGTATGTATGTGTGTATATTAAATTGCATGCCTTTGGCAAGGCTGGCTGCTTCTTGTTGTTATTTTACTTTCTAAATTATATTAAGAAAAACTACAACCCAGAGAACATTTTTTTTACTGTTGTGGAAATCCCTTATGTTTGAATGGATTATGAATTTTGAAGTAAACTGCTGATCTGATCACCATGTTTTGAATTTTGGAAATGGTAGGAGAGAAGCAGGGCTACACTGAAGGATTTTAAGAAAATAAATAAATTCTTTAAGATAACTGATTGCATCTTTAGAAACTGGATTGCCTGAGGCTGTGAATTTTCTTTAAGTAAAGCACATGCAGTGTGGCGGTAGCAGGGGAAGAGTCAGAAATGTTACTCCTTCCCTTTCTGCTCCCCACTTTCTGTGACATGACAGAAAGGGAAGAGAAAGTGGGGGTGGAGATTTTCTGCAGAAGGGAACCACAGTAGCCCAAGGACAGAAAACAAAAGGGATGGAGAAGAGAGGAAGGCGTATGAGAGCGAACCAGGCTCCCTCCTTCCCAGTTCTTTCCATCCCACCCACCTCTCAGCCTCCTCGTCTGATGAGGCCAGCGCAAGAATGAGTGTGGAGAAGAGCCACTGTGAGGAAAGTTTCTCCAGTTTGTTGCTGGAGGATGTAAAACTAAGGCTGCTCCAAGCTTTCCAAGAGCAGAGATTAAGGGGAGCTGCTGCTGCCACCAAGCTACCTAGAGCAGTTGAAAATTCAGGCAGTGGTACCACGGCACTGGCTGCCCAAGGGGAACGGCGGAGGGTGCATATAGACGGAGCCATTGCCTGGCTCCGTGTGGAACTGGTGAGTGGCATGGGCAAGTTGAGTGGGCAGAGGGGCAGATTTATGCTCTCTTTAGGCTAAGGATAGGGTTGCCAGGGTCAAATGAGGCTCTGAAGTTTAGGAGCAAAAGACCTAGGGACAGTGTTCCTAAGGATGTAGTTAAGTGTGAGACAGTAAGTACCAACCACAGTTGCTTATAGCTTGTCATTCAAACGCACACGCACACACACAAAAAGAAAGAGAAAACATATTCTGTTTGGAAATTAAGACAAAAATCTTAGCTAAAGTGGCTGTTCCCACATCAAGGTGAAATGAAGGGATTATTCCTTCTCACTTAAGGAGACAGCATGAGGACCATTTAATCCAACCTGTCTGCTTCTAGCCAGAAAGTGGATGTAGAGCAGGCTGGATGGTGAACCCTGGTACTATGTAGGCCATTTCCACACTAGACTGTTATAGTGTTATTATTCCACTTTCAACATCCTACGAAATCCTGGGGTTTGCAGTTTAAGGAGGGGCCTTTGAAGATTTCATAGGATGTTGAAAGTGGAATAATAGCACTATAACAGTCTACTGTGGAAATCGCAAAGACTGGGAGGAATGGAGGAAGCTAGCTAAATAAATACTGTATATGCAGAATCTTTGCAAGTTGGAGACAAATCAATTAAGCCTTGTGTATTTTAGCAAACTACTGTTTTCCTAGCTGAACTGGAGATTTGCGTATAGCCCCTTTTTTTCTTTTCTGGCAGTGAGCTCACCACATCAGGAGGATTTCCTGCCTGGAGATGACCTATGAAAACTTGGAGACTCAATCTTAGCTAACTTTAGCTATGGATATTCAGCACCAGGTTGTGGTCCCTGTATTGTCATTTATTTATTTATTTTTGTAACATGTAAAACTTAGAAAATACTTAAATTTTTCTAAGTCCTGTCCAGAAGGATAAGGCAATCCTATTCCACAGGGTTACCATATAATAGACACAATATGAAAGGATAAAGGAATAAGTAGGGAAAAGAAAAGCAAGCCCTTGGAGCTATAGCTCCTTTTCTAGCCAAAGAAGGAGCCTTGGTTGCTCTCCCTTTTTCCTCTTAGCCTTATAGTTGTCCTAAAGGGGAAGTTAAATAAGGCCAGCTCTGGTTAGTACCTGGATGGGAGACTATCAACGAAGATCAGGAGTTGTAGGCTATACTTCCGAGGAAGAAACTGGCAAAATCACCTCTGTGTATTTCTTGCCTAAGAAAACCCTGGGAAATACATGGGGTTGCTGATGTCAACAGGTGACTTCAAGGCACATACACACAAAGCTCTTGCACACTCTTCAAGGGCAGCTCCGCTAGTGGTCCACTCTGAATGTAACAAATATATGTGAACTTCGAAAGAGCTATCCAAGTATTGTATCCGTCCTCCCCCAGCAGGTTCAGCACCTTGAATAGCAACTTTAAATGCTAGACTAAAAGCTGGGGCAAATTGCCTGTGCTAGTAGCATGGAAACAGTTACTCGTTGCTATTCTTCCTCAAACAGCAAAAGTTGTTGTCTTATCATATATTATCATATACAAATACAGTTTCCAGAGAGGTCTCTTTGTTAGTTTTGCTGAAGCAAAGCCAACAAAAGAATCTTGTGATAGCCAAAAAATTTCTATCGTCATAAGCTTTTGTGGAATGTTCTCTGAAGAACATACTTGTTGGTCTTTAATGTACTATGCGATTGCATATTATATTAACAACTCATGAGTCTGCATTCAGATTTTTTTAAAAGTAACCGAAAACACCTCTTTTTTCATTTTCCTTTTTTTCCTTTTTACTGCATTCAAGGTTTTTTTCCCCAGAAAAAAAAATAAATAAAAAGCAACTATTTAACTTACATTTTGGAAAGAATTAAATAAATAATAACTTTTTAAAGCATTTAATTGTGATAGTAATGAATTCCTTTATTTGGGACCTTGAAATGATGAGAGGAACTAATTCCTTTTTAAACAGCAACTCTCAAAGCTCTATAATATGGGTTTCATAGCTATGGCATTGGCTCATATGTTAATGTGGGAAGGTTTCTTTGGAAGCAAGCCATTCTTCATTTATTTTCTGTGGTAGAGCATAAAAAAATCACTAGGTCTGACCTTTCTCTACAGGGCTTTTGGGGTGGGAGAACACTCACTGATGAGGAAAATGCACTCCGCACTTGTTCAGGGGTCCTTTTATCTCTTCTTACTACAATCATTTCATTCAGCCACAACATTGAAAACTTGCCAGGGCTAATCTCTGGTACTAATTAAGCCTTCCTGGAAGATGACTGCATGTTAGAAACAATTATAATCTTTTGTTTCTTCATAGCTCGAGATGAAGTCCCAGAACCGCAGACTTGCCAGAATTCTACTGGATTTAAGCATGGAAATACAGAGACTGAGAAGTGAAACTGACATCTCAGTGGCTCTAGAATCAAAGGCACTAAGTGCTTCTGCAATCCCAGAATAACAAACAGCAATTCGAGGCATTAAGTCTGAAAATGCAGTACACGTCTCATTGGTGATCCTGACAAAGTCTGAAGCTTATGTTCCAAGTGAGGTTCAACTTGGTAACAGACTGTGGCTTGAATATTATTAGAACTCTACTTAACTATGGAAGGGCTGTGGTCTGTATATTAGAATTTTTGATGCTTTTTTCAAAGGCCTAACAAAAGTAGAGAGAAGAATGGGACATCTATAGAGAACAGAGTCTCTGTTTTGCGTTTCAGATGACTGACACATTTTCAGTCCGTTTAAGCAGAACAATGATTGCAAAACTCATGGGTAAAAAGACAAAAAGCTGAGGGAGAACAACCCAGAAAAGAACACTTCAGGAGGAATTGAAATCTGGATCTTCCATGTGAAGTGCTTGGGTACCCCCAGCACACTGCCTCTGATACTGGGGATGTCTCTTTCACCTCCAGGTCCCATTATGAAAACAGTCTTATGTGGGACACAAGAATCTGTTCCTCCATGTTTTTCTTTTTGAAAATACAAATGGAGCTACAGCACCAGCTTATTAGCCCCCGTGTGTTCTGCCCAGAGCTTCAGGAATTTTCATCAAAAGGCAGTGTAGAAAAGAGTTAAACCAGGTATGGGGAAAGTGCAGTCTACGGGACTCATGTGGCCCTTGGAACCTCATTTTGAAAGCTCCCCTGAAGAACCCTAGGACCCATTATATATTTTTTTTGAAGTGAGTGATTTGTTTTTTTACCCCAAATGATAAAAAACACCTCAAAGTTACCATAAAGTGTGGCGGTCCCCCCAAACAGCCTCAAAACACACACATACACAACCAGAAAAACTCATCGCAAAAACCATAAACCAGTTGAAAACAAAAGTGGGAATTATATGACATCATTTCTAGTTGCAATGTGACTGTAGAGGGATGAAGGGAAGAAGGATCCTCCCTCTTTCCTAATTGCCCAGCCCTGAGTTAAACCTTCTCCTCCAGTGGCATGGCCCCGATCCAGGCAGAGGGCAGGCCTGCTTTTGCACTTTTAAGAACTCATGGGTAATTCAAGTACTGATTTCTTGCCAATCTCGTTGTAACCTTGGTTTCATTGCTTTTGCATTCACAAATTATTCTCATTGCACTTAGTTATCTGTCACTTTGCACATTCACCTCTCTAAGTGCACCTTGAAAAATGATAACAGTCCTTTGGAATATTTTCTCTGTAATTTTTTTAAAGAAAAAATTGTTGTAATGTCTTAATGTTTTTGTATTAGACTCAAATAAATGAAGACCCTAATAATGAAATTCCAAGATGCTTATAAATTCATAAATGTCAAGACACATTTTTAATACTGTGTTGCATAATTAAAAGAACTTTTGACAGTTATCTTGGTGTTTGGAGTAAGGTACTATGGGTATACCAAGGTGTTGTTCGTTGCAGGGTGCCTTCACCACTTCACTCCACTTGAGTGAAAACAAGCAAAGAAGAGATCAGGAAACAGTGCAGTACAACCAGCACCAAAGTGGCAACAATTTGATATGGTGATACAAACCTTCCAACATTTCACAGATGAAATCCAGGATGCATTTAGCCAAGCAACATCAGACAGGGATTGTGAATATTTTTAATGAAGGACACACAAGACAGGAGAGAATGCAGCAGCTTACTTTTGCCTGACCCTGTAGGGAAGGGCAAGCTTCTGTCTTCTTGTCTCCTCTACCTCTTACTAAGTTAAGTCCAAACTACTTTTATATTTACCTGAATATGCAGCAACTGAATTAAGCTGAGGTAAAAGGGGGAAGTGGGAGGAGGAGAGAGAAACTGGAACATTCTAAAGGCTTTTGAAAAAAAAATTGGGAAGGTGGAAGATTAATTGGGACTGTTCCTGGTGAATTGGGAGTTTTAAAGGGTATGATGATGTTGTCTGCCAGCTGTCCCACCCCCTTGGCTTCTCTTTTCCTCACAGTAGCAGGCAGTAGAAGAGCAGAGCAGATTTTCCAGCAACAATATATCCTTGCTGTTATACAAAATATTTTGTAGCGGTTTGGTCTTGAATAGGCAATTAAGGCCCTTTCCGCACGAGGAAGTTAAAACGGGCCAAGGCGTCCTGTCACGGAGGTTGTCTGCACCTTGGATCGAACTAGGTTCAGACTATTTATCTTAGTCCCTTTACTGTCGGATCTTCGCCACTTACCTCTTTTAGTTCCACACCTTAGTCCAATCCAAAACACCTCCAAGTAGTCCTCCAGCGCGCTAAATGAAGACCGGAAGAATCCAATCTTTCAATCTTGTGGAGCACGCCATTTCGTTCCTGCTGTGTTGTGCAGACGCACAGGCTCGCAGCAATGCAAGCCTGCGATCAGCGGAGGGCGGGTTGTGGGCATGGTCAGCGTCAGTGGTTGGTCCGGACCTACAAAGAACAGGAAGCTGCCATTTTCAGCCCCAGCAGTGCAGATCTACGGACCTCGCACTGCTTAGATTCGCCCTACAACAAACAGAGGAGCCCTGCAGAAGGGCTTAAGGGAAAGTCCGCGTTGCTTCGAAGAGAGAAGAACTGGTAAGTAACGGCATGGAGAGATCCACTCACCTCATGCGGAAAGGGCCTAAGACTCCTTAGTTTTACAAATGCTCTAGTCCTGGTGGAAAGGACAACTGCAAGAACTGGTTTGTTCACATGAATCAAGACAACTGCCTGTGTTTCTAGATTCTCTTACAGACAGTGTCATGATGCATGCATACAGTTCCAAATTTACCACTACACTGCTGAAACCAGATATATCCCCATATGTTACAATGATTAAGGCCCTCTTAAGATCTCCCCCTGCCTTATCTAGGTTTTATTTTCTCTCTTGGGTTTCAGGCATCTGGACTGGAACTGTTTTATGGAAGTGATTATGAAAGATGCTAGCCAGCATCAACAGAAGAGAGGCATTTTCTTTGGAAGCAGCCAACATATTCAAAGTACATTGTTTTGAATAGCAAGCATGCTGCCCATCTCTTTGATTGGCAGGACAATGTCAGCAGGACAGAAACCAGAAAGCTATAATGATCTCTCTCTCTCTCTCTGTTGCAGGAGAACAGTGGAAAACTAAGCCAAAATTTGAAGCAGCACTGAAATATTTCTGTCTGTTGTGCAGGCTATTAACTAAAAAGCATTCCCCCACCGGAGATTTGTTTGGCTAAAAATTAACTGAAATTGCTTGCATCAATGAACTGCAATACCAGAAAAGTTCAGCATAAATAGTATTGCTAAGATTTCACAAATGAGACAGCCAGCTTGCTGGAATGAAATGTTTCTCTTTTCAAGATATAATTTTTCATGTGAAATCATCCCTTATCCATAGAAACTGAGACACACACCCCTCAAAAAAAGAAGAAGAAGAAAGGATACAGCTCTCAAAGGCTGATTCTGAATATATGTATTACAATATAGATAAATGGCTTTAAAATGAAATCTATCCTCATAAAGTCTAACCTCACATCGTTTGGGGACAGATTCTTTTCCATCCTTTCATAACACAACACAACATAATATAACACAGAGACTGTAAAGATAATCTTGATTCCCCATCGTTATGAGATATTGCTGTTTAATAATGGCAGAAAAATGGGACTGCATAACCTTTCCATCAACTTCACTACAAAACCACCTCCATTGGGTAATTTTCTCAAAGGTCATATAGTAGCAGTCATTCTACCAGGCTACCTTGGAAGATAGAATGGGATGGCAGGGCTACTCCATCAGTGATGCTACAGTTGGACACCCCCTCAGGATCTCAGGGCCCCACTCTGTATCGCCTGCCTCCCATGCATCTTAATGCTTCTCCTTCATCCTGTGCTCTGCCACTGCCAAATGAAGAGTTAATAGAGCTGTTTGGGGATTCTGGAAGCTATAGTCCCATAAAGTAGCACTTCTATGCTTTGGTCCGACTGTGCTTTTCCTAAGATTTCTACCCATCAGTGGGTAGCGTTAGCCAGGGCAATATGAAAGCCATCCTAACCTTTTCAGTCACTTTCCTCGTTTTTAATGCTCATTTCAGAGCCGATGTTCATCCCTAGCAAATTCCCCAACCATCTCTTTTGCTCCTTGCTGAGAAGAATGGGGCTGCCACACACTCAAAAGTGCCACCCTGGACTCATTTTATTCCTCTTCGCTGTAACCACAAATAGGCTAAATATGCTGGGTAATCTGAACCGTTGTCAAAAGTATAATTTATGCATGTAACAGAAAAACACAACTTGAGTCCTGAACTGGGAAAAGGTGGAATGTTGTTGCTGCTGCTGTTATAAAACTTAATCTATAATCCAGCTAAATGGCAAAGTATGTTTGGTTTTTTTAACAAGGAGGTTCATTATTTTTAAGATGATTTTTCCCTTTCCTCATATTGCTTCATCAGCAGAATACATGCAATTGTGAAGCTGCAGTGTTATTTCTACTAGCTTATTGCTGTCTTGCAAATGAAGGATTGTATATGCTGTAGCTATTAAAAACATTGCAGTACAGTTAATTGTTTGTTTCTGAATCTTGTTTGACTCTCTATATTGGAATTTAGATAGTGCCAGCTTCCCCTCTATAGATCATTTTGAAAAAGAGAGAGATCACTCATAAATGCTTGCTCCAGGCTGAAATGTTTCACATTTTTTTCTTATAATATTTTTCTTTTAATTTCTGGAAATGGCAGACTAATTCACAACATGTAATTGGCAAAAGATGGCAGATATTTGTTTCCTGAGGACACAAAGGTGGTGTGTGTGTGTGTGTGTGTGTAAGTCTGTATCTCACCATTTCATGCTCAAATATATGAATCTGGCTCACAAATTCTTGCTCTGAGAAGTGATCATGAGAAGTTTGAAAAAAGACTCTGCTCCATGTACATTAATATTCCACAGATAAAAACTGGGACCTGTATGGGAACAGCAACTCTGACATAAATCAGAGACTTCTGCATGCATGTTTGTTCCATTTGGAACAGCGGTCAGAGCCTTTCTGCACTACACCATTATAGTTTTATTATTCCACTTTCAATATCCTATGGAATCCTGGGGTTTGCAGTTTAGGGAGGGGTCTTCTCAGCCACAGAGCTCTTTGGCCTTAGTAAACTACAAACCCCAGAATTCCACAGGATGCTGAAAGTAGAATAATAGCACTATAACAGTGTGGTGCAGAAAGGCCCTTAGTCAAGTAACTACATAGAATCTCAAATTCCCCCAAATTTGATGCAAACATTATCCGCTTGTGCTCTGCTTGCCAGCAAAATGGATCTCCTCCCCATGCAGAAGATGCCTGGTCAAGAAGGTAGAGAGAGGGGGTTACAATTGTTGCAACAGAAGAGTAATTACAGTTTCCAATAGTGGGTCTCAAGATGTGGCTGACAGATTACAGGTATGCCTCTGTTGATGGAGTAGATGTGTTCCTGAGCATGACATCTTTAGCAGAAAATTCAGCACTAGAGGCAGAAATAACATGAAAAGAATAGGGATAGGCTCCTATGCAACAAAAAATAAGAGCAATCATGCTTCCACCACTTTTTATTCAAAACTGGAAATATACCCATAAGAAATGAAACTACCCGGTCAGCTAAGCTTTGTATAAGTAAACAGAAAAGTTTTGAACTTTCTAGAGACCACTTGAAGGGTTCTTTCAAAAAAGCATCCAGGGGTGACTTTTTCTTTCACTAGCCTTCACTTTGCTTATGATTTCCCTTTTGGTGGCCAAACTTCTAGATCTTTTTTTTTTTTTTTTGAAAAACAACATGCAGAGGAGACCTGATGAGGCAGGCTTGTCTGATCTCCTATCTCTGCTTTCTCTTTGTTTGTGCATGCTAAGTAAGGGGTTTAGGAGGCACCTGTTATTTACCTTTCCGATTGTAGGCAGGGATCAGCTAAACTAGAACTCTGCTGTTTCCAGGCACAAGCTTTATTTATTGCATTGTTTACTGCAGACATGCTGCTTGAACCTGACAATAAAAATATGAGTTTCTCTAGCCTACCTTCACCAGCCTCTTAAAGCTGATGCTGCTAAAAGCCTCTCAGCTAGACAAAGAACAAGGAAGAAAATGGGTGTTGAGCAAACTTTAAAGACTTTGGAGTACAGCCAAACTCAAAAGAGTGTCCCTGCTTCTGAGTTCCACCAGGGTCCTATGTGAAAAAGAACTTCTTTGTGAGAGGCTTTTAAAACTGAGATATGCTTTTCTGTCTGTCTGTCTGTCTGTCTGTCTATCTATCTGTCTATCTATCTATCTATCATCGATTCAGTTTTAAATCTGTACTAGTTTTAATATCTATTATCTACAAACAGTTAAACAGCCTGTAGAGTTCAAACTATTCAAAATTCAACATGATAGTGGAAACTATGGTTTGGAATATAAATGTATCTTCCAAATAAAATATAATAAAATAAAATTTTTCAAAAAATTCAACATGCTGGGTCAGACCCAAAGGCCTATTTCAGCATTTTGTCCATCAGCCAGAGAGCAAGTTGTCTATGAGAAGTCTGTAAAATGACAATTGCTTCCTCTGCACTGGTATTTATTAGTTTGTCCTTGCTGTTTCACATTAATCATCATGCTAAACTGAAGTTTTCAACTGTGGTTACAAGTGGGTTTGCTAAACTTTTGTAGATTAATCTACTAGCTCAAATTTGTCACAGCAAATGTAGTGTATTTAAAGTTGGAGTACAAGTAAGCATATGAAGTACATTCTGTCAACACCTGTAGTTTTGAAAAATGGCTCATTTCTTCCAGAGTTGCACCTTATTTTGTCCTGCATGCCCATAATTAAGTAAGAAAGAAAGGAAAAGAGAACCACTTGTCTCTCTTACAGCAAAGAACAAGGTGTTCATTCGCAGAGTTGTGTTGATCACAATCTGTTGGATGACTTGTATTCCTCACATATAATTAACTTAGATATATTTTATTGAGATTAGTGATTTGTCAGCATTTTGATGTGTTCTGCTAGAGATTCAAAGTAATAACAACATTTATCTTCTCTGTCTACTTGGCTATGCTTCAGTCTGGCTGGTAAAAAATGAGCCAGAATTTTGCAAATAGTTACCACATACCTTTGTTTCTTTTAAAAAGCCTTACAAGTGATCTCATTCTCATGGAGGAATTGCAAATGCTGCAGTTTGAGAAAGACTGTATTGCTTTCAGTTCAATAAAAATATAAAATATTTCATCAATTCTCTGCTATATCCACTTATACCAACAGTCCCCAGGGTTAGTTAGATGTAATCAGAGATGTATTTTGCAAACCTATAGGCCTTTTAGTTCCAAAATATTTTATACATGGGATCCCCAGCTGGTTTTCTCTATTCCCTCTCCTGCCAGTAGGAACTGGTGGTTCTGATATCAATGGGGTAGTGAATCTGTCTGAGTTCTACTCCAGATTTTAAAGGAATTATCCAGGGTGCTGAACCTTATACCCCAAATAGCTTCAGCAACCTTGGATAGGTCCTTTAAAGTTCAGACTAAAATCTGAAGCAGATTCGCCACCCTACTGAAATTAAAGCCCCAGGCTTCATTGTTCACCGCCACCACTAGCTGCTGCTTCTGGAAAGATGCTGCTATTGTTTGGTGGTACGGGTTTAGCCTCCCTTATCTGAAATGCATGGAACCAGAAGTGTTCTGTATTTCATTTTTTTTCTCGGATTTTGGAATACCCGTATTTTCATACATGTAAATAAAGATATCTTAGACATAAGATCAAAGATTAAACATTGGTTTTTTCCCCCCGCACTGACCCTCCCACCAGGATTCTCATTTTGTCCAATTAAAGGTTAAGAACATTGCCAGTGGAGAGGATGGGCAATAAATAATCTTTCTAAGTGTCCTGTTCTCTTTCTTAGCCCTCTATCTCTCCCCAGCCTCACATCTCATTTGTATGCTTCTTGTGTTGTGTATTAGTCTTGAGGCTGAAGAGAGACTAAGGATCTGCAAAATGGTAGGAATCCATACCTTCTGACATTTCAGAGAAAGTTGTGTGTCTCTCTCCAGCCTCTCTTCGGGGAGACCATCAGCCACATAGTTCTGCCTTGAACAGCATCTCTGCAACTGCTATCTCAAAGGTGGAAGCAGGTGGCTGGTGGCAAAAAGTTTCAGTTTTTGGAAGGTTTCAGATTTTGGATTTCCAGAGAAAGGAGGCTGAACCTGAACTACAGGGTAAATCATCTTTTCTTTTCTTTTCTTTTCTTTTCTTTTCTTTTCTTTTCTTTTCTTTTCTTTTCTTTTCTTTTCTTTTCCTTTCCACCCTTCCTTCCTTCCTTGCTTCCTTCCTTTCTCTGTATTTTCAGAAGAGAAAGTGGGTTCCAGGCCAACATGGCTTGGTGTAGCGTATAGTTCCACTGCTATGACTCCCCTGCACAGTCAAGCTATGCCTGCTGGGGAGTGGGAGAGATCACAGCAGTGACTGGCTATGTTCCGTAGCCAGTCGCAAAGAGATTACCTCTGCTGCTGAGTTCCACCAGGGACCTATGGAAGTTGCAGTGCGAGAGGCTGGGGTTTGTGAAGAGAAGGCCTCTGCACAGTGACTTGGATTTTAGAGATTCCTTCAGTGAGATTTCCAGAGGGAAAGTTTTAAGCTATACCCCTTCAGTCAGCCAGGGTGGTTGTCTGAATAAGCATGGTTGTCTTCTGAGAGGTCTAGTGAGATACAGAGTAGAAACCAAACCATTTTTGAGTTGGGTCAGAAGGCGTGACCTAGACTTGGGAATTAAGCCTTTGAGCAAAAGGAAAGCCAAAGGCCTGTGTGTGTGTAAAAGTTCTGTGCCTATGCATTGAGTGGAGCTGTAAGAAATGGGTTACATACCTTTTGAAGTTCTGTATTGCTTGGAATAACTTATGTCGCCCAGTAGCTTTTCCCTATTTGTTATTTTAATAAAGACTACATTATATTTTTATAAATTCTCAGTAGAGTATGTTTCACTAGTACCATGTTACCACAGATCAGTAAATCATTCTGAATAACAACTGGGAGGCTTTACCCTTTATACACTAAGGTGGTGGTTTTAAAGAGAAAAACAGGGGTGTATAAGGGGTGCAGGGTGCTATAGCAGGTTGGGAGAGAAGCTGCCATCTCCAGTCTGTGAGAAGGAAAAGCAGGCCTGGCCCCTCCACAATAGCCCCAAATTACTGCTAACCCTTCAGCTCCCCACCAGGCATGGACTTGTCTGAAAGAGGCTTTGGTAACTGTGGAGGAGAACGGTTAATGTCAGCCTCCACAGTGACTGAAAATAAACATACGTACATATGTCCCTAATACAATGCCAGCTATGGTGCGTTGCCAGTGTGCAGGGCTCTGTGAGGTGGTATGGTGCTTACCTGATAGCTAGAGAATGGCAGCCAAAGAATTAGTTCAATATTTTGAATAAATAAGTGAAATTGAACCAGTCTTTTGTCTCTCTAGTACTCCCAATCCACGCAGACTCAACAGCAACAGCACTGAGCAGATGCCAGGTCCCATAGCTCATATCTGCTCTGCCCTCCCCTTTTTTTCCAGCAAGGACGTCTGAACAGTGCCAGGGGCTATACCTATATCTGTTTTTAATTTTCCACAGTGCCACAGAACTAGGATAACTGTGGGCCATGATGAAATGCAACTGCCCACCATGGTGCAAAACAGTGTTTCCATAGCAGGCAAGCATGCCACAGCTTGCTGACAAAGGAAAGTGCTCAACAGGGGACAACTTAGCACCCGCTCATATCTGGGGCTGACACATTAAAAAACAACAACAACCCATCCTTCTTGCCACCAGGTCTGTCCCTACTATTAAGCAATGTGAGGCATTTTCCCCAAGTGGAAGATGATCCCCATTGGAAGAAAGAGCTATGTTTGTCAAAAGGGCTATCATATATGCTCTAAAACAGTGGTTCTCAACCTGTGGGTCCCCAGATGTTTGTGGACTTCAGCTCCCAGAAGCCCCAGCCACTATGGTCAATGCTCAGGTCTTCTGGGAGCTGAAGTCCAAAAACATCTGGGGACCCACAGGTTGAGAACCACTGCTCTAAAACAAGGCCAGGCAATTTTTGCAGGCTCAGGGGCCAGTTCCCTGCTCTAAGAGTCTCTGGGAGCAATATAGACTGCTAAAACACCAAAATATTAAAGGGAAAAGTTTCAATGTCCAGAAGTCCACTTCCGGTTTTGAAAAACAAATATTATTTTATGGTAAACAGTAGGTGTGGAGATGGATGTCTGTGCGTCCTATTCAAAGTGGGAATCACTCTTCCTTGAGTCTTCCAGGAGAGGCAATTAGCCTGCCCAGGTTTAAAGATCCTCAGTGGAGGGCTTTCTCTCAGTTCCACCATCTTTACAGGTGGGGAGATATGGGAGAGAGATTTCTTAGTGGCTGTGCCAAGGGTGTGAGACTCCTTTATGGGAGACTAGGTTGACTCCCTCCTTGTTCTTCTTCTACCGGCAGGCTTAATGTCCTTTGTATCTGAACAAGCATTTGGCAACTAAGTAGATATATAGAAAGGTCCTTTATTGGGGTATCTGTGCTATACTTTTATTGTCATTGCCATGTTTTAAAATGATTTTATATTGTTTTAAAGTACTGAGGCTTTAATATGGCAGTTTATGTAATTGTTTTTTTCAATTTTTTATTATTAGTCCTTAATTCACATGCTTTGTTTCGATTCAGCTTGTGTATCGTCTTGGGTCCCACTCGGAGAAAGACAGGAGATGTGTTTTTAAAGACACATGTGTGTGTGTGTCTTTGTCTACACACATGTGTTTTTACTAGACATAAATCTGGGGGAGCCTTTGGGTGCTGGGCCTTTGGAGGCTTTATGTTATAACGCCTTTGGAGGCTTTATGTTGAGATAAGAAAGATATTGAGCCTGTTGTGCTCTGCCTTAGAATTCCTTGGAATGTGCTTCCTAAGGTTAACACTGATAAAGCAGTCACATACTGATCCAGAGCCTTGAGCTTAATAGCAAAACAGCAGCAAGGGGGTGAGATAGTGAGGCAGTCCGCCTATTTGACATTCTTAAGCCAATCAATTCTAGAAAAGATAAGGTTCCTAAAAACTTTGTTTGCTTGTTACTCAGGGTCTGTCATCTTATCTTTGGTGCACGCAGTGGTGCTGTTGCTTTAAATAAATGTCCTTGCTCTCTAAGTTTGTTGAGGGAAACTCCCATGACTGCAAGGCCAATACACTACACTATCTTGATGCTCTCAGAAAGAGATGCCACCTTCAGTGTTGAAGAAAGATTCAACTACCAGTTCAGAGAGCATCTTTTAATGGAATGTGGGAGCAGGTACCATCTTTTTTTCTTGTTTGCTTCAGGCAGCCAGATATCTTCAGAGATACCTGGTAACTTCTTGAACTGGAGTGCTTCTCCCCAGACCATGCAAGGGAAGGATATACTTATATGACTTTGCTTGGGTCAAGTTGGAAAATACTTGCATTTAAAAAAAAAGAAAACAACCGCCACTTTACTTTCGGGGACTTTTCTTCCTCAAAAATAAACTGATACAGCTAGTACACCCAGCATGCCTCTTCTTCCCTGGCATGTGAGAGTTAAAGGTCTTATGACAGCAAGTGGTCTAGAAGCCTGTGGAGGATCAGTTTTGATGCCAACCCTGGGAGGACAATGCCAACATCTAGGCCATTTCCGCATGAGTCTGTTATAGTGCGATGATTCCACTTTCAACCTCCTATGGAATCCTGGGGTTTGCAGTTTCAGGAGGGGCCGGTCAGCCCCTCCCGAAACTGCAAACCCCAGGATTCCATAGGAAGTTGAAAGTGGAATCATTGCGCTGTAACACACTAGTGCGGAAATGGCCGTAGTCAGGAATACCCCAGCACATGCATAAAATAAGATAACCTGGTACCTTTTATATTAGACTGTACAAGTATCAGGGCCAAATTCTGTTTAGATTCTAGTCTGTTGGATTGTGGAGCAAAGATGTCTTTTTAAAAATAAAATCAGAGCCTTGATTCACCAGCATGGCTTTCTAATTTCTACTAGAATTACTGGGGAAGGAAACTCGTTTTCATTTATGACTCCAGGGCCACACTCTGTCCATCCCTGTTCTACACTATCTTGCTGCTCTCAGAAATGGTAGGAGATACTGCTAACTGTGTTGAAGTAATATTCAACTTCCATTTCAGTCAGCATTTGTACATGGAATGTGGGAGCAAGTGCCTTCTTTGCCTCAGGCAACCAAATGTCATGGGCTGCTCCCATGGCAGTAGTGATTAGTGATTTTTTGAGCTAGGGTGCTTCTAGATCCGAAGTTGTCAGGGCCCCTCCCCACAGGCCGGTGTGCTCAGCTGTGAGCGGCCACAGCCTGCACTGTTACACCTGACATGGCATGCATTTGGCTAGATGTCAATAGATATAGAGAGAATGGAAGAACTGAATGCCTTCTCACACTGAAACTTCCAGAAGGAGAGCCTCTAACAGCTTTATCTGGTTGCATTGTAGTAAAGCTAAAACTGTTTTCCATCACTCTCTTTGTAAAAATTGTCAAAAGAAGAATGCTTTTGTCAGTGGTTAGTTCAACATGGTAGATCAGGACACCTGTCAGCTGTGTCAGAAGCTAGTTTCATTTATCTAATTTTCAGGACTGCTGTGCAGGATAAAGTACTGGGACTGTAGCATTTTAGCATGCAAATAGCAGGTCACATTTTTAAGTGCATTCACAAACTTTCCCTACTTCCCCTACCCTGCTGATAGACAACTAGTTCATCAGGGAAATGGCTGTACTACAGCCTGTTTCCCTAATATGCTAATTTCCTCCTTGAAATGAGCTTTAAAATATATGTGTGTGTGTGTGTGTGTGTCTGTGTATACATCTCTCTCTCTCTCTGTCTCTCTCTCTCTGTGTGTGTGTGTGTGTGTGCGTATCTCCATACACAGAAAATAAAAAATCCTTTGTCTTCAGGAAGGGCCGTAGCGCACATTCCACTTGGGTCCTCAGAATTCTGTATGGTTGGAAGGAAATTTTAAAATGAACTCTGTGCTTTCTGTCCTTTGCTGAACTGCTTCCTGGGGAAGATATAATGTATATTTCATTTAGTACCTTCACTGTCCCTTTATTGCTTTCATTCAGAGAGTAGCTTGCTGGAATACTGCCCGGGGAGGAAAACACATTTCATGATGAATAGTCCTACAACATGAAAAATGATATTGGAAGGATACCTAAACTAATTTCAAGTTATTACAGTCTTTATTGCTGGCTAATTCTCAGTAGCTTTACTTCAGGTTTATGGGCAGAAATTTAAAGCCCCCTGCTTTGTATCAACCAGGTTCCTTCTCCCTTCAAACACACGCATGCTTTCCTTTCAAAGAGAAGGTTTGCAGTGTTCGCTTTAATTTCCAGGAGAATGAATTTCACCTTTTATAACATCCAAAGACAATTATACTGTCTTTATGATGAATTATGTCACCTTGGACCGAGCAATAAAAGCAAATGTACTAATGTCAATAAATATCTGGCCTCTATCATTCATGCTGCCTTTTAAATCTTTTAAATGTTGTTGCTCTAGAGATGCAACTGTGAATTATTCAGACCATGGGTCTAAATATGCTTGTGTGGTAGGAAACCCCATTTCATTCAGTGGAATTTACTTTTTGGTAAACAGGCTTAGAATGAAATTGTGGATATAATCCTGACAATATATATGATGAAGTGAGTTCCAACCTAACCCAGGAGATGCCATAAATTTGATAGCCTTTACGGTATCAGACCACATCTCATCTGATCTTGGAAGCTAAGGAGGTCAGCCCTGGTTAGCACTTGGATAATCAACAAATACCAGGTGCTATAAGGCTGTATTTCAGAGGAAGGAACTGGCAAAACCACCTCTGAACAGTCCTTGCCTGAGAAAACCCTATGAAGTTCATGAGGTCACCATACATCAACAGACAATTCGAAAGCACGCGCGCACGCGCGCACACACACAAAAGTCACTGCAAAGCTCTTTGTTGCAATGATATACTTAGGGCAGGACTTCTCAGCAGAATGATCAGGGGAACTTCCAAATGCAACAGGACTTGTTTACACACTTTGTAGCAAAGTAATAGACATTACCATGTAAAGGCACTGTGGGGGCATAAGACTATTAAATACAGACTCTAAAATTTCCAAACAGCACCATTGTTTCATTACTTCCAGCTATAGGCCATTTCCTCACTAGACTGTTAATAGCGCTATGATTCCACTTTCAACATCCTATGGCCCCTCCTGAAACTGCAAACCCCAGGATTCCATAGGATGTTGAAAGTGGAATCATAGCGCTATTAACAGTCTAGTGAGGAAATGGCCATAGTCAGAGGTTCTTTTCCAGTCCATAGGCCAAATCTGATTTACAGGCTTCCTCATCCAGCTCCTTCTGCTGTTATTGTCTCAGATCAATGATCAGAGACTATTGAAACCCTGCAAAAGTGTTATATGGAGATGAGCTTGGGCTTGCAGTCTTAAATGGGTTCAGACCTGGGGTCCATTCACACTATACAAATATGGTGCTCTTATTCCACTTTAGCTTCCAGGGTTTTTAGTCTGGAGAAGCATTGGAATGTTCTGGCTGAGTATTCTAAATGTTCCACCCTAAACTGAGTATTCTAAATTGTCCATCCTAAATGCTCCATCCCAGGATTCTATAGGAAAGAACCATGGCAGTTAAAGTGGAATCATAGTGCTATAATTGCATAGTGTTAGTGTTAATGGGCCCCTAGAAATTCATGGATACTGAGAACTGAGCTTACTACTGTGTAAGCACACACAGAACCAGACATGTCTAAAAGTAGATGCACTGGGGGTTGCACTTGGGTAGACATGCACAGAACTGAGCAATGCTTTGCATGTTTCAGAACAGTTGCATTCAAGCTTTCTTCTGCATACATATGTGTAGAACTGAGCTGTGTTTTGCATACATGGTGAGAAACTGTCCAAATGGGCAAAGAATGCATCTGCCCCTCCTACATTTCTTTGGCCCTGCCCACTAATGGAACATAGTCCTTGAGACACTTCACAAATTAACATTTGGCCCCTGAACTGAAAAATATTCCCCACTCCTGCCCTATAGAATATTTGACAATTTGAAGGGCTATTGTATAGAAGTAACTGTGCCACTAAATAACATCATATATATGAATAAACATATGGCCAGTCTTTATGCCTGCAGTTCCTAAGCATATTTCTTTGAATGTAAATATGCCACTGAAATAAAAACTGGGCTTATCTTTAAATAGAGAGATTCAGGTTGTACTAAACTCTACTATACTCAGTTGAATGGGGTAGGTGGGGCTTTCATAAGTTTCTTATCCTAGCATTTTCACAATTTTGTGCAAAAGATTTCAAAAATTTTGTAAGGCTTTAGGCCTCATAGAAGAATCCTTCATTCCAGTTGACTGAGGAAGGGCCAGTAATATGCCCAATATAAGATGAGTGCTTGGAAGAATTGTGTTTTTGGATCTCCACTCTTAGAAGCCCCCAATGAAATAAATGCAGTACAGATAAGCAATCTATCTGTGTGAACATATCTATGGATGTACAGTGGAATGCAGCTGTCATTCCTATGTTTCACATTGCTTTCAAATGGGATGTTTACTTTGTAATGGATACCTTTTCCACCCCAGGTAGATACCTAAATAATTACATATGAGTAAAGCTAGACAGGAATGAGAATGATATTCCAAAGTGCTGGCATGCACTGAAAGTACTTGCATAGTGGAGAAAGGTAACGAGTGTTAACACATTTATCTGCAGATTTTGGAACAGGTATTCTTTTTTGGACTCCCAGAGTTCCTTAGCCAGAATTAATTCCTGAACAATGAAGCAACTTTTTCAAGCTCTTTTTATCTGATCTATGAAGATGCATTCCCTTTCCTCTACTCCTCTGCAGAGTGAGGGCAATGGAAAGGCTTCATCTGCATTCAGTGATGTAGTCACAAGCGAAAGCTGATGGACTTGCATGGTTCCATGATACAGTCCTGTTGATGAAAAGATCCCTGATTGGCTGGGAGAACAATATCTTTAAAAAAGAAAAGTAGACATTGAGAAATATGATTAAAAGCAAGAGGAAAAAGTGAGGAATACATAACATATGGACAAAGGCTAGGTATCTACATTGACATAAGCTGACCATACATTTTTTTAAAGTTAATGGACTGAGATCCTGAATCGTCAGGCTTAACTACACTGATGGAGTTCTGTCATCCTAGCTATGTCACATGATACCGCTCCCAGAAGAAGAAAGAGTGTGATTAAGCAATCTGAAAATCCAGTCTGCTGGCACACGCTTTGTTGTGTGGCTAGTGTTGTCTTGTTCTCAAAACAGCAATAAAGACCACTGGAAATTCATGACATTCAGGGTTGACAATCACAAAGTAGCTATTAACAAGTTTGTGATCTAAGTATCAAACTAAAAATAACATATTTTCCAGATTTATTGCACGATGCACAGATTTCAGTCTTTATAAAGGGCCCACACCCAAAATACAGGATTTTTGGCACCTTGTTCAATCTATATAAGTTTTCCAAATTTCAAATAGGAGGCATACCTTATAATAAGAGACGCCTTCCAGTCCAATAAGGAAGAAGCTTTCCAATCCTCAAATAAGGGACATCCCTTATCAGGGACACCAGGCAGCTCTATGTGTGGCACTTCCATGTACGAAACCTAAGCAGGTGCTGCCATCTTGTGTCATGAAGAAAATGTTGATTGCTCAGTATGTTCAGTGTGGCAACAAAAATCTAGACTATCAGAAGTCAGGATGACAGATATTAAATGGGGATTAGAGAAGGCTGATTCTTGTCAGTTTCTCCTTCTCCTACATTCAGGAGGAGCACAAATCCTTTCTGCCACATTTATGAAGAAACGTGAGACGTCTGGTAAATTCTTATTTTAAAAACACATGAACAATGTTCTGTTTTCCTTCAACAACTGCACAAGATACACTAAGCACCTTCCCTCCAATACTTTCCCAGCAGAAAGAAGAAATTGCTTATAATACCCACTTCTTCAACCAAGCTCTTCATGAGCCTCTCTCCTTCCATTATCACATACTGGGGAAAGTTTGCTACGTCTCTGCTAACCTCTGTTAATTTTCTTTGTTAACCTGTCCTGCATTGATTTAGAAACAAGGGGGTAATGAGTGTTTGGAATAAAGGTGTGCTTATCATAAAGTTCATTATCACCTCTTCAAAATATACAATATTTGAAATGGCAAGCTGTGCACTATAGTGTGTCTTAAGCATTCATGCAAGGCACTTGCTTTTTCTATATGGTACACCAGAGCCAAGAGGCATCCATCCTGAAAGAGATTTTCCAGCACTGCACAGTTAAAAATAGAGGGAGATTCTAAGTCCCTGTTTTTATATCAGTCTTGAATAGCTTAATCTTGTAACTGTTCTTGTAGAGGGCAGGTAGGTGTATATTTAACAACGTTCATTGTCCGAATAGACAATATCTTACACAGAAAGACTGGCAAACAGCAACAGTTTGAGACCATTGGTATGCATACAAAGATAGACCAGAATCCAGCTGGTATTTTACACACTTTTCCTTGGATGTGATGGACATTTTTGCCTCATGTACAATGTCTGCCTTCTGTTCAAGGTCATGGAAGCAGAATTGTGTGAAGCAGGTGCGGTTCTCCACCTGTTTTTCTTTGGAGTGAGGGACCAAGGATTCTTTGCCACTTGTCAGCTAATTTGTATTTGTTTGGAAGTCCTTCTCATCACCATCTTGTTGCCTGGGCTCCCATCTTATGATTAACAGTAAAGTTCAAACAGGCAGAGTCAGCATCAAGACTCCATGTAAGCACTCTTAAGTCTTGGAATCTCAGAATTATTAATCTGGAAGAATGAGTGTGCTCTTAATTATCTTATAGGCTATTTATTAAAATGTACATAATAATAGACATGTACATTACCCTTAGCTAAGAACATAGATATTAAAAGAAATCTACAGCTTGGTTCTGAAAATCAGACACATCTGTAACATGGAAGAAAACTACTGTAAAAGGGTCAACAAACTCAAGCAACATCTGCTTCAAAGGGTATATTCTCCTCTTATAATTGATGACAACATCTAAAGGTCAATTTTGAAAGAAATCTTCTTCACAGAAGACATATGTCAAGTATACACCAAGAACACATTCCTGTTGTGGCAGATTTTCATTCAGCATCTCTCAAATATCATATAGCAATTAGAGAAAGCTATCTGTTATTATCAAATTCTGAACATCTTACTAGAGCCACCAGCCACCCTCCAGTTATTGCTTTCCACCAACCAGCAAATCTACAGAGATTACTAGTAAAAGCTGTCCTGAAAACACCAGTGAGCAATCCCTTTTGATTCAAAGCATTGCATCACCTGTAAATACCTTAAGCCAGTGGTTCTTAACCTGCGGTCTGCAGACCTCTAGGGGTCTGCAATGTCCTCACAGGGGGTCCATGAAAGCTTGAAAAAATGTTATGAGCTTTTACAATTAAAATAAGAAGGAAGAAAGGAAAGTGTATGGTCATACAGTGATCCCAAAGAACAGGAATCTTTTGCTGGTGATAGGCATCATTTATACAAAGTTTGAGAAAAAATAGTTGAGGCATTTTAGGGTTTTAAACCTTGAGTTAAGTCTTGATGTTCCACAGCAACAAAAAATATTTAAAGGGGGTCTGTGATAAAGGAAAGGTTAATACCTGCTGCCTTAAGCTGACTGTACTTTTAGGAGCACAGTGACTGGCAGGACCTACTATATTAAACAGCACATCACCTACTGGTTCTGCAATCTTATTTATGTAACTGAATGCAGATATATAGAATGTTATCTGTTGTATGCGGGCAAAAACAATGACAGACCTGCATACACCCTTCAGGAAGCATAAGTCTGTAATCCTGACAGGAAGTTAGAGCAACCAGTGGCCAGGCATTTTAGCTCTGAACATCACAACCTCTCTAATTTGTTTTCCTTCAGATATGTTGGGACAAAAGAGGACATTCTGGGGTGTATAGACTTAAGATCCTAATACCACATGGCCTCAGTTTAGAGGGGCCTCAGTTGAGAGGATAATACCATAATCCACTTAAAAAATGCTGGAAACAGAATGTTCTAAACTGCCATCTTGTACAAAGCTCAGTGTCATCTTTGGAAACTGAAGAAGGTGGAAGCCAACATGTTTTCCTTACTTTATATTTTTCAGTTCTGTTTGCTGATTCCTTTTCCTTGTGATTAACTGTATCCTCCTGAAATCCAAGACAAACTTGGGAGAAGTAATGCTGGTTTGGTTTTCAAACACACACACACACACTCTGTCTACCTATCTATGGCATTTATCTATTGAAGTAAGCATTATCCAGTTACTATATCCCATTTTATTAGAGAGGAAGTTCTCTTATCCTCTTTTTTACCAGGATTTCTAAGAGTATCTCTGAGTAGGAACAGCATTAGCTGGTAAACAGCCAGGTTCATTAGAGACTGTGTAACACAGCCTGACTTTCGTTTCTTAAAACTCAGATATATATAGTATCTTCAGTCTCTGTCTACCCAGTGAAAGGCAGATCTTCACTAACCTTCATTAATCTAAATAATTATCTTCCCCTCCAATCAGAGGTGACATCTACTGGCCCTTTATCAATGACCAATCACTTGCAAGGGGTTCGGTAATCAATGACCTACAAATATTACTGGCCAGTGTTTCCTGTCCACCTGTCATTAGATTGCTTCAGGCTTCTTACAGGTGATTTCATCCACCATCTGATATGAGTAACCATTTTGTACCACTGCAGTGTGCTTTTTTTTGGTTTCTTTTCAGCAAGTTGATTGTTTACTTTCTCTCCTTAAGTTTGTTTTCACTGTCACTTTGTTTTTAGTTAGATTGGCTTCATGCTTAGAACTAGCATATAAGCCTACACTTTTAATATTTCACTGTCAAACACATAAAAATTCCTGCTTTATGCAGACATGCTTATTCCTTTTCTGTTCAGGCCTTAAGTGCTTCAGTGCTGCAAAATATCTTCAGATCTGTACTCAGCCTGTAACAAGTGCATGCAGTGTCACTTTGAACATAGATCTGTCAAGCTGCAGATCAACATTCTGTAGCTGCTACACCACCCTGCCCTCATATAGTGGGAAGTACAGTTGCAATTTCCCATGTAGCTGACAGCAGAAGAACAATAAATAAGGCTAGAAGTCCATAGTCTTGGAAACCTGTAAGCAAAGCATCTGCCAAGAATTCATGTGGTTGAGATTCAGGAATCACAATGTGAACCAATGACTCAGTCACAGTTTTATATGGCATTGCTTACTGCAAATGTTCTGCCTGAATTAAAAGTCACTAAAAGTCTGTGGCCATTTCCGCACTTCACTGTTATAGTGCTATTGTTCCACTTTCAACATCCTGTGGAATTCTGGGGTTTGTGTTTTACTGAGGCCAGAGAGCTCTCTGGCTGAGAATTCTAAATGCCCCATCCCTAAACTGCAAACCGCAGGATTCTATAGGATGTTGAAAGTGGAGTAATAGTACTACAACAGTCTAGTGCAGAAAAGGCCTGTGTTTCTCCAGCCCTCCTTCACCGTCCTACTAATGCTGATGCGTTACCAGGCTGTACACCTCCATGCTTTGATATGGTCTAATTGGCAAAATATATTAATTAGCAGATATGTTGGCATAAAATATAAATTATACTTTTGGCTGGCAAGGCCATGTGGAAGAAAGGGACATTTGCTGGGAGTAGGTCAAAGGTGACTTCAGCATGGCCAGGTCAGAAGTTCACTGAAATTAGCCAAGAAAGCCTGACTTAATGGCTCTGAGCTAATCCTATCAACTGCCAACCTCAGAAAACAATAAGGTGCCCAGATGCAGAGGCCAGGACCCCTATTGTATGCATATCTTACTGCAGCTAGCCCAGAAACCCCCTCTCAACCAAGACATTGAAACCAATCAGTCCATTCCAGACCCCATTGTCTGTGTTGCAACTCCCATTGTTCACTAGGCTGGGAGAGCAATCAACTCACACCCCTTCAGGGAAGAAAAGAGAGTATATAAACTCTTGGTTTTGAGAAGTCAGTTGCAGTCAGATGAAATGCAAAACTTCACTATGTCGCTCTGAATTCTGATCTGTCTGCCCTTAGACAGAAGTCTAAGTGATATTTCAAGCTCTTCATTACTTTTCTGGAATGGTAACTGTATAACCCCAAAAACCCTCAGCCTCTCTAGCCATAATTTTTTTTCCTCCCTTTCTCCTTCAGTTAGCTCTTGTGTGAATGCTTGACTGTATGTATCTTGTGTTTATGCATGAGTGAATTCCCCCAATAAAAACACATTTTTAGCCTACTTTTTAATCTTTGGCTGGTTTGGAGCCAAATCTTTGGAGTTTGGAGCAAATCAAGGTGCCCCCAGGGGACCCCCAGAAGTCAGGGTAACAGATGCCGCTAAAAACCTCCCAGCTAGAGAAAGGAAAGAGATTAAAATAGGGACTGAGCCAGTTTAAAAAGACTTTTGGGCATAGGCAAACACAGAGATTACCTCTGCTGGGGTTGTATATAAAAAGGAGCTTATTTGCCACATGTTTTGAAAACCAAGGTCGGTCGGTCGGTCGGTCGGTCGGTCGGTCGGTCTGTCTGTCTGTCTGTCTGTCTATCTAGTTTTTAGTCTGTACTAGTTTTAATATTTGTTATCTAAAAACAATTTAAAAAATAGTTCAAACTGTGTAAAATTCAACATGCTGGATCAGACCCAAAGGCCTATCTCTTTCAGCATTTTGTTCATGAGCAGGAGAGCAAATTGTCTATGAGAAGTCCATAAACTGATGATAGCTTCCTCTGCACTGGTATTTATTAGTTTGTCCTTGCTGTTTCACATTAATCATCATGCTAAACTGAAGTTTTCAGCTGTGGTTACAAATGAGTTTGCTAAACTTTTGTGAATTAACTTACCAGCTCAAATTTGTCATGGCAAATGTAGTGTATTTAAGGTTGGAGTATAAGTAAGCATATGAAGTGCACTCTGTCAACACCTGTTGTTTTGAAAAATGGCTCATTTCTTCCTGGGTTGCACCTTATTTTGTCCTGCGTGCCTATAATTAAGTGAGAAAGAAAGGAAAGGAGAGCTACTTGTCTTCCTTGCAGTTAAGAACAAGGTTTTCATTCGCAGAGTTGTGTTGATCGCAATCTGTTAGATGACTTCTATTCCTCACACTATAATTAACTTAGATATGTTTTATTGAGATTAGTGATTTGTCAGCATTTTGGGGAGTTCTGCTAAAGATTCAAAGTAATAACATTTATTTTGTGTTCAGTAGCAATTGGAACCTAGATCTGCCAAGCTGCAAACCAGGACTCTCTAACTGCTACACCACACTGCTCTCACATAGGGGGAAGTATGTTGCAATTTCATGAATAGCTGACAGCAGAAGAACAATAAATAGGGCTAGAAGTCCAAAGTCTTTGAATCCTGTAGGCAAAGTGTCTGCCAAGAACTCTCACACATTTGTGTGTCTGAGATTCAAGAATCCCAAATGTGGACCGATGACTCAGCCAATGACTCAATTTTGCATTTCGTGCTCTTGATATAAAATATTGACTGTTTTAATCTTGACAAGAAGGGAATTCATGGTAGTCTGAAAAACTCTTTAAAGTTTGTTTATTGCGGCAAGATGTTTGTTTGTTCCCTGTCTGATGCTCTTCTTTGGTTTCCTTTGAGGCTGAGAAACAAACATTAATTGTCTTACTGACTAATCTGGTTCTCATCTGTCCTTTGTCAAATTTCATTTGGGGATTTTTATTAGCTTTTCAGGCTATGACGAATAAATAATTACTGTGGCTGGCATTTATATTAAGGAAAACAAAGCAAGAAATAAGAACACAGAGACACAATAAGAAGCTAATAATGAAAAAAAATTATACCCATTGGTTTAAGTTATTGCTCTGCTACCAATTTGCTGCGAGGCTTAGAGAAGATAATTCAATATATCTGAAGACAGAAAAGGAAACTTCCTCATTCTGGTCAGATCACTGGTCCATATAGCAGAGCAAGAGAGCTGGCCCAAGACATATTGCAGCCTGAGGCAAAGGACAAGATGGTTTCCATGTCACATGCAGAAACTGATTGAATTGCCAGTTGTAAAGGGTGAGGCCTTTTAATTGTAATTTAGAACCCCTTTATAGTTCTATTGTAGCATGTTTCCATGCCTTTAAATACTGTATACCACTCAGCCAAATCAGTATTTATGAAAATAAACTATAATATTTATTAAAATGATATGCAGAAGAAAGACTTGGATTTCAGATGCAGACTAAAATTAATAATTCTTCAGGGTACTTTTAGTTTTCTTATATCTTTGTACTCTCATATAAGCACAAGTATCATAAACAGCCCTTTGGCTACTCTCTCACCAAAGACTTAACCCCCAATTTAGGTCACACTTTCTGACCAGATTCTATAATGGTTTATTTACTCTTCTGCCTCTATCTAGACTTCCCTGAGAATTAAATCCCTTTCTCACATAGACAACTTCTCTGGCTGACTGAGGGACTTTATTCCAAAGTTCTCTCTGGTTGAAGGACTGGCTTCAGAGCGTTTTCTCATTGAAGACTGACCAATGATAATCAGTGCTTGCCTTTATATATATTTTTCTCTCATCTATCAGCCCCTCCCTCACACTATGGGCTGGGTTTCTCTCCTGAAGCGCTATTCTGGTTGCCTGGCAACCTGTTGCTAGAATGCTCTGGCACTCAGGATAGCTACACCCCCAAAACTCCATCATAGCATCGTTGGCTGGGATTTATCACACAAGACTGCTATTCTTCTCTTGTTCTCCTCCTGCTTCAAGGACGGCACTTTGAGGCCCCCGAGGTCTATAAGGCCACTACAGTTTTACAACAAGCTCTTTGCCCCAACACGTTCAGCCAACGGCAACAATACCGGCCTAGGACGAGATCCCAGGCATTCCCTGCTTATTTTCTGTCTAAATTCTAACCAGGCCCAACCCTGCTGAGCTTCTGGAATCACATGAGATCAGATGTATTCAGAGTGGAATGGTGGCCTAAAAATGAGGAAGGTATCTCTTCATGTAGCCATTTGATTTCATTTTTTAAATTATTATTATACAGAGATCTAAACACACGCTGTGACCTTGGGTGCATTGCACACTTTCAGCTGCAGAAAACCCTTTGAAAGTTTCACCAGAAACAACTTGAAGACACAGCAACAGCAATAACAACAATGGTGAAAGATAAACACGGACTTCATTTGCAAGTCTGATTGCCAAGTCACAAAATTTTGAAGAAATCTCCCTGCAGGAGAGAAAAAAATTGGTTAATTTTGGGGAACAGGCCACATGCTTAATTTCTAGTTTGATCCTCATTTGATCAATAACGGCTCACCCATCCCAACCAGTTGTTTTTCTTTTCTCTTCTGTCTCCCAATAATTTCCAACTTCCCCTCTCAAGCTTCCTTTCACCCAGTAGTGTTTTTTCTTCACAAAATTTCATATTCTTGGCCACTGATAACAATGTCTCTTATTTTTTTCTATGCCACTGCAGTGAGAGTCTCATCTGTTTGCCTAGGTCTCACTAACTTGGACGATGGGGCAGTACACTCAAGTTCTTATCACAGACTTCATCTCCTTCACAAAATCCTTTAAGATAGTATAACACAAGCATTAGAACCTCTAATTTCTACTTTACCAAAGAGATGGAGACAATTTAGAGCCATAATTAGGCATAAGTGGCTATTAAATTGTTATTGCATTTGCCTACATTATAGGTCCTCTCAGTACAATGTTCATTCAGTTCAGGGATGAGTAAGCAGGAACAAATTACATTGTCTGGGTAAACCTGAATGGCAAATTATCAAGATAATAAGATAAATAATAGCAAGAAAAAGGCTTCTTTGGTATGCAGCTTCTAGAAACTCATACAGACTGGGGGATTCTGGGAATTATAATCCAATGGGTAACTTTTCTAAGCTCTGAGATAAATGGGTCTAATCAAGAGATGCATCTTTCTGTGACGGTGGCTGTGTAAATGTGAACTTCCTGCAAAGTACAGAATCTGGTAAAATTTCATTCCGAAGTTCCTCATGATTACAGAGAAAAGAGAAATGCAGAAGGGAACAGCATTTTTATGGGGCTTCCTCCCTATAACGGAATGGACTGAACCTGAGGCAGATACAGTGTTACAGTCCTCCATTAACACAGGATACTTTGCAGCAGTTACAGATAAGCTTATTGAAGCTCTACAGCTTCTACTTCTACAGTGGATAGAATACATTATTTCAATACACATCCAGCAGACCCAGGGCAGGAACGACACATCCTGACACCAGCACTCGGTACTTCAGCTACTGATTTGTAACCTAGAGTTAAAAATCCACAACTGCTCTGCATTCACGAATCCTGCATAGTCACAGCCCACCTTAACAGCTAACAGCCATGTAGGTGAAGGAGGTCTGTTCAGCTTTTGATGGGGGTGCGAGGAGAAGAGCGTGTCCAGCCCTAAGCCCAGCAGCCAGCGAGGCCTCAACAATCAGAAGAAGGATCCTTTCAACCATTCCTTGTTGCAGCCTCGTTTGCTGGTGGGAGGAGGTTTAAAACATCATCCTCTTTGCACCCCAGTCAGAAGCTGAACAGCCTTTCATCTCCCAGAGCAGCTGGTACCCAGTAACATAGGTTTGAGAAGCGGGGGCTAAGTCAAGGGAAGTTCCTTAATTATGCCTGTGTAGACAATGTAAAATATGGACCTGAGTTTTTAAAACTAAGCAAAACCTTAAGTCAGATTGAAAAATATCTTTTTCTCAGCATAATCCCATGTAATTTTCATGCAAACAATGTAGAGAATAGCATTTTGTTTACTATGAGGTCGTCCCACTACGGCCTTCCCTGTTGTTTTTCACTCTCGTGGTGGCTGTGATAGAAAATGGCACAAAGTAAACTGGACAATGCGGTGAAGTGCAACAAACAGCAATAAGAACAGAAGGGAGAGGGGGGAAAGGAGAAACAGAAAGGTTGTGATGCCAACATGCTGCAGCACGTGGGAGAAGGTAGGTCTGCAGAGTGAAAGAGAGGGAGTCAGTGACCAGACGAGATGGAATGAGAGAGCAAGATGGTGAGAGTGGAGGAAGAGAGACATATGGAGAAAGTCGGGGGGGAGACAAGATAGGCAAGACATGAAGGAGAAGGTGTTGACAGCATCCAGAAGAAACAAAACTGGATCTATGAAGGAGACAGATGGAGGCAGTCAAGATGAGAGATGCTAGTAAGCATTGGGGTAGAGAAAGCAAAATACTGGAGATGGGTAGCTGCACAACTAAATGTCCCTTGAGAACCACTGTGAAATGGGCATTGGTGCAGACTGATGCTAATTAATGTACAATGTGTGAACATGAGCTGTGTGTGACCATATACAATGGCACCATGCACATAACTCTGATTCTACAACCTTGAACAGAATATGGCCATGGCACATCAGACAGAAATATCCACCTGCATCCAAAGGGGAACCTGGGGCTCCATATGTTACCAATAGGATGCCAACTGATAACATAAAAGAGGAAGTGAAAGGACCATGAAACACAGAGACCAAGCAAGCCAGGTGGAAAAGAGGAGGGAGGGTTCAAATGTGGCCTGACCAACAGGTAATAGAATTCATGAAGTCAGGATCTGTATACAACATCATTTTTTTCAACATTGCAGCAATTTTGTTAGTGTACCACTGCCCTATTAAAGGCCAACTGACAATTATTAAGAGCAAAAAAATCCACTGTTCAATAAAAATGTCGATAAAGTGTCTTTTTAAAAAAACTTTTTAATGTAAGCATAATATATTAGAATTTCCCCCCTAAGTTCCTTGTTTCTCTCCGTAATGTATTTTCACTAACTCTCAACCAGATTCTTTGATGACAATACAAGATAACTCGCAAATACAGCTCCTCTTTGTCACTTGATAACATCAGCAAAAGAATGGAAATGAAGTTAGACTCAGGGCTTTTTCGCACTCGGCAAAGAAATTGCCCCGTTCTGGTACTCACCGGACTGGCGTGCTCCCTCAGAGGATCCAGGCTGATCCGGAGCAGTGCGTGGCCGCACTACACGCTGCTCAGGGGACGAAAATGGCAGCTTCCAGTTGGTGGAGGCTCTCCACCAACCGGTGAAGCTCGCCAGCCTAAAGCCCGCCCCCAGAAGATCTGCAGACTCGCACTGGTGCGAGCCTGCAAATCTACACTGGAGCACAGCCACGGAGTGGGGCGCACTGCGCTGCTGAAAGACCTGTTTTAAGCGGTCTTTCAATAGCACGGCGAGTGACCAACTTCTGCTCGTTCTGGAGCAGGCTGAAGTCCGGAACTACAGAAAATAGTCCAGACCCAGTCCGCCCCCAAGTGCAAACGTCCTCACTGGAGGACGCTCTGCCCCGTTGCAAGAACAAAGTGTGGAAAAGGCCTCAGTCTGTCGGAGTTTTACAGCTACCTTTTCAGTAGAACTTCCTTGGTCAATATCTTAATGATTAAGAGATAGCAATTATCTTAGATAATTATGCGTTCTCAAGTAGTCTCACTTCAATAAGGGCTTGACACTAAATTAAAATCTTATACATGCTTGCTTAGTTAAATCGTATACATGTCTACTTAGAACAAAGTTTCACTGAGTTCCATGAAGGATGTTCGCAGGTAAATATATGTAAGGCTGCATTAATCTCATGAGTTTTAGTTAAACAAGGAAGATGGCAATAGTTGTAGATATTATGAATACCCATAGTTGCTCAGTTTGACTTGAATGGTGTCCATTCATTTAGTGCTGGATCTAGATTTATTCATGCCTTGGAGCAGACCCATTGAAATCAGTGAAGCTTAAGCTAGTCATGACTAATTTGAAATTAATCAATCAGCTCCAAGTACAACTGAATTTGGATTGAAGCCAGTGTCACTAATATTAATTTGTTGAAACGAAGCATTTCTAAAAGTAGAAAATTATCAATTGAAAAATATGATAGTGGATTTTTTTAATGGAACATTTGTGATTGCAAATAGTATGCGGTATAATCTTAATTTAATTCCTTTTTTGAAAAAAGACTGCTTTAGCGGTCTGACTCGCAAAATAGCAGGTGGTTGACATCTTAATCATATGAAACTATCTCACAACCCTCAAACTCTCATTTTAGAAGCACCCTTCGATTCACCTTGCTACACAAGGAGTATTATACAAAGGGATAAAGTTATTTTGGAATGAGAGTGGGGAATGAGATAAAGCAAAATCGAAAAGGTTGCGTGACCCTGTTTTAAAATTAGATGGGAAGTAGATCTTGGATAAGAATTTGAGAAAGGTACAATATGTGTGTGTGTGTGTGTGTATTTTGTATGAATGTATTTTGTGTGTGAGAGAGAGAGAGGCCAAGAAGGAAGATGTGTTTGCATGAATTCCAAGCTTGGAAATAACTTAAATTAAATAACAAACGACTTATAACTAGTTCCTTTTCCCAACAGTGAAGGTATAACTTAATTTCATTATGATGATGGCTAAGAGGGAGAAGATCTTTCCTTTTGTGATTCAAGTTAGTGTTATAGCTACAATTGTGTGATCTTCTCAGTGGCGAAGGAGGAATATCATACAGTTCATGGGCTGGTTTGTTGCAGGGTGTCATATCACTGCATTCAGATGGTTTTGAAAAGTAACTAAAAATAAATACTTTAATTACCTTTGCCAAGAGCACAATAAAGAGTAACATTTAAACTGTTATAACTGTAATGACACAGAACAAAGACAAAAATAATGACCACAGATGATTTACACAACTTTAAAGTGGATAATGAAGATATTGAAATAGTTAAAGGTTTTCTGTACAATGTCAGGAAATCAGTAGAAGACTATAGGCCTTTCTGCACTATACTGTTATAGTGCTATTATTCCACCTTCAACATCCTGCGGAATTCTGGTAGTTGACTGAGGCCCAAGAGCTCTCTGGCTCAGAATTCTAAATGCCCCTCCCTAAACTGCAAACCCCAGGATTCCACAGGATGTTGAAAGTGGAATAATAGCACTAGAACAATGTGGTGTGGAAATGGCCTGAGTTGGAGATTTTTCAGACTATAGTAATCACAAGTCAATATTGCTCTGTTTGGTTACATTACAACTCTGTAATATTGAAAACCAGTTGTTCCAGATATTATTGGTTTGTTTAGAGCATTTATACCCCACCCTTTAGCTACTGAAGCTCTCTATATCTCATTTGTGCCCAGCTTTTTTGTATGTACAGATTGTCAAATGAATTCAATTCACTGTTTATTGATTCTGTATAGTAAGCTTTCTCAGAAATTTATTTGAAGGGCAGGACATAAAGGCCCTAGCACTTGCAAGAGTGGTCATGGGGGAACTAGATACGATCCTGAAGGGTAAAGACATATCATTAATTATCAAGGTCAGAATCATCCAGACCATAGTCCTTCCAAATTCTAGGTATGGTTGTGAAAGCTAAAGAGTGAAGAAAATTGACAGGAAGAAAATCAACTCATTTGAAACGTGGTGTTAGAGAAGAGTTCTGTGGAAACATTAGACTGCTAAAAAGAGGAAATGAATGGATCTTTGAGCAAGCTAAGCATAAAATCTTGAGAGAAACCACAATGACTAAACTGAGGCTGTTGTATTTCAAACATATCATTAAATGACATAAAGTGGAAGGCAGCTAGAGAAAAACAAGCCTGGATTGGTTAAATCAGGGAAGACATAGCCCTAAATTTGCAAGATCTAAACAGAGTGTTGATGACTGGGATTTTCTGGAGATCTATCATTCATAGCATTACCATAAGCTGAAATCAACTTGATGGGAAATAAAAATAACAACTATAACAGCAGCTAAGTACTTTATTGGGCCTTGAGGTTATCATTGCAATTAGTTACTTAAAATAAAAAACTCAAGCTCTGTATATCACATTTGTGCCCAGCCTTTTTGGATGTACAGATTGTCCAGTGAATCAATTCACTTTTTATTGATTCTGTATTGTAAGCTTCCTCAGACACTTATTTGAAGGGCAGGACATAAATTCCTGTAATCAATCAGTCAATCAATCAATCAATCAACTCTCACTGAACAAACTAGGAAATTGAAGACACATATGGCATTAATCAAGAAATATCCATAAATATCCAAGCCTGAACTATCTAGATCAGAGAGATTGTGGTACTGAAATAACTACTGGGGTTAAAAAAAATAGTGCTGACCAGGCTATTTTTAACTTCTTGATAAGTCATTCAGAATGTGATCCTTGCAAAGAGTGTTTTCATTTATTACTCTTCCCACCCATCCCTTGCCAGAAGCTAATCTAAATTAGAATCTCCTGGGATCAATAGCTCATATTTTTACAGGAGAACATTCTAACTGTATCATATAGATTAGATAAATGATCTTTCACTGCACTTGAAGGTTTATAAGTTACAGTGTAAAAACTGCTTCAGAGCTGGAAGTAGGAGAAATGGCTGTAAAATACATTTTGTTCCTATACATGCTGTCTTTGAAACATGGCAGCTCTTTTAATTGTAAATCCAACCTAAGATCACAGCTGACTTGTTTCATTGTTAGAGGATAAGCATGACTGTTATATCTCAGTAACAAGAGCCAGAATCCTTGGCCATGTCTGTGAAATGAATGGACCAAGGTTTGTCTGTGGGATAAAACCAGGGGAAACTCAATGTGGAAACAAGGCATTTAAAATGCATCTACAGTCCTCCTTCCACATTCACAGGTTTCACCTTTGCAAATTTGATTATTCAGGAGGCATATGCTTGCCTCCCTCGAGTCTTCTCCTCCCATTCCCTTGCATTACTCACCCCAGGCTTGGGAGGCTTGTGTTTAAAATAGACTTTTTTTCTTTTTGGGTGAGTAAACCCACCCTGCCTCACTGCTGGGGGGGTGTCCTCTCTGCCATGTGGCTGCACATTCTGCTGTGTAATGGCCACGGAATGGACAGGTGCTCTCTTTGGTTCTACTCCTCGCCTCTGGGAGGAATCTCCTTTCTCAAGATGGTCACCTAAGTATCTAGAATCCTAGAATTCAGCGCTCCACCCTTCTCCATCTGAGGGGAAAGTACTGGTAAGCCCTTTACCTAGACTTTCTTCTTCCTCTTGGGAGCACTAGGGCCAGAGACAAGGGAATGGGAGGGAAGAGGAATCATGGGGGAAGTTATTCATGGTTTTTCCACTTTTGCAAGAGTTCTGTGCCCTGAACCTTCACAAATGTGGAGTGACCACTGTGTATATATTCAATGGATCTGTCTGCCATAAGGAATGGTGCATCCAGTTTGGATGTAGGAGAATTTAGTCAAGGTTAGAGATGAGAGAGAAAGTTCTTTGACTCACATTTTGATATAAACCTACCCCATTTTCTTCTTTCTAACCAATATGGGAGCCAGAATTTCATTCTTTGCAATCTGCCTTTCCAAAAGGTTGCAGTTGAATTCTCCCACCAAAAGATTGCACTTGCCACGTGAAAAGGTGTATATAAACACTCACACACAGACACACACACAAAACCCCAGCTCTCATCAAAGGCACTGCAATGGGGAGTTAGTTACAAACATGTTTATAGTAAGCAAAGTTGCACATGCAAATGTGTGTACAAGGAGAAGTGAATACAAAAATGTACACATATTTTCAAACCTTAAAAAAAAACACTCAAAGTTTGGGATGAACCAAACCTAGGGGGGACAAATTCTCAAGGTTTGTGACAATTGAAAGACAAGAACTGGCAGATTTATCTAGTTCAGCTTCCTGCTCAGAACTCAGAAATAATGCACTCCCACCTCCATGACTATGGGAAATAACTTGTTACTGTTATGCCATGTATAAATTTCACCACAGACAGATCCACATTACACAGTTATGACATGATTATTCCACTTTAATTGTCATGGTCCCTTCCTTCCTTGTGGCCTGGGTGTTCAGAGGATGGAATCATGGTACTTTAAGTGGAATAATAAAACTACGGTTCTTTAGTGTGAATGGGCCATGTGTCTGTACATTGGAAACCAGTTGTGACTAAGGATAGATTTTGCCACTGACATAAAAATCCAACTCATAACTCCTCTCCTCCAAATTTCCACATATTGGGACAACTCTCCTATTACTCAAAGAGCCAATCATCTTAGCGAATTAGAATAATAGAATCATAGGGTCAGAATCATGTCATCTGATTTGTTACCTTGCTAGCCTTTGTATGAACTGGACTTGCAGATTGTGGAAATCTGTATGTGGGTAGGTGGATGGGAGATGTTACTATATCCCAGAGCTGTAGTATTTTGGTTACTCATTTACTAGTGGTGCACATAAAATCATAGAGCAGGAAGGGACTGCAAGGATCATTTAGTCTCACCTCATACCATGCCAGAATAATATCTAAAGCATTCCCACAAGATGAGCATCTAATCTTTGTTTAAAAACCTCCAAAGAAGGAGAGTGTAGCCCTCAGAGGCAATCTATTCTACTACTGACAGTTCTTACAGTCAAGAAGTTTTTCCTAATCTTTAGATGGAAACTCTTTTTTCCCCCCAGTGGTTTGTGTTCTAGGCTCTGGAGCAGCAGAAAACAAGCATGTTTCATCTTCTGTATGACATCCTGTTGGGGATTTACCATTCTGCCAATAGCTCCCACTTCAGTGTTTTAATACAAAATTCTAATTAGCCATGCAATTTCAAAGAAATCATTTGCTGGTATTGTAGACTTTTAAAAAGTGTTTCAGAAACCAATGAGCTGATTCTAGTAGTCATAAAAGCACAGTCAATTGTTAATCTATTATTTATAGTTTATTAATATTGTATTATAGTTTTTAAAAATGATATTTTAATGGCAAGGATGAAGAAAGTCTCTTATGGGATTTTTTAAAACCTCATGTGCCAAAAAAACTTGACCTGCCTTGAGTATTAGGAATCTCAAAGGTGAGAAAGGTTTTTTAGACTACAGCTCCCAGAATCCCCTAGCTACTAGCATGTTCTTTGCCTCCAATATAGGTTCAGCACCTTGGACAACTTCTTTAAAGTTCAGTCTAGAATCCAGATCGGAATCGTGGTCCCATTGACATTGGAGTCAGCAATGACTGCTGATGACGCAACTGCCTCACTCCGCCTAATGGCTGGGCAAACCCTGATGCTTAATGGTTGGCCTGATCATATGATGGCTTAGAGCAAAGCTTTCAAAACAGTGTATTGCAACACATTAATGTGTCAGCTGTGGTGTGTAGGTGTGTCATATGAATGTAACAGGTGAAGGGGCTGTCTCTGCTACTGCCACCTCAGGCTGAGAAAGACCCCAGTGAGGGCAGTGGTGGGCCAGATCCAGGTGGAGGGGCTGCCTCTCTCATAGCAACTGCCCCGGGCCAAGGAAGACCCCGGCGAGGGCAGCGGTGGGCCAGGCTCGGGTAGAAGGGCTGCCTCCACTTACAGAATTACTTACTGAATTACTAAGTGTGTCACCAACATGAAAAGTTTGGACAGCTCTAGCTTAGAGAAAACAGCAGAAAAAGTTTAGAGTTGCAGTCATTTGGCATTGCATCTCTGCTTTTTTTCCTTCCAGCTTTTGAAATTTCAGGCTTTCATCTAAGCTGAGGATTTTTTTTGTAATTGAATGATCTCCATGATATGATCTGAATGCTTAGGGACCTGACTAGAGCCATCATAACCATTTTAGAATAAATTATTATGGATAGCTATGGCTGACTTGGGAGCAATCTGGAAAATCACATATAATGAAATCAGCATTCAGGGTCTCTATCTAATTTAGTGCTATTTAAACATTATTCCCCCCCACAAAAAAACCCTTCACAGCATAAATTTACATTGCTGGGCCCTAGTCACAAGAGAGCTGTTGTTGAGCGTACTATTTAATTTCCAGATGCTGGGTATGTAACTTGCATAAAAGATGCCGAGACACGTGATAAAGAAAGCAAGTTCAAAGGAGGGCAGTTTGGCATACATTATATAGAAAATAGCCAAAGCCGGAGAAATTATATGTCATTGACCATGTAGCTTGGGGAAATCTGCGAGTTTAAGCCCCAACAAGTAACCTTTCCAAGTTCTAGAAAAGAGCTTTCATGCTTAAGACTATTAAATGCAGAATCTAACATAAAAAGTAAATACTGGTTCAAATAAAACATGGGCCTGAATTCTGTTAGTTTCTACTAGAGTAAGCAGGTTCAATCAGTGGGATTCACCAGTGTGTCAATTTACTATGCAATGGTTAATTTGTTAAGTTTGTTAATTAAAACAGTGGTTCTACCGCACCTGTTATTAACCAAGAGAATTCAGGCAATGGTTTGGAGTTTGATTTTAAATTTTTTAACTGTTGCTTTGATTTTTTACACACCACTTTGGTGATTCTAGTAGAAAGACAGGATGGAGATACTAAAGATAAATAAATAGCATTAAACAATTGTACCACTGCTGAATATGTTTTAAAATGTTAGGAAGCTTATGTGTGTGTGTGGACAGAGTTGTCAGAGATGGGCAGTAGCCATGGAAGGACTATTTAAACAATATTTAGAAATGATTGAAAGTTGTGTTTGTTGAGTGCTGGGGACCCGATGTGGAGAACCTTGGAGAGACTAGAATCTTTATTCTGCACTAAATTCATACACAGCAATTTTTACACAGAAAAGTACATTTTTTGTGCAGAAAATATTTCTGTGCAAAATAGTATTTTCTACATAGAAAATGCTGTCTTCTGCACAACCCCTCCCATGTGAATTTAGCAGAAAATAAGTCCTTAATTGTGAATAGTTTTTGAAAAAAGCCTAGATATTTAGGACTTTTTCACGTTGGAAAGAAAACTGTCACAATTACTCATTGCTTCCTTCAAGAACAAATTTAGTTCACCCTTACCGGTGAACCATCTTATCATATTTACAAAAGGTTTAGATAGGATTTAACACCCTGTTAGGCCTTGGCAAGTGTTAAAATGGTGATCTTTCTTTTGTCTGAGAATGAGTTGAGCTGTTAACAGAATTCTAAGTGATGGCTCTGACCTTTAAAAACCTATATGGCTTGCATTCAGAGTATTAGAAAGATAGTATCTCCCTATGTGAGCCTGCCTGAGTTTTAAGAGAGTGCTTTCTTTCTGTCCCATCACCATTGCAGGCATGTTTGGTGAGAAGATGGAAGAGAGCTTTCCCAGTCCAAAGATGTGGGACTTCCACAACTTGGAAGTTTCAGTTAGCCCCCTCCCTGCTGTTTTTCCACTGGCAGGCAAAGACCTTTTTATTTAGGCAAGACTTTGGTTTTAAACTTGTTGCAGAAAAAGGGGCTTTAAAGGAGACTGTTGTGTCTGTGTTTTATTATGTTTCAGATGTATTTTTAAACTTGTGTTTCCAAACAGTTGTTATTGTTGCTGTTGTGTGCCTTCAAGTCATTTCTGACTTATAGTGACCTAAAGAGACCCTGTCACAGGGTTTTCTTGGCAGAATTTGTTCAGAGAAGGTTTGCCTTTGCCTTCCTCTGAAACTGAGAGAGTGTGACTTGGCCAAGGTCACCCAGTAGCTTTCCATGGCCGATCAAGATTTGAACCTTGGTCTCTCCGTGTCATAGTCCAATGCTCAAACCAGTACATCATGCTGGTTCTCTTCTAAACAATATTGTCATTTAAATTTTTTTTAGCTATATTTTGTATAACTTCTTTTAACTACCCTGAATCCTATGCTGGAGAAACGGTGGGATAATTAATTAATTAACTAATTATTAATAAGAAAGGCTGTTTGCAGCCCAGTAGACAGATTCCCTCACAACGTTTTGATTCCAGATCAATGATATCTTAATGGAAACCCTTTCCACAATACTACCCTGGGCTCATCTGTTTTCTCCAATTTTGGAAGCCACAGGATCTTGCTTCAATGATAACTGGATGAGAGACCACTAGGGAATATGAGAGATCTCAAGGTGGGACTAGGAAAGACACCTGTAAGAAAGAAAAGTGAGAAAATTCTTCTCCAAACTAAAGAGAGGCAGCATGGCTTCTACTGTGGGCCTTTCCACACTACTCTGTTATAGTGCTATTATTCCACTTTCAACAGCCTATGGAATCCTGGGGTTTGCAGTCTGGGGAGGGGCATTTAGAATTCTCAGCCAGAGAGCTCTTTAGCCTCAGTAAACAACAAACCCCAGAATTCCACGGGATGTTGAAAGTGGAATAATAGCAGTATACCAATGTAGTGTGAAAAGGCCCTGTGAGAGAATGCCAGGCCTAACGGTACAGCAATCAGCTCCTTTAAATAACTTTTTAAGCTCAATTGTTCATATTAAAAAGAAAAGAAAACATCCAAACTATTTGTAATATTAGGAAAACAGTGGGTTTATTGTAGAAGATGAAAAAACTTAATTTTGAGCAAATAAATATCTTTGACATCTCAGAGGAATATTTTTCTGTAACAATTATTGATTCGTTTAATGTAGAGTTCATGATTTGTTTTTAACAAAGTAAGAGTTAGTATGAGACAGGGACATGCAATTCTTTTTAAGCCCTGCCAGGCAGGCAATGGGAGTGAGAAGAGGAAATCGCTTTCATTTTACTAGCAGCTTGGTGTTTCAAATGAAATTCTGCGTCCAACTGTGTTGGATAAGGATTCATAAATAAAGAGAATGTGCCAAAAGCTGGAACAGAGCATTTGGCCAATAGAGCACACCATGGTGGGAAAGCCTTATACATATAGAATAGAGCCATAGATTCATAGAGACGTATAGCTGGAAGGGGCCTCATGGGCCATCGAGTCCAACTCCCAGCTGAATGCAGGATCTCCAGCTAAAGCATCACCAGCAGTTAGCTGTCTAGCCTCTTTTTGAAGATGTTCAGAGAAGGAGACTTCGCCACCTCTCTAGGCAATTTGTTCCATTGCCAAAACCCTCTTACTTAAGGAAAAAGCAAAAAAATAAAAAATAAAAAATCACAGTAAGGATTCTAAAATAAGTTGACATTCTCACTGGATGTTAAGCATTTGCTTGATCAGAGCTAGCAGGCATAACTGAGGGTCAGTATGGTTAGATAGTTGGTTGCAGACTTGAGATATCCAGGTTCTAGCCCCCACAAAACGATGGCGCTCACTGACCTCACGTCTCCTATACCTCACAGTGTTGTTATGGGAGTAGCGTGCACTGCCTTGAATTCTTTGGTAAAAAAGTTGGGATATAAAAGTAACTAAAAAATGAAATAATGGACATTAGCTAAGAGCACTTCTGTAGCAGGAGACTTACTGCTGACTCCAAATGCAATTGGTGAAGTTATTCCCAGAATGGAAAAAAATGCATTGCCCCCACTAGCCCTTTAACTGTTGAAGATGAGGAGCCTTGTGAGGGGGGAGAAAAAAGAGGGGGCAATCCTAACACTTACACAGTTGAACCCACAGGTATTCAGACCCACAGCTGTAAAATCTAAGGTGACTTAGCACGGCCATGTGTCCTACATTATAGAGGACTGTTCTCTGTTTGAAGATCTGCTTTATTTGAAGGCAATCAAAAATTTGAACAGCCCAAATCCAATTTAAAGAGCAAGAATTATCAGAAGGAAAATAAGGGGTCTTGAAGTTGCCCATCCACCCTCAGTACCTGGATGGCAGAGAAAGGGCACAGGTCATATTTTCCCATTTCATTATGACTATGGATATGGTGAGACAACCAGTGGGGCATAGTGGTTTGAGTGTTGAACTATGACCCTGGAGACCGGGGTTTGATTTCCTGCTTGATCATGGAAATCCACTGGATGACCTTGGGTGCATCACACACACTCAGCCTGAGAAAACACTGTGATAGAGTCACCTTAGGGCTTCCGTATGTCAAAAATGTCAGAAATGACATAAAGGCATACCACCACAACAACAATGGATATGGCGAATGCATTGGATTTCAATTTAAATTATAGTATCTGGTGCCAGTGCCTTCTGCAGCCACCTAATGGCTGTCTACCAGGGCCATCCCTGATAGTTATAGTCTCCATTTCAGACATGAATTAGGCCACCCCATAATGGCCAAGGTTTAATTGGGCTGCTGGTGGAGAGTTAAGCTTCATGGGTATACGTGTGTGTGTGTGAGAGAGAGAGAGAGAGAGAGTGAGTGTGTGCTGCTGTTGCTCCTCCTCCTTCTGCTCTGCACAATGGGAGCTGAATGGCTTCAAACTGCAGCTAAATCTGTAAATACTGATTGGCCACAAAGTATGCCAGAGTGCCATTTGCAGCCAATCAATGGCTAGAGTCAGAGCCTTGCCCAGGAGCCATCCAGCAGCTGGGCAAAGACATTGTGAAAAGAGGTACTGGATATCTCCTTCCACATAATCCTGGAAGTGATTGTGCTGGCATAACTATGGATTGTGCCCATGTAAGTTGCCTGGCCATGTCTCCTCATATGAACGGCTATACTAACAGGGGCAGTGCTGTAGTGCATTTATTAACTTGACACATTTATGTTCCTCCAGGAACTATTTAGGTGATGATGCAAAAATGTGACTCTAATTTAAAGCTGCCTTAGTTTTTGCCATTAAGTTACCGCATAGTTCACTAAAACAACCACTCAGCATTGATTATCTTCTTGTCTTACAATAGTACCTCATTACATAAATTGTGTGTATATATTTTGAGGGAGGAGGCAATTAAAGAAACATCTTGTTGCTTCCCTCATTTGCAGTCATTAATGAGTCTGTTGACTTCTTTTTACATGGTTTGTTCAATATTTTATTACCTTTTGAAACTGAGTTAGTGGCAAAGAGAAGAGAAAAAAAAAGAAGGAAGGAGCTTCTATGTTTCATTTGGCTGCACATGCTTTTGAGAAGTTTTCTGAATTTATATATAACACAGTGGTGCCTGAAACTTGAAAAGTTATTGAACGAAGATAGCCTATGGCAAGTAGGAATCTCTAAACAGATATTCAGAAGCCCATTACAACTTCACAAGCCTTACAGATCAGGTGCAAGAACTGGCACTATGGGAGGAACAGTGGTACAGATAAAATAAAATTCAGAGCCAGCCCTAACCTTACGCAGACTGAGGCCCTTTCCACAGAGGCTGGTGAATCGGTTTGTGCTGTTTCTTACCGGATTTTCTGGGCTCAAAACAAAGCGGACTTTCCCTCATTTCCTTCTGCACAGCTACTCCGTATGTTCCATTCTGATTCGGAGAAGTGCGAGTTCATGAATCCACACTGCCTCTGCCATGGCCACTCCCGCTACTCCCCTCACCCCGCCCCATTGGCTGTGATTGGCCTCCCCTTTTTTTTGCATGGTTTAGTACATCATCGTGTACGTGCATATGTGCATAAGTCCATACTGCCCTCGGCCCCTCCCATGTGCCTTCCCCTGACCACCAATTCGCATTGGCGCAAATGTACCTGTCTGCACCACTGTGAAAGTACGAATCGGATAGATCTGGAAAATTGGAAAACTGATTTCTTCCAGTTTTCAAATAGCGCACTTTACCACCACATGAGGGTGCATTTAGTCAGAATTATGTGCAGAACGAAGGTAAATAAACTGAACCTAATCCGCTCCAACATGCAGAAGACCTCCATGGCAAGACGCGTTGTCCCACCTTAATAACTGCGTGCGGAAAGGGCCTGAGACACCTGCTTTGGGTGATGGAGACTGGAGACCAGGAATGACAGATCCAAAGCTGATCCTCCTGAGCCTTCTGCCCTTCTCTTTTCTTAGGAAACAGAACTGTACCTGACCTGCACTCCAACACTAGCCTGCTACATTCAACTGTGGAAAAAGACCACCTCTCATTTCTTGTGCTGAAGTAAGACTCAACCAGTGGTGACTGGTGGCTTCCACATCAAGTGTATGTAGATGTGTATGTGAATGCACTCTGGGATGTACTGTAAACCTAAAAGAACCATCCAATATTCTGAATGTATTTGAGGGATATGGTTCAACATCTTCGACAGACCTTTTAAAATTCAGACTAAAATCTATTGGGTTGGGGGCATTTGTCCTTTGCCTCAGACAACAAAATGCCTTGAGACAGATCCCATCCTTCTGAATTTTCAGTTCCTGTTGGTCTAAACAAATTATTGAGTGCTTCCCATTTTGCTGAGTAGTGAGAAGTTCTAGGTATGGACCTGCTGTCTTAAGTTCCCCTTAGATGGGAAAGCACAGAAGTCTATGGGTGAGTTGGTTATGCTTGCTTTATTTTCACAGGCATACAAACAGAATACAAGGGCAGGTAAACAGGCACTTTTCTTAATCAGAAGAACCCCTACTGCAAGACTGGGCAACTGTGAAGGGGATGAGGGCCATCTCCCTCACACACACATACGCCTGTCCAGTAGGCTGCATTGGCACATTTTGGCCAGAAGTAATATCATTTCTGGCTGCAATTTTGGCTGATCTAGGGGCACTTTTCCTGTTTGTTTGTTGGGGGGAGCAGGGAGGCTCTAGAGGGCTAAGGGAAGCAGATTGCTGCATTTGCAGGTGGTTTGGGGGGGACTTGGGGCAAATAATTGTCTGAATGTCAACTTGTGCCATTTTAAAAAAAAATTTCAATGGTGTCTGGAAACTTGGAGTGGTTTCTGGGGGGCTTAAGGAGACATACTTGAGTGTCCCAAGTGCTGCACATGGCCCGTGCCTACATTTTTCCTACCTCTGCCCTATGGAGAGCATGCTGGAAAGCTCCCTAAGGCTGCCTATTTAGTTTCAGCTTCTCCCAAAAGCCCTGGTTAAGTGTTCTGCATGTAAAAAATACACGTGGCAGAAGATCACAGAATCATAGAGTTGGAAGGCCATCAAGTTCAACACCCTGCTTAATGCAGGATCTCCAGCTAAAGCATCCCCAACTAGTAGCTGTCCAACTTCTTTTTCAAGACAACCAGAGGAGACAGCACCACCTCTCTAGGCAATTGGTTCCATTACAAAGCTGTCAAGAAGTTCCTTCTAATATTCAATCAAAATCTACTGTCCTATGACAACTTAAACCATCGGACCTGGTCCTACCCTTTGGGGCAGCAGGAAACAGGTCTGCCTGCTCTTTTCTTTGACAGCCATTGACGTATTTACAGAGTGCAATCATGTCATCTCTCAGTCCTCTTCATCAAGCAAAACATGCCCAGGTCCTTTAACTTTTTTCCTAAGTTTTGTTGATGTCTCTACCATTACTGTCTTCTCAGCCATTCACCTTGCCTCAGATGTCTACATGTTGGCGCAGACATCTACAGGAGCAACCCTATGCATGAATATTCATTCATACAGGGAACCCTCTATATATGTAGAGGTTCCATTCCAAAAACTCTAGTAAACAGCAAAATTAATGAAAGCGCACATCCTATTATATTCAATGGCTGCAACATGCAAACAGATGCTTCAGCACCTCTGTGGTCACATTGCTGCCATTTTAGGTGTAGGCTGTGATGTGGTCACAGATGCTCAACCTCACACGTCCAGAAATGGTGGTGCCCACTCTACACTTTTTCTACACAGACTGGAGGCAGGGATGGTGCCAGATGAGTCATTACAGACATAGCAGCTAGAGCAGCCCTATCATCCACTTCTTTACATGTAGGCCCCCTGAATCAAGAACAGTTGAACAGTGCTAAGGCGTATATTTACACTATACAGATAGAGTATTGTAGTTTGATACCATTTTGACTGTCATGGCTGCATTCTAGGGAATCCTGGAGTGTGTAAGTTTGATGAAGAAGATAGACTTCTGTGCCAGACAGCTCTACTGCTGTTGTTCAAGGAAATTCATTAGACCTGATTAGCAGAGATTTCTAAGTACCTTACCAGAGGTACCCCATATGTGTCAGAGATGGGCTTGGTCCAATGCTAAGTCTGAAGTGTAAGAGATGAACAGGTTTCATGCAATGCTATCATATTTCCTATTTCTTCCCTTGTTGCTCAAGCTTTTACTGTCAATCTTTCAGCAAGAGCAGTTCACCAAGGCCTATCCATCCAGCACTGGAAAGATAATCCTTCTGTGGTCTCCTAAGACCTTACTCTTTCAGCTCCAGCAGCCCTGATCAAAGTTAGAACTAGATTTCTGTGTGGAATTTCTGTATTTCCTCCTTTAAAGAGTGTGAGTATTAATAAAGATTCTGAGAAAACATTTTGTCTTTTGATTCAACCAGTTTAAAACTGTACCCCCAAATTCCAAGACTTTAGGGCAACGGTAGGCAACTGCATGGCGGTGATAGGGGGCAGTGCCAATTTCTGGCCAGACTTTCCTCTCCACAGGCCACACACACACCTGCAGCAAGATGAAATATGCCTGTTTTCCTCTGCAGTCCTTCTCAAAATTAGAATAGGTAGGGTTTTGTTTTTGTTTTTTTTAAAAAAGTCAAACAGTACTAGGGAGACCTGTAACCTATTTGAAGGCTGAATTCAGCCTTTGGGGGGAAGGAGACCAGAAAACAGAAGCATGTTTTAGTTTGCAGAGTTAAGAGCCACAAAAGCAGATGCTGGGGCCTCACATAGTACTAAGGCCACATGTTGCCACACATCGCCCAAACAAGTGACAACACTGAATTTCTGTCTTGTACACAACCATTAAAGGTAAGGAGCAGCCTTCAATTTTCACTCTGGCAACCCTAGTAGGTTGTGTAAGGAATTTGATTTCCACAAATGAACGGACCCAATCACCGTCACTCAGAATAATGTATGAACTGAATCTTCCATTGGCTTTCCTAAATGTTCTGATGCAACTTCTGCCTCCGAAAACATACCAAAAGATATTTAATATGCATGTTTTGAGAGAATATGCTTGATTGAAAATACATTTTAATATCCATGTTGAAATGCTTATTTAAATGTGAATGTTCATGTTAATTGTTCTTCTTCAACAATAAAACCTGGAGATCAATGGAAAGGGCATTCTGTATTCTAATGTTTTCCGAATCCTTAAATGAAGCAATCTCAAAAAAAGAAAAAAAAGTAGCCGTGCATCCTGTAATATGTATGAAACTTCCTTGTTTTCAGTCCAGTTTGGGTCTGGGTTTAGCAGGCTGTCTTCATCCAGTATGTTTAATATCAACCAATCCAGCAAAGAAGTGATGATTAATACAACCTTATATAACCTTCAGTCACTTGGGTCTTTACAGAAGACACAGTCTTGTTTCTGGTCTGCTTTGGGTTCAATTTGAAGGGTGACTGTATAGAAATTATATGTGTTGACTAGAAGTTCAGTAATTTCATTCAAAATCTGTTGTTTGTCTGTGGTATCTGCTGTTGGAGATAAAAACAAATAATAATTCATGTGGGACACCTTTGCATTTCTAGTACTAATAGATGTGGTCTCTGAGCTCTTTGCAAGAGCCACTTCTCTCAGGTTCATCACTGTTGCAGACATACTTGGTTGAAAAACAGGAGAAGACCTTCTTGGTCGTAGTCCCAAGCACTGGCATTCCCTCTCTAGGAAGGCCAAGATGGCTCCCCACTAAGTGAAAACTTTTCTGTACTGACAGATTTTAAGGAATTGACTGCAAAGGCTTTTAACAGAGTTTTGTTATCCAGAATTTCATCTTTTAATGGATTTGTTTTAAGTGGTTTTAATTCTATGGATAGTTTAATTGCATTTTAACATTAATTTTAATAAGTTCTTACTTATGTCTTTGTGCGTGTTTCTAACTGCACTTGTTACAATTTTTCTAAGCTGCCTTGAGTCCCAATAATGGGAAAAGGGCAAGATATAAATTGACAAACGGCAACATTCTTTAGTTTGTTGAAAAATGCAGAAGAATTATTTTGGGAAAACCAGGTGTCCCAAATATTCCGAAACTTAATTTAAAAAGCAAACATGCCCATGTTGGTCATGAGAAAACATTCCAAAATCCTCATTTGGTTAATACATTTACTAGTCCAATCAAATAACGTTTGCAAGCTTTTGAGATTTTCCAGACAGGATGTTACAAACAGTGCATATCGGGATGAGTAAGAGAAATTGACTGGTCATTGAAATCATGGTGTCTGCCTTGCCCCATGAGAGAAAAAGTTAAATGGAATGAGACAGGAGAGATCTGCAAATGTCCAAATGAGGCTTTATTACAGGGGTGGGTTACCGTGGAAGGCTAAGGGGCTGCATCACAGGTTTTTCTTGGCAATATTTGCTCAGTGGGGGTGGGGTGCCATTGCCTTCCTCTTTAGGCTGAGAGAGATCTGACTTGCCCAAGATCACTTAGTGGGCTTCCATGGCTGAGCAAGGATCCAAGCCCTGGCCTCTCAGAGTCCAACAGTCAGTAATAGGCTTGGAGTTGCAAACTGGAAATGCTTGTTGAAAGAGTTCTTTTCTTTTTCCTGTGTATCCTTAAAAATGGGCATGGTTAGTGATATCTATTATCAGTATGAAACGCCTCCAAAAGGAGTCACCTAATTATCCAGATGTACTGACCTGTGACAATATGAGCTGATAAGACTGGCTGGTTCATTGTTAGTGACCAAACATGAAGACTGTGGACAGATTCCACTTTGTCAATGGCTAGAATTCTCTCTTTTACCGCATCATGGCTTAGTCCTTTTGGTGTCCCTGTGGAAGAAAGGGCAACTATCATCTTCCAAGAGAGAAGCTCTGTAGCTGTGACAGAGCAGGCAAAACACAGGTGGGGAAAGTGCACCCCATGGGTGCCCTAAAGCCCCAGTGACCTCCCCAATTCCGCCAACGCACAATCATAGAATGTCATAGAGCTGGAAAGACCACCTAGTTTAATCCTCAGCTATACTTACTACCCTCTTAGGCAGTCTGTTCTACTGTCAAACAGCTCTTACTGTAAAGTTCTTCCTAATGTCTGAATTCATTGATTCTCATGATAATCTCTGGAGCAACAGAAAACAAACTCACTCCATAACTTTCATTATTTAAAGATGGCTATCCTATTGCTCACCAGTCTTTTCTTCTCCAAGCTAAACACACTTAGCTCCCTAAGTTTTCCCTCATGGGACTTGGTTTCCAAGATTTTTTGTCGTCTTGCCTACCCAGCTCTGAACACATTCTAGCTTGCCAATATTCTTCTTGAATTGTGGTGCCCAGAAGTGGCCACAGGTGAGTTTTGACCAAAGCAGAATAAAGTATGTAGAAAATAGAGTTAATCTACTACTTTTCTTGATCTGGACTCTAAATATATTTTTTTTAATTCCCACTGATTTTTTTTTTTTTTTGCTTGAAAACTGGCAAATAAGACTTAAAACTGTCTGAAAACGCGGCAGTCGCTCAGCTGCTTCAGAACCCACTAGACACACAACTCCCACAAAACTTTTTTTAAACAACATCTGAAATTGGCCACAATGTTGGCTGAAAAGGAACCCGAGTACTTCCTACAACGGACATGGCAGTGTGGATGGGATAACATTTCATGCACCACTTTAAGGTTCATTATGCAAAAAGGTTGGATCATTAGTAATAAAGCAATAAGGTAGATATTAAATGACATTGATTCCTCAAGAAAGCTTTCACTCTATATGCACAACATCTTACCTTCCATCAGCACAAGTAGAATGTCTCGTAACATAGTGACAGTGGTTCCAAGGACAAACAAGGAAAATACAAATGTGCAGATTGGGTCAGCCATTTTGTATTCTGGCTAGAAAAAAGATACACAGTATTTCGTGAATAAACCACTTTCTCCTACCAGTTCTGTTTGATAAAAGAGTTTGTGCTAACTCAATATATCTTGTTGTCAAGGGAGAGTTGCAAATTTCCTGAGAGTTAATCACTGTGGGCCCCAGTAGGTACAACTGAAAGCTTCACGTCAAGCATAGAACCAATTAATTAATATAGTTGCATGCTAAGATGCTTGGATGGAAACAGGACAAAGAATGTTGCCAAAAACTGGATAAAGCTTAACAAGTTTCCCTTAATTTGGGATATATATGTATGTACGTACATACATACGTGTGTCTGTGTGTTTGTTCTTCTCAGCATTTTCCTGACTTTTCTAACAACAGGTTCGGTTTGCGAAAGTTTCACAGGCAATCTGAAGACAGTCAAAATAATCAGTACCAGATTCCAAGCATCAGGTAATAATTTCAGACAGCCAGTTTCCTCAATCCACTATAATGTCCCAGAGTTTGTTTCTGTTTCCTAGATAAATAGCTTGTTTCTCAGCTGAAGACAGTATAATTTGCCAAGGTGAGGATGTCTCCATACTACACAATGATAGCATTTTGATACCACTTTAATTGCGGTGATGCTGTCTTATGGAAGCCTGGGATTTGTAGTTTAGTAGCCTGAAGGTTCCTCAGCAGTCTTCCATAGGCTGACCACCTCCTTCCTTTGGCTTCAAAAGAAAGTTCATGGGACAAAGAGGGTCCACACGAGCTGGGCCCCAAACCTGCCTTTCTCAGCTTTTTATCCTGGAGAAATCTTTTAAGAAATTTTTAGGCATTAGGGAAACTTTGCATAAAATTTATTGTATCTACAGCTCAAAAACACTTCATTTTTTTCAAACACAATCTCTTCTGGATCCCCTAGCAACCTCTCATGGAACTCTAGGTTTCCAGAGAACCCTGGTTTGAGAAAGTCTGCCCTTAACTATGATCCCAAACGTTTCTCAGTTCAGGCAAGCCTTAAACCACTGCAAGATGAGAGAAAAAGAGAACAGGGCAAACTAAGGAAAGGGAGAGTAATGGCAGACACACCATCCGTCTTGCAAAATTAATCCTGGAAAGAATAATCTGTTGTGCTCTTTCAGCAGCCACTTTTATTTCTAGAAATGAAAAGAGCTGTCACTACCGAAATGGCACTATGCATCCTGAAGGCAGAGACGAAAAGCACACGGCAGCTAATGGTTACTCTGTAATGAAAATAGCTCCATCTTTAATTGCTGTGAAGGTGAATAAACTCAATAAAACTGACCTTAAAGAAGATTATTAGTGCACTAATTAGCACACTAATGCTCTGAAACAGATCTCCAATGGCATGGATGAAAGCAGCTCTCACACTCACACTGGATGAGGCCAACATGTGTCCAGGGTGTGATCTATGATCACTGGACTGATGAACACTGCAAAGATTTCCAGGTCCTCTGTGGTGCAGTGTTAGACTTAATCTGCAAAGATCGTATCAGTCAGATGAGTTATATCTCCCGCTCCACCCTTGGTTTCTCTAGCAGGTCATTTAACAGAAGTGTTAAAAACATTTAACTTTTTCTCTCCACAATTGACTGGTTGATTTGTGTTTATTCCTGAACTGTTTTGTGTATTCTTTTCAACTTTGCTTTGATTTTGTACACCACTTTGGATGTGTCTCATAGGTCAGCAAAAATCCTCAGAAAGACACTGTACTTTGAGCTAAATTTTGAATTATAGTTGAGAGCACATCCACTGAAATCATTGGGACTTAAGTTGGTCATGCCATCAACTAACAAGTCCCACTTATTTCAGTGATCTACCCCAGGGGTGGGAATCACAAAGTCCTTCTGATATTGTTGAGTTGCAGTTCCCAACATTCCTCACCTTTGGCTCTGCTTCTCAGGGTGCAAGGTATGCAACTCAGAGCATGTACAGAGTGAAAAAATAGGAAGCAGTGCCCAACCACTGCCAGCTGCTCTAGACTGGAAAAATTAGCCATGCAGGCACATTGCATGAAGGCTAAGTGCTGTTTATTCAAACAAAGCACAAGATAAGCATTAGGGCTTCTGGCAGCATGCCTAGAAGCAAAACAATAGGTACAAAAGCAGCATGGAAGATAGATAAAGAGTATGGCCAAACACAGTACCTGAGGCAATTTACAGAACAAAACCTAAGCCTTTTAAGGGCTTAACCACACCCAGGTACACATTGGGTGATTCAATGCATCCTCAGCATACATTCTCCGCATACTGGATGCTTTCTCCTGAGACAGGACCTTGCGGGGCAAGCTAGTTGTAACAAACCTTGCAGCTGTGCTGCCAAGGTCACAGTACCTCATCTTTCTGTCCACCAGAAAAACCTTCTTGGGCATACCACACTCACATTCTGAATGCCCTGACACTGCTGGCTAGAGCCACAGAGAGTTGCAATCCAATAACATCTTGAGAGTCACACAATTTCCAACCTGGTCTACTCCACTGTCTCTCAGCCAGTGTGTCCAGTGGCCATACTGTTTAGGGGGATCCCAGAAAGTCCCCCCCAAAAAAAAAACAACCCTGTCATCCCCCAACTTTCTAATTTTTGACAAATTATTATAAGGATATTGTTCACATTTTACTTATAATGGTGCATTTTAAAAAATGTGTAACTTACATGATGTTGGCTATTACAGCACAACCAGATGTGATGAGCATAACTGTGGCTTCAATTTCATAATGTGGGTGCAGAAGCCTCAAGATGGCTAAATACGTCAACACACCAGTCACCAGCCAAATGATGATCATGGAGAGGAAAGCTCCAAGAATTTCTAGTGGTTCAAATAACTGTTAAGGATCATTTCCCTGTAATATATAGCTGTCTTAATGAAAAAGAGTTACAGTTCAATAACCTGGAACTAAGTGGACATAGGGAACAACCATGGACTTTTTACTGTTCAAAGGAACCCCAGATTTCTGTAATATGTATTTATTTTATTTATCTAATATATAAAAGTCAACGTTTGTTTGTCTGTGTCAGGCGAAGACCTCATATGATTGGCTGCCTAAGAAGATCTTATGGTGTTACTGCAGTTTAGGCCTATTTGGAGATAGCACCCGATATCACTTTGATATCATAATTCGGCCTTACCATACCACCCTTCTCCACGTGTTTGTGAGGCCTCTGGACATGCAAGAAACTAGGCTCGGCACTTAACTGCTGAAATATTCTCAAACAATACAGGCAAGCCAGAAATAGCCAGATCGCAGCTTCAGGGACCTCCCCGGCAAACACCACATTAGGTATGCGCGCTACCTACAAAAGGCTCCCTGCCCCGAGCAAGCAACTTGACAAAGGCTGAACCATCCCCTGTCAAGCGTTGCGCATTTACATACTGGCTACACCATTGTTAATTCCGCTCTGATTCCATCATGCTAAATTGTGACCTTTCGGAGACATTGTCTCGCACCCAAAACTCATTGTTGTCCCCGAGTAAGGCATAGCCTGCAGTCACACTTCTCCCTATAAAAACCCCTGATTCTGAGACCTTCCTCAGATCGCTCCCGAGTTCCAGACCGCCTTGCTGCCGCTTTGCTTGGCGAGCCTTCCCTCAGCTCCACGTGCTGAGCCACATCGAACTCCAGCATCACTCTCTATCTTCTTCCGGGCTCCAGGAACAGGTTTCGTATCACCTGAATCAACTATCCCCCTGAAAATCCTGCTATCTTACTCACACCTTTATTTTCCTTAGTTATCTGTGTGTATGTGTTGCTTACATTGTGTGCCTGTATTTAATAAAGATCATTCATTACTTTCAAACCGGTCTGCTTCTTGACTTGGCCTGACCCCGTAAACATTGGGTTACAAGATCCTGCTAAGTTACCCTGCCTCTCATAACGCTAAAGCAGTGCTCTGAGCTAATTTTCCCCACCTATAGTTGAGCACATTTGGTGTCCCTCATGGGACCCCCAGTAAACAGGGTAACAATGGAATCCTGGAGTTTGCAGTTTAGGGAGGGGCCGTTAGAATTCTCAGCCAGAGAGCTCTTGGGCCCCAGTCAACTGTGTCTGTCTTGAATAGGCCAGTTGCTATGGAGATGAGGCCTAGGAGCAAGGAGGAAGGTAGTGCATTCCCTCAGGAACCCAACCTCTGTATGTTAATAACTCTGAATACAGATTGGATTGGGGAATATGGGGAAAAGTTACAGGCGCTGGACAAGACAGTTTGGGGAATTAGAAACACAGGATCTCAAATCTATCTAACAAGTATTACCTATGAGAAAATAAAATCCCAGGCGACGCTGGATATATACACTAGTTTATTATATTTATATGCTGCCTGTCTCCCAGAATAGGTCCCAAGGTGGCTCCCAAAAAGTTAAAAACATTAATAAACATTTAAAATAATTAAAAAACAAAAAATAGTTTGTGGAGGGAGGGGTGGGTTCAGAAAATCTAGACAGTGGCGGAGCTTGGAATGTGTGGAGGGGGGGTGGGAGGGGGCCTGGCCGCAGTGAATGCAGGTATGGCCAGGGCACGTGAGGGCATGGCTATGACTGGGACACCTCCAAAACATTGCCGCCTGGGGCTAAGCGCCTCCCTGCCCCCCGTTCCTACGCCACTGAATCCAGAAACATTTCTGTGCAGTATACTTTGTATAAATACTAGGAGAAAACTGCACAAAAATCTTGCTGGTGCAGTGATTCTTCCAAGCAATGTTCCTTGAGTGACAGGAAACCCTTTTCCTATCTGGGAAAATGAATAACAACATATATCCTTTTCATCTCTTGTACCATGTTACCCAGATACTGTAGCAGGTAAATGTTTGAAGAAGAGTGCCTATGGGGAGCAATTGTGGTGGACAGAAATTGTTTAAAGCCCCCTAGGTGTTCCTTCCTTTTCTTGTCTGAGCTGTCTCTTCTTTACATAAGCTAAACTTCTCAGGGTGACTTCACTTCCATCTTCTTCAATCCCTTCTTCTCTTTCTCTCTCTCCAGACATGTCTCTTAGTGTAGCAACCCAAGTTTATCTTTCCATTGCTACATGGTGTTCCACTGCTAACATTTCTATGAGCCTGCCTAGACCATGAGATTCATAGGAGAGGTCCTTCTTTCAGTCCCACCACCTTCACAGGTACAGTTGGTGAGAACATGAGATAAAGCCTTCTCAATGGCTGCCCCTAGACTTTGAAATCCCTCCCTCAGGATGCTAGAATGCCCCCTCCTTGCTGCCCTGTCAATCTTTGACAGAGAAAGATTGATTCAGAGAGGCTTTTAGAACTGAAGGCTCTTAAGGAAAGGTCTTATTAGTATAGTTGGCCTCCACATTTCCTGGGGCTAGGGGTGAAAGACCCCTGCAAAAGTGGAAAAACCACAAATGCGTGCATGTGTTTGTGGGTAGAAGGATGAGGCAGGGTGGTGAGAGGGGGCACTCAGGGGCCAGATGAGATCAGGGAAAGGAGAGGGTTGGCACAATGATCCTATACTTCCTCATTCTCACCTTCCTTGGATGTCTGGGGGGCCTTCAGGAGAGGGTTTGTGGTGCTGTGAAGTTGGCTGCAAGCTGTCCTTAGCTGGTCAGGCAGCTGCTGGTGGAGGAGGAGCACCAGAGGAGGGTTTTTAAAGGGCTGTGGGTCCTGATTGGAGCCACCAAGAGGGAAGATTCCCCTGGAAAAGAAGTGCCTGACATGGGAGGGGTGAGCAGAGTTTGAAGAAACTCACAGATAATCAAATCTGTGAAAGTCAAACTTGCAAATGTGGAGGGCCAACTGTATTATTATTCCTTTTACTTCCAGGCATATTCAACAGCAGTGGCCAAGATAGTGATTTTATCACATCTCCTCCTCACTTTTTTCTTCATAAACTCACCATAAAAATAAGATGCAGAACAAAGATCTATTTGTATCACATTCCTTGACAAAATGAAAGACTATTTTGCATGCCCTTAATGTATAACATTTGGTACCTGCTCTGTGCCATCCATATGTTAATCTTTTACTGGGAGATTTTGACGACAGCCACAGAGAAAAGATGCTGATCAGGAAACTCATCAAGTCGGCCAAAACGTGGGTTCCATCCATGATCACAGCTAGACTTCCTGCAATGTGGCCACCTGGGTCAAAGCAACCACGATCATTACTGAAAATCTTAAAAAAATAATAATAATCACACAGAAGACATGATGGTGTGATAGATTTTTCCACTACTTGGAGTTAGATATTTTCTTCAGGGATGGTAACTGCACATCAAACTGTTTAATTACTGTGTTATTAAAATATTTTTACCCCACTCTGTATCAGAGATCTCAGGGAAGCTTACAAAAAGCATAAAAACAAGTTACGCAGTTTAAAAGAAGAAAATAACTCAATAAGCTAAAAACATATTAAACTTCAATAATAAGTTAGAAAGATTTAAAAGATTTAAAAAGTTTTTAAAACTATGTACACCATATTTGACTTGAATTAATGAGGTTAAGGAGATTGTATATTTCCCACAATCAACCTATTTTCCAGCCTACAACAAGATTTCCTCAGAGATACATGCCTCAGAAATCAGACCTGCAAATTAAGTCCATGTTTACACTCCAATCATCAGTCACAAAAAAAACAAGATACATGAATGAGGAAGATCATATGCTACAACAAAGAGACACCTTTTACCACTTGGGGAAGCATCTCTGCAAACCATGTGATAACTGGATCATCAAGTTTGATACTGAATTGAACCTGGCAGCCTACTTTTTTTTGGACTATAATTGGGAGGTGTGGTCCAAAAAATTATTTTTTCCAAGGTCAGGTCTCTAGGTACTTTATGGTGGTTCTTGCCTCTCCTAAGCCTGACACTTTCACTTGGGTTTTTAATTATTATATATGAGAAAATGGTATCTTTTCAAGTTTTATCTTTAAAAAAATCTTGGTTCAGTCTCATTCAGGAATTGCCCATGCCCATGCTTTTCCTTGTTCTAGCTCTGGTCATTGGAATGCAGCTCCCAGAATCCCTTAGCTATGCTGGTTGGGTGATTCTGGGAGTCAGAGTCCAAACAGTTAATTTTTCCAAGGTGTGACTAAATTCCATGGTCCTCTTCTTCTATTATACTGACCTCAACACCATGAACAGTACTGCAGAATATCTTCTTCCCATCCCACAGCGATATGAAAGAAATTCTGCGACATGTGAAAGGAACAGTGGAAGGTAGCGCTTCTCAAGTCAGAGATGCAGTGAATCCACTCTGGGTTTTAGCTTCAGCTTTAAATGAGCTATCCAAGGTGCTGAACCTGTTCTGGAGATAGGCTTCAGCACCTTGGGTAGAACCTTTAGAATCTAGACTGAACACCTCCATAGATTCACTGTCCTGCTGATTACAGAAAGCACCAACCACCATGGGGGCAGAGTTCACATGGGGACTAGCCAGATATCAAATTCAAGTCTGTCAGTTTCTTCTTCCCTCACACCTGAATTTTGCAAATTTTGTTACATTCTGGTGAAAAATGATCTGGTATTTCCACCACTCCCTACAGGATGGGTACATCTCCTACTCATTCCAATTTTGCAAATGTGCTTGACTTTAGAGCAAAGATTCTCACCCTATTTAATGAGTACCTTACACAGTCAGTGCCCCCTGGTAGCTTCCATGTCACTGAAACAATGAATCCTCTCTGGGTTTTTATCTGAACTCTAAAGAAGCTCTGCAAGGTGCTAAACCTGTCCCCAAAATAGGTTCAGCATCTTGGCCTTTAAAGTCCTACAGAAACCCCAGGGTGGAGTCACTGCCCCATGACATGGACTCTCCCAGCTCCCATTGGACATTCTATTATGCTATATCCATTGCATTTGCCTGCAAGAATGGAAGGGCAGGAAAAAAATTCTCTCATTATGCAAAAGACAAATGTTTTTTTGCAGAACAGCAGCTCTCTTCATTACTTTCTAATGATGCTCCCACCAAATGGCTTCTGTGATTGGGTCTTATTCATGGGGACTGTTTATGGCTTTGTACAAAGAGCAATGAGAGCTGTCAGTCACTCAGTGGTCAATCATCCAGCAAACGTTGTCTAGGCTCATTAAAAAAAAAATTAAAATATGGTTCATTAATTGCAATATTTCCCACAGACTGTGTCTCTCTATCAGCAGTTAATGACTCCTTTATCAGAGCTAAAAACTCAGCAACAAAGCAGCCCTCCCATTTGCTGTTGAAGTTGTCACTGAGAAACTGAAATGCTTTATGAAGAAAAGCGGGGGGAAAGGCTTCTGCTAACAAATCATCTGTCAGCTCAAATATATTCCATAGTTGATAAATTTGACAGACTTAGGGCTGCTGTTTATACAATTTTGTTAATTTTGCGCTGCTTTGACAAATGATTGCTCTGAGTTAAGAAGCACAAGGCATGATTCAGATGGCAACATCAGTTCTGACCAGAGCTTGGAAAAGTAACTTTTTGAGCACTGCACCTACCAGAATCCTCTAGCCAGAACTTTTCCAGGCTCTGATTTGAAATAAGGTCAGTTGAAATATTCCCAGTGTCCATGCTAACTAGGGAACTGAGGGAGTTGTAGTCCAAACAAGTAATTTGTCCAAGCTCTAATAATACCTATTTGCAGAACAGTCTTAAAGTAAAGTGGTATTCTAACATTCACCATTATCAATTAGAACTGCAAGTGGGGGACAGTGAGGGCATGCTTGTTGGCTCCACCTGAAGTGTAGCTATGGAGGGGGCAAAATGATGGCACTGCCCCACCATAGCAACTCTGTCCCCTAATGACATTTTTCTTCAGTCCCCAAATACCTAGCATTGTGGTAACTTAAACTTTAGCTGAGCATTAAGAAATAGTGTTTGTGCATCCAAAGAAAAGGGGCAGCACAATTACCCAGGGAATGCAAACATAGCGAATACAAGGGCTCTAGGTGTGAACTCATGCTCTGCAATGCTAGAAATATGATGAGAGAAGGAAAATGTCATGGAGTTGGGCAAAAGTCCTAGCTAGAGGAACATGTCCCTGTAGTTATACCCCAGTCTCCTCCCCCTCTATCATGTCTCTATCGATATCCTCCTCCTATAGGAAAGAGTGAAGTCTGCAACAGGAAATTTGCTGGATGGATGTAAGATCTCTCTAAGATTACAATTTCTTCCTCCTCCCCTCTATAGTTGAAGTATAAACTTGGACTTTGGTTATACTGATGGGTTTTTCCTGAGTTCTTATTGAAATTATTTGGTCAGACTTTGCATTACATCCTTTGACTGCTTTTGCTACATCTCTCCTCACTATTAATGTCACCCCATTTCTTTTTAGATTTTCATTACATAAGTAAAACACTATATAATGATCTGACTCAAAACATCCCATACCTGTCCACTTAGCTCACTCATTCCAAGTATTGCAATGTTCCATTTCTTCTTTCACTATGTCTAGCTTCCTTGATTCACACTTTTCACACACCATGTTCTTATAATATCTGATGTGAAGCTTCAGACTTTCCTTTCACCTCTGAACATGTCAATAGCTGAATATCCTTTTGGCTTGAATCCGGCTGCATCATTAGCCACAGTGCTACTCCTAGCTGTCCTCTGCTGTACCTCCATAACTTGTTGAGAAATTTTTGACCTGGGAGTGTCATTTTCTGGCACTATCATTTCATTCTGGGTTGTCTCATCATAGGGTTTTCATGGTAAAAAGACATTGAAAAATGGTTTATTGCACTTTTCTTCTGTGTAGTACTAACAAGTGCCATTGCTGTTGTCTTCCACCACTGTCACTCTCATGCTGTCACACATGAGAGAAGCTACTAGTAGCAACTGTTCACAAAACCTCTTGCCTTACACAAGCATGCAATCCCACCACCATGGCAAGGATCTTATACCAGCACTAAAACCCACTGAATTCAATGGAACTTACTTCCAAATACGTATGTGCAGGATTGTGCTGTTAATTATTGTTCCTTCTCTCTGGAACACCATGAGAACTGTAGTTCTATAAGGAGGGGAACATTGAAAGTCATGGATCTCTATGTTATACATCTTTCTCCTGAAACTGTGGCACAGTTCTAAGGATCTGGAGATTTCATTTGGCTATTGCAGATTGGAGTGTACATTTCAGACGTAAGAAATGAGGATGTGTGACTCAGCTTATCCAAATACAGCGACAAACTACCACTGGTAATTCCACCAGCATGGCAGCCTAGAAACATGCCATTATGAATACTGAAATAGCCACTAGTGGACAGATGCAATTACATCCAAAGAAATATAAGCAGATGCTGAGACGATTACTATTATTATTATTATATTAATTATTATTATTATATTAATAATAATTATCCTTTCTTCCAACAGTGGGACTTAAGGTGGATAACAACATTAAAACAGTACAAATTAAAATATCCATGAAAGTATAAATATAAATAAATATAAAATATAAATATAAAACAAAAAAACACAATTAAACCATTTAAAATCCTGTGAAACGAGCATGTATCTTTCAAAAATAAAAGATTTCTTAATTTAGGACAATTGCTTATTTCCTTATGTGCTAATTTGTGTGGGTGTAATGGACTATCAGCATAATGCTCTGTGTTTTGTATTTGGATGAAGGCCCCATTATACCCAATCCTGTCTTAGACTGCAGCTTTATTGTATATATATTTCTTCATTTCTGTGACAGAATACATACACAGACAAGATAAACATGCACATGCGTATTTAAAAACACAAACTCTCACCTACGATTTCAGCAACCATGAAGATCAGGCAGATTACTGTTGCCACATAGAGTTTCAGCCTGGCTTGATGTTGCTCTCTGTTTCTTCTCTCATAGGCCTTTGAGTAGCTGTGACAATGATGCACTGAACAGAACCCAGTATCTGCTGATACCTCATTGCGGTTCTCTTGGTCTGAATTATTCTTCATTAGGCCACTGCTGTGTGTAAGAGCAGAACAGAAAGCCTGAGCATACTCCACCACCCTCACAAATACAGTTGGTAAGGATATGTGAGAGGCCCTTCTTGTCGCCTTCTTCCCAACTGTGGAACTCCCTCCCACAGGAGGCTGGTGGGCAAAGCTTTTATTTATTTAGACAGGCTTTTCCCTATTAGCTCTATTTTGTGATGGGGGTTTGCTTTAATGCTGCACTTTTAATCCTGTCTTTATCCATTAAGTTTTGAAGTCTCTAAACTGTTTTTAATTCAGTATCATTTTAATATGATAGTTTATTGAATTGATTTTTATACTGTTTTTTACTATGACTATTGATTGTCACTGTAACTGTTTTAATCTGTGCTATAATCCTCTCTGGATTACTTAAAGGGAGAAATGTGGTGTGTAAGTTAAATAAAATGAATGAATGAATGAATAAATAAATAAATAAATATTTTACAAATAAAACCCTTAAGTGAATGCATCAGTCCTTCTAGCAGCACTGTATTGTCTTCACACTAGACTTCTCTCCCAGTTCTGTGCCGAAGAATAATTGGTTGTTATCAAAAATGCCATGTTACATTACATGCTTAGTTTAAGAAGAGATTATTGTCTTAAAACATCTGAAATGCTGTGATAGAAAATGAAACAGATATATCCTCTGTTGCCCCAGTGGATAAGACAACAACATAAGAGTGGAAACTCTATAAGTAGATTTTGGATAAACATTGGGAGTAACTTCCCTGTATAAGAACTGCTGGGTAGTGAAATTGACATAGATTGACCAGGCAGTGATCCTCATCCTCACCAGATATGTATACGCAGAAGCTGCATGGATATCTGTCAGCAGTGCTATAGTTGTGAGGTGCCAGCAGTGAGAGGCATTTGGACTACATGACGTCCATAATCCTTTCCAACTCTTATCATGCTGCTTAAGTGGCAAACACATAGAAATGTGGACTGTTGTTATATGGCCTCATATCTTTCAAGGGTATTCCTCCTTAGAAGCATCTTTTGCCTTAAGAGAAAACAACCAGCAGCCTATTATAACCTGAGAAGCACAAATTTGAGCTATTTACAAAAAAGCCCAATTCAGCCCAAAGTTATTTGGACCAGATTGACTTGGATCTGAATCCAAATCTTGATTTTGAAAGATTTTTGTGGCTCCCATTGACTAGCATTGGATATCAACAGGGTTGTTTTATCTGTTTGTGGAAGTGAATCACATTTGCAGGCTTAGGCCCTTTCCGCACGACGTCGCTGTTGCATTTTTGCGACAGGATGGCAGCAGTTGGCAGGTTGTGCTTCCGCATGACATCGCCACCATCCCACTACCATCCTGTCACAGAGCATTGTGCTTGCGCAGTTTTTGCAAAACAGAAAAAATCCGTTTCGTGCCTGTGATTGTGTGGTGCTCCCGTCACTTCTGGCCATGCGAATGATGCAGAAGCGCATTGGCGACACTTCCTTCCATAGTGCAGCAATGGAAAAAGCCCAGCTGTGCTGCGGAAGGAAGACAGGGCGCCATTGCGTTCTCTTCCGCATGGACCGAGCAGGTGCAGAAGGGAGTGTTGCTGACACGCTCCCTTCTGGACCTGGGACTGCAGCGAGAAAACGTGGAAGAGCTTTGTCGTGGGGAAATGGCCTTTGTATTTTCTCAGGAGGGTTTATGCCTGACAAATTTCAGGCAGACATATACTTGTGTTGGTATATTATGTGCCTTTCATTTTCTAAAATCTGCAAGATTTCAGAGGATAGTGACAGTGCCTTTTGTAGAAGAGGAGTATTCTGTTCAGGGAATGAGTGGAGATGATATTCCCTCTATGTTTTCTGAAGAGGGACAGTTTTAGTATGCAAGTGGTATATGTCACAGAGCTGCACCTGGACAAGGCACACACAACACTTCAGAAGGATTGATGCAGAAATTAGGGATTTATAATGAACGGAAAGTAGTCTCAGGGATTTTTTTTCTTGTTTGATTTTGTCTTCTGCTGATTTGGCACCAAAACCCACAGAAAATGTAGTAGGATGCGGGTGGGCGGGCATGATGGATGGCAGATACAGGAGCTAAGGCAGTAGAACTTGAACATGCAACATCTACCAAGCAAGCCCAAAACATTCCACAAAAATTCTAGCAATGTTTCTGCTCCCGGAAGACAGAGTACCCTAGGTGTTGTTGCTGTGTTTCCCAGCAAGTTAAAATTTGACTTATGGTAATCCTATGTATTAGACCTGCAGGATCCCTGGTCATCAGCTGCCCTGCTCAGGTCTTGCAGACTCAGGATTATGTCTTCCTTGACTGAATCAATCCACCTTTAGTGCGTTTTCCCTGTTTTCCTATTGCCTCCCACTTTGCCTGTCATTATTGTATTTTCCAGTGAGTCACATCATCCTACAATATGTGCAGTTCCACGGACTCAGTTTAGTGATCTCTGCTTCTACTGAGAGTTCAGGCTTGATATGCTCTAAGACCCATTCCTCGCAGGTAGAGAACTTCCAGCTGTTCCAACCTTGGAACAGTTCTGAGATATATTACTTCAACATTGCTTCTTTGAATCACTGGAATTAGGGAACTCTGATAAAAGCATTTATTGTGATGAGAGGATGGAGCTGTCAATCACAAGATACACTGTGCCGCACCCTGGTGTTTTATTTATATATAACTGAGGAGAAATTTATCAGTTCTTGGATATGCACTGTCTGCTACTCTGTGTTTCTCTGAATCTAAATTGCTAATCAATACTGAAAGGTACAAATATTTAGATTCAATCTACTTTGATCCAGATGTTTCCCAAATCTCTACATGAACTCTGTTCTGCTTTCTGGATGTGTCCAAAAACTTGGAGGATTGGGATGTTTGTATAGTACTATTTTCTTAATTTTATGGCCTGTTTATCACCCCAAGTTTTATGAACTGCTATGCAGTGGAACTTTGAATCAATTACTTGCCAATAATGCTCTCTAAAGTCCCTATACAATTAATTTGGTTTTATGTGCTGCAATAAATTTCCTAAAGATCTAACTGCAGGTATCTTTTTTCCTGGGTCGATGAGCATTGATATAACAGTGTGACTCAAATGGAAGTACATTAAATATATCTTTCTGAACAGACACATTGAAGAGTGGGTGTCAGATTCTTTTGATGTGACCATGACAAGCATAAAAGATGATTACACCTATAAATTGGATGATAAATGTGTGTGAGTGGATATATTCAGATCAATGGAATACATTTATGAATGGTACCTTGTACTGCCTGTTTCTCACTTGCAATTCGTTATTGTTGCCTGAGATGAAGATCATTCCGATCATGAAAGATTTCATTTTGCATACTGTGGATTCATTTTTTTTCCTTGCTAAGCAGAACCAGAGCTATACTGTTGGCAAAGAAGCTGGCCCTTTCTTTCATAGACTGATACATCTTTTCCCTCTCCCAGTGATGAGGGCTCCCTTTTGTGGGGAGTAAGGCTGATCAGGCTCTGGAGATTCAGAGATGCCCAGCAGTCCAGTAGAGCCTCACGTAAGTTGCAATTTCTATTACTATAAGGAAATTATTATTATTATTATTATTATTACTACTACTACTATTAAAATACACTCTACCCTATCTCAAAGATCTCAGGGCAGACTACAGATAATATTTTTAAAAAGCTAGACAGTTTAAGATAACTAAATAAATAAATTAAAACCATATTAAAAAACGATAATGAGTTAAAAACAGATTTAAAAGGTTTAAAAGTTTTGAAAACTATGTACAACCATAATTGGACTAAATTAACAAGGCCTAAAAGCTTTCACGAACAGTCCACTTGGTGCCTTAATGACACGAGTATTGGTGCTTATTGGGCTTCCTGGGGAAGAACTTTCCACAGTTGGGGTGCAATGTCTGAGAAGGCTCTTTTCCATGTTCCAAACCTACAGTTTTCCATAGCATCAGAAAATATTTGGTCTTAGTGGGAAAGCATTTGCCATAGGAGTTGGTCATTTGGGGTATAAATTACTGATGAGCTAGGCCCCTGGCTATAAAAATATAATTGGCTATAAAAATACTGACCAGGCTATTTTTATAAAATGTTATACAGATGGCACATGACACCTGTAAAGTTGAAAAGAATAACAAAAAATGGGAATGGAAAATGTTGGAAATGTGATGAAAAAGAAGGGTCCTTTTTCCACATGTGGTGGACTTGTAAGGTAGCAAGGAAATTCTGGAAAGAAATACATGATGAAATTCAAAGAATGTATAGCTTAAACTTTGAAATGAAGCCAGAATTTTATTTGTTGAACATGTTAGGGCAACAAAGAGAAAATCTTATCAGAAAACATTGTTATATGTAATAATTGCTGCAAGAATGACATATCCACAATATTGGAAAGAAGGAAATTATATTGATATAAAAGAATGGAAATTAAAAGTTCTGGATATGGTAGAGATAGAAGTTAACTTTTTCACTTAAAAATAAACCAATCCAGAACTTTGAAAGAGAATGGAAAGAAGTTTTGAATTGGATAAAGGAATGAGGAAAAGAAGAAACAAAGAAAGAGTGTTGGAAATGTTGGTAATGAAAATTAAGGATGTTATAAAATAAGTACAAGTTGAATGTAACTGTTAAAAGTAATAGTGTGATAGTGTGATTAACTCTTAAACTAGCTCTTAAATAGAAATAATGTATAAATGGGATGTAAACACAAACTCAATTGGAAAAAAGATGCTCAGAAGCAGGGGGGGTATTTTTCTGTGTAAAATCTCTCTCTCTCTCTCTCTCTTTCTATATATATATATATATATATGTATGTATATAATATTGCCCAGGCTGATGTTGATGGATTTATTTATTTTAATAGAAGAACATTTTGACCAACAGTACCTATAGTCCTTCAAATTTGTTTCCATCAAATTCTATGCAAAATGGACCAAAACCAGCAATTTTCTGAAAAAAGTCAAATTTTGTCAATCAGTCTAAAACTCAAAAAGCAGCATATCTGCCAAAGTCTAAATACCAGCCAAAGTCTAAATATCAAGCTTTATCAAAAATCAGTTCATCAAGGTACGTTCTAGAGCAAAAAATAGAGAAACACAAAACATTCCTTCACGAGGTATTTTCCTAGCTGATGGATCAGATCTAAAAAGTTACTAGTCTTCATTTCATTCTCATTGAATCATGCATCAAGTTTGATGATGCTGTGAGCAAGCATGTGGATTTGTATAGCATGACAGACACACATGTGCTCTTTGAATTACAATATATTTCTTTTTTTTTAAAAAAAAATCTTCATTAGTTAATTGAATTTCAAAATTGTACATCCACTAAAATTGGATTGGAAATTGTCTAAACAAACTGTCAACCTATAATCTGCATTTCACTTATCTCACTTAAGCGAGACTGTTGGGAAGTAAGAGATGTTGCAGTCTGCCAACCCAAAAATGCTCCAGGATTGAACCAAGAACCAGTCAAGAGAAAAAAAAAAGTTCCAAAAAGAGTAATGACAAAGCCTTTGGAATTTGTTTATTCAATTGTTCTTGCAAATGTAAAGCAACAGCTTGAAACAGGTGTGGGGTTATTACCTGCTAGGTGTTAAGGAGTACCGCTTAACGTCTCTGTCGTACACAAGGCAAGTCCTTTCCAGACTCTTCTGGGTTGCCATGTTTATTCCAGATGATGACAGTTTCACTCTTTGGATCCTAATGAAGAGCCAAAATTGCTCTTGCAGTTAAAGAGAGATTGCTGCCCAAGCTCCCAAGGTAAAATTAGTCATTGATCTTTCCAAGAGACGAAGCAATACCAGCACAACTGCCAAGGGCATTTCTAACTCACGCGAGGGCTGAATCTGTTTTGCTGCAAGTCTTCTGAGGCTTCATGGTGTCTGTCAGCTCCCATGTGACACCATGGGAGATTGTTCTCAAACAGCATGAGGCAAAATTCTCCTGTGTGAGATTTGCTGATTCACGTTCTAGGGTACTTTCGCTCCATGCACAGCAGGTGATTATGGAACAGCCCTCATTTCTTTGGAACAAGGAAACCACTGTTCACCTCTCAGCAGCTGCAGCATAGCCTGGATTCTGTGACCCGAATGGACACAAAACCCATTTAAGCTTGAACAGATTTTTCTCTCTGAATTGGATTTTCTCTTTGCAAAGACATATTTGTTATTCCAGTTTAGGCCAAAACAAATTTAATTCCACAAATCCTTTGGAGAGCTAAAACCATTTCCAGGTTGGGTTGCAGGATATTTCCTGGACAGGTAAAGAAAATCACAAATGCTAAATAAACATTGTACTGATCTGTTCCTGTTTTCTCATAGATGATGATCACCAAGAACGTATCAAGCTTGAAGGCAAGTTTGCTTACTGAGCTTACTGGGAAGAACAAGATTTCTCTTGCTTCTCCCCTCTTTCCTCTGTTAATTGAGCGCAGATGAACTTTGCATTTTGAACTCAGTTTGCAGCAATTGAAGGAAGCTGAGGACAAAGGGGGAAACTGGTAAGAGGAGAGAGAAACTGGAGCATTTTCAAAGCAGCTGAAAAACTGGGATAATAGAGGGTAAATCAGGACTGTTCCTGTCAAACGAGGACAGTTAGAGGGTATGATGATGTCCTTTGCCACTCCTCCCCTTTAAATGCTCTTACTAAAACAGAGTTGTTTTCCACTTTGAAAAAAGAAAAGAAAACGATTGCCCAACCTGAACAAAACAGGCAGATCTTAGTTAATCTCCTTTTTTCATTTTGCATTGTGGCTACGATAGCTTTTCTTTCGTTTGTTTCCAGTTTTATAGTCCTATCTCGAAATCAGCAGAGGAATTAAGCCTGTAATTGTGTGGCTAACAAATATCTCCTAGATGTGGTTTTGTTTCTTGGGGGACTGAAGCTTGTTAAAAAGAACACACACATTCTGGCAGCAGAGAAAGACAAAGATGATCTTTAGTTGATAAGCTATGGCTGAGGAGAGACCTAGTTGCAATCCCAGCTTCTTAAAAAAAAGGCTAAAAAAGGTATGGATGGTGTTGTTATTATTATATTCCTGTCCCAGCATTCAAGAGATATTCCATACTTCTGCTACTTTGGGGTAGCGTTTCTGTTTTTTCAGAGGCAGCGGTAGAAAAGAAAACAAAGAGGCTTGTGACACCTTTAAAACTAATAAGCTTTGTTTGGCTTAAGACCTCCTGCACCCTATCCCACTTCATATGAAAAACTCAGGCCAAATAACACTTAATTGGCATGTAAGGTGTCTCCAAACTCTTTTGGCATTTTCTTTCTGGGACAGAAAGTCCCATTCTGATTTTTTTTTTTTTTTTTGGCTGGGGGCGGTGGGGGAATTCAGATTGTTAAAAGCAATGGAAAAACAAACAAACAGCCAGATCTTAAGCAGTGTAAAGTGAATGGGCCATTTGCAGCAGTTGTGCAAATATTTACTTTATGGTTTTGCCAGCCTCATCATTGTAATTCAGAGTTCAAAAGGAGAGAGCAGCTTGGTAAAAAATGAAGGAGAAAAAGCACAGCGCTTGAAGATTTCCCAGCAACCAGGCATACCAGATGTTCAAACCACGTTCATTTTAGATCTTTCTGTGCATGGATGCTATTTGTTTTCCTAGGAAGAGTTTCTCTCTAAACCATCTTTTCCACCCTAGTGGTAGGAGGCCAATTTGTTACTGGCAATAATTAGGGCTCAGAGAGTTGTAGTTTTGATAAGGCATATAGTGCTATTTACTTCTACTACGATACCTTTCAACTGTCTTGATTTGCCAGGGACAGGCCCAATTAATCAACAGTAATCCCACCTTTTCAGCTGCTTTTAAAATGTCCCATTTCCCACTTTCCTCCTTTGTTCTCAGCTTACTTTAGCTATTGCCAACTAAAATTCAAAGTGCAGAAGTAGTTTGTACTCAATTAACTCAGCAAGGGGGAGAGGACAGGATGGGACAGAGTCGTACTTCCCAGTAGGTTCAGGCAACAGCAAACTGCTGCAGCCTCTCCTAGCTTGTGTGTCCTTCTTCATTAGTGAACTTTTGCCATCATGACTGCACTCTAATGTTACTGGGCCACACGTGTCCCAGTTTGCATCTCTGAAATGCTGGATACAGTCCTCCGGTCAGGAATGAACAGTGGGCAACAATACAAGAAACCATGGGGCAAACCAGCAGTCAATGTAAGGAATGAATCAGGATGCAGGGCTAGGAAACAGGCTAGAAATCAGAAGTGAAGAATAACAAGGTCCATCGCTAGCTCAAGACTGCTGCCACCAAATAGAACCTCACCCTGTAACCCGAACTTTAGATATCACGTCTCAAGGAAGCCAAGTCTTTTTGGCACAAAATCCCTAAAACCTTGATTAGTAAAAGCACAATAATCACATGTAAATAATTGTCAGGGTTGGCAGGATTTGGCTCCTCTGAGCACGAGCAGAGCGCAATCTGTGAAGCAAGGCTTCGCTGCAGCAGAGAGTCCCAGTGAAGCAGAAAATATTCCAGAGGCTCATTAAGTAAGGACTTAGAGGATGAATTTATTGCCGCACTGTAAGATAAAACTTAGCAAAAACATGCTAGCATTCCAACAATTAGACAAACAAGAATAACAGAGGATAACGGAGAAAAATCGGGCAGCATCCCCCCTTACAATCAGTATACTGTCAATGGCGTGGCAGGTCCAGCTAGGGCATCTAACTGGCAGCTGGTCAAGGCAAACACCAGCCTTTTTATGCTACCTTGTCACCCTGGAACAAGTGGGGTGACCCAATCAGTGCTCTGGCGTGTGGCCTTCTCTAATATACAAGACATAGCCATAACAACCCTGCTGGCCTTGCACCTGGCTGTCTGGCCACACCACCTCTTCTCTCTGCCGTCCACTCATAGGAAAACTTTGCCTGCCCAGCAACAACTTTGACAATAATCTCTTTTTTTAATGTTGGAAAGAAAATAATCTTTTGTCCTCCTTTCATGACCCTCCCCAACTTCTCCTGAACAACATAGGTTTGGGACAGGTTATGGGTGGGGGAGAAGAGCCCAGATTCAGCAAGTGGTCTTCCTACTTTAGGGCAATTGTCCCCTCCACAGCAGCCCCTTCATCTCATCTCACTTTTTTCAAGAGAAACTCTGAGTAGGAGAGCGGGACACAGAAAACTTCCCTAAAATGAGTCTACAGAAAACTTGCATAAAATAAGTTATCTTAGGATCCAAGCCATGGAAAGAATTTTTAGTGCTACAATAAGAATTTTTAGTGCTGAAACTGTGTGGTATTGAACTTTTTGTGTGCCCCCGGCAACCCACCCTCATCACTGCACATTTTTCAGCCAAAAATGGGAAATCATACTCTGGAGTCTCCAGGGGGCTACTAATTGGAAGAATCTTGCACTTTGTTTAACCCTAGTCAGTATTTTTTGGAAACACAGAAGTCACCTTCTGGACACATCTGATTTCATTTCAAAGTTTTAGCAACCTTTCCATGCTTATACTCACTAACACTTTGCATTAGAGTGAATTCCCATTTATTTGCTTTGCCACACCCAGTATCTTCTTGCATCACATTTCCCGTAGTCTTTCCCTTCTTTGTCGTCCATAAGATCCTATGTTTAAGAATGCCCGAGCCAGTTAATCTTTCATACAAAAAAGGCTATGCTAGTCTCTTTATCTACTAAATCCTGTATATGTGGGTTGGTGTGGGACTGGTTGTTTTTCACCTAACTCATTACTCTGTTTGAGATATCCAAACAGGCAGCGGCAGTGCTGTGGTGTTTCACAATCGTCCAGCCCTGTTCAAGAGTTTATTGTTGTATCCACCACACACAGAAGTGTGAGGAGGGAGACAAAATAATTCTCTATTATTATTTCAGTTTTAAAAAAAACCTTCCAATCACATCAACTTCCCCTATTAATATTGTAACTGTTTTGCCATATAACATGAAAACACAAACAAAACCCAAAATCATCTGTGGTATTTAGAAGCCAGTGGGTATTTTCCTTACATGATGAATCTGAAGGCTTAAGTAGATTTCTTGTATAAGCACTAAATGTTCACTTGGGAACAAAGGAAAACAACTCTTTAAACTAATACACCACAAATTATCCCCAAGATATTTAGCAAGCTAAGCCTTTCAGATGTAGTTTCTGTTAAAACATAGGGACACTAGTAAACAAATCTAAAGGAAGATATCAAACAGTTAGTCACTATCATGATAAGAGAAGAAGTCTTTTTTTGTTAAATCTGTTTTAGGCATATGCTTAAAACATGTAGAAAATAAATCCAAGTCTAATGATGGAAACTGTCAAACCAGAGTCACTGTGGCCGTTTCCGCACTAGACTGTTAATAGTGCTATGATTCCACTTTCAACATCCTATGGAATCCTGGGGTTTGCAGTTTCGAGAGAGGCCGGCTGGCCCTTCCCGAAACTGCAAACCCCAGGTCCGTAGGATGTTGAAAGTGGAATCATTGCGCTATAAGAGTGTAGTGCAGAAAAGGGCTTCATGCTGCTGCATGCCTGCCTGCCTACTCTCTAAAGAAGCTGCAGGAAAAAATGGCCAGTACAGCTTTAAATAGAGGCTATGCAAGCAGGCCCATGAAAGGCATGTTGTCACTGCTGCTGCAGCTGCTGCAAGACACGGAGCAATAGAAAAATGGGTTCAAGCAGGATCAGGGATGGTCATAGCAGGCGCATTGAGGAGAGCCAGTTATAACTAAATATAATTAGTATTATCATACATTTATAAAGTACCATCAGTAGACAAGTGGGGTGGACAGAAGTTGGCAATAATGGGGCGATTGTCTTCCTCTCACATGGGCAGTGGTAGAATCCTGCCCCAAAAAGTTCATAGTGGTGTATGCACACAATCGTAGAGGTGGAAGAGACCACAAGAGCCTCCCATGCAGGAATATACCACCAAAGAATTCCCAACAGATGGCCATCCAGCCTCTGTTTAAAAACCTGCAAAGAATGCACTAGGCATATTGCGAAGACTGCAACATGCACACAATAACCACTATGAACTATGAGGTGCTTGTGAGAGAGTAGTAAGTCTGGTGAATTCTAATCACAACCTGCAAGAGAGCTGTCCTTTTTTTCAGAAGTAAACTTTGCTGGGATAGAGAGATCTTGGCAAAAAACGATAAAACCAAGCACGCTTAAATTCAATTGCTCATTCACTCAGCGAGTCAACATGCATGTTAATGACATTGCTTCTAATGGTCTACTCTAACTGGGATTAACATATGGATGTGAGCTTTTACTTGCTCAACAGCCCAACATTCCAACAAGGCCACAAAATGAAATGAGAATAAAAGGAATTCAATTTTGATTTAATTGTTAAATACAAATAGACCTCAAACTAGGGTACAGACTGGTAAATTTTTGAACTGCAGGAGCTCATAATGACAGTTCCTATAACTATACCCCAAGGAGAATCCAAAAAAGCAGGCAACTGTGTTGATCTTTCTTTACTTCTCTCTCCCTCTCTCTTTTCTCTTTGCATGGTGAAATCTGATTGTTAGGCTCGACTAGAGAAAATCCAGTGGGACCTGTTAAGCCAATGCTTATGTGCTTCCCATTGACTTACTGGGTCTAGTCTAGCTGCAACCAACAATTGGATTTAGGTCATATAGCACACAGACAGTTCACAACAATATATTGTTGGTGGTAAAGTCTGTTTCCTCCAACAGCTACTGTGAGGATTGCGGCAAAGAGGGAACATGGGAACCTAAGACGTGTCTGATGACATCATGAGTGTTGCCAACCAAAAAATAAATCTAGCACTTCAACCCTGGGAATCCTGACTCCACTATAATACTGACCTAAAGTACATTAAGAATCTATTATTTACTAAAGTAGACTGACCTGGCTACTCATGTGGAAATTTTTGTATTACCAGTCTTAACATTAAGCAGAGAAGCCCAGCCTGAACGAAATCCTTATTACTATTGTTTCTTTCCAAAATTACCCTCGAGAAGGATATACCTCTGTATCGCCTCCCTTCTTCTGAAGCCCATGCACTAGTTGCTCACTGAATGATGATGCATCACATCTGGCCATGCTTGCACAGCTTTTCACTCTGCTGCTATGATAAGTCATTCCAAACATGAGCCACACAGAGGTCTTTTCAATTTATTACTCAATTTATGTGAAGTTATCTAAATTAAAATCTGCTTGAATCAATACCTCTTTTTTATCATAGGACACCCTGACTGTATCATACCAATCAGTCATTCATTTTCTGCTGTAGGTAAGCATGGGAACAATGCTTGCTCCCCCCGGAATCACATGCCCAACTGTCATTTAAAAGAGCAATAATTAATGTGGCTGTGCCTGTCATAAATTTTACCATCACTTTATAGTGCATTAACCATGCCCATGTGCATTTATTTGGGAACAAGTTCAATGAGGTTATTTTGGAATAAGTGGGCATAAGATTGCAGCATTTACCCTTTTATGCATTCTGCATCTATCACACTGTAACCCATTATGACACAGTTATAGCTGATCCAAGAGAATAGCACAATGTGTCAGTATTCAAAACCTGAATACATCTATCCATCTGTTTATTGGGGGATTAATACTACGTCCTTCACCAAGTTCCAAGGGGCTTGCTGAAAATTAAAATGACAGTTTAAAACAGATCAAAAGAAATGAAAAGCATTGAAATGGTACAGTTCAGAAGGCTATCATAAAAACAGGGAGGAAAAAATAACAGCAAGTACAAAGTGTAAAAACAAAAATCAAATTTGAAGAGATAAAGTTATAACAGGCTGGGAAAATAATATGTCCTTTGCATTTGAAATCTAGCCTGGCAGGTTATTTTCTATTCTGACCACAGCCTTGCTACTACAATATATGCTTTCTGTCTTTCTAGAGCAGCTACTAAGACTGGACAATAAAGCACGTGGTTTGTATCATAGATGGGCAAAGTGAGGCCTATGGGATACATGTTGCTCAAGGGCCATTTTGTGGCTGCCAACATCCCCTATGAGGTCAAAAATTTCTCCCAGTTGCTTCCCAATGGCTTCTAGAGGGTATGGGGGAATTTTTGCAACCTCCTGTTGCCAAAAAAAAGGGGGGGCCTCTCATAGGCCTAAACTGGCCTGCAAGGAGCAAAAAGAAGGCAAAAACGTCTCCATGTCTTCTAGAAGAATGTTGCTTTGGGGGAGGGTTGTAGATTTCCATGGTCTCCTGGTGGGGGACAATGTGGCCCCCTGCCCTCCCACAGTTGCCCAGCACTGATTTATATCAAGAGCATCCTAAGTCTTTTTTGGAGAGACTTAGGTCATTTTTGGAAAGAGGCTGGTGAAATTAGTTTGTGAAGAGTTGAAACAGGTTTTCCTTGGCCTCTGGAGACTATATACTCTCCAAGAGTCCCAGTTTGGCAGGGACAGTTCTGCTTAATCCTCTGTTGTCCCACTTAATTCAGCTGCTATTAAAATGCCCAAGTTTCTCTCTCTTCCTCCCACTTTCACCCTTGTCCTCAACTTTCTTAAGTTGCAACAAATGGACTTCAAAGTATGAAAATAGTTTGCACTCGATTAACTCAGAAGAGAAGAGGGGGCAGAGTCTTATCTTTCCCAGTAGGCTTGAGCAAAAGCAAACATTTGCAGCCTCTCCTAGCTTGTGTTTTATTCCTCATTAAGATTTGCCACTTTGACTATACTTTGATGCTGCTTGGCCAAATGCGTCCTGGTTTTCATCAGTGAAATGTTGGAGGGTATGAGATTAAACATGCCTCCATCCATGACGTAAGGAGGAGATGAAGCCCTGTGTGATTCCTTCTGCAGTTCAGAAGTAATTAAATAAATAAATAAATAAATAGCCTCTATATATGTACTTCCCAACAAACCAGAAGCCACTTTCTAAATAGCAGACATGCCATATTGTCTCTTATTACCATTGGTTGGTTTTCTTTATCAGATCTGATCAGCTATAGTAGATCCAAATGTTCCTATAGGGAAAAGGTGTCTGATAGCTTCAGAATCAGAGCAACTTGGATCTTCTTAGACTGTAAGAAGAAAATGAACCTCAGGCTGGTACATCCCCTTGAAATGGTGCTTCGTTCCAGAACTGAGAAAAAGTTATCTTTTTGGACTATAATTCCAAGAATCCCCCACACAGCCTGATCTCCAGTCCAAAGGAGGCAGCTTCTCTGAGGTTTTAATTCATGACTTATGTGTGTGGGAATTAGACTTGGTCAGTTTTGCAATGTCTGTATCCAGTAGAGTGCTGCAGTCACACTGCTATAATTCACATTGCACACTGATGAGCACTGTGCACCGATAAGCATTGACCCCAATGTACATTGGGCAGTCTTGTCAATACACATTTTCACAATTCAGTAACAGGGTTTCTTGGCCCCTCTCCTATGCAAAGTTACATTACTTTTCTTCATTTAGATTGTTCTTTTAATTTTTTTTCTCCTTTGATCCTATTGGAAACAAGCACTCCAGATAAAATAAGTTTACCTCCCCAAAGTTGAAATTGGTTTATAAGATGGATTTCTTTGCAGTTGGTGTGTGTGTGTGTGTGTGTGTGTGTGTGTGTGTGTGTGTGTAGGGGAGGGGGTGTCTCTGAGTTGGGTTGTTGAATTTGACTGTAGCATATATCCATTGGTTGCATCTGTCTTTGCTTCTGGCCAGAAACTTAATTCCAGACCAGAACTTTTGTGTGCTTAATCACCTGGGGATGAATTGTTGAATGGGAAAATGCCTCTAACTATTAAAGAGAGGTTTTCTCCCTACATTATTGCCACAATAGAAAACCAAAAATGCTGAGCATTGGGAGGGTATTTCAGGGGCTTCAGTTAGGAGGTCTCTAAAATCATTGACCTTCTTCTGTATTCTAACCCGTTCCTTAGGGTTTCCCCTGTTTGATATAAGCTTCTGAAAGAAAACAATAATAAAGGAAACCCTAATTATTCTCTGTAAACATAGCTGCATTTATTTTGTTTTCCTAGTACCTTGCTAAGAGCATCTGAATCAGAGGCTATGACAGTTGTGTCACCCACTCACACCAACAGCACATGGTTGAATTTCTTTCCCTCAACAAAAAAAATGTTGACTCACCCTATCATGCTGATACTATTGAAACAGCATCGGCTTCACACTGTTTGCAAAGTTAGAATAGTTTAAGAGTGCTCAAACATCTATTCACATTTTAAAATTCCCATTGATAGTATTCTCTGCTGATTAGGAAACCTTCTTTGGGTGATTACCTGAGGTGCAGTTGCTTATTAACCACAAAGTCTCTTCACTAAGTATCAGACACTATAGGCATCTATCAGGATTTCGACAGGTGAAAACCAGGATATGTGTGACCAAGCAACATCACAGTGTGGTCAACATGGCAAAAATTATTGAATATACAAGCTAGGAGAGGCTGCAGCAGTTTGCTTTTGAAGTCTGTTTGCAGCAAGTGAAACAAACTAAGAATGAAATGAGGATAAAGGAGCTATCTAAGGTGCTGAAACCTATTCATGAAATAACTTCAGCTTCTGAGATAGGTCCTGTAAAACTCATACAAAGACCTGGAATGGATTTCCCATCCCACTGACCTGGAAGCTACCAGATGCAACCACTTTCAACTGCCTTACTCTTCACTAGAGCTTAGAAAATAATTGTAATAGCAATTTATGTCAGTTATTCATTATAGTGTGTGAAAGGATCTTAATTCTTTTTAATCATTACAGTGTTCAAAAAGTTATGTTACTCATTGTGTTGCTTATTACTCTCTTTAGTTTTTTTTTTTTTTTTTAGGATCAATAAGAGAAAGGAGAACACTTGGGAAAGTGGTCTCAAAATGCCTCCGAGGATACCTAAAAATACCCTTTAAAGGTAACTTTGAAAAGCAACTAGAAAATGTTGCTAGTTACACTGAAGAGCAAATGTGATTTTTTAAAAAAAGCCTTGCATTATTCAAAAAAATAATAACCTATTATAGGTAACTAAGTTCCTTGTGATTCAATATTTTGAAGACTGCCTGTGCTTAGCCTGTTGTCCAGGTGCTGCTGATGTACAATGAGAGGTATAGGCCATTTTTGCACTACCCTGTTATAGTGCTATTATTCCACTGGAATTCTGGAGTTTGTAATTTACTGAGGCCAAAGAGCTCTCTGGCTGAGAATTCTAAATGCCCCTCCCTAAACTGCTAACCCCAGGATTCCATAGGCTGTTGAAAGTGGAATAATAGCACTATAACAGGGTAGTGCAGAAATGGCCTCAATTAGCATGGAATCAACAGGGCTGCTACTCCTGGCTCTCCAGTCAATGGAAAATTCCTGCCACTACTTTCTTTGCCCCCAATCCCTAGACGGACAGACAAGATGGCAGCAGTAGTCACTTTGTTGTTGTTGTGTGCCCTCAAGTCGTTTCTAATTTCTGGAGATCTTAAGGCAAATCTATCACAGGTGTTTTTTGGGGGGCGGGGGGGAGTTGGTAAGATTTATCTTTGCTTCCTTCTGAGGAGGTTTGTCCTTGCTTCCTTCTGAAGCTGAGAGAATGACTTGCCCATGGTCACCCAGTGAGTTTCCATGTCTGAGCAGGGATTTGTACCTTCATCTCCAAAGTTGTAGTTCAACACCCAAACCACTGAACCACACTGGCTCTAGCAACCACACCGGGGGGGGGCATTTGGCTTCATATCGCTGGACACAGAGACACTAAGCTATGCCCCTGGTGCCAAGGCCTCTATTCTCTCTTTTTATGGTTCTTATGTTTACAGTGGGCAGCCATCAAGCAGAGGTTGTCTTCAGGGTATAGTATCACCTCATAAGTAGATTCATTAGCAACACATTTCTTATTTAAACTTAATCTATTGTGAGTTAGTTAATCTTGGAACATCGCAGGCTGGACTTCTCTGGATATGTGTTTCGGCCAGGATTCCAATAGAAGCAGTGCTCTGGCATTATGTATTTGTCTAGGAGAAGAGCATTTTAAAAAGGTGGAAATAGTTACTAAAATTGCCTCCCTGAGCAGATTTCCCATCTCTATCATTATTTTTTGAGGTGGGCAATCAAAACATTTTGCTTCTTCAATGGGTCCTAATTGTTTCCATTTCGCATGTAATGTACCGGTGCTGATGCATATGGATTTATATGCTATTGTACTTAGTTGAAGGCTCCTTTTATTACGTATTTATAGTCTGTTAATCTGTTTTTATTGTAGGCCCTTGTGGCCAAAATGCAGAATATGAAAATAACTGTTGAATAAATAAATACAATGCTGTTACTGGAAAGAACCTTCCGCTGACTCTCTTCTCTCCGTTCCTGTCCCCCTTTTCATCCTATTTATATCACTAATCCAAGTAACCTTTTTAGTTCCACTTGCCTGGGGAAAAGATTTGCCGTTTCTTTTAATAACTGAGCATGTCTCCTCAAGAGACATAGAAATGGCCCAGCTTATGCTGTTCTGGGATAAGGAAATGGACAAAGGAGACTAAAAATGTCCAGATAATGAGAAGAGAAAGAGTTCTGAATACATGAGCAATGCTACAAAAATAGCACGCAATTGGGCAACTGCTTTTTACAGTAGCTTTCAAATAATATAAACCTATCTAAACCTGTTTCAAGGAGGACCAACCTGAGGTCTGAAGGGGCTCAGGACAAAGTCCCCTCTGATAGGCTTCCTCAACCGCATGCAGCTGTAATGAATTGAACAGTGTGCTAGCCTGCTGGCTTTAGAAGCCATTTTAATTCCCCAAAATGCCTTGGAATGATGCTGTGTCAAGGATACCTTGGGACATTTAAATGGTGGCTAGCAGTCTTGACTGTTTAGTGCTGCTTAGAGTGCTTGGCTGAAAAATATGTAAAGAGGAGGACAAAGTAGACAACAGGCACGGGGACACTGGCAGCTACCCAAGGATGCCAGCCAAAGCTTCCTTACTAAGGTTCCCACCTTGTTAAATAGATCTAAGTGCATTCATCGTATCAGTCTGTAAGCTGTAACTTGTGGCCTTCCAGATGTTGGTGGTCTGTAGTTCTCATAACTGGTCACCAGTGGTTATGCTGACTACAAGCTGCAACTCAAGAACATCTTAAGGGCCACTCCTAGTGTAATCAATTAATTATTTGACCAAATTTTGCATTCAGCTAAAAACAATAGCTCTGAGACCAAAAAGGAAGGCATCTATGCATTTAGAGAATATATATGTATCATCATCATCTGAGAAAAGGTATTTCCTCACAAGAAAAGGAAGTGGGTGGAAAAGAATTTGTTTTAAGCAAAGTTTGGCAGTTATTATTTTGGACTGTAACTCCCATCATTACCCCACCCAATATGGTCATTGGTCTTACTAGGTGGTGGATTCTTGGAACTGTAGTCCAAAACAGTAACTTTACCAAGCTTTGCTTCTTGGATGATGCTTCCCATCAACTCCATTTTAACGAACTTTTAAGTTCATTAAAATTGTTTGTATTGATTAATATAAACAATCAGTTTGTTGTACATAGCAGCCCTTTCCCCAAGAGGCCAGAGCAAATTATTTGAAACTCCTTTATGTTGTAAAACACAAAAGGAGAGAGAAGGCATGTCTGTTATTGCTCTAATAAATTAGCTTGTGTGCAGTAGAAACCTTCTTAAAGTAATTCCACTGAGGACTCATTCACCATAAGTATATGGAGAATTGCAGCTTACATTTTTACTACTTTTTAAAACATTGGTTCTGTTTATAGGCAGCTGAACAAAAACCAGACCAGATAAAAACTTCCAAAAGGTTACTATTGTTTAAGTGCAATATTACCTATAACGTTAAAAACACTGATGAAGGAAGAACAATTTAAAATGCATGTATTAAAAAGGAAGCAAACCAGTACAGCACAGGTCCGCTAAAAACTCTTTCCTTAGAACAACCATTTAGCTGTTGAGAGCCTAACAGAATAATCAAGGTCTCTTACTCAGAAGTATGACTCACTGATTTTGATGGGACTTACGCCAAGGAAAGTTCTCATAGAGCATGAAGGAACAGAGAATGAACACATGCCTTCTAAGTTAGAGGAGAGCTCTTGTTAGACATTAGGGCAGCCTACTCTGGTCTGGACTTCTTTAATTATAACTCCCATTACCCCTGCCAGCACACCAGTTAGCCATGTTAGATGGAAAGGATGGGATTCCAGTACAATACATCTGGAATGTACCAAACTGGAGAAAGCTGCTTTAGGGTATATAAAGGTTGAAATAAATGTTGTTTCACTCCTGGTTCCAGATGCAGCTTTATTTAATAACTTCCTTGAGGATGAAAGAGATTGAAAGGAAGGAATGTCTTTCAATAAAAGGTGTGATAATTTAAAACGAGTTTAATCATCTTTAACCTCCTCTTCCTGACAATTATGGATGTGACTAGTTCTTTGTCATTCTAAGGCAAAGAAAGAAAAAACTAACCTTATTCTGAATGCATCAATTTGCATGAAGCTCACTTCACATTCAGACTGTGTGTTTAAAATACATAGCATGGTATGGTTCATGACACAGAAAACAGAATGGGAGCAGCCTCTGGGCTGTTAGCATAATGAGCTATTTTCTAACAACAAGGTGAAGATGTCTATCAGGATGAATGGAATACAGATATTTTTAGCAGAAAGTACAGTTCTATTCCTACATCAGCATACTGCTTCATGTGTCTCTTACTTACACACACACCATGGAAATGAGGCAAAAATTCTCCTATTGTATTTTGGTGATTTTTTTCTTTTCTTCTTCTGTAAACAGTAATTTAAAAGAAGGATGGGTAATCTGTAATCCTAAACCTGCATATCTGCAGCCTTATTCCATCAGAGCTTTGGCAAGTTACTTTTTTAGACTATAGCCATCCAAAGTTTCCTGAACTGCATAGCCACTGGATTTGCTCACTGAGGAATTCTGTGAGGTGTAGTCTGAAAAAGCAACTTGCCCAAGCTCTGAACTCCACAGAGCCTTTGGACTAATTTCAAAAGTTCTCTGCAAGCAACTGCTTCAGAATTCTAGTAGGAGTCATCTTTTTCTCAGAATGTTAATGTGATGGAGTAGGAGAGGGGAAAAGGGTAGCCCCACCTACCTTTGCTCCACCCACCACTGGCACAAAGCACCCAAAAACTTATCCCAAAAGGTATGTAGTCTTCATTGAAAGAGCTGTTCCTATAAATAGAGCTTTTTCACAGTATGCAATTGTACAACTATGCCATGGCTACATCCTGTGGAATTCTAGGATTTCTCCTGTGCTCTAGCCAGGAAGTGATCCTAGAGCCAGATGTTCGTAGGGCAAGAGCTGTAGGATAGTTAATCCAGTCCAGGTCGGTCACAGCAAGATGAAAGAAAAACAAGAGAGAAATTTTCAGCTGGTCTAGAAGCCATTATAGTAAGCCAATGATCCAAATAAATGAGATCAGCAAAGAGTAAAACACAAGAGTCATCACTCATAGCCAATCCAAGTTCAAAAATGTATGAACATGGAGAGTACTACTGGTCACCAAGGTAGAATGGTTGCAAGTAACAAAGATGCCAGGCAGCTGCTGGGGAAATTTATAGGCAGCTGCCTCAGAACACCAGGTGCTTAATAGGACATAGGTGTGTAATAGATGCTAGAATCTGCATAGCCTCTCCTTGTCTCTTCGGTGATCTTCAAAGGACAGAGGCACATCTTCAGTGCCTTCCACCGCCTGTTGGGGAGTAGGTCTCCCAAATTCTTAATCCTCCAGCTCCTTCAACTCTGAGAAACCACTCTTATCTGCAGCCATAAATTCCATAAAACTGGACTCTTTTGTGTCTGAGTCTTCTGATTCCAATGGGTGGGTTATGACAGAATTTAGAATTTAGGGACAGGTATTTAGAGTTCTCAGTGAGAAAGCCTTAGCCCCTCCTCCCCAAACTACAAGCCCCAGAATTCCATAGGATGCAGCCATGGCAGTTAAAGTGGAATTATAATATTAGAATTGCACAATGTGAAAGTGCTCCTGGTCTAATGTACAGAACAGAGTTGTGTGTGTATTTTTAAGAAGAGTCACATTCTGGTTCTGCATCAGAATAAACAAACACAAATTTGACATATTTGGTTTTTTTCCCCACCCACCACTTGTTTTGGCACTAGAGTCCTATTCTGGAGAATCTCCCAGTTAGAAGACACAAGGGAAGATACCGGAGGGAGTAGGGGTTATATTCCTCCTCCGTGACTCTGTGGAAGCTGCTCCTGTGGGTGCTAGGGCAACATGCAACACTGGCTGTTTCTTCCATGCAACCCAGGAAGTGCCAGACAGACCAGGTGTCTGAAAGAACAAACAAGGGAGAGGGAGTAAAGAACAAGCCTTTCAAAAAGAGAGAGAAGATTGTCCATGAATCTTCAACCTAGACTTGACTGCCTTAAATGTATACATATTTTTTTTACAGATGCATTAGTCATTTCCTTTTTCTGCATTCTCAGCAGGTTAAGTCTAGCAAGATGACACCTGAGAAATGTGTAGCTCTGAAATGGCAAACATGATTCCTTCACAAGAGGCTGAAGATGATTCAACCACATTTTAGCTGCCAGACAGATTCTTCTCCTTCTTCATAATGATGTGTTGTTTCAGGTCCTTTTTCCTAAAAATTATTGTGTTACTTGGTCTGTTCTTCTATTTGTGTGGTTCCTTGCCAGTTCTCCCCACAGCTCCTTAGTCAATCAGTTCTCTGAGGTATCAGACTGGGGTCGGGCAACTAGAAACTTTCCAGATGACTTAAAGGCTGCAGCTCCCATAATCCCAGTCACATAGCCAAAGGGTGTGGATGATGACAGGTGCAGTCCAACCATATCTGGAAAGTGACAAGTTGCTCCCTCTTGATTTATACACTGTCATGGCAGTAAACCTCATTGAACTGAATGGGGCTTACTCTTGACTAAAGACACTTAAAACAATTGCTTAGTCCATATTTCAAAGCCAGTCAATCTAATTGCTCTTCCTAATTTAAGAATGCTAAATGGCTGTTGATTCAAGACAGATGAAAGGAATATTGCATAGTGTATAACCAGTCTGTGAAATCTGCCACCACAGGATGTAGTGACAGGTGGCTTTAAACAGGCAATTAGACAGATTCATAAAGGATTAGGCTATCAGTGGCAACTAATCTTGACAACAATATATTTCTTCCTAAAGGTATTAGAGGTGCTATGGCTCTCCACATAAACTTTTGAGAGACCTGGACAAGAGAATGCCATTGTACACATGTCCTGCTTGCGAGCTTCTCAGAGACACCAGTTTGGTCACTGTAAAGCTAAATTGGGAGAAGCATCTGGTGTGACTCAGCAAGGCTCTTCCTATATTCTTAATGTCTTTGGAATAATCCAGCTCTTGGAAACACTATTGCAAATCCAGCTCTTGGAAACACTATTGCAAAAGCCAATGTATTAACATTTATTACTTCCTTGCTCCTATATCTCTCTATTGTTAATTATTATCAGTTAACATTACTCATCAGAAGCATGGTATTAACCCATTATTTTAAAGTGTTTTCTCTTTTTTAAAAAAGGTTAAAACTACAAAAAGGCCTCATTCTCCCAAATGTATGCTCAAAATAATGCTTTAAAGCAACATTTTGTTGTTGTTACATGCCTTCAAGTCAACTCTGACTTAAAGTAATCCTATCATGGAGTTTTCTTGCAAGATTTATTCAAAAGAAGCTTCCTCTAAGGCTGAGAGAGTGTTACTTGTCCAAGGGCACCCAGTGAGTTTCTATGGCCAAGCAGGGATTCATACTCTGGTCTCCCAGAGTACTAGTCCAGCTCAAGCCACTATGCCACACTGGTTCCTATACCACATTGCATCACTGACATCATTATCTCTTCCAAAAGCAATGTGTTATGTGAAGTGCCATTCCTTGTAATGCATTACTTCCCACCTCCAGTTATTCTGGGTGTTCCAGAATTTGATTCTCTTCTCCATATGTTTTTACATTTCCATGAAACCTGGTGGGGAAAGTCCTTCAAGTTTACAGTGTGAACAGCATGCCGATGACGTACAGCTCTGTCTCTGTTTTTCACCTTTCAGTCCTGATAAGGCTCTAGAGCTCTTTAACAGGTGTCTCTAGAGGCTTTGAGGTGGATGAGAACAAAGAGGCTGAATCGTTATACAGGCAAGAAGGAAGTTTTGTGAGCAGGAAAACCAGCTGAAGTAGGCAAAAGAACTCAACCAGTTCTGGATGAGATTCTGCTGCTCGTGAATGACCAAGTTCACAATATCTACGTGCTTCCAGTCTCATCAGTGCTTCTGGGAACTGGAGGTGATTGGATCCTCATGGATCCAATAAGTGCAGGTGGTAGCGGTTTGAAAAACAGCTATTTAACAATGAGTTGGGCAGAATGCAGGTGTCAGTAATCTGACCACCAAGCAAATGACTTTTTATAGCATTTCAGAAAGTCCACACAGCAACAGCCCATAGTCAATCATGCGGCAGCAACCATTAAACCTACTAATCAATTATAAGCAAGCAATAGTTAACTATTCACATTGATCATGTCTCTTTCAGCTCAGGCTGGTATTCTAACTGGTATTCTCATCAGTGAATGTGCCAGGCTGTCTCTGGCATTATGTAAGAGCGTTATAAATGTGCAACTTGCCTCTGCCTTTCCTTAGAATTCCTAAGAGCCCAGTAGCTTCGAAGTTTAACCTCCCCACCCTCTGCAATAGCTAAACAGAGTTTTCCAGCAGACTGCCTCTGTTATTTCAACATAGGAGCCTCTTCCTTACCTCCCTTGAGAGAACAGGTGCCAGCAGTGGCCAAAGAGAGCCTTCTATTGGCTACTAACCCAGCTCCAGCTGTACCTGGAGAAAGCATATTGGGCCTCAGCAATGCTTGCATTTTTTTTACATTCAGACTAGTTTAGTACCCTGTGCTTTCAATGGGATTCCTTTGAAGACAACTTAGGAAGCTCAGCTGGTACAGAATGCTTTCACTTATGTGCTTGTAGAACCCTGATGCACCATGATTTCCACTGCTAGGTGATAGCCTGGGTCAGAAGGCACAGGTAAAGGTGTGAGATGGAACCACCTGAAACTGAATACATAATCAGGATTCTGAGCAGGACTGAAGGTGTTATTTTAGAACCACAGCTAGCAATCCTGCGGCTAAAACTACCAGAAAAATTATCTCAGCTTTACTGGACTGGGGCAATGGGCAGTATTTTATCCTCTATTCAAAGGTGTCAGTCTGAAAACTCTTGCTCTCTCAAGTTTTACAACAGAATGTTGCAGTGTATCTGCCTTCCTAAAAGAAGTGTTCCTATTCAAGCCTTTAATTAGTCCTTCCTTCAATGAGGGAATCACGTACACATTCTGTTGTTCTTTCTTAACTTGTTGTGTCCCTTCAAGTCATTTCCAACTTACAACAGCCCTAAGATGAACCTATCACAGGACTTCCTTGGTAAGATTTGTTCAGATGGGGTTTGCCTTTTGCCTTCCTCTGAGGCTGAGAGAGAATATGACTTGCCCAAGATCACCCAGTGGGTTTCTGTGTCTGAGTGGGGATTCAAACCCTCTTTCCAGAGTCATAGTTTAGCACTCAAACAACTACACCATGCCGGCTCTGTTTCCTACTATCCCTCCTAAATTCTGTGGCTGCTAAAGCATATTCAGTCCTCATTGGGCCTTTTAGCAGGGCAGATGTCCCCTTAGGATTTTTCTTTAAATTATACTTCACCAAACCTTGGAGTCCTGCAAAACTTTATAGTACTTGTTACCTGTTTCTCAGTGGCACACTTTTAGCTACAGTCCTGGTGGTATTCACTATGCCTCCTGGCTGCATTAACCACTGAGAGGGTGGTGAGCCCCTGCTCAGACACGTCTTGGAATTATCAGTGACCGAAGTATCATTGCTTGTGAAAATAAGACCTTGATTCTGTGTGAGTCAACAGTTACCATAGATACCAGTTCCAGCCTGAGTATCCATGTCAGATCTTTTTTGGCTGGGGTGTAGAGTGATGACTTGTGGAAGTCCTCCTTGTCCTGTAGGTCAAGTAGTAACATTATATTATTGTGGGCTGGAATACTGCTGAGCAGTTATGAATGTATAACCTAGAGTTATGCACTGTTTCATATTCACAATGCTTATCACCTAGTTCAGAGGAAACACAAAGACTGTGAAAGTTCCCTAATCCTCACTACTGAATAGCAGCTACTGCAGTCAACAGGGGTCTGTTCTCCTGTTGATTGGGAAGAAACTGGCTGACAGTCCTATCCACTGCCCATGCAGGCAACTTTTGGCACAAGGGAGAATTGCAAAGGGGTCCTGCTTCTGCATGTCCCAATGGAGACTGCTCATGGAAGGGAGTGGGAACATCAGTTAACTGCTTCCCAATCAACAGGGAACAGACCCCCATTGATCGCAGAGGATGCTGCATGGTAGGTTGGTACTGGGATAGGATTCACTATGTAGCACTGTAACTATGGTGCTTACCTATTCACAACTCCTTAACAGTATTCTGGTTGTTGTTGTTATTCCCCCTTTTCCCAATAATGGAACTCAGGTCAGCTTACAACAAGTTAAAACAATACAGATTAAAACTATACAAAACCATCAATGAAAGGTATAAATATAAAAGTTATTTAAAACAGAATTAAATAATTTATAAAGTCTGAACCGTTAAAGTTAATTAAAAGACTCTATACAAAGAACAAAACAGAAAAGACCATCCCAATCAATTTCAAAAAGCCTGACAGCATAAGAATGTTTTGATTTGGCAGTGGAAGAATAAGGCACAGGCCATCCTAGCCTCTCTAGAAAGAGAGTTCCAAAGTCTGGGAACAGCAACCAAGAAGGCCTTCCCCCTTATTCCTGCTGAATGATCCTGAGAAGGTGGTGGGAGAGAGAGTAGTGCCTCCCCAGTAGATCTTAGAGCTCTAATAGGTTCATAAAGGGAAATATGGTCTTCCAAATAACCTGGACCCAAGCCATATATGGCTTTATATGTCATCACCAACTGACATTTTTAGCCTCTGTCCTGAACACTAGTCAGCAGGTTGTTGGTGTGTAGAAGTGGTCAAGTAGTCAGTGCATTCCAGGTCAATCACAGGTTAGCTGAGCAAGATGAAGAAAAAAGTATGAGGAGTGGTCTTGAGCTGGTCCATAGGTCATATCAGCAGGTCAGTGGGACTGCCAGAATATTTATCAGCAGCTCTTTAAAGGCCACAGCTGCTTAAGTAGGTAAGTGTTTCTTATTTAACCTGTGTTGGGCTTGACTCTTCTTCCTCCATCTCTCAAGGAAGGTCTTTGGTGTCTTCAGCCTCCACCAATTCCTGCTAGGGAGTAGGATCTCCTACTGCCCCAGTCCCCATCTCCTCAGACTCAGAGGGAGCTGCAGCTTCTTGGCAATGTGTTTCTTTCTTATAATCTGAGTCCTTCAGAGGGTAAGTTATGACACCCTCATGGAAGGTGTCAGTGAAAATATGTTGTCCCCCAGTTATTCTAATTTGTAAAAAGGAAAGGTGCCACTTCAAACACATGCAGCACCTGTGTAGGATCTCAGCTCAACACCAACTGCTTCAACAGCAAATGACAAACCACAGCTAGCCACACCACACAAGTTGTCAGCCACAAGGTTCCAAGGGCTGCACTGTCAATTAAGTTTGGCCCACTGAAGCAGTGGCTAAATATGTACTCCAGGAAAGAGGTCAGTAGATATTTAGTAGAAAGCTTCATGAAGGGTTTTAATACCATAAATAGGTAAGATATAGGCAAAGGCAGAAAGACCATGGAGAACCAAGGTCAAAGGAAACATATGATGAGTCTTTCTGCATTACACTGCTATAGCACTATTATTCCACTTTCAACATCCTATGGAATCCTGGGGTTTGCAGTTTAGGGAGGGGCATTTAGAATTCTCAGCCAGAGAGCTCTTTGGCCTTAACTACAAACCCTAGAATTCCACAGGATGTTGAAAGTGGAATAATAGCACTATAACAGTGTAGTGTGGAAATGTCCTATGTCAAGCAGTGAGCAATCAGTTAGGGGTCTACTTCACTAAGCACACAAGAAATTGCCTAAAGAAGTAGCTAACAAAAACAACAATGAACAGTTCTCTCTCTCTGCCCCTTCCCCCCATATAAAGATATATGCGATAACTGAAAGATCAGGGAGCAGCAAGGTCAAAGGAAAATGAGAGTTTGCAGGTGGTGGTGGAGAGCCATATGCATAGAATCTCTATTCACATCTTTTGTCTAATAAATCACAAATGAAAGGCAGAGGTAAAAAGTATTATTCCACAGGGCATCAATTTATGAGAGGAGGAAATAAAATATGACAAAGACATGGGATTTTGTCCTTGTTCTAGGAGGAATACTCTGCCAGCTCCAATACAGTTATTTAAAATGAAGGTCACTTTGAAGACACAGCATTCAGCTTTCATGTTTGGCAGGTTAAATTTTATATTTACACATCACAAAGTGTCAATGCTTGTTCCCTGTAAGTCATTCAATTAGGAAAGGACTGGGTGTCCTTGTTGTTTGAGAGCTCCCAGAATGTTTCCCTGCTTTCTCTGATGGTGGTGGTGGAGGTGGTGGTGGTGGTGGAGGAGGAGGAGGAGGAGGAGGAGGAGGAGGAGGAGGAAGAAGAAGAAGAAACAGTCTTTTCTTCTCCAACTACACAAAGCACAGGAAAAGAAGGCATGCAGAGAAGAACAATGCAGCACCTGTCAGGAGTTGGAACAACTGCCACTGACAAGCTAGGAAGTAGAGATGGGCTGGGAAAGAAAGAAAATCAAAGCTGTTTAACACACAAAAGAATGGGCAGGAAGGAAATGCAATTTGCCTTTCCCTGAAAAATGTACCAGGTGAAATTAAAACTCAATTGCTGGATTCTGGACCCAGCGTTGCTTTCAGATGCCGCTTCTCACATCTAAGAAGACAGAAGCAATTGTGTCAGGTGACTTCCATGGGGTAGTGATTCTATGAACTCTGGATTTCATCCTGAAAATAAACAGAGCTATCTAAGGTGCTCAAACTATTTTGGAGAGAGAATTCAGCATTTTGGACAACTCCTTTGAAGTTGGTGATGGCTTCCACATCAGTAGGACGGTGATTTGTTTTAAGGAGCTATCCAAGGTGCTGAGTTTATCCCCAACATATTTTCGCCACCTTCAACGTTTCCCTTATATTTCAGACTAAAACCCTGAACAGATTCAATGTCCCAAAGCCATTGGAGTCACCAGTCATCACTAGACAAAAACAATTCACTAGCTTTTTTTGCTTGTCAAGCTGGGCCTCCTCCACCTCTGTTTACCTGTGCCTTGCATAGTCATAAAAATGAATCCAAAATCCAAAGTAAATCAATAATCAACCTTTCCACCATGACTCACCATCACTTAAATACTGTGGGAACACTACAATCGTTGGCCACTCTTCACACTTGCTGGACATGCCTAACTAGTGACAATACTTTTAGATGGAAGTCAAGTGACTACTCAACTCCAAATGGCACCAGTCAGGTCTCATTTTCTATATCTATATGAAAATTCCAGTGTTAATTTTGGGCATTGCATTTTGGGAAATATCATATGGTAACCACGTTGGATCAACTGAAGCCAAGCTAGCAATGTATTGTAGTTAGTGGCTTTGTGGGGTAGAGTTGTCTTTTTTGCAAGAGAAAAGGCAAGAAATCCTATTGTGACTGTTAATGCTTCAGTTCATTAAATACTGCTCTCTGCTGTTATCTTTCTTTTGCAAGAGTTTTGTCAATTTTGCATTTCAGTAGTTTCCCTCTTTCCTATCAAGGTGTCTAGCATTGTCTTTGACATAGTTTGGATCATTTTAGGACTACAGAACAACAACCTTAGAGCAACTTCTGCAGTGCATTTCCCACCATCCTCTGTAGGAAATGGAGAAGCAACTGAGCAGCCAAGCTGGAAAAAATATCAGACCAGAAGCTGGTGTCTTTCATACCAGCAAGGTGGTAAATCTGCTGCAGGATTCACTCTGAACTTTAAAGGGGCTATCCAAGGTGCTGAACCAGTGTTGAGGATAGGTGTTAGTATTTTGGATACATCCTGTGACAGACCTTTTATTCCAGTGGTTCTCAACCTGTGGGTCCCCAGATGTTCGTGGACTTCAGCTCCCAGAAGCCCCAGCCACTATGGTCAATGCTCAGGGCTTCTGGGAGCTGAAGTCCATGAACATCTGGGGACCCACAGGTTGGAACCACTGTTTTATTCTCTCTCAAATTGGTGTGGCAGTTCCAATTCAATAAGGCACCCCGTCAGTATCATTTTGTCCTGATTCCACACTTTGATCACAACTTTTGTGTAACAGGGCTAGAATTTTAATTGTTCCTCAGAACCAAACTGCTTATCTGAGGTAGCATGTTCTCTTTATTACAGTGACTTTAGAAAACTCAGACTGACTCTGCAATGATAAAATGTAACGTTTATTATAGTAACAGTGGAAATAAAGTATCTTGCTAGAGCTCAGTTATAGTTCAGTGTTGATACATTAACAGTTTAAACATTTGGGAAACTTTGAACAATCAATTCCTGCCTCAGACACCAATTCCTTGTGTCTTTTCCTTAGCTACTTAATCATAAATGAAACTCTAAACTCCCTCCCTCCCTCTCTCTCTCTTTCTCTGACTAGTTCTCACTGAAGGCACAAAATGCACACAGACACTTTGTTTTATTTAGAATTCCTCTCATCCATAAGCCCCTCTAATGCACATCTCTGTACGGGGCTTATTTCTGAGGTGCTATTTCTGTTGCCTAGCAACCAGCCATCAAGTTGCCCTGGTCTTCCAAATAGCTAACCTCAAAACAACTTCATCATACCTCCTAAAGAGCTTGAGTTAATTTTGGCATGGATTCATTGCCTCAGTGCCATAGGAGCTGCATCAAACTGATATCTGGAGTCATCAGAGGCCATCTCCCTGGTGATTTTAAAATTGATAGCAACATTTGACAATTAATAGCATCTTGCCATACTGCAACATGGCAAGATGAATACCAGTGTCTGATGTCAGAATAACTGAAAGATCAAGAAAGTGAGTTTGTATACTAAAGTTCATCTCTGGAAGAAATTTCTTCTTGAAGCTCTACATTCTTTTAAAAAAGGGTTTGCCTTTAAAGGTTAGTTTGATTTTTGTCAACTGTTTTCTTTCATTTATTGGATACAGCCTGGGCAAATTACTTTTTTGGACTACGGTTCCATGAATTCCCTAGCCAGTTTGGCCATGCTCCAGATAATTAAAGCTTTAAGAATGTGATCTTGAGAGGAGTGAACTAGCAATAGAAGCAGGATGTCAGACAGAAAGAACCACAGAAAGAGAGGGTAAAAGCTGTGAGACAGCAGAGAGCTCTGGAAAAGTCCTGGGATGTAATGTGACTCATTCTAAGGTTTTGATTTGCAATGGCACATCTATTTGAAAATGAATGCTGCCTGCCTCCGCTGCTGCTCTGCTTGTATATTCATAACTAAAGGAGGATAACAGAATACTGTAAATTCTTCAGGGCTTTCTTTTACAAAGGATAAGCCAGTCTGGATGGTGCTAGTCCTGGAAACTCCTGGCTCTCAGAGTATTGGGGACAGAGCTTGGATAAGTTCCCTTTTGGACTATATTTCCCAGAATCCCCACTAGCCATGTTGACTGGGGATTCTGAGAGGTGTAGTCCAAAAGTAACTTTCCCTAGGTCTGCTCTAAAACCATTCCCCCATAGACCACATCACAGTAGCCCAGCCCAAATGGCATTATTAACTAAGGCAACTTTCTTTCTGATTAACTTTCTAGATAAGGCCATACTTTTGAATCATGTGGAGATGCTAACAGGCAATCTTGATCATTGCCTACTCACCTTAATTAGCACTCAGTGTGGAAGAAGTCACAGTCTGTACACCTGATCCTTTGGATTACTGTAATGCACTCTATATGGTGCTGCCTTTGGAAATTGTTTGGAAACTTCAGTATATCCAAAATGCCATTGGCCAGACTGCTTTTTGGTGCTGGCTATGGGAAACATCAACTCTCATGCTGGAACAACTTCATTTGTGACTGGGCTGTTTCCAGGAACAATTCAAAGTGCTGGTCATGACCTATACAGCTTAGGTTCAGACTATCTGAAAGATTGTATCCTCCCTCTACAACCCTGCCAAAGCCTCTTAAGATTTTTGGGGAGGTCTTTCTCTCTGCTCCATTACTATGGCAGGTTTGATTGGTGAGGATATGGGAGAGACTTTGCCATGGCTGCTCCCACATTGTTGAACTTTGTTCCATGTGAAACTAGGTGTAGCCCTTGCTTTAATCTCTTTTCATGAGCAGGCAAAGACCTTTCTATTCATACAAGTCTTTGCTCTCTAATTGAGTATACTGTACTTTACAATGAATACCAGCTGCTGTAGGCTATATTTCAGAGGAAGGAACTGACAAAGCCATCTCTGAGTATTCCTTGCCTACGAAAATCCTGTGGAATTCATGGGGTTGCCATAAGTCAACAGGTGACTTGAAGGCACATACACACAAAACACTATTCCTTTACTTTATGTTTAAATTATTTTAAATATTTTAATATGATTGTCTAATAGTTCTTAAACTTTTGTACCATATATTATTTTAAAGAATCTGCACTGTAAGCTGCTGGCGTTCCCCTGTTGGAAAAAAAAAGGAATATAAATTAAATGAATGTTTTTGTTTGATTATTTATTTCATGTATACGCCACCTTTTTCCCAAGATAAGGCCCAAGAAGGCTAACAATATGAGTAAAAACATTATTCAATCAAAACAATGGATAAGTTTAAAAATAGCAAGCAAAACGCCAGATTAAAACATTAATTTCAAAACAGTTTAGCCATTAATTTAAAACAGTTTTAAAAGGCCATTAAAATGATGGAAATACAACACATCCTAATTAAAAGACCTTCTACATCGAATAGATAATACTCAAACAGAAAGGTCTCCACCTGTTGGGAGAAAGAGACTAGAGAGGTATCATCCTAGCTTCCTGTGGGAGAGAGTTCCACAGTCTCCGAGCAGCCATCGGAAAGGCTCTTTCTCCTGTAGGTGCCTATGATTGTGGTAGGAATGAGAGAAAGCCCTCTCCAAAAGATCTTGGGCAGGCTCATTTTGGGAGAAAGGATCTTTCAGATAAGCAAACAAACAACCAAACAAACATGATCTGACCATTTATAAATGTCCAAGAGGCCGTTTTTCTGCCCACAGCACCTCTGTCTTGAGGAGCAGATCACAGCACTTATGAAACATCCAGGGTTTCTTTGTGCTCCTCTTCGACAAAGTCAATTGCCTTCAAAAACTGGTCTCAGAGTGCAGCTTCATCAATGATTAGCTGCCTGGCTTCCCCATAGAGCTGGAATGTGATAATTACAATTCAGCTGCAACAACATCAGCCGCTGTAGCTGTATAGACTCCAGGCTTTGAAATCTTTTCCACCTCCTTCATGATGGTGATGACACAACTGGTTGGATCAGCAGATGCTAAGCCTCCTGCCAGGCTTGTAAAATGGTTTAAAGTGGGAGTCGTGTCTCTATAAGAACGTGCCAGGGCTTCCAACGAACATGCTGTTCCCTTTCAGTGGAGTTGCAAAAGATGTGCTGAGCTCCAGTGTGTGCTAAGTGAAACCAGCTTTTCAAATGTAGTACAAAGAAACCCACACCACAGTTTTACAGGGAAGACAGACAACAGCAAAACTGCAATGAGAGGCAGCATTATACTGGAGAAAAAACAACCCACAGTTCTGGAAACATATTTGAGTGGGTGAAAAAAAAATCTAGGGACAACAGCAGCAATTAAACCTGGAGGAAGAAGAGGTCACTGGAGCAGTCATTCACTATCCCTTTCCCCCACAATTGGCATATAGAAAATAGGTTTAAAAATCCAAAGCATGTGGCCTAATTAATCTTTGGATTTGTTGTGAGCTGACTTTACTTTTTTTTAATGGAGCATGCCTGCCATCTAGAGGATCTAGAAAAATTCCAAATTTGTGAAACTTGCCTAAATACTAGTATTTTTTTTTTTAATTTAAAAATGAGAACTGCAACAAAATGTTGCAAAGCAGGAGGACTCACTTAAGATTCCAGACAGTCATACATGCTTCCGCCCCCACCCGCACGAGGAATTCAACCCCCTGACCCTCCAATGAATCAGACAAGATACTGTGGACAATGACTGGTTGCATTTGTTGTCCTATCCTCCTTAAGATTCTTTTACAAATAACATTTATTTATTCAATTTATTCATTAAAATATTTATATCCCACCTGGCTGAGATCTGTATTGCAAAATATAGTAGAAAACTTCTGCTGGAGGAATTATGCTGCATCTCTGAACTCATCCTCTGCCCAGATTCACCATTTAGCTGCTGTAGCTTTCTTTCTCTTTCATTCTCTCTCTCTCTCTCTCTTTTAATTTGAATACAAGGTTCATGGTTTTAGTGTCTGGAGCCGCAGAAAACAAGCACTTTCCATCTCCCATATGACATTCCTTCAGCTATCATATTACTTCTCAGTCTTCTTTTCTTCAGGCTAAATATGCCCAGATCCCCAGGCCATTTCTCATAGTTCTTGGTTTCTAGACCAGTGAGCATCTTGGTCTCCCTCCTTCGAACTCTTTCCAACTTGTCAATATCATTCTTGAACTGTGGTGAATCAAGCTGGATACAATATTCAAAGTGAGATCTGGTCAAAGCAGAATAGAGTAGTACATTACTCCCTTCAGTCTAGACACTATTATTTTTGTTGATGCAGCCTAGAATTGCATTGGCTTTCTTTTAGCTGCTACATCACACTGCTGACCTGTGTTTAATTTGTGCTCTTTTAAGACCCCTAGGTTCTTTTCACATATATATCAGGCCAGATGTTCCTCTTGCTAAGAAGTCCTTGGAAAAAAACTTGTGACTGCACAGTGGTGGACCTCTGAATAAGGCAATGAAAGGTGACTAAATATCTCCATTCATTTGTCTCGGTATTGTCCAAAGAGAAATGTGATTAGTTTGAGAAAGTGATGGCTATTTCAGCATATACTATGGACACCTCTTTCTTTCCCAAGAATCCTTAAACAAGATAGCTTTAAACATAATTTTTATAGGATGACAATAGCTAGGAATCAGTTTCTCAGAAAGGTGTACAGCTACACTTCAAGGAGCTGGGAGTAGTGGAAACTCCCCAACAAAATGCACACTTGGTAACCAATACAGGTTTCATACAACATAGGCCACTTCCACACTAGAATGATATAAGAAAATAAGACAATAATGATAGTAGTTACATTCCACTAAGGAATTCAGCAGTATACATAGTTTCTACCTCTAATGGTTTTCTCCTCACCACAACCTTGTGAGAAAATGTAACTGACCCAAGTGAGCACCTGGATGAATCCGAATTTGAACATGGTTCATCCCTGACTTATTGACCTGTAAAAAAAAAAAAAAAAAGAGCCAGCATTGGATGTTAGTGCAGTGGTTTGAGCGCTGGAGTATGCCTCTGGAGACCAGAGTTGGAATCCCTGCTTGGATATGGAAACCCATTGGGTGACCTTAGGCAAGTCACATTCTCTCAGCCTCAGAGGAAGGTGAAGGCAAATCTTCCTCTGAACAATTTTTGCAAACAAAACCTCATGATAGGTTCACTTTAGAGTTGCCATGAGTCAGAAATGACTTGAAGGCATGTAACAAAAAGAAAAAAAAATGAAAATTTCAGAAGTAGCACAAATTGAGTGGCTTGTTCATCTCATAAAATCAGTCGTCTTTTTTTAAAAAACCACATAAACAAAGTGTACAGAAGGTACAAGAAGTTGTATATTTTGGCTTTTAAGGAAAGAAGTGGCAAAGCAGGGTTACAGTTGAATATTAAGAAGAGAAAAATAATGACCACAGATGATTTACATAACATTATAGTTGGTGATGTAGACACTGAAAGAGTTAAATATTTCATATACCTTGACTTAGTCATTCACCAAAATGAAAACTATAACCAAGAAATCAGAAGAAGACATGGAAAGGCAGCCATGAAGGAACTAGATAAGAAAGATTCTCAAGTGTAAAGATACGTCGCTGAATACTAAGGTCAGGAATTTCTATGCAATGGTATTTCTGATTTCTGTGTATGGGTGTGAAAGCTGGACAATAAAGAAAGCTGATAGGAAGAGAATCAACTCATTTGAAGTGTGGTGCTGAAGTAGAGTTCTATGGAAATCCTGAACTACCAAAAAAACTACCAAAAAAGGCAAATCAAGAGCAAATCAAGTCTGAATTCACCCAAAATGACTAAACTGAGATTATTGTACTTGGGTATAGCAAAAAAAGGTATGACTTATATGGGATTCTGACCCTATTTCTCTCTCCTTTTACTTTTGCATCTCACCTGAAGAATTCCATCAGTCTTCCAATGATGCCTTTCTTTCTTTTTTTCCTGCAGATAGTGTCTTTTTCCATTCTCCTCTGATAGCCTCCCTTATTTCGGTCCAGACTTCTTCTGACTCTCAGAATGTTAAGTTTAACATTGCAAATCTGTTCTTTACATGGTTTTCAAATTCTATAGGGATATGCTTAAGGTTCTTTTTTGTCACAATGATGGATTTAGTATGCTTCTTTAGCTTTACTTTGATTTTTGATATTAGTAATTCGTAGGCCCTTTCTGCACCTTACCTTTTTCTGGTGCTGGGGTGCGGGGATCGCATGAGCAGCCTCCGGCAAGAGGCTCTCACATCTCTACTGCTTCAGCTCTGCACAAGCTGGTTGCTCGTGTGAGAGCCCCACCTCTTCCTTCCCAGACTGCACTGGGGCAGTAAGCATGACTGGCGCAGCTCTGGAGGCTCCGCACACCAGGTAAGTGCACGTGGGGCCCAGGAGCAATGTGTGATCACGCAACATTTTTGGTTTCCAGCTGAAAATAAAAAGTTGTGTGGTCGGTGCCTGCCAGCCCCTGGAGCGTCGTGCGATTGTGAGTTCATCATGCAGATCGCTCCTCACAATTGCACGATGCTCCAGGCGCCCTTTCACATGGCAAATGCTGTGCAGAAAGGGCCACAGTCTTTGCCACAATCTGCTACTGGTCTTGTTTTTGCAGATAGAATAGTGCTTCTCCTTCAGCTTCAACTTATGTCATCTATTTGATTATTTTATTGGCCATCAAGTGACATTCTCATATGCCATTGGCTCTTTGGTTGCCTGAAACATATGTTTGCGATGAACAAACTGTTGGTCTCACAAAACTTGATAAATCACTTTCCTGCTTTGTTTCTTGATACTAGGCTGAAATTACCAGCAATGTTTAGTTTTGCTCTGCTTCCAGTTATTGTGATTTTCAACCTGCTGTGTTTGAGTATGTGATCATTTTCCTCCTGGACTCCAGCATAAAATCTTACAGTTTCTTCCCTTTCTTCCTCTGTGGTGGGACCATAAACTTGAATTACGTTTATACTGATAGGTTTCCACCAAACTTTGCATTATCTTCCCCGACTGTTTTTGGAACATCTCTCCTCACTATTAATACCACCCCATTTCTTCTTCAATTTTATTTCCTGAGTAAAGCACTGTGTAATTTTTCTCATTGAAAATGTCACATTCCTGTCCACTTTAGCTCAGTCACCCCAAGTATTGCAATGTTCATTTGTTTGATCTCTTCTTTTACAGTGCCTAATTTATGCTTCTCACATTCCACATTGCTGTTATATGTCTTTTTCAGTTTGGGACTTTCATATCTGAGTATATCAGCTGCTGAAAATCCTTTTGGTTTGAGTCCAGTTGCACCATTAGATGCAGTGCTACTTGTACTTGTCGTCTTCCCCAGTACCCAGTAAAAAACCTTCCAACCCAAGAGTCTTATCTTATGATGCTATCTCTTGCTTCATTTTGGATTGTCCCATCATAAAGCTTATGTGTTGAAAAACATTCAGAAGTGGCTTACTGGTGCCTCTTCTGCACAGTATTAACAAGGTTTGGGTAAGGTTTCACTTCTGTTGTCTTCCGAGTGATCATCTGCCAGTGTCAGCCTCTCTTCCCACACATACACTGGCTCTGCCCAGTAGCTGTTTGGCACATTTAGTCTTGCCACTCAGCAAAAACCTGTCTTATGTGGGAGGCAACAATATCATTGGAATAGCTTCTTGCCTCTTACAGGAGCACACAATCCCACTAGCTTGGAAAGATACAGCCACGGTGGTTGCCAATGTACTATGTATCATTGTTGTAAACATTTGTCTGAAGATAACTACACTTAAAACAGATGAAGATTTCACCACACACCTTTTAAATTGAGTTTTAAAAGTTTTTAGTTGTTTGAGTGGATTGATCAGCTAAATATTGCATGCCTAATGCAAGTAGGTGAATTTCACCTACTAGCTTTTAATTTTGTGTAATCCTCATATTCATTTCAAAAGAAACAAAAGCAGATCTTAGAAACAACAAGTTACAAATAATACAGCTTCCTTGCAGCTACTTATTTCAAGGGTAAAGGTACTTCTCAAAAGTTACATAAATAAGGCCCTTTCTGCACTTCACTGTTATAGTGCTATTATTCTGCGTTCAACATATGGAAACCTGCGGTCTGCAGTTTAAGGAGCGGCATTTAGAATTCTCAGCCAGAGAGCTCTTTGGCCTCAGTAAACTACAAACTCTAGAATCCCACAGGAGATTGAAAGTGGAATAATACTGAACAGTGAGGAAAGGTCCTAAGAGAGAAGTCTCTTCACTGGTGTAATGAGTAATGGTTTGAAGTTACTATGAAACCTTACTTTTGAAGGGCATTTGGGAGTCTTTTTTACTAGACTTTTTCAAGGTCAGTAATCAATCTTAGGTTTTTGTTTTGCTTTGTCCTTCAAAAATGTAGTAGAAATGTAGTAGAAAGTAGTAGGAAAACCAGAAGCAAAACAAGAACTGTAGCAGATTACTTTCCTTATTCTGATAGCAATACTGGCAACAGGCTACTTTTCAAGCACTTTAACAATGACCAGCCAAGAATTGCTTCTAAAAGAATTATTTTCCTGAGCTTCAAGCAAAAGCAAGTGTGACCAAGTTTCACTGATCTCAGTAGCAAAGAGGACACATTGTTTAATAGAAGCCTCTTGTTCCTGTGCAAATTACAGCCAAAAACTAATTGCAGGATCTGACTGCCTGCAAGTCTATTGATTAAAAAATATATTTCTTTTCCTAGCTAGCAGTAAGAAATATAACCATAACAACCAACTCCCATATCAGTGGAAGGTCTCGCTTCCTTTTTTGTCTGTTGACAGTTACTCTCATTTAATAAGAAATGGCCAGAATTGATCACATAGATACATCTAGTTCTATATAATTGATTTTGATGAGGTTTCTGAAAAATAGAAGTGAAGAGGAGCTTTACTGGCTCCAGCCTTAAATGTCATACATCATAATTTTTAATCTTCACTAGATTATTTTTTTCATTAACAACCTTCCATCTAACATTTTCAGAATATTTTTTTCAATCTTGATCGTCCTCATCTTTTTAATTAGCTCCAAATAGTAATTAGGTTTATCTTTGCCTTTTAAAAAAATATATAGGAGGGTTCTCTTTCAACTAGCTTCAAGTAATCTAAATTATGGAAATGAAAAAAAAAACCCCTCTGTTCCTTTTTCAGTTGCTCCCTGCTGATTAATCTAATTGGAGATGTTAGTTCTACAAGCCTGTTGGAGGTGGGCCTCTTATAAGGGTGTATCAAAGTCTATAGCTTAGTAATGCCATTTTCGTTCCTCCGTGACAAAAGACCACAACACCATGTGAAGTGAGAAGTTGGGTTCACCTGATTAGATCCACCCAATCACTGCCCTCATAAAGGGGCCTTTGAAGGAAAAGATATAACCTAGAGACTGCTAAGGAGAAACATAGTGGCAGGATAAAACAGAGGCCATTTCTGCACTACATGGTTATAGTGCTATTATTCCACTTCCAACATCCTATGGAATCCTGGGGTTTGCAGTTTAAGGAGGAGCATTTAGAATTCTCAGCCAGAGAGGTCTTTGGCCTCAGTAAACTACAAACTTCAGAATTCCACAGGATTTTGAAAGTGGAATAATAGCACAATAGCAGTATAGTGCAAAAATGGCCAGAGTGAGGACGTCAGAAGAAGAGTGAGGGCTAATCAGAAGAAGGGAAATGGAGAAGATATGAATGGGGTTTGGGGGACCTGAAGCCATGGAGAGAGTTGAGGGGTTAAGGGTTTGAAACAGAAGTGTTACTGTGCACTATGTATGTGGAACTGGCATAAGGCTAGATGCTTATTTAATGTGTTACATAATTCATCTTTACCATTCTTACTTTCTACATCCCTTGTCTGGATGTTTAATATGCTTTATAATTGTTACTACTTTATAATATAAATGTTAATAATTTTAAATATTGTTAAGGAGAACTGTCACACATTACTACAAAGAGCCCACTGATCGATGAAGTCAGTTGTCCAAAACAGCAGCTACCTTAAGATCCAAGTACCAGATCTAGGGAGGATAAAATAACATTTGCCTTCTTTGCTGCACCTTTACACTCCTGGCTCATGTTCAATATACGATCAACAATAATCTCAAGGTCCTTTTCACATGCACTGGGGTGATGCTGAGCCAAGCATCACCCCTGTGTATTTGGTTTTTTGTGGCCTAAAGTAGGAATCTTGTTTTTGTCTCTATTCAATTTTGTTTTATTAATTTTAATTTATTAATTTTAGCCCAATTTTCTAGTTTATTGATGTCCTTTGGAAGTCTGTTATTTTTTTCCAGTGTATTAGCTACCCCCTCCCAGTTTTGTATCATCTGCAAATCTGATAAGCATTCTCTCTACCCTATCATCTAAATCATTGATAAAAAAATACTGAAGAGTATCAGCCCCAGGACAGAACCCTGCAGCACTCCACTTGAGACCTCCTTCCAGTCTGAAACACAGCCACTGATGACTATTCTTTGAGCATAGTTTCCTAACCAATGATGGATCAATTTTGTGGTGTTTCCATCTCTTACATATTTAGCCAGTTTCCTAATCAAAATATCATGAAAGATTTTATCAAATGCTTTGCTGAAATCCATATAAATGACATCCACAGCATTCCCACCATCTACTAATCTAGTGCCCTGACGAAAAAAAGAGGTAAGTTTAGTTTGGCAGGATCTGTTCATGACAAACCAATCCTAGCTCCTACTAAACACTGCATTATCAGAGCAAAATACTTGCAGGTACATTCCTATATATCCACTGTTTAATATTTGCTTGTATTGAGGTCAGACTGACTGGCCTACAGTTTCCTGGGCCTTCTATTAACCTTTTTTGAAGAGAGGGATAACATGTATAGCAATAGCATTTATTTCTATACCACCTATCAACTAGTGTTATCTAAGCGGTTTACAATGCATTTTAGCTAATTGCCCCCAACAAGCTGGGTACTCATTTTACCGACCTGCAAAAGGATGAGTCAACCTTGGAGCCTGGCAGGATCCAACTCACAACCTTGTGGTTGCAGTACTGGCATTTAACCACTGCGCCACCAGGGCTCCTGGTACTCACCTCCAGATCTCTGACATCTCACTCATTCTCCAAGATTTCTCAAAAACGATGGCAAGTGGTTCTGCAAATATGTCAGCAAGTTTCTTCAATATTGTGGGATGTAGTTCATCTGGCCCTGCAGATTTGAAGGCATTTAGGTTAACTAGGTGATTCCTCACTAGCTCCTTATTAATATTGATTTGCAGTCTGGATTCCTTGCCAAGGTCTTTTCTGATGCATGAAAACACACAGTCCACTTTGGGAGGGAAAATAAAACAAAGTAAGTTATGGAGCAGTTCTGCCTTTTCCTTGTGTTCTGTTAGCATTTTACCATCCTTGCTGAGCAGCAGTCTCAACATTTTCTTTGCCATTCTCTTGCTTCAAACGTATTTGAAAAAGCTCTTTTTGTTGCTCCTGCCCTTGCCTAGCTTTAGCTTTCTGTCCCTCCATCTTCTTCCTTTCCAGAAGGGAAGCAGACATTCTCCTCAGAATACTGGCAGAACTCTAAGGTTGTCAAATATCAGGGCCTGGCCCTGAGTCTCCATCTTTCATGGGTTATCTCCAGGCAGAAACACAGGTGTAGTTTCTCCAGTTTTGATAGACTTAACTCAGGGCAAGAAGAAAGAACTCTGGACAAATCTCCAGCTCAGGTAGTAGAGCAGCAGCTTGCTAACATGGGCAAGATTTGATTTGTAGCTACAACTTGCAGACACTCTCCAGGAGGGTCTAGGTGTGAATCATAGAATCATAGAGCTGGAAGAAATCACAACAGCCATCAAATCCAATCGCTTGCCATGCAGGAATACACACTCAAAGCACCCCCAGCAAATGGCCAGCCAGCCTCTGTTTAAAAACTTCCAAAGAAGGTGACTTTACCATACTCTGAGGTATCATATTCCACAGTGGAACAGCTCTTACCTTCAGGAACTTCTTCCTGAAGTTTATGTGAAATCTCTTTTTCTGTAGTTTGAATCCATTTCTCCATGTCCTAGTCTCTGGAGCAGGAGAAAACAAGCTTGCTCCATCTTCAACATGACATCCCTTAAATATTTAAACATGGCTATCATGTTAACAGCTTCCTCCTTCCCTTCTAGTCACTGTAATGCCAGGGTTCACCCTCCATTCTGCTTTGCATCCATCTTTTGGCCAGAAGCCAGTAGGCTAGACAAAATGTTTCTTATCCTTTACCCCTAAATAAGAAGGAACAATCCCTCATTTCCCCTTGATCTGGAAACATCCCCTTTAGTTAAGATTTCTCTCTTAATTTCCGAACAGGGAAATATGTTATGTGTGTGTATGTACACATTAGATAAGCTGTGAGCAAGTGCAGTTGGCACCAAATGTGTAATACTTAATGAAGTCCCAAGGGATCATCCTTAGGTCTTAGAAATCTCAGGGCCTGTGACAATGGTGAACTGGCAACCTTGACGGTATGGGAGGATATTCTGGTGCCCTCCTCCATCAGGATAGGAAGCAGTGTTGTAGCACAATGGCACTGGCAGCCATTGCATTGCACCAGCAGGTACTAAAAACAGGCTCCTCAGAGCATGTTCAGCATTGCTTCAATGGGAGCATACAAAGCTTTTTTTCCATGCACAGTGGTCTAACTTGTTTTATATTAGAATGTTTCATGTGGTTATCGTCAGTCGAAGTCTGCAGCAGCAAAGTGGGAATGAAAGAGGCTGCGAAGTCAGGAGCAGGGAATGACAGAGACTCTTCGGGCTGTAGAGGTCTAAGTGGAAGAGCCCAGATGGCCAGCCCCAACTAATCACACCCATATTTTTTAATCTGCCACTGAGCTATTAATCAGTTCATCGCACCAATTAATCGATTGATGCACTCAATCCTAATTAAACTTAACCGCAGTTTTCTCATTCTTAATTCCAATTACACTGCCCTTATGTCTCCTGACTGCTCATAAATTAACACATTTGCTCATAGGACAAATAAATGAAATAGATAAGTACAGAGCATCTGCATTCATGGCAGCCACTGCTGTGAGAGAAGCGGCTCTGCAGGCAATGACTTACAGAAGAAAGGAAGGGAAGGATCCATCTGAAGACCGAAGTGTTCGGTTAACCTCTGAGGGTTTCTGTCTCTGACCATTTGTACACTCTATTGCTATAGTGCTATTATTCCACTTTCAAATCCCAAGGAATTCTGGGGTTTGTAGTTTACCAAGGCCAAAGAGGTCTCTGGCTGAGAATTCTAAATGCCCCTCCCTAAACTGCAAATCCCAGGATTCCATAGGATGTTGAAAGTGGAATAATAGCACTATAACAGTGTACTGAGGAAATGACCTCTGCCTTGGGGTGGGAATTCTACAGCTCTCCAAATCTTTTTGGACTGCAGCTCCCATCAGCACTAACCAGCATAGAAAACGGTGAGGAATCATGGATGTTGCAACCCAACAAATCTGGAGAGGATACAGAATTTCCATCCCAATGCTTCTGGTTTCCTAGGTGACCAGATCCAAAAGATGACAGGGTTGCAATTGTGTATTAATCATCGTGACATTAAAACTGTGGAAGCCTGAATTTAAATATTCAATTAGTCATGAAACTTACGAGGCTGGTGACTATTTCTCAACCTGTCTAAAACACTGTGGAACTCGCACCAAGAACGTGGGTGGCAGAAACCATCCAAAAGCTTTCTTATTCCTCACACTGCGGAGATAACTCTAAAGTTGAGGACGTTATCTCTGCAGGCTCTCATATGCTCCTCATTGTTTGTTGTTAATTGCCATCAAGGTAGTTTTGACTTACAGCATCCCTATGAATGAGAGCTCCAAGTCACCCTATATTCAACAGGTCTTGCAGACCTAGGGCCATGTCTTCCTTGATTGAGTCTATCCATCTGTAATGGGGTCTTCCTCTTTTCCTATTGCTTTCAAACAAAAACATTGTCGTTTTTTTCTAGTGACTCATGTCTACTTATGATATGCCCAAATTACAACAGCCTCAGTTTAGTTGTCTTGGCTTCTAGGGAGAGTTCACACTTGATTTGCTCTAGGACTCATTTTTATCTCTTTTTAGAAGTCCACTGTATCTGTAGAACTCTTATCCAGAACCTCATTTCAAATGAGTTGATTTTCTTCCTATCAGTTTTCTTCCCTGTCCAGTTTTCACATCCATACAAGGAAATTGGAAATACAATAGCATCAACAATTCTAACTTTAGTATTCAATTATACATCTACACTTCAGAATCTTGTCTAGTTCCTTCATAGTAGCCCTTCCAAGTCCTAGTCTTCTTCTGATTTCTTGATTGCAGTCTTTATTCTGATTAATGACTGAACCAAAGTATGGAAAATCTTGAACTGTTTCAATGTCTTCATCATTTGCTTTAAACTTAACTAAACTATTACTTTACATAGCTGCAGCACCTCCCATATGGTGGCCCTAGCTGAAATTGTAGGACCATATGTCTCAAATATCCAATGGGGGCTTGGGCTGACTTTACATAATTGCTTCCATATTTCTTGTGATCAAATTAGGCAATACGTAGGGTGTTTTTTTGTTCAGAGATGAAGTTTTAAATAGTGAAAGATGCTTCTTCTCATAGCACATGATTTTCTTCACTTACATATCTTCCACTTAGCATGCTTTGTTTTGTTGTCAGTCATTGGAAGCTAAACAGGAACGCTGTTTACCAATCTGATTGATGAGACACATCTGTGACAAAATCCCATTTGGGGAGATTCAAAGATGCATTTCCTTTAGGGTCTGCTTTGACCCTCCATTTGAGAAATGTATCCAACAAAGCAACAGTAAGCAGAGATCTCCTTTTGTTTATGATAAGGTTCTTGCCTTTGCTCCTTGATCTTTGTTTGCCTGTTCTAATACCTATACTGCAGTTTGTCCAGCACCACACCTTCCCGACAACACTTTACTAGAATCAGAACTTGAATGCAGTCTATTATCAACTCCATGCCATTTCTTAATGGAGAAGTCTGGCTAAGAAAACAGACACCTCAAATACACAAAATTCCACTGAATCCTAGCTGCTATTCAAATAAGAAATTCTCTTTAAAACATGCACTTTCGCTAACTGCAGCCCACCTCCCACCTTCTTTTAAAAACACTCTAGATAAAAACATGTTTTATACTTCATAACAACCACAATCTTCTCTTCTGGATTCATATACTTTCCTCCAGGGATCAGTTATAAGCCACATAATATTTTCTCCCTTTTCATTCTTCTATTTCTTTCCTTGGCTGCTTGTGGGATCTAGGGAGTCTTGTTTTGGATATGTGTAAAGCAGATTATGAAGCAAAACCACAAAGGGCAATTGGGGAAGAGAAATAAAAGTGCTAAGTTGCAAGATGTTTGTACAAATAAGACCATTTTGCCTTTATGTTTTTATTTGGCTGAAGCAAACGTTTTAATAATGCAGCCCATTGCACAGCAGGGAGGCTGACGAATAAAAGAAATCTGCTGGAAAACGTAAAGTGTGCTTTGCTAACAAGGCCTTTCAGATGTTGTTTCCCTGCAATGAAGTGGGTGCGGCAAATAAATGTTCACGTCCCAGAGGAATATCATTGTTCTGTTGCTTCCTTTCCTACAGCATGACAAAACAAAGCAGCTATACTGTGCAGCTCCATTCCGTAGCTTGCATTCGCATTGTGAATTTTGCAATGAAGGCAACTTGCTATGGTACAGGGGCCATTACAGATGGATAGACTCAATCAAAGAAGCCACAGCCCTGAGTCTGTGAGATCTGAGCAGGGCTGTTGATGACAGGATGACTTGGAGGTTTCTGATTCATAGGGACATCATAAGTTGAAGTCAACCTGATGACAGTGAACAACAACATGGGCCATTGCTATTGGTTCTGTATGAGAGCCTGTCACTTGGGATCGTTATCAAAAACCACCTTAAATGGAGAGCAATTGTTTGTTAAGGAAATTGCACATCTCACAGATACAAAAGCGTGAATCCCCCAGGATAGGGCTACATGATTAAGGCCAGTGACTAGTGTTGTTGTTGTTGTTGTTGTTGTTAATGTATTTGTGTTTATTAGTTGCATTTCTTCCCTGCCTTTCCTCCAGTGAATTCAAGGCAGGTTACATGGCTCTCCTCCTCTCCATGTTATTCTCACAACAACCTGATAAGGTAGGTTCAGGATGAGAGGCAGAGTAACTGGCTCAAGGTTACACAATGAGTTTTTTGGGTAAATGTGATCATGAATCTTGATCCTGCAAACCCCAGTCTAGCATTCTATCTGCTCTGCAACACTGGCTATCTAGCATTCTTTCCCTGACAGTGGTTAACTGCATGCTTCAAGAAAGCCAAGGCCATTTCTGCACTAGTGCTATTATTCCACTTTCAACATCCTATGGAATCCTAGGGTTTGCAGTTTAGGGAGGGGGCTTTGAGGAGCCTTTGAGGCCCCTCCCTAAACTGCAAAGCCCAGGATTCCATAGGATGTTGAAAGTGGAATAATAGTGCTGTAATAGCCTCGTGCGGAAATGGCCTAAGAGAACAAGATGGTGAGATTAATTGCCCACTTACATTTTTTTTTTTTTTGTCTATAGTAGTTTGTAGGAAAGAACAAATTGTTTCTGGACATGAAATATCTTAGGTCCAGGCTAGTTAAAGTTGTTGTTCATGTACTAGTATAGGTCCATGAGTTACAAGCAGCCAGTCCCTGGAGAGCCAGGAAGCAAAGAAACAAAGAAGGAAGGAAGGAAGGAAGGAAGGAAGGAAGGAAGGAAGGAAGGAAGGAAGGAATTGTAGCCAATGGGCACAAATATGGTACCAGTCCATTGTACATTGGGAAAAACTTACCGGTTCCCCACATCAGATAGCTTAGCACTGCCCTGGTGGCACAGTGGTTAATGCTGGTACTGCAGCCGCGAGGTTGTGAGTTCGATCCCGCCGGGCTCCAGGTTGAATCAGCCTTCCATCCTTCCATAGATTGGTAAAATGAGTACCCAGCTTGCTGGGCGCAGTTAGCTAACCCATTGTAAACAGCTTAGAGAGTACTTAACTGATAAGCAGTATAGAAATACACATCCTACTGCTATTGCTATTGCTATTAAGAAGCATTGTCATTCATGGAGAGTCAGTGAAATGTGTATATAAATTTATTTGAGATGAGAATGAGGGTCACAAAGATGTGTGGTTATCTATGCCCAGACTGGGGAATTTCTTTGATCCAAGAGCCATGTTCAATTTTCAGAGATATTCTTAGAGGCTACATTCCATGGGTGGGTAGAGTCAAAAGGAAAAGGTAAGAGCAAAGATATCAGAATAATTTAGCTTAAAGCTCTTCGGCCATTTCTGCACTAGAATCATAGAATCATAGAACTGGAAGAAACCACAGGGGCCATCCAGTCCAACCCCCTGCCATGCAGGAACACCCATCAAAGCATTCCCAACAGGTGGCCATCCAGCCTCCGCTTGAAAACCTCCAAAGAAGGAGACTCTACCACACTCCGAGGCAGCATATTCCACTGCTGGGCAGCTCTGACCGTCAGGAAGCTGTTCAGGTAGAATCTCCTTTCCTGCAGCTTGAATCCATTGCTCCTTTTCTTAGTCTCTGGAGCGGCAGAGAACAAGTCTGCTCCCTCCTCAACATGACATCCCTTCAAAGATTTAAACATGGCTAACATGTCCCCTCTTAACCTTCTCTTCTGCAGACTAAACATACCCAGCTCCCTAAGCCGTTCTTCATAGGGCATGACTTCCAGACCCTTCACCATTTTGGTCGCCCTCCTCTGGACAAGTTCCAGCTTGCCAACATCCTTCTTGAATTGAGGTGCCCAGAACTGTACACAGTATTCCAAATGAGGCCTAACCAATGCTGAATAGAGTGCTACCATTACCTCCCTCGATCTGGACACCATGCTTCTATTGATGCAACCAAGAATCATGTTGGTTTTCTTAGCTGCCGCATCACACTGCTGACTCATGTTCAGCTTGTAATCTACCAAGCCTCCTAGATCCCTTTCACACGTACTGCTATCCAGCCATGTGTCCCCCATCCTGTATTTGTGCATTCCATTTTTTCTGCCTAAGTGTAGGCCCTTACATTTCTCTCTGTTGAAATTCATTTTGTTAGTTTTCGCCCAGCTCTCCAATCTGTCAAGGTCATTTTGAAATTTGATCCTGTCCTCTGGTGTATTAGCAACCCCTCCCAATTTGGTGTCATCTGCAAATTTGATCAGCATGCCCTCCACTCCTTCATCCAAGTCATTGATGAAGATGTGAAATAGCACTGGGCCCAGGACAGAACCCTGTGGCACCCCACTAGTCACTTCTCTCCAGGATGAAAAGCAGCCATTGGTAATCACCCTTTGGGTTTGGTCGGTCAACCAATTACAAATTACAATTACAAATCCAACTAACAGTAGCCCTGTCCAGCCCGCATTTTACTAGCTTCTTTGCAAGAACGTCATGGGGAACTTCGTCAAAGGACTTACTGAGGTCAAGATATGTTACATCTACAGCATTCCCTTCAAGCTTGTAACCCTATCATAAAAGAGGTAAGATTAGTCTGGGATGACTTATTTCTGAGAAATCTATGCTGGCTTCTAGTGATTACGGCATTGCTTTCTAAGTAATTACAAACTGACTGTTTAATGATCTGCTCTAGGATCCTTCCTGGAATTGATGTCAGGCTTACCGGGCGATAATTATTAGGGTCCTCCTTTTTCCTCTTCTTGAAGATGGGGACGACATTTAGCCAGATATTCCTGTACTACTTCTCTACTTATTCTGTGCTGCATTTCCCTCACTTCCTCACCTGCTCCCCATGCCCCAGGTTGGGTACTTCTGTCCTTTTGGGAGAAAACTGAGGCAAAGAAGGTATTGAGTAGTTCTGCCTTCTCACTTCCCCCCATTATTAATTGGTTACCTTTTCCATGCAGTGATCCTATCATTTCCTTGTTTTTCCTTTTGCTGCGGACATATCTAAAAAAGCCCTTATTATTGTTTTTGATGTCTCTGGCAAGCCTGAGTTCATTCTGCGCTTTAGCTTTTCTGACCTTCTCCCTACATCTCCTGGCTATTCGCTTGAATTCCTCTTCGGTGGTTTCACCATTTTTCCATTTCCTGTACATGTTTCTTTCAACACTTAGCTCAGCTGAGAGTTCTTCAGTCAACCATTCCGGGTTTTTTTGACACCTGCCATTTTTCCTCCTTATTGACACAGTTTTCAATTGTGCCTTCAGTATCTCACTTTTAAGTAGCTACTTAAGTTTAGAGAAATCAGCTTTCTTAAAGTTTAGGATGCATGTCTGGCATCCTACATGCATGTCTGGCATCCTTAGGGGCCTGCCTAAACTGCAAACCCCAGGATTCCATAGGATGTTGAAAGTGGAATAATAGCACGATAACTATTTAGTGCAGAAATGGCCTTAGTGCCAGTAACTAAGCTTCAGGAAAGGCCTTTTAATCTTTTGGAGTGTGTGTGTGTGTGTAAAACCATACCAAAGCTAGGAAACCATCAAATAATGACCTAAACTTTGCTGCTACTTTGCAGTAGTGCCACCAAATCAATTGGATTGATCTACATATTGATTCACCTTTCAACAGTTGATTCAATGGGTCTGCTTTAGCTGGGATTAATCAACAGAATTCTAGCCAAAGATACCATGAAGGATAAGGCATAGGTCTCTGGAGATGTTCAGAGGGTCAGATTGGGACCCCAAGGAGGAGAGGATGTGGCCCCAGGATCCCAAGCTCTGCTCTTTGAATTAACAAGTACGGTTCAAAGATAGATGGAAGTGTTTTACTAAAGCTAGAGGTGGAGTCTGGCATATCCCAAGGTCAAATTTAATGTCGGTAGCTTATGGTTTGAGGATGAAAATGCATTTGGGCTAGGTTATTTATGGGGCTGCTAAGCCTGTGCTCATCTTCTAGCTTCTAACTTTCTTCTTCAAGGTTGCTGTAAGACAAGAAAAAGTGATTGTAAGGCATGAGCTGTAATCATCTTTGTTCATGGGGACACATTTCCCCCTCTTCTCACAGTATGAATAACATTTCATGACATCAGGGTATTTTTCTTCCATCATCCATTTCATAACTCAGAGTCCACATTACTATTTCAGAATAAACCTTTTCTTCTGACAGCATTCTTTCTTATCTGACCCATGGAACAAAGCTACATTGACATATGACAACATCTATCCTGTCATTTCTGTACTATGAGCGTATGGGGGTATAATCTACCACACCATTTATCTGGAGAGATTGTTTTTCACACTGCAATCGATTATAACCAGTTTTCTTTCTCTGACATGTAGATCCTTCAAGAAAATATTTGTGTTCTGGGGAAGATATGAACTTTTTGATATTAGAAAAGAACCCTATGAACAAAAGTCTCTGCCGTATAATCCATCTGAGCTTGGAAAAGTTACTTTCTTAGACTACAGCCCCCAGAATCACCAAGCCAGTGATTTTAATATCAATGAAGTGGGGAACTTTCCTCTGAGTTCCAGTCTGCACCTTAAAGAAGCCATCCAACATGCTGAATGTATTTGAGGAGATAAGGTTTTATTAGAGAGCACCTTTGATAGCATCTTAAAGTTCAGAATAAAACCTGGGATGAATTCACTGCCCCAGTGGAATGGAAGCCACTCATTACCAATAATGGAACATCTAGGGTTTTCAATTTCTGGCACAAAGCTACTGGGGAAAGTGATAAGACTCTACCTTATGCTCTACTTGGGGGCTTATTCATTTCATTTATTATTTTTATTTATTAAACAATTTCTTTCTCTCCCTTTCTCACAGAATTTCAGGATGGTGTACGATGCAAATAATTTAAAACTCTTCCAGGTTAAAAATATAAATAATGTAAACACCATAAAAATATTTTAAATATAGCAACAGTTAAAAACACTTTTAGAACTGCAACAATTTAAAGCCATGGACAGGCATGGCTTTGAAATAAATTAGTCCCCAAATTCTTTAATGAAAACTCATGTTTTGGAACAAAAACAACACTGGCACTTGTTGAACTTCTAAGGGGAGAGCATTCCACAGTTGGAATGCCACAGCCAAGAAAGTCCTCTCCCCTGTCCTCACATTTTCTTTTGCCCCCAATAGTGGGACACTGGGGAAACCCCCTCCTAGAGATATCAGTTCTCAGGCAGGGTTATATAGGGCTTCCTATAAGGGAACTGATGGACCATTTAGAGAAACAGGATTCTGGATGAGATGGATTTCTGTTTCATGCCTCAAGTGCTTGCCCTGCAACTGGACCTTCCTTTTCATGCAATAGTGATCCTAGTCAATTGGAGAATGAGTGGTGGATATGATAATATCCCAACACTGAATAGCCCACCAGATTTGGCAATGTGATGATACTTTGGATCCAATTCAAAGTAAGGGCATAATAGTGTGACCAAGGCTCTCTACCACTTGAGGCAGAGTGGGAAGAAAAGCTGCCATGCCCTCCCTACGCCTGTCATCTCTATACCTATGCAAAGTCCTTGTTTTTGCTGCTGCTGTAATCACTGCCACCATTGCTTCTGTCTTACTTCCTAGGCTGAGGCAAGCAATACCAAGCTACTGCTCTCCCTCGGCCGGTTATTTTACAAATACCAAGCTCTGAGTTCACCTCCAAACCTGGCATTGTTAGAAATCTTACCAAAGAGGTCACCTGCTCCACAAGAGAGATAATTACCCAAGACGACCCACCAACGGTGCCTGGTTCTTGAGGCCCTCAGAACTCAGCATGTGGAAAACACTAAAATCTGGAGATCTGAAAAAAGCAATGACAGCTCTTCAGAATGACAGGGGCCACATGAGATGGCTACATCACTTCAGCTATTGGCAGGACCAGCCATGTCTCTATATTCCCTGGATTAGCCTTTCTCTTACTTTGGCCATTTCCGCACTGCACTGTTATAGTGCTATTACTCCACTTTCAACATCCTGTGAAATTCTGGGGTCTGTAGTTTACTGAGGCCAAAGAACTCTCTGGCTGTTAATACTAAATGCCCCTCCCTAATCTACAAACCCCAGAATTCCACAGGATGTTGCAAGTGGAATAATAGCACTATCACAGTGCAGTGCAGAAATGGCCTTTGAATGAGCAAACACATCAGCTCTCACAATATCTTTGATAAAGGTCAGTGTAATCCATATGAGTTATTGGCTTGGCCCAGTGGATGGAAAAATGCTAAAGAGTAAGGTATATTTACTAGGTAGTTCAGAAAGAGAAGGAGAGCTTCAGAGGAGAGGAGATGCAGTTGTCAGGGATAAGGATTAGGGTTTTTTCGCTTTAAATAAGACAGCAGCTTTTTCAAGGATACAGGGACTGTATTGTATGGAATCCAGAGATTTGTAGTTTGGCTAAACACTAGAACTCTCTGGCTGAGAATTCGAAACAACCCTCTCTTAACTACAAATCTCAGGATTACATAAGAAGTTGCCATGGCAATTAAAGTGGAATCATACTGCTACAATTTGTAGTGTGAAAGGGCACTAGCTATATCAATAGTCATCTCGTGTACAGATTTCTTTGTACTATCAATCACAGAACCTGATTCAGCTCTTTAGTATGGAGATGGGAACCATGTTTGATGCTCAATCAGCTCATTCATTCAGTTCAGTCAGCTCACCCATTCAGCTGCCTCCCTTTTTCTGTCCTTACCTTGTAGAATGCTCACTATTAGAAATGTCACCAAGCATTCGAATCCTTGACTCTGGTATGAACCTTGATTTGTAATGCACACCTTGAATGAGGAGGATGAGTCATATTACTCCTGAGTTATCTCTTAACTTGAATAAATGCATGGGGTTAAGAGGCCTGGGGTTGGGTAGGGGAGTGTGAGGACAAGTGAATCTCACTATGTTCCCAATAATGTATCCAGTACATGGCTGGATCTAATTTGCCTCTGAATCAGACTTGGAATAAATGAGGTTACTTCCTGATTTGGGAAGCATGTGTAAGCTTTGCAAAAAACAATCTATTAAAATTTGTCTTTAATCTATTTACTACATATGTTGCCTTCTAAAACAAGGTGACCAGTTTAAACCACCTCTGAGCCACAAACAGTTGTTTGTTTGTTGCCATTGTCGTTGTTGGGAATCTTCAATTTGACTACATGGTGACCTTATGATAGAGTTTTCTTGGCAATATTTATTTAGATGACCTTTGCCATTGTTTACCTGTGATGCTGAGAGTGTGTGACTTGCCTGCCTAATGTCACCCAGTGGGTTTCCATGGCTGAGCAGGTATTCAAACACTGCTCTCCGAGTCTTAGACCAGCACTCAAGCCACTAAATCATACTTACTGCACAAACAAGTAAGGTTGTTGTGTATCTTCAAGTCATTTCCAACTTATGGCAATCCTAAAGTGAACCTATCACAAGGTTTTCTGGGGTTGAGGGTGTGTCATGCACCCAAGGTCATCCGATGGGTTTGCATGGCTGATTCGAGAATGAAACCCTGGTCTCCAGGGTCGTAGTACAGTGCTCAAACCACTGCAACATACTGGCTCCACAAACAATTAATAGCAACCAATAAAGAAATGTTGGCAATTGTAACTACAAACACACAATAACAACTTTCAGTTGATTTATAGTGTTTTTTCGTACGGGGTTTTTTTGCATTAAAAACCTTTTTGAAAATCCAGAGGAGGTTGTTTTTACTCTGAATTTTTCTATGTCTTAATCACATTCAAAGTGCACATCTATTCATTTCAGCCTTAGCTATTTTTCATTTTCTCCTTCTTCTACCTGAGGCACTGCTGACTCAGATGCTATGATCTCTCTTGCTTCTATTACCTTCATGCCTATATACTATATCCTGTTTCTTATTGCTTCTTTCACCCTTTGCCCAGTAATTCGATTTCACCCTCCAACCTTTCATTCTTTAGCCTGTTACTTTTGTTGAGATCTAACGTCAAACTGTAAAATAAAAATATCCCAGAATTCATTACCTGGTAAATACCCAGCAAAGCTGCAATGTGAAAACACAACATAAGAATGAGCCCCTGAGGAACAATAATAAGACAAAGGAAGCATTGTGTTTAATTAGGATCTTCCATACATTTAGCTCTGAACTCAAGATGAGAATTGCACTATACTTTATGCATAATTTACACAGCATTAATCCCCATGCAAGCAGGCAGAAAATCAGTATCTGTCGGGATTCAAATCAGACAATCTGGGCATTAGCATCTCTTGGAGAGAACAGGACTGCAGAGTGCTGTAGAAAGGGATGATATTTTCTTCCAGAGAGCCTATTAGTTTGGCCATACCTAAAAGTTCTTCCATGTCAAGAATGAGTCATTGCCAGCAACCTCTGGAGTCAGTATTGCAGTGTCACCAGCATTCATGGGGTCAAAGTCCTTGGACTTTTTGATTAATAGGGGCAATAATGTGATCTCTCAGTCCATATTTCCACATTGATAGCACATGATTCTGCATAAATTGCCCTGGCTGCCTCCTATGGGGCTCTCGGGTTTGTAGTTTGGAGCAGCACTATAACTCTCTGGTTGAGAATTTTAATTTATTGTTTACTGCCATCAAGTCAGCTTTGACTTATGGTGACCCTATGAATGAGAGATCTCCATGTCACAGGCCATTTCCTCATGAGACTGTTACAGCGCTTTGATTCCACTTTCAACATCCTATGGAATCCTGGGGTTTGCAGTTTCGGGAGGGGCCAAGTGGCCCCTCCTGAAACTGCAAACCCCAGGATTCCATAGGATGTTGAAAGTGGAATCAAAGCGCTATAACAGTCTCGTGCGGAAGTGGCCACACTGTTATCAATAGCCCTGCTCAGCCCTGTAAACTCAGGGCCATGGCTTCCTTGATTTACTCTATCCACAAGTAATGCGGTCTTCCTCTTTTCCTACTGCCCTTCACCTTACCAAGCATTATCATTTTCAGTGAGTCCTTGCATCTCATGATATGCCCAAAGTACAATAAACCCAATTCAGTCATTTTTATTTCTAGAGAGAATTCCAGCTCGATTTGCTCTTGGGCCCATTCATTTGTCTTTTTGGCAGTCCGTGATATCCACAGAACTATCTTTCAGCACCATATTTCAACTGAATTGATTCTCCTCCTATCAGTTTTCTTCACCGTCCAGCTTTTACAACCATATATAGAAATGAGAAATACAATGGCATGAACAGTCCTCACTTTAATATTCAATGATATATTTTTATACTTCGGATCTTGTCTAGTTTCTTCATAGCTGCCCTTCCAAGTCTTTTTGTGACTTCTTGATTGTAGTCTCCATTTTGATTAATAACTGAGCCAAAGTATAGGAAATCTTTGAGCATCTCAATGTCTTCAACATCTACTTTAAAGTTATGTAAATCATCTGTGGTCATTATTTTCATTATCATAATGTTCATCCATAAACCTGCTGTTAAACTGCAAATCTCAAGATTTTGTAAGATGCAATCACAACAGTTAACACAGAATCATAGATCTGCAAATGTGTAGTGTGAAAGGACCTTCAGACTTGGCATTAGCTCCTCCTACATACACCTTCCTTACAGTGGTAGCTGGTGGCTTCCATGTCAATAGGGTGGTGAATCTGAACTTTAGTTAGATTTCAGTCTGAACATTAGTCTTAGTTTTAGTATGAACTCTGAAGCAGTAATCCAAGGTGTGAGGCCTTGTTCCCAAAACAGGGATAGTGCCTTTAAATTCAATGTAAAATCCAGAGCAGATTGATTGCCCAGATTCCTTCTCTCTTTCTAAACATGTAGGCAGCGATAACACACCCGTATTTTCTCTCTCTCTAATATGTAGTCTCTAAATAAATATCTTTCTCTTTTCTGAAAACAGTGGCCCTTTCCAGATGTGGGGAAGGAGCCACGCGAAAACGGGACTCACTGGATTTCCTGAGCATCCGGGTGAGTCCATCGCGACAAGGAGCAGTGCGAGCTTGTCGCTCTGCACTGCTCCGGCGTCCAAAACAGCGGCTTCTGGTTGGTGGAAGCTCTCCGGAGAAGTTCGCCAGCCAAAAGCCTGCCCCCGGAAGACCTGCAGGCACGCACTTGTGTGCGCCTGCGAATCTGCTCCAGAGCGCAGTGACAGAGCGGCACAGAGTTACGCGCTCATGCTTTTTAAAACCTCTAAAAAGAGGTTTTTAAAAAGCATGCTGCATGACCAGTATTGGTCGCGCAGAACCGGACTGAGGTATGGAACTACAAAAAGTAGTCCGTCCCAGTCCACTCTACGGAGCAGAAGACCTCCGTTGGAGGTCGCTCTGCACCATTTTAAAAGCCCGGTGCGGAAATGGCCAGTGTTTTGTTGATGATTCAAAAGACCAGTTTTCATTGTTGTGAGCATTCAAGTTGTTTCTGACTTACAGCAACAGTAAGGTGAAGCTATCATGAGGTTTCCAGGGCTGAGAAGTGTGATGCACCCAAGGTTACCCAGTGAGTTTCCATGGCCAAGCAGGGAATCAAACTCTGGTCTCCAGGGACATAGCCAGTGATCAAAACACTACACCAAGCTGCCTCTGCCTACCATTACCTGATTTCATGCATCTAAAATTAGATCTTAACCCCTCCTCTTGTGGTGGCGACAGAGGGAGTGATGTAAATCAAGATTATGCTTGCCCAAACTCTGTGCATTGATATGCATCAGTAGTGTGCATAATTGAGAGCCAGTGCGGTGTAGTGTTTAGAGTTTTGGACTATGACCCTAGAGGCCAGGGTTTGATTCCTCATTCAGCCATGGAAACCCACTGGGTGACCTTAGGCATGTCACATGCCCTCAGCTCCAGAAAACCCAGTAATAGATTCACCTTAAGGTCACTGTAAGTCAGAAATGACTTGAAAGCACACTGCAACAACAACAATGGGTATAGTTGGAAACCAATGTGTGATAGAGCCTATTTTTCTGATGTACCACCTATGGTAGCCTTCCCAAACCTGACGTCCTCCACATGCCTAGGACTACAACTCCCACCATCCTCAGCTACTGTGATCAGAGAAGTTGTAATCCAACACATTTGGAGGATGCCAGGTTGGAGAAAAATGTATTAGACAGATTACCAGCAAAAGTGGATGCACTTGGATTCCCACATGCACAGATCTACCACAGCAGAGATATTCCAAGCAATGTGTGGAGAATTGGTGAGTGTTCCCAAGCCATTGAGATGAGGGGAGCTGGAGTCTGTCTGGATAGCAACAAGTCAGAGAAGATTGGCCTTTAGAGTTCCTGCCTCCGTGCAACATCCATTATGAACATTTTCTAACCAATGTATTGAGTTTGGAGATAGAGATAAGGTGGAGTTGACATTGTAACAACAGTCCCTTCCTGCTCCATAAATAAATACAGTTAGTGTCTCCAAAGGACTGAAATTAGTTCTGGTTTCAGCGGTGCTGTTGTTTTTCTTTTTCCCCTCATTTGTCTTACCATACTGAACACCAGATGGCACTAGCATCTTTCCATTTTTTTAGCCTTATTTTCTTCAAGAGATTCCCTTAAGTCCCTTGGTCAGTGAGGTTCTATGCAAATATCTGGAAAATTATGTATTGATCCTTCCCTAATGCTCAGGATTATAGTAACACCCTATAAGAAAGCTCAGAGTTAATTGGTTTTAGAAACATGCAAATTGCAATATTGCATCACACAATGGTCAAACACTTCAGAAAAATTATAGAGTCGTTCCATAATGGATGGTTTCAAGGCATAGGCAAAATGTCGTATGAGTAACTTTATATTATGATGTTAACATGGTCCTCTTTTCCCACCAAGACACTTGGGAAACTGCAAAAATATATAAACATTCTGAATTGCTGGTGAGAGTTTCACTGATTTTATGATGTAAAGTTATTATAAATATTGTTTTATGTTGTGTGTTTAATATTAGTCTTATAATTTTGCAATCTGCCAGGAGGTTTTGATAATGATGCTGGATACAGCACTCATATTTAGGCTGATAGTTCTTTCCTGGATCTAAGCTGCAATGAACTCATTACTCCTTAATTCTGCATAGATATGTAAAGGATTGCACTGTTGATTACCATTCAACTTTTTAAAAGGCAGAGAAGAATGAAGGTGAAAGAATGGAGAGTGTATGGCCAAATAAATTTCCAAAAACAAAGAGTGCATCTATACTACACAGTTATAGCACTATGATGCTATGATGGTAGTGTGAGGAGCGGCTTAGGGAGCTGGGTATGTTTAGTCTGCAGAAGAGAAGGTTAAGAGGGGACATGATAGCCATGTTTAAATATTTGAAGGGATGTCATGTCGAGGAGGGAGCAGGCTTCTTTTCCGCTGCTCCAGAGACTAGGACAAGGAACAATGGATTCAAGCTGCAGGAAAGCAGATTCCACCTGAACCTCAGGAAGAACTTCCTGACGGTCAGAGCTGTTCGGCAGTGGAATGTGGTGCTTCGGAGTGTGGTGGAGTCTCCTTCTTTGGAGGTTTTTAAACAGAGGCTGGACGGCCGTCTGTTGGGAATGCTTTGATGTTTGTTCTTGCATAGCAGGGGGTTGGACTGGATGGCCTCTGTGGTCTCCTCCAACTCTATGATTCTATCATTCCATTTTAACTGCCATGGCTCAATATGGAATCCTGGGATTTGTAGTTTCATGACATACTTCTTTAGTGCATTCCTTTGAACTACTGCATTAGAGCTCTACAGGAGAGAATTCTTTAGCAGAGCATTAGAAGCACCTCAGAAAAACTACAAATTCCACAATTCCATAGGATGGAGCTATGACCACTAAAGTGGTATCAAACAACTCTAGTTGTGCAGTGTGGATACACCTAGAGATAGGTGATCGGAAATGCAGAGGGACTGAAAGAGACACACAAGCACACACAACTGAAGTGGAAGATGTCAAACATAGAATTTATTTGTTTAACCTGGAATAAAGAACTCTTTCAAGATGCCAGACGAATTATTGTGGCCATTTCTTTATCAAATTACCCTGAAGCTGTTTATGCCCATTTAGGAATGAGAGTGCCTGTGTAAGACTGTGCAGTGGTTAGAGCATGGATGGGGAAACAGCCCCCGCAGGTCACTTTTGTTGTCCATGAAGCCTCATGGCAGTCCACCAAGCCCCACCATTTTTAATTTTTTTCTGCTGTGAGTTTGCACAATTTACATCTAAAAATCTTGCCAAAAACCCACCAAATGCTTGTAAATATGCAGAAAGCCCTCTCCAAACCAGTCTACAACTACTCACCTCTAAAAATACCTCCATTTTTCTATTTCCCACCCAAAATGGCAGGAAAAAGTGATGTAATGCCATTTCCTATAGGTACCCTGGAAAGAAAAGGAGGGAAATAGAGTTGAAAAATTGGAAGATGGGGAGGGGATGAAACATCTGCATAGTTGCCCACCTTGGGTTAGAGTGCTGGGCTGAGCTTGAGAGGTCTAAGTTCAAGTCCCCATGAGCCATGAAACTCCCTGGATGACTATGGGCCTCTCCACACTACACTGTTATAGGCCATTTCCGCACTAGACATTTATAGTGTTGTTGTTCCACTTTCAACATCCTATGAAATCCTGGGGTTTGCAGTTTAGAGAGGGGCCAGCTGGCCCCTCCCTAAACTGCAAACCCCAGGACTCCATAGGATATTGAAAGTGGAATAATAGCGCTATAACAGTCTAGTGCGGAAATGGCCATAGTGCTATTATTCCACTTTCAACCTTCTATGGAATCCTGGAGGTTGCAGTTTAGGGAGAGGCATATAGAATTCTCAGCCAGAGAACTCTTTGGCCTCAGTAAACTACAAACCCCAGAATTCCACAGGATGTTGTAAGTGGACTAATAGCACTATAACAACGTAGTGTGGAAAGGCCTTATGGGCCAGACACACTCTTTCTGCCTAACTATCCCACAAGGTCACTGGAAAGATAAAAGGAGGAGAAGGTGAAGCACATAAGCTGTCAGGTAGGATAGAAGTCTAACACTTAAAAATAAATAGAGCTGGTCTGTACTGCATATTATACATAAGATTATGTTAGACAATATATTATACAGCAAAATGGGGTGTAGTAACTTGTTGGGCATAATAGTTTGTACCCCTCCAGGATGTAGATGTATAATGCCAATTTTACACATTGCTACGGTTTTCTTATCAAATGTTACTGACAGCCCATTAGGAGGCATAGCTTGCCTTCAGCCTAAATCCAATTACTGCTCCCAGCTAGAGTGGACCCACTCAGTGACTGAAGTTTATATTGGTGTTGACTTACTGTTTGGCAATTGATTGAATGGATCTCCTCTAGGTGGGACTAGCTGCTGGATTTAGACCTTGGACTTGATAAAAGAATACTGATGGTCCTGAAGGTGTCTCCATGGTAACCAAGAAGTTTAACTGGGAGACAGAAGAGATAACTCATCTGAATTCCTAACTCTCCAGCCAGGGGAAGAGGGGAAAGTCTTTAAGAAAGCAAAGGGTATACTCATTTTTTAATAAAAACTGAGAGATGGAAAAAGGGGGTTTGAGCTATGACAAAGGCTGGAAATATCACTTCTTTGGACATTCTGGTTGGGAGATTTTGGAAATTACAGCCTCTTCCTCCAAAGTAACTTTTCCAATCTCTGGGCTGTGTAATCCTCTTAGGAATCTGGGTGTCTCCTGGAGAGGTGGTTTTGGAGCAGTGGATTGTACTGTATGTTGTAGTTTTACATATGTGTGCCTGATACATCTGGCAGTAAATCCAAATATTCTACAAAATGTTGGTAACTTTCCCATAAGTTCCCTTCACATCTGGACAAGTGCTATGCCAGTGAAACAAGCCACAAACTGTAGAGCTCCCTCCCAAAGGTGTCTGGGCTGGCCTGTTCCCCTTCTATTGGCAGGCAAAAACCTTTGTATCCAGGTGGGATTTTCATGAAGGAACTCACTAACCTCTGAAGTAAGAGCCTTAAAAAAGTAGCTGTCCCAGAGTGTATCTATAGTACATATTAATGTCTGTTTGATGTCACTTTGGGTACAGCCAGACTGATGAAAAAGATCAGAAAGTCCCAGATTTTGTTCCTGTTCTTTCCAATTTCATTTTGGAGATTCATACACATTTTTTAAATCCCAGAATATTTTCTATCAGCTTCCACTATGATCACAGGTTTATCCTAACCCTTTATAAAATTGGAAAGAGAAAGAAAGAAAGAAAGAAAGAAAGAAAGAAAGAAAGAAAGAAAGAAAGAAAAAGACAGACAGACAGAGAAATCTGGGACTTTTCAGTCAGTCTGGATGTGCCCTCTAACTTCCATGGCTCTCTCTTGTGGAATCTAAGAATTTTGTCTGCTGTGGAGCTACAAGAACAGAACAGGTAGATTTTTTTTTTCTGATAAAGAACTCTATAGTTGAAGTTCAGGAGAGTCCATGAGAGCTTTCTGACAAACAATCCTAAGAAACTCATCAAACCAAAATCCCAGGATTCCATAGGATGGAGGCATGACAATTAAATTGGTATCAAAATTCTATAACTATGCAGTATAAAACATTCACTCCAAGTTTTGTGAAGAAAGCTGGGATATAAATCGAATATATATATAATATATAACAGAAAGCTGGACCACATCTTTCTATCAGTCAAGGATAGAACTCTCAGGGGTGGGGAGGAGAAGAAAAGATCTGCATCAGGGGTTAGCTATGGGTATTGCCCCCCCCATGAAATTTTCCTTCAGTTCCCAAATTTCTAGCATAGAAGCAACTTAAAACTTCAGTTCAGCATGAAGCAATACAGTTTAGGCATCCAAAGTAAAAGGGCAGGCTAAGTTACCAAGTGTAGGGAAGCAGAGCAAATAAAATTCTAGGGGTGAAATTTTTTCCATGTCTCGTTCTATATGGTGCTAAAAAATAGGGACTGAAGAAAAATGAGATGTTGGAGTCAGAATTCATACTGAGAACAATACTTTCATTTTGCCCCCCTCCCCGGCAACTTAGTGCTCACTGGAACACAGCTTTTATCCTTGAGAATGAACAACCTTGTTCCTCTACTAGGAGTATAAATCAAATAGCAGAATGCCTCCAGTATTTGTCTGTCCTCTTCTGGATGGGTTAGCCAGACAGAGATAGCATCTTGGCAGCTATCTAGAATGTTATTAAATGGTCTCAGAAATGCTGGATGCAAAAAAGCAGTATGGCCAGTAGCTAAGCCAAGTAACCAGTCGGGGAGTAGTGGCTGGTGGCTTCCATGCCAGTAGGAAGGGGTACCCTTTCTGAGGTTCAGTGTGAACCTCAAACAAGCTAGGGAATCAGGAAGCAGATACATATACTTAATGCAAGCATATTGTAAAAGTATAGGTGGAAAACACTCTCTTCATACAGGCTTTCTCCATTTCTCTGTCTCTTGTAAGAAGGGAAGCCTCTGCTGAGGAGATGCCTCACCTCACTGTCTTGTATGATGATACCGCTGGCTGCAACATGTACACACATCATTCAAAAACAAAGGAAGCATCCTCCTTTGCTTAAGAGCAGGGGCAGGAATCATGCCGCCTTCCAGATGCTGTCAAACTGTAACTCCCAGCAGCCCTAACCAATGTAGCCCAAAGTGAAGAATGCTAGGAATTTCATTCCAACAACAGCTTGTGGAGTGCATAATTCCCAGTCCTGCTTTAGAGGCATTGTTTTTCCCTCATGGCCAAATGCAATTGATAGATAAGCCTTTCCCAAACTAGAGCTTTCCAGATGGAACTATAATTTCCATCTTCATGGGAGATGTAGTTCCTCACATCTGGAGGACACTAGGTTGGGGAAGGATGGATTAGGTGATTCATCAGTGAAAACCTCGTGTCATTAATTGACTGAAGTGTTTTTAATCAGTTGCAGCCTTAGAAATGGATAAAAAGTGGTGGATTTTTGAGCTAAGTCTTCCCCACCCTCCCCGCCCAGACACTGAAGAGAAAAAACCCTTAGGACTAAAAGGCAAGTACTGACACCAGCTTTTTTCCCCCTCAGTCTAAAGGGATGCAATAGCAATATGCAGAGTAGTCACACTTACAATCTAGTTGAAGGGATCAAAGGAAGGAATACTTTAAGTTGCCAGGCCTTTCCAGCTTTCAAAAGCATCCTTTGTTGAAATTCTTTGAAGATTGTGGGGCGCTCAGGGACACAGAAAGAGACATGGTATTCAACAGGGATGCATCCTTTAGCTAAAGGGCTGCAAAAGCATGGTGGAATGTGCCCCCCGAGCAATGAATGTCTATATGTTTGAAAAAGACCCAGCTGGCAGATAAGGTTGATGTTTGGACAAAGAGAAGCAAAATAGCAGGTTGTCACAAGTGAGCTCTTTCCAGACTGAAAAGAATGCCTGAATTCTGCAGAGATCTCATGTGTCTGAGCTGATCTTGTTTTGTCAATGTGTCATCTGAAAGAGATTTGGATCATCTGTTCATCTTGTTGAACGGGAAAAGAAAGTGCACTTCAAAGCCAAACAATAAAATTAAACAAATATGCTAGCGTTATTTTTGTCCTACAGAGTGGTTCTTCTAAATCTCTATACAATGGTGGTAAAGAGAGTGGAAAGTTACTGTTTTGGATTAACTCTCCCACTGGCCATGCTGAGTAGGGGATTCTGGGAGCTATAGTCCAAAAAACACTTTTCATTTTGTGTGTGTGACATTGTAAAATATGTGGGTCTATGTGGTTCTGTTGCTGACTGAGACAGTGCAGTCCAGATACAAATGAGTGCACTTGAACACACAAAAATAGATGTGGGAAGCCATGTGTTGCTCTAACAATTGCGTAACTTTGATATGCCATGGCCACAGGCTAGAATTGCCGTATTCCAACCTCTCAAAGCTAATTTGAAATTCTTCTTCTCCTTCTTCTTCTTCTTCGTTTTCTTCTTGCTCTTTTTCCTCTTCTTCTTCAATATTATATTATTATTAGGGACATTATTCTCTTGCGTTCTAATTATCCAAATTCAATAGATTAATAACTGAATTTTTTTCTACCACTAGGCTTCAGCCTTGGTGCCATTTTTAATAGCAATTACTCTTCTGAGTGAATTAGTACAGTCTAATATACTGAGCCTGAAACAAGTGCTGAACTTGAAACAAAGAGAACCAAGTTTGTGGAGTTTACCATGTGATTGTGGGCCATCATTGCCTCTCAGGGTTGTTGTGGTTTAATAACAAGACAAGAACCACGTGAAGTTGTCATTTACATTGGTAGATAGTGATCATCCTGATGTTGATAATAAGAAGTTACGCAGTCACATCTATTGCTATTCTCCTCAGATCACTATAGTTTTTTGGGGGGTTGCTATTGTGTGTGTGTTTTTTTAAAAAAAACCTGATGATTAAATAGTATATGTCCATGAAAATACTAGAGAAAGCTCCTGAGAGTGACTGCCATCTGATTTGCAGGGACAAACTTACCAGAGAAAAGTAGGAACAAATGTGTAAAACAGATTTCCTTCTCTTGTGCTTTATCTGATACTGTGCTCATTCTTCTTGGTCCTGGTACCCTCCCACGGAACCTCTCATCTGCTTCCCTTCTCTCTTCCCGGATCTCATGCTCTCACTATGCCTCCCTCCCTCTGCAGATGCACCTCTTTCCCTCCCTTGACTCTCTGCGCACTTTCGCTGTGTCCCCTCTCTTGCTTCTTCCACTCTGCTGCTTGTTACCTCTGACTCTCTGTTTCCTCCTTGCCTCATCTTCTGCCACCACTCCTTTCCTTCTTTCGCATTCCATCACATTATCCCTACCTCTCTTACTCCTTGTACCCTTCCAGAACGCCTCTCTGCCTCCCTGGACTCACCTCATACCTTCATCATGCCTCCCTCCATTGCTTCTTATGCTCTACCACCTGTATCTCTCACCCTCTTCTCCCCGCATTCCCCCTCTACTTTGTGCTGCTACAGTCCCTTCTCTTACCCCTTGCACACACCTTTTGCACCTCCTGCCTTCTTTCCTTTCCCCCAGTTTCCTTCACTGTGAAGCTGAGCTTCCACCCCAATCTTTCTCTACTTAGGCCATTTCTGTACTAGCCTGTTATAGCACTATTATTCCACTTTCAAGATCCTACAGAATCTTGGGGTTTGCAGTTGAGGGAGAGGCTTCAAAAGCCGCTTCGAAAACTGCAAACCCCAGGATTCCATAGGATGTCAAAAGTGGAATAATAGCGCTATAACAGGCTAGTGCGGAAATGGCCTTAGTGTTTCAGTTCACGCTGCTGCCTGCTTCTCCTCTTAAGGGGCAATCAGCTGCCCAAAACAGGTAAAGGCAGTGATGTCTCTACAAGAGAAGGAGCAGGGGAGAGGGAAGGATAGGGCTAGTATGTGTGGTAGTGGTGGGTCAAGATGGGATAGAGAGAGAAAATGGCAGTAATGGAGATTGCTCTTTTCTTCCCCACGGCGGGCAGTGAGAGAACCCTAACTGCCCCTCGCAAAGTGGAACTTGATGCCCTACCGCTGGACATTTAATCAAAATATATAGTATTGTGTCATCAAGCAAGTCTTGATGTAGACCCCATGGAAACTTAGGCTATTTCCGCACTAGCCTGTTACAGTGCTATTATTTCCCTTTCAACATCCTACGGAATCTTGGGGTTTGCAGTTTAGAGAAGGGCCTTTGAGGCCCCTCCCTAAACTACAAACCCCAGGATGTTGAAAGGGGAATAATAGCACTATAACAGGCCAGTGCCTTAAATATCAACCATTGTATTGCAGATATTATTCTGACTGGTTGCTTCTCTCCTCCATCACAGCAATGGCTCCATTTTCTCTGTTGTCATTGCAAGGAGCCATGCCAAACAGACCTCAGGACGCCTTTCTCAAAAAAGCTAGATTTTCTACTAGAGTTGTAGCATTTGCCTAGGCAATTGAGAAAGGAAATGGGAAAGGATGGTCACAAATGTCAGTTGTTAGTATGAGACTTCCCTCATTGGCTAATGCATATTTTGCACCATAACAGTGTTCCTTACTGAGCAAGGGACCTACTTTTTTGGAGAAAGAAAAATAAAACTTTGGAAGTTGGGTCAAGTGATGGTCCAAACAGGAACCAGGTGGCAAACCTGGAATCCAGGTAAAATCCAGCCAACCATGTAACATGGCAGCCCTACCAAGGGCCTACTTAGCTTTAGCAAATCTTCTTTTTCTTGTCTGTTTGTATCAGACTGACACACATACTCTCACTAGTGTTACACCTAAACACTCCTGTTTCATGCCTATAAACCCCTTCCTGCTATATGCAGCCACTTTGTTACGTAGCAGTCCTCTTGGGGGGATATATTTTTGTACAGCAAATGACACATCTGACTTGGGAGGCTAGAGAACAGGAATTCCCCTGAGAAAACTAGTTGAAGGGCACAGAATACACATTTCTTAAGATACAAAGAAAAAGACAAATTCCTAAAGATAGGAAGAAAACAACAGGCTGCACTGTTCTGAAATAAAAGGTTTTATAAATGATATATACAGGCAGTGTTTTCCTACAACCTGGGCCACAGCTATGATCAGGGGAAGTTTAATTTTTCTGCCACTGTAATATTCTTCTTCTCTCAGCCATGGAAACCCACCAGGTGACCTTGGGTACATTACACACTGTCACCCCCAGAAAACTCCATGATAGATTTGCTTTAGGATCACCATCAATCAGAGGCCCTTTCTGCACGTGGGAAAGGAACTGCGAAAAAACGCTACTCACCAGACTTCTTCAGCGTCAGGATGAGGAGCAATGCGAGTTCGTAGCTCCGCACTGCTCCAGCATCCAAAATGGTGGCTCCCGGTTGGTGAAGGCTCTCCATCAACCGGAGAAGCTCACCAGCCTAAAGCCCGCCCCAGTAGATCTGCAGGCGCGCACTTGTGCGCGCCTACAAATCCGCATTGGAGCACGGGGACGGAGTGACATGGAGTTGCGTGCTCCGTACTTTTTTAAAACCTCTAAAAAGAGGTTTTTAAAAAGCATGCTGCGCGACCAGTTCTGGTCACTCTGAACCGGACTGAGGTGCAGAACTACAAAAAGTAGTCCACCCCAGTCCACTCTACAGTGCAAAAGACCTCCGTCGGAGGTCACTCTGCACCATTTTAATAGCCCGGTGCGGAAAAGGGCCAGAGACAACTTGAAAGCAGACTACAGTGACCATATTCTTAAGAGATTTCTCTCTCTATGACACACACGCGTGCACACACGCACGCACACACACACATTTACCTACATACATATATTGTGTATATATATATTAACATATTTTCATATCTTCCTACTGTCCTAATTTGGCAAGAGCAGCCCTGATTTATCATCTTTCATTACACTTTTCCAGATAGTTTTTAAATGTTCCAGTTTCTCACTCGTTCTCCCACATTCTTCCTTTGCACTCAGGCACTTGGTGCAAACTGAGTTCAAAATGCAATAATAGCTTGCATTCAACTCAGTAGCGGGATAGGCAAGTTGAGGCAGAATCTTACCCTTCCCAATAGGCTCTGCCCAAAGCAAACTGCTGCAGCCTCTCCCAGTGTATGTGCTCTTCCTCATTAATATCTGTTGCCATCTTGCCCACAGTCTGATGCTGTTTGGCATCACATGACCCAATTTTCATCTCTGAAAGGTTGGAGAATATTTTTTCTTGATTATTGCTGGATTTCTGCTTGATAGCCAGGTTTGTTTATTTGTTTAATGGGTTTGTACAATTCTTTTCTCCCCCTGCCAAAAAAAAAAAAAAAAAAAGGACTCAAGAAACCTCAAGTGTTAAAAGGAGGGTGAATCAATTCTGCTGTCCTATACTGTTTTTTTAGGGTGTTATGTTCATTGGATCCCATTCTTCATATTGAAAAGTGTTATATGAACAATATTACATCCTAAAGAAAGTGGCACTCTGCGTGTGCTTCAAGCAGCCTATGATTTGTTTTTGTTTGTTCAAAAAACTTCCTTCCCATTAAATATAAGTGGCATTCTTTCCATGCTCAGATACTTTGTTTTCAGATTCTTTTTTAAAAGATTTCTCTTGGAGTGAAGATGCTCTGCCCATGTTCAGAGTCACTGTCAAAATTTCTGCAAAATAAAGGTTGGCAAAGTCTCGAAAGGGATCAGATTCAGCTTGCATCTTAGTTGCAAGTCATACCTTTTTCTTTTTCTCTGGATGGCTCAAAACTTTGAGGTCTGGAAGAAAGAAAGGGATCATGTGAAATAATATCTGCTAAAATGAAAAATGATACAGCCTGAGAAAGAGATTTAGGGCTGGGGTGGAAGGGGGAAAAATCTATAAACTCAATGATGATTCAGAAGTGCTGAAAAAGCTGCTGAGCTTAGAACTTCTGGGGGTGATAGATTGGACATTTGGCAACATGCATCACGGCATGCGGCGGTTCAGGATGGTTGTCTGAATTCAAATTCCTCCAGCTTCCTGCTTTTTCACTGAAATTGCCTGTCAATGGTGGGGCACCCACAATGGAAGATTCACTGTCCATTCCTGTTCATGCTTACTCAGACATAAGTCTCACTGAAGTCAAAGGGATTTACTTCTAGGTAACGGCACAGTAGCTGAGCAGGATTGTGAATCTATCAACCACAGTCAGACTTTCATCCGGCTTGTTTGGAGACAGGGTAAGTGTTTTACCAGGCTGCTTGTTAAAATGCAAGAGAAACTTCTTGGTAGTTGATTCATTTTTGGCCCAAGGCTACTGGAGACCATCCCCCGCAAAATGCAATTCACAAGAAGTAGCAAAATCCAACCAAGATTTTCCAATTAGAAATAGCTGAAGAGATGCAGCCCTGGTGGAGCCTTTCAGAAGCCAGTGTGTTTTACAGAAAGCTGACCAAGCTCAGCTGGTGTCTCAGGCTAGATTGAAATAGAAGTGCAGTCACCAGCATCTATGGAACAGTAAGATGCTGATTACAGTCAGCCCTCCACATTCGCTAGGGTTAGGAGCCCTGAAAAAGTGGGAAAATTGCAAATATCAAAATGTATGTGGGTGTGTGGGTGTCTTTGGGAGAAGGGGACCAAGGCATGGAGGGTAGAACAGACCCAGGTCCAAACCAAGTTAGGGAAAAGAGAGGAAAGACAGAGTGGGTTGGGATGGTGGCCTTATACTTCCAGTGTTGCCAATCTCCTTCCTCGGATGTGGGCGGTGGGGGGAGATCAAGAGAAGGTTTATGCTGCTGAGAAATTGGGCTGTGAGCTGTCCTTAGCTGGCTAGGCAGCAGCTGGTGCTGGAGAATCAGAGGTGGGTTTTTAAAGGGCTGAACAGTCTGATTAGAGCCTCTGAGAGGGAAGTTTCCCAGGAAAAAAGGCACCTGAAGTGGGGAGGCAGGGATTGGAGAAACTTGCAAATAATCAAATCGGTGAAAGTCAAACCCACAAATGGAGAGGGCCAACTGTAATTTGGAATCTAGATATATGCTTAGAAACACATATTGTCAGATCTAAAGGTTTGGCCCTGGGTCATTTCCAGGCAAGAACGGAAGATGCAGATCCTACAGTTTTTGCAGGTTTGTCTTCAGGAAAGAGGAAAGGACTATGGGCAAATCACTGTCTCAGCCATTAAAACAGTAGCTTGCTACAGTTTGTAGGGCTTAATTAATGTGTTGCTGCCACTTACAAAGTTTCTCTGGAGGGTGTATGTGTACACTTAGTTAGCTTCCTCCTCCTCTTTCAGTCACTGAGGCATTCTTCCATTTTGCTCTGCATTCATCCTCTGACTAGAAATAAGTAGGGTAGATTAAACGTTCCTTATCACATCTCCCTAAATAAGTTGGAAGAAATAATCCCTTCATTTCACCTTGCTATGGGAATATCCTCTCTAAGATTTCTGACTGAATTTCCAAACAGGAAAATATATCTCTATGCATGCAACTGCAAGCAACTGTGATTGGTAATTAATGCATAATGCTTAATAACAGGCATTGTCCCTAGGTCTGAAATTTTGACCCGGAAACCTGAGTGTCTAGGATGATTCTGAACTGGCAACCGATATATGTTGTTGTTGTTGTGTGCCTTCAGGTTGTTTCTGACTTAGGGTGACCCTAAGGTGAACCTATCATGGAGTTTTCTGGGGGCTGAGAGTGTGTGATGCGCCCAAGGTCAAAGGCCCCTCCCCAAACTGCAAACCCCAGGATTCCATAGGATGTTGAAAGTGGAATAATTGCTTGGTTATTCTTCCCCTCTTATACCTGTTACCTCTAAACAGTTACTTTATTGTTGACTAGCCAACAAAAAGAATTTCTTAACCTCATTTGTCATATTCAGCTACCAAACGCTCTTATTCTTCACACATTACTATTTCATATTTATTGTCTTCTTGGCATAAACTTTAACCAATTATTCTCTATGTATTTCTTCACTTCCATCATTTCATTTTCTTTTCCTCCCCTTCTTCCTCCCTTCATTACACAAGACAAACTTTCTAGGGAGACATACTCTTGTAATTCCTTTAACCATTCTTCCAAGTCCAGTATTTCATTTCTTTTCCAGTATTTCACATATGTTATTCTGGCTGCTGTGACCATGTATAGTATCTTATTTTTATCTTTATGATATTCTTTATCCACTTGGTGCAGCTTATTCAAGAGAAAGATTTCTGATGTTAATGGTATTTTTATATGCAAGATCTCCATAATTGTTTTATGAATCTTTTTCCAATATCTCTTTGCTTTTTTACACTGCCACCACATATGGTAAAAGGTACCATTTTCACTGTCGCATTTCCAACATTTCTTCTCCTTGGTTTTGTACATCTTGTTTAATTTCTCAGGATTCAAATACCACCTATACAACATTTTAAGATGGTTTTCCTTTAAATTCTGTGTCAGGGTGAATTTCTGAGTGTTCTCCCAGCTTTTCTTCCAGTGTTCCAGTTTTCTTCGAAGTAAAAGAAAGTAGGAAGTGAAACATAAGGGAATACAGAGAAGGATCTGAAGTAGGATTTCTTGGGTTTCTCTCCTAATTCTATCCTTGATAGAACATAGTACGTGATATAGGAAAAATGGATGATTGTATTATAAGCATTATAAGCAGTACAAGTATTTATCTATTACAAGCTATATAAGTATCATAAGTATTGTACTATAAGTATAAATATACAGTATAAGTATAATGTATAATGAGCTATATGTTTTTATACAATCTGAAAAAAGAATATGACAAGTAGAAATATGTATATAAATAGATGGAATTTTAATAAAAATAAAATAAAAAAAAGAAAGTGGAATAATTGCGCTATAACAGGCTAGTGCGGAAATGGCCCTGGTCTCCAGAGTAGTAATCCAGTGCTCAAACTATTACACTGGTTCTCTTACCCATATATAATATATAATATATTCTTGTGCTTGTTCATTTATAGGACAGGTAGAATAATTTTGGACATCTGGATCACTTTTGTCTTTTCTTTTTATTAGAGACACTGAGGATCCACCAACGAGATCTTGGAAAAGTTATTTTTTGAATGACCATTCCCAATGGCTGTACTGGCTAGGTGACTGGGGATACTGTAGGTCAATCCAGTTCAGTTAGGTTTGATTGCCTATGCTAACAATAAAGTATTACAATACAAAACATAATAAAATTTCAGTAATAAGTTAAACTGCACCATGTCCATAAACAATATATTAAACAAGGTATTAAAACAGTAAAAAAAAAAACCAACAATATCAGAACAAAAACTTAGATAAATAGTAATGATTCAGTATCTTAAAGAAATACCAGTAGGTAAAAAAAAGAAAAGAAAAGTAACTTTCCCAAACTCTACCACCAGCTAGAGCCAGATGCAAAAGGCATGCTATCAGAATTAAAGAACAGAGCCATTTCCACACTAGACTTTTATAGTGCTGTGATTCCACTTGAAACATCCTATGGAATCCTGGGGTTTGCAGTTTCAGGAGGGGCCAGCTAGCTATAAAAGCCTAGTGCAGAAATGGCCCAGATTTCTGTGGACCCAACGGAGTGTAGTGGTTTGAGTGTTAGGTTAAGTTTCTGGGAGAGCAGCATTCAAATCACCACTCACGGAAATCCTCTTGGTGACCATGGGCAAGTCACACTTGCACAGCCTCATAGGAATGTTACAGGCCAGTCTTATTTGGTTACCAATGGTGAGGCCTGGGAATATACTTATGAAGTACAAAGTGTAACTTATACAGTATAACATAAAGTGTATAAGATAAATGCCAAAAGCTAGGTGTATTAGAATGTATGTGTATGTATTGTTGAGAACCTAGTGGCAGCTAAAGTCTGAGCAAAATATCTACTTAAATATAAACAAGATAAGAGATGACAATGCTTGCATCTCTAACAACACTGAGATGTGAACAGATGTGACTGATAATAACCTCCTAGCAAGAGAAATGCCTGATGCAATTAGGATGGGAGGCAGCCAAAGACTCTGACTATACCATGACTGCTGTTATATCTTAAGACCTTTGTTTTGATTGGCTATCATAAATGAGGAATAATCAGCACCTTTGTTTTGAATTGTTTTGACTGGGCAGCAAATAGTCTGAGCAAGGCTAGAGAGAGAGTAAAAAGAGCCAAGACAGAGCTAGCAATTGCACTTTGCAGGCTCCATCTTGTGAAGACAGGGCTATTAGGTAGCCCTCAAGCCATGCTGTTTCCGTTAACTGATAAATTGCCCAGCCATGCTGAAAGACATGCTGAGAGAAACATCTAGATTATGCATCTGAGAGAAACATCTAGATTATGCTAAAAAGGATACATGTCCCATTATGATTGTAATGTATGAAGATGTCTATAGTGATTTAACAGATGCTACTACAGAACTAGCAACGTTCAAGGAGATTAACCTTTGGGTGTCTGTGTGTTTACAGATGCCTGTTTAGATATGTATAGTTATTCCACACAAGATATGGTATTCTCAGTGGATAAATGGCTGAGTTGTATTGTTTAAGGTGATAATGTTCTTCTACATGTTAACTTTTGAAACGCTAGTTCAGTGGTTCTCAACCTTCCTAATGCCGCGACCCTTTAATACAGTTCCTCATGTTGTGGTGACCCCCAACCATAAAATTATTTTCGTTGCTACTTCATAACTGTAATTTTGCTACTGTTATGAATCGTAATGTAAATATCTGATATTTAGTCCACCATAAATGATATGAAGTTTGAAGATTTGGTTTCACTGCATTCAGACTGAATTAAATCCAAAAATAAATCTGGCATGGGAATAACACTAGATTTTGTAGGCTTATTCCTTACAATTGATGCAACATTCTTCTTTTTATCAATATCTGAAGTAGCACTCTCCAGACTGTCCAGTCCCAGAGTTACCAACACCTTTTTCAGCAAATTTTTAAAAAAATCTGAGGAAAATAATCTCACTTTATTATCGTCTTCTGCATCCTCCTCCTCCTCGGAAATAGAACCATCTGATTTAGAGTCATTATCCCCATGAGTATCTGCCAAATCTGGTTCCTCATCACTTTCAGATTCGGTGTTGATTTGTTCAGAGTGTGACAAAGCAGATTCCTCAACTCTAGTCACTTTGGACCTACAGGTAGACTTTTTTGGTAAACACACACCAGCATCATTTGATTCAGCTTGAATAACTTTTGTGTCATCAGGAAAATCACGTGAAAATGAAGGATTCATTGAAGTAGTTTGCTGACTGCTTATTAATGACATTACATTCAAATTCAATGAATTGTCCAACTTGCAATACATTTTTTAAACTTGTTATGTATTTTGTGAAATCATTTCACTAATATTGTTTGCCTATTAACATGCACCTCCATTTCTTCAGCAATCATTTGTCTTATCACCTCCCTGCTACACTCAGACACATTCCCCTGGGAAGACATTGAGGACACAGGAGGTTCAAATCTTACTTCTTTACATTCCGTAGGCATTGCAGGTTGACTCCTAGTGAATAATGACACCATACACAATGCTAAATGGCCCTGCGCTACTGTACTCGCTAATACAGAAGGTCAAGGAACTGCCGACTGAGAGGCTGCCATGTCTCCTGGCAGAGGCTGCTCGCATGCTTGAGTGTGGTTGGTTGTGTTGCTGGCGAGCTTGGATTGGTCAGGAGAGCTCCTTCCTCTCATAGCCCCTCCCTTGCTTTCTGAACGCCTCTTTTCAACATGGCGACCGGAAGTTAAAGGAGTGGTTGGGAGCCCTTCCCCGCCCTTAACAGACTTAACTACATTACCAGGTAATTTTCCTTTCACCTTCTTTTTAATTCTTGCCTTCTCAGACTTCCTCATACTAGATGTTTTTAGCTTTGTTTGAGCCTCGGAGTGGCTGGTCGGAGATTGCCCTTCCAACTCACTCTCGCTCGGTGCCAAGAAAATTTTCTTTAGTAAGGTACTTCAGAGGGGGCAGGAGGACGCGAGAGCGTGGCTCGTGCTTGCGCACCACCATCGAGGAGAGAATGGAGCCTAAGACCATCGGAAATACGTATTTTCCAATGGTCTTAGGCGACCCCTGTGAAAGGGTTGTTCGACCCCCAAAGAGGTCGCGACCCACAAGTTGAGAACCGCTGCGCCAGTTAAAGAGATGGAGAGAGATAAAGTTTCTTATTTGCCATATACAGTAATGTAATGAATATATGATGGCTTGCGTACAATGTAATGTAGCGTGATAAAAACAAGCACCCAGGCATTGACATATGTGTGTTTTTCCCTAAGGCAGTGGTTCTCAACCTGTGGGTCCCCAGATGTTTGTGGACTTCAGCTCCCAGAAGCCCTGAGCATTGACCATAGTTGCTGGGGCTTCTGGGAGCTGAAGTCCACAAACATCTGGGGACCCACAGGTTGAGAACCACTGCCCTAAGGGAAATGTATATGTATAATTACATATAATATATAGCTGAAAAGATTACCAAAGAGCCTCCTCCCATATAAATATTCTGGGATTCCGGTACTTATAAGTGCCTGAGTGGAGTGACACTAACTCTGCCTGCCTTGGTTTAACCACCATCATGAATTAGATGCCTAGGTAGCCCAAAGTTGATAAAAGGACCCCAGACATAATCCAGCTTAGCTGACAAGGACCCTCAGTCCTTCAGTCTAAAGAGACAGGAGTGAGAACCATACCTGTTTCAGGAAGGCAATGACAAATCTGAACAAATATTGCCAAGAAAACCCTCAGATGGGGTCACCATAAGTCAGAGTTAACTAGAAAACACATAACAGCAGCAGCAGTAACAACAACAACAACAGAGCTATTGAGCACATTTCTGGTCTAAGAATTTATTTTCTTGCCCTAATTGTATATTGGGGTCACATAGTATCAATTTCTGCGTGTGGAATTACACACTGATTGTGCTATGCAACTCTTGTGTTGAAGAGCAAAGTTGCACACCTGAATGTGCAACTGAATGCACAACCAAATGTATATCCACATATGCATGTGATGGCATGCACATGTGTGCGTGCATGTACAAATGCATGCATAATGGCACCACATGTGCAACTTCGCTTTTTCAACTCTGAACTGAACATAGATGTTTCACATCATACAAAAAATGTCCAAATGCTTCTTTGCACTATTTACACATATGTAAGATACCAATGGGATTCTGACCCAACTACCAAAGTGGAAGTAGGCTCATGGCCTATTACCAGTAGTTGGTGGGTCCCATGTCAATAGCGCAATCAATCCACTCTCTGGTCTAGTTTGAAATTTAGAGGAGCTATCTAAGTTGCTGAACTTAATTTGGGTATAAGGTTTAGTACCTTGGACAGCTCCTTTAAAATTCAGACTAAAACCCAGAGTGGATTGAATACTCTGCTTACTTGGGAACCACCAGCAGCCATTGCAATTGTCCATTCCTAGTTAAGCCAAACTTTCTTCACTTCAACACCCTAATTTATGTTGAAAAGTATCATTGTATTGTTGTTGCTATATGAAGACGAGTCAGTAACTATTGCCAAACTGCAAATCACCCACAGTATCCAACTAATCTGTATGCACTCCAATTATCCTGAGTTGACAAAGATATCCCCAGTTAATTTATCTGCTGCCCCACTTTGTCTGCTGCTTTTAAAAATGTCCCAGTTTCTCTCTTCCTCTGCCCATCTCTGTGCTTTATTCTTGGCTTGCTTCAGTTGCTGCAAACTGAGTTGAAAGTGGTTTGCATTGAGTTAATCCAATGGGAGGGAGAGAAGAGACAGGATGGAGTCTTGCCCTTCCCAGTAGGCTCATTTGGTGTCGCCACCCCAGGCTTTCCTAAACTCAGAATACATTCCAGGGTTTCTCTGTTTAAAAGAGTAGTTTTATGTAGTTTTCCTCATTAATAATCTTTGCCACCTTGAGCACACTCTGATGTTGCCTGGGGACACATGTCCTGGTTTTCATCTGAGAATTATTGGAGGGTGCTTTTAATGACCCCCTTTTTACATTATAATTTTGTAAACAGCTCTGAAAGTTTACTATAGGCCAAAGTGGATAGAAATTTGAAATAAAATCGAATTTTTATTTCTTAAAAAACTTTTATCATTAGTGTTTTGCTGACTAGTCTGATAGATTAATCAATCTTTTAAAAACAATTTGATCAATTTAAAAAGGGCTCCCAGTTAATTAGGCAGCATCTTTTTGTTTTTCAAAAGAAGTCTATCATTTCTAACACTTGCAATTACAACAATTACAGGTTATGAACACCATCTTCAAAGAGATGTTCTCTCTTCTTTGGTATTCTCTGTTCTCTTCACTAAGATGGCACCTAGAGTGATACATTTGTGTACCATCCAAAGCTTTTATACTCACATAAAAATATATAGATTTGCACCCATGTTTTACACAGAATTAATTCCACTGAAAGTAATGAGTCTGAATCCCAGGAAAGTGTGTTATTCTTTGAAGCCTTAAGTACATATTTATAGCACTTTAATACCACTTTCACTGTCATGTATCCACCCCTATGGGGTCCAGAATTTAAAGTTTTGCGGGGTATTTAGAATTCTCAGCCAAAGAACTCCAGTACATCACCAGACTGCAAACTTCAGGATTTCAAAGGATCCAGTCATGGCAGTTAAAATGGAATCATACTGTTACTAATGTATATCATGAAAGATGTGAATGTATTAATGCAGTGATGACTAGCCCAAACATTATCCAGCAAACTCAATAGCTGATTGGGATTTGAACACCATACCCTTCAACATTTCACAGATGAGAACTGGGATGCATGTGACCAAGCAACATCAATATGTGGTCAAGTTATTCGGCACTATTAGTAAGAAAGAACACACAAACTAGGAGAGGCTGCAGCAGTTTGCTTTTGTCTGAGCCTACTGGGAAGGACAGGATTCTGCCTCCTCCTCTCTTCTTCTGCTGCTGAGCTAATTAAGCACAAACTACTTTTGCACTTTGAACTCAATTTGCACAAAGTAATCTGAATGCAGAGGGGAAAGGTGGGAGGAAGAGAGAATCTGGGACATTTTTAAAGCAGATGAAAAAGTGAGATGACAGAGAATTAATCAAGAATATCCCTGCCAAATTGGGACTGTTAGAGGGTATGGGACACAGGAGTCTCGAGTCCAACTCCACAAGAATAACATGAGAACAACATCTCTCTCTTGCATTCTCTCCTGTAGTCCTACAACTATTTTGTGGTGCCTGGGACTCTCCCAGACCTTTTTTTCCTCTGTAAAACAGACTCCTGGAAGCGTTTAGAACCAACAGCTTCACAGGATAGGGCCCTTTATCCTTCCCCCCAAACAAATCTGGAAGGAGATGTTCAGCCGCTTTTGATCTTTCCTTTGCACCTAGCTTTTCAGGGCTGGCAGAACCCACAGTGTGTGGTGGCAGTAGAAAATTTGCCCTTCAGAATCCTGGAACCTGCATATCCTGTTTTAAACAATCCAATGAACATGCACAGCAGGGACAAATCCCATCTTGCAGCTTCTACATCTTCATTCTATGGCTGAAATATAAGCTCAGAAGGCCTTAAGATTTCTTCAGTTGGGCAGCAGCCCTAAACATAAACAGATGTAGTGAGTAAAAATGGAAACATGGCATTCACACCAAAGATTAGGCTACTTGTCCCTTATCTTGATAATACTGCTGAGAAGTATCTGAGAGCCTTCTGCAAGAATCAGATATTTTCAAACCTTCATCACCAGCTTGACCTTAGCATTCTTTTCCATTTCTAACATTCTAGTGGGAAATACAAACAGAAATTCTTTCTCACAAAGCCAGGGATGATAGAAAAACATTTGTTTGGCATGCATTTTCATGGAAATCTTTCTAATGTATACTTCCCAAACCAACATGCAAAGAGAAGCACTTCAGTACTGACACTTTTTTGAATGTTACAGAGCCGTTTGCCAAGCCAAAAGGCATACAGATATGAATATATTGCTAGAAATTGTGCATAAAATGAGTCTATTAAGTGAAAATCCATTCAAATATGTGTACAGTAGGAGAAACACACACAAAAATGCATATTTTTAAAAGTGTTTAAACACACACATACAGGGAAAAGAAACTTTACATAAAAAGGGTGAGAAAGTGGGTGAAACCAAAACTGGGTGAAACAAAAATCACTTTGTCCATCTCAGTGAAAGCCTCCTGACTGGATATTGCACTGCTACAGTTCCAAACTATCCAACTTATTTTATTATATTTTAATCTCACTTTCCCTGAAAGAGATTTAAGGTGATTTCAGGGGCCTGTATACTCTAAAGGCACCAGATCCCATCTGACCTTAGAAGCTAAGCAGGGTCAGCCTTGGTTAGTACTTGGATAAGAGACCGCTAATGAATCCCAAAAGCTGTGGGCTGTATTTCAGAGGAAGGAACTGGCGACCACCTCAGAATATATTCCTTGCCTTAGAGAACCCTATGAAATTCATGGGGTTGCCATAACTCGACGGGAGACTTGAAGACACACACACACACAAGCTGACAAAAGTTACTAATGAGGAAGATAGCTTGATTAGCAAAAAATGATTGCAAATGGCCTTTTTGGCAATAAAAACTGTGGGTGCAAGGCCTGCCAATCTGGGACCACGGGGGTACAGGGCTGTCACTATGGCCAGAATGCCCCTCCCTAAAATTTTCCTTCAGTCCCCAAATTTCTGGCATTGCAGTTGAGCATTTAGACACATGGTTAAGCCATCCAAAGAAAAGAGGCTGACAAAGTTATCAACTGGATGTAAACGGAGCAAATACAGCAGACTGGCTGAATCTGTTGTGGGGGGTTGGTTCCCCCAGCCCCAAATAACAACAACAACAAAAAAGACCATGTCCTATATTATTATATGGTGGCAATGTGTATGTGGATGCTTCAACGCATCTGTATTCCCATCACTGCAATCACTTGAATTCTCAGATCCAAAGGTCACATACACAGAGGGTTCACTGTGTAAGGGATCTAGGTGTGAATAATTCTCTGTGTCTCACTCTGTGGAATGTTAGAAATTTGGGAACTAGAGGACAATTTCATGTGGATAAATTTTTATTTGAGGGGGCAAGACCCCTTCAAACCTTGGTGCTGCAAATGGTTCTCCCCACCCCATCCCACCTCTAGGAACACTGCCATTTTATTGGCACAACTATTCTGTGAGATATAGGGTTGCCAGGTCAGGACTGTCCCAGTTCCTCAAATTTCAAGGCCAAAACCTGAGAGCTAAGGATAATCTTTTGTCATGTCATAGGAAGTGAGCCCTAGTCATGCTACACTAATGGTATTATAAGGGATATCCCTTGGTAATGCCATTGAACAGGATACATTAAGTATCAACCACCAGATATGCCCTTTAAATTGAAAACACCAAGTCTAACAAATGAGGAAGACATAGACACAAACACACACATACAATGACAGATTTCAAGACTGGTCTCTTATTCTAAGAATGGTCTCACTCTGAGACCTAGGTAGGCTGAAGTAGTAACTGGGCCAATGCCATCTGGTAAACTGCATAGCTGAGTGAGATCTGACCTCAGGCTTCCCCCCTCCAGCTCCATACAAAGGACATGAGGACATGCCCTCACTTGCATTATCTTCTCATAGCAGTCAACCTATGCGAAATCTCCACAGTAGGACATGAGCACTATAGTGCTCCTCCAGCCTCTAATGCCACAGCAACAGAGGCATGCCAGCTCTGATACTAGAGACACTATACAACCATTATGAAACACAACACAGACACATAGGTATACAATTTTGTTTAGAACTATAGAAGATCCATTCACTGGACTCTTGACAATGCCTCTCATTGCACCGTGAGATGGAAGCCTCACCATGTCTATTGGAGGCAGACATCACCCTCTGACATACTGAGGAAAAAATGCAGCTTTCATTACACATAGATCTGAATCCACCCAGATGTTAGGGTCCTTTTCCAGCCCAGTATTAAATTCTGCCAGATAAATCATGAGATAAATCAAACACAAAATCCATGTCTTTCATGCAGTGGGGTGGATTTGGCTTAGAAATATAATCTCCAATTAACCATCGAATGATTTAAAAAAAAACATTGACTTGACCCTTGGACTGAAGTTGTCCTCCTTGGTCCCCTTTAGCTAAAGCTCTTAATTCTCTCCCAGACCTACAGATATTAGTCATCAGACAAATGCTGTAGTAGGACCTCTTCCCATGCCCTTTTTACTGGGTAACAGCTAAGCCAGTTTGTTCAGTGATGGAAATAGCACCACTGTGTATGTTTTTATCATCCAATACTTAGGAATTCATAGAAGAATTTGCAACTGGGTTGGTGGAGAGGTTAGGCTCTGTCCTATGTTACAATCTGCAAGAGATGGCTGACTGGAAGGCACAGAGCTATAAGGCAGTAATTCTAGTCCAAGTCACTCATGGGTAATCCAGCAACATGAAGGGAGGAACAGGACCAATGTCCTTAGTTGGGGTCTGGGAGTTGTTATATCAAGCCAGTAGTCCAGCTAAACAAAGCCAGTTAGAGGTAAGACACAGAGTTATTAATTGTAGCCAGTCCAAAGGTCAAGATCACTTGAATGATGAGAGTACTGAGGGCTGCAGAAATAGAATGGTGGCAAGCAACAAAGACACAATGGAACTGCTGGAGATTTATAGGTAGCTCCTTCTGGACACCATGTGCCAAGTGAGTCAACATTTCATATTTAACAGGGGACCCATGGGAACACTGGGACCTATGAAGTTTCTCCTTACCTCCATGGCAAACTTCACAGGATGGGGGTGCACCTTCAGCATCTGCCAAGTCCTGCTGAGGAGAGGGGCCTTCAACTGTTTCAGCCCCTAGCTCCACAGATTCAGAAAGGCCACTATTATCTGGAGGCATAAACTCTTGGCAATCTGATTTCTTTGTGTCCAATTCTTCATATTCTATAGGATGAGTTAGGATAGGCCTTCTGAATGAATACATGACCGTCCAGAACCTGCCCAAGAGACATGACTGGAACCACTGAAGCACAGTGCTTCCGATTCCCAAACCCCATAGGTGTTCCAGAAGGACACATGGTCAATGGTAGTGAACACTGCTGAGTGGTCCAAAAGAACCAGCTGGGACACATTCTTCCATCAATGCTCAGGCAAAGATCATCCACTGCAACCGAAATGATCTCAACTCTGTATCCTGCTCTGTAACTAGTTTGAAATGGGTCTAAGAATTGTGTATCATCAAGACTCCCTGGAGTTAGAAGGCAACAGTTCTCCCCACCACTTCACCCAGAAAAAGAAGATTAGATATTGGTTTATAGCTGTTAAAATCTAAGAGGTTCAGTGAAGGCTCTTTTTAAAGAAGTAGTTGCACCGTTGCTTCTTTTAAACAAGATGTAAAACTTCCCTCTCTGAGAGATATGTTAATAACATATTGTAAATGAGATATGATTGCATCTGCTCCATGGATGACCCACCAAGAGAGGACAAGAGATGCAAAGGACTACATTTTTTAAAGAAGTGTATCCAGAGAAGAAACCAGTGCTGTTTGTTTTAACACTGGATGAAACAGAAATTTGGGGGAATACTGGGGAGAACTTCCCCCCAACATTTTACAATAATTTGCAGAATTAAGAAAGAGTAAATATGTATAGAAGGAAGGGAGGAAGGGAGGGACAGAATTAATTGATTTTGATTTTAAAAGTAATTTATATTAATCTAAAATCTGTTTTAAGACATTACCAGGATCTTGCACTAATGAGACTTAGTGTAAAAAGGTCTACATAAGGAATCACATAAGCCTCCTCAGTGCAACCTCACAACACCCCACCTTTTCAGTCCTGTAGCCCCCACACCCATCCAGCCATTTCTTTGTTGGAGAGTGTAAGAGATCTGCTGTGATGGTGCAGCTCCTTCCCTTCAGCTGTGCCAGGCAACCGCAGGGGCCTCTTGGCAGTCCTTAGGAAGTTGCTGCACATGAGGTCCTCCCAGTGCATCCAGTTAAAGGGAAGGAGCTGCAGACATTGCTGCTGATCCTGTGCTTCCCAACATGAAAATGGTTGTGTTGAGGGAGGGCACTACAGGACTGCAAAGGTGAATTTCGGAATGGCTTTTGGTCATTGCATAGTTGATTGAGGATTCCAACCTGTGCAATAACCAACATAATTATGAATTATATTTACCAATTTACCTAAATGGTAAATTGGACTTTCCCTCTTGTAACTCTTCAACAAGATTCTGGCCATTATCTTGTTCTATGCTGTGAGCCACCTAGGGACATTTCCGCACTAGCCTGTTATAGTGCTATTATTCCACTTTCAACATCCTATGGAATCCTGGGGTTTGCAGTTTCCCCTCCCTAAACTGCAAAGCCCAGGATTCCATAGGATGTTGAAAGTAGAATAATAGCACTACAGTCTACTGTGGAAATGGCTAGGGTTTCATCTTTGGAGAAATTAATGAATGAATGGCCCTGACGGCTTGATGCGCCTTTGCTTATCTTGACTTGACTGCAGCTAAATGCTTCCAGCTTTCCAGTGAACCTCATGTGTCCTGGAATGGAACAGGTGGGACCATATTGGTCATATGGGCCTGAAAGCTGTAGGACATATTCTGCCTATTGTTTGTGACGGTACTGTGGAGATAAGGTCATTAGTGACATTTGGCTCCAAAGTGAACTGGTTTCTCATAGGGAAGGGTGCTATTTCCCAGTTCTCAGAATGTCTGGCTTCATACTCAGCTTTTCTTTCTTGACTAAGTTGGCTAGGTGACCTAGTGGGAAGATGAGTGGTAGATCAGTTGAGAACACCCACACTTAGAAAGTTTATTTTTGGATGACAGCTCTCATAATCCCTTGGCCAACATGACCACTGGTCATGCCAACTGGACAATTCTCGGAGTTTTGGTTCTTAAAGCTTTTCTAGGCTCTGGGATAGATATACTCTGGTCTTCTAAACAAAATGCATTTGCACCTTTGAAGGTGGAATCAGTTTGCAGGGATGTGAGACACATACTGCATCAGTGAACTTTAAGCATTCCAGATAAATTAAAAATCCTTTCATCTTTACTGTAGAAATAACAACAGGGCACAGACTTTTACCTTCAAGCTTGCTTTCAAGACCAAGACTTTGATTCTCTAAAGGATGGAAAAAGAATTTTGTAGATACGTCAGGTTTGTTTCTTTTCTTTTTTTAAATCCTTTTAATTTGATATTTATATATGCTTTTTAATGTTGCAGTAATTTGGCGTCTGTACCTGTGAAATACAACACAGGTAAAGATGAAGGCTCTATATTTCTAAAGATCACACATTAAGAAGTAAAGTTGTTCAGGAACCACCAGAAAATGCCGATGAAATCCTTTGCAAGTTATTCATGAAACAGCCTGTCCTACTAAGTATGACTCCTACAGACTCTTGTACTGCAGAATATGAACTTCTTAAAATATAATTGAGGACACATGAATAGTTTCAACAGAAGTTTGAAAAGGGCATTTGCATTTTATCTAGAACTAAACTACAGTCAGATCCTGAAGACGTGACATATATACATATATACATACATACATACATGCACTCATATATTTTGAGGGACCCAGCATGGAGTAATGGTTTGAACACTGGACCAAGAAACCAGGGCTCAAATCTTTGCTTGGGCATGACAACCCACAGTGTGATCTTGGGGAATTCATACTCTCTTTGCCTTGGAGGAAAACAGTGGCAAATCTCCTCTAAATAAGGCCCTTTCCGCACGAGGCGAGTGAATCGCTCCATGCCATTACTTACCGGCTCTTCTTGGGTCCAAAGTAACACAGACTTTTCCTTGAGCCCTTCCGCAGGGCTCCTCCATTAGTACAGGGCAAACCGGAGCAGTGCGAGGTCTGTAGATCCGCACTGCTCCAGCTCAAAATGGCAGCTTCCTGTGGCTTCTGGCTCAAAATGGCAGCTTCCGGTGTCTTCGTGGGAGTGGACCTACCGCTGACGCTGGCCACACCCACAGCCCGCCCTCCACTAATTGCAGGCTCGCATTGGTGCGAGCCTGCGCATCTGCACAGGTAAGTAGGAACGCAATGGCGTGTTCCAGAAAATGTAAAGAGCTGACTTTTCCGGTCTTTACTTAGCTCAGGGGAGGACCACTTGGGGGCAGGTTGGGTCGGACTGAGGTGCGGAACTAACTTAAATAGTCTGCACCAAGTCCAATCCAAGGTGCGGATGACCTCCGTGCCAGGACGCCTTGGCCCATTTTAACTGCCTTGTGCGGAAAGGACCTAAATCTTGCCAAGAAAACCCTATGATGTAGTCAGATTTGACTTGAAGGTGAGTAACAACAATACATATTCTACTTACTTACTAACCTGCTTTTCTCCTGATATGAAATCCAAAGCAGTTAATAATGTAAGTTAAAACAATGTATGCACATACATACTAGAGCACACTCTGTCTGTCTGCCTGACTACTTACTTATCTACCTACCTATATATCTTTTTATTTGGTATATAAATATGTTGCTCATCTTACCAAGAGGTTTATCCTTCAGTGTTTAAAGATACCATGTTATGGTGTTAAATTCTGAAGTGCAGCTGCTTATTATGACATAATCGATGTCAGGATGAAAAAGTTCCTGCCACACGCTGGTCTGCTGGATGTGTACAGAAATAGTGTATTATAGTTAATGTAGAAGTACTGATGTAGAACTTCATTAAGTTTGGTTGTATGCTACAAAGTATTCAGTGCTAATTGATGATTGCAGCAATAGATCTGCTTGGGGCCTGCCTGTATTGTTATAAAGTATCAAATGGTTAATTGCTTTATTGTCTGTTGCTACAGTGTGTCCAGTGAGGGGGAGAAGATCAGAGCAGGTGAAAATGAAAGTGTAAAAGACAGTATTTTGAGAACCTAGTGTGTCTATAAGCAGCAGGAAATATGTGCCTGCCCCAAGGATGAAAAATCCAAATGCAGATCTGGGAACTATTTCAAGAAGTGAGGTGGTGGTAGATTTATGATCTTCTCCAGTTAGAGCTTTGTGTGCCTAAAATTTGGAATTGTGTATATAAAAAGGGGGCTCCATTTCTTCCTTAGTCTCAGCAACTTTAGAAGAAATGTGCCATGTTGTTTGCATTTCCTACAAATAAAAACTACTGTTTGCCTCAGAGTGAAGTTTGTGGCTTGTGGGTTATCCAGTACATGACAATTACACACCTCAAGAAGAGTCTTAAAAAATGCAGGTAGGTGCACTGATTCATAGTAACAAACCAAAAACTCTAGTGTTTTTTTGTTTTCAACAGGTCTTTTGTTAATGGGTCTTAATTGCACATTCAAGACCAAGCTATCCCATAAAATCTGATATTGTAATGCCTTGTAACTAACAACAATATGTTATCGCTGGGAAAATCCACCCCACCCACTATGAGCAATCCAGCTAAGCCAAAGGGAATAGGGAAAATGGGGCAGATGTGGCAGATGATGTCAGATCCTGAACAATAGCAGCAGCAGCAGCAGCACCAAATCCTAGTAGAATCCTAATGGCTTAACTCTGATTGCTCTGACTCCACTGCATCCATGTGCAGACAGCTTTAAAGTCCAAAAACAAGTTTTCCATGGTAGCAGATTTTGAGCAAAAAAATCATATGAATTTTTCCACAAGGCACACTGATAAGAAGCCAACTATATGTGCAACCATGTTCTCCTTTTCCCTTCTCTCTTGTTTGTATCTCATCATCATTTCTTTCAAAAGTCACATATTTTCCATATACATATATCTTTGTAGTGGTCTGAGTGTTGGACTAGAACTCTAGGAAACCAGGCTTCCTATCCCTGCTCAGTTATAGAAACCCTCTGGGTGATCCTAGGCAAATCATATTCTCTCAGCCTTAGATGAAAGCAATGGCAACCCTTCTCTAAATAAATCCTGCCAAGCAAGCTCTATGACAGGGTTGCCATAAGTCAAAGTCGACTTGAAGGCACACAACAGCAACAACAACATGTTTCGAGGGCAGGGGATACTTCCTGCCTACCCAAAGATCCCCAAGAAAAAAGGGAGTCTGGCATTGTGAGAACATCACCCATTTGGAATAGGGAAGATCTGGTATTAGTGGATTCTGAAGCAATTTCACCAGGATCCCTAATGAGTTTGTCTCTTCTCTATAAACTGCAATGCTGTCTAGCATCTGACATTCCCTTTCATTGACTGACAAGCTTTTTTTCTTCTTTTTAGCATCTGAAACAGTTTTAGAACTTGTAAAACTATCCAATAGTGAAGAAGGAGGAGGAGGAGGAAAAACAAGAAAGCACAGCTCCTGATACAGAAGATCACATGGAACTGCAACACTGATGGAATTCCCCTCCATACCAACCAGCTTGAGCTGACAGGTTTTAAGCCCCCAGTCATGTTACCTTCTGGAATATTACTTTTATCTGGTCTCCTGTCAGCATTTCTGCAACTGGCTGTATTGCCTGCAGCACTAATGTCAGGAAGTTTGACAGTTTCTTTTCTTCCTCTCTCCTAGTGCTCCTCTCCCCTTTGCTCTTGCATAGCATAGTCCTGTATTCCATGCACTGCCCAGGAACATCCAATCCAAAAAGCTATCCAAAAGACAGAACAGCCCTGCTATTAGGCAGAGCCAAGCAGATGCAGATGAAGGGTGGGTGGCACATAGCAGTGGCAAGGGGCTGGAGGACAAGAGTTGTGAATGCTGCATTGCCTACCTATCAACTCATAAGCCAGCCTCCTCCCCTCAGGGGCAATGCTGGAATCAACTGCTGGTCCATACATCTCCTGTATGTGGAATAGGAGCAGGGGATACCATCTTTTCCCATGCTTGAGGCTGCAAAAGTTTTCAGATAGCTCCACTTGACTGCTATTTGCTAAAAGCCTAGTTGTTAAAGAGGTGCTGTAAAGTGGATTGGGCTAGATAAGTAGTAAATCTTGGATTAGATAAATTGGGTTAGATAAATAGTTAAGCAGATTTGGTGGAGATGGTCAGCCTTTGGAGAAGAACATAGGTCACAGAATGTGGAGCCTATAACCTATGAACCAAATGTAGCCTCCCAGGTCTCTGCATCTAAACCAACAGATTTGAACCCCAGGAGAATGAGGCCATTTCTGCACTAGACTGTTATAGTGCTATTATTCCACTTCTAACATCCTATGGAATCCTGGGGTTTGCAGTTTAGGGAGGGGCCTCAGTCTAGTCTAGAAATGGCCTGACACTCAAATTATGCCAACTGGAGTGATCCCCTGACTTGAGAAAGTGAAATATGGCAACCCTACCTGAATGCCTTTGTCCTGACTCCCTTGTGTACATTCCTTCCCAATGTGTACTCCTGGTTCCCATCTTGCCCACTGCTGGAATGTAGACCTCACTAATAACACACAGGTTTTTTTTTTTTAAAAAAAAGCACCATAACTATAGCACTATTCCACTGTAATTGCCATGGCTGCCTCCTATGGAATCCTTGGTCTCGTGGGTTGGTGAGGCAGTAGAGCTCTCTGGCTGAGAGCTCCAAAAACTCTCCTGTGTGCTGCAGATCCCAGAATTCTATAGAATGGAGCCATGGCAGTTAAAGTAGAGTAATAGTGCTATGTCTATTTCAGCTGAGGAGATACAAACTTCAACAGAAAAAAGATTCCCACTCCTATTGAAGGAGGTGAATAGATTTTCACCCCTAGTCTGTAGGATCTAACAATAGTACTAACTTTTAAATTATACAAATGCTGTGCTAGCTCTCTGTGCCCAACAAATAGTCTTGATAATCAAAACCATTTGTTGAAGAAAGAGGGTTAGCACAACATTTCTATAATTTAGAAGCTGGCACTATTGTTAGATTCCATGGACAGCAGTGAAAATCTTGACACGCTCTGAAGTACAGAGCAACAGTGATTAATGGTGTTTCTCCTTATAGCTTGGAAAAGTGTCTTTCTTTTCACACCACAGCTCCCCAAATTTCCTAGCTAACCTGCTCATCCTGACTAGGGGAGTCAGGGGACTGTAGTCCAAAGCGTAACTTTTACTGAACTCTGGTAGGGCTACAGAGGTACTTGCTTCCAAACAATCCCCCTAAGTGAGAGGATTTGATCTGTGTTGACAGTTTTGCTTCCCACTAGTGAGAGAACCACATGCAAAAAACAAAGAAACGACCAAAAAAAAAATCTACTTTGTGACTAATTAAAATGAAAAATGACATGTTACTATTGACTAGAGGCTGGCGCACTAAATCCAGTTTCAACACATATGGTTTCCTCCAGTCTTTTTAAATGATAATTCCCACAACAACAACAGCAACAATAGTAAAAAATAATTTCTTACTTGCCTCTCCTCAAGGCTCAAGGCAGGGTACAACATAGATTAAAATACAACTAAAAAAACACAAACCATTTAAATTACACCAGTTTCAAATTCATAGTTTAAATATTATTATTATTATTATTATTATTATTATTATTATTATTATTATTATTTATAATGCCCTTTACACCAAAGAGCGGAATAATAACACAGGGACAAAGACATTAAAACAGAAAACCACAACAATACATGGCATGAAATCCCCAACACCCCACCAGTCGCTACCCATCTTAGCACCTTAAACACATCTCAATGACTTAAGGTGGAGAATCAAAGAGAAAGGTCTTCAACCATTTACGAAAATGGGTAAGATCCTTCTCCAATCAGAGGTCCAAAGAAAGACCATTCCACAAATGCGGAGCCAGATCTTGGAAGGTTCGCAGCCTTGACAGAGCTGCAAGCATTGGTGGAACAGACAATAAGCCTTTGGCTGTGGTACTGAGGGAGGTTAGAACACAAAGCTTTGAATACCAGGACCAAAAGTTTGAAACAGGCCTTGGCCCAAACTGGTAGCCAACGAAGGGATCTGCGGGGAGAAGAAACAGGTTAATATTTAGGCAGATTTAAAACAACTCGGACAGCATTGTTCTGCATGAAAACCAGAGGAAGAAGGGAGCAGGAAGGCAAACCTGCCAGTAAACTGTTACAATAATCCAGGCGTGAGATAACCAAGGGCTGGACAAGCAGGTGGGCAGTATCTGACTGGGTAGGTCTGCTGGAAGAGATGGTTCATTGGTACTTTTTGAAATTCAAACAATGCGTTTAGCTGTTGAATCTCTTCTGGTAGTTCGTTCCACAATCTAGGGGCAACTAATGAAAAGGTCCTCGGGGCAACCATTACCAATCTAGTCCTGGCTGGTTTAAATAAAAATAAATGGCCCCCACAGGACTTGAGTGAATGGGGCAGATTGTACAGAAGGAGGCAATCCTGCAGATCACTTGGACCCAAAACCATGTAGGGCTTTAAAGGTAATAACCAACACTTTGTACTTTGCCTGGAAACTAATTCGCAGCCAGTGGAATGATTTTAATAACGGTGTGATATGCTCACTCCTCAATGTACCTGTACCCAGTCTGATCAACATCCATGTTAGATGAAGCTAACAAGGGTTGGAGGAAAACATCTGTAGGGACGCAGGTTCATTTTCAGTTATTTTAAAGAAAAAGAAGTCTTACTAGTGCGTTGTCTACATCAGTAGTGGCAGTAATGGCTACATCACGCGCAGAGACTGATATCCAATGTACAGTGAGCTGTATAGGTGCTGTTCAAAATGGCGATCCATAGACCACTCCCAATCCACAAGACATTGACTGCCGGTGCCTGGTGAATTTATAGGAAAGAAAGGCACAATTGTAGTCAATGGGCACAGACATGGTAGCAGTCCTCTGCTCAGTGGAAGAAGGTAATTGCTGGTGCTGCACCTCAGATAACTTGGGAAACAGTGATCAATAACACAACCAGCCAAAGTCAGTGGCCTTACATATGTCCAGCATCAAGCTTGGGAAGGTTCCTATAATCTCCAGAATTCCACACAGTCGATATAGGATTCTGGAAACTGTAGTCCACAACAGGAGTTTCTGTATAGAATTTCACCTAGAGAGAGAGAGACAGAGAGAGAGAGACTTTTTCTCCTTTCCATAATAGCACAGGACAGTGAGCAGTTGCAGTGTCAGTAGTGAATCCACTCTGGAATTTAGTACAAACTTTATTGTTATTTTGTTGTGGTTGTTACTATTATATTTATTTATATTCCCCCTTTTTCACACTTTGGGATTCAAGACAGTTTTACAACAGTTAAAACAAAGGTAGTCAAAAATTCACGGCATACAGACATAAAAAAGTAATTAAACCATCATAAAATTGCAAGGCCTGTTTCACTGAAAAAAATCAATTCTCAAAGGCCTGCTGGAATAAAAAGGGGTTTACTTGCTTGTGGAAAAGTAGTAAGAAGGGTGCCAAGTGAGCCTTTCTGGGAAGGAAGCTCCAGTGCCTGGGAGCAGCCACTTAGAAGGCCCTCTTCTGTGGTTCCCACCAAATGTAGGCCTATGGAAGGCAGTAGGACAGAGAGAAGGGCCTCTCCAGAAATTCTGAAAACATAGGCAAGATTATATAGGAGAATACAATCCTTCAAATAACCTGGAGCTGAGCCATACAGGCTCTGTAAGTCATAACTCACACTTTGAATTGGGTCTGGAAATGGACCACCAGCCAGTGGAGTTGTTCCAACAAAGGAGTTGTGTGCTTTCTGTAGACAGCCCCAGTTAACAATCTGGCTGCAGCTCTTCGGACCAGCTGAAGTTTCTCGACCAGTATCTACAGTGGGGCAAGTAGGGCACATGCCCTGGGCACCAATGCTGGGGGGGGGGTGCAAAAAGGCTGCGCATGTAAGAGTGGGTGGTGGTAGGAGAAAGAAGCTAGGGGTGCAACTTCCATGCTTGCCCTAGGCACTGTTTACGCTAGAATACACCACTGATCTCAACACTCTTCAAAGGAAGTCCCACATAGAATGCATTACAGTAATCCAAACAGGGTATAACTATGGCATGTGTCACTGTGGCCAAGTCTGACATCTCAAGCATTAGATGCAGTTGACGGGCACGCTTAAACTGTGCAAATGTACTCCTGGCCACTGCTGAGATCTGAGCTTCCATGTTCAGGACTGAATCCAGGACATCAGTCAAGTAGCAGATCTGCGTCTTCAGCAGGAGTGTAAGCCTATCCAGCACAGATTGAATCCCCATTCCCCGATCTGTCTTTTGACTGATCAGGAGCACCACTCTTATCTGGATTAGATTTCAATTTGCTTATCTTCATTCAGTCTGTTACTGATGGCAGGCACTGGTTTAGGACCAAAGCTTCCTTGGATTGAGGTGGAAAGGAGTAATAGAGCTGGGTGCCAGCTGATGGCATCAGAGCCCAGACTCCAGATGATCTCTCCAGACAACCTCTCCCAACCTTTAACTTTTAAAAGAAATACCCCTTATTTTAGGGATAGGGTTTAGCACTTTCAGTGTTTGGACTAAAACCCAGACAGGATGCACCCTTCCCACTGACATCAGAGCCACCAACCTCCCCTCTAAAATGAGACAGCATAGCTCTCATACCAGTGCATTAGCAATAACAGATATTTAGCTAATGGAGGCTTTACTAACCAATTGGTTTTAAAAAATCATGCTTATTTCTTTTTTCCCTCTGTTTTGGACTTGGGAAAGAGGAGAATGAAGCGATCTACTGTACAAGCTAAATCCAATGGTAAATTTATACAGCTCTCATCCCTAAATGCTCCTTGACTGCTTTCATCTTTTTCCCTTTTAAGTAAGCCTGTGTACCAGACTCCAGACTTTTTGATTTGTAACCACAGTTACAAGCATTAAGCATTTCATATGGAAGACTGTACGTGCCATCAGTTTCAATACTGTACCGCCACTCGAGCCCATTTCTTTGATCTTGAGATGCTGCCTAGGAAGAAGTCACTGGTGTATAAATGCCCCCATCTGGCCTCTCATGTGATCAGTGTCAGAATCATTATAACAACTGTCTTAAGTGTGAGGATAATTGTAGAAACTGGGACTTTTGATTCCTATCATCTTCAGCACAAGAAAGGAAGTAAATGCTGGTTGCATCCCCTTCCAACCATATGGATTCTGGGATGCTTTATTTTTTTCTGTGACATAGGATGTTTCCATCACTATGTGGAAGCTAGTTTTCTTATCTAGTCGTACCCGTCCTCCTCCTCCTCCTGTTCCTCCTTTCTCCTGTTCTTCCTCTTCTTAATTCTTCCTATTCTCCTTCTCCTCCCCTGTCCTGCTGATCTTCCTCCATCCTTCTCTTGCTTCTGATCCTCCTCCTCCTCCTCCCTGCTCTTTGTATTCTTGGTCACCCTCTTACTTCTCCTTTCCTCCCTCCTCCTTCTCATCTTCCTCCTTCCTGCTCGTCCTTCTTCTTCCTTTCCTCCTCTTGCTTCTTCTTCTTCCTATCCTCCTTCCTCTTTCTTCTTCTTCCCCTCCTCTCCTTCCCCCTGCTCTTCCTCCTCTTGCTGCTCTTCCTATTCTTACTTCTCATTCTTCTCCTCCACCCCACTCCTGCTCATCTTCTTCAATCCTCCTCTTGCCTCTCCTACTTGTCCTCCTTACTCCTGCTCTTTCTCCTCTCTTTCCTCCTCTAAGGCCCTTTCCGCGCATGGGTAAGGAACCACGCGAAAACGAGACTCACTGGATTTCTTTGGCGTCCAGTTGAGTCCATTGAGATGAGGAGCAGTGCGAGCTCATCGCTCTGCACTGCTCCGGCGTCTAAAATGGCGGCTTCTGGTTGGTGGAGGCTCTCCACCAACCTGAGAAGCTCGCCAGCCTAAAGCCTGCCCCCGGCAGATCTGCAGGCATGCACTAGTGCGTGGCTGCAAATCTGCACCAGAGCACGGCGACGGAGCAACGCGGAATTGCGCGCTCCATGCTTTTTAAAAACCTCTTAAAAGAGGTTTTTAAAAAGCATGCTGCGCAACCAGTTCCAGTTGCTCTGAACCAGACTGAGGTGTGGAACTACGAAAAGTAGTCCTCCCCAGTCCACTCACGGTGCAGAAGACCTCTGTTGAAGGTCGCTCTGCACTGTTTTAATAGCCTGGTGCGGAAAGGGCCTAAGAGAACCCTGGTGGAGCAGTGGTTAAATGCTGGTACTGCAGCTTCAACATTGTGAGTTCAATCCTGCAGGGCTCCAGGTTGGCTCAGCCTTCCATCCTTATTTGGAGAGTGCCTAGCACTGATAAGTGTTATAGAAATGTAATTACTATTGCTATTTCTTCTTCTTCTTCTTCCTCTCTCCTTCTCCATGCCTGTGACTCACTAAGTTGAATACAGTCCACCACCTATGTATGGTTTAAAAGGCCAGTAACCTCTTCCTTTCCTTTTTTGCAACATGTTTGAGATGGCAGAAACAATAGACTTAAGTAATATACAAGTATCCCTACTGGATCATTCCAAAAGGTCCAGCTCCACAGTGACCAACCAGTGGCCCACAACTGTTGGCACAACTGATTCAACCATGTGAAAAAATTGTGCAACATTGGTTCTGCAGACAACCTGTGGCCCCAGATTTAAGATTTATTTGCACTACCTAATTATAGCAGTTTGACCATTCTGTGGTGACTCTGTCTTATGCAATTCTGAGATGTGTAGCTTGTTAATACACTTACAGTTTTCTATAATCGGGTCCTGGAGCTCTTTAGCAAAGAATTCTAATTACTTTACCAAACTACAAATCCACAAATTCTGTGGGATGTAGCCATGGCAGTTTAAGTTGCACAACAACTGCTACAATGTTTTAATTTTGTCAGAACCTAATTTTTGTAAGCTGCCTTGAGTATCAGGGCTGGGGAAAAGGTAGGATATAAATAAATAATAATATAATAGGCCTAATTTCTGGTATAAAATATCTAGACTTTGGAAATAATGATTTTTAAGTAATACAGTAGAGTCTCAATTATCCGACATAAATGAGCGGGTTGATAGTCGGATAGCCGAAAATCTCGGATAATCCGGAGGCCCGTAGTGACCGCCATGTTTGGGGGCGTGTCTGGGGCGTGTCTGGGCGTGTCTGGGGGCGTGGAAATGCCTACAGCCACGCTCCCAAGCAGCCGCGACGTCGGATAATCCGGAAGGTCGGATGACCGAAGGACAGATAATCGAGACTCTACTGTATATAGAACTGTACAATCATGTCAGCTGAATGCTGAACAGTTAGATATAGACTGATTCATAGTGGTTTGTGCTAATTCTAGATTGGCTGGATTTAGTTTGAGAGCAGAATGGCAAAGTCTGAAGCACTTCAGAACTCTCTGGAGATCTAGGTATTCAAAATGATCAGGAAAACACTAAACAATGTATCTTCAACATGATCACGTAGAGAATATGCCAACATAATAAGTTGGGGGGGGACCTGAATTGTTCTCAAGGACATCTGTAATGTGCAGTTTGGGATGTGACCCTCACCAGGACTCTCCAGTGACAGTGCTTAGGGGAAGAGTTATGTGAAATTACTGAAATGATAAAGCCAAACTCTTCTGATGTTTCTTTATTCTGCATTGGTAGCAAATCACAAAAAAGCTGTGGTGAGGAATGGGCTTTTGTTAGTCTTGTCAACTCTTTCGTTTCTTTTCATCTTCCTGAATAGGCTAGCTTTGTCTTTTGTCCTTCTTGTTAATGTATCTGTTTAATTCCAGGGCAGACAAAGCGTGGCCAAGGGGCTTCATGTGGCCCCGCAAAGGTGCTCTTTTGGAACTTGCTCTTCCCAGATTTCCTGAACTGCACTTCTTCTGGCCAAAAAGGGAGACGTGTGAATTGCTTCTCCTAGAAGTTTCCAGGAGTTGCAGGGGTTCCTGTACTATTTAACATTTTATCTTTTTTTAAATGAAAATTAGAAGTAGATTTTCCACTATTACCAGTTTTGGGGCAGTCTATGCAGTCCCTCAAAGGAATTCCCAAGCAAAACAAGTGTCCCCCAATCCCACTACAGTTGCTCATCCCTGGTTTAATGAGTCAGTGTGCCTTGGAATTAGCAAAACGTATTCTCTCCCCCTACAGTTGTCCCTGCTTGTTGTTACTTAGGCATTAGATGGAAAGCAGGCAATCTAAGTCTCCCCAGGAAAGAGACAGTATTGTCTAGGACAATTCTGAGGTGGGAGAAGATCATAGGAGAGCTTTCTGGCTCTCACTCTAAGCAGCCAATGAACAATAGTAAATAACAGCACCAGCAGACTGCTGCAACACCTTAAGGGGCAGCATAAAAAGGCCTTGCTCTCAGCAAGGTCAGAAGAAAAGTCAATACAACGAGGCAGTGGAGACAAAACAAACTGGGCACAAATAATAGCAACTGAGCAGCATCTCTCAATCTATCGTTCGCCACTCCATTACAAGAGTGAGAAGAATTTCCAGCATCAGTCCAGGTCAAAAAATGCCTAAAAGGGGAGCAATGGGAGGGGAATTATCAGGGAAATCTTAACATCTGGATTGCTAGTAATAATAAAGCATGTGCCTTTACTTCCTTATGCTGTTTCACTGAATCTCACCTGTTGGTTTGCTGGCAGAACAAAGAAAAAAATCTATTCAAGTATGTCATAGTTGTATCCTGATTTAATTCTCTGCCGTTCCACTTTTTCAGCTACTTCTAAAATGGTCTGGTTTCTCTATCTTCTTCCCACTTTTCCTCTTTTTCCTTAACTGATTTCAATTGCATCAAATGAGTTCAAAGTGCAAAGGTAGTTTGCACCCAGTTAACTCAGCAGAGAGGTGGAGAGTATTGCCTTTCCTGACTACAGCTCTCAGAATCCTCCATCCAAATTCTGTTAGCAGACTTGAGTCCTGAACTGTGAAAAAGACAAGAGATGCCTCTTCCTTCTCCTCTTTCTCCTCCTCTTCTTCAAAATTGTCACCATCGTCTGGTTGAAGGACTCTGGCAGGACGATTCTGAGAGCTCTAATCAAAGAAGTTGTTTTTTCCGAACTCTGTTCTTGAGAGGAACAGTGGGCCCTGAATATTGAAGAAGGTAATAGAAGGATTTCAGGCCATGGCAGTTTTAAAAGCAGCACTGCAGAAATGCTGACGTAGCAGTGGAAACAGCTGGAAAGCCTCAGAAAATTCTTTTATTTACCTCCCCAGTGTGCTTTCCTCATGCTCCTGTGAGAACAGCAAGCAACACCTCTTGTTGTTTTTGCTTTTCTTGCTTTGATCTGTATCATACAGGAGATTTTTACCATCATGTGCCTGGGAGTGGGGGATGGTTCTGATGATCACCTGGGAAGAGCCCAAGGGTCCTATAAAGTTAGTTACAACTAGTAGAGAGTTGGGCACTAGGTGACTGGCATTACTGAATGAAAGAAAAAGCTATCAAACCCTTACTGGGGTGAAGCTATGGAGACGGGGGCTGAAATGGGGGCAATACCCTCCATTCTTTCAGCCCCAAAATTTCTAGCATTGTATTAATGCAAAACTTCAGCTAAGCATTTATAAATACAGTTTGTTTTTGTTGCTGCTGCTGTTGTTATTGTGTACCTTCAAGTCATTTCTGACTTAGGGACACCCTATGGTGAACCTCTCATAGGGTTTTCTTGATGAGATTTGTTCAGAGGGCGTTTGCTTTTGCCTCCCTCTGAGGCTGAGAGAATGTGATTTACCTAAGGCAGTGGTTCTCAACCTGTGGGTCCCCAGATGTTTGTGGACTTCAGCTCCCAGAAGCCCTGAGCATTGACCATAGTGGCTGGGGCTTCTGGGAGCTGAAGTCCACGAACATCTGGGGACCCACAGGTTGAGAACCACTGACCTAAGGTCACCTAGTGGGTTTCCGCAGCGGAGCAGGGATTTGAACCTTGGCCTCCAGAGTCTTAGTCCAATGTTCAAACTGCTACACTATGCTGGCTGTAAGTATAAATACAGCAGAGGCAGCCAAAGAAATTGTTGTTGTGTGCCTTCAAGTACTTTCCAACTTATGATAACCCTAAATCAAAGCTATCATGGGGTTTTCTTGGCAAGATTTGTTCAAAGGGGGTTTGCCTTTGCCTTTCCATGAGACTGAGAGAGTGTGACTTGCCCAAGGTCACCCAGTGGGTTTCCGTGGCCAAGTGGGGGTTTGAACCCTGGTTTCCAGAGTCACGGTCCAGCCCCAAACCACTACACCATGCTAGATCTCAACCAAAAAAAGGGGGCAGGAAAAGTTACCTATGGAATGAGAATACAGAAGATACAAGAAGTTGACTTGGATCTTTCTGGTCGTGTTTCTCCCCTGTTTTAATTTTTATATTAAATCCAATAAAAATTATTAGGGGGCAATTCTAGTTAGAATTTTAGTTAGTTAATTTAGTTAGTTAATTTTCAGTGTCTCATTCTTTATGATGCTAGACAGGGGAGGGAATTACCTGATCTTATCCCCGCCTCCTACCCCCAGCTACATCCCTGACCCTGAAGGTATCCATCTCTCTTAAGCTTCCAATGGACAGCCAAAACAATGCTGTTCCACATGGCATTTAATGTTAAAAATTGCCCTTTTTTTAACTGTTTCAAAACTGGATTCTAGACTTGTTTTTAGACTGCTTCCAGGAGCTTTTAAAGAGTTCTTTAATCTATTTTTAAAATGTTTTTAACTTTGTACTATTTTAATTGGTTTTTATTCGTTCATTGCCTCGGGAGCTCTTTTGAGATGGGAGAGGATGAAGCAATACTTTAAATAAATAAATAATAGATTAAGGAAGCTCCCTCTTCCGGCTTCTCCCTCTGCTTTAACCTTACTAGTTTTTTTCTTTGATTTGCTGGTGCCAAGGCTGGATTAAGGTGGTTGATGTCCTGAAGCAGTTCTCAAAATAGGGTCCCTTTGACACGAGCTTCTCTAGGTGTGATGGTACAGAAATTAAGTCAAAGAAAATGATAAAATGACATTGAAAGCACAGTAAACAGCAGCACATGACTTCTTGCAATGAAACCATTTTCAGCCCTGGAATTTCATTAAAACCAAGAACCTGATCCGGCACATTGCTCATGCAGCACACAAATGTTGATTATAGCAGAAACGCTGCAGAGGAAGGAAATGAGTGGGAAAGAAAAAGAAGCAAGCTACACCTTTTCCCTTCAGCACTGGGTCCCTAACAAGTTAAGGACCTGGAACAATCACAGCTGCCGATAATCCAGCCGTTCTTAAATGCCACAACAATGAATGACAAGATCTCTCATGTCCTGCAACAATTGTCACAACTATGGACAAGGAAGCGTAAGAGTTAGAGCTCTAGGAGGCCAAGGTTCAAATTGCCACTTGGCCATGGAAACCCACTGAGTGACCCTGGGCAAGCCACACTCTCTCAGCCCCAGGGGAAAACAGTGTCAAACCTCTGAATAAATCTTGCCCAGAAAACCCCATGATACAGCTGCCTTAAGTCAGGCCATTTCCGCACTACACTCTGATAGCGCGATTATTCCACTTTCAACATCCTCTGGAATCCTGGGGTTTGCAGTTTCGGGAGGGGCCGGCTGGCCCCTCCCGAAACTGCAAACCCCAGGATTCCAGAGGATGTTTAAAGTGGAATAATCACGCTGTAAGAGTGTAGTGCGGAAATGGCCTCAGAGAACTTGAAGGGCTATAACACCAATAAGTGAGATTTGATCAAGGAGCCAAGGATAAACTCAGTTTAGCACTAGAATATATATAATGTGAAGAGTTGGTAACCAAGGTATTATTTGCCTTCAAGCTGCACACTGACTTATGGCAACCCCGTTAATTTCCTAAGGTTTTCTCAGGCAGGGAATACTCAGAGGTGGTTCTGCCAGCCCCTTCCTCTGAAATATAACCCACAGCCCCTGGTATTCGTTGGTCTCCCATCCAAGTACTGACTAGGGCTGACGCTGCTTAGCTTCCAAGATCAGCCAGGTTCTGAAGCCTTCAGGGTATTTAGGTACTACAGTATGGACTATAGTCATAGACCATTGGCCCTTGCATAGTGTGCTCATAGCTGCCGTCCAAACGAATCTGAAAGACGGACCACAGATTAGGGTTAGCAGTTCTTTGTTGAAACCAGAGCTTGGAACAGCTATGTGTTCAACTACAACTCCCATAATCCTCCAGCCAGCAGAACCATGGCTGGGGGATTCTGAGCGTCGTAGGGCTCAGGCTAACACGGGGTAACAAATATTTTGTGCTTTCCATGCATTCACTGAAAGGAACTACTAAACTTTTCGCAGCTCGTAATGCCGCTGAAAAGCGACCAAAGCAACCCCTGAAACTGCTCTGAATGACCGCCTGCATCTACGCGCCTGCGCGTCCACGCCCCGCCTCCAGAAAAGGACGCTGTACGGAAAAAGAAATGGCTGCCCACAGTGAACCATTTGGGGAAAACATTGTTCCCTTTTTTTCCCGTACAGCGCTCTCTTCGCGGAAGCGGAAACTACGGAACGTCATTTGCCAGGGGCGCTCTGCGTTTGGGTTTGCGGCGCGGAGCATTTCTAAGGTGTCAGTTGTGGGTCGTTTAATTGGGAAGACGACGCCTGAACGACCCCTGTCGCTTCAGACCGAGTACTTTGCTGGGCCAGGCGAAGGGGGACGGAGGAGGACATCCGGGACAGCGCGGGGATAGCCGGTTGTTTTGTCTTATTGGACGACGAGGATAACCTCTGGGTCCAGGTTTGTAGTTTCTGGCTATTTCCACACTAGACTGTTACAGCGCTATTATTCCACTTTCAACATCCTATGGAACCTGGGGTTTGCAGTTTAGAGAGGGGCCTGAGCCGAGCCTCAGGCCCCTCCCTAAACTGCAAACCCCAGGATTCCATAGGATGTTGAAAGTGGAATAATAGCGCTATAACAGTCTAGTGCGGAAATGGCCGCTGTCTCATGGGAATGTGGATAATTGGTTATTCCTTCACATCGTGCAGCAACACAGCCACTATCACAGGTGCAAATACTTTCCCTCCACCCACTTTTCAATTTAGCTGTTGTTGCAGGAAATACAACCTCCTCCTTGGATGAAATTCTTATTCTTTAAGATCTTAAGGAAGTCTTTGCTGCCTTTCAGTGACCGCTTCTGGGTGCGTCTGCATTGCCAGTTGGGTATGATCGGGGTAGAAGGGTTGTGAATATCTTGAGAATGACAGCAACAGCAATGTTCAAGGCACCTTAAAGAATAGCAGAGTTTATGTAACATAGATGCTGACTTCAAATAAAACTGTGCTGTAAGATTTTGTTTTGTGCCTAAACAGACAAACAGGGATGCTCTCTTGGAAACTTTGGAAGAATTGTTGGAGAAAGCTGTTTGCTGTTTTGTTTTGACTGTGTGATGAGAGAGGGTGCAAGAAGTTGGAAAGCCAAGGAAGGGATTAATTAATGAGTGATAGAGTTGTTTTTTTCTTGTTCTATATCTCCAGCTCTTTCCTTTATTGTGGTGTGCCTTCAAGTCAATTCTAGCTTATGACAATCCTAATGTGAATGTATCATCCAGTTTTCCTGGCAAGATTCATCCAGAGGTTTACTCTTGCTTTCCTCTAAAGCGGAAAAAGTGTGACTAGGCCAAGCACTGGTGATTAGAACCCAGGTCTCTTGGATTTATAATCCATTACTCAATACTATGCTGGCTGTTTCTGTGCTTCCAACCATTTCCTTTCAGGTTGTATATTAATCTTGAAGTGTCAAAACACAAAATACATCTGATTTGTTCTTTCATTTCTATTTATTTATACACGGCATACAAAGCCACTTCAGCAATATTGGGCAAGGTTCAGATACATTCCTCACTGGGTTTAGTAGGATTTACAACCTCAGCTTTAGCAACCATAACGTGACATGTTTTTCAGTTTTCTTCTTTGGGGCAGGTGAGGGGGGCACAGTGTTATTCCTTGTATATTAAGGATTCACTATGGTAGATGTCAACAGTTAGCTACTGATTTGAATCTATTATTTGTGTGTGAGAGCCAGCATGGTGTAGTGGTCTGAACATTAACTGTGACCCTGGAGACCAGGGTTGGATTCTCCACTCAGCCATGAAAATCCGTTGGGTGACGTTGGGCACATCACACACTCTCAGCCTCAGAAAAACCCCTGATAAGATTTCCATATATCAGAAATTATTTGAAGGCACACAACAACAACATGTGCCTTCAAGTTGCCTGTCAGCTTATTGCAACCTCATGAGTTTCATTAGGTTTTCTTATTCAGAAGTGATTTCACCAGTTCCTCTGAAATGTAGTCTAAGGCACCTGGTATTCACTGACATCCAAGTACTAAGCAGGGCAGATCCTTAGGGTATTAAGGTCATGAACCAACTATAAAAGTGTAAATATGAGGTTCCTTATAAAAAGATGTAAAATCTTTGAGAAATAGTTTTACCCTTCAAACTGAACTACTTGTGTTGGGTCAGGTTTAAGCTAGTTGAAGTTAGACCTTGCTATTTCAGTAAGAACTAAGTGCAACTAACAATGCAGTCCTAATTAAAAGATGTGCTAGCTGTAAGCTAGCTAAGAGATCTGCAAGCAGAATTGTTCTGCTGCTTAAGGACTACTGGCTGAAGAGACAAAAATGGGGTAGAAAAAGAGTTGGATGAGGAAGGAGTTGAGTTGCTCTACATCCAAACCTACTCCAATCCAAACACACAGCCATAATGGCAACCCAAAGTTAGGCCAAGTAACAGTACTCCTAAGTCATTTCTAACATCTATTGGCTGGGAGCAGTTTAGATAGCACTTCATTTAGTTTAGATTTAGCATCAGCCTGTCTATGGCCAGTAAGGTCTCTGTTCTAACCAAATCTGGATCCAGTACTTCCCTGTAACAGAGACTGCTGAAAATAACTTTAGATCCAGTACCACCATTGTGTGCAGTCTCGAGACTAATTTTCCTTTCTCTGGATAGTCTGTTTCTGCAAAGACAGCACAATGTCCACCCCACCTCTGGCTGGAGCAGGAATACCCCCTGGCCCGTTCTCAGGACCTCAGACTCAAGCTGCACGGGAAGTAAACACTGCTTCTCTCTGTCGCATCGGCCAAGAAACTGTGCAGGATATTGTATTTCGTACCATGGAAATCTTCCAGCTACTGAGAAATATGCAGGTGAGTCTTGCTCCTTAAAATATTATTATATTCTCAAGTTTCTCTAATTCGTAACTTGGCTCAAAGGACAAGTAGGAAACAGAAGAGCTTCAAATTTGGCATTTGGAAGAGGGAATTCTACTTTGCAGTTTTTTAAAAAAATCTTTGTGCATTATGTGCCATCAAGTTGATTTGACATGGCAACTCTAAAAATCAGTGGTCCTTAAAAGCTCTAATTGTTTACCATACTTCTTGGGGCCATGATGTACTTCATTAAGTCACTTTATCTTTTGTGCAGTCTTCCTCTTTTCCTACTATCTTCAACTTTCCCCAGCATTTTTTTCTTTTTGGATCACTTATTTTTTTCTTATGATGTGTCCAAAAGGAAAGATTCAAACTTGATTTGCTCTGAAAACCATTTTATTGTCTTTTGGGAATATTAATGGTTACTCTTTTTGATTATACAAGCATACCTTAGTTAACAGAACCTCTGAAAAGAAGCTCCTTTTTACATCAGTTGTCATCCACCCAGCCCTCCTTTTCTTCCTTGGCTTCTGCAAGTTGAAAGTTTTTTTTAAAACAATGTTTGCATTGGGAGGGTAGTAAAGGAGGGCTAGAGAAACACAGCCTTTTGGAGGTGGCTTCTCACAGTGTGTCTGCAGTAAACAATGTAATAAAGTTGTGAAACAGTGGGACTCTACTCTAGCCAATTCTACTGTAGGTAAAAAGGAACTCCCAGAATCCTTTACTGAGCAGAGAGGAGACCAGATAAGCCTGCCTCCCCACCTATCCACAGCATGTCAAAACAAAAGCTCAGATCTGTGTTTTGCCAACAAAATGAAATCATAAGAACAATGGAGACTGCTGAAAGAAAAGTCATGCCAGGATCCTTTTTGGAAGAAGCTTTCAAGTGGTCTCTAGAAAGTCCATGGGAGACTTATCCAACCTGGGTGTTTCGTTTCATGTGGTCATATTGTTAGTTTTGGATAAAAAGGTTGCTGAAACATGTTGACCTGTTCTTTTTTGTGGTGCAGAAGTCTGTTCTTATCCATTTTTTTTGTTGGTTATACACAAATATTTATCTACCTTCCAATTTTTCTTAAATGCTTTGACCTGTGGATTTTGAGATTGTTTGGTGGAGGTTTTTTTGGTTCTTTGGAAAGTCAATTACTAAAAGCAAGTACTTTACCCCCTCTCAAGCCATTAAACAGCAATAATTAATTGTATTCCAGAATCCTACAGTTTTTATTTCAGTGTCAATATGGAAAAGTGGTTTTCATGCTCTTGGTAGTTTCAACTAGAGCAGACCCATCACATCAATACAATTTACTTACATGTTCATTCAACTTTTAACAGTTGCTTTAATGAGTCCGTTTTCAGTGAAATTTTTGAATATGATTCAGAACAGGCTGAATTACTGCCACATCTCTTTTTAAATTCAAGAAATGCTGCAGAATTTGTTTATACGTAAAAGCTCAATAATGACCACAGTTCTTTAGAAATAAGTCTCTCTGAGTCCAGTTAAGCATACTTAAAAGGAAATCTTCTGGTTGCTCTCAGTAAAGCTCCAAGGATGAAACTTTTTTTTTTTTGAGATTTAAGGTTCATTAGTTTTAGCAGAAGATATAACCAATCCAATCCATAACCACAGAAAAAGAAAAGAAGAAGAAGAGAAACAAATCAAATACAAGCATACATTACACATGTATAACTAGAACTAAAGTTAAGCTAAATCAAACTAAACTAAAACGAAAAAATGAAAGTCACAAATATAGGATGAGGGACACGTGACATATGAAAAGGATCTAGGAGTCTTGGTTGATCACAAGCTGAACATGAGTCAGCAGTGTGACGCGGCAACCAGGAAAGCCAACGCGATTCTTGGTTGCATCAATAGAGGCATGGTGTCTAGATCGAGGGAGGTAATGGTACCACTCTATTCTGCATTGGTTAGGCCTCATTTGAAATACTGTGTACAGTTCTGGGCACCTCAATTCAAAAAGGATGTCGACAAGCTGGAACGTGTCCAGAGGAGGGCAACCAAAATGGTGAAGTGTCTGAAAGCCATGCCCTATGAAGAACGGCTTATGGATCTGGGTATGTTTAGTTTGCAGAAGATAAGGTTAACAGGGGACGTGATAGCCATGTTTAAATATTTGAAGGGATGTCATGTTGAGGAGGGAGCAGGCTTGTTCTCTACCGCTCCAGAGACCAAGACAAGGAGCAATGGATTCAAGCTGCAGGAAAGGAGATTCCACCTGAACCTCACGGAGAACTTCCTGACGGTCAGAGCTGTCTGGCAGTGGAATATGCTGCCTCAGAGTGTAGTGGAGTCTCCTTCTTTGGAGGTTTTTAAGCAGAGGCTGGATGGCCATCTGTTGAGAGTGCTTTGATGGGTGTTCCTGCATAGCAGGGGGTTGGATTCGATGGCCCCTGGGGTCTCTTCCAACTCTATGATTCTATGAAAACATAATAACACTACTTTTACTAAAGTACTCATCTCTAACATTAAACACATCTTAAGTACACTACACTAACATACAAAGGAACTCTGGCTGCTCCCATACTACCTATAATGAAAAAGAAAAAATCAGTAAATGTCTTATCCTACCATTACAGACCAAACTACTTTCAGCTTACTATCATTACTAATGCTTTACAAGTAAAAGAACAAAGTAAAAACAAAAAACAGCAAGCACTGCTGAAGGCATACAGTCTAAAATAGATACGCACATACCACACATGTAAGGGAAGGAAGGAGTAATATAAATAGAAAACTTTGAAATACAATAGCAAAAACAAATTATCCAAACGGAACTACAAAAAAGCAATATATTATAAAGCAAACTACAAAGACATATAACCAAAATACACAAAATTATAAAACAGTATTAAACTAAAATTCCAAGTGAATGAGAAGTGGATCATTACAACTTATTACATTTGCATGCTGCCTTTAATCCAAAGGGCTGCTAGAAACATACACAGGCCATCTCTGCATTTTTATCCTCCTGTGAGGTGGGTGGAGATAGCAACTGGCTTAATAGTTACTTTGTATTGTTCACTGCGGTCAATGAATATGAAAATCAAATAAATAATGAAGCAGAACAAGCCCTGTAGCTTGCATTAATAGTTTAATCTGGGGAGAAGTTGCCCTAAACTCTCATGTTTATCACAAAAATAATAGTTATTTATTATTTTCTCAATATGGCTATCTTGAAAAGTGGATATAACATTATTGTGGATTTTTTTTTTTTTTTGTTATTTTATCTGAATATTGCAGCTTCCAAATGGTGTCACCTATCATACAGGAACATATCAAGACAGACTGGGAAAACTCCAAGAACATCTACGTCAACTCTCAATTCTTTTTAGGAAACTGAGATTAGTATATGACAAGTGCAATGAAAACTGTGCAGGGCTTGATCCTATTCCAATAGAGGTAAGTGGAGGTGGGCAGGCAGAAATGCTTATGCGTGGGGTAGGCAGACTTCAGACTTATAGGACATGCTTTCTTGTTTGCTGGAATTCCAAGATCCACCAAGCTGGGCGAGCAAGGGATATATAGAGGTATTTTGAGTTTTAAAAATTCAGAGCACAGAAATATGGGTACCAATAGTGAAAGGAGCTCAGTTCAGAAAAATCTGCTGCTTAAAATTTTGCTTCTGGCAACTTTTTATTTCTGCAGTATAATGTAGGATGGGAAGGTCATACTGTTGCTGCTTTCTTAAATGATTAGAAAGGGTTTTTAATTTTCAATCAACTGTGGAATACACAGAGATCCAGAGTCAGTTTCTGACCAGTTGTAGCATAGTTTGTGCTTTTTATTTCAGGAATTCAAAAGCATACTGTGAACCACTTTCTCTTATGGCTTACTCTAACCACTGCATTTTATAAGTCCATATTTTCAGTTTATGTCCCTTGACAGTGGTGGAGAACATTTCAAGGAAGATATAAGTATTTGTAAAAGGGTAGCCATCTTAACTTTCCAAAGATGTCTAAAAACTGATAAATGAAATAGAAATGGAATTCAAAAGCTAGTGTTCCTATAAATTCTTATTTCTCTTGGCTGAAGCCTTTGAGGGATACGTTTTCGTTCCTGAATCTACAAGAAGCTCTCAATATATTTCATGCAGCCACTTTGTTCCCATTTGCAGCAACTTATTCCTTATGTTGAAGAAGATGGCTTCAAGCATGATGATCGAGGAGCAGCCAGCCAGCTCCTCTTTGCCAGTGAAGAGAGAAGGGAAATCATGGAAGTGAACAAGGTAACAACTTAGATATGATTTGCATGCAGGAGATGTGGAAGCTTTATTTACTGTTTATTGTATTCACTAGTTTACTTGTATGGTTTAACAGATATTTTTAGCTCACTGCAAATAGTCTAGAGTGACAGAAAGAAGCAACTTTTAGTAGTCTTTGGACTGTATGCTCCATGAGATCATGGGAGACTACACACTGCCATGCTCCCTAACACATATTTTTTTAAAAAAAATCAGGCACCTTTTAGGTGCCAGGAGAGCATTCTTGCTCTGTTTTGTGCCCCTGAGCTGTTTTAGGTCTTTTTTCATGTGCCTTTTTTCAAAGCTGGAAGTGAACAGAAGCCACCTGTAGCTTTTAGGCCTCTAGGGCTAAAACAGCTTGAGGTAACCGGCTATGGTGAAATTGCCTCCATCCACTGAAGCAGGAAGGGGCAACTGTGGAAGGGCTGTTGTTGCTGTGTGCTTTCAAGTCATTGCTGACTTCTGCCAACCCTGAGGCGGAACCTACCACGAAGTTTTCTTGGCAAGGTTTATTCAGAAGGGAGTTGCCTTTGCTTTCCTCTGAGGCTGAGAGAGTGTGACTTGCCCAGGATCACCCATTGTTTTCCATGGTTAAGTGGGGATTCAAGCCCAGGTCTCCAGAGTTGTAGTTCAACACTCAAACCACTACACCATACTGGCTGTCTATGGATGGTTAGGGGGCCGCATTAGACATCCAAGAGATCTTGGAGGGCTGCAACCCCCCCCCACAACACTCCCACAATTCCCCCCCCCATGTCTGCCAGGGGACATTCTCACCATGTTTTGAGTCCTTCTTGCCCCCTAGAGGGCATTTTGGGTCATTTTGAAACAAAAGAACATTTTTTTGGAATAATTTTGCAAAAATTTGTTTTGAACTCTGGAGGATCCTCTGTGGCTCCAAATGTGGTGGAAGTGCCCTCCATACCCCCTAGAAGTCATTTGGGAGCAAAATGCTGAGGGCTACAAAAATGGCCTGGGACCACACTTTGCCTACTCCCGTGGAAGCATACAAATTCTGTTGCTCCCTTGGGGATGATTTTTTGGTCCAGAAATGGCCCTGGAAGTCTTTTGGAGCAGTTATTGAACATCTACAGTTTAAAAGTGCTATTTCTCATTATTGCACTGTTCCACTACATTTTTTTTCCTTATTAAAGAAATTACACGGATTTGTTTGGCACCTTGACGAGACTCTATAGAAAGTGTTTAGGTGAATAATTGTCTCTCTGTGAGCAACTGAGCTGTTGCCATCAGCAGAAGCTCCGATTGTTTTCACTGCCTAATCTGTTTTAAGTATCTGAAGAGAGATTCTCATTCCTCTATGTATAATATTTCTGTTTAGTAACTGGAGGCCAGAAAACAGCAAGAAGGTGTGTACTTAAAAAATAACAAATCACTTAATCCAAGTGGTATTCCTCCAATGAAGGTAGTTGGATCCAGCAAAAGTTTCCATCAGCAGAAAGTGTAGGGCAAGAGTTCTCTGCAAGATATGGAGGGCACTGTGCCCAGCTGCCCCATCTGCTGTGCAGGATTCAGGGTCTCTTTGGAACAGTGTAGGTGGTGACATGGAAAGACCTGCAAGGGGGATTGTTGAGGCTGCTATTCTACTGATGGAAGCCTGTATGGGATCAAAGAGCTTTAGTGGAATATCTGATTCTTGTGTTTGTAGGAGGCTTATCATTCTAAAGACTTTAATGCCTTCCATTAACTAGTGCATTTTGGTGTACATCATCATTTCCTGCTGCATTTGGAATAGCATGTGAGTCTGGCAGCCTCACATAGTATGGTGGCTGAACCATCAAAAATATCACTTCATGCATGAGAAGCATGGGAAATTCAGAAGTAACAATTTGAAATACTATCTAGTCTTTGGAACAGTCTGGCCTAAATGCTGGGAGGTACAAATTCCCTGAACAGCCTACTTATTTGCTTGAGTTCTGCACAGTATGTTTGGTAAAGTCCAAATCACAGGCTAGCTAGCATGTTTTTCACATTGGTGGTCCCCAATGTCTGTGTTTTGTGAGCTGTCTCAGCTTGAGCTTCCTCTCATAGTTTCCTTTAGCTGACCAAGCAGAAAGATGGACATGTTGTTCAAAAAGCTGAAAGTCTGCAGAGCAACAATAAAACAAACCCCATAAATATCTCCTGCAAAGGAAAGTTCCAGCTGCAGGAAAAGGGACTGTGTGAAAAACTGTCACAGTTTCTGGGGAGGAAGTGTGCTCTTTATGCTAAAGATGGCATCAAATTTTGAGCCTCACTATAAATGTAGACTTGCCAATTAACATCCAAGTCCATATGGCTGTCAAATTAGCATTTATTTTGGAGTTACTTGTGAAGTGCAGTATCTCTGAGCCATTTGTCTGTGTGATTTACCCTTCAGTTTGCAAAGGTAATTGCAGAAATAAGACCAGGCAAGAAGCCGTAATGATTAGAGAGCTAATGAATATGGTGAAGAAAGGTGGAACAAAAGGACTGTGGACTTCATTCATTAGGTGTACTTCCTTTTGAAGGTTCATTGAAAGGAACAGGAATTGCAACTCTAATGAATGTTATTTGACATCCCAAACAGTTTGTGCCTTATATCTGTCTTGGCAGATAGCTTTTGTTTATCTTTCAATGACAAAATAGAAAAGAGTATTGCAGCTCCTTTAAAGATTAGCAGATTTATTATACCATGACACATCAGATGTCTAGAGACATAGAATCATAAAGTGGAAGAGACCACAATGGCCATCAAGTCCAATCCCCTGCTCAAAGTACTCCCAGCAAATGGCCATCCAGCCTCTGTTTAAAAACCTCCAAAGAAGGTGACTCCAGCACAATCCAAGGCAGTGTATTCCACTGTTGAACTGCTCTTACCATCAGGAGATTCTTCCTGATGTTTAGGCGAAATCTTTTTTCCTGTGTTTTGAATCCATTGCTCTGTGTCCTAGTCTCTGGAGTGGCAGAAAACAAGCTTGCTCCATCTTCAGCATGACATCCTTCAAATATTTAAACATGGCTATCATGTCACCTCTTAACCTTCTTTTCAGCAGGCTAAACATATCTAGCTCCCTGAGCTGCCCTTTATAGGGCATGGTTTCCAGACCCTTCACCGTTTCGGTCACCCTGGGTATTCTCCTGAGTCAACATGCATCAGTGAATGCATGTGCATGTGATCACAAATACTGATATTGAAAAAATAACAAGTGTAAGTGGTTTGACTAATAGGCTATGATGATATGCAAAAGGTTCAGTCCATGAAGTTCTTGTTGTTGTGTGCTTTCATGTTGATTCTGACATATGGTGACCCTAAGGTGAACCTATCACAGGATGTTTTGTTTTTCTTTGCAATATTTGTTCAGAAGGGGTTTACGATTGCCTTCTGCTGAGGCTGAGAGAGTGTGACTTAACCAAGGTCACCCAGTGGATTTTCATGGCAGAGAGAGGATTCAACCCATGCTCTTCAGAGTCATAGGCCATTTCCACACTACATTGTTACAGTGCTATTATTCCATTGTCAACATCCTGTGGAATTCTGGGGTTTGTAGTTTTCTGAAGCCAAAGAGCTCTCTGGCTGAGGATTCTAAATGCCCCTCCCTAAACTGCAAACCCCAGCTTTCCACAGAATGTTGAAAGTGGAATAGCACTATAACAGTGTAGTGCAGAAAGGCCCATAGTCTAGTGCTCAGACCATTACATCACACCAGCTCTCTTTAGGCAGAGGTAATTTGAACTTTGTATAGAAATGACACAGTGAGTGGACCTTCTTGCATGTTCAGTTTTCTTATGTGATTAGAACTGCATGTGAAAAAGTAGAGATGCACTGGCCTATCACATTCCTGAGCGTTTTCTCACCCCTGTGCCCAGCTCCAGCCTTCCGTGAGTTGAAGGGTGAAAGCCTGTGGTAGGAACAGTTTCTGTTCATAATAGCATCATCTTTTTTTAAAAAAGAGAGCAGAAAACAGAGAGAGAGAGGGAGGGAGGGAGGGAGGGAGGGAGGGAGGGAGGGAAAAGCAACTGAGTCACTCAAGGACTTTCAGTGAGTGGAACATCCTCCCTGCTGTGGATATATGCTCTCCAACAGGAGGTAGAAGAAGGTTGCCTCCAGGCAGTGGAGATCCAGCAGAGTGAAGTCATGCCATTGAGCATGTCCCTTCTGCCCACTGACATACTGAATGTATTTAATACTCCTTAATGTTTAATATTCTTGTTGTTGTGTGCCTTCAAGTTGTTTCCGACATATGGTAGTCCTAAAGCAAACCTATCATGGGGTCCTCTGGGACTGGGATTGAGAGTATGTGACATGCCCCAGGTCACCCAGTGGGTTTCCATGGCCAAGTGGTGAATTGAACCCTGGCCTCTGAGGTCGTACTCCAAAGCTCAGATCACTTCACCATGCTGGCTCTATTTTTTATTTAATATTCTACCTTTCTCTTAATACCTACACCCAGTGCAGCTCATGGTATGACTTTGAAAAATATAAATAAAAACATTACAGGTGTACTTCAGTTAAAGAATTAAATAAGTTCCTGGGTATTGTTACTTTAACAGAAAATTTAGTAGCAAAGCTAGAAATAAAATGGAAAGAATAGGAAGAGTTTCCTAACAATATGAACTTGTGAAATGAAACAATGAGGCCTTACTTCATTACGCCTTACATAAACAAGCAAAAATATTTTGGGACTTCTGGAGGCCATTTAAAAAATTCTTCCAAAATGCATCCAGGGATTTTTTTTAATTTCACCAAACTTAATTTTTCTTATGATTTCCATTTTGGCAGTCAAAATTACAGATTTATGCTTTTTTAACATAATGGGAGTAGCAGTGAGACAGGCTTATCTGCTCTCTCTTATTTTCTCTGTTTGCTCTTTATGCATGGTCAGTAAGGGACTCTAGAAGCAAGTGCTGATTTCTTTGCTTATTGTATGTCAGCACACACAGTTTCAGTAGGATTAGGTAGAACAGAATCCCATTCTTCACTGCAGGCACATAATTGCAACCTGGCAGCAGAAGCCTGTGTTTCCACTGCCCTCCTTTACCATTTTCCCAATGCTGATGCTTCTAAAAGAACCCTTCCAGCTAGGCTTCTGGGTTTTCTAGGAGGAAAGGAACAGACTGGGTAGGCATAAATAGACTTTGTCAAAAGTAACTTATTTGTCAGATGCTTTGTTAGCACCTGTATGCCCATAATGTATAACATTAAACCAAAAAATAAAAAAAGATATTAAAATAGCAGTGAATTAAAAACATAGGGAGGGGAAGTATAGACAAGCAAATAAAAACATCAAAACCCTTTTTCTTTAACATCCACTCAGTAGGCAAAAGCCTTCCCATAATGCAGTGGTTTGAACGATGGACTACAGTTCTGGAGACCAGAGTTCAAATTCTGCTCAGCCTTGGAAATCCACTGAGTGACCCCAGGCAAGCCACACTCACTCAGCCTCAGAGAGGAAGGCAAAAGCAAACCCCCTCTGAACAAATCTTGCCAAAAAAACCTTGTGATAGGTTCTCCTTAGGGGCACCATAAGTCAGAAACAAAGACACACAACGGAATCATTTGTTAACCTTCTGCCCCGATAACTTCCTCTGTGCAGGTTGTACGTGTGGAATTTGTCCACTGCCAAAAGTAGTTCAACCAGCAGATGGTGTCACCCTGAAATCTTTTGCCACAATAAATCTGTTAGTCTTTAAGGAGTCGCACTACTTTTTTTAGTTTGATATCAGTTTAAATAATTAAAAGTACCTTGGAAGACTGAAGAAAACCACACAGGTTGACATTTCAGCTTCTGTCATTGCCAATTAGTGCGGAGAAGGATGTTACAAAAACCCTATGATTCCACAGAGCAAATGTCTAGATGCAAGAAAAACAACATTCTGTGAATTTAAGGGGAAGGAGGAGACGCTGTCGTTTTCCTCTAACATGATGGTATAACATTGTCTATACAGTAGCATTTAATATAGAGATCCAGTGTTGTATAGTGGTTTGAGTGTTGAACTATCACTCTGGAGAACAGAGTTCAAATCCCTGCTCACATATGGAAACCCACTGGCTGACTTTGGGTAAGTCACACACTCTCAGTCTCAGAGGAAGACAAAGGCAAACCCGCTCTGAAGAAAACTTGCTAAGATAACCCTTTGATAGGTTTGATTTAGTGTCGCCATAAGTCAGAAACTACATGAAGGCATACAACAACAACAGCATTTAATGTAACATGAATTTATGTGTATTTTATATGTAGTTTTTAACTATTAACTATTATACGCCTCAGTGTTCTTCATGGGTTGCACTGATAGCTTTATGACATATTTTTGCCCCTGTTGTTATACTTGAATGCTAATTTGTTTATCATCTTCCTTGGTGCACTCTTGCACAAGGAATTTCATAAATCTTTATGATGGTACCTAAGATGTTGTATTCTACTATCATTGAATTGAAGTTTGTGCCTTGAAGCTTTGATGCTAGCTTCTTGCTTTTGTACACTTTTAAGCACTTCATTATACTCTCCACATTTTAAAAATGACATTTAAAGAGTAGCTTGAATTTTTCAAAATATAGCTGCAGATAAATATTTATCAGCTTCAACAGAGGAAACTGTTTAACAATTCTCACTGTTTAGAATTTAACACTGTTGCTCTCGTCTAACAAATATTCAGATAATACTGTGCTTCAGCAATATCTAGATGTTCTTCCTATACACTGTGCAGTCTGCAGTCTCTGGTTTTATGTCTTCCTAGCTTGTAGCCAAAACCTGGACTTGTACCCCAGTGATGATAGAAGAGCAATGAGAAGCCTAAAATGTTGCTCTGATGTGTTCCCAGTCGTCATAAATTGTTTAACACAATGGCATTTCATTTTTATTTTATGCTTCATCTTTTTTTTCTTTAAGAACCATCAGATATGCCTAAATATACATGCACACCAAAGTATACTGATGTGGACATTTGCTGTATGTTGAAGTAAGCACATGGTTTTCTGACAGTGAAGTAGCTCCCATACAGCAAAGTGTCCTCCTGTGAATTGGTCCACATATGGAGACAGGAAGCCCTTGCTTTCTGTTGCAGTAACAACCCCCAAAGCTTCATCAAGAGCAATGTCCTAAATAGCTCACACAACCTATTTGTCATTTCTAATAGATGAGTATTAGAGCTGAACATAAGTATAGTATAGATACTATTCTTCTAACAGCTGTGTTGTTTTTCTTATTCTTTTGTTTTTAAACATTAAGTACTGTAGACAGAGATTGTGAAACACGACATGTACATCCAGCATTTCACATTCTTTCAAGAAAAGCCATGTAAAACAATCTTCCCTCCAGTTGCCTTGAGCATAATTTTAAAACATCAAGGCTTGAATAACATAGCCACCTCTTGTTCTATAAATCTGTAACTGACAATTGGTACAACTCCATATCAGTTAGGAACAACTTATTGGGGTTGCCCTACCTGTAGTATGCACACTCATGGAGTTGGAAGGTTCCCCAAGGGTCATCTAGTATACCCCTTGCCAGTACAGGAAGCCACAACTGAAGATGGCATCCAATATCAGTTTTAAAAGCCTCCAGTAAAAGAGAATCCACCACGTTCTAGGAAGCCCTTCCTAAAGTATAATCAGACTCTCCTTTTTTATAGTTTGAATCTGTATTTTAGACCTTCATATCCTCTAGCAACATGAAAAGGGGTTGCTGAAGAAGCACACTGGGTTTTTCACAAGTTTCATGCATCTGGGGAAAAATGTTTTTAAGTTTCAGGGTAAAGTTAAAAGACATTTGATGAAATAAACCCCCATTCCACCTAATCCTGATTCTGTTCAAACATTGGTCCTTGCAGCTTTTGAAAAACAGTTCCTAAGGGGGTTGCCACACAAGGTAATGGACTAGTGTTGGAACATTGGTGATGTAGAGCATGTAAGATATTTTCTGGAGTTTTTTAAACATGGTCAAAATGTTGGACACCTTCTTTGGAATCACTTTCTTTTTTTCTCTCTTTAGTCACCTGTACTTATCCATCCTTTTAAGTGCCAGCTATGAGTTAGTATGTGAAGAAAGCAGCAGCCAAATTTAGTTTTAAATGAAAAACTAATTTCTAACCAGGATTTCAGGCCCTGGTTTAAAGTGAACTGTACCTCATCTTATTCTGGAAAAGCTAAAATGGGTACACGCCCTTCGAGATGCTAAAATTCAAGGGGTTTTGTATAATGCGAACTTTCTGATTCAGAATCTAGACCAGTGGTTCTCAACCTGTGGGTCCCCAGATGTTTGTGGACTTCAGCTCCCAGAAGCCCTGAGCATTGACCATAGTGGCTGGGGCTTCTGGGAGCTGAAGTCCATGAACATCTGGGGACCCACAGGTTGAGAACCACTGATCTAGACTCTTTAGGCAGATATTTGGTGGCTTACAATGTTATAATCACTGCCTGTTGTGATTTGTGAATCCAGCACTAACTTTTCTCTATTAGAGGGATAACTAACAACAGAAGTTGTAGGTAGAGTTGGCTGCATTTTGTGTTTCTCAGTCAGTGTTTAATTAACATATTATTGTGAGTAAATGAGCACAACCCAGGTATGCATTGAAGTGGACTGACTTAACTGGAAATCATAGTTACCTTTTGCTATATCTCATAAGCATACATGTGATGCTGTGTAAACTGACATTTTCTCTGCATTTTAATTCTTTGGCTGCAGTGGAACCAAATCACCTAGATTCTAGTGGTTATTTTCCAAGCGCCAAAACTTAGCATATGTATGTTCCTTGAACTTTTAAAATAAAATATATATTTGCAGGCACACAGGCACGCCTGAGACAGGTCACCTCACATCCAAGAGCGCTATCAATTTCTGTTGGCTTATGCACCATCAGAAACATTGTGTTAGTTACTAGTAAAGAGAAGCAGACATATTTCTGGTTTTTCTTTTTTTCCCTTCAGACAGCAGACCAGGTTTGCAATTGTAAGCAGTTGCAAGCAAATCTCTCTTTCTCTCCTTCCCACCCTTTTACAATCTGAAAATGAATCTGGTAGCTCACTGAGATATTCCTATCTTTGTTAGGGTAATTTAAAATCTGTCACTTCCTTTTGCCAAAAGAGCTTACTTTTTAAATTAAAGAGTTGTGTGCGGGGCGGGGGGGCAGGGAGCTGACAGAAGTTGTATTCTGGATGATTTTCTATTTTAATTAGTCATATGGGACAAAAATCTCCAAATGCCAGTTTATGTCTTCATGGTTTAATTGACACATTTTCCACTTTTCTGTGCAAGTGTTCAGGGTGTCTTGGTTATACTGTTATATTGCTTGTCTTCCTTTGGCTATTGTGTGCAATCTCAAAATAATTATCAGTGTTACTCCATGGACAAGTTTTTGCAAGAATACACAGTCCCATGGTTTGTGATGACTGTTTCTGTGAACGTAGGAGTTGGCTGGAATGTTCTTAACAGACTACTTTTACCCCTGGTGGTAAGCCACTGATGGCAACAGAAGCTACTGATTGCAGGTAGGGTTCACAGGATCAAGTTGTTGTGCCTTGTTCACTGTTCCTCTTTCCTATCTAAGTGGGGTGAATGTAGGGGTTGTGCCAGCAGGTTGGGAAGATGGGTGAGCAATGTGGATCAGTGAAAGAACTCTCCCTCGATGACTTAAGAGAGTTGGAAACCTGTTACAGTGGAGCCAAGGCTCTCACGTTAAAGCACTGCATTACAGGATTATTGGCACAAGTGACATAATCTATCACTCCTCCATGTCTCCCTGTTCCCTTTTGAGTTTCTTTCATTTGCAGTGGGAGTAGATGGATAGGATGTGAATGAATTGACCTAGCAACTATATATTTTTACGAACTATCTCTGTTGTAAAACAAAGTGTTTTAGCTTTAAATGGTGAGTTAAAATCCATTAGTTCTGAAAATGTCATGCTGTTGATGGAGATCAAAGCTGCTAGAATTGATTTGCTGATATAGAACAACAGAACTACTTGCCTGTTTGGATTGTCTTTTGAGTTCATGGCTACAGGGAGTGTCACTGATGAACTCCTGAACCTCAAATGGTACAACTACACCATTGTTTGAAGAGCACTGTCTCTGGTTGGCCACTGTCTCCCAGTGGTAGACATCAGTCTTTTCGGAGTTTGGAGAAAGATCACACACTGTTGCATTGGTTCCACCAGTGACAACCCCCTGTATTACTGCATCTAATCAGTACAGGTAATGGTGCTTATAGAGTTTGGCTACTCCTACACACTCATATATACAAGCCTGGCTTTAACAGCAGCTGTAACAAAATGACCGGGCGTATAAGGCTGAATGCCTGGATAGATGTCTCAGCATTTTACGTTTTTGAAGGCTGAAAAGGACACAAATAGAAAGCAATGGGAAATGTGGGGAGTCACTTATCCTCAGCCAGAAAAAAAGGCACATGCATATAAATCAATATTATTAAATTTATTTCTATCTATCTATCTATCTATCTATCTATCTATCTATCTATCTATCTATCTATTTCAAGAAGTGGCATTCTGACCACTTTCATTCAGTTTTCAAGATGATTCTCAGCCATTTTGATGGTCAATTCTGTAATCAAATTGTGCCTCCTAGGGTTATTTTTGTCTGGAAATTGTCACGTTTGGACTGAAAAATATTTGGAGGGGAAGACTCTGGTATGGGGGAGTCTGGGGGCCCCAAGGCCCCATGCATCCCCGTTGGACTGCACAATTCCCACCCCTTTCTACATGTAGATATTCTTTGTTGCCATTTACTGGACTTAATACAGCTGTAGTTTACAGTGTGAGAAAAATGATAAGGTGGGGAAAGTGAGTGTACAAGAGCCATACTAGAATAGAGAATATAAGCTGCCAGCATTCTGGTAAGATTGAGAGTCAGTACTTAAACGCACCAGTAGAAGTGAGAATCAAAGATTAAAAGCCCAGTAAAAATATTTGACAAGTTATATTTACCAAATGTTATCACTGCTACAAAAGGGAGGGTAGCTAACTAGCTTATCAGTAGCACAGTGGGTGATAGTGAGTAACAAATTGCACACAAGACAGCAGTGAGGTGCTGTGTCTTGAAAGGTCAGAGACTACAAAGCAAAAAAGGATTCAAAGGGATGAACAGAAGAGAGAGCCTAGGAATCAGAACGTATTTTGTTTGAAGGCAGGCTTAAAGGACTGGTGCATGATAGAACCAGCTGAGCAAGCCTGGGTCTGGCCGGTGTCTGGATGAGAGATTGCATGGGAAGCCTGGGTGCATTCTGCCAAGAGGTCAGCAATGGAGAGATGGTGACGTATGTCATCTTCTCATCTTTCTGGAAATCATCCTATTCTGAGTAGTTTCAGATGCAGACAATGACAAAGAGTTGTTTACTTTTGGAGGGAGTTTGGAGATTCACAGTTAAAGATCTACAGATTTCCAGCAGGTAGGCAGGGTATTGTTGAAATCCACTGAGTTTCTTCTGTCCCTCAAAATCCACAGTCCTTTATGAAGGGACTGCATAAGTTGGTAGGAAGGACATTAACTTGTTTATTACACTTAATCACTATGTAATTTGCTCGTCTTGGACGTAGTTCCCACATGGACTTTGTATAGTATGATACTTGTTAGTCCACTGTTGCTGCTTCATTCCAAAAGCCAGTTTTCCTCCTCAAAGTGACTGCACAAAGAAAACAGGAGACGTCTCAGGCAGCTTGTAGGCTGCCTTTTATTCTCTTTCCTTAAACACCTGGAAACCCCCAAGACAAACTCTTGTCACTCTGACCCCAGCCTCTACCCTTCTAGCTTCCCTTGTCTGACAAAGAAACTCATGTCACTCTGACCCCAGCCTCTACCCTTCTAGCTTCCCTTATCTACTGCTTGCTATCTTGCTTTTTCTAGTGAATCATGTCTTCTCATGATATGGCCAAAGCACAAAAGCCTCAGTTTCATGATCTTGGCTTCTAGGGAGAATTCAGGCTAGGATCCATTCATTTGTCTTTTTTGCAGTCCAGGGTATCTGTAGAATTCTCTAGCACTGCATTTTGACTGAGTTGTTTTTCCTCCTGTCAGCTTTCTTCACTGTCCAGACTACATAGAACCTAGAAATACAGTATTCTCTCTTCTAGGAGGATCTCTGCACCCATAAATACAAGTTCACATAAACCATCACTCACCTTATAGTCAATGAATACAACAGGCACGTGCACGTTGCTTCCACTGACTACAATGGGATGTGACACTTGTGTTTTTTGTTTTACATTGGGGGGTCCTAGAATAGAACCCCTGCATATATAGTGAGTGCACTGTACAATGGCATGGATAATCCTAACCTTATTTTTCAATGATACATCTTTACACTTCAGCATCTTGTCTAGTTCCTTCATAGCTGCCCTTCCAAGTCCTAGTATTCTAATTTCTTGACTGCAGTCTCCAGTCTGATTAATGACTGAGCCAAAGTATGAAAAAATTAGTATCTTCATCATCTACATTAAGGTATTTTTGGTCATTGTTTTCTCATTGCTCAGCTGTAAACCTGCCTTTGCACCTTCTGCATTGACTTTCTTCAGGTAACCATTCCAAGTCTTTGCTATTTTCTCCTAGTAGGCAGGCACAGCCCTACCACTAGGCAGAATGAAGCAGTCACCTTGGTGGGTAGTAGATGCTTGGGTATGGGAAGTGGTGGGAAAATGTAAGAGAACATATTTGTGTGTCCCACTGCTTATCCTCTAAGCTGAGTTGCTGCTCTCAGGTGCGCTGGAGAAGACTATTCCATGGCCAGTGCTGAGGTAAATCCCAGCTGTCAGCTTCTGTACATGGAATGGTGGGAGGGCAGGAAGACATTGTTCCTTGTCCAAGGCAGCCAGATACCTTGATCCATCCCTGTACAGTACTGTATACCAGGAGTGGGCAAATTGCAACTCATAGGGTGTATGTGGTCCCAGTCTGTTTTATGCATCCCTCACATTTTGAGAAGGATTTTCAGGGACTAAATCAGTGCTATCTAGGATGGTGGAAGCATTTAATCCCTACCATCACCCCTGTTTTGAGCCAAAAACGTTCCAGTGACTTACAGGGATGATTTTCAGCAGTTGCCTCACTCTGGAAGATATGGCAAAGCCAAGTTAATTAGGCACTGAGGGGTTAAGGGATCCAATTCTGTACCAGGGGTTTGAACCTTCTTTTATCTTCACCTAAGCATGTGGCTAATGCAATCTGTAATATAGAATGTGCTTGAAATACATCCAGTGTAGCCTTACTGGCAAGTCAGTAGCAACCATAGAGCATGCTGCCAGCTCAGAAATGCTTTCTCTGTACTTCGAACTATGTCAAGTGTTCCAAAAACAAAATTTAAAAAAAAGCACTAGAAGCCATGGAGTTTAAAAGTCACAGCATGGGGCAGAATTCTTTTCACAGTCCACAGAGAATCCCATAGGGCTAGTTCAGAGGCAAAGCTGCACAGTGTGTAGCACTAAAATCTGAAGAGTTGCACCCCAGGAAGTACATTCATTGTGTAAAATGTGCCTGAGCTGGCATGGTTCCTATCTTCTACAGCAAATCCACATTGAGCTTGCTAACTAACCTGGGAGGCAAAGTGCTATGCTGCCAAACCAAATTGAACCTTTATTAGTTTTTGGCTGAATATAAAATGAATTGGAGAGTCGGATGGGGTGGGGGGAGAATGAGGATTAAATTCTTTATGCAGAAAGACCTAAGTGACATCATACTGTGAGACAAATTGCAAACGCTTCAGTTCTTACTCGGCATTTAATCACAGTGGAACCATAGACTAAACAATAATTCCTGGTCTTGGCAAAATCGAAAAGCTCTGATACCATTTCGCAGTTATGTAAAACACAAATTTGTGGCAACCATTTTCATCTATGGCAGCATCGATCATGGATAATTACTTGTGCCTTTTCTCATTATTGGAAGCCAGCTTGTTTTGTGGTATTAGCTAGTAAGCTTAGGTTGAGAATGGGGACATTTGTGATTGCTTTGTGTCTAATTTCACTGGCTTGAGCTTTCTTTTTCTTAACTTCTTAACCTTATTAAAGATGCAGGCCTTTTTACAGAAGTACTGTTGAACTAAATGGGACTTATTTCTCAATAGGCACAATTAGGACTGTGCTATAAATATAATTTAGTCTTAGGTGATAAACAAACACTAGGGTCACACATGAGGGTTGCCATATACAACAACAATAGGCAAATGCAATGCCTGTGAGTCCTTGTGCTATCAGTGGAAGCACTGCTGAGCAGAACCTGCGTGTCTTAGTCTTATACTTCTGCATGAGTTCCTTGGATTTATTTGTGGTTCTTTCAAAACTTAATAGAATTCTGCGTGGTTAGGCATTTTAACTCAGGGGGATTAGTTTCAGCCATAAATCACGCTTGAAATGTATTGGCAAAGCTATTTGGAGGCTGGCACAGCTCTTCACCTAACACTAGTAATCTTTCCAATTTTTAAACTTCATTTTTACTCAAGGTATAGCCTTCTTCATGTGTTACTCAGGGAAAAGAGGCAGCTCAAACACAACAGGGCTCAGTTGACTTATGTTTACTCTATTTACTTGTTTCTGTCCTAAGGGTGTCGAGCTCCTTGAAGTCTTCATCTATTAAGGACAATTTTTAGACCATAACTGGTTTTTAGCAAATGGGAGTCTTTTCTATATGTGGATGCTTCCAACATGGCTTCGATCCCTGGAAATTATGGCCAGTAATCCCTGAATAGGCTTTGTGCTAGCCTCCTGTCAGTATACTTGTTCTTATGTCCCAGTGGTGAGGAATGTGTGGTCCTCCAGTCGTCGTTTTATTATAGTTTCCCTTAGCCCTAATCAGTGCAGCTAGTGGCAAGGGATGGAAAGATTTGCATTCCAGTGACGTACGGAGGGTCACACGTTGGTCATCCTTGCTAAATCGTGGATCCAAATATGCTGGTTAATATAAAAAGATGATTTTGCCAGAATAAAAGATTTGTTGCCATATTTAAATTGCACACAGAGATTACATAGTCTGCTTTTGGGAAATCAGGCAAGATATGTCAGAGGAAAGAAGCATTCCTACATGGAGTGTTCTGATTCATTGCTGTAACCAGTCGTGGTCATGTGCCATTAATCTGGGGCCATCTCCCTTGATTTGCTTCTCTAGCAATGAGTCAGTTAATAGACCACTGTGCTACCTTGTATTTTCCCATTTCCCCTATTAAAAATCAAAATTATCCTGAACAAAATGCCAGTGTTGATAAACTTTTTCTTTTCACAGAAGCTGAAACAGAAGAATCAACAGCTGAAGCAAATCATGGATCAATTACGGAATCTCATTTGGGACATAAATGCCATGTTGGCAATGAGAAACTGAAATATGTTTTCTCTCTTTCTATTTACGGCAGCTGATTTTATTTGTTGAAGGGGGAGATAAGTATTTTCTAAGGCAGCCTCCCCTCTTTCTCATTCTCTTTCTCTTTCTTTGTTGTCTTTATCCTTCTAAAATAGCCTAACCATTGTACAGTTAAATTTGTATTAAAATGTGTGTACCATATTTGTAACATAATTTTGTTTATGAATGCTGAGGCTTTTGGAAATTTTCTATAAGAAGTGATTTCAATTGAAATGTAAGTTGTATTTTTTTTTCAGATTAAGGTGGTTTGTACTGAAACTTGGATAAATTCTCTTCTACCTTAAATTGTTTTTCCCCTTGAAACACAGCCAAAGAATAGCTGCAGAGAATGAGAATATATCCTTTCTTCTCAACTTGAATTATCTGTATAGTCTGGGGTCTCGTTGTAGAACAACAAAAACAACCCAAACCATTGTGGACTTTTGTAGTATTCCAATAAGGTTGGAATCTGCTTGTCTATAATATCAATTCAGTGTTGCCAGCTGAAAAGGTCTTATGACTCAAACAAAGACCTTTTAGAAAATCTCAAAAGGGCCTCAGAAGAAGAAAACTAGTTTTCTTCTCAGAAACGGCTCTCAGGAAAAAGCTCTTTTTCAATACTGTTTTACAATGCAAACAAAAGGCTTTCTTTTTCGTTTAATTTCTAGAAATAAGAAAGAGAGGTGGCAGCAAAAACAGAGTCCGCACCTGTTAAAGGTGAAAAAATTTGTTATCCCTATTCCAGTCTTCACCTGAACAGGTGAAGGCAGAGTCTGCTGTGGTCACAAGGATGTCCATACTCTTTCAGTTGGTTCCACTCGTCTAATCTTCGAGAGGTGAAATCTCCTTTCTGACCTTTTTGCTGAATATGCAGAGACAGAGAATAGAAGAATCTAGCTTGGCTTCCCAGCTAACGGGTACATCCTCACATTTCCTGTATATGGGTATGCTTCAGTTCATGGAGTGGCACTGTTCCTGGCCATTACTATTTCAACTGAAAAACGAGAGACAGTAGCAGCATGGAAAGAATGGGATAGATGTCTACACCACAAGAAGGAAGAGCATTTGAACATGTTTCAACGAAACTTTTATTCATAACTAACAATATGCACATGTGAAAACAACCAGGTCAGATAAGCCTTGCATAAGTGAACAGAATTATTTTGGACCTTCTGAAGACCACCTGACAGCTTCTTCCAAAATGCATTCAGACATGACTTTCTTTCACCAGCTTCCAATTTTCTTAAGATTTCCATTTTAATGGCCAAATTTACAGACCTGTGCTTTTTTAACATGCGAAGGGGAGCTTCTTTGTTACAGCCACACAGTTGCAACCTGACACTGAAAGTATGTGTTTCTCTTTCTTTATCCTGCCAATGCCAATGCTGCTAAAAAACCTTGCAACTAGACAGAGGATGAGGAAGGAAAAGCATGATAGGGAGGTTGTAAAAAGCCTTTATAATAAAAGGAGCTTTGCTGTCAGAGACTTCGTTAACTGAGGTATGCCTGTAGTTTGTGTCCACAACAACTCTGAATGCCTGAACAGAGCTATAGTGGCATGCACTTTCTCTGAGCAAGAGTCCATTTTATGAGATGTATGAGACATTCAAAATCATATGCCACAGTAGCAGTACAGTCCTGTGCATGCTTATTTTGATGTAAGGCTCACAATCTCCAGTGGGGCTTATTTTTACTCAGGTTTATTTTTTTCCTAAAGAGACTTCAAGGTTCTCATTGTTTCTGAAAGTACTTTCATAGAATCATAGCACTGGAAGAGACCCCAGGGGCCATCCAGTCCAACCCCCTGCTATGCAGGAACACACATCAAAGCATTCCTAACAGATGGCCATCCAGCCTCTGCTTAAAAACCTCCAAAGAAAGAGATTCCACCACACTCCCAGGCAGCATATTCCACTGCCAGGCAGCTCTGATCATCAGGCAATGGCCTTGAAGGAAAGCTCAGAAGCTTGAAATACAGTGAGCCATTTCCTTTCAGTAAAAACCATCTCATCTCATCCGTAGCAGCACTAGACATTTTCTTGCTGCTGTTTTCAGAGGCAACCAGTGGAGTCTCTTTGGCTTTAGCCCAGACTGTGAAGAAGGCATCCAAAATGCTGAAATCTAAACTCCCAGTAATTCAGCACCTTGGATAGCTCTTTAAAACTTTGGACCGGAGTTGGCTGTCACAGACTGCAGCAACTTTCTGGATTCTAAAACAACTTATTTTTAAAGTCAATTAAAGAAGAAAAGCAGGAATCTGCTCAAAGGCGTTGCAGAGTGGTGATGTGGGACCAAGAGGGATTGAGATCCATTTGGACACCTCAAGTGTGAATTGAAGTTAATCACCTTTTGCCTAGTTGTCTTCTTCTCCTGCTGGCACAAGGAACTTGCATTTAATGCAGGGATGTGAAAGTTCTAGAGATCTAGGCATCAGTTGTTGGACCTCGGGACCCACCTGAGCTGCACTAGCCCCAGCAACACACACCTCCTGCCAAAAAAGCGGTCAGAAACCTGCATCTGGTTTTGTAAAAACCCACTTATAGGCAAGAGTGCAGATAGCCCTATACCTTGTAATGCAAAATCACTGCTTCTGGAGGCTTTTTACACTGAATTACCTGGAGGACAGGGCTTGGAAAAGTCCAGGACAGATGGGTTCTATTAAAAAGCAGTGAGATTTCTCAGCCTTGCTTTTAAGTATTCAGATGTCAAGCTGCAGCCAGAGCTGTCTTCCATGAACTTGTCAAATCCAGAGATGGAGAATTTTTGCCCCCTTCCTCTCCTCAGTTTTGGAGTACAGCTCTCACAGTCCTTTCACACTCCATATGCTGCCAGGAGGTTAGGGTGGGTAAACAAACCACACCACATCGTATCCCAGGTGGAAACGGAGCTGATTTGAACCCCCAGACATAAGGAAGGAAGAAAGGAAAGAAAAACACACATACAAAGCAATTTTGGCCAAAGGATTCCTCCAAGTATCAAAACAATGTTCAGTGTAGCCTACTAACAATTGTGATAAGGAAGGATGAGTTTATTCTTTCAGGCTTCCCTTTTTATACCATTTTCATGCTTACATAAAAGATTCGTGCATCAGCATTAGCAGAGTCACAGCTTGTGCATGTGTTACATTTTATTTGAACCTTAACATCCCCAAGTCTGCGTGTTCCAGTCAACATCCTGGGTCATTCCCAAAGACAGCTTTGACATAAGCAGTGTCATTCTCTTTGCACATACTGACCACTTACATGTGCTAGGTAAAACAAACAATTCTAAAGCAAGGTTGTTTGATGAGCCCTGAGTGTCCAAATACTAATCAACACCAAGTGTTAATTCTTATAGCACAGTGGTTCTCAACCTGTGGGTCCCCAGATGTTTATGGACTTCAGCTCCCAGAAGCCCCAGCCACTATGGTCAATGCTCAGGGCTTCTGGGAGCAGAAGTCTAGAAACATCTGGGGACCCACAGGTTGAGAACCACTGTTATAGCAAGTTACCGAGTATCAAATTTCAAGCCTAACAAGGACATCTAGGAGTTGAGGTCCAGAGCATCCAAGACCAAGGATGGGAATTGTATGGCCCTCCGGTTGATGAACTACAACTCTCAGCATTCCTCACCCTTGGCTGTGCTGGGTAGGGTTTGCTAACATAGTTGGCTCAGACAGTCTGCAGCAAGCCTGTGGATTCACCCTGTTTTAGTCAAAAAAACAGTCAGTGGCTTGAGACACATATTTGGTCTCCCTGTGGTAAACAGAAAGCCAAAAAAATGTGGTCATGAGGTTTGAAAAGACGACGTGTTAGGGGGAGAAAAATTCTTCCTTCTGTTTGCAACTAAAATATACAGAAATCTAGCTGTCTGGGCTGAAGCCCTCAAAGTGCTGTGGGAATTTGTAAACAAACCAGGGCAACTAATTGACAAATAGTTTTATTCAATCCCAAAAAACTAGGCAATGATGAAAACAGATAAGTACTTTGAAAGTTGCTGTTGAAAAACTTACTGCTTGAACCTATGCATGTTTACTGAGAAGTAAATCTCATTGTGTTTGGTGTAATTTACTCTCAGGTAAGTATGCAGAAGGTTGCAGCTTCTTATGTTTTTAAACGGGATGTGAAACAGAAAATCACCCAAGGCATAACTATGGACTTTAATAAAACAGTACCTCTGCTGCAGTCAGCTGCAGTTCTCTGGATTTATAGCAACATAACTGGGAGCAGAATTTGATTTCATTTGTTTATTCATAAGGTGCAGAACTGAACAGATGAAGAGAAATGGTCAGTGAATTTCCACAAAGTCTTTTTATATTTTACATGCTAATGGAATATGTTTCCACAAAGGACCTTACATATATATCCGCGTTTACCTTGAAGGAAAAACAAACATTAGAGGCTAACGTTAGATGCACCTTGTCTTCATTCTGCTGTGCACATTTCATTCCTTCCTGTCAAAGTTGGATTCTAGGCTGCATGACCAGTCAATGTACAGATATTTAGCACTGTTGATTCACCAAGATATATTAATGCATCATAGTGGAAGTCAATCCTTTGTGAGATCTAAATTCATGGTTTCCCTCCCTGTTTTCCGAGGGATGAATGCACAGATATTCTCTGTTTCACTACATTTGATTGGAAGCTCTTTAGGTCCAGAATTTTTTTTCTGGCCTGTCTGTTTCAACATGGATTATAGAATCTCAGTGGTATGTTCTGAATTAATATTTATACCAATTGAGATATAGATCATCCTGTATTTATAACTGATCTAGAGCTTCTTCTCTGAGGAAAGAGGTTCAAACACTGCAGACAGTAACTTTCTTCAGGCCATGATTTAGTGCCAAAGCAGACACCCAGAGCAGGAATGGAAGAAAAGAAATGCAGAGATGTGTGAAGTAATTGTTGGAATAATCTCTTCTTTTGCCTCTCCTACATATGCTGACTGCCTTAATGTGCAATCCCACGCATATAGACTCAAAAATATGTCGTACTGAATTTAGTGGGGCTTGCAGCTTGGTAAGGGTGAGTGTGGCCAGTGAGCACTTGAACTGAGGAGACCCAAGTTCAAATCCCCATGGTGCCCTGAAGTTTACCATTGGGCCATGGGCCAGTTGTTATCATCACCTCTCTACTATAATCAGACACTTTTGGTCCCATGCGGGGGGGGGGGGAGTGAGGAATAAAATGAAAAATAAATGATCTTCATATGATTATGGTGAGAGTGCAGTAGGTACCTTCATGAAAAGGTGGGTCATAGGGCTCAAATGTGTTGCTTTCACCATGTAGAGGAGGGGGTTATGACTCTGTTCATACAGGTTGGCATTGTTTTTGGTCAATTGCACATCATGACTAAGAGAGGAATCACTTGTGCAGGGAATTATGGATGGTTTTGCTTAGGGGAAAAAGTCCTTGGATGTGAGTGCTGGTGGCATAAATTGATTTCTTTCCCCACCAATGGAAGGTGCTGGCTTCCATGTCAGTGGTGGTGACATATTCACTCTGGCCTTAAGTCTGAATTTTAAAGAGCTCTCCAAGATACTGAATCTTATCTTCAAAACTGGTTCAGCACTTTAGATAGGTTTGTTAAGGTTTGAACTAAAACCCAGAACAGATTAATCACACACACACACCGCAACTGCCAAAGTGGTTCTTGTTGCATCTGACTTCTGCTCCAGCTGGGAGGGCTAGTAGTTAAAAAATAGGCGTATTTGATCATTGGTCCTCAGCTGAGATACTGAGAGTGACAAGGCAATCTAAAATGATAGAGCCAACCAAAATTCTCTTCTGTTGTTCCATATTTTTTTTATTGGGAGAAAGATGATAAACAAAACTGGGGTAAGTTTGATCTATGTTCCCCAGAATGGGAGTCATGCCTCCCTCCAGATGTTGGACTACAACTTCCAGCATTCATCACCACTGATTATGGTGGCTAGGACTGATGGGACTTGTAGACCAACTACTTCTAAAGGACCACATGATTGCACTCCTGATCTACTCTTATGTTGTCTATTCTGAGTTTAACTTAACAATGGCTTTTGGGGTTCTTTCAGGTCTTTCCCATCACTTACTACCTGTGCCTTTCAACAGGAGGTGCCAAGTTTAACCCCTCGAGCCTTCTGTAAATAGAATATGTGGTTAAAGGTCTTTTCCCTAGGGAGGGGCTAGAAGATGGGCATTTAAAAAAAAAACCTGGTCCAAAGTAATCTGCGATCAAAGGTGGCGCGTCAGATGGGGAAAGTTTGAAAACTGTCAAATTGTTGGTGTTGAAGGCAAGGAAGAAACAAAATTCAGAGCAATTAACAGCGTTTCTGGACATGCATCATTGTCTAGTCAGATCTACAAAGTCATTACAAGATAGAAATTAGCTCCCGTGATGGTCACTAAGATGCTGTCAATGTTGCGCAGTTTAATTTTAAAATCTAAAATGGCTTTTCCTGCTTGTCTCCTTGGCTATTAACTTCACTGTCATCACAACAAAGCCATCAGTCTCAATATGTCCCAATTCATCTCTTCTAAAGAACCAGGCTTTAGCATTTAGTGCATCTAGACTTGGAAATTACTTGCTTTTTGGACTAAATAATGGTAAGGTGCCAGACTCAGCAGACAGTAATTTTTACAAGCATCTGTATTGCCTTTCATACAATGGACTTTTTCTGCTTTTCATTTTATATCTCACAAACCTACGTATTCTTAGCCTAACAATGTTCTCAACACATTCTAATGATAAGAAGCAAACACAGCCTTGGGCCTCTAAAAGCTTTTTCATTTTTCAGAAATATAGTAATAAAATACAATAGCTCAGTGCTTGGAATCTTACTTTTAGAAAGTAATTAGTAACCATTGTAGTTCCAGGTTCTATGGAAGTAGTTACTTGCTATTATGGTTGCAGAGATTTCTGAAAATAACTTGTTACACTCAAAAGTAATTAAAATTAACTATTTTTTTTCTTAAAAATTCTGCATGTGATAAGCTTCTGGTCTGTTCTACAAGACATAATCACTTCCATCCATTTGTTGTCTTCTCAACACCCACAAAGGAGTACAAGGTAGCAGCACAAGACACAAAATATACCATCTCTTGAATAATATGGTATTCTCCAACATTTGGTGACGCCACACTCTATAACTATGAAACTGGGCAAAAATTTGTTACATCATAAAAGGAGTGAAGTCATACCTCACTGAGTAACATCTCATAATGTAATGTAGTTATACCTTTGTTATTCGGAAAAGGAATTAACGAGAAATAACTACATATTTGTAACTAATTATTTCCAAGTTCTGAAAACACAAGAAAGAGAATGTGCCACTGGAAAGAATACAGTATTTTAAACCACCACAAGAGAATTGACCGTTGGGTAAGAATAATTTCTCACTTTCAAAGCTGAGGCTGAAAGACTCCAGTCTTTCACACTGTCCAGCTGCTTGACAGATCTGTTATCATTTCACGTAGCTCTGGAGTTTTATCATCAGTGTCATAGTTTGCATCTTCCTGTATCTCATCACGGGCTGAGCCCACTGCCACAACTGTTCATAAACACCTGTAGCTTAATGCTATACTCCATCTGAGGAACTAGTTCAAATCCATAAAAGCCTGTTTACAATCAAAGCATCCCAAAAACACATTTGGTAAAGTTACTGTTCCACTGTACATTTGTGAGCACAATGACTGTTGAACTGATCGGTTTTAAGTCCCAGAGTATTGACCAGAGGAAGCTTTCAATTAATTCTAGGCAGAAGCCAGCATAGTGTAGTGGTCTGAGCATATAACACTGGAGGCCAGGGTCCAAATCCTCAGGCAGCCAGGAAAATCCACTGGGGGACATTGGGTAAGTCGCACTGTCTCAACTTCAGAGGAAAGCAAAAGCAAACCCCTTCTGAATATATCTTGCCAAGAAAACCCTGTGATAGGTTTGGCTTCCCCATAAGGCACACAACAACAACAAGGCAAACTGAGACTTCCTATCAAGGAAGACAAAGAATTTCAGATTATTTGAGGATTGTGGGGGATGTGTGTCAAAGGGATGTCTTTGTGTGAGCCATAAGAACAAAAATATTTGGATATTCTTTTATTGTGCTGTCAACATTTGGGAAAGTGGCAGAAGGGAAGAGACAAGTTAGAATCCTGTCATAGTACCCCAGCCCCAGAAATCATTTCAAATGACAGCCCCATGAGTGTAAGATAGGGAAGTAGATGGAGTGAGATGTAGAAACAGAGAGCAAAAGGAATTGGCAAAACCCTTGTGTTTGTCTAATTCTAATTTGGATTTCAAGCTGCATGAATTAAATGAAACTCATTTGAGGCCTTTAGGCTTGGTGGCATTTCCCCCTTCCAAAAAACAGGCAACTAGTAGTTCTGAAAAATTGGAAGTTGTCAAGGATATTCTGTTCTGAAGACACCCAAGATATGGTCTTTGTTAAGTCAGAGTTGACTGGAAGGCACATAACACAAAAACAAATTGTCTGTATTTGTTCTTTTGTTGTTGTTTTTTAAATGGGCATGCTTTTAATTGCTTTTAATTCTATCAATAGTTTATGATGTGTACTTTTTATGACGTGTACTCTGAGTTGTATTGGTTTCAATGTTGGTAAGCTGCCTAGAGTCCCAGGAATGGGGGAATAGTGAGACACAAAGAGAAATAGGCTAAAATAAAATAAAATATGCCCGCAGTTCAGCTCAATTCCATGTCAGGTTATATGTAGAAAGGTACCTGCCTTTCTCAAAACTGAAGGCTGGCTACAATGCAGCGATCAGTCTCTTTTTTTGGCAAAACTACAGGCTTATATTCTATTGGTTAGTTCCAAATAGGGCAGACCTGTTGAATCAATGGGATTCAACATCACTCAACAATTGCTTCAGTGTGTTTGCTCTGTTTGGGACTAACTAATAAGATTCAGCCTCCAGGTTCCTGAGGTGGGACAGAGCAGAAGTACAGAGAAACAACGCCTGCATTTTATTGGGACGCTTGGGACACTGGAAACCAGGAACGTATGCAGTAAATTTAGCCAAGAGCAATAAATCTTCTGTTCAGGATTGTACAGGCACCCAAATTCTTCTCCTGCATAACAGGGAGCAAAAGCGAACAGAAACATGAACTTAACCAGCAGGAGCTCAACCGTGCTCCTCTCAGTGGGGATGTTTCTCTCTGCAAGCTTTCACGAGCCATGCTACGGTGAGATATTACAAGCATACATTTCACAAAACCTTGAATGTTATGCTGGAATAGGTGCTGGCTGGTCCAATGCCTGCATCCTGTGTATGCCAGATGAAGGGAGCAAGGTAGCAGAAAAGAAAGCACCCCAGTTCACTAAGAAACCAAATAAGGTCTTTGACCTTCAGAAATATCGGCCAAGCGAACAAAACACCTTTTGTGTTGAGAGGTGCTGGAGCAAGGCCAGCTATATTCTCTATCAAACCGCAAGCAGGTGCTTCATTTTGTGAGGTCCTAGCTGAGGTGTATTAGTCTATGAGTACATCCCCAAGGACTGTGAAGACCTGAAATGCCTCCTTCCAATACTTGCCAAAAAAAGAAAAAAAATCTACATTTCTGACTGTTAATTAAGGCACTGGGGCCAGAAGTAAAGGGGCTGATGTCAGCTATGAACCACCAGAGCTTTTGGTCCTAAAACTTAATTCTAATAATGCCTTTCAGTATTCCTGCACTAGAAAATTTGAGCACCTCTGCATCAGCAAAGACTCTTTCTTCAATGTGTATGGCTCTAAATCAGAGGAGGCAATTGTGTGCAGCCCTTCAGTTGCTTTTTGACTGCAACTTCCAGCATTCCATTGGCTACATCAGCTAAGGATGCTGGGAGCTGTAGCCCAACAACATCCTGGAGGGTCACACAGGTTCTCTCCCCTTGCTCTCAAATGTTACCTCTTTCAGATTCTCACATGCATAGAGAGCCAGTTGATGACTTCCATGTAAGTGGAACAGTGAATACACCTCTGGCCTTAGTCTAAACTTTAAAGGAGCTGTTCATACTAAAATCCTTGCTGTTCCACTGACTTGGAAGTCAACAGCTGCCACTGCAAGCTGAAGAGACAAGTCATATTGCAAATTTAAAATAGTAAGCTGGGGGACATCATGCCAAACATCCTCACTCAGATTACATAATGTGATTACTCTCACATAATCACATGTCTGGATTAGGCCTAAATAGTATTTGATCTCTGAATTGTTGTAGCTGGGACCAAATATTGTACAATTTTCTGTAAACATTTCCTCATAAAACCCCTTCTATATTTCCTAGGCAATTTCTCTCAGAATTAACTTCTAGAGTGCATCCCAGAAGTTATCTTTCTTGTTCAAGGGCATGGATGAACTTTGTACCAAAAGGGTTTGATGGATCATGATGGCTGAGATGATAGAAGTTTTCATCCACCAGGTCTAGAAGGTACCATCCTGGGGGGAAGTATGGTATATGTTTACTTCTTTTGTCCTATCATGATCCTGATTCGGTTTTCTAAGATTCCAAGCCAGTTTCAGAACATTGCGAGGAAATAAGTTCTGGGAGCTTTCATCTGTAAAATAACTTTCCCAGACTCTGTTCTAAACCCCGTTCAGTGCCATGTCACAGTATCCCAGCCTGGATGGCATAGTCAACTAAACCAAGACCAGGCTTCTCCAGATAAGGCCACAACTCTTCTACCAGTGTAAGCTCTTAAAAAGAGCTCCTAACGTCTTCCACCACCTGAATTTTCCCCAATTTGGGTGTTTCTGCATTGCATAATTACAGCGCTTTGTGATACCTCTTTAACTGCTATGGCTTTATCTTACGGAATCTTGGATGTGTAGTTCTGTGAGGTATTAAGAACCTTCTGCCAAACAGCACTGGTGCTTCTCCCAACAACAAATGTCAGGATTCCATAGGATGCAGCCATGCCAATTAAAGTTGTATCCAAATTCTCTAATTATGTATTCTAGATACACCCTTAGCATCCAGTCCTCAGGTTCTCCTGAACTGTGCAATTCATCCACCAGAGGACTCTAAACCTCCCTAAGACCAGCTAGAAACATCCATCCAGACTCATCTACCTTCCCAGTCACACCAGCAAAAGAAAAAAGTATTTGTTATTCATTTCCCATCCAAGAATATAGTTCTCCAACATTTGAGAAACCTCCTTGGAAAGAAGAGTTGCAGCAGCACGATTTCTGAGCCATTTGCTCTGAGTATTCACACATCCCACAGTATTTCAGGAACAAAAAGGCACAAGTTTTTCTGCATGAAGTCCTCTCTTTTTCTGCAAGAAAAAACATATTTTCTGTGCAGGAAATAGCATGTTTTCCATACACAAAACAAAACACTTTACAGCATAAGAACATAGTTTTTACCCTCAAAATAGGCAGTTGGTACTTTAAAAAAAAAGTCCATTTATGTGCAGAATAGTTTCCTAGAACAATTAGCAACAGACAATTATAGAAAGAATACAGTGTTTTCTTCCACAGCAAGTAAAAAAAAAAGTATGGAAATTACTCCTCTTACATGTGAAGATAAATCAGAGTTTGACATCCTTGACTCTCAGACCCTGTGTTTTCTCTGGGTACTCACAACTTGTCTGCACTCACTTCACTGAGATCCAGAAGATGAAATCACAAGTGCCTCCAGAGCTTTCTGAAAAAATTGTATCTAAGGTGTCTGTCCCAATGCAATTCCTTTCTCAAATGACCTTCAGCTCTGAGGAAAGAAAGTCACCTATTTCCAACTTTAGTTAATAATTTAATTGTTTCATATAAATTAAATTAACTGACTGATTGACATCTGGCAATTTGATTCTAAACTGCCAGACTAAACACAGATGTTTCTACACAGATGCACCTAGATTTAGCAACACTGGGAATGTTGTCAACGCAATCTATGGCTTCATAAACTGTGTGCAGATGTAGGACAGTGCCTTCTTCGCAGTGGCACCCAACTAGTAGAATGCCCTCCCCTTAGAGACATGGTGGGTGCCAATATTATCTTCATTTGATACGTCTGTTTGTGAAAATCTTTGAAGCCTAACTGATTAGCTCCAAAATGTTTATGCAAGGGATTGTAAACTGTTTTAACCCTTTATATCTATTTTACCTTGTTAGTTTTTTAAAATATGCTTTTAGTTTGCTTAGGTAGTTTTATATTGCTTTAATCTGCTCAGGACAATTTTACTTGTATGACACCCTGAGATCTCGTGAAACAGCGTGAGACGTAAATGCAGTCAGCTCTCCACATTTGTGGATTTGACTTTCATGGATTTGATTATTGGCAAGTTTCTCTAATCTCTGCCCTCCCACCTCAAGTGCTTCTTTACTGGGAGAACTTTCTCTCTTGGTGGCTCCAGCCAGGTTGTGCAGCCCTTTCAAAAGCTGCCTTTGATCTTCCTCCTACACCAGCCGCTGCCTGGCCAGCTAGAATAGATCATAACCCAATTTCTCAGCACCACAAACGCTCTCCTGATGCCCCCCCACACACACACTCAAGGAAAGATGGGCAAGAGAAAGGAAATATAGGGCCACCATAGTGACCCACCCCTTTTTGCTCACCTGGTTTGGACCCTGGGTGCCCATTCTCCCCACTATGCCTTGATCCCCTTCCCACAGACACACACATTTTGATATTTGCAGTTTTCCACTTTTGGGACTGTCCTTTTCTCCTAATGCTAGCAAATGTGGAGGATCAACTGTACTTTAACACAAGAGATAAAATATGTGTTGGGATGATGACACACCCCAGAATTCTTGCCTGATGCATAGGAAACAAAAGAAGCTAAATATCCACATCGATACCTATAAATATCTCATTAGCAGAAAACCTCCTGGTACAGGTTGTTTTGACTGGGCAGAAATTGCAGATATGTTGGGATTATTCATGTTCAGCACCCACACCCTTTGTCTTGCTCCATGATTGTCCTTTATAAATTCTATTAAAGAAATTAGTTTTTCTCCCCTCCTCTTCTCACCCCTCTCCCTTCCCCCCTTCTCCAGCTGTCATTGCAACGTGGGTTTGTCAATGCTTTCAGTCACAGGCGAAGATCATTTGGCTTTCTGCTTTGTGCTATTTGCATAAAATCAAAAAATAGCAGGAACAAACCTGCCTACCACAGCCTTCCCATTTGTGTCAGTCTGCCAAACCCTTCCGACAGAAGAAAAGCAGAGCCTTAGTCACTTCTCCTCATTGAACACATTGTGGGTGTAATGTTTGGCAGCCTGATGGCATGGTAGGTGCAGCACTGGGAGTTCCGTTTCAGGCTATCATGCTTCTTTCATGTCCACAATGACACAAGGTTGTATACACACTTGTATGGAAGCCATAATATCCAGGAGGAGTTGACATTGTTGGTATTTAATCTCCAACAAACCTCCTAATTTCATGGGAATTAAAAATCTATCAAAAGCTTCATTTCATTTCATATTTTTTTAAAGGTTGCTTTTAACTCTCTCGACTGGCTTCCAGACTGACATGATAATAAATATCAAATATCAAGACAAGCCAGGGATGACGGTAAAATAAAAATCTGCATGTCCCCTCCTGAAATACAGGAAGCCCCCACCTTTTCATGCCCCATTATCTGATGACTCACTCTTTCGACACTTCCAAAGTAAGGAAAAGTTCCATTAATTCCATGGGGGTTCTGCTCTTTCATCAGTTTTTCTTGCCTGTGGAAGCTCGCTTGGGACCATTCACACACACTCACACTCCTTGCAAAGCGTGCTAAGAGAGAGAAAAAGGAGCCAAGCTGGCCGAGAGATTTTCCAAACAGCACACAGGACTGGTCTCAAGTGAGCCTTTGTAAATCCTTCATGCTCCCTACAGTACAGTACATGGGTTCCACTTCTCCACCAATTCCATTTTCTGACAGTGCTCTGGTCCCTAACCTGTAAGATAAGTGGGAGAAGCCTGTACTTGAATCCAATAAATAATTGCATGTAAAAGCTTTCAGCAGTCCAATAGCTCAAGAAGAGCCAAAGAAAAAGTATAGGTCTTTACAGCTTTCCTAACAGCTGGTAAAGCAGGGCCTAACTAACTACTATATTATTATTATTTTATATCATCATCATCATTGTCGTCATCTTTATTCATACCCCACGTTTGTCCCAGGTTGGAACTCAAAATAGCATACAACAATTAAAAAGACATAGTTAAAACTGATAGAATGCAAAAGTTACAATACAATTAAACAATTGAAAAGAATTAAAGCAATATTAAAATACATAATTGAAAAGTCAAACATTCATTAGCAACACAATATTCAGCACATTCTATTAGACAGGCCACATGTACTCACACATCAAATGTGTGTCTGAATAAAAATGTCTTTACCTGGTTGGAGAAAGATAGCAGGGAGGCCGCCAGTCTGATTTCTCTGGGAAGGGAGTTCCAGAGTCTGGGGGCAGCCACTGAGAAGGCCCTCTCCTGTGTTCCCACCAAGTGCACCTGTACACTCTAGGTGGTAATGGGATCTCCACCCAAAAGGCCTTGTCCCTTATGCCTCTAGTAATATCCTAAGAGTTAGACAAACAAGAAAGGCATTATTAGCTGGTTTTAAAGTGTGGGTTGAGGGATAAAGGTGATGGTGGAACCTGAAATGGTCCAAACCATTTAAGGCTTTCAAGATTTAAACCAGCATGTCAAACTGGGCTCAAGAATACAACTTGATCAATATAAATGTCACAAGCATAGGTTGACCAGTCCTCAGCCATACTTGGACAGCTTCCTTATGTATGAGTGGTCATTTCCAAACCATCTCTAAAACTGAGCTTGGTAAAGTTAATTTTTGGATGACAATTCTCAGAATCCAAAAATGCCAGTGTGTTTCATCTTAAAGCACTTTCTGCCAATAATTAAATTTCAGGAGAGGTATTTCAATCTTCCAGAAGAGCTAGTACAATAGTTTGGAAACCACCCCAGAATGGTGGTGGTCAAGTTGATATTTCAGGAATGAACCAGATTCAACCCCAGGGCCTGAAGTTCCCAAAAACGGATGTGGATGTGAACAAGCATGGAAAACAAGATGGAGCCTTAGCAGCCCACTGGTCAATGGTTGCAGAGTTGAAAAGACACCTTCCATCACTGTCTTCTGCGACAGTTTCTCAGGAAGTACTGGGTTCAACTAAAGTTGAACTCTCTAGCACAATACTATGGCCACTGAGAGGTTCAGGAACTCTGTGGGGGTGGGGAGATTGTACTGAAACCCATCCAATTCCCAGCAAATCATCAACTCCAGTGGTTCTCAACCTGTGGGTCCCCAGATGTTCGTGGACTTCAGCTCCCAGAAGCCCTGAGCATTGACCATAGTGGCTGGGGCTTCTGGGAGCTGAAGTCCACGAATATCTGGGGACCCACAGGTTGAGAACCACTAATCTACTCCATATCTTCAGTATTTCAAAGCTGAAATTGGGCCATGTGGGGCCAAGCAACATTAGAGTGTGGTGCAGATGGCAATGACGAAGAACACACAAGTAAGATAGGCCACAGCAGTTTGCTTTTGCCTGAGCCTACTGGGAAGGGCAAGATTCTGCCCCATCCTCTCCATTCTGCTGAATTAATTGAGTGAAAATGACTTTTGCTCTTTGAATTGAGCAACTGAATTGAGCAACTGAATTGTAGCAACTGAAGTAAACTGAGAACAGAAGGGGAAGGTGGGAGGAAGAGAGAGAAACTGGGGCATTTTGAAAGCAGCTGAAAAAGTGGGGCAAAAAAGGAATAATCTGGACTGCCCTTGCCAAATCAGGACAGTTGAAGGATATGCTACTGGAATGACCAAGATTGTTTCAGCCAGCTTTCTCTAGTAACTTCTCTGGGAGGGCAAGTGTTATCTTAATTGTCAGAAATCATTCGACTGGTTTCTTCAGTATCAGTCTTACTGGCTTCCTCTAAGCTAATGGAAAGCACTCCTGCCCTTTAAAAGGCATTGTAGCCCATTCTTTTCTTGCTGCAGCTCTATCAGAGGTCTCTATCACACTACACTGTTACAGCACTATTATTCCACTTTAACTGCCCTGGCTGCACCCTGTGGAATTCTGGGGTTTGTAGTTTGCTGAGGCACTGGAGCTCTCTGGGTGAGAATTCTAAATGCCTCTCCCTAAACTGCAAACCCCAGGATTCCATGTGATATTGCCATGGCAGTTAAAATGGAATAATAGTGCTGGAAAAGTGTGGTGTGATAAGGCCCTGAAGCTGCTTCTCTGATACTATTTGCCCTAAGAATTAAAAATCCCAATGGGAGTGTGCTTTACACAGAGATGGCCGAAGTATGGACCAGAGGCACCCAAGGCCATTGTTACTCCACTGGAAAAACCCTATTCCCAGAGTCTACAATTTTGATATTAAATATGATTCCATGTGCCTGAGAGCTCGTCCGGATGGGCACGTAGGCAGCAACGGTCAAACGATCGAAAACCAGGTCAGGCCAGCAAAATCCCCAGTCACATAGCCCCAGGAGACCTCAAGATGTGTAAACCCACAATAAACAAAGGGTCCTCAGCCCCTGAGAAGCCGACTTGAGGGGATTAGCATGTTTGCCCCAAGTTGAGCAAATATCCTATCAAGCGAGAACCATTTACATGAAGACACACCACAACCAAATGCAGCCGAAGATCTTGAGACTTCGGCAACATCTTGTAATCCCATCACGCAAAGGAAGTTACCATTGTGGAGCTTCGTTCTTGCTACAACACCCATTATTCTCCGCAGGAAAGAGTTAGTCCTCCAGGTACTTTTCCCCCTACAAATAGTCCCAGTTTTGAGCGGTTCTTTGGATTACTCCCGGTCACCCCAGCTGGCCATTTCTCCATCTGTTGAGTGATCCCCTCAGCCCTCCCCATGCTGAGCTCCACTTCTTCACTGTTTTTCCAGGACTGAGGACTTCAGGAAAAGGTGCAGTATTACCCCAGCTATAACCCCTTCAATATTCCCCTATCCAGTTTCCTCTCTTTTGCTTCTTCTTAATAGGTCTTGAGTGAGTGTGTGAGTGATTGTGCTGCTGCGTGAGACTTTCTTTCAATAAAATCATTTATTGGACATTCTTGTTTGGTTTTTGGCTTGGCCTGACCCCATAAAAACTGGGTAAAAAGACCTCGCTAGGTTACCCTGCCTCTCGCATTGCTGTTGCTTGTGCTCTGGCTAGTTTCCATTCCCCATCACATGGAGCACATTGAGGTGTCCCCCAAGGGACCCCAGAAATCAGGGTAACATCATTCTTTCATCCCCAAGTTTGTCCAGGCACATTCTCCTCAGGAGAAACGAACACAGAGAAAAGATTGATTGCTGATCCTGGAGTGGTACATTAGAAGAAAACATACCAAGCTCCCTTAAACAACACCAATCCCTCTTGCCAAAACCTGGAAACTGCAGTGCGAAATGACTCTTTGGGCAAAAATGGCAGGCTGTAGCCTAATGCAAGTACACAAACATACCCTCCAACATTTCACTGATGAAAATCAAAACATACATGGTCAAGCTGTCAAAAATTATTAATGAGGAAGAACACACAGAAGAATAACTTCAGGAGTCTGTGTTGGGACTGGCTACATCATTCATTGACAGCCTCAGCAGAAGCAGCCCACTTATAACCACAGACAAATAAAAAATGTACTCTTAAACCCCAGCCTATAAAGGAGTGTATCTGACAGACATATAGAAAACACAGCATACTGTTACCTGCTCATGTTTCTTTATCCACAGTTTTTCAATTTAATCCTGAGAGAAAGATAAAGCTGATTTTCTCTTTTTAAGAAAACAAAACAAAACATGATCTTCTAGATCTGTGAAAAGGAAAACTGTGATACTCCCCGTTAGTCAGTAGATGTCACATATCACCAATTTTCTGTGCCCTCTGTTGGAATGGAAAATACCCCTCAGCTAACACATTGATCCCTGAAAAATTTCCCTTTTCTTTTTTTTTAAATGGACACAGATATAGTGTTTGGTAAAAGAAGGGGATGTAAACTGCCCCTCTATCAGTGAAGGATTCAAGACTGAATTCTCCTGATTTTTTCATGAATCTACTAATAATGTTTCTGCTGTTTCCAAGCCTCTCTGAATGCCTCACTTTTGTTGCTTTGCCAGTGTGGTTGGAAAGCCAAGGAGGAAACGAAGATATTAGCCTGTGTTTGGGGAACAGCAGACTTTTTGGTGCTGAAGAGACTTCTTCAGATGCCCTGCCCTCTCTTTAGGGAATAGCAGCAGTATCATTCTAGTATCAGCCCCCTCTCTGGCCTATTTCCATGCCAAGCAAGCATTACATCTTGTTCAAAGAAAAAGAGGTATGTACATCACACACTTTCAGCCTCAAAAAACCCCGTAATAGGTTCGCCTTAGAGGAAAATGACTTAAAGGCACACAACAACGGCAACAACTATATAACTATTAAGCATACCAGACCCCTTTCCAATTTTCACTCTGCAAACATCATTGTTTGAGGAAACTGCTTCCTCTTTTAATTTTTAAGTGCAATCTTGGCAGCTTCCTGTTGTTTCCCACATTTGGCAAGCTGGCCATCTGACTCATTCCCTGTGAGCAGAATCTGGAATTTTGCACATCGTCACTCAAGCCACATTGGTTCTTGGCATGCAAAATTCCAGATGATGGTCCTCTCTAACAACACTGATGACGGGCACAGAGTTGCCGTGCATGCATGCGTACACGTTCCCACGTCCAGCCATAAGCTGGAATAAAAGCCCATAATGATTTAAGGTGTTTAAATCATCAGTCATTAGAGTGGATCACTCTAAGAATCAGATTTGGGGAGAATCTGTCATCTGGGAAGTTCGTTATAGGCTAGTCACTATCTCTTCACCTAACCTACCTCAAAGGATTGTTGGGAAGGTAAATTGAAGAAGCCAGGAGAATATATACAGTGTCTTGAGTTATCAGAGGGGAATGGATGATGATGATGGTGGTTTTAATACATTTTTATCTGTTACCAGCCTCTCCTCATGGCTTGAGGTGGGCTACATCACAAATTAAAATACAGCTAAAAACACATAAAACCATTTAAAATGTACTAATTGAAAATCCATAGTTAAAAATAGTTAAAAACTGCCAGAAGAGATAGTTCTCTAGAACTTTTTAAAATTCAGACAGCATGTTTTGCTGTCTAATCTCTTCCAGCAGGTCATTCCACAGTCTATGGGTGGCCAATGAAAATGTCCTCAGAGTGACCGTTGCCAGTTTAGTCCTGGCTGGTTTGAGTGGACTTCATCACTTCTTAGCTTTTGTGAGAGTCTGATCACATCATGCCCTCCAACGTTTCAAAGATGAAAAGAGGGAAATGTGAGGCTGAGCAACATCAGAGTGTGGCTGAGATGGGAACAATTATTAAAGAGGAAGAGCACATGCACCAGGAGATGCTGCAACCATTTGCTTTTGCCAGAGCCTACTGGGGAGTTCAAGACTCCTCTCCTCTCCCTCCATTGGCACTTCGAACTTAAGCCATTTCCACAGTACACTGTTATAATGCTATTATTCCACTTTCAACATCTTGTGGAATTCTAGGGTTTGTGGTTTTCTGAGGCCAAAGAGCTCTCTGGCTGAGAATTCTAAACACCCCTCCCTAAACTGCAAATCCCAGGATTCCATAGGTTGTTGAAAGTGGGATAATAGCACTATAACAGTGTAGTGTGGAAAGGGCCTTAGTTAGCTGCAACTGAAGGAAGCTGAGGACAAAGGAGAGAAGTAGGAGGAGGAGAGAGAAACTGGGAGATTTTAAAAGTAACTGAATATGTTGAACCATAGAGGATTAATCAGGACCAATCCTGTCAAATTGGAACAGTAGGAGGGAAGGTTATGTCCAAGGAAGTACTGACTCTGTCATAACCCCTACTTATACAGGAATTAAGTCACCAAGAAGACTCCAGTCTTTGACTCCTGCAAAAGCTGCAAACATTACTTAGAAATGCCATTTCACAAATCAAGACATTTTTTCCCTCCTCACGCCAATCCAATCAATAAAACTGCCATGCTGATGCCAATTTCAAAAACAGACAGGAGCCTACAAGAAGTAAATCTGCTACTATCATACCTTGTGGGGTTCATATTCATTTAACTTCTGGGGTTTTTTTTTCACTCCCAGCCAGTTTGTATACGCACCAAGTCAACAGATATTCAAGTGTTCTTTGGGAACTGAAGAAGAGAGGGAAAGTACTCTGTGTTCTTGCATGCATTTCTTTCTTCTTCTTCTTTTTTTCTGAAAAAAAATGCTGGTCATGAACTGCACTAAACCCACTGATTTTGATGAAGGTATTATTTATAACATCAAACTGAGCAGTGGGATTTCTCAAACATTATGGGATTGGCTTGAATTTCAAACATTATATAGATAATGGATTATAAACATAATGGATGGTCTTTCCTCCAGACATCACAGCTTTGGCGTTTCTATGAGTGGGGTTCCTCCCAACACACACACACACACATTTTCTTTTAATCTGAAGATAGCAGTCTACAAAAGTAAGGGCTTTCTTGCAGAAAATCCATTCCCTTTACTCTATATGTCTATCAGAAAATTAAAGATGAGCCATGTTTCAGTTGTAACTTGCTGGTGAGTTATATATAGCTAGGTCCACATGCAGTTTACAAAAATAATAATTGATACTACATACTGTGAGAAGCTGAATTCTGTGAACAGTATGAATTCTGAAAATTAAATTAGTTTGCATGCTTTAGTTTCTTTTTGCTTGCATTTGGAGAGGCAAGGACAGAAAACCCTCCTTTCCACTTTCACAACAACTGAAAATTTTATTTGGCTACCTCTCTGACTTCTAGAATGATGAGGGCTAGAAACTTACATTTTAAAAATGAAGGCTGAAATTCTCAGGAACTGGCAATCACACTTCAGCTTTCTGAACCTTTCCTGAATGCCCATGGAACTGTGACATGTCCTATCACCATCTTGGGTGTGGCAGTGGTTATAAACCTTAATTAAAGGCTGCTTTTGGGAAGGGGGTTGGTGATATCATTAAGTATGGTACATTAACCAGCAAGCAAAACTGCGTAGGGTATGCCATTCAAACAGAAGCTGCCAAGTCTAACAATACATAAATAAATGTATTTTTAAGGCAATGCTCTTACCCTGAGATTCCGTCCCTTTGCCCTGAGAATTAAGAGAAAAGAGGACCCTTATTTAAACCCTGCTTTCCTTTACCTCCCTGCGTAGTTGCTTAACAGCTTTTCCAACCAAGGAACAAGAATTTGTATAAACATTCAATCTATTTTTCCCCTTAATATTTCTCCTCTGTAAGCCTGGGGGTAGGAGTGGGAGAGGAAAATAAATTTGGCACAGATAGAGCGGAAGGGAAAAGAGAGAAGTGTGCTGGAGTGTTCTGATTAAAACTGGTTTTTATTTTCTGGGATTAAGAGTTGTTGAGAACTGTGCATTCAGGAAAATTTTTAACATTGATAGCACTCTGCTGTGAACGTTACACACTGGTAAGGAGGTCAGCGCTGCTGACATGTTCATTTCTGTCTTAGCTGTGTTCTGGAAAGAACCATCAATCAATGGTTCTGTTTAAAATCATGTGGCTGGAAGGGGCCTCAAGGGTCATTACGACTACTCTGTAATTTCCAGGGCTTCATATTATGCTTTAGGAGACACACACACAGATGCACACACACAGAGACACACTTTGGAGAAAACTGAAATGATGCACCACAAATGCTCCTCTTATTTTTGCAGAAACTTCATTTCCATGCTTAGACAAAGGAGTTACTTTAAACTGAACCTGGCTGATGACTCAGAATGCCAGTGTGGCATAGTGCATAAAATGCTGGACTGAAAATGAGGGGCAATGGCTCAGAGGCAGAGCACCTGTTCTTCATGCAACAGGTGACTGGTTCAACTCCCAAGTGCAACAGGGTAAGAGATGGAGGAAAGTCTACTATCTGAACCTATGGAGCACCAGTCAGTGTTGGAAATATTAAGCTAGGTGGACCAGTGGGCTGACTGATAGAAGGTACTGATAATACCAAAGTGATGTAGAAATAAACCACAGGCCTGCCATGGAGCTTCCTTGGTGACCTTAGGCCAGTTTCTCCTCGTCCACTCTCTTCAGCCATGCCTTATTATGAATATGAAAATGACCTCTTGGGTAGAAAGAACTCATTCATACTAAAATGTACACAGAAAGTGCCTGGTCCAATATTTGGCATCCCTGGCTAAAAGGACCATGTAGTCACTAACTGGAAATGTACACACACGTACACAGAGGAGACAGGTCTCAAAATGTTCAGTGGATGGCTGCCTTAGAGAAAGTCCCGAAGAAAGCAGCCTTCCACTGAGCACTTTGAGTAACATGTTATCTGTTTTTTTTCCTGTGGATTTTATTAGCTTGAAACAGGTATGATTGCCCATCCCTATCTTTTAGATTGAAGGGTTGAGAGTCCTTGCCACTTGTCAGCTAATTCTGGATTCTGTCTGGGATCCCATTATCAACCTCTAGTCATTGAAGTTCCCAGTATATGGTGGTGATTACACCAGACAAGCCAAGTTAACATCAACATTCCACTTAAGCATTTTTAAGTCTTAGAATTTCAGGATATTTACATGGGAAATGAGTAGCCTCTTTTGGTATATTGTTTAGGCTATTTATTGTAAGTATTCATAGACACATAAACATATACATTCCACTTCGGTAGAAACACATACATCCAATGTCTGGGCACTTAGCTTCATTATATAATATTACATTGTATGTAAGGCATCCTTCATGTCATTACATTACAGAATATGAATATTAGAATGTTACAGTTTCATAGGAACGTTCTTAAGGATTGAACTTTTACCTCTCCGCATCTCTTTTATTGGCTTGGTAATAATTAATAATCATCCTTCTAATCTATTTAACATAGCATTTTACCCATCACAATCATCATACTCATGCCCAGGTTCTTCCATGATTTCATAGTGTCTGCTAGGGCATTATACAAACATTGCATCAATGGTTTCACTTAAACAGAATTCTGTCCTTTCTACTTAATTCATAATAACCTTAGACAGACAACCTAACCTACAGTCTATAACCCTTTCAGGTACACCTTCTCATCTGTCTGCGGAGTTACACAGTTCAAACAGGCTTCTGTGAAAACACAGGTATTCTGGAGTTAATCTCCTTGTTAAATCTTAATGGCATTCCTTATCATTCATTATCATAAGTCAATCTATTCTTAGTATATCCCAGATGTCTACCTTTTCAGTACCAACATAAATCAGCATTTCAGGGAAGCATTTTTAGGAATAATTAGATAAATTAATTAACTAAATTAAATTTTAACTAAAACAGTGTCTTCTGGCCCTCTGCACTGCAGACCACTGTAAGGCAGCCTGATAAAATTGGTTTCTTGTCTTCTTTTTATTCTCTCCCTATGCCCACTCAGCTCGTCAGCCTCCACATTCTGGATAGGGCCACTGACCCACAGGTTCTCTCGCCCTAATCTAGAACAGCTCTCCCCTGCTCCAGAACATCTTCAGAACATCTTAAAGTATATTTTTTTTCTCATTGACATGAGAACAATATCCTTGTTCTTATTTTTCTAAAAAATCTAAATGGACGGAGAATCATCCAGCACAAAGGAAGAGAATGGACATTTATTTATTTCTTTGAAGTATTTTTGTGTCACCTCCCAGTGCACAAGGGCTCCCAAGGCAGTGAACAGATAAAAACAAAACAAAACCCAACAAACCAGTCATGTAGTGACAGGGGGGTGATTTGCTCTGGGTGGCAATGTTTTTGGGGTGTCCTGGCCCGTAGCCACGCCCCTGTGTGCCCTGGCCACATGCCTGCGCACTCTGGCCATGCCCCCATGCACCACGGCCATGCCCCTCACGCTATAGCCCTGTCCCCCCTCCCCACACTCCAAGCTCTGCCACTGCAACAAACACATACACATGCAGCAAAAGACAAAAACATTTTAAAACACATTAAAATACTTGTGAAAACTCCTAAAAGCAGTCTAAAAACAGTCCTAGAATGCAGCTTTGAAACAATTGAAACAATCACTGCCCCACACTTTGGTGCAGAAGATAAAACTGAGAAGAGTTGTGATTTTTTAAAAAAGCCAACATGACTCAGTAACCCTCCCTGCAATTAACATTTTACATCATGCTACGCACAGCCTGTCATTAACAAAATGTCAAATGTAGATGATTTTGTACAATAATGTGTCCTCTGCTGTGATGTAGCACTGTGATGCTTTTGTGCAAACAGGAAAAGGGTAAGGATCAGTACCCTTGCTGAAATGTGCATATCTTTGATTTATTATCCCAATTGCATTGTCTCATGTGCAGTTGACTTACAGAAACTATTTAAAAATGCTATATTTTGGAACTGTTCCTTCTTAAATCCCAGATGCTACATTTGAATTGCACTACAGGGAATGGGTATGTTCACATATGTTTTTTAATTAGTTGTGAGTTAGAGGTTGTTGTTGTTGTTTTTTTTTCTGATTGCAAAATTTGGGAAACTGGACTAGAAAACAAAATGGAGCCTGATAAAAGGAGTGTCAGAAATCATCATAGTGACACCAGGAAACTAATGATGGAAACTCTAGGAACTCACTTAAGTTTTAGTTTTTGACCATTTGCTGGTTTTCTGGTTTCTCATCTAAATCTTTTCTAAGTCAAACTGGACAATGTTTTTTTTTAAAAAAGAGCAATACCTTCTTCATTTAAAGCCACACATCTAGCACTAAGAATAAGAACTGTTTGGCCCTCCAGGGATGTTTTCACATGGCATAGTCATAGCATTTTGATACCACTTTAACAATCAGGGCTCCATCATACAGAAACCTGGGATTTGAAGTTTGGTGAGGCACTTAGAATTTATAGCTAGAGAACTCTAGTTTATTGTCCTGAACTGTGAGTTCTCTGATAGACCTCTATGTCCCTCCACAAATGACCCATGCCAGAACTCTGTAGGAGGAAGCCATGATAATCAGAGTGGCATCAAAGTGCTTTCACTGTGTGGTGTGGATACACCTCAGATGTTGTTAGATTACCATTCCCATCATTCCCAACCACAAGAAATGGTGCTGTTGCTGTGGTTGCTGTTCTTTTGTTTTGTTTCCTTTTGTTATTGTTGTTACTGCATTGGCTGGCGTTCTGTATTGCAGCTATGGATACATAACCTAGAGTTATAGATCTGTATTCACTTATACCGTACATTTGCAATCCTGGCACTATTGCCACAATCGTAAGTGTCCTCTGAATCCAGTTTTGAACTCTAGGGAGCCTCTCTGAGAGATGGAGATCTGTTCTGCTAACAATTGGGACATAGCACGATGATATTTCTAGGTCCCTCCCACCAGCGAGTAAGGCATCTTGCTGCATCTCAGTTGCCAGCAGAACAGACCTGTACGGCTTGGAGTGGCTGCTGGTTGTTAAAGTAGGTTTGGGGGCATTGGGCCAGGAGATGATGTTTAGTTACACTTTCGTAACCAAGACAGCAATGTAGGATCTCAGCTGTTGTTGTCATCTGATTTGTTACACAGGGTTTGGGTTGTCTACTAGTTTATTTTTAGTAACTCACTAATATTTGAAGAGTAACACAATGAGCAGTACCCCATACGCAGTGATGTATTTAAAAGTCAAGTCTCAAGTCTCTACCTTCAAGTCTAAGTTTCAAGTCCTTGAAAATATTTTCGTGTCAAGTGTCAAGTCAAGTCCCAAGTCTGGAAGCCAACTTTATACCCCAACCAAAATTTCAGAATTAATGAATAGAGTGAAATAAATTCAGTTTTAACAATTTAAGCAGAGTCAGCTCTCCACATTTGCAATTTTGCCATCTGCTGCTTTGGAAGTGGGGAACAGGATCCTATCTTACTCTCCATTAATGAAGATTCAAATGCTTTAGAAGGAAGAATCCTTCTTCCTCAAGGCCGTTGCCCAACACATTTGCTGTTCCCCTCTGAGAAATGCACCCTGCACTCTGCGGGGGGAGTCTTGTCTTTTGCTCTTAGGAAACGTTTTAAAAAGCTTCTCCAATATGCAGCAGGAACAGGCTGCCGAGCAGACCTCAAGCCCATTGCCTAACCTGTTTGCTGTTCCCCTCTGAGAAATGCATCCACACTTTGGGCTTGAGAGAGATCGTCATGTGACTAGTAGGCAAAAAGAGATGGAGGCGTTGTTCAAAGTCATAAGGTTTCTGGATGAATGTGTTATGCTAACTGAACCAAGGGTATCAAGTCAGTCATTAAAAATATACAAGTCTCGAGTCGAGGCAAGTCAGTACATCATTTATGGCTGAGTCGAGTCTGAGTCGAGTCACTGAAGTGACTTAAGTCTGACCTGAGTCTGAGTCTGTCGACTTGTGTCTATATCACTGCCCATATGTGACATATGCTGGGATAATCAGCCTATGTACTTTTAGTGGCCTCTTGGAAGAAGGTATCCAGTACCCCCAGGGGTTTCCCAATACTCCTTTTTCTCTGCATACATAAGAGCATCCAGAACACGCCCAGTCACACCAGCACAGTCTATTGATAGCTGAGGGAATGGAACTACACCTAGGAACACCCTCCGGATGTGCCATTGGACATCCAGGGAAGGAGTCAGGTAGAAGAGGCAGCATGTGGTCTGAGTAACTAGTGTTAAGTACGTCGGTATAGATTGAGTTAGATCTTGATCATCATTTGCATGTTACTTTGTGTGTACATATGTATGCCTTCAAATCACCTGTTGAATTATGGTGACCACATGAATTTATTTTATACAGGGTTAAAATAAATCAACCTGGGGAGCTGGCATAAAAAGTCTCTGATTGTACTGGGAACGAATAGAAAATATTCTGTGATAATCAAAATGCAAATGGATCTCACAAAACAAAATCTGAAAGGAAAGAAACAAAATCTGGGATTTTCTGATTTTTTTAAAAAAAAATTAAATTGAATGCATCTGTAGAAAAGTATTGGACTTCCCATTCATCTATGGATTCTGTATACGAGCCTTCCCAAGTTTTAAGAGCTTTGGAGATCTTTGTCTCAGTCCCACCACTATCACAAGTATGTTTGGTGAGGAATTGAGAAAGAGTCTTCTTGGCAGCTGCTCCAAGGCTGTGAAATTCCATCCTGTGGGAGGTTTCACTCCCTCTCTCTTTGCCCTATTTCCTCTAGCAAGCAAGGGTCTTTTTACTTGGTCAAGACTTTGGCTCCTTACTCAACTGGCAGAAGGATCTTATAATAGGGTGCATTGTACTTTTATCTTTTTTATTATGTTTTAAATATCTTTTAAACTGGTTTGCTCTGTACTTCTAATAGAATTGTTTATTTTTTTTAAAAAAATGTTCCCTAATAAGATTTTAATTGTACTTTGCTTTAATTTATTGTAAGACGCCTTGAGTCCCCTGCCAGGAAAAAGGTAAGATAGAAATTATTTTCTAATGGGGACAAGCACTTGGGTTTAGGCCACAGGGTGGTGTTTTATTTCTTTCCCCCTGTGGTCCCAGTTTTTATTGCCAAAAATCCATTTTCAATCACTTTTTGGCAATCAAGCACTCTTCCTCATTAGTAATGTTGACATCTTGTGTGTTTATGTGCCTTTAAGTTGCCCATTGTCTTGTGGTGATCCCATGACTTTCACAGAGTTTTCCTAGGCAAGGAATACTTAGAGATGGTTTTGCCATATCCTTCCTCTGAAATATAGCCTACAGACTCTAATATTTGCTAGTGATCTCCCATCCAAGTACTAACCTGGGCTGACCCTGCTTAGCTTCCAAGATCAGATGGTATGTGGTGCCTTTAGAGTATTTATGCCTTGCCATCTTGATCACAGTCTTATGTTATCCGGTCACCCAATTCATCTGTTCAATGCTGGAAAGTCTGCTACTCCCTGAATCTCACAAGCTGCATGGTCACTGGCAGATTCTTCCTAGGTGAAGCTGGAAATTTTAGTCCCTAAAAGTAATTGTTCCAAGCGCTGTCCTATTTGCAGCAGATGGTATGTGAAAGTATCCTCTTTATCCAAATATTCATTTCCAAATACTTGCTTCCTTGCCATACAAATTCCAATTGTCTTTCCTCCAGTTTTTTTTCAGTTGGCCTGTATTCTCTTTTTCCCTTGTAAATACAAGCTGAGCATATAAACATATTCTTCTAATCTTTTGCAGTTCCATGCCTGGATGCCAAAGGAGGACAGTGATGTCACTGTAACTTGATATTATCAGAGCTTGGAAATAACTCATGAGAAATAACAAGTTACTTCCAAGCAATTCCCTTTTTTTGGAACATAACATTACAGATAACATTAGGAACAACCACTAATTTTGTGGTGTGCTCTTTTAGGGACACTGGTGCCCTTTCATACTACAAAATTGTAACACAATGATTCCATTCTAACTATCCTGGCTGCATCCTATGGAATCCTGCGGTTTGTAGTTTGGTGAGGCACTCAAACTCTCTGGTAGATAATTCTCCTTAAACTGCAAATCCCAGCATTCCACAGGATGAAATCATGACAGTTAACATGGAATCATACAGATATAATTGTGTAGTGTGAAAGAACCCATAGAGTGTGAACCCATCTCACAGTAGCTTGCAGCATCTTTTAAAGCAATAATTATTTTTAAATAACTAGAAAGTAGTGAGTTACTTTTTCAAAATGTAGCTATAACTGTAGCTAACTACTTGGGGCCCTCAAACTATAACTAACCACTTTTAAAGTTAATTTTAATGTAATTAAGAAATTCCCAAAGAACAAAAGCAGCAAGAAGTTGCTAAAAGTTATTACCAGCCTTCCAGACTTTGGGATGAATTATTATAAAAGGCTCTGTTTACCCCTACAGAATAGTTCAGAATTTCTGTGGAGGTTTTGCATTCTTTTGCCTTCCCTTTTGGTGGGGTTGAGGGGTGAAGGAGATGATATCATGTCTCCTCCCCAGCAGATTGCAAATGCAGATGGAATGCAGGGCTTTCTCTGTGAGTGTCATGAATATTTGGAATGTTTATCCAGAGATGTAAGTGATGAGGAGAAGGCAGTTCCAGGACTGCCCATATATAGGCATAGATGTCTGGCACATTTCAAAGTCCACTCCCTCCCTCTCCCATGCTTTTAATCTTTAATGTCATCCACCCCTTCCCAATCCTTCCCCCCCCCGCCAAGGTGGGAAGCAGGAATGGATTGGGGTAGACTGGCAACATGGTCCAGCAGGTGTAGATGGAGAAATTTGCAGCTGGCAATTATTAGCTGGATTCACTCACTTTTCAAATCAACTCTTCTTTCTGCTTATTATGATCATAGCAAGCCAGAGCCTGTGTGGCAGGAGGTATGAATAACGATGACTGGCAGCCCATTCATTTCCTTTGGCCTGCAGCCTTGCTTTCTCCTCCACTTCTTAGGTACCAGTCAGCCTGTCTTGGCAATCAGACCCTTGGTTGTCAACAAACACATTCTTCATTCCCTAATATCCACAGCTCCCACAAGGGAGATGCAAGCTGAAGATAAAGAGGGAGACTACTTATGAGTAGAAAACCTTTCAGAGGTTTAGGAGCAGATTCTCCCATATTATCATAGCTGAGTAGTATAGAAAAGTCTTTCCAAAATATGCGCTATGAGCCTATGAGATTTGAATTGATATTTCCTTTTTATATGAAGAAAGCCCATTTATTTGCTGGCTTGTCTATGAAAATACATACAACTGCTTTGAATTGATCTGGATTCCATATCCTCCAACTATCCCAATATGGCAGAGACAGTCTTGTCGGATCCTTTGTCAATCTACTTTTTCAGCTGCTTTTAAAATATCCCTGTGATAGGAAAGATCTAGGAAGATGGGATTGAGATCATAAGAGCCATCAAGTGCAACCTCCTTCTGCCATGCAGTAATATACCATCAAAGCACTCCCAACAGATGGCCATCCAGCCTCTGTTTAAAAACCTCCAAAGTAGGAGACTCTACCACACTCTGAGGCAGTGTATTCCACTGTTGAACTCCTCTTACCATTAGGAAACCCTTCTTAATGTTTAGATCGAATCTCTTTTCCTGAAGTTTGAAGCCATTGCTCTGTGTCCTAGTCTCTGAAGCAGCAGAAAACAGGTTTGCTCCATCGTCTATATGACATCCCTTCAAATATTCAAACCCAGCTATCATGGCACCTCTTAACCTTCTCTTCTCCAGGCTAAACATCCTCAGCTTCCTAAGCCAGTCCATATGGCATGGTTTCTAGATCTTGTACCATTTCGGTCACCCTCCTCTGGACATGTTCCAGCTTGTCAATATCCTTCCTGAATGTGGTGCTCAGAATTGGACACAGTATTCCAGGTGGGGTCTAAGCAAAGCAGAACACAGTGGTACTATCACTTCCCTTGACCTAGACACTACACTCCTATTAATGCAGCCCAGAATCTCATTGGCTTTTTTAGCTGCCACATCACACTGCTGACTCATGTTCAGCTTGTGGTCTACTAAGACTTGTAGATCCTTTTCACATGTACCATAGTCAAGTTAGGTGTCACTCATCTTATATCTGTGCATTTCATTTTCTTTTTCTTCTCAAGTGTAGCACCATACACTTATCCCTGGTGAAATTCATTTTGTTAGTTTTGGCCCAGCTCTCTAAGATCATTTTGAATTCTGATCCTGTTGTCTGGGATGTTAGCTGCCCCTCCTAATTTGGTGTCTTCTAAAAATTTGATAAGAATGACCTCTATTCCATCATCCAAGTCATTGACAAAGATGTTGAATAGCACTGGGCCCAGGACAAAACCTTGTGACACTCCACTAGTCACTTCTCTCCAAGATGAAGAGGAGCCATTTGGGAGTACCCTTTGGGTTTGGTCAGTCAACCAGTTACAAATCCATCTAACAGTAGCATTGCCCAGCCCACATTTTACTAGCTTGCTTACAAGAATATTGTGGGGACCTTTGAAGTCAAGGGAGCTAGAGTCAACCAAGGGGCTTGATTGGAGACCAAGGATGATGGGAGTAAGAGTCAGCCTAGGGATCTTAGTGTCAGGCTTCTCACTCTTATTGTTTCTAGGAACTGCAGGCCTGCCTGCTTGATTAACATTTGTTTACCAAAATATATTGTATGTCCTGCTACCTAGCAGTAGAGTCATCAAGCTTAATGGCTCTGTGATTTACAACATGTTGGCCTGGCAACTGGAAGGAAAGACATCACAAAGGAGAAAGTGAAAGGGGAATGCAAGATGGTAGCAGAGAAGGGCAGATGTCAGAACTGCAAGGTGTAGGAAGGAGATAACAAAAATATCTCAAATTTTAAAGAAGGTAGCAAAGTGTGCAAATTGCCCCAACTGTTATGAGATGGTTTCCTTGTCAGTGGAGAATCAACCTGCTCCAGGTTTTAGTTCAAAGTTTACATGTCCAAACTGAACCTGTTTTGGAGAACAAGTTCACCATGGTGAATAGCTCCTTTAAAGTCTGAACTAGAATGCAGAGCTGAGAGACCCTGCCACTGCCATAGGAGTGATCAGCTGCAACCAGTACTTTCTTCAATCACATAGGCCGGTGATCCCCCTTGCCACTCTTCTTTCTCCATCCCCGTCTCTTTCCCCACAGCTCCACACCTACTCCAATAATTAATCATTAGTAGTCAAGGCTACATTGTTGTTTTGATATGGAGATTTCATCTGTTTCTTCTGTGTTATTAATAGCCTCACTCATTCTGTTTTTAACAGACTCGTTGTTGTTGTTGTTGTTGTTGTTGTACTGTGGGCTGCCTTGAGTCCCAGTGCTAGAAGAATGGGGGAAATTTTATTTATTCATATGACCACAGCTCAAAGCTAGCACCATTTCTGAGGACTCCTGAGTCCTAGCTTTGGGCGCGTACATGCGTGTGTGTGTGTGTGTGTGTGTGTGTGTGTGTGTGTGTGTAAAAGTAAGATTATCTTTGTTTCTTTCTAAGAATTATCTTCCATTTCCTAATCATCCAAAGAGTTCTCTTTGTTTAAAATGTGCACTCTACTTTGGTCATTTAAGCTGTAAAATACGATTACTAATATGCTGACAACATCTTCCATGCACTGTGTAAACTGTGCAGCTGGGGTTTATATATTTTTTGCTAATGTGACAGATTCTGTTTATTATTAATCAGTCTGCACTTGCAAGATGCTTTGGGGGTTTTTGTCCGGTCACTCAGCAGAAGCAGAAAGGAATTTAACATTATTATTGTTTATTTTCCCACCATAAAGGAGCAAAGATTTCCTCCCCCTTCTCTCTGGCCCCATGAAGACTGTCTGCCCCAGCGTCCTTGCCCTCCTCTGATCTGTCATGCAGGAAAAGCAAAATTATCTGCAAACAGATTGTCTCATTTTGAAAGCATGTTGTATATTAGCCCCTACACTTCCCAGCACCGCTACAACCAGAAAAGTGAGCCTTCAGCTTCATTGAGCTTTTCCTTTCTTTCACAAGGAACCCTTGTGCCAAAGATTGAGCCCCAAAGGAACATTAGAATGGAGAGGTAAAATGGTCAAGAACAGAAATAAGAATGAATGAGACCCCTCTGTTTAATAAGCAGGGTTCACAGATCACAGGGTCTGACCTTCTAGTCCTCAGGACCAAGGGGAAGAATCTCAGGGTGAAAGCACTGCCTTGAATGTGTTTCATGTATTACACTTAATGACATCAATGGAGAATTGTCCTTGTAACACCACCCTTGCAACATCATCAGGATCTCATGACATCACAAGACATCATCCCTAGGTCTTAAGTTTGGACCTTAAAATCCTAGGGCCTTGACCATCTTCTCCTGTCCTTTGAGGGATGGGGAAGAATTTCAAGGCGAGTCCTGTTTTGTGCAGAAAAAGCTATTTCCTGCACAGAAAATGCTATCATTAGGGACTTATTCTGCACAATGTTCACACAGGATTGATTCACACAGAAAATAGCTATTCTTCCCCACAGGAAACAACCTTTTCTGTGCAGAAAATGATATTTCTGTGTAGATGTTTTGTTTCATAACCAGAAAAGGCTGTTTTTAAGCACAAAAGAACCACATGTGAATTTTGCACAGAGTAAGTCCCAAATTGCTAATAAGTTTTCAAAACTGCATGATTTTCCATGATTTTCTTGTAATGGGGACAAAACTTCTAAAATTACTCATCACTTCCTTTGAGAACAAATTTAGTGAAGAATTACATCCCTAGCACAGGCCTTTATGGAGTCCACGCCACTTCAGCACTGCAACACTAATAAATAGGCAGAGCCTTAGGCAGCAAATTTTGGATGTCATGAAAGGGCAGTACATTGTTAGTTGTTTCCCTTGTCATTACTGTATTTATACTGCCAAGGATGAGGAAAACTGCTTGTGGGATTTTTCTTTGTAGCCTTATTTACTGAAATTACTCAGATATCTTTGAAGACTATGCTCCTTGACCTGGCTGGATGAATGAGCGTAGCATTTCTGTTCTCCTTCTGGCAGCAAAGCGTCTTGGGCCAGTCCTGTGCATGACCTCAGTGGAAAAAGATATTCTGGCAGGAACTGTAAGTATTACTTTCTTTCTCTTCTTCCTCTGCTTCAGATTAAAAATTGGGGGTCAAGGGAGGAACTTAAGCAAAACTGAGTGAGCACAGACTATCCACAGCAGGGGTTGTCCACTTCAGTTCTGCTCACAAGAATCTGACCAAGGGTGTTCACCTATATAGGTACTCTGCTTGAATTCTTGACACACTGTTATTCTCACTTTCCCTCTGAAGAACTCAGAGCTATGTACAACAACTGGATCATCCGATTTTATCTTCACAACAGCATGTGACTTACATTGAGATGAAAGGGAGGAACTAATCCAAAATCTCCTAGAAGAACATGGTTCTGAATTTCATCTACAACTCTCTGTTCAATGGTGACTAGTAAATCTGTCTTAAGATTTCAACACCGGAGACTAAATTCTAATTGTTAGTCCTGACTAGCATTAAGCCAACCAGGTATTTCACCCATTTCATGCAACAGAAAGCTGAACAGATTAAACTCAATCTAGGAAGAGAAAAGAGAATTTCACCTGAGCTCATGTCTCTCAAACCTGAGGACAAATCTCCCTAAGAATAAATGTAGGGTACCATAATGGGAAACAATCCATCTTCTGTCTTCTCCTGATTCACCTGCAATCAAGGTTGGGCCCAGCGACGCCGAGGTGGCAAATTTATGAGGGAAGAGAAAGAGGGAGAGGGAGAATACAAAAAACAAACATAGGTCTGAAAGATCTTATCTCCCTATATTTTATCTCCCTTTAAGGTCCTTAGGGAGGACTTTTTCTCACTCCCATCTCCATCATAGGCTCATCTGTTTAGAACAGAGGAGACAGGCTTCTTGATGATTTCTCCCAGGCTATGGGATGCTCTTCCATGGAATGCTTGGCTACTCCTCTCTGTTTTTCTTTTGCAGGAAAGCAAAGATCTTTTTATTCAAACAGAATTTTAATGATTAATTGGTTGTAAGGAGTTTTTTTTTTATCAAAGGGATGTGCTATATTTTTAATTTTATTGTTCCTAGATGATTTTCCTTTTTTTAAAAAAAGTTAATGGCATTTTAATATGATAACTTGTTTACTTGTCTTTTAACTTTTTTATTATCAGGTTTTTAGCTTATCTTGTTTCGGCCTTTTCATGACCTGTCGAGGTCTTTCCACACAATACTATTATAGTGCTATCATTCCACTTTCAACATCCTATGGAATTCTGGGTTTGCAGTTTAGGGAGGGGCATTTAGAATTCTCAGCCAGGGAGCTCTTTGGCCTCAATAAACTGCAAACCTCAGAATTCCACAGGATGTTGAAAGTGGAATAATAGCACTATAACAGTGTAGTGTGGAAAGGCCCCAAATTCCATGCCAGGAGAAAGGTAGTATATAAGTGACCAAGCAAGCAGGCAAACAACAAAAATGCATGAGAGACCCTCATTTTTACATCCTCATAGCTTTTATTTCCTGTACACAGGTCCTTCAAAGACATTTTGCTGCCTGAAGCAAAGGACAAGAGGGTAATTCCCTCCTTCCATGCACAGAAGCCAGCTGAACTAATAGCTGACTCTTGCTTCAAGACTGCTAACAGAACTTCACCTTCGATAACAACTTAGGGAAGTAGATTATCTTAGGGAATGCAGGGCAGCTCTGTCCTTCACTATTCCAGTACCAATCCCTTTCTACCTACATCCCAGCCCCTGCCTAGTGATAAGACTGGCCTTGCCTAAAAGCAGGCACAGGAGATTTGGGTTGGAGCCACAGCAGAGTCTGTGGGAAAATTTCCTTTTCACCTGGTACTATAACCCTGGTTCCACAGTTCCACAGCACCCATTGGTATGTACACACACATGCATTTTTAGGACAAGGGAATGGTTTAGGGAGGTCCAATTGTAAATATTTCCAATAATATCTAGTACAGGGAGAGTTCTTCATAGCACTTTGTCACAGCTTCCAACATTTCACAAAAGCAAACTGGGACATGTATGTTCAAGCAATATTCAAACATGGTCAAGATGGCAAAATTTGTTAATGAGGAAGAACACACAAGCTAAGTGAGGCTGCCACAGTTTGCGTTTCCTTGGTCTACTAGGAAAGGCAAGGTTTCACTGCTGAATTAACTTGAGAGCATACCACTTTTGAATTTTGAAGTCAGTGTGCAGCAAGCTGTGGGCAAAGGAGGAAAGTCTTGCTAGTTCCAAGGATGCTAGGCAGAGCAGAGACAAGACAGTCATCATGTACAACTCTTTAGACAGAGGACCGGAAGGCCTAGGATCTTAACAGAAAGTGCAAGGAACAGAGAGAACTGGAACATTTTAAAAGCAGCTGGAAAAGTGGTATGTTAGAGTCAGTCAGGCCAAGTCAGGACACTTGTAGTTTATGCATTCTGTGTGTGCAAGTCAATTGTCAACTCCATGAATTTCATAGGGTTTTCTTAGGCAAGGAAAACTACCTCAGTAATAGTTAGAAATCTCATATAAACCTATAGATGGAAATTCCCTTTCTCACAGATGTGTTTGTGTAGAGAGATGAGCTGGCACTGAAAAAAATATAGTTTAATTCTAATCACAGAGGAAGCTACTGTGATTCCCACTCTTCCCCCCACTGCCTGCTTTAAGAAAATATTTTAAACAGGGGATGTGGAATTCAGCAGAAAATCTTAATGTAAAATCTACAGTTGCACCAGACCTGTTCTCAACCTTTTTAACACAACTCGCAACAATGGTGCTGTTTCTGCTGTCAAGAACCTGCCTTAACAGTTTTGCCCAAGGCAATGTGAATAGTACGTGGCAGAGCGGAAAATGATACTCTGGAGACATGACCTGAAGCCAACCGGATCATGCGCTATATTTCCTTTTTCTAGGCTTTAGGAGAAAAAAAAAGAGTTGGAATACATTACTTTCCTTCCTTTCTCATTTCCATAAAATCTCTGCTGATGGAAGGGAGTGAAAATTATGAACATCTGGCTGTACACGTCGTCTGATGCTGAATGCCATTACAGTTTTGGTATGAGCTTGTGAGCAGAAAACTGCTAAATAAATCATTAAATTTAGCAGAAGGTATGTGGAGGAAGAGGGGCTGGTCACCCATAGCATTGTCTACTGAAGGACCAGATGTACAAGAGGAAGCGATTAAACAATTGGATGCCAGGGCCAGAACCTGTTTCTGCTCTAGTGACTTTAACATGTTACAACATCATTCCAGGTGGTCTACAGAAAAGTGTACATCTGGGCAAATCCATGGGAGATCCTTTGGCCCATACTTAATACCAGTCATGATCAAACACTGCAGACAGCAGGGCCTACAGACATTTGTGGTATGCAGTAAACATTAAACAATATTTTGACCTAACTGGATATGAGGGAGCCAGAGCAGTTTGAGCACTGGACTATGAGCTTGGAGAACAAGGTTCATTTCCTGCTTGGCCATTGAAACCCACTGGCTGACATTGGGCATGTCACACCCTCTCAGCCCCAGAAAGCCCCATGATAGGATCGCGTTAGGGTTGTTATAAATCTGAAACAACTTGCAAGCACACAACAACAGCAAACTGGATATGGAACTAGTTGCATGGATATACTTTACACACATCATGTCCCCCCACCCCAGTAGCAGACACATGTAGGAATGCTCAAGGATTTCATTTGTTTCCACTTCTGAGAGGAAACAAATCTGATATGTATATTCCAGAACAATGTGCTAATTGGGGTATAGACATCATCTGGATTTCACACTTCTCTTAACTTTGCAATGAAGTTCTCAGCTCCAAAAAATTATTGTTGTTGCCACGCTTGGCATTCCAGAGTTCCATTTTTTTAAACCCTCGTGGTTGGGAGTTTCTATCTCATTTGTGCAAGGAGTCTGCTCTGGGTTTTAGTGCAAACTGTAAAAGAGCTCTCCCAGTTGTTGCTCTGTAAATCAGGTTCAGAACTTTGAACAGCACCTTTAAAATTCAGATGAAAACACTATTATTGTTGTTGTTGTTGTTGTTGTTGTCATTGTCATTATTATTACTATTATTTCATCACTGTTGTTGTTGTTGTGTGCCTTCAAGTCATTTACCACCTATGGTGACACTAAGGTGAATCTATCACGTTTTTTTCTGGGGCTGAGAGTGTATCATGTGCCCGAGATCACCCAGTGGGTTTCCATGGCCAAGCAGGGAATTCAAACCCAGTCTCCAGAGTCGTAATCCAATGCTCAAACCACTAGACCATGCTGGCTCTCAACCATCACTATAAGTGCTGCTTTACAACAAAAAGAACAAGCAAAATCAGTTCCCTGCCCTCAGGCTTACAATCTAAAGACATGACATACAAGGAAAGGGGATGGCAGTTGGAGAGGAATTAAGTTTAGCAGATGCTGCCTCTTTTTCCTCCTTTTACAGCCAGGGCAGTGGCAGTTGAGAAGGAAGGCCATTCATTTGTCTCTGGGCCTAGACATTATGAAGTTTTGCCTGCCATTTCTTCTCTCTTTCCACAGCCAAGGCAGTGGCAGTTGGGATAGACTGGGAGCCTGTAGTGAGGTCATCACTCCTCTGACATGGAAATCACCATAATCATGGCACTTTTAAGGCTCACAGCCTTTACTGAACTGTGCCTTTAAAACCAATCTTTAAAAATTTTAGCACAGCTTTGTTTGTGCAGCAATTATTGTCTAGAAACTGGACAACATATGGAGAAATACATTAGATTTTCATCAGATTTTTCCCTCTGGAATTAAATGAAGATGATAACACTGATAATAAATCACATAAATTATTGGAGTTTTGGAGCACTCCAACAACCCTTTCACACTACAGATATGGCACTATGACTCCACCTTATCTGCCTTGACTCCCTACTATGAAATCCTGGAGTTTGAAGTTTATGAAGGCATGTTTAGAATTCTCAGCCAGAGAGCTCCTGTGCCTCATCAAACTACAAACCCTAGGATCCTATAGGACAGAGCTTCCAAACTGTGTGTTGTGACACTTTAGTGTGTCGCCTGTAGTGTGTAGGTGTGTCACTCGAATGTAATAGGTGGAGGGGAGGAGATGCCTCTTTTGCTGGTGCCATGGGCCAGGGCCAGGTGAAGGGGCTGCTTCTGTCACTACCGTGGCCTAAGGAAGACCCTGGGGAGGGTGGCAGCAGCAGGCAGCCAGGTTTGGGTGAAGGGGATGTCTCTCCCTCCACCACCACTGCCTGGGGCTGAAGAAGACCCTGGGAAGGGCAGTAGGCCAGGCTTGGGTGGAGAGGCTGCCTCTCCCACTGCTGCCACAGCCCTCGGCCAAGGAAGACCCCCGTGAGGGCAGAGGTAGGCCAGGCTCGAGTGGAGGGGTTGCCTCCACTTACTGAATTACTTACTGACTTACTGTGTCACAAAATGATGAATGTCTAAAAAAGTGTCTCACCAATATGAAAAGTTTGGAAAACTCTACTATAGGATATAGCCATGGATATATTTATAGGATTTGATCAGAGAAGGTTAAAAGGTGACATGATGGCCATATTTATATGGAGGGTGGAGCAAGCTTCTTTTTTGCTGCGAAAGACACTAGGACACTGAGCAATGGCATCAAACTACCGGAAAGGAGATTCCACCTAAAGATTAGGAAAAACATTCTGATAGTAAGACCAGTTTGATAGTGGAATGTGCTGCCTCAGAGTGAGGTGGAGTATCTCTTTTTTGGAGGTTTTTAAACAGAGCCTGGATGGCCATCAGTCAGGAGTACTTTGATTATGCATTCCTGCATGGCAGGGGGGTGGACTGGATAGGCCTTGTGGTCTCTTCCAATTCTGTGTTTCTATGGTAGTTAAAGTGGAATCATAGTGCTATAACTGTGTAGTATGAAAGGCCCCCAAATGTCACTGCATTTTTAATCCAACAGATACTTCATGAGCAAAAGCATTTCTGCTTCTACATTTATAGGAAATTTGAACTTTCAGTCTTCAAATTAATTCCTGGAAGGTAGTCTGAACCAAGTCAGGTTAGTCAATGAAGACCAGACCTGAACATCTCCAACATCTGGTCTTTGTAGCCAATTAATTCCCATGACGGGACTTGAATTCTAAGTTGCCGTAGTTTTAATTTCAATTAAATAATGAAAAATGACTATGACACTCTGGATGACAGCTGAGTGCAATATAATTTACAGTATCCTGTTAATATTGTTGTTTTGAAATAATTTTGCTAGCTTGGGTAATCTTCTTAGAGCCTGCTACTAAATTAAATTACTGCGTTTTACCATATATCAAATAATGGTAAATGGAATCTTGGGTGTATGGAGCAGCTTTCATTCCAAGGACTTGTGGAAGTCTCCCCCTCTCTCTCTCCCACAGATATCAGCACGTGAGAAAAAGATTAACTTTCTCAATATACTTCAGCCATGAGTTTCAGACCCGCCCAAAGACTAAATATAATTCAGGAAGATGGAAATCTCCCAAAGAGTGTAGAGCAAGAAACAGTTTGTAAAAGTGTGAGAAACAGATGTACTCAGAACTGAAAAACAGCACTGAGAAATTATCTCAAAGACATTTCTTATTGAAACAGAAATCCTCTCCAAAAGCTCCAAGAATCACAAGCCGTTGACAGGGGTTTGTCTTAAGGTGACACTGTTTTGAGATAAGCAGGAAGGCAAGCCAAAGACTATTCTATTTTACTTAGGTTAGACCTCACCTGGAATACTGTACCCAGTTCTGGGCACAATGATTCAAGGAAGATAGTGACAAGCTGGAATGTGTCCAGAGGAGCGCGACCAAAATGGTGAAGAGTCTGGAAACCATGCCATCTGGGGAGTGGTGAAAAGAAGGTTAAGTGGTGACATGGTAGCCATGTACAAATATTTGAAAGGATGTCATGTGGAAGAGGGAACATGCTTGTTTTTCCCTGTTCCAGAGACTAGGACCAGGAGCAAAGGATTCAAAATACAGGAAAACAGATTCCTTCCAAGCCTGAGGAAGACCTTTGTGATGGTCAGAGTTGTTCAGCAGTGGAATATGCTTCCTTGAAGTGTGGTGGAGTCACCTTCTTTGGAGGTTTTTAAACAGAGGCCGGATGGCCTTTTGCTGGGAGTGCTTTGCGTGTGTGTTCCTGCATGGCAGGGGGTTGGACTTGATGACTGTTGTGGTCTCTTCCAATTCTATGATTCTATCACTCACAACTCGTCATTGCACTCACACTCATTGGCAGGAGGGGGGTAGATCTTGTCGTCCTCCAGCACCCCATTCACCATTACTACAGAACTCATTCACTTGCGACAGCTGACCAACCATTAAGGTGTGTTCCAAGCATTGGATCAAGAGATGGAGTGTAGGTATGCTACCGTAGTTGTGCCTCCCATACAGGATCTCAAGCATCATAATTCAGGAACTACTCAACAATACTAGAATTAAGTTAATGCTGTAATTCTAACTTAAGTCAATCTATTAAGTTAAAAATAATTTCACTGACTCTTTTTGTTAGAAACTTTCAAATTTAATTGATAACTTAGCTGATTTTAATTAATTAATGCCTGTGACTGGCTGCTCTAAAATGGTGATGCCCTACAGCAAGTAGACAAAATTACTTCAGTGTATTTCTTTGACAAGAGAATGCAGGTCTAATCTGATTCTGTTATTACTGCAAGCATCAGGACTTTCTTCCTCGCTTCCTTCCCCTAGCAGCTGTCTCATGGACCTAATAACCTGCTGTGAAGAGTTTCCTAATCCTCAGGCTTTTAGGATGCATGGTGGTTATAGAGAGAGGAATTCTCCCCTCCCAGTGCTGATGGCAGATGCTTCTCTCCACCAGGGAAAGTAGTGTGTTGTATCCTGTCTGTGGTATCTAAGAATATTATATTATATCGTATTTCCTGCAGAGGACATTCCCTTATCAGTTACAAACAAAAGCCTAAAACTAGGATGGAAACAATATTTGAAAATAATAATAGTTTTTAAAAAATGGTCAGGAAAATGTTTCTCAGATATTGAGTAGCTCCGATAACAACAATCCTGAACTGATGAGAATCTTCTCAGTCTTTAATTTATTCCATGTAAAATTCGCACATGACTTTTTCTTCCCACAGAGAAAACATTGGCCATTTCCGCACTAGCCGCCGGCCCCTCCCGAAACTGCAAACCCCAGGATTCCAGAGGATGTTGAAAGTGGAATCATCGCGCTATAACAGGCTAGTGCAGAAATAGCCATTATTTTCAATGTAGGAAACAGGAGTTAGCCTCCAGTATTTGTAACCTTGTAAGCCAGACTTATGACATAATTCATTTTAGAATGTACCTTTATGCTCACTGCTCCATTGCAATGACTGTAAGGACCCCCCAAAAAACTTATTTAGGATAGGCAGCCCCACCAATGTAGTGATTGGTGAGATGCTGGGGGTGGAATGGTGAGTAAAGGAGCACTCAACCCTGCTATGATCTTGACCCCATGATAGCTACCTGTCACAAAACGCAAAGAAGTGCTTCTTCACTCAATGCCCCTCTTCCCAGTACCTTAGAAATCATTGTGCTTGTGGAGCTGCCTGGCTTCTAGGTAGGTTTCCATGGGTCACGTTGGGAGATATAGCAACAACAACACAGCTCTGGCATCATAGATACATTCCCTGATGCAGGGTCTCAGCCAGCATTTTCTCCACAAAAATAATATTTTCTGCGTAGAAAATACTTTTACCTCTGCCAAAAATATTTTTTGTCCATGCAAAAAATGTGTGCAGTTTGCGCAGAATGAATCCTCAACTGTAACATTCTCTGCATATGAAAGAGCATTTTCTTCATGGAAAATACTATTTTTGTACAGAAATATTATTTTCTATGCAGAAAATGCCTTTTTTGGTGCAAAAATGTCATTTGTGGATGTTGCATATAGTAAGTCCCAAACTGTGAAACTGCACAGTACAAAGAAAATTGCTAAAATTATTTGTTGTTTCCTATGAGAAGGATATATAGAATCGTATCTCTACCTAAAGCCAATTGTTAGTCCTAGCTGGAGCAGACCATTGAATCTGTTCCATGTTTTACTTATACAACTGGTGTACTTCTGCCAAAGTTACCTCAAGAAAACTTTCATCTCTTACGAGAATTGCCCAATGATTAAAAAGTCTTTAGTTGATTAATCAGATTCATTCAGTTTAGATGTGGTAAATGTACACACACATCTTTCTGAAATACGGAAGGAAGTGTGAGATAATTTACAATTTAATAAGTAGCTACAAGTTGTTGTTAGCTGGAAAGGAGTTCTTGAATATTTTATTATTCATGGCCTATTATGATAGCACTCCGGAGCTGAAAGGCCCTCACAAGTAAAGAGGCTTGCCTGTAATTGTCATTCCCATTGATTAATATTTGCCCTTACTCATTTAAGATCACCTCTACAATTAATCAGGTCACATTTTAGTGGATTAATCTACTGATCCAACCTACTAAAGTTTGAAACCCCATCAATAAAATTGTTACAGAGTTATACAAACAGGAGATCAGCTAGTAAAACTCTGCTTTCCTTGGAGATTATAGATTAAAGGTGGGAATGTGTCCCTAGTTTATCTGGGCTCGATCTGTTCCTCAACATCTGTTTCTTATAAGAAGTACTAGCTGTCTGTCTTTCTATATCAAGGATTAGCAACATCTGGATGCTAAACCCACCCCATTTCTTCCCCCATCTAAGCCCCCAATATTCATAATTTTTTCCCCCAAAATAGAAGTAACTGGCAGGTTGTTCCTGTTTTTTTTTTTTAAAAAAAAGCAATTTTTGGCTTTTAAATGGAGGTTCACAAGGTTAGGAGAATAGCATTTAAATGTAGAACTATACCTCCTGGAGGTCTCTAGATGCATAATTCTCCAGTTTTCCATCAGATTGGGATTCAGAAGCAAGCCCAAGCAGGGCCCAGGTTTGTACAGCACACAATCATTGAATTTCCACCACTGATCTATGTGCATGTATTTATAGATGTGATTTCAATAAAGTGAGACAACCTCCTGCAGTGTAGTTTGAAATGCTGCAACCCAGCAACTGGTTGACAGCTTTTCTTTTCTTTTTTTTCCTGCACTGTTTAGGGGAATTAAAAAGGCAGGTGAGGAGGATCAAATTGGACTGGGTCTCTGGTGTGAGGATTATGGAGATTTTAACCCCACCCCCACCCGCTGCTCTGGTCCCCAGTCCAAAGCAATTGAGGCACATCTGCAATTTTTTTTAAAAAGCCATTCAGGCAACTACTATTGGCACCTCTAGCTTAGCCCTGTGAAGAGTGCTTCATTGATTTCACAGAAACCCACCCCTCTTTCTTTTTTGGCCTCATATTTGGAGCACTGCTTTAGTGGGACTTCCAATAGCAGATGACATGGTGGCGGGAACTTGTCAAGCAAGCCAGAAGATCATTAAAAGCTTAGGAAGGCAATGGTATGAGAGATGAGTCCCCAGTGGCGTGGTTGTAATTTCCCCGAAACTGTAGAATTAATTACAGGACAAAGACTCTAAGAATATTCCCTTGCACAAATGATGACGAGTGCCATTCAATAAAAATGAAAGAGCAGAAGACTATATGCAGGTGTGCCAATGTTTTTAAAACGGATTTATAAAAATGGGTCCCTTTGCGTTCTCTCTCTTTTAAGGTAGCTCATAGTTCCATTGGTATAAGGAGAGCTTGGAAGTAAGTGGTTACAAATAGCAAGTGACTTCTAATTCATTCCTTTTCTCCAATAACAAAGGTACAATGAGGTAACACTGCAATTGTGATGTATGGGATAACTGTCAAGAGAAGGTTGGACCAAACCTGTAGAAAATATTTTGTGATGTGGGTTGTTAAGTGTACCTGTGAAAAGCCATGTGACTTTAGCTGAGTCATGCTGATGAGCAATCAGGGGAGAAGGTTGCATCAGGTGTGGGAAGAATGCAAAGGCTGGCAGGATCGCATCAGCTAGTGTGAGTATAAATGTAGCTGAGAGCTAGCCAACAAATTGCACACGGTGCCTGACGTGTCTTCTGGAGGCTCTGTCAGAAAGAGCAAGCAGGGGAATACTGGAATGCCTTCTGGAGATTCTTGTAAATATGTACACATTGTAACTCAAGAATAAATTGCCTCCTTGATGGAAGATAACAATTGGTGTGGGTGAGTTTTTCCTGGCTACAGTGCATTGCTGCTAGATATTCTCTGCTGCTGGGCATGCTTCCAAAGCTGTGGGAGCAATCTCTGCTATATTTTGGGCGTGACAATAATTTCATTTGTCTTGTCGTGCAGGCAACTTTTTGGGTTACCTTTATCCTTCCTTTGTATTGTTGCAAAAGCTGGACAGTGAAAAAAGCTGGTAGGAAGAGAAACCACTCTTTTGAAATGTGGTGCTGGAGGAGAGTTTTGTAGATACCATGTACTGCCAAAAAAGACATGTGAAGGAGTTAAAGAGCAAATCAAGGTTAAACTCTCCCTCAAAGCCAAGATGACTAAACTGAAACTGTTGTACTTTGTCATGCCCTGGATAACTTGTCCTTCACAAATTCCACTCAGTTTAACAGCAGTGTTTATTTGTAGAAAGCAAGCAACACAGCATACTTCCTTAGAAACTGCTGAGACTATGGCCATTTCCACACTACTCTGTTATAGTGCTACTATTCCACTTTCAACCTCCTGTGAAATCCTGGAATCTGACATTTAGGGAGGGGCATTTAGACTTCTCGACCACAGAGCTCTTTGACCTCAGGAAACGACAAACCCCAGAATTTCTCAGGATGTTGAAAGTGGAATAATAGCACTATAACAGCGTAGCGCGGAAATGGCCTACAGCAAACAGGTTGGTTACAAGTTCTATACCTTGACACACAAATTTAGGCACACAAAGCTATGATGGGTGAAGACCAAATATCTTCCATGATCCCACCAGTTTAGGCATTTTCTCAGACCCTCCCTTGTTTACATATCTTTCATCTTTGAAGCAGGAACAAGTTCCTGTCTTCTTATCTGTGAACAATGCTGATTCTCATAACATCTTACTGATTCTTTCCATCCTTTCCCCCCTGATCTTCACCCCCTTTCCCAGCTACATTGTAGCGGCAAAAAAAATAAAGCAGTTAACCATTTGGTGCCCTGAAATCCCAAACCACCTTCAACTGGATACATGGTTGCAGTCAACAATTACAAATTGATGCTTTGAAGCACCCTAACATACTATACCCATTCATAAGCTAGCCAATCTATTCTACTATATATCCCATTACTGATCCAGCAATTACTTATGACAGTAGCCACACATCCTGACAGAAGACAAGACTCATAAGAAAAAGCAACATTGCTTGGTAAGATGAAAGGCAGTAGGAAAAGAGGGGGACCAGATTACAGGTGGATAGACTCAAACAAAGAAGCTACAGCCTTGAGTTTGTGAGACCAGAGTAGGGCTGTTGAATGTCTTGAAGCTAGGTGTCTCATTCATAGGGTCTCCACAAATCAAAACCAACTTGATGACAATTAACTGAAGCCCTACAGACTTCAATGAGATTTACTTCCAGCTGAGTATCAGTAATCCTGTAGACTTAGGGCCTTTCCATACTACACTTTTATAGTGCTATTATTCCACTTTCAACATCCTGTGTTTGCAATTTAGGGAGAGGCATTTAGAATTCTCAGCCAGAGAGCTCTTTGGCCTCAGGAAACTACAAACCCCACAATTCCACAGGATGTTGAAAGTGGAATAATAGTACTATAATAGTGTAGGGCAGAAAGGCCATCAGTCAATAGCAGTATGTAAGAGAAAAGGATCTGTTGTCTTTTACGGGTTTTTTTAATTCTCAGAATGATAAAAGCAAATTGTATCCTTTTTTTAAAAAAAAGTATTTTAAAAATCTTATGATTCTTCTTGTAGGAAGGGAAGGATATTACTGGTTTTAAGCAAGTTGTTCTTTTAAGGTAGAATCATATTGGTTAGTCCCAGCTAGAGTAAACCCATTGAAGCAATTATTCAATAGTGAGTCAACATGGAGGTAAATCTCACTGATTTAGACCTCAGTAATAATTTTCAGCGTGTTTTAAAAAAATATTATGCACTATTCTTGAATACTATTGCTGGAGTGTTAGAAGAATAAGTCTGGGCCTTTAAAACATTCTCTGCTAATCCTTTTTTTAAAAAAAAACAACAACAACCCTATCCTTTGTGCATTTATTTCTAATGTTGTCTTATAGTGTTGTTACTGGCCAAAATCCTGCAACACTCATACAAAATGTAAATCTACACAGATGTAATTACACAGAATCATAGAATCTTAGAGCTGGAAGAGACCACAAGGGCTATTTAGTCCGAACTCCTGCTGTGCAGGAATATACAACTAAAGCGCTCCTGAGAGATGGCAGTTCAACTTCTGTTTAAAGAGAGTCTACACCCTCCATGGAAAACTACTCTATTATCGAACAGCTCTGACAGAAAAAAGAAGTTCTTCCTAATGTTTAGGAGGGACCTCTTTTTTTGTAATTTGAATCCATTGGTTCACAGTGGTTGCTCTACATTCTGCTGAACAGCACTATAGTCAGCCCTTCACATTTGAGGGTTTCACTTTTTCAGATTTGATTATTCAAGGATTATTTGCTGTCACCTCTGCTGCCTCCCTATGCCATTTTTAACAGGGACTGCAAGCCACATGAGACTAAGAAACAGCGGACAAGGCGTGTAAGTCCCTAATAAAAATGGTGTGGGGCAGCAGTGGAGGTGGCAGTAAACCTGCCCGCACATGCCATAGCCCCGTCCCCCTCTGCCCACCCCCACTCCTGCCCCTTCTCCACATGCTCCAAGCTATTCCACTGCATTAATCCCCACCAGCTACCCACTTCTACCCTGTGAAGGAACCCTGATGCCTCAAAGGAATCCATGATGGGTTGATATGGTGATCATACTTGTTTGTTTGTTAAATATGGTTTGGGAGGTCCTAGAGTTTTTACACTTTCACAGGGGCCCTGTGCTCCTAACCCTACTGAATCTGGAGGGATGACTGTACTGTTCATTGTGAATCTGCTAGAGTGCCTGCTTATTGCCCCATTATGCAATGGGAATGCACAGTGGCTGTTTCCGCAACCCCAATGTATGAAGTGACACCAAAGGCACTGAGAATATGAGAATACGTTATGGCTTGGCTGAAATCCTGCTGCTTAGTCTCAACGGCAGTAGGTTCATTGAATCAAATGCTGAAAGGTGACTCAACGTGTAGGCAAATCCCATGATTCAGTGGCTCTGATTTAGTTGGGATGAACAATAGAAATGGTTACAGTTGTAGAACTCTGCTTATGGAAACATGAACTGAATATATCCACTGCTCTACGGCCAAAAAAGTACTACCTGATGTGTAAGGGAATTTGCACATGTGTATGACACCAACAAAATAGCAGTCATCATTCTCATTCTCATCCTCATCATCTGCACCAGCATCTGTACATGGATCTGTTTTTCTTCCTAGTAGGGTACCCAAAGCAGTGTATAACAAAAAGATTAAAATGTTGGCTAGAATTCTCTATTGTGGTCTACACTGTATAACTTTACACTTAGCTACATAGCAGAGATGCTATTAGAGAATCCTGTTAGTAAGTGGAGAAGAGGCATACTGGGATACCAGCAAGTGCGTACCAATGCACGTCAATCTTGTTGGCATCAGCCCAGTTGTGCATCAGTCATGATGTGCAACAGTCACTTTGCTGCTTCCCTACAGGGTAATGTAACAGCGGTCCCTCAGTGAATATGGATGTTACAAAACTGCTCAGTTCTGTTTTCTGCAGACTAAAGCATACTTACAAAGGTATCGGTCTCCAGGTGAATTGAGGCCATTATTTAAAAATGGATCAAAGGTGATTTTTAATTGCCAATTTTAAAAATGCTTTGGGCAGGTGTTCAGAAGCAGTCAACTCCTCCACCTTCCCTGTCTCTTCCTACCCCAGATAAATGTTCTAAACCTCATGACTGAGCCAGCCTCAGGCAAGCAGGAAACATCCTCTTCTTCTCCAGACTCTCTCATCTGCAGTTCAGTAATTCCAGCTTGAGTATTTGGTTTGTCTGGACCAGCCAGTTTGGAAAGAGAGCCTTGAGTGACTGTGACCATTTCTGCACTAGACAGTTATAGTGCTATTACTCCACTTTCAACATCCTATGAAATCCTGGGGTTTGCAGTTTTCCATAGGATGTTGAAAGTAGAATAATAGTGCTATAACAGTTTAGTGTAGACATGGTCTGTATTTCACATCTGGGCTGTGGTAGGACTCTCTTTCATTTGGACAGAACAGAACCATTCAATAAAGGCACATTAGCCATTATATTGTTGTTTCCAACTAATCTGAGTCCCTGCATTTTCAACTAACTTGAGTCAAGTTGAACAGTGCAATAGACTGGCTGTCCATCTTTGGAAGTCTTCAAACAGAGGTTGGATGGACGTCTTTCAGAAGTACTTTAGTTGTGTTATCCTTGCATGGCAGAATGGGGTTGGACTAGGTGGCCGTTTTGCTCACCTCCAACTCTAAGATTCTATGATTCTATGATCTGAGCAGCTCATGTTTCAATGAGCCTTCTTCTCTCTTCCTCCTCCTCCAGTATCACCACCTCTCTGTTTTCCCTCACTGCCTCTTGTTTCAAGTTTCTCTGATCCTTTCTTAGCCTGGAGAAGAGGAGGTTAAGAGTTGACATGATAGCCATGTTTAAATATTTGAAGGGATGTCATGTCATGGATAGAGCAAGTTTGTTTTCTGCTGCTCCAGAGACTACGGCCCTTTCTGCACAGGGTCATCACTGTGGGTTACTGCACGCCCATGGGAGCAAAATAGCCTCAGGTTATTTTCCATTGTTCTGCATGGAATCCATTGTTAATGTGCCGTCATGTGGTGGGAAAGCGGTCTATTTGAAAATTGGAAAAAAAAATCCAATTCACATTCTGACATCAAAGTAAATTTGATTTTTTGCAGTGATGTGGAAACATACATCTGTACCAATGCACAGTGGTGGGGAGCGGAAGGTGGAATATAAGGCCAGAAGTGCGTAAGTAGTACGTACCTATGTAGGTACGCACAAATGGAACCACCCAAAACAAACAAAAACAAAACCAACCAATCATGGCTGCTGGGGCAGGGTGTGGGGAGCCAGGAGAGTGGCCAGTGATGAGGTAGTACAAATGCACAAACTCACACTCCTCTACAAGAAATGCTTTAAATTGGGTGTGTGTGTGTGCAGAAAACAATGAAGGAAAACCGCATTATTTAAATACGCCATGAAACAGCATGAACCACTTCTCACACCTCATGTGGAAAAGGCCTAGGACATGGAGCAATGGATTCAAGCTACAGGAAAAGAGATTCTACTTAAACGTTAGGAAGAACTTCCTCACAGAGCAAGTGATTCCACAATGGAATACACTGCCTTGGAGTGTGGTAGAACCTCCTTCTTTGGAGGTTTTAAACAGAGGCTGGATGGCCATCTCTCAGGAATGCTTTGATGGTATATTCCTGCATGGCAGGAGATTGGACTCAATGGCCTTTGTGGTCTCTTACAGCTCTATGATTCTAGGATTCTAGTTAGGTAAGATTGTGGGCAAGTCACACTGTCTCAGCCTCAGAGGAAGGCAAAGGCAAAACCTATTCTGAACAAATCTTGCCAAGAAAACCCCATGATAGGCTTGCCTTAGGCTTGCTATAAGTCAAAAATGACTTGAAAGTAAACAACAATGACAAAGACCCCAAAAAGAAAATTCACATGGGTAGCTGGCCGTGTGACCTTTTTCCTTCCCCTCCCCATTGCTCACACTGGATCAGAACACACACCATTGCGCACAGAGACCCTGTTATGTTACACAGCAAAACAATGGGTTATAACCCTGAGTCCTTCCATTGTTTTTAGAATTGGCCATTACAGGGGAAAAAAGTAGCATGGCTCAAGCTTATTGCTGTGACTTAAAGTGGCATTACTATGTAGTTATGATGCATTCTCTGTCTCTCTCGGTGCTTTGGACAGTCCCTTTGTCTCTCTTGGACCTTTTTGGGAACAGAGGGACTGCGGAAGAAAGGAAGCATCTGTGAAATCTGTCTCCCGTTCACCAGAGCTAATATCTTTGAAAATCATAAGTCTGGATCTGACATATTGTCCATTCAGTGGTGGAATAGCACCCATTCCTGCTCCCTACTAAATAGCTGAGAGCTGAAAGTTAGAAGATGGACTCCAAATGCAGAAAAAAATAGTAGGCATTCCGAAATTAAACAGAGAGGCAGAAGCAGAGATGTTGCTTGTCTAAGGCATCATTTGATCTAGATGTGGTGCTCTTTGGACCATTTATTATTGGCTGTATCAGACAAACAGTGCAATCCTACATATGAGTATTGAGAACTGAGCCAAACTGAGTTCAAAAGAAACAACTATGTCTATAGATTTCTTCCAGTTCTGGGAGGAGAATAGTTATTGGCAGACCCATTTTTAAAAAAACGAATTTCATTTAAAAAAAGACCATGATGTCTATCTGGCTCCAATTTCTCAGGCATAATCCCCTTCTCCATTGCTACAAGTCCTGAAAATTTAATTCCATTCTGACAAAAAGAGCAATGCTTATAACCATTTTTTTTTATTTCCAATCAATGGGAGGCACATATTTAAACACCTGAAAGGATGCATGTAGAAGATGGAACAAGGTTGCTTGCTGCTGACCCAGAGACAAGAACATGGGCCACTGGATTCAAATTACAAGAAAAGAGATTCTATCTAGACATGAGGAAGAACATTTTGACTATGGCCCTTTCTGCACATAGCAAGGGAAACGCTCCCTGCCGCTACTCACCAGCTTTTTGATGGGTCCGTTTGGGTCCGTCCTGACGACGAGCAGTGTGAGCTCGTCGCTCTGCACTGCTCCATCATCCAAAATGGTGGCTTCTGGTTCGTGGAGGCTCCCTACCAACCGCTGAAGCTCACCAGCCTAAAGCCCACCCCCAGCAGATCTGCAGGCTCGCACTGGTGCGCAGCTGCAAATCTGCACTGGAGCACGGGAACGGAGTGGCACGGAGTGGCGCGCTCCATGCTTTTGAAAAACCTGTAAAAACAGGTTTTTAAAAAGCACGCTGCGCAACCACTTTGGGTCGCTCCGGAGCAGACTGAAGTGCAGAACTTCGACAAGTAGTCCAACCCAGTCCGCTCCCAAGGTGCAGATGACCTCTGTGAAAGGTCGCACCACGCCGTTCTACTTACCCCGTGCAGAAATGGCCTATAAAAGCTGTTATTACAGGCCACAATAGGCTGTTGCCAACTTTTAAGCCTGTTCATATAACTTTAAAGGACAAAATTTTAGCAAATAACAGCAAATACAGGTAATTCTGAGTGTGCATGAGTGTGGAGCTACATTACAGGCCAGTCTAGGAAGAATGCTAGATGCTCTGGAACATGAACAAGATGAGAAACACATCCACAAGCCACTAGTCACTAGGCTTCTGATGACACTAGAGAGGAACACTAACACTAGGTGCAGTTGCTGCACTAGGTGACAAGATAAGGGATGAGTCATAAGATAAAGAGCTCTGTTGATTGGCCAAAAGAAAGCTGAATAACCAAAGAAAGAGAATAAAAAGAAGCTGAGATATGATTTTTAGCATGACTCCAACTCAGAAGGCACTGTTGACAAACAGTGAAGTTCCTGATAACCCTGACATGTTTCCTTAAATCCTGATTTATTCTGGTACTGGTAAAATAGACATCTAGCCTAGATTAAGAATAAATATTGCTTATATTTTATTACTGGAGAGCCAATATGGTGTAGTAGTTTGACTGTTGGACTGCAACTCAGGAGGCCAGGGTTCAAATCCCCGTTTAGCCATGGAAACTCCCCTGGGCAACCTTAGGCAAGTCACACTCTCTCAACCTCAGAGGGAGGCAAAGGCACACATACACACCCAAACAAATCTTGCCAAGAAGTCCTCAGGATAAGTTCACTTTAGGGTTGCCATAAGTTAGAAAAGACTTGAAGGCACATAGTATGTTATTAATGCTGTTAAGAATTCACAAAGCTCAAAGATTAACTCTTGAATGCCTCTGTCTCACATTAGTCTGTTAAAGCTGTGTAAATTCTTCAAACAGATGAGAATGTATTTTGCCATGTGTAATTGGCTAAATTATATCATTAAGAGGATTATGACTATAAAAGAGACACAATTCTTTATAAATAAAAGCCTTTAGAAAATGTCTGTGTAATGCCTTAGCAGACAGTAATAGGCACCATGAAAATATGGAAGAACATGGTGGTGGTGAAGATGATGATGACGATGACAATAATGGTGATGGATAAAAGACTTTTTGTTAAATGGTTTATTTTTTTCTATATTTTTATTAAAACAAAGTCTACATCACAGTAAGCATCATCATAACATATTCATTATTTCTACAATATCCATTAAAAAAAGTAAAGAGTGCTTATATATCAAGTTGTATATATATATACATATTTGTACCTTATTTGTTTGCAATATTGTAATATACAGTCTTCTATCTTCTATTTATCTATCCTCTATTTGTTATCTCTCTTCTATAATCCATTTCTTAAAACTTCCTCCTTTCCCTAGTTTGAACTATTCTCTACTGTTAGTTTCAATGTAATCTCCTTAACTTAGATATATCCTTGCAGACTTGTCTCTTCAAAATGTAATATCAATTTACTTAATTAATTTCATTACAGAACTGTAATATCTTATCTTAAATCATAAATCTTGTTTATTTATTATCCTCTTGGCATAACTTTGACCAGTTTTCTTCAATATATTTCTTGATTAACCTCATATCATTCGTTCTCTTACTAGCTTCCCCGCTCTTCATTCTGCCTGTTAGATCATCTAAAATTACATATTCATGGACTTTATCCAACCATTCTTCCATTGAAGGTGTTTCTTTTCTTTTCCAATATTTTGCGTATACAGTTCTTGCAGCAGTAGTCATATATAAAATTACTTCTTCATATTTTTTGTATTTCTTATCAATTTGGTGTGTCATGTTCAATAAGCAGATTTCAGGTGTTAAGGGGAACTCTATTTGAAGGATATCCATCATTATTTTGTGTATCTTTTTCCAATATCTTGTAGCCTTTGAACATAGCCACCACATATGGTAAAAAGTCCCATCCTCCTGTGTGCATTTCCAACAGCTCTTTTCTTTTGTTTTATACATCTTACTTAGTTTCATGGGATCTAGATACCATCTGTGTAGCATTTTGAAGTAACTTTCTTTTAGGTTCTGCACTAGTGTGAATTTCTGTGTCATATTCCAGCTTCTTTCCCATTGTTTTAATTTTATTTCATGCTCGATATTTTGGGCCCACATGATCATTGTCTCTTTTACTGTCTCATTTTCTAATTCTGGATCCAATATAAACTTATAGAATAAAGATGTAAAATGTTCCCTTTTCTCAAATATCAGCTTTTCCCATTCATTTAGTTGAGTAGTTGTATCTATTCCCTCTAATTTTAGATCTTCTTTTAGTTGCATATATGGGAAACATTGGCATTTCCATCCCTCTTCTAACAGTTCTTCTCTTGTCTTAATTCATTGACCTTTTTTGGGGGTCATTAATGATTAAGTCTCTATACGTAAGCCACTTATCAGCTGAATCTTTCCATCTTCCTAAAAACACCTCTTGTGGTGATACCCATAATGGTATTTTCATATATAATTTCCTCTTCCATATCTGCCAAATCTCAAACAGGGATTTTCTTATGTAATGATTCAGGAAATCTTTGTCTGCTTTTGCCTTCTGATACCATAAATATCCATGCCAGCCAAAGTGAAGGTCGGCTCCCTCCAAGTTCAATATTCTATCATTCTTCAGTTCAATCCAGTCTCTTAACCAAATCTTTCCATTAGCCATATAATATGATTTCAAGTCAGGTAGACCACAGCCTCCTCTTTCTTTCTTATCAATCAGAGTTTTCCACTTAACTCTCATTTTTTTCCCGCCCCAGATAAAAGAGGTTATATCTTTCTTCCAGTCTTGGAAACATCTCAGATTTGTTATAATCAGTAAGTTCTGAAATAGATATTTCATCTTTGGGAGCGCCATCATTTTGATCGCAGCAATTCTTCCTAATAATGATAGGTTTAATTTTGACCAATTTTGGAGATCCTTCTTTATTTCCCTCCATTTTGTTATATAATTATTTTTGAACAGTTTGTTATTTTTTTTAGTGATAACTATTCCCAGATAATTAATCCTTTTCTCTTCTTTAAATCCTGTTTTCGACTCCAATGTCAGCTTGCAGGTACTGCCGCATTTTCACTGACCAAGCCAAATAATTGCTTCCAGTCAGCCTGGGCAGAGACTGTCCTGCAGGTAAAGGAGCTTGAGCCATGGCTTCTCAAAACTTCAAACACCAGCAACTCCAAAAGAAAACACACCAGCCTGAAGGCAACCCAGGGCACGCAGCAGAAGCGTGCTGGGCCCATAACCTGTCAGGAAAAATGGGGGTAACAGTCAAAACAGAGCTGACCCCACTCCTCCAATCCTGGAGGAAAGAAAACTAACACACAGTGCATCTTCAGGCTAAAGCAGAAAAACTTTTATTGCAGGCTGCATGCTTACAGAAGCAAGCAAGCCCAGAAGAAGAAAAACAGAACAAAACAGAACCAGAACAAAAGCAGAATCAGAATGAATATAGTGTGATCCCACCCTTTACATATTGTCTTAGGTAAACAGGCAGACGTCATGAGTGTCACACAGGAAGATTCAGTACAATTCCCGTGTGAACTGCTAGATGCTAAGTGCAGACTAAACAAACTACATATCAACTAAGCTGTCTCTTCCCAGCACACATCTGCAGCTTGTGACCTTGTGCAGCGCAGTTAATCAGTACACTCCTCTGGCAGCTTGGATTTGACTGCCAAGCTCATCATTTTTTAACAGCAACTTCCTCTTTTCGTAAATTTTTAGTTAAGATCTTCGTTTTCTCTTTGTTAATTTTAAGCCCTGCTACTTCGCCAAAATCATTACAGACCTCCATCATTTTTGCAATACCTGTTTCTGGTTCCTCGAGAAAAATAACCAGGTTGTCCACATAAACTTTTAATTTATGCTCCCCCCACCTTTTATTTTAACTCCCTTTATTGTATCTTCTGTTCTTATTTTCCTTAGGAGAACTTCCAGCACTAATATAAATAATAAGGGTGAAAACGGGCAACCCTGTCATGTTCCTTTACTAATCTCTATTGGGTCCATCTTCTTCCCGTTTATCAATAATTGTGCTCGGCAATTCGAATATATTCGAATATATGTGTCTTATCCAAGTAATAAACTTGTCACCACAGTTCATTTCTTCCAAAACTTCAAACATAAATTCATGTTCCACATTGTCAAATGCCTTTTCGGCATTTGACAAAGATCATTACAAAGATCATTATACATTTCTTTTCATTATGTTTCTCGTAATACTCCAAGATGTTCATAACCGTTCTAATGTTGTCCCTTATGTATCTCTTCTGTAAAAAACCCACTCTGATCTTCATGTATAACTTTCTGTAATATTCTTTAAATGGTTTAAATGTTAAATGGTTTAAAAGGATGATGCTCTTACATGTGTTATAGAGAGGCAAAGAGATCAAGGCTCAGTCTTTATTAAAGTCTCCATGAAAGTACAACATCTTGATAGAAATACAATATGATGTAATGATGACTTATATGCAATGTAATGTTATATAATGTATCTCAGTGCCCAGACATTGCCATGTTTGTATTTCTCCCTAAGGGGAATGAATCTGTTTATATATCTTTGACTACTTATCATAAACAGCCTAAAAGAGTACCAAAAGAGCTGACTCATTTCTCACGTAAACATTCTGAAATTCCAAAACTTAAGGATGCTTAAGAGGAGTCTTAACATGGACTTTGACTACCTAGTTTAACAACCATCATGAGTTGGGCACTCTGGTAACCAGAAGTTGATCATGGGACCGGAAATGGAATCCAGTATTAGCTGATAAGTGGCAAAAACCCTCAAACTCTCAGTCTAAGAGATAGGAGTGAGCAACTGTGACTGTTTCATTGTTCAACAATGGAATAGAATGGTTTGGAGGTGGTGGACTCTCTTTTGGAGATCTTTAAACAAAGGTAGGAAGGGCGTATTTTAGGAGTGCTTTAGATGTATATTCATCCATGGCACAGGGTTGGACCAAGATGGCCCTTGTGATCTCTGGCAGTTCTATGAGTCTATAATCCTTCAGATTTCCAAATGTAGTACCAAAGTCAAGGAAGACTGCATTTGAACAGGTCCAAGCAAAAGTGATATCACAGAATCATGGAATAATAGAGTTAGAAGAGACTACAGGGGCCATCCAGTCCAACCCTTTACCATGCAGGAACACATATCAAAGTACCCCCAACAGATGGCCATCCAGCCTCTGATAATCCTCCAAAGAAGGACACTCCATCACACTCTGAGGCAGCATATTCCACTGTCAAACTGATCTTATCATCAGGAAATTCTTTCTGCAGTTTAGGTGGAATCTCTTTTCCTATAGTTTGAATCCATTGCTCCTTGTCCTAGTTTGTGAAACAGTGGAAAACAAGCCTGTTGCCTCTTTGATATGACATCCTTTCAAATATTTAAACATGGCTACCATGTCCCCTCTTAACTTTCTCTTCTGCAGACTAAACATACCCAGCTCCCTAAGACACTCCTCATAAGGCATGGCTTCCAGACTCTCCACCATTTTGGTCGCCCTCCTCTGGACACGTTCCAGCTTGTCAATATCCTTCTTGAAAGGAGGTGCCCAGAACTGTACACAGTATTCCAGATAAGATCTGACCAAAACAGTGAATTGGTCCAGTGTGACCACATCCCTAGAACAGTACTCATGCTGCCAATCCCAATGGTGTTATTGCATGTCTTTGTCCACCCATGTCAATGACTGTGCACTTGTACAGGAGGAAAATATACTCGAGTTTATTCTGTAATTCATAATCACTTTGGATGCAATTCATCTAACATCAGCCCCTTTAGCTTCCTTGTTTTGAATTAGAGACTGAATTAGGATCCTACCCTGTGCCGATATTCCTTTCAACTCAATTAAGGAATAACGTCAACTGTAAAAAAAAAAAAAAAAAAGTGAAATTTATGATGTGTGAACATGCTTCACATTTTTTAAAAGGTCAAAGGAGTCTAACTGGAAGAGAAAAAAGACACCCATTGTGCATTTTGACAGCTAAGAGGACATTGGCAATTGTATTCTCTGAAAATCTTAACTTTCCAGCTCTAGCCTCTATTAAGGGCTTGAAGGGAAAAAGAATACTTACTGGCTGGAGGAATATCTCAAGGGCAGAATTAACCTATTCTCACAAATAAAGCACTAGAGGTCATAATTGTGTTATCTTCTCCTTCCTAATCTTTAGCTTCCAGGAGTATTACTGTATCTATCTCAGCCTTTTCTTTAAAACAAACAAGGAGAGCAAATGAAACACTGCCATTCTCATGTCAACACAATGAGACAAAAGCAGACAATAATATAGTCTTGTTTGAATAAAATGAAGCTGTGAGCCATTTTGTGTCAATTCCTACTGGTCAACACTGGCTCAGTGGCCTCATTTGATTAAATCTGTTGGCTGTTCCAGTTCTGCAAGACAGCTTCACCTTCACCTTCCATCTAGGCTGGACTCATTTTTTTTTTCAAAGAACCGTAGTTGGTTTGGAGAAGATGTCACTGCCCATGGTCTATGCACTTATAGCCTTGCATTCTGAATAAATTCACAGTGAGGACCACAGCCTAATTTAACAAAAGGAGACAGGATGCTGGAATGGCTGAATCTTTGGTTTTATTATTCAGAACTCCTCTTATGTGATAGGTACACAACAAGATCTTCTTAGTGGCTGCCCCAGACTCTGGAACTTCTTTCCTAGGGAGTCTAAAGTGATCCCCCTCTTTGCTGTCCATTACAGGCAGAGACAAAGGGATTTTGAGAACTGAAGGTGCTGTACTTTTTTAAACTACACTATTTTTAAAACTCTTTTTTAAACCATCTTTAATTATAGGTTTTAACTTGTTTTCAGTATTGTTAATAGCTTAATTCCACTTCAGTGCTGATCTTTGCATGTTTTAATTATAGGATACTTATATTAAAGTGCAAACTACCTTAAGTCCCAACTTTGCAGAAAGGAGATAAGCGAGTTCTCCCCATTCATGATTACCTCTTGTGGCCTATTCAGCCCTTTTCAAATCTGTGATTGAAACTCCAACCTTCTTTGCCAATAAGTATATAGAAAGTTTGACCTTTTTTCTCTCTAGCCCTACATTGTATACTTCCTCCTCAACCTAGTTCCCTACTGCTCCTTTTCAGCCCTGATGATTGGCTGGGTTGTCAGTCTGGATGAGAAACAGCAGTACAAAACATCTGGAGAGTGCCAGTCTGGGGTAGGCTCTATTGTGACCAGCTGTGGTTGTCCAGGCTTTTAGATGAGCTCTTCACATCGCCAGTCGACCTGATCCTTTTTCATCTACAAGTACCAGTAGGACTGAAGCTGGGGCGCTCTTCATGCAAAGCATGTGCTCTAATGATGAGCTCTAAATGTTCCTTTTTTCTTTCCCTAGCTGGGTACATTCCAAAGAGCCTTTGCACCCATGCCAACTGTGCTTAAAGTACACACAAAAAAGCTTACAATTTTTCTTCCTGGTATAGCCTTTGGACTTGCATTGAATGCTGACTGAACCATGCCTCTGATCTCGGGAGAAGCTTTTCAAAAGATTCCAAGGGATTGGCAACAGGAAGAAGAGGTTTCAGAATATTCCTGGTGTGCATGTTCACTCATGTGCATTTGCTACACACTCCATTTTATCTCTCTCACTGTTTTCAGCTTTATCCACAAACTGTGACTCCAGAAAATATAGCAGGAAAAATGTGTAGCAGCAGCCCTAAAGGGAGAACCAGTTCTCTGGGGCCATTGTCTCCAACCAATGCCTCCTTTATCCAATAATTTGAAAAGATCCATATAAACATAGCTGTGTAGCTTTGCAACTTGAACCAGCTAAATCTAATTGCTTAAGGTTCTGGGAAGCTGTGCTCAGATTATTAGATCTCTAACTGCAATATACAAAAGACAAAAGTCTTTCTGTTCTTTATAAATTCCCAGCCTTTTCCAACTTGGTACCCTTCAAATGCTTTGTACAATAACATTCACAGCCCAAGTCAGCCTGATCAGATGGGTGTTATGGGTGTTGTAGTTCAAAATATCTGGAAGGCACCAAGTTGGGAAGGCTGGCAGAATTAATAAAAGAATCTCATAATCTTGTAGAATTATCTTGAGTACTCTATTTTATCCCAAAACTTATGATTTCCTTTGAATGTTCCTATAGCAGGCATTTTGTTGGTTAGATATGATATATATGGGTTGTTGTCTGAAAAAATCCATTTCAAACAATGTCCTTTGAAGTTTAAAGTTGTATCTATTTTTTTTTACCAGTTCAACAATTTTCTTCCCCAAAATAGTACAGACAACCCTCTTGATTTTGATTAATCCCAATAAGCCCTTTTGAGAGCTGTGTTCAGCAAGCCAGAGTGGAGGATTTGAAATGAAGAAATATTATTTTTCAATATGGCCTAAAATATTTACTGTCTACTAGTGACAGCAACATGAGTGATTTGTGAATATTGCTCTGACAGCTCAGCGTTTGAGGACACATTTTATCTTACGCAGGCAATCACCAAAGTAGCATATCAAACCATGTGGGGAAAAAAAAACCTTATTGACTACATTTGAAACAAATGTACATGCTTGGAGTTGTCAAGAAAAAAAATGGCTGCTGTGTTTTCCTTCACAGGCAGTGCATTCAGACATATCAACTGAGCTGACTGTTTATGGCAGGAATAGGCAAGTTCCTGCTGTTGGATAGACAATGGACTGTCCCAAACCAGTGGCTGAAATTCTGCTGTTGAAATTCAGAAGTTAAGTTCTAGGGCTGATTGTCTTGAAATATGACAGCAACTGATGTAGCTTTCTCTGGTGCACAGAGATGGTCAGAGCATCTTGGCATACCAGAGAGTCTTGAAGGGTGGAAAGGTAGAGTGCCTTCTTTCTTTCCCAGTGATGTAGACTTGAGTCAATAGATTTGGACTCAAGTCAGACTTAAGTCGCTTCAGTGACTCAACTCGGCAATAAATGATGCACTGATTTGACTTGACTCGAGACTTGTATATTTTTAGTGACTGACTTGCTGCCCTTGGTTCAGTAACATAACATATTCATCCCAAAACCTTACGACTTTGAACAATGCTTCTATCTTTTTTTGCCTACTGGTCATATGACAATCTGTCTCAAGCCCAAAGTGTGGGTGCATGTCTCAGAGGGGAACAGCAAATCAGCTAGGCAACAGGCTTGAGGTCTGCTTAGCAACTTGTGCTGCTGCATGTTGGAAGAGCCTTATAAAACTTTTCCTAAGAGCAGAAGGCAAGACTCTCCCCAAGGCGCAGGGTGCATTTTTCAGAGGGACTTGAGACTTGACTTGAGACTTGAAGTAAAAGACTTAAAAACATCACTGTCCTTTCCAGAACAGGAGGAATGTTAAAATTCTTCTTTGCAGCAGCACTGAACTTCAGTCAGATAGTTCTGCTAAAAACAGTACCCCATGGGTTATGTATTACCTATTCCTGGTAGGAATATTTGGTATCTACAGTCATCCCTCCACATTCGCTAGGGTTAGGGGCACAGAACCCCCATGAAAGTGAAAAAACCATGAATAACTCTAGGCCCTCCCAAACCATATTTAACACACAAAAAAGTATGAGCAGCATATTCAGCCTACCATGGATTCCTTTGAGACATCAGGGTTCCTTCGCAAGGCAGATGTGGGTGGCTTACTGCCACCCCCACTGCTGCCCCACACCATTTTTAATAGGGACTTAGAAGGCTTGTTCATGGTTTCTCACTCTCAGGAGGCTTGCAATCCCTATTAAAAATGGCATAGGGAGACAGCAGAGGTGACAGCAAATAATCCATGAATGATCAATTCCGCAAAAGTGAAACCCCCAAATGTGGAGGGCTGTCTGTATATCAAGCAGAGTGCAGCATAGCCAGTATGATATGAGCCTGTGGTAGTAAACAGAAGAAAAATATAGTGTACTTTTTGTATCCACTAGGGTTTGGTTCCACAACCCGCTGTGGATACCACGTCCCATTATATACAATGCTGTAGTAAAATGGTGTCCCTTAGAGAAAAGGGCAAAATGAAAATTTGTGTTTTGAATTCTTTATTAAAAATATTTTCAAGCTTCAGCTGGTTGAATCCATGGATACAGAATCTCTGGATACGGGGGGAGGTGCTGACTGTATTCAGGATTCTCCTGTAAGGTTAAAAAAAGGGGACTTACATTTATTGTTTCAGGATATCCATCCTGGAATAGGAAAGAGCCCCTAAAAGCTGACTATGTGTCATCCTGAGGCTTCAGAATTTGGAAACTGCCACTGATGAATATGTCAGCAGAAGCAGACAAAGGGAGACAAAAGGAATGAATAACTTTTGGAAGAAGGGGGAAGTGACCTTTGTAGGGAGGGAGGAAGCAAAAACAGCTTGAGTATAGAGATCAAGGAAAGAAACAGAGAAAAGGGCAGGCATGCTCTCCAGAATTCCCTCTCACTAATCACTCTAATACAACCATTGATACCTCTTTGCTTCCAGTCAGTGATGTATTTAAATCTTTTACTCCAAGTCAAGTCTCAAGTCAAGTCTCAAGTACTTGAAGATACTTCCACATCAAGTCTCAAGTCTAGGAGCCAACTTTATACCCCAACCTGTATTCCAGAATTTCTGGACAGAGTCAAATAAAGTCAGTTTTAACAATTTAAGCAGAATTGGCTCTCCACAATTGCGATCTTGCCATTTGCAGCTTCAGAGATGAGGAACAGGATCCTTCTTACCCCCTTTTCCTGAAGCTGGAGGCTTTTGTGCCAATGGGCATAAAAGAGTCTGCAGCTTTGGAACGGGGGATAGGATCCTTCTTACTTCCTATTTCAAAACTGGAGGATTTTTCAGAAGCAGGGAATAGGATCCTTCTTACTCCCCATTACTGAAGCTTCAAAAGCTGTAGAAGGAAGGATCCTTCCTCCTCACGCCTAACACACTTGCTGTTCCCTGAGAAACATGTCCTATGCTTTGGGGACAAGTCTTGCCTTCTGCTCTTAGGAAAAGTTTCAGATGGCTCCTCCAATATGCAGCGAGGACAGACTGCTGAGCAGACCTCAAGCCCACCTCAAGCCCATTGCCTAACCTATTTACTGTTCCCCTCTGAGAAATGTGCCTACACTATAGGATTGAGACAGATTATCATGTGATCGGTAGATAAAAAGAGATGGAAGTGTTTTTCAAAGGAGTCAGGTTTCTGGATGAATGTGTTATGTTACTGAACCAAGAGCAGAAAGTCAGTCATTAAAAAATATACAAATCTCTAGTCAAGTCGAGTCAGTGTATCTTTGCTGCCGAGTCGAGTCCAAGTAGAGTCACTCAGGAGACTTGTCTGACTTGAGTCCAAGTCAGTCGACTCGAGTCTACATCACTGCTTCCAGCACTCCTGATATAATTCTATCCCAGCATTCTCCAAATTGGTGCCATCCTGATGTTACACATTATAGTTTGCAGCTGCTCCAGGAAACATGGGTAATAATCTGGAATTCGGGTCAATTGTGGTTCAAAACTTCTGGAGGATGCCAGGTTAGGAAGGATGGTCTACCCCATCAAAATAGCACTCTCCTTCCCACAGGGGTAGAAAATGCATGAGAATGACCCACAAAATCATAGTCACTCATATAGTCACTCTTTTTTACATCACATATGCACTACACTGAAATGTTATTAAACTGGGGACTGGAGAGAGTTTGTCCCCTACATTTGAGTTGGTGCTAGTGGGTTGCTAATTCATATACCAGCATTCCTGAAAGCAATAATTCAAGATCACTTGACATGATCTCGATGCTACAAAATGTCATGGTGGGAGCACCTCAAACATTTGGATGGGTGCAGAATTGGAACCACTTGCTTTTTTACATGCCCTAATTAAGAGAGAACTGCGCTGGGCAATAGTGAAATTTTTGCTCTTCAACTGGTGAATGTGCTATTTGGCAACTCAATCTGACATATAACACTAGTTTTTAAAGCAAAGTCTAATTAACTTAAACTGGAATTAATTAATTAATATTACTTAGAATTGGTTTCTTCTTCCAAAGACATTATATTATCACTGTATCACTTAATAAGAGATAATGTCACTCTTTTTGAGGTGTTTTCTAAATAGATCTTGGGAAAGTTGTTGTTGTTATTTTGGAACACAGCACTCTGAATTCCCCCAGCCAGCAGGAAAACTGGCCAAGCTGGATGGATGATTCTGAAGGCTTTTATTTCAGAAAAGCAACTTTTGCAAGCTCTGATTCTGTGTTACATGAGAAGCGTCACTCAGAAAGTGAGCCACTTCATCAAGTCACTTGCCATGTGAAAGAAATGACGGTAGCATTCCCTCCTTCTTACTTATTTTACTCAGATGCTTATCAGTTGAAAGAGCAGGTAGCCTTTGGAATACCTCGTCTAAGATATATTCTTCAAAGGCAGCTTCCAAATTCTGACTGTGTTTATCATCTGCTGGCTACATTTCAAACCATTTCACACCAGTGCTTTTATCTAACAAGGAGGGTGTGCGTATTCACTAGGTAACTACCAGCCATCACTGATATCATGCAACTCCTAGGGACTAGAAATTTCAGGTCTGATATAGGGGGAAAGAAGTGTTAAACCCTTAAAAACTTGGAGGATCTTAGGCCATTTCCGCACTGGACTGTTATAGTGCTATTATTCCACTTTCAACATCCTGTGGAATCCTGGGCTTTGCAGTTTAGGGAGGGGCCAAAGGCAGACCCCAGGATTCCATAGGATGTTGAAAGTGGAATAATAGCACTTAAGTGGTTTAGTGCAGAAATGATCTTAGTTTCATAGGGAATTACAGAAACCAAAGAAAGTTAAATCTGAAACCATATCTCAAGAAAAGAATGTTTACCTGACAAAATAGCTCCAGATACGGGGAGGAAAAAAGCTAGCTAAGATTGCATCAAACAAAGCTTTGCTGCGACAGCAAGGCTTGTTCTTGTGTGTGTTTTTGTGTGTGTAGTGTTATTAACAAATGTTTACTCAAGAGTTCTTTATCATCTCTTGCCTTAAAAAGAAAACACTTCAAAAGAGTCAGGAATCTGTGACTGTCAGCATCCCCAAACTGACACCAGCTTATGCATATCAAGTTGGTTTCATCAGAAACCCAAGTAATTCCTAAGGACCTTGGATATAATGCCGCAGTGTTCTGTGATTTGAATAAGAGGCACATGAGCCATCTGTAGTGTAGCGGAAACCTCTTCACTGAAAAACCAAATTGCATCCAAACATTATATTGTAAAGAGTGTTATGCCTGCAGCATGTGTTTCATGCTAAGTGTTTTCTAATGGCAAATCTGAATTGTAATAAAATTGGGCTCTGAGACATGCTATACATTCAAAGAGAGAGAGAGAGAGAGATTGGTGATAGGAAGGTTACCCAGAATGTTCTAGAAATAATTAATCCCATGTCATGCCATATCTGAGGAGGAGAATAACAGAGGTGTATCTTTCACAAGAGCCAATGTGGTTTGAGCACTGAACTAAGACTCTGAAGACCAGTTTGAATTTCTACTTGGCCATGAAAATCCACTGGGTGACTTTGGGCAAGTCACACTGTCTCAGCCTCAGAGGAAGGCAAAGGAAAACCCCCTCTGAACAAATATTATCAAGAAAACCCTGTGATAAGGTCTCCTTAGGGTCAACATAAGTCAGAAACAACTTGAAGCTACACAACAACAACAAGAATCTTCCACAAATAAACTTTACGAGCCCTCTCCATGCTGTAATGTTTAGCTGAAACTCAATATGTTGGGTAACATAGCAGTCAGTTGATATATCTTTCAGGTATTCTGTGGTTCATTCACACTATGGAATTACACTGTTATTTTATTCCACTTTAACTGCCATTGTTCCATCCTATGGACTCCTGGAACTGGCAGTCTGGTGAGGCACTAGAGCACTCTGGCTGAGAATTCTAAATGCCCCTTCCTAAACTGCAAATCCCAAGATGCCATAGGGTGGACCCATGGCAATCAAAGTGGAATGATAGCACTATAATTGTGTAGTGTGAACAAGACTCTGAGTGTGCATCTGGATTCATATGGCCATATTATTTGTAACAGTATAACTGGTATAAACAAGAGCTCTGTGTGCCTAAGAAGATTGTACAAAATTCTGTGTTCCAGAAAAAGCACTCCAAAATCTTTCTAGGAATGGACCTATTGGTTCAATGGATGAGAGGATGTGCAAAATTTTTTGCTGTTTAGACATTTCACGCATGGCTATCAGTCATTCCTGGCCTTTCTTCTTATAGGAAGGTATGAGTTCCCAACAGTAGCATGCCAAGGTTCAGACTAATAGAAAGAAGATAGGAAAGATAAGAGAATACAAGTTTTGAATTCAGAAGGTTCAACCCCAGGGTTTCTACAGATTTAAAAGTAAGCCAATGATGGGAGAGATTCTTTCGCTGAGACACCAGAAAGTCTGTACTAGTCAGAGCAGATGATACTGAATGTCTGATGGGGCAGAAGTAGTTGTCTTAAAAAATGGAAAGAACCAGAGCTTACTAAGATGATCCTTTCTTAATGAAGAAGACTTGGTCTCCTACAGAAGGAAAACTAAATATGTCTTACTGAAAGAAAGATGTGGCTGTCACAAGCAGCCAATGAAGCCCACGTCAGAGAGACAGAGAGTTTTACTGCAGACTTTCAAGAAACTATTAAATGTGCTGGGTCTATTTAGGAAGTAGGATTAAGCACCTTTGATAGCTCCCTGAAAATGTGCACTAAAACCCAGAGCTGATAAACTGCCCCAGTGCCATGGATGTCAGCAGTAAACATGTTGTACTGATCAGAGTTGCTTTGAATAATGCTACAGTGCCAGAAACATATTTTTGAAACGATACTTTAGAGCAGTGGTTCTCAACCTGTGGGTCCCCAGATGTTTTTGGACTTCAGCTCCCAGAAGCCCCAGCCACTATGGTCAATGCTCAGGGCTTCTGGGAGCTGAAGTCCAAAAACATCTGGGGACCCACAGGTTGAGAACCACTGCTTTAGAGATATCAATTCACTTGAATATACAGGGGTCAACTCACATGTAACAGTCATTGTGTAAAGTGTTATCTGTGTGTTGCACTCAACATACCAAGAAGAGGAATGTACTGTCCCCGGGTATCATAGAGGGAAAGTCACATCACAATATTACATATATAAACCAATCAGCTTTTGTTATGTGCCAACATTACCAAATGGGGAAAATGAATTGAACAAATTATGCAAATTAGTTTAGATATTTTATCAACTCATGGTTTGATTCTTTAGGAACATATTATGAGCAGGCTTAAGTGCCTCATACTGAAATGGAATGGCAGGAGAGAGTTGTTATAAACTAACTAAGCCCGTTCAAAGTGTGGACAGTGTTTCCTTATCATATGGGCAATCTTAACCAATCAGATGTGAAATGCTGAAGATGTCAGCATCACTGAGATCAAAAGCAGTCAATGCACACCTATTGTTCCTGAATAAGTGAACATTCTATTCAACTGCAAAATTTTGGCAGTTTTTTGGAAGTTTGAAAAATTGCTAAAAGCAGAGGCTGCCTTTTGACCTAGACCTCCTAAAATTGGTCGCCCTCTTCCTTTTGGGTCAGTCCTAGTGTGAACTACTCTGATGTTTATAGGTTACAGTGAAAGGAAGTAAATTATCTTTCCCTGCCTTCTTCCTCTGATTCTGACACTAAAGTACTTAACTTCCCTTGGCTGCCATAAGGCATTTAGCTGTGAAAACTGAGATGCATGGAAAGAAATATGAGACTGGTAAAAACCTGAAAAAGTAGCACTTGCAAAGTATCTGCTCCCAAAGAGAAGGCGAAGAGCATATTCAAGTGAGCAAGTGCAAGCAGCATAGACCCAGTTTCAGCATAAATAGTTGTCATGCCGGAAAAAAAATCTATGCTGGTTTTGTCTCACACCTCTTTGGAAGATTGTTTGAAAAACTTACCTTCACAACACAAATCACCCACATACACTCGTCTCCCGTTCCTCCTCCAAGCTGCGTAGTTTTTCTTTTCTCTGCTGAAGTAATTGTTTGTTAATGTATTACTTATTAGTTACATTTACATCCATCCTTCTCCTCCCGCCCGCACCCACACACACACTGTTGTCCTCATACAAATCCACTAAGGTAAGACTGGCTAAGAAAAGGTGACCACCACAATTATATCAGGCCCTTCACATTCACTAGGGTTAGGGGCACAGGACTCCTGCAAAAGTGGAAAAACTGCAAATATCAAAATGTGTATGTTTGTCTGTGGGAAGGGGGCTGAGGCACAGTGGGGACCGACTTGAAGAGTCCAAACCAGGTCAGGGAAATGAGACAGAGAGGGAGTAGGTTGGCATGGTAGTCCTATACATCTTCTTCCTTGCCCATCATCTTTGGATTGGGGGGCACTGGGAAAGGGTTTGTGGTGCTGGAAAACTGGGCTGTGAGCCGTCCTTAGCCTGCTAGGCAGCAGCTGCTAGAGGAAAAGAAGGGCCAGAGGCAGAAAATCCTGGTAGCCTAATCAGAGCTGCTGAAAGAGGAAGTTCCCCCAAAAAAGAAGCGCTCAAAGGGGGGGCGGTGGCGGCAGTGGCAAGGGTTGATGAAGCTCACAAAAATTCAAATATGTGAAAGTTAAATCTGCAAATGTGGAGGGCCAACTGTGTCTGTATATGTATATGCATATATATGTCTATATCTGTGTGTTTGTGTGTGTGTATGTATTTAATATTTCTCTTTTCTTCCATATAGGACCCAAAGCAGCTCACGCCATACAATAAAAAAATACAGCTGGAACAGTCTGAAATACAACAATTTAAAAAGCATTAAACACAGTCCACTTAATTTAAGCATTAATTTTAGACAGTTAAGAGCACATTAAAACCTACCCATTTCACTATCCCAGTCAGATAAAAGCTGAAAGCCTGTTTAAATGAGAAGGTCTTTGCTTGCTGGCAAAAGGAGAGCAGAGTGTACGTGGAGCAGTGGCGAAACAAGGGCATTAACCCTGCAAAGAAGGATTCTAATCTTCCTCATGAAACTAGTTTCAGGTGGACGCAGGGACTGTGAAAGCCCCTCAGTTCCCCACTTTCCAGGCAGTAGCTTCTGGGATCAATTGAGCTCTGTACCCTGTTGATTGAGAAGTAGCTGGTTGACAATCCCGCATCCCCTTGTGTGGGTGATCTCTGGCATGAGGGGCAAATGAAACAGGGGCCCTGTTTTTTCTGACACACCAGATATCGCTTGTATGAGGGGAGTGGGAACAGCAGTCAACAGCTGCCCAAGTAACAGGGGAACAGACACCCATCAATCCCAGCAGCTAGTGCCCAAGAAATGGGGATTAGGGCACTACATAACATTATAATTACAGTGTTTATGCATTTGTAACTGCCATACAAGATTCCTGCCAGAAAATTCTAAGTATCTCATGAACAGGGCTGCTGAGACCACGTTTGGGCCTCGGTGAAAAAAAATGTCAGAAGTTGTAACCTGAATAGCAGGATAACTCCTCCAAATAAAATCAATCAGCCAGCAGAGACCATACTTCCTACACTGAAGCAACGCACAAATTCGAACTGTGGAGACTAGACGGGCTAAACAGCGATTCCAATCTCCCACTCTTATGCTTTCCCTTATCTGGTGGTGCTTGGCTGTATAGAGGAATGTGAAAGTAGATTACACAGGGCAGGAATGAAGCCTCGTGGAGCATCTGATCTGACACTTTTCTTACCCAATCCCATCCAGGACATATGCAGCTTAGCGCAGTTAGAGATAATCTGTGTCGCTCACTAAGCACATTCCACTGGTTGCACTTTTGTGCAGCTAAAGGCAAATGTTTAAACATGTGGCTAATGCGCCATATGCCTAAAACAGTTTAATTCCCTCAGACATTTTAAAGATATTTTCATTTTAGCTGCGTAGCTCTCTACATATGTTTATTTCTCCTGGAGCCAACTACTCAGGTTACTCGTAATGATTTTATTAAAAGAGGGACTGGGGTATAGCTCCAGGGAGGAGGGGAATGAGTGAACTGTTCCCCCAATAAGAATTCTGCCTTGTTCAAATGAAATTTTCCTTCATGCCCAAATTTCTAGTGGTCCAGAGAGTTGAAACAATGAAAACTGTTCACACCTAGACCTGTTCTCCATGCTGAGTTCACATTCCCTTGGTAACTTTCCTTACTTCCTTTCTTCAGAAGCCTGAAGTATATTTCTAAATACTCAGCTGAACTTATCAGTTACTGCAGTGCTAGAAATATAAGAGGTGAAGAAAATTCTCACGGGGGGAGGAAAGATTTCTTATTTAGGGGGCAACACCCTAATTTTGCCCCCCCACCAACAACGAGCGAGAGCTGCAGCAAAATTTTGCAGCATGAAATGTTCTTGTTTCAGCCAGCCAGCCCACCCACCATGCCTCTGTGACCTCATGGGCTTGTACATAAAATAATGCTTGATTTCCTATGTGAGTTTAAGGTGGCTGGCTGTTAGGAGAGGGGAGAGAGTGGAGTGCTGAAGTGGATGCTAATTGGTGGAATGTTTAAGGAGCTTTGCATGGCAAATCACAAGTTAGGGTTTGAGTTTTAAGTGTTAGCCTGGAGTTAGCCTGGAGATGGAGAAGAGCATAGTTTGAGAAAAGAGTGTGAAGGGGTTTCAGTTAGACTAGAGATGGAGTGAGAGAAAGGAGTCTAAATTGAGTGATTGATAAAGGAATGCTTTTAGCTTGAGAAGAGGGAGAACACTTTTGGCCTCCAAAAATTCTGTCACTCTTACATCTTGTATTCAGACAAGACAAGTCTGTGGTGGCAGCATTAAATATAGAGGAGTGGGATACTTTGAGGATAGGAGTTGCATAAATCTGCATAGATACCTTGAATGCATTTAGACATTCCCCACAGTGGGTATCACGCAGGTAGGATAGGTAGAAGTCCTTATATTGTGGCAGATGTAGGTATCAGAGAAAGCCTTCACTCTTGGGCCATTTCCGCAGTACACTGTTATAGTGCTATTATTCCACTTTCACCATCCTGTGGAATCTGGGGTTTGTAGTTTACTGATGCCAAAGAGCTCTCTGAATTCTCAATTCTTTGGCCTCAGTAAACTACAAACCCCAGATTTCCACAGGATGTTGAAAGTGGAATGATAGCATTATAACAGTGTAGTGCAGAAAGGCATTAAGAGTCCCCATAACATTACCATAGAAGTATATCAGTCTAACATTTACTAAAAACTTGAAAGTTATTTTTGGATTGTTTTTGCAGTTCCTTCCTAATACAAAGCTTTACAGAGCTAGTGGGTAAACCCAGCACTTCCTAACATAATGTAATTATTGCCCTCAAGATGATGATGATGATTCCATTTATATCCCATCTTCTTCCCAAAACTAGAACTCACAACAACTTTCTGGCTGCACTAGAAACTTCTGCATGTCAGTTTTAACTTCCATGGCTTCTCCAAAGGAATACAGGGAATTATAATTTGGTGACATTTCACTCAAAGAAATCTCAAGCCCCTATTATATAGAATGGTAGCTCCCACAACTGTTGTTCCCACAACTGTTGTTCCCACAACAAGGCCTCATGGAAAAACCATAAAACCATGAAACCATTTTAAGACTGGAATGCTTAAAGGGTTATATTTTTACATGTAGATGCTTTGGGTTCCATGCACCATGCTCTATTTCATCCCAAGTGGTGTCTGAGTTATCTGTTTTTAATAAGATTCTACTACTGCTGTTTTAAAGATTAGATTGGTTATGTGACAAAGGCATAAACCTATATATTCATCCCTCTCTCTCTCTCTCTCTCTTCTCCATTAGATGTTGTGTGCCAAGGGCGGGTGTTCAGAGCCCGCTGTTATAAAAGCTATCCACATGTTAAGAAGAATAAAAGGCCCGCGTATGGAACGGGTGACATATAATTATTGCCTAACCTATTAAAGAAATAAACCTGCTACAACCCAATTACACCTTTGCAATATACAATGAAATAGCTCTTAAACAATTCTTCAACAAAGGAATAAACCTGTCACGAGAGACAAATATATAGTTCATCAAGGCTGGGTATTCAGGAAGCAATACTGTGGTCAGGGTCACACTGGCAGTAACTCAGTGTGCAGTTGGAAGGCGTCTCAGTGCCTACATGGCACACTCTTTGAGGTGGTGTAGCACATGCCCTTGAACCTGAAGCACTGAATTAACACCAGAGGGAGGAGGCCCTTCATTGGGAAATTATCATGTGGAAGGCTATTTGTAAACAGACACAGCATGAAATAAGTCCCACCTGTGGAAAGCACCGATTTATTTATTTATAGATCATTGACACAAGACCTCCCTGGAGAGGAAAAAGGAAACAAAAACCCACAGAGACAGACAGCCCTGCCATTAGGACCAGGGTAGGAACTGTGTGGCCTGTAGGCTTTATGAGGGTCCACTGAGGCTTTGTACTGTCATCATTGTTGGCAGAAATCCTACTGGGGAGTTACAAATGCCGAACCACCATAGTTATGCAGCTATGCAGTGAATCTCAACCGGACCCACCCCCCATTCCTACTTATTGGGCAGTTGCCACTTAAAATGATGGCTCCATTCCACTGTCACTCAGGAAGTGGCTGATCAACATTCCCACCTTCTACCATGAGTAGACCCCATTTCAACAGGCAAAAGCAGGGTCCCTGTTGCAATTCTCCCCTTAGATCAGAAGTTGCTTGCACGAGGTGATCTGGGAACATCAGTCAGCTGCTTCCTGAGTGACACTAGAAGGGACCTTCAGCTATCACAGAAGCTGTTGCCCAGTAAATGAGGACTGAGGATCTTTCACAGTCCACAAGTGTCTCATAAACTAAGGGCCACACAGGCATTGTGAATACTAGGGATGGGACAAATCCAGAATTTTCTGAATCTGAATCCGAATCCCTGGAAGATTCTGGGAATCCACAAATCTCATGAATCTCAAATCTTTTGAATCCTTTTATTAAAAAGAGTTTGAAAAGCAAGGGAAAGAAGGATAATCTTGGGCAAGACACACTCTCTCAACCTTAGCAAAAGCCTAGGCAAAGGCAAACCTCTCTCTGAAGAAATCTGGCCAGGACAAATGTCATTGTTTTGCCTCAGGATTTCCCCAGATTGACAATGACATGAAGGCCCTTTCTACACAGGCAGGAAAATGTGGATTAATCTCACATTTTCTTGCCTGTGTAAACAGGGCCACATGCTACAGTACAGAGATAATGCAGGTCAAAACTGGATTTTCTTTGCATAGCTCTTTATGGCATCCTGGGGTTTGTAGTTTGCTGATGCACCAGCACACTTTGTTGGAGAAGGCTGTGACACCTTGTAAAACTACAAACCCCAAAATTGTATATGAAAGAGCTTTGCAAGGCAGCCATGCAAAGGAATGTTTCAGCTGTCCTTGAAATCTCAAGACTGTACCTTCCAGTCAACTGCTGAACTGAAATATGAAATGTTCAATTTAAATATCTCAGAATACAACCCCAGATATAATTTCTGAAATTTTTAGCAAAGGCCATTATTACTCTAAGGGAAAAACTCACCTACTTGCCATCTCCCCTTGTGTATCTGGTCTCCCAGGTTTTCAGGTGTCCTGGTCTCCAACAAACTGTTTGGTTGGTGAATTCAAAAGATTTGGTTTGCCTATTCTGACTAAGGGATTTGGATTTGCAAATCTTGAATCCTTGCTGAGGTTTTGAGGATTCACTTGGCCCATCTCTAGTGAATACCAAACAGTTATGAATGTGTAAGTCTAGGTTACAAACGTGCAACTCTAGGATTCTGGCCATCATCACCATTTGTATCCCTTGATACTCAAAGCAGCTTACTATTTAAACAAGAACACTGCAGCTAAAAACATAGAAATAGTGAAAATCCTACATGGCAGGGGGTTAGACTGGATAGCCCTTGTGGTTCTTTCCAGCTCTACAATTTTATGATTCTTTCCCCCCTCCATTTTTCATCTTTATTAATTTTAATACAAACAGACTAATTCATAACAACAGAAAGAAAGAAAAGGAGGAAAACAAAAAAATTGTACATAAACAATATATATAACTAACACTAAATCTAAGTTAAAACAAATTAAAATTAAGAGAAAATGCTGAACACATTATTAAAACACTATGCATAAACACAACCTAGCTACATTAACTAAAACACAAAAGAACTATGAGTCCTCCCCAAATTGTAATGAAAAAGAAAAAAAGATTAATAGAAAATATTTTATTACAATTCTATTGCCATTTCCACCCTACTCTGTTATTGTGCTATGAATTTATTGAGGTGAAGTAGAAGATGCAGAGGAGACGTCTTGTAGAGGCTTGAATGTTAGACTAGGGACCTTTCCAAACTACACTGCTATAGTGCTATTATTCCACTTTCAATATCCTGTGGAATTCTGGGGTTTGTAGTTTACTGAGGTCAGAAGTCCATGTCAGTCCATTTTTGTGCCTCTGGAGCCCTAGAAGAGTATATTACAAAATTCTGCCTGCCATTTTGGATGTCCAGAAGTGATATCGCATCACTTCTCAGTCGTCTTTTGGGCCTTTTCTGAAGGGTTTTTGGGAGGCAGTGTTTGAGGATGGGAATATCCCCCAAACAGCCTGTTAAATTACCTTTTAAAGCAGAAAAGAGTGGTTTTGGTCCAAACATTTATTTATTTATGTATTTGGGCCTTTGGGAGTCAACAGCATTTCCAAGGGGATAGAATCATAGCCATTTCTACACTACACTGTTATAGTGCTATTATTCTACTTTCAACAACCTAAGGAATCCTGGGGTTTGCATTTGAGGGAAGGGCATTTAGAATTCTCAGCCAGAGAGCTCTTTGGCCTCAGTAAACTACAAACCCCAGAATTCCACAAGAGGTTGAAAGTGGAATAATAGCACTAAGCGTAGTGCAGAAAGGCCCCTAGTCTAACACTCAAGCCTCTACCAGACGTCTCTCTGCATCCTCTACTTCACCTCAATAAATCCATAGATTTACACCTCTATAACTGGGAGCATAATCAGTACTTTTGTCAACAAAAAAAATGCATGAGCAAGGTTAGGGCATCCATCTATAATCCTGTTTATAGTCCAGTGAATAAAATTAATGGTGAAATAGTCGCAATGATTTTTTTTAAAAAAATCTCTAAGTAGAAGTATTTGCCCTTCTCAATCAATCTTTGGAAGGAAGGCATACCACAAAAGAAACATAAAAGGTACGAAGGGAAAATCATATTGTAATTTTGAGTTTCCTGAGCTTCAGGTAAAATTGCTGCAGGGAGAGGCAAGGAGGAAGAGTCAAAATATTGACTGGACCTATGATTCTCATTCTGAAAAGTTTAAGCAGTAAGTTTCCTCGAGCTTTCTCAGTTGCTACCTACTTCCTGCACTAGTTCTGCCTTGCCAGGCAGGCAACAGTAATTTCTAACTGACTCCTCATGCAGCTTAGTGGCAATTAGCACAGCTTTCATGGAAGGAAAATTTTTAAAAAATGACCCAATGACATAATTACAGGGGATACACATTTTGTTCAGGGAAGCACAGGGCTGAGAAGTAGTTTATAAAATGAATTATGTTTCTATCGTTGCTGCACTTGTGTGCTTTCCTTACCCCCCCCCCCAACCTCCTTGCAAAGATCAGTGGAACAATTGCTCTGAATAAATATTATTCCTGAATCATTTAGCAATCATTTAAAGGAGAGCGGTCTCTACTTCTGAGCAATTAGAGGCATGATCAGAAATCACCAGGCTGCTGAGCTGGGAAAAGGAGAGCTAGCTAGTTTATAATTCTGCCGCTCCCAGGAAGGGAAGGGGAGGGTGGCGGTGGTGGAAATTGCCGTATAATTAAGCTTTCTGAGCTTTCATGGAAATATTTATGAAATGAGAATGTCTTTGGAATAAATCATTGGTCTGCTTTATCATTCAGAAATGGTGCTTGCATCGACATAATATACCCAAGGCCTTGATTGCTTGCCCTGCTCTCTCAAGATCACAGGTGGCAAAGCTTTTTGGCATGCCAAATAGTAAAGGTGTGTTTCCTATTCCTGCTTTTTTAAAAAAAAAATCTCCTGCATTCAGACACTTAAAACTACAAGTTCTTCTGTTTTCATATGAAGAAATTCATATGAAGAATTACAAATTCTTCAAAAACAAATGAAACCCTCCCCTGGCTGTGCTGGCTTAAAAAAAAAATACACATGAGGGATGTTAGAAGATTCCCAATTGTCCACTTATTAATGCAATTAACAAAAAGAATGATTATCTGCTGTTCTTGACATTCTGTTTAACTAAACTTTGTTCTGTACAGTATGAAAGTATTATTGCTGAAATCTGGAGTACACGTTACATCGATAACATGATTTGTTACATCAGTAATAGCCTTGTTTGTGTACATTCTGGTAGTTACACACCGTTGTGGTCATACAGACAGCTGACGGAAGCGTTAGATAAGAAATAACAAGTAGTCAGTCTTTGGTGAAATACTAATCTTGCTGATGTATGTTTTATTCTGCTTTCCTAATCAAGAAAATAGTATAAAAATGTGAAGCTTGAGGAATAAAGTTATCCTTCTGGATCACTACTGCTAGTAGGTTGGACTGAACGCAGTTCTGGTTGTCAGCACGATCCTTTGACCAAAGAAAACTCTTTTGCTTGTTTTATTGTACTGTGAGTGAAGGAAAGACAACCTCCATTACAAGCTAGTAAAGTAGTCACATACACAGCAGTTCTAGTCCCTCCCGTCTGGTGACTCATGACTCTACCTCACCTGTAGCATCTCTCCCTGGACATTGCCTTATTTGGAAGGTAGTTTGTGATTGGAGGAAACCTCATATTACCTGCCCCTCTGGACATTTCCTTATACCGATGGAAGTTTCTGGACATTACCTAATATGGGGTGGGGGTCTGCAAAATGCCTCAATGGGTGTGTATGCTGTTTACCTGGATAAAAAGGCCTTGCTAAGCCGCTGGCCTTTGTCCCGAACCTCCGGCACCCTGCTGCAACAGATTTGTATATTTTTATACTTTTGTACTCAATAAATCTGGCCTTGGGCCATTTCCACACGAGCATATTGCCCACGCTAGGGCGACCTCTCTTGGAGGTCTTCTTCACCGCGGGGTGCACTAGCGCAGTTAGAAAAAGTGAGGCTCTAGACCTCAAACTGCTCTAGCGCAGCCGCGGGGGTGGCGCTGTGAGTTTTATAAAAACCACCTTCACAAGTGGTTTTTACAAAACTCACCCGCGCTGCCCCGTGGCAGCCCCCGGTGAAGAACTGCAGAGACGCGGTAGCGCGTCCCTGCAGATCTGTCTGGGGGCAGGCTTCTGGCTGGCGCACTGCCCTGATTGGCAGAGTGCCGCCGGAAGCCGCCAGCCACCATTTTGGGCGCCGCCAAGCGCCACCGAACACCGCCAAGTGGCGCTGAAATTCGGCGGTATTTAGAACAGCGAATCCACTCTCCCCGCAGGGACGGAGCAACCCGCTCACAAGTAAGCTCTGCCCCTGCATGCGCCGCCCCCTTTCGCCCCCCCCCCGTGAGGAAAGGGCCTTAGCCTTTGGATCAAGAAACGTCTGGTCATTTGCCTGTTTCTCAGAAAAAGCTGTCCTTCTTAAGGGCGTAGAAGGTGACAGTACTGCATACTTTGCATTCTGTGTTGCTGCCTCACCTCCTACTCAGTTTCAGGGCTCATCCCAGCTCTGTGTCCAACCTGTTCGGATACAGTGGATGCAAGATTTCAACCCACTCACAGCCGCACCGGTCAAATTCTATAGGTGCAGCTGTTCCCAATAGAGAGAGGAACACATTTGCTCCATCCGAAATATAGGTGAGATAAATGAAGAGCCCCTCTGCCAAAAGACACGGCAACCCTCATTCAGTACTAACATGGAGCTCCTCCAGAGGGGGCATATTCAAGGAGCAGACTCTTTGAAGGACTGAATCTTCCCATATGAGCTTACCTAAGCTCTAAGTAGGAGGCACTTCTCTCTGTCTGACCACTTTCATAGCATGGCTGGTAGAAACACGGAAAAGGACCTTCTGCTGTCCACACTTTGGAACTCCCTTCCTAGGGAAACCAGAGTGGTTCTCTCTCTCCTGCCATTTCAGTAGCAAGTGAAAACCTTTTTTATTCAAGCAGTCCTTTGGAAACTGATTTTTAAGGACTTTTTATGGGGCTGTACTGTTTTAAATCTTTACTTTAAAGTAAGATTTTAAATGGCTTTAATTCTGTTATTGTTTTAATTACATGTATTTTTATTGTAATTCTCTGTCTTTTGTGAGCATCTTTGAGTCCCAGTCTGGGAAAAAGATAGGATATTAATAAAGGGGATGGATGGATGGATGGCAGCATATGGCCCAAGATGTTCTGATGTCAGTTACTGTAGTTCTTGGGCTTATACCTTCTTTTATATTTTTTTTCCTAGAGTTGTAGAGCATCAGTGAATTACCAAAACTGCACTTTTGCATTATAACTCTAAAACAAGGAAGGAAGGAAGGAAGGAAGGAAGGAAGGAAGGAAGGAAAGAAAGAAAGAAAGAAAGAGGAGAAATGTTGTCTTTTAAACCATAAGACCTCCTCAACAAACCATGCTTTGGAAGGATTTTAGCACAGAACCAAGAAATCACTGCAAACAATCCCCCAAAACAATGGAACAAGTGGATATGGAGATAACAACAACCAGTAAAACCCACTCAAACCCCCCAGCCTGTAATCTGAGTACTCAAACTTCTCTAGATCAGTTAGGAAGAACCCTATGGTTGCACAAGCCGGGATACAAAGTCAGACTTTGGAGAGCTAAGTACTTTGAACAGCAAAACCACCCTTAGGTCTGAGATCCCATTTATCTATTGAAGTGATTCCCAACCTGGGGGATGTGTACCCCCTCCCGGGGAATGAATAAGAACATTTAGGAATTTGTGGGGGGGGAATGAATAATGGTGGAAAAAGAATAAAGTATAAGCCATCCCTGGAGGACGTCACAACTCGATGAAGTTCTTGATTGCCCATAGGCAATGAACTGAAACAAACCTCTTGCCTGTCCCTACTTATTTCTTATTTGCACTTAGTGGCAGGAAAAGACCATTCACCTGCTGCTGCTGTTGCTGCTCCTGGTGTTGATTATGATGGTGGTGGTAGTGGGAAAGATGCCCTGGATAATAGTTCCACTTCGCTTGTCCAAGATGGGCAGTTGGCACATAGTGATGATACCTAAATTAGGTCTAAGGTGTTTGTTATATATATTTGCCAAACTCTTCTTAGTATTTTACACATGCACAAGTTCCCCTGTGGAAGTTATTGGACGTTTCTATCCAGTGCAAAATGTCTCATATTCAGTTCAAGGTTGCAGAAACCAAACTCTGTATGTGGTACCATTGCACATGGCTACTGTTAAGAGTTAGTAATCTTTCCATGCCTATACCCACTAATTGCTAATTTGCATGCAACATACTTCCTGGTTGTTTGCTTCTCCATAGCCACTTTCTTCCTGCATTTAGACTCTAGCCTGCAGCCATTTTTTTTCTATCTCTCCTCCATTATAGAATGTATTTGGCCATTTAATAATATGGGGCATGATCATTTGTGTTTTTTGCCACTCGCAGGGGATCTTGGAACCAACTCCCTCAGTTATAGAGGGCCCACTGTATTGTAAGTAAAGCAACTTTTATACATCTTATAGAGAAAATTAAGCTTATTTATTTTCTCTGCCAAATCCTGTGGCTGGGTGAGGGACTGGCTGTTATTCAGCTTCTGTATTGCTGATTGGATTATTCTGCTTGAGAGATCCAGTATTATCTCTCACATTTCCCAACAGATATGCATAGGGTATTGCAAATGCATGTGCATGCACCTTTGGTTGTACACTCAGTTCCACATCTAGTATCTTGATTTAGTTGTCTACTTTTGCCATTCACCATAAAGTCTGCATAGCACAATTAATCTGTGACTCTACATGTAGGAATTTATGACATGCCTCCCCGATGCAGGAATTGATCATAGTTGTGATTATCCTCTTTTTGCCTTTGCAGCCTTTCTGATGCTTAGTGAATGTCATTGGCTGCTGGTGATTAGCCATTGAATGTTTGGACAAATACATCTAGGAGGATGGAGAATAGAAGGAACAGTTTGGCAAGTTCTGAATGCAGCCTGTATAGATGAGTTTTTTGGTGCTAGATAGGAAAAAACTCAGAAGTTTCTTGGACATGCTGCTTCCATTAAGGGAAAAGCTATTGCTGTAAAAGTAGCATTTCCTGCATGGGAATGTATCTGATCACCTATAGATAAATGTGAAACATATGTTACAAAAACACCTTTGGAGCCAAGATCATTACATAGCATATGATCTGGCAGCTAAAAAAGCAACATGATCCTAGGCTGCATCAATCGGAATATAAGCCCTTTCTGCAGGACGTTGTCATCCTGCATTGAGACGGGAGAAGAACGGGACCTGGATGGCACTTGTATGTTGCCCATGTCCCGTCATTCTCCTGTTGCGCCGCAAATCGGTAAAACCCATCAATGACCAGCAATCATGAAGCCTTCTCTCACTACCCTCCCACACTTACCTGAGCTGCGGAGGGTCAGGAAGGATTATGGCCACTCTTTCTGCTCCAGTGCATCCTGGGACAGTGCCCGGCTGCACTGCAGAAGGAAGAGGCATGGCCATGCGCCTCCTCCATTCCTGCAGGCAGCCAGTGCAGAGGGGAGTGCTTCTGTCATGCTCCCCTCCCAGGAAAGGCTTTACCAGGAGTCCCACAGGATGCTGCTGGGATCCAGTAACATGTGGAAAGGGCCTTAGTGTCTGGATTGAGGGAAGTAATAATAACACTCTATTCTTCTTTGGTCAGACCTCACCAGGAATACCGTGTCCAGTTCTGGGCACCACAGTTCAAGAAGGATATTAACAAGCTGGAACATATCTATAGGAGGGCAACCACAATGATAAAAGGTCTGAAAACTATGCCCTATGAAGAACGGCTTAGGAAGCTGGGTATGTTTAGCCTGGAAAAGAGAAGGCTACGAGGGCACATGATAGCTATGTTTAAACATTGGAAAGGATGTCATATCGAAGAGGGAGAAAGCTTGTTTTCTGATGTTCCAGAGACTAGGACATGGAGCAATGGATTAAAACTACAGGAAAAGGACTCCACCTAAACATTAAGAAGAACTTCCTGATCATAAGGGCAGTACAGTAGAATATGCTTCCTTGGAGTGCAGTGGAGTCTCCTTCTTTGGAGGATTTTAAACAGAGGCTGAATGACCACCTGTCAGGAGTGCTTGGACTGTGTATTCCTGCATGGCAGAGGGTTGGATTCAATGGCCCTTGTGGTCTCTTAATTCTATGAGTATGATCCTATGATAAAATTATGCAAGCATAACCTGTGCACTTTCCCACTATGGACTACAGTAACTGAATTCCTGGGCATTGCTCCTAGATTTGCACAATGGTTGATCTTAGTTTCCCAGAGTTTATGCAATCTTGAGCAGGATACCACCTTTGCACAACCTCTGAAAGAGAGCTACCACATGCATAGCAGCTATCAGGACCAGCCCAACCATTTGGCCAAGGCATGGGATCCCAGCCCTTTGTTTCGTCCACACACTGCAGTTTGTTCAGTGCCAGCTGAAGGGACAGCTGAAAACTGCAAGACACACTCCGTTTAATCATGGCTCCAGGGATGTTGCCTTAATCCTAAGCATTGCATTTATTAATGCATTATTTATATTATTCTGATGTGGTCTGAGATGGACCAGTGGGGGAGTGAGCAGGGGGAGCTGACAGGGAAAAAATGTGCTGGAGAAATATTTCAGAGCAGAACTGAGCTGTTTAGGTGCAGGAGTCAAGTTGCTGCATACTGATGGAAATAGATCTGTGCTACTATGCTAACACATTTTTATCATGTGCTACTCTGGTATGGTAGAAAAGAAGGGGGAAGGAATGAAGATTCTCCTTTCCCCATTTTGAAGAAAATAAGTGGCACTCAAGGTATTTTTCCCCCAGTCGCTTATATTTTATTTCTAATGAAATACGATTCTCACACTCCACACTCCCACCAAGAACACAAAACAATAATCAAGTAGGCAATACTGTCTCTTCCAAGCTCTCATTCTGCTCTAGCTATAAATCACCTGAAATTGCCTCCATCTCTTAGAAATGGCTCCGAAATCTCAGTGAGAACACACTGAATATGTCCCACAAAACGAACAAAGGGTCCAGGTCATCCAACTCTGAAACAGATTTTATTTTAACAGGATAATGACCAGTTTTGTTTCAACATTACCTTGACGTCCCTGTTGACCTTTCAGGTTGACACAGGGAAGATTGCAGGAGTAACCAATCTGATTGAGATGTCCCACTTGTTAGTCAAAAGGACTGTCTGCAGATTTTGTTTTTGTTATTGTTGTTGTGAAACAATGTCGTAGGAGGCAAAGGAGGCAAAAACGGCTCCCATTTGGTCAGGGTAACTACAAATCCTCTAAATGCATAGTCTTAATACTGGGACATAATATTGTCTTACAATGCTCCATAGAATGGCAATGACACCTAATGCCAATGTTGGTTAGGAACGATGGAAGTTTTAGTCTAACCAATCTGGAGGGTATCAGGTTGGGGGCAGCTGCTGCACACATTTGCTCTATACATGAAGGAGAGCAGGAGTCATATTTCATGGCCTTGCAAGGGTATCAGGTACTCACATCTTCGGCTCTTCACTCACAGGGACTATAAGACAAGGAGCACCTCTCCTACCCCTTCGTCAGCCCGAAAAGTCCCCCAAAGTCTTTCTCATGCCATGTGATGCCACTTTTTATAACCTTTCATCCTGGAAGTGCCTTGAAGCTTTCACACTTCTCCTGAGCTGGTCATCACTATGGGGCAATTGTCTCTCGTGGTCTCTGTTGATCTTAGCTGATCCTCACCCTTAAAAACATAACTTACAGCCTTTCCGTGCTACACTGTTCTAGTGCTACTGTTCCACTTTCAACATCCTGTAGAATTCTGGAATTTGTAGTTTACTGAGGCCAAAGAGCTCTCTGACTGAGAATTCTAAAGCCCCTCCCTAAACTGCAAACCCTAGGATTCCACAGGATGTTGAAAGTGGAATAATAGCACTAGAACAGTGTAGTACAGAAAGGCCCTATCCCCACCATATCATTAGTTCTTTGCTTAGCTGGAGGAGAGTTCAGAACCCCCAGCAGTGTTGCCCAGATAATGAAGTGCCCGTTGTCACACCCACTGTGCCTTCTTATTGTCCGGCTGTCGGTTGGTAATGAGGAATGCCCAGTGGCTGTTGCAGACCCAGTGAATAGAGTGGTACATTGAAGGCTCTGAGGAATGGTTATGCACCATCCAGCAACATGCAGATGCAGGTGAAATGCATCTGAGAGACTCCACTTACACAGTCATGAACTGAATATACTCATTACATAACACCTCCAAAAAGGAGAACAGCATGTGTAAGGGAACTTATAGATGTGTATGACACCAACAGAATTCCAGCCAAAGTACAAGGCAGAGGTCAGATACAGATAAGGAATGCTGATTTGCATGCCAAAAACAAAAGCAGGGGAACTGTCATTCACCAAACCTGATTTCTAGGCTTCTCTGAGGTTCTTATATTTCCTGCAGTGGTCATTCCCAGTACAAATGGCAATTCTCTAGCATAACCTTCCATCCTGATAATGATCAGCTATTACATTTTTTAAAAAAAAATAATGAGAGGCTTCTGTAAGAAAAGACTCTTAAGAAATTGAAAATGTATCCTTATTTCTTATAAATCACTGGCTTGCCATGCCATCAATAACAAACATCATTTGTTCTCCTGTTTCCTTATTCAACTCCACAATCACAATGCCATGACCTCTGCTTCTCCAAGCCAAACATCCTTCACCATTTCCAGTGCTTTATCTCACCTGAGAAAACATCCCCCCCACCTCATGCCCTCTAGTTGTATTTGTTGTTGGGGATGCTGGTGGAGTAGCAACCCAAGACATCTGAGGGGGCACAAGCTTGGGGAGAACTCTTACAAATCAGTCTATAATTTATGGACTAAGGTTGTTTCTGTGAGCCAGAAAACACTATGTGTCAGATGTCTGAAATGGTGATCTAAGTGGGTACAAATATACCATGAATTCAGAGAGAGGGGAGAACAGAATTAATACGAAAGCAATTCTTTTTTAAAACAGTCTGTCACGTTAATATGCAGAACAGAAGACAAGATAACAATCAAATGCCTACAAGAATATAGTGAGACATGTACTGCAGCTCAGATGCAATTTCATTGTAGCCAAGGAAGCTTACTCTCTCAATCATGGTGGACAAGTGCAGCAGAACAGGACAGGGGGACCACTTTTTGTCCTCGAAGCCTTCGAGAGGGTAAAGACACCGAAAAAATTATGTTGTTGTGTGCTTTTATGTTGTTTCTTATGGCAACCCTAAGGTGGCCCTATCACAGAGTTTTCTTGGCAAGATTTGTACAGAGTGGGTTTGTCTTTGCCTTCCTCTGAGGCTGAGACAGTGGACTTGCTCAGGGTTGCCTAGTGAGTTTTCATGGCTGAGCAGGGATTCAGACCTGGGTCTCCAAAGCTGTAGTCCAGTGCTCAAACGTCTACACCACGCTGGCTCTCAAATTGTTACCCTTCAAAAACCAAAAACCAAAAAAAACCAAACCAGAATTAGTTGGAAGCTAACTTCTGCTTTAGAGAAACTGATTTTTTCAAAAATATTAAATGGTGTAGACTTTTTAAACTTATTTTTTTAAAAAACACTGATGCTCCTAAAGGCTCCCAGAAGTGGTTCACCCTTTGGGGGCAGGTAATGTGGATTTTGTTGTTGTTAACTGCCATTAAGTTGATTTCAACTTATGGTGACCCTATGGATGACTCTATCATCAACTGCCCCGCTCAGGTCTTGGAAATTCAGGAATGTGTCTTCCTTGATTGAATCTATCTATCTGTAACATAATCTTCATCTTTTCCTATTGCCTTCTGCCTTACCAAGCATTATTGTCTTTTTCTGGTGAGTCAGGTCTTCTCATGATATGGCCAAAGTACAACAGTTTCAGTTTAGTCATCTTAGCTTCTAGAGAGAGTTCAGGCTCAATTTACTCGAGGACCCATTCATTTATCTTTTGAGAAGCCCAGGGCCATTTCCATACTAGCCTGTTATAGCATGATGATTCCACTTTCAACATCCTCTGGAATCCTGGGGTTTGCAGTTTTGGGAGGGGCCGCTTGGCCCCTCCTGAAACTGCAAACCCCAGGATTCCAGAGGATATTGAAAGTGGAATCATCACACTATAACAGGCTAGTGCGGAAATGGCCCAGCTGTCTATGAACACTTTTCTAGCACTACATCTCAAATGAGTTGGTTTTCTTCCTATCAGCTTTCTTCACTGTCCAGCTTTCATATCCATGTACAGAAACTGGAACTATCATGGCACTGACAATCCTAATTTTAGTATTCAATTATATATATATTTACACTTCAGGATTTTAACTAGTTCCTTCATAGCTGCCCTTCCAAGTCCTAAACTTCTTCTGATTTCTTGACTGAAGTCTCTATTCTGACTAAAGATTGAGCCAAGGTGTGGAAAACCTTGAACTATTTCAATGGCTTCATTGTCTGCTTTAAGATTATGTAAATCATCTGTAGTCATTAGTTTTATCTTCTTAACGTTCAACTGTAAACCTGCCTTTGCACTTTCTGTCTTGACTTTCTTCAATCATAATTTCAAGTATTTGCTGTTTTCTGCTAGTAGTATGGGGTCATTCTCATATCTTAAAATGTTGGTGTTCCTTTCTCCAATTTTCACACTTCCTTCCTCTGGGTCTAATCATGCTTTTCATAGGATATGTTCAGCATACAGGTTGAATCACTCATCAAATTAAAAATCCCAGGATTTTGTTTGTTTTCTTTTGTTTATCTGTTTTTCTTCTGCTCCAAAACAAACAAACAAAAGTTCTTATTCTCCTAAATGGTTCTTAGCTCCTCCAGAGAGGGTTTAATTCTTTTTATGGCTTCTGCACTCTTAGCCTCGATTGCTTCTTGTAATAACCAAATTTACTGCAGTTAATTTGAGAGGATGGTCTTCTTTCGATTAGCTTTGTCATAGGCACTATTTGCCCTACTTGCTCCATTATTATCACATCAGCACAGTTACTGTGAATACTGTAGACCACTAAAAAGACAAATAAATGGGTATTAAAACAAATCAAACCTAAATTCTCCCTAGAAGCCAAGATGACTAAATTTAGACTGTCATACTTTGGACATATCATGAGAAAATATGGCCATTTGAGCACAACACTCTTATAGCCCCTCTGTAAATTGCAAACCCCAGGATTCCATAGAATGTTGAAAGTGGAATAATCACGCTATAAGAGTGTAGTGTGGAAATGGCCTATGTCTCACTATGAAAGGCAATAATACTTAGTAAGGTAGAAGGCAGTAAGAAAAGAGGAGGACCATAATACAGATGGATAAACTCAATCAAGGAAGCCACAGCTCAGAGTCTTGAAGACCTGAGCAGAGATTCTGATGACCAGGTCTCTTGTTCGCAGGATGTCCATAAGTTAAAGTCAACTTGATGGCAGTGAACAACAACAATGGTTGCTTGAAGGCATGGTCCTTGCATGCTAAAAAAAATCTGATAGCATTGCTTGTAAATCTTTATAGTAGGGTTGGGGAATGTGTGGCCCTCCACTTGTTTCTGGACTGAAGCTCTGTTCATGGCCATTTCCGCACTAGACTGTTATAGCGCTATTATTCCACTTTCAGCATCCTATGGAATTCTGGGGTTTGCAGTTTAGGGAGGGGCTTTAAGGATTCCTTGAGGATTCCAGGATTCCATAGGATATTGAAAGTGGAATCATAGTGCTATAACAGTCTAGTGCAGAAATCATAGAATCATAGAAATGTAGAGCTGGAAGAGACCACAAAGGCCATCCAATCCAACCCCCTGCCATGCAGGAAAACCCTCAAAGCCCTCCCGACAAGTGGCCATCCAGCCTCTGCTTAAAAACCTCCAAAGAAGGAGACTCCACCACACTCCGTGGCAGCACGTTCCACTGCCGGACAGCCCTGACCGTCAGGAAATTCTTCCTGAGGTTCAGGTGGAATCTCCCCTCCTGCAGCTTGTATCCATTGCTCCTTGTCCTGGTCTCAAGAGCAGGAGAAAACAAGCCCATTCCCTCCTCGACATGACATCCCTTCAAATATTTAAACATGGCTATCATGTCCCCTCTCAACCTTCTCTTCTGCAGACTAAACATACCCAGCTCTCTAAGTCTGTCCTCATAGGGCATGGCTTCCAGGCCCCTCACCAATGGTCCATCTGTAACCAGCAAAACTGTGGTAAGAGCTCCTTAGAGCTGAGGTCCAGCAACATCTGGGGAGCTGCGCATCTAACATGAGAGCGGAAAATGACTTGAAGGCTCACTACCACCACCATCACCACAACACTTCAGATCCCAAGATTCCACTGGATGCCAGCATGAGAAAGAAAAATCATGGTGTGATGTGAAGGGACTCCAGGTGACAAAGAGATGCTGAAGATTTCAGAAGTAGCAGGGAGTCTGGAAAGATGTTGGCAGAACAGAATCATATACTGGAGATGGGTAGGTGTCATGAAATAGGGTCATTTTGCTGCTTGGGATAAAGGACAAGAATTGTGACTCCTCAAGCCCATGCATAGAAGTCAACTAGGCTGGTAGCTGAAGTTCACCTCAGTATCGGCTACATGGCAATGTGGCTTAGGGCAGCAGGCTTGTCAGGGTGCCTAGGTTTCCCCCCAAGTATGTGCAGAGTGCAAAAAATAAGCAGTATTAAATCACTGCCATCTGCACCAGACTAGAAAAAAACAGCCATGAAAGCTCATTGCGTAAAGGCTAAGTGCAGTTTATTCAAGCAAAACACAAGATAAGCATAGTGCTTCAGACAGCACATCTAGAAGCAAAAGCAACAGATACAAAATACAAGAGGCATGGTACATGGAAGACAGAGAAGGGTAGGGCAAGGGCCAGAGGCAGTACTAAAAGTGGTCAGAGGCAGTTTACAGAGCATAATCCAAGACTGTTAAGGGCTTAACCACACCCAGGTATACACTGGGTGATCCAATACATCCACAGCATATATTCTCTCCATGCTGGATGCTTTCTCATGATGCAGGACCTTGTGAGGCAAACTAGCCATAACCAACCTTGCAGCTGTGCTACCGAGGTCACAATTACTTCATCTCCCCAGCCACCAGAAAAATCTCCTTGGATACACCACACTCACATTCTGAATGCCCTGACAAGGCTTGCTTAATGGTTACAGAATAGGCTGTGTGGCATAAACAGTTCTGTCTTTCAACACTTTGCTCCTGCTTCTTCTCAACATCTCCCACCTGATGAAGTCCTACCTATTATGGCAGCATGGGCCACATACAGCTCTTGGGACTCTTCAAGCACCAAAGTATGACCCCTGAAGCCCTCCAAAACCTCTGACCCACTGAAAAAAAAAACTGGGCAATCCCTTCAATAAAGCTCAAAACTGCTGCAAAATGCCCAGATCCTCCCACATACCTTTAATGCCTGCCCTACCACCACCATTCCCCAAATTGGCTGAAATCTAAATTGGAAGTGACACAATTTATTATGGTATAACAACTGTGATATAATAACTATGGTCAGGTAATCCCAAGATGGAAGAGCCATTTTATGTAGGGCAAAAATAATCAAGGGAAGCATAAACAGCCTGAGTGAAGAAATTCATGTATGTCAGTGCCATATGTTATCCTTAAGCAGCTCTTGAGGCACACAGTTGATGACTGTCTTGAGTCTGGCCTCCCCATTATCATGATTATTATGCTCTGATCAATTGATTAATTAAGCACTTTATTCATCTATTGCCTTTCAATATACCACTACTTCTTAGGCTATCTGATGTGAGAGACCAGCATTTTTTTCTTACCATTATGCCATGGACTGATACAATATTTGTGCCCATTGATTACAACTGTGTATTACTTTCCAAGAAACTCCCCTGGGACCAGACACTGATCGCTTAGAAACCAGCACCATTCCGGTGACACCACTTTGAGCAGCACTGCAGATGAAGGTGAATAAAATGGTAAAAAGCCTGGATACCACGGCCTATAAGGAATGGCTTAGGGAGCTGCATATATTTAGCCTGGAGAAGAAAAAGTTAAGAGGGGACATGCTAGCCATGTTTAAATATTTGAAGAGATTCAAATGGTGGATGAGCAAGCTTCTTTTTTGCTGCTTGAGAGACTAGGGCCCTTTTCGCATGGCATTTGCCAGGCGAAAGGGTCTCCGGAGCAGGGAGACTGGAAAGATGTTGGCAGAACAGAATCATGTACTGGAGATGGGTAGGTGTCATGAAATAGGGTCATTTTGCTGCCTGGGGTAAAGGAGAAGAATGGTAACTCCTTAAGCCCATGCACAGAAGTCAACTAAGCTGGCAGCTGAAGTTCACCTCAATATCGGCTACATGGCAATGTGGCTTAGGATTCATTACAGGAATGTTACAGGCAATGTTGCAATGGATTCAAGTCATGGGAAAAGAGATTCCACTTAAACATGAGGAAGAACTTCCTGATGGAGAGTGTAACTCAACAGGGAAATATACTGCCTCAAAGGGTGGTGAAATGTCCTTCTTTGGAGGTTTTTAAACTGAGGCTGGATAGCCATCTGTTGGGAATGCTTTGACTGAGTATTCCTGCATGGCAGGGGATTGGAATCAATGGTCCTTTTGGTCTCTCCCAACTGCGTGATTCTATGATTCTAAGCAATATGTTCCAATCAGTTAACAACAAAATAAGACAACAACAACATCAACAACAACAGCACATTCCTAGAGAAGAAGAATCCAAGCAGTTCTATAACACATATATAACCAAACAAAAATAACAAAATGCAAATGTTGTACAACATGGCAATGGATAGTTATGAACTCTTTTTCTTTGGAGAAGTTGGATGACAATCTCTCAGGAATGCTTTCACTGCATATTCCTGCACCATGAGCCACAACAGGGTTTAGTTTGAGCCCTCAATGATTCTTTCAGTTCTGAACACTGACACATGTTACTGCTATAGCATAAGCTTCATTGATGGTAAATGATACAGCAGAGATGCATTCGTTTAGTTCTTTCGCTGATGGTATCCAAAACCTCTCACAGCCAATGGTTGAATTTGGCACTCAAATGAATTTTACTCAGACTATCCCTTGATCAACAATTGCAAAACCATTGCAAAAGTAAACCAAAATGTTGGGGTGGGTTTTTATTTCTGTCTCACAGTTCACACAGTCCCCTCAAAATGAAAACAAAATAGCCCTAAATTAGCCCTAAATAAAGGAAAAACAAAACCAAAGTGACCAAAAATTTGGTTTTACCCCTATTTCTATGGGTGAAGAGGAGACAAAGAGGTGAAAATTGGCTTCTGCCCTGTGTGTAGTTGCCCACCCTCGTTCTCTGATAATTAGAGATGATGCTTTAGTTGAGGGCGATTGTCAATCCCATGTGTTTGTTGGACAAGGCAAAACAGCCTCCAGCACAGTGCTGTGCCATCTTATGATGGTGAGAAAAACACCAGCAGAAGAAGCTATTGTGCAGGACCAAAGAGAGATCTATGTCAAGAGAGGTCTGGCATTGCTAGGAAGAGAGTGGAGCTTCCTTTGACTCCACCTTTCCTTTGATATTGTGGAAGCCACAATATCTCCTCTGGTAATGGTAGCTCTGGCCCCAAATAAAATACAACAACTGCAAAGTGAAGAATTCCATCTCATCTTCTCAAAAGCTCTTTCCTTTCAGCTGTCTGAGAGCTTTATAAGACAAGGCAGGTAAATTGCACTTTCAGCAGGATAATAGTTTCTCTGCTGGTCCATATCACATTACATTGTTCCTCTGTTCTTCTTCTCCTGGTGGGAGATCATTTGGGAAGTGTTTCTTTTATAAAGGAGGGTCCTTTGTAAAAGAAATACTTTCCAAATAGTCTCCCACTGAGAAGACAACAGAGGAATGGCATCACATGAGAAGTCCCAGCTAAAGACGCTATTATCTTGCTGTAAGTGTGATTTACCTGCCTCTTGTGATAAAGCCATTAATCTGTGTTTCAACCATGTAATGTGTGGACATGAATACACATCTTATGGCATTTTAAAGACCAATCAGTTTACAGCAGCATAAGCTTTCATCTCAGAATTCCATAGAAGAAACTCATAGGAGTTAAAGTGGTATCGAACTGCTGTTAATTTTGTAGTGTGAATACACCCCTGATCTGGGAGAAGGGCAGGATATAAATGAAGTAATGATTACAGTGATGATGATGACATGCAGCTCCTGCCAAAATGTATCTGCTGGATGTGTATAGGCATCTGTAAGGTAGTCAGTGTAAGCAAAGGCTAGAGTTAGGCCATTTCCGCACTGCCCTGTTATAGGCCCTTTCCGCAGCTTACCTTCTCACGCTGCTGGAGTGTGGGCCTTGCGTGAAAACCCTGGGCAGGCAGGCTCTCGCAAGTCTCCTGCTTCCCTGCTGCTCAGGCTCTGCAGCTCTCTCCTGCTCTCGCGAGAGCCCCGCCCGCGCCCCGCTCTTTCCTTCCGCAGTGCAACCAGGGAGTTGTAGGCTGCACTGAGGAGAGGACGCGCGACAGGCCCGGTCCACAGGCTCCGCACTGCAGGTGAGTGCGGCCCAGGCCCATGAGCCTTGCGCAAGCGCGGCTTATTTTCAACTAAAAGCCGAAAATAAGAAAATGCATTCTTTGCTGCGCTTGTGGGCCTTGAGCGTGGCAGAAATGGGAGTGCGTCATGCAGACCACTCCTGACACTCAAGGGGCCCTTTCGCTTGTACACTGCCATGCGAAAAGGGCCATAGTGCTATTATTCCACTTTCCACCTCCTGTGGAATCCTGGGGCTTGCAGTGTGGAGAGGAGCCTTTAGAATTGTCAGCCAGAGAGCAATTTGGCCTCAGTAAACTACAAAATCCAGAATTCCACATAATGTTGAAAGTGGAATAATAGCACTAGAACACTGTAGTGTGGAAATGGCCCTAGTCAGAGTGCTAGAAAGTATAAAATGCTAATTGCAACAATGTATCTGTTTGAAGCTTGTGTGTATGTATTCCAGAGTATCAAATGACTAATTGCTTTACTGCTCATTACTACAATGTATCTGGTGGAGGGGGAAGATCAGGTGTGGAGGGGAATGAAAGCACCAAAAGGTGTTATAGGAACTTGAGGTGTCCAGATATAAGGAGCAGGACAAGGATGAAAGATGGACAAACAACTGTGAGTCAGGAAATGTCTAAACATGTGGGATTATGTTATATTTATGATCCTCTATAATCACAGCTTTGTGCACCTAAATTTGTATGTGAAGATAAAAAAACCTGCAAACACTATGTATGCTCCAGTCTCAGCAATTTCGAAGGAAGTGTGCTGTGTTGCTTGCTTTGCTACAAATAAACACTACTGTCTACCTCACAGTGGAGTTCGTGGACTGTGAGTTTTCCAGGGTATGATAGCAGCTTAGTTTGGGTTCAACTAGACTGTAGATTTCATCCTTAAGTGGAAATATTTGAAGTGCTAAAAATGATATTTTTCCCCCACAAAAAAAGGCTTCTAAAAAAAATGCAGCTCTTAGGAGCAGAGTATTTTTATTTTCATAAACGCTGCCAATTTTAAAGGCAATAAAAAGAGTCTAATAGCCTGGCGCCCAGGGATCAGGGCTGCGTCTGTATCGGTAACTTTAAAATTTTGCTTACAGTGTTAGCCTCCCAAGATAACCATTCTATTTGCATTCCAAGGAGGGGAAAGCCATCCAATATTGCTGCTCCTAGCAATGATGATATCTTTATTAACCTGCCAGGGGTGAAAAGCGCAGGGTGGCCAACATTTGCTGATGGAAACAAAATTATTTAGGTTAGTCAAGATGGTGGGAAGATCAGGGAAAAGAAAAAACACAAACAAACCTCCGGGAGGACTTAGTCAGGCTAAGTCATTGGGCAGCAGGGCACCGACTAATTTTCTACATGTAGAGCTGGACTGTCTGGAGCAGTTTAAACTGCTTGTAAACCCTGATGAACCCTCAATGAGGTGTAACCTCTGAAAGGGAAAAGAGATCAAGGCATCATTGCAGGCAGTTCAGTCAAGATGACAGCACAACCTGCAACTACAGCAGTTGCAGTTAACATGGGAGACTATGAAAGCTGGTTGGGAAAGACGCAGCACGGCAAATTTTTCATGTGTTCCAACTGCTTGTAATCTTTGGAGACAGTCTCAATTTAATGTTACCTATCCTTCAAAATGAATGCTTCTTTTCACAGAGCTTGAAAAACTTGGTTTTTTTGGACTACAACTCCCAGAACCCACCAGCCAGTTGATGGCAAGATTCTGAGAATTTAGTCCAAAACCTGGAATTCAGCATGGGACTTGCGGATTGACATGTGTGGGAAACAGAATTGAGTGTTTTGCAATGTCCTCATTCACCAAGGGGCTGCCATGACATTATAATGTAAGAGTGTTTATTGCACAATGGTAGCAGTTGAGTGATTGCTACACCATGACTATAAACCACCAACAGCATTGAGGCATTCCCAGTGTGTATCCAAACACTGGTTAAAAAGTACCATAGCCCCCCAAACCTTGAAGAGTTTATCTAGTAAAGCTACCACAGAAGCCTTCAAGCTGAGAGGATGACCAATGGATTGTATACAAAGTGAGGGCCATGGTACACAAGGTTCAGGCACTAGGACTTCGCGGACAAGATGCTATTGACTGGTTAAGTCAACAGCCATGGCAATAGCTGCAGTGACAAGGGTAATAAGAACACAGACATGGCAGCGAGTAGCAGAAAGGAGGCAGATAAATTTATGTCATTGTCACCATGAGAAGAAGCTGCCACCATTTCTTTGGTACCTGGCTTTCCCATGACTCCTCAAAGCTAAGACACCCTGAGAAGGCTTCCTTGGAAAATCATCTGTCCTGCATAGCTTCCTCTAGATATGCAATGAACTGACTTTCTCTGCCTTCCCTCTTTAAAGTACGAAAGTAGTACAGTACAACAAGACTCCAGTCTCATAAAAGACACTGACTTCATCTGTCAGCCACCTCCAACGTAGCTGTGACATCTGAGCTTAGTTGCAATCCTTGTGGGGATTTTTTACAAGAACAACAAAAGCATTCAGAGATATGGGTGTATTCATCTTTGATTGGCAAATAAGGCCCATTAGATTTACCAAAGACCTGCTGTTGAGGAGAAATGGGGAGGGAGAATTAGAACTAGTCTATTGACATGGTTGAACACAGCTGCCTGCATTTTTGTACTAAGCTGAGGGTTATGACTATGAAACTGCCATTTTATATGCCAGGACTTCAGAATTTACCAGCGTAACACCAGTTTTGTACGTCAGGGAGTGAGAGGAAACTTTTAGCCCTTCCTTTCTCCTTGTTTGCTCAAAGCCCATCTGCTGTTCCCCAGCCAATACCACCACCACCCCAAATGCGAAAAGCAGCAGAGGAAATGGACAAGGAGCCTGGATTTTGTTCTGCTCACCACTCCACATCATTTTTGCTGATCATTTGCTGGATTTAAAGCCCCTCAGTTGACTGACATCATACAAGAAAACATGGAGGCAGGGAAGGAATCACAGAACTACAACCAATGTGGTTCTATCCTCACTCAAACCTATTCTCAGGCAAATGAGTTATCCGGATAATGGAGACCAGAAGGGCCTTAACAGGGGCAACTATTAACTTCCATGTCAGTGGAGCTGTACATCCACTCCACATTTTAAAGGAGCTGTGCAAAATACCTAAACTATGTGAATAGCTCCTTTAAATTATGGACTAAAACTGTGAGAAGATTCACTGTCCTGCTGAGAGGGCCAACTCTGACTATCACTGGGTCTTAGACAATCATAGAATCATGGAGTTGAAAGAGGCCACAGGGACCATCCAGTCCAAGCCCTTGCCATCCAGGACCACACATCAAAGTACTCCCAACAGATGACCATCCAGCCTCTGCTTAAAAACTTCCAAAGAAGGAGACTCCAGCACACTCCATGGCAATATATTCTACTGCCGAACAGCGCTAACCGTCGGGAAGCTCTTCCTGAGATTCACATGGTACCTCTTCTCCTGTAGTTTGAATCCATTGTTCCTAGTTTCTGGAACAGTGGAAAACAAGTCTGTTCCCTCTTCAATATGACATCCTTTCACATATTTAAACATGGCTATCATGTCCCCTCTTAACCTTCTCTTCTGCAGACTAAACATACCCAGCTCTCTAAACCACTCCACATAGGGCATGGCTTCCAGACCCTTCACCGTTTTGGTTGCCCTCCTCTGGACATGCTCCAGCTTGTTAATATCCTTCTTGAAATGAGGCGCTCAGAACTGGACACAGTATTCCAGATGAGGTCTGACCAAAGCAGAACAGAGTGATACTATTACTTTCCTTGATCTGGACACCATACTCCTATTAATGCAACCAAGAATTACATTGCCTTTTTTGACTTCTGGATCACATTTCTGATTCATGTTCAGCTTGTGGTGTACTAAGACTCCTAGATCCCTTTAACAAGTACTGTTGTCTCCCATCCTATATTTGTGCATTTCATTTTTTCTACCTATGCTAGACAGAAAAAGCTCCACACTTCTGCTTTTCATGAAAGTGTCTAGGGCAGCCTTTCTCAACCTTTTTACCCTGAAGGAACCCTTGAAATAATGTTCAGGTCTCAGGGACCCCCATGCATAAAAATGATTATATCTACGGCTCCAAAAAAAAGGGCTTTTTAAAAAATCACTATCTCCTGCAGAACCTCTAGCAACCACTAACAAAACCCCAGGGTCCTAGGGAAATCTGGATGAGAAATCCTGTTCTACATTGTACTGTAATAGCTTTATCCAGTGCTCTCTTCCCCTCCATCATATCACTCCTTCCACTTCCTTGACTCTGATACATAACAGTCCACTGCACCCATAGGAGATAAATGCCTCCACCAGTTCATTGCTAACACTTCTATTATTTCTTTACCTGGGGGTGTTAATAAGCACTGTGTTCAATTGTCCTAAAGGCACTTCTGAGAGGGCAGCAAACTCCGACTGCAATAAGTATAAAATATTTAAGTGCTTCCCTTCACCCCGTGTTCTGAACACACTGTGCTAGATAACAGAAGGTCATGATCAGATTGAGGCCTTGTGGAATACAGAAGTGCTTGGAAAAGTGGCTGGCTTGTTACAACAAAAAGGAAATCTAGACAGTTTGGTTTATATATCTCACAACAAAACAAAGTACCCACTTAACCATACCAGTACTGCATCAAACTCAAGGCTGATGTCAGCACCTGGCATTTTGGGGCATCTGCCAAGGTCTTGGTGCCCTTGCATGGCACACTGCTGATGCCAGATCTGCTGCATACACTGTATGGGGCCTCATTTTAATTATCTACAATGCCCCACAACTATGCTTGGCTGGGCACCTTGCAGGCGATTAAAATGATATCCAGCCCAAATCAGTGCACTTTATTATCAATGCCAACCCTTTTCTCCTGACGAGCAGCTAAGATTACTAGGAGGGTGCTATTACAGAACATGGAAGTTACTTTTTAAGTCTACAAATCTAAGAATCCTCCAGCCAGCATCACCAGCGACCATCTTTTCCAACCTCTGTTGCCAGTGTTGGAGCTGATCCATCAGAGAGCACTTTGCCAAGGAGAAGACTCAAACCTGGAGTCACTCATTATGGTCTTATTTCAGATTCCCCTTTGTGGCATGGATCTGTAAAGTGTCTAGTGATGTAATTGTATATTTGGTTGTTCAGTAGCCCATTGTGTTGGTCCTTATGATCAGGTTTCCAATACCACCAAGAACAGTCCAAAAACACAGACATACACACTAGTCCATTTTAGCAATCCAACTCTAGCTGTATTTAACTCCATGAGGAAGCAGGTTTTTGCAAATCTAAGGGGTCTTAGTTCCTCATTCGTTACCTTGTATTACAACTAGAATAGCTTGCAGCAAATATATTGCTGTTGCTGGAAAACTCCATTTCCCCAACAGTTAAATTCTGAGGTTCCTAGCTAAGTTCAGAGGACCACAAGCTGAACATGAGTCAGCAGTGTGATGCATCAGCCAAGAAAGCCAACATGATTCTTGGTTGCATCAATAAGGGTATGGTGTCCAGATCAGGGAAAGTAATAGTACCACTCTATTCTGCTTTGGTTAGACCTCATCTGGAATACTGTGTCCAGTTCTGGGCACCTCATTTCAAGAAGGATCTTGACAAGCTGGAACGTGTCCAAAGGAGGGTGACCAAAATGGTGAAGGGTCTGGAAGCCATGCCCTATGAGGAGTGTCTTAGGGAGCTGGGTATGTTTAGTCTGCAGAAGAGAAGGTTAAAAGGGGACATGATAGCCATGTTTAAATATTTGAAAGAATGTCATATTGAAGAGGGAACAGACTTGTTTTCCACTGTTCCAGAAACTAGGAAAAGGAGCAATGGATTCAAACTACAGAAAAAGAAATTCCACTTGAACCTCAGAAAGAATTTCCTGATAGTCAGAGCTGTCTGACAGTGGAATATGCTGCCTTGGAGCATGGTGGAGGTTCTCTGGAGGTTTTCAAGCAGAGGCTGGATGGTCATTAGTTGGGAGTGCTTTGATGTGAGTTCCTGCATGGCAGGGGGGTTGAACTGGATGGCCCCTATGGTCTCTTCGAACTCTATGATTCTATGATTCTATGACTCTATGACATAGGGAAACCTGATGGAGTAGCAGACGATGTCATAATCGGTGTGACCCTGTGAGACCTGTATCCAGTGCAACACTTAATGCAGCTTTCCCAGCTGCTGCTTTAATACAATAGGAACTGATGTTATTTTAGGAATCTTGCTGCTGAAAAGTTCCTTACAAGAAGGTATTTGAGAAGCAGGAAGATAAAGCCTCAGTGAGAAGAACTGGGGTGGAGGTTAACTGCCTTTGGTTCAAGCTATCTGGAGAGCTGTCATGACAGCCCCCCTGGGAAGACAATGCAACTGCTCAGTTCCAGGTTGGTGAACAGGAAAACAACTACCATTCAGGGTTTGATCCTGGATGAGCATGCTGACCTGGTTTGTATTACAGAGGTATGGTTGAATGAGGCAGGGGAGGATAATCTTACCCATCTTTATCTACCAGAATGCCCTATGAAGCAGCAAACAAGACCTGAGGCATGGGAATGTAGAGTTGCTGTGGTCTGTCATGAATCCATTCCCCCTGGCCAGGTGCCCTATCCCACAGTCTGCAGAATCTGAGTGTGTATATCTGTTTCATGTCTGGAACTGAATAGGGATTCTGCTGGTAAACCATCCACCCACTGCTCTACAGTCTTTCCTTCTGAGCTGACCAGGATAGACTCAGGTAGACTTGGTGTTGGAGTCTCCTCTGCTTGTGATAGTAGAGGACTTCAACATTATGCTGCCCTATTGGGAGTGGCTAAGGACTTCATGGCTGCCATGACAACCATGGGTGTCTCCCCAATGGTACCTGGCTCCATTCATGCTGCTGGCCATACTCTGGGCTTTTTCAAATGTGCTGGATGGACTGATGATGATCAAGGAGTGGAAGAACTTTCCATAGTTCCATTGTCATGGACAGGTCACTACCTGATCAAGGTCAGACTTACTGGGACTTACAACATATACAAGAGTGGAGGTTCTATTAAGATGGTCTGCCCCAAGAGGCTGATGGAACCAGAAGATTTCTTGATGGCTCTTGGAGATTTTCCTGTTGTCTCAGCAGGCAATTCTGCTGAAATCTTGGCTGACCTCTGGTATGGGGAAATGGTCAGGGCAGTGGATATGATCACTCCTGAGCATTCCCTCCCATGAAGAGCAGTTAAAATGCCCCAAGTTCACTAGCAAGCCAGTGGCAATGAAACAAGTGAGAAAGAGACTAGAGTGAAATTGAGCAAAAACTTTGGGTCCAACTGAACTTGAACTAAAACCTATTTGAAGATCTACTCTGTGCCAGCATGAGCAGCATTTTTTTTTCTCTCTGCCAGCATTGCATCACAAAAAGCTATCCAGCCAAACAGTTTTGAGTAATTTGTGGTCTCCTGTATTTTGGCTCACGAAAGCAGAATCTGGACCACTCAACAGCCCACTGTGAACAATTTGCTACAGATACAATCACTTGAACCCACTCTGAGTTGGGTGCCATGATTAATAATACGCTCAGTGGAAGTAACATTGGCTCCTGCTGGTCTGTTGTTAATATATATTTTTCCATTTATACAGTCCAAGGATGTGGAGACAATCTAGGAAAGGTCAAACTGTCTATTGAATCCTTGTCCTTCCTGGTTTATGAGAGAGGCCAGAAGGGAACTGTCTGCATGGATGATTAATACCTCTCATGTCTGAAGAAGGCAGTTTTAAGACCCTCACAGAAGAAAGCCTCCCTGAATCCCACTCTGTTGAATAACTGCTGGCCAATCTCCAATATTCCATTCCTGGGCAAGGCACTGGAACATGTGATGACCTCCCAGCCCCTGGATGAGACAAATTTATCTAAATCTGTTTCAATCTAGCTTCAGGACTGGTTATAGAAATAGCTTAGGTTGCTGTTGTAGATACTTTTCTCTGGGATCTGGATTGAGGGAGCATGTCCCTGTCAGTTTTGCTTGACTTTTCAGTGTAATTGATCATGGTATTCTTCTGGGCCACATAAATGGGATGAGACTTTAGAGCTCTGTTTTACTGTAGCTCAATTCCTACCTGGATGGGCAAACCCAGAAGGTGGTGCTGAGGGATTCCAGTTCAACTCTGGCCATTGGTCCATGGGTTTCTCAGTGTGGTTTTGTCCCTCATGCTATCTGATGCATAGATGAAACTGCTAGGAAAGTTTGTCCAAAGTTTTCAGGGTCAGTGTCATCAGTATACCCAACTCTGTCTCTCCTTCCTGCCTCAATCTAAGGAAGCAGTTTCAGTTCTAAACCAATGCCTGTCAACAATAATGGACTGAATGAGGACAAAGAAATTGAATGTTAATCCAGACAAGAAAGAAGTGCTCCTGGTCACTTGCAAGGCAGATCAGGGAATAGAAACTGAAACTATGCCAGGTGAGGTTACACTCCTTCTGAAAAGACAGGTTCAAAGTTTGGGTGTACTCTTGGACTCAACCTTAAAATTTGATGGTCAAGTTCTGATAGTAGCTAGGAGTGCGTTTTCACAATTAAAACTAGTTTGTCATTTGCAGCCACGTCTTGAGACTTCTGACTTGACCACGATGACATGTGCCTTAGTTACATCCCATTTGGATTACTATGAGGAATCTAGTGTGGTCTAGTGTTTTATCTTTTGGACTAGGACTCCAGGAGACCGGGATCCAAATCCCCGCATGGCCATGGAAATCCACTGGGTGATCTTGGGCAAGTCACACTCTCTCAGCCTCAGAGGAAGGCAATGGCAAACCCCTCTGAACAAAGCTTCCCTAGAAAAGTCAGAAATGAATTGAAGGCAACAACAATACACTTTACGTGGAGCTGTCTTCGAAGAATGTTCATTCAGCAAGTCCAAAAGGCTGCAGCCAGACTGTTAATAGGGGGTGGATAAAGGGAACATAGAACTCTCTTGTCACAACAGCTCCACGGCTGCAAGTCAATTTCTGCGCACAGTTCGAAGCACTGGTGATATCCTATAAAGTTCTATGTAGCTTGGGGACAGGCCATCAGAAAGACCGTCTTTTCCTGTATGAGCCTGACCAAACTCAAAGATCTCCTGAGGAAGGCACTTCTCTCAATTCCACCACCTTCCCAGGCGGTTTTGATGGGAACAAAAGAGAGTCTCATCCTAGACTCTGGATCTCCCTTCCCAGAGAATCTAGGCTGGTAACCTTCTTGCTGTCTTTTGATCATCCAATGAAGAGCTTTCTATTTCAACAGGCACTGAGAAATTGATGGTTTTATATAATGCGTATTATGTTTTAGTGCTGTGTTGTTTCTCATCTTTTTAATGTTTTATATGGCTATAATTCTATAGACCACAGCTTTCCAAACTTTTCATGTTGGTGACACACTTTTTAGACCTGCATCATTTCACAACACAGTAGTTCAGTTTTACTAGCAAACCAGAGGTTAAACTAGCCCCTTGTAAGAGACATGGGCACATACCTAACTCGTCATAATGAAATGTACAGGGACACAGCATATCTCATGAAACCCTTTCATATACATTTTTAAAATATATTATTTATAAATAATAACATACATTTCCAAGATTGTTGTCATTTATGAGTAAGAATATGTAAATATTTGCAAGAACCAAAAAATTTGAATAAAATAATTATCATCTTAATGAAATGTATGAGGTTGATAGGATGAACACAGCTTTTCAATATTTGGTGGAATATTAAATGAAGACACTTGTGTTTTGTCATTAAGCATTTTTAAGCTTCCAAGCTTCAGCAAGGAAAGACCCCAGTGAGGGCGGCAACGGCAGGAAAGGAAGCCCCACACCCAATCCTGGCCCGCTGCCATCACCCTCGCTGAAGAAAGACCCAGCAAGAGCAGGAGCAGTGGGCCAGGCTTGGGAAGGGGGTCTTTCTCAACCTGGGGAGGCAACATACCAACACACCTCAGGCGACAAACTAACATGTCGCAACACACTGTTTGAAAAGCGCTGCTATAGACAGACCAATGTTATTTTAATATTAACTTTTTGTATGTTTTAGGTATGTTTTTTTTTATTCTGAAAGCTGACTTGAGCCTCACTCTTGGTGAAAAGGTAGAATATAAATAAAATGATTGAATGATTAGCCTGGGGACTCAAAATCCTGATGCTGGCTCTACTTTTGGTAGGGGAAGTATAAGATGTATGAGAGTCTTGATCTACAGAACATCAAGGAAGCTAAATTTCTGTTCACAACCCCTTTTAATGTGGTGAAAGGTACAGGATCCCATCTGATTTTGGAAGCTAAGCAGGGTCAGCCCTGGTTAGTACTTGGATGGGAGACTGCCAACAAATATCAAGTGCTGTGGGCTATATTTCAGAGGAAGGAACTGGCAAAACCACCTCTGAGTATTCCTTTCCTAAGAAAACCCTGTTAAGTTCAAGGGGTTACCATAAATCGACAAGTGACTTGGAAGTACATACAGACAGCTCTCTTTGAAAAAATGTCTGTGGATTCTTTGGTTTACCTGAGACCTATATATAAATGCAGTGTGAATTCTTTCTATCTGAAATCTCTCATGGATTGCTCCCCACTATAAAAACCTTGTTTGACCTTTTTTGCTCATACTTTAAGAGATATCTCCAAAAATACTTAAGAGCAGGGGGATTTTTTAACAAAAGCAATCCTCCTTCCTCATTAACTTACCTCTTTTCAACTCAGTGGACATAGCACTGTGGAACTCCTACCTTCAATGCCTTAAGAATCTTGTCTAAATGACCATTTTGGGGGAATAACTGATCTTTTTTACATTCAAAGCTAAGGAGAAGTGGGTCACCTCCTTTTTTTCTTCCCCCTCCCCTTCAAGAAAGCTAAATTCTAATTTCCTATCAAAAGTTTTCTTACAAGAAAGCCATATGTCTCTCTGCCACCTCATACACCGTTGCTTTGGGCTCATTAATTTTCTTCCACAGGCATTTAAGCCAAGTATTTATGACTTTATGTTTAAGTAATTTATGACTTTCAAAGATGAGTTCCAAGCAATGCATGAATAACAACTTTAAATCACCACTAGCTTTTCACACTTTTGAAAGATCACTGACATTTATGGCTTGGTCCAGTTATGGAAATGAAACGTAAGGGCCAGCTTGTACAAAATGGTTGTCAGGTATGATCACGGGATGCCTAACTACAACATCCTTCCTAGTAACATGTGCAGTCAGGCTGCTCTGCAAAGACAGCCATGGCCCGTGTCAAGACTCCCAGGCCTGAATTGGGGAACTACCTAGACTTTGAACGTTACTTCTAAAAAGTAATTAGTTGTTTTATTTAATAGCTCTAAGACCAACAAAGTAGTTCTCAATAATAATAATAATAACCTTTGCAGTCCCTTAAAAAAACAAATCAGATTGCTATAAGTATCTTTCTGTGAGTGTATGTGCTTGCAAATTGCATGTCAACTTATGGTGGCCCCATAAATTTCATAGGGTTTTCTTAGGCAAGGAAGGTGACTTTGGCAGTTCTTCCTTCTGAAATAAAGCCTACAGCACCTGGTATTCATTGGTGGCCTCTCATCTCTGACCCTCCTTAGGGCTTTATTGCACTGCACTGTTACAGTAGTGATATTATTCCACTTTAACTGCTATGGCTCCATCCTATAGAATCCTGGGATTTGCAGTTTAGGGAAGAGCATTTATCATTCCCAGCCAGAGATCTCTTAGGCCTCACTAAACTACAAACCCCAGAATTCCATGGAATGTTGCCATGACAGTTAAAATGGAATAATACTACTATTAGCTTCCAAGATCAAATGGGATCTAGTGTCTTTAGGTTATTTAGGCTTCTTTCTGTAAGCATACAACCAGTAGGAAAACACACTCTCCTCCTGTCCAGCTTTTCAACACTCACAATTCAGCATAAGCCAGCACATTACAGGGATAGAGATTTCCTATCCACAATGTGTTTTGTAAATGGACACCTTGTAACATAGGGGGCTGCTTTATACTGAACCAAGTCCGTGGTCCATCTCACTCAGTACTGTCAACACTGTTTTGCAGCAGGTAGAAGTTTTTCCAGCTGCTGCAGGTTGAGACTGGGACCTTCTATATATGCCCTGCTACTGAGCTATGCCCCCCTATGATGTCCCCTTAGCTTTCAAGTAAGGTTGCAATGAGGAATTGCAAGAGAGGTCCTGTTTCTGATTGTCACAGCCTTGCTCACTAGAGCTAGGGGACTGGAAATGTCATCCACCCTAAGCTCTGTTCAGCAGCTGAACAGACCTTCTTTGCACAATATGACCGCTGGCTATTAAGGATGTGGGGAAGAACAGTGCCATAATCATAACTGTGTAGTCTTACTGAATTCAGAGTAGTAACAGATCCATAACTCTAGATTACAAATCTCTAACTGAAATCCAAAATGCCAACAATAATCAAACAATCAATAACATCAAAAATAGTTAAAAATAAATAGATAATGCAGCACATTATGCCAGATCCCTTCCCCTTAGACAATCAGCCCCCAAACTTCTGCCAAAACAAAAAGATTGTCACCTGCCAGCTTATACTCTTTAGGAAGGGAAGTTCCAGAGCATGGAACACCCACTGAGATGTACCTGTGAGGTGGGACAGAGAGAAAGGTCTCTCAAAAAGATCTCAAGATATGGGCAGACTTGTACAGGGAGAAACAATCCTTCAGATAACCTGGACCTGATCCTTATAGGGCTTTGTAGGACATAACCAGAACTTTGAATTGTGCCTGGAAACAAGCTAGAACCCAGTGGAGCTGTTGCAACAAGGGAGTTGTATGTAATGAAGTTTATCACCTTCCTTTTTGGTTCCCAGTCCATCAAAGGATGACTCTGTGTGTGGTAGAAGCTGCTCATACACGCATGGCTCCCTTGCCAGATATGAGTTTATGTCTTTACCCACAAGGCCAATTTCAGCATTGGAGCTCCTGTGTTCCAAGGCCTCTGGGTGCCAAAGAAGATGTAGTGATTAAATTAATACAAAGATAATAATAAGCTTAAACTCGTAAAATGTAATGACACAGGCAGCTAACTCCTACGTATCAGCTGCACCAACCAACATATGTGGGTGCCATATTCTTTCCTAGACGTACAAGGCACTAGAAGAGAAAGAAAGTTGTTCTATTAGTATAAATCACCCACACCCATTAACAGTAAAACAAGGGGTGGCATTTTAACGATTAACTCTTTCAAGTTTGGGGCTATATCATGCTGTTTCCCAATTATGTCAGGGATCTGAAGGAGAAACAAGGAGGCCAAAGTGTTGCCTGGGGTCACAAAGTGAGTCAGCTTCTGTACCTGGCTGAAACCTATGTTCTAGGTCTATGGCAACTGAAGAGAAACAGGCTCTCTCTCATTCTCCTTCTTTCTCTTTAAAACCAGCCTTTGGCACTACTCTCTCACAGTGAATGTTGTCCTGTACTCAACCAGCCTGCACCAAAAAAGTGTGGGTGTAATAAATGGGTAAGCAAAGGAACATTCCCCTCCACTCAACAGGGTGACACCCAAAAGATCAGAGCCAGCAAGTACCTGCTGATAAATAATGATTATTTGTAATCTGTTCTCTTTTCATAATTATGATCTTATGAAGGGACAACTGGCGGCAAGGCTGCAAATCTGCCCTGGTTTGGGGTTTTAATGGAATTATCCAAATAGCTCTGGTCCAGGCTTTTTGAAGAACTGTATCTCCATATATTAACCTGTTAAGACTCTAAGATTTTCAGGAAGGGCACTTCTCTCAGTTTCACTTCCTTCTCGGGCCCATTTGATGGAACAAAGGAAAAGGCTTTCCTGGTGGATGTTCCCAGACATTGGAACCCCCTCCCTAGGGAAGCTAGGGAAACTCCCTCCTTGCCCATCTTCTGCCAGCAACTGAAAATATTCCTATCCCATCTATTCAAGCTTTTAGGAACCAACAGTGATGGGCTTGAATGGTATGCTGTACTGTTCTGCTGGTTTTTTAATAACGACTGAGATTCTAGATCAGCTGCTTAGTTAAGCTTACTTAACTGTATACTTAACTAAGTAGCATCTCCTGTCCCAGGGCCGCTGATCCTGATTTACACAGCATGACCATGAGAAACAGAGGTTTGTTGTCCTGTCAATCAGGGCACAGCAGACTGACATTCCCACCCCCGTCCCATGAACAATCTCTGGTGCAACAGGCAAAAGCAGGATTCCTGTCACAATTCCTCTTTGCACCACACATCACCCACAGGAGATCAAGAATGTTGGTGTGATTCAGAAAGTCTCTTCTTATCATCTTTGCCTAAAGAGTGGCAATTGGGTAAAGGTTTTTAAGTATGTGGCAGCACATCATGGTCCTAGGATTAATTGGACTTCATTCAATACAGGTTGATAGAATCATAGTGACAAGTACATTGCAGGTCATCCTTACTCTCCAACTTTCCTGATTTCAAAGGGACAATCCAAATTAATCTTCTGTCATCCCACTATTTCAGTTGCTTTTAAAATGTCCCAGTTTCTCTGTCATCCTCCCACTTTCTTCTTTGTCCTCAGCTCCCTTCAGCTGTTGCAAGTTGAAGCCAAAAATCAAAAGTAGTTTGTGCTCAACTCAGCAGTGGGAGAAGGCAAGGAGGGGGCAGAATTTTGCCCTTCCAAGTAGATCAGTGGTTCTCAACCTGTGGGTCCCCAGATGTTCGTGGACTTCAGCTCCCAGAAGCCCCAGCCACTATGGTCAATGCTCAGGGCTTCTGGGAGCTGAAGTCCATGAACATCTGGGGACCCACAGGTTGAGAACCACTGAAGTAGATGCAGGCAAAAGCAAACTACTCCAGCCTCTCCTAGCTTGCTCTTTTCTTCCTCATTAGTATCTTTGGTCATCTTGGCTGCATTCTGATGTTGCTTGGCCACATCTGTCCTGATTTTCATTCCTGAAATGTCAAGGCTATGCAGCTATTTTAGAGGAACACACTGGAGCTCGGGAATGCCTAGCTGTTCAAGCACTTGAATTGCAACAATCTCTCAGGCCCCTTCCTGCCCAGGACAGAAGATGATGAAGGCCAACCTAAGAGAGTAGAGAAAATGCAGACCCTGGGGCTCCACAAAATATTTTTGAAGCAACCTTTTTGCTCCACATACCCCTTAGATGTGAAATTGTGGTGCTATTACCCTCATGAAACCTGCTGACAAAAAAAATTAAAACACTTTTGGAGGATGTGGCCCTCCAGGTTCCCCGAGAGACAAAATGTTCCCCTGGAGAGTCACTGTGGTCTCTTAACTCCCAACAGTTGTTCATCTCTGTCTCAGGATTTGAAGATACTGTACTTCACTGAGGAGAGCCATTGTGGGGTAATGGTTTGAGCGTTGGACTACAACCCTGGAGACCACAGTTTGATTCCTCCCGCTCAGCCATGGAAACCCACTGGGTGACCTTGGGCATGTCGCACACTCTCAGCCTCCAGAAACCCCCATGATAGATTCACCTTAGGGTCGCCATAACTCAGGAACAACTTGAAGGCCCACAACAACTTCACTGAGAAAGGACCTCCTGCATTTCTGTGATTCACCACATGGGGCAACAGGAGTCAGATTCAGGAGCTCCCACCTGAACACAAGGAATTTAGCTGAAGAAGCTTCTGCCTCAATATGACAGTCTGGGTGCCTTCCTGGCTGACAAATCATGGCTCCTCTCCTCTAGTAGTTCTGGTGAGTCAACAATAGGAACGGACATGATTAATTTTAACCCAAGAATCCATTATCCAGAGCACACTCTGTCTGTCCTGCTTTATCTTAATGTGGAAAGGAGTCGTCTGTGGAAAACAGGCAGCTGGTGTGAAGAAAAGGGGCATCCATTTTTTTTCCCCACAAAAGATGCTAGAAATAAGTTTTAACAGACTGCTTGTTTTCTGTTTCTTAGCCAACACCCACGCATCAGCCTATTTCACTAGCAGTCTTTTTCAGGATGGATTTGAGCTGACATTGTGAATTGCCCCAACATAGACTAGAAGTTTTTGTTTTTTAAAAAACAGCTTCGGGGCTAGCTGTGGTTTGCAGGCGCCAGCTGAACTCCTGGCTTCCAATTAAACCCACACACTCGTTGTGGAGGCAACAGTTTCACCAGCTGCATCTGCCTGCCTTGCAGATGGGCATAACTTTATAAATGTATGTGCTCTGGACTGGCATGTGCCTTTCCCACTCTGGCACAGAGGAATAAGTTGCATAAGACTGCTAAGTAAACACTGGGCTAGAAGGACTCCAGAGAATCTACCTGGGAGCTGGCCTCCCAAGGCACACTTCAGGTAGATGCCCTAGAATCCTTACTGAGGATATCTTTTTCTTCTTTTGCTCTGAGTGGGATTTGGGGCGTCTGCACCCCTCAAAACAGAGCTTGGACAAGTGGTTGTAGCTTCCAGTATCCCCCAATGTTAGGTCGCAGCACATCCCTGCCATATTGATGAGTGAAAAGGAGTTGGGAACAACTTGAGGGAATGTGTATTCAGATGTGCATGTTTTTCAATCCACTTGGAATGTATGTAACCATTGCTGAAGGCTATTATGTATCCTGTATGTTAACCAGTGCTAATTAGTGCTACATAGACCACTTGCTGTTACTTTGTAATTGATGGAGGGAGTGAGCAAGAAAAGTGAAAGTGAACACTGCCTGAAGTTGTTACGAGAATGGGATGGTATCAAGATAATGGAGGAAGACATGTAGAGAGGTCAACAGTGTTTAAGGACAAGGCAGTTAGAGACAGGCACTGGCCTGGGAAAGTGTTTGGGAGCATCAACCATATGCTGTAGCCAATGAATGCTTTGCACGCTGAAATTTGTATGGATAACCTATATACGGGGTATGCTGCTTATGTAAATCAGTTTTGGCAATTTCTGTAGAAGCGTTATGCTGTTGATCTTGCTAATCCAGTGAATAAAGCCTACTGGAACTTTCAAAGTGTGTTCGAGGATTCTGGGTCATCCAAGCATGACCATTAAAGTATTTCCTCCCCCCACCAGGACAAATGATCCTGAGATCTTGGCATCTATATCCTTAATTCACTAATAGAGCAGATGCTTTGCATGCAGAAGGTCACAGGCTCAGTCTCCAACATTTCCAGGAAGGACTTGTTCTTGAACTCAAGAGCCTGTGCCAGTCAGTGTATATACACCAAGGGGCCATGAGGCCACTTTTCAGGTTGGACATGTGCTTGCAAACAGCACGTCCAGGGGGTGTGGCCTAAGGGAGGGGGTGGAGCTTATTGGACTTTTGTTATTATCAAATTAATTCTGCCATGGACTCATAATTAAAGATTAGTTTCAATTTTTTAACAAATAAAATCCCCACATACTCTGAGGTATTTAAATATGGCAATCATATCACCTCACAGTCTTCTCTTCTCCAAGCTAAACTTATCCAGTTCCCTAAGGCATGGTTTCTAGACCTTTTATCATTTTTGCCCTCCTCTGAACACATTCCAGCTTGTCAATATCCTTCTTGAACTGTGGTGTCCAGAACTGGACACAGTATTCCCAGTGACATCTGGACAAAGCCATACCATTACTTCCCTCAGTCTGGACATTATACTCATACTGATGCGCCCAGAGTTGCACTGGCCTTTCTGGCTGTGACATCATAGTGTTGACACATGGTTAGATTGTGGTCTACTAAGACCTCTAGATCCTTTTCATATGTACGGCTTTCAAGCCAGGTGTCAACCATCCTGTATTTGTGCATTTCATTTGTTGTTGTTAATTATTGAGCCTAAATGTCATACCTTACATTTATTCCTGATGAAATTTATTTTGTTAATTTTGTCTCAGATCTCCAAACTGCTAAGGTCATTTTGAAATTTGATCCTGTCTTCTGGGGTATTCATTTCCCAGTTCATTCAGTGTTGTGTTATCTGCAAATTTGATAAATATGCCTTCTATTCTATCATCTAAGTCAATCAAAAAGATGTTGAATAACCAGGCCCAGGGCAGAACCCTGAGGTACCCCACTAGTCACTTCTCTCCAGATGAGAAGCAATTATAGATAAACACTGTCTGAGTCTGGTCCATCAATCAATTACAGATATACCTAACTGTGGCACTGTCAAGCCCATAGTTCTCCACCTTGATTTTAAGAATATCATAGGGGATATTGTCAAAAGCCTTACTGAAAGCAAGATATACTATATCCATAACACTCCCTGACCTACCAAGCTTGTAAGTCTATTAAGCAAAAAGATAAGTCGTTTTTGAGAAACCCATGCTGGCTCTTGGTAATCACAGCATCTCTTTCTAAGTGAGCACAGAATGTTGGTTTAAGCATCAGTTCTAGAACCTTTTCTGGTATTAGCATCATTCTGGCCAGTCAGTAGTTACTCGGATCTTCTGTTTTGCCCTTTTTGAATACAAGGATAGACATTAGCACTGTTTCCATTTTTGTACATATTTCCTCCTTGCTTGCTTTCTGTTTTCCTTCCTTATTATGGCTGCCAGACACAGTCCTGCAGAAGGCTCTGCCTTAGGGCAGAAGTGTGCAACTTGTCACCCTAGAAGTCTAGAAATATATGTGGTCCTCAGCTTGTTCCTTTGCTGTCCTAGGACCAATTTCAAAAGCCCTTTCCAGAGTTTAGTCTGTGACAGTAATCTGTTCTCTTTCTCAGCAGCCTGCTAGGTGGAAAGGAAGAGAACAGAATGGGGATGGTCAAAGTCCGGCTCCCCAGACTCATGTGGCTTACATGTGCACCTCCTGAGGTTATGTCTTAGGCCAACACTGGGAAAAACGGATCAACCAAATAGAGCCAAAAATGTCATTTCCAGCCTAGAAATCTTCCAGAGCTGGAATTTTGTGCCCCCAAATCTTGTTTTAATGAGAAACCTTTAAAAAAAATGGAGGTAGGCATTCAGCTATTTCCAACTGCAATTTCTTTCAGACTCCTATCTCCCTCACTAGATTTCAGAACTGATATGACCAACAGCGGATGATGGGGACTGGGGTTCCTGATTCAGGACTGTCCCAGGTTTCTAGGCCAAAAATTTGAGACCCAAGGACAGCCCCTCGTGATGCCTTTAAGCATTAGGTATTATGTACCATCCGTGTTGCTCACAGTGTGTCATTCAAACGCACACACATACACACAGAGAAGGGGAGAGAGAGAGAGAGAAATATATTTTCTTGCTTTCTTCCCAGATCAAGAGGAAATGAGGAGATTATTCCTCCTCACTTATGTAGAAAGATGCAATAAGAAACATTCCATCCAACCTACCACAAAACAAAACAGCCACAAAACATGATGCAGGGCAGAGCAAAAGGTGAGTCCTGGTGCTGCGACAACTGGGAGTGAATGAGGAAGCTAAGGAAGTACAGTATTCCTTCTACTTTTGTGAGGGGGGTGCACCCCCCCAAAGTGAAAATGTCATGTGAATAAACTGAAAACAATTTTAGAAGCAGCCAGCAGTGACAGCATTGAGTTCCTCATTGAGGCCATTGAGTTCCTCTCCACCATTCCCCTACTCCACCTCCTCCTCCCGGCAGCCTCCCACCATCTAGTGCCTCTCCTGACAGAAAGGTGTCAGGAGAAGGAGAGGGGAAGAAGGTTAAAATTCACTGGAGCTTTCCTGGCCTAAGAATCTGGGTGAGATGTGAAATTTCCTGCATGTGTGTGGGAAGAGAAGTGGGCCGGTTCTGTTCTTGGGACTGGAAAGAGGTTTTGTGGGGGTGGGGGAAGAAGGTTAAAACCCTGTGGAGTTTTCCTGGTCTGAGGACCTAGGAGAGGAGTGGTGGTGCCAGAAGAAGAGGAGGGGGCGTGGACCTAAAACTTGTGAATAATCAAATTCACAAAGTCAAACCCTCAAATGTGAAGGGCTGGTTGGAAATGCATAGATCCCTTTGAGATTCTTTGCAATTTGTAGCATCAAATCAATTAGCCCTTGTAAATTCCAGCAAGCTGCTGCTATAATAGCTGAGCTCAGATTCTCACACAGCTCTTTCCTCTTTTTGTTGTTTTTGTTATGTGCCTTCAGATTGTTTCCAACTTATGGTGACCCAAAGGCTAACCTATCACAGGATTTTCTGGGGGTGAGAGTGTGTGATCTGCCCAAGGTTATCTAGTGGATTTCCATGGCTGAGAGGGAAATCAAACCCTAGTCTCCAGGAGTCAAAGTCCAGTGCTCAAACCACTGTACCACACGGGCTCTCTCCTTTCCTCTTGACAGACGCAAAACTGGAGAACTTACAATCTTGTCTCCTGTTTGGAAGTGACTCATGAAAACCGGAGACTTGGAGCCAGCCCTGACAGCCCTTATGGGGTGGATAATTGGCCCCCAGAGTTCTGGAACCCGTAGAGAGGGAAGGGGATTTATAAATTCTTTTAGCTTCTGGGGAGCTTCTCTGAAATATAAAGAGAAAATTCGAGAGAGAGAGAAAGCTTCTTTCCACTGCTTGGGAAAGATTTTTATTCCACTACAAATCCCAGAGTCCCCTACCTTGGTTGGAGATTCTGTGCACTGTAGTCCAAAAAGCCCCTTTCTCCTGCTTTTAAATGGTCTACAGTGGATAACCATGTAGGGACCCTTCACTTCCAGGAGAGCCCTGAGCACCTTGTTCCCTCTGCCTTTGACACCATGAAAGGAGAGAATGGAAGAAGGGGCACCAACGTTAGGTAAATACTCTTCTCACTGCATACCTGCCAACAGCTGCAGCATAACCAGTTTCTTCAGTATCAGCTTGTGCTGACGTTGGAGCTAAAAGGATTGCTCCCTGCCAGTCTTTTGCATGAAATGTATTGCTTATGAACCAGCGTTCCAGTCCATCATTTCTGTTTGGGGTTTTCACACCACCAGCAGGACAGGAGGCCCGATTCTTACTAAATGAGTAACAGTGCTCAGCTCTATGCTTGTCTTTGAGCTGGTTCCTAGAACCAGAAACATGCAGGGAAATCAGATCTTTCCCATCCATCAGCAGCAGCTCTCCAAGCCCCTGGTGAGATGTTGTGCCAAGCAAGGGCTTGCTTTGCTGCCAACATTTTTTGCCCCAACAGGCTTCTGTAGAAAAGGACATATAGATTTATTCTGTACCTTTGAGGCTTCTGAAATGTGCTATACAAGGCCAGACACAGCAGAACCAAAATGCAGCCATTCACCTCTAGACATCGTCTCTTTGGGACATACAGAAACATTAGGCCAGGTGCACTCTGTACCGATTTTTACAAACATTACAGTAAAGCCCCTATCTCAGTAAGGCACATCTTTCAGGGGTTCCTGATCCTGGTTCAAGGATCAGAGACCACACATTTGCATGAACATCTCAGTAAGCCTTTTTCACCACTGGTACCCAATGAAGGGCCTTCTCCAAATGCCTATGCCCCCAAGTATGAAAAGGTCTCTTTTTTAAAAACTATTGCTTCCAGTGTTCCTCAGCCAGCATGACTGCTGCCTATGCTGGCTGGATCATTCTAGCAGACATCAGAACTTTTCCAAGTTCTGCAAAAAAGTATAGTATGAGGATTTTGGGGAAAGGGTTGTAAAGAAGGTTCTCTGTTCTCTCCATAGAGGTCTGTGTGAAAGACATCCATATGAAATTGGGGTGAGGGGGGAATGGTCAGATAATGGTAATTTAACACTGCCTCTCTCTGAATGGGACATGAAATCAAATGAGTGGAAATTAATCCAGGATCTTCCTGGCACATTGAGCAGAAAAGGAGGTGGTGGAGGAGGAGGAGGGGAGGAGGAGGAAGAGTAGGAGGAATAATAATAATAATAATAATAATAATAATAATAATAATAATAATAAATAATAATAATAAATAATAATAAATAATAATAATAAATGAACCTGCAAACAGGAAGCTTTCAATAAACATTGGAAAGGACTTTTGCTGAATAGCACTGTTCCTGTTACATGAGTAACCTTTATGGAAGCATATTGGTTATGGCAGTGGTTCTCAACCTGTGGGTCCCCAGATGTTTTTGGACTTCAGCTCCCAGAAGCCCTGAGCATTGACCATAGTGGCTGGGACTTCTGGGAGCTGAAGTCCACAAACATCTGGGGACCCACAGGTTGAGAACCACTGGGTTATGGGGATGCATCTAGTTAAAAAGGGTAATTTTGTATTAAGTACAAGCATGGAACCCCTGCTTCAATTCCACATCCACCTAATTGTAGAGAAACAATGCCTCAGCAGCAGTAAAAGGTTCTAGTGTATTTGCAATTTTTAAAAGACTACTCTCTCTGGAAGGAGATTCATGGCTTTATTGTAATCCCAAACAGTTGTCTCCATTGTGCTATTTTTACTTTCCCTTATTTCCACTGTTATCATTTTAAACAGGCCACTGGAACTGCAGCCTCCTTCTGGTGTCAGGAGGTTCCAGATTTTATATGGTAGATTTCTCACTCCATTTTTTTTCTTTGTGTGTATAATTATTTAAATTCAAGTTAATAGGAATTAGAAGCTCATAATAATTAAAACCAAGACTTCTAAAGATTCTGAAATGCTCAGTGAGTTAGCCAAACACCAATTACGGTAATTTATCTAAATGGTAACTTAAACGACTTTTAAGCTTTACACTGTAAAGCTGAATAAATTACTTAATTTAAAAGCTATCCTCAAAGAGCTCCATCCCAGCTGTTCTCGAGTTATTCAAGAAAGCAAGCTAAGCTGACGTCTTTGCCCCCTACTTCTCTATATGTTCCTTCAGCTGTTGCAGCTACATGTGATGATGACACAAAAATCTTACAGGACAGCCACAAAAATTTGTAGAGAAATATCCACAACCATGGAGCCCCACATTGTGATCTGATAAGGACATGCTCTCATGCTTCTCCCCTGCCTGATTCTTTTCAGTGGAGAGGCAGGCCATTTCAGCTGGGGTGGCCCCTCCCAAAACTGCAAACCCCAGAATTCCATAGGATGTTGAAAGTGGAATAATAGTACTATAAAAGTCTAGTGCGGAAATGGCTTCAGTGTGATGTAGTGGTTAATCCAGGTTCTCATCCCCATGGAGTCCCTGGAACCTATTTTGGCTAATTTTTTTTTTTTCTCATTCAGGCCTACCTCACAGACTTGTTGTGAGGATAAAAGGGTAGGGGCAGGGCTATCAGATCATTGGAGGACAGATGGGATATAAAAATAACTAATGACTGAATAAAGAGCCATGGTGGTATAGTAGTTTGAGTGTTAGTATAGAATTCTGGGAGACCAGGGTTCAAATCCATGCTCAGCCATGGGAACCCAGTGGGTGACCTTGGGCCAGTCACATACTCTCAGCCTCAGAGGGAAGCAATGGCAAAACCTCCTCTGAACAAATCATACCAAGAACCCCACCCCCACGATAGGGTCACCAAAAAAGAACTTGAAGGCACACAACAACAACAATAAGCAGACTCTAAAAAAGATGATGCTCAGTGTTTCTACTGGTGAGCCTTCTCCAGGACATTTAGCATCTCTGGCAAAAAGCCCCAGCTGTTTTTCTGGACGCCACAAGTGGCAACCCCCCCACCCCCTAGAATCGTAGAAGTGCAGTGGATTTCAGAGATCTTCTATTCCAGAAGTGGACGCACATGGCCTACAGGACACATGTGGCCAACCTGACCATTGTTACAACTCTGGGCAATCTAGGTGTTCCCAGTACATATGCACTGAAAAATGCTGACTGAGGGATTCTGGAAGTGGTAGTTCCCCAAAGTAAGTTTTCCAGACTCTGTCCCTAACATTACCATGCACCAAGCTGATATTCCCCATGGCAAAAATGTTCTCCCTTTAGCTGCATACTTATCTAGGGTGAGAATGGGCTCTCCATTCATATTGATGTATGTACATAGAATTCCTCCATGTCACAAAGGATGCTGCTTGCATCAGTGTCCCTCCTCTCATGGAGAAGTTGTGTGTGCATACATCAGGGTGTGTGAAAATTTCTCTCCAACATTTCAAGTGTGCAGACAACAGAGAAATGACAATACTGTGGTGTGGATCAGTTTACGCCAACCTGCTCCCCCGTTTGCATCTTTGTTTGATGTGTCCAGGAAACATACAAGCCATCCTGCAGTGTTGGACTGTTGACCCATTAGTTTCATGTTGAAAAAACAGTGCTGGCTCTACTATTAGATGGGGAGGCAGCCTCCTAAAGCAACAGATTTTGCGTGTTATGAGAGGAAAGTAAATATTTAAAGTGTTATTATTGTAGTTTAACCTGCCAGAGGATGGGGAGAGGAACACCATGAACAATTCTACCCGAGGCAGCAAAATGTCTTCAGCCAGTGCTGCGGAAAAGTTAGGAAGAACATAAAGGCTACAAAAACAAAGGAGAAGATGCAGATAAATATCCAAGCCATTCCAAGGATAGCAATCAAGATTAGCAAAACTTAAACAAAGCAGATGGGCCTTCATATCCAATGAGGCAGATCAGTTATTTGGGCAGCTATAAAGCAGCAGAAACTAGACATGCCTTGGAGCTAAAATATAGTGATAAGAATGGTTTGTCAAAAGTTGCAAAAGGCATCAAAAAGATGGCAATTACAACTGCCGATGGGTTCTTGTGTGTATTTGTTCTGCACTCCTGGATATGGGGAATACCACTGCTCAAAACCATAGATTTATTTAAATGGGTTTTAAAACCACTTTTTAAAACAAATTTTCCCCCAAGGTGGTTTATAACAGCCAACAAAATAACATAAAATCACATAGTAACAACAACATTACAATATTAAAATAACACAGTAACACCACACAGAGCAACAACACTGAAATATTAATATAGGTTCGTAAATCAAATAAAACAGACTGCTAAAAATAAGACCAGCAAATAAAACATTAAAATACCAGCAGCAGACACAACACTTCCAGCATCACAAATTATCTGAGAGCTGACCTTGGTCTCTTGGTGTTTGTTTGTCAGTGCTCTGAAACAGAGCTTGTGAGTCCCGTGATACAGGTTATAACATTATCTGTCATGCATTATTTTTTAGATTGACACGGACATAACAGTGCTTCTTATACAAAATCCCATAATCACTTGTAATATGGTTGCTTCTGGAGTGTCTCATTGCAACAATGTGGTGCTTCTCAAAATGTAATGGAAGTACAGAACGCATTCATGCAATTCCCTCCCCCCTTTTTCTTGTGACTTTTAAAAAGTATTTAAAAATTATTTCAAAAACGACGTATTACGGATGTACCTCAGTCAACAAAGCCTCTGACAAAGAACCTCCGTTGTACACCCCTTTTCCTCCTTATCCTCTGTCTAGCTGGAAGTCTTTGTTTTTAAACTAGCATCTGTGATAGTAGTAGTAGTAGTAGTAGTAATAATAATAATAATAATACACTCACTCTCAGAACTAGAAATTCTCCTTTTCCACTGTGAATTCAAAAGTCTTGAGACATCTATTCCCTAGAAGTGAGAGAGTCATGAAGGCTAGATTATGAGCCTTGGTTCCATCCTGTATTTTAACATGTAGGTGAGAAAAGGGAGCTTCCTCTTTGATTTGCAACTGTCAGTTACATTCCTTGTTCAAGGTATCAGATTCTCTAAAGAAAACTAATATCTAAATTCCTGTTGAATTATCACATGCTATCTGATTATAAACAGACTGGGACAGTTTAATGTTGACAGATGCCAGACAGAGTGAATGTTTCCATCAGGAAGCCCACCTGTTTAGTGTATATAAGGTGGGCACAGGAAATGAGTTTTGTCCCACTTTGGCCCTCCACAAGGTGTTGATCTATTTCTGCTGCAGAAATAAACCTTGCCTTTTCTTAGCTCCTTGCTCACCTTGCTTTCCTAATCTGGAATCTCTGCTGGGCAATGAATCTCACTCTTCTGACGCATCAGTATTGAGAGGATGGTGAAGGAGGGCTGGAGTAACTTACACTTTCAGTAAAAAAATGCAATAAAGTTTCAGCTGGGAAAGAATGGGAGTTAGCCTAGCTGTGTGTTTCTTCCTACATCAAGCAAGGTAAACAGCAGCTGCCTCCAGAATCCCTTGCTGGACGTATGTGAACAGCACAACAGAAAGAAAAGGGAAAGACAACCTGCCTCACCAGCTCCTCCAAGCATGTCAGAAGTCTGGCTGCCAAAATGGAAATCAGAAGAAAGATGGAAGCTAGTGAAAGAAAAAGTCATCCCTTAATACAAGTAGGGTCTAGAAAGCAATGTTTTTCTTTACTTATGCAAGGCTTACCTGACCTGGTTGTTTCAATTGACATGTGCAAATTTTGGTTTTGAATAAAAAGTTTGCTTGAAAGATGTTGAACTGCTCTTCCCTTTTTTTTTTTTTTTTTTTGGCATAGGGACCAATCCCTATTCTATTGATGTTATTTTGGCCTCTGGTATCAAAATTTCTGATAAAGAAGGAATGCCTGGGAACACATTTGCTTCATTAATTGAGGCACACCTGTAGTGTAGTGTTACACTGTGGGCCTTTCTGCACAAGACTGTTATAGTGCTGTTATTCCACTTTCAACATCCTGTAGGATTCTAGAGTTTGTAGTTTACTGAGACCAAAGAGCTCTCTGGCTGAGAAATCTAAATGCCCCTCCCTAAACTGCAAACCCCAGGATTCCACAGGATATTGAAAGTGGAATAATAGCACTATAACAGTGTAGTGTGGAAAGATCCTTAGACTTTAATCCTGTTATTAGCTACAATTAGTAAATTGGCCACAACATGCAGAATGACAGGGCTTCAGGTGTACTGGGTAGCAGTATCGTAGCCTGAAGCCACTTGGTGCTGAAGCACAATTTTTCCATTTTTATAAAGGGTGTCTAGGAAAGGAGGAGGAAAGTGTACTTTGGAAGCAGATGACAGAGATGGCTTCCCATCCAATGTTTCACAGATGTAAACTGGGACACGTGTGGCTAAGAAATATCAGAGTGTGGTCAAGATGGCAAAGGTTATTAATGAGGAAGAATGCACAAGCAAAGGGAGGCTGCAGCTTATTTGAATCAGTAAAATAAGCTATTGAATCAGTAAAAATTACCTAGATGATGACTCTCCACTCAATTCAGTGGGTCTATTTTAGTTGAGCCTAATCAGTAGAATTCAGGCATTACTTGTGAAGTGATGGATAAGGAGTAATGTGGCCCTCTTGCTTTTTAAAAATCTCATTATCAGCTTTTTAAAACCACATTCCCAGTTCTGCTCTGAAGAGGAGTGCTGGCAAATTAACGTGGGATTGGGTTTTGAGTACCCAATTCTGAATGAAAAGTAAACTTTGCAAGCTCTGAAATTCTTTCCCGGCTGCCTTTTCCTGGTGAACCAGCCTATCTCATACCTTTCAACTGTCCTGGCTTGGCGGGGACCATTTTGATTCATCCTCTCTCGCCCCGCTTTTTCATCTGCTTCTAAAATGTCCCAGTTTCTGTCTCTTCCTCTCACTTTCCCCCTTTGTTCTCAGCTTACTTTAGCTGCTACTGAAAACTGAAGTTCAAACTGAAAAAGAAGTTTGGACCCAATTAATTTTAAGGGGCAGGGGAGAAGAAGAGGGATGAAAAATGGCTGCTTCCAGTAGGTTCAAGCAAAAGCAACCAGCTGCAGCCTTCCTTTCCTTGTGCATTCTTCCTCATTAATAACCTTTGCCATCTTGACCACACTCTGATATTTCTTAGCCACATGTATCCCAGTTTACATTTGTGAAATGCTGGATGGGAAGCCATCTCTGTCATCTGCTTCCAAAGTACACTTCCCCCCTCCTTTCCTAGACACCCTTTATAAAAATGGAAAAATTGTGCTTCAGCACCAAGTGGTTTCAAGCTACGATACTGCTACCCAGTACACCTGAAGCCCTGTCATTCTGCATGTTGTGGCCAAACAAGCATAGCAGTATAGTTTATTTACAAAAATTAAATGGAGAGGGGAATATGGACCCTCTGAGAATACTTGGGCCCAGCAGTTACCCATGTATGCCTTACGCCCTCACAACAGTGCATGAGAAATATAGATTTCGTAAGGTCTCCTACCATGTCCAAGATAAAGAGAAAAGTACTGTTCCTAAGGCTAGGGCTGCCATATTCCACTTCCTCAAATCTGGGCTTATCAATTGCATAATCACTGGTAACATACTGTATGCAACTAATTCAAATCATGCCAATGTGTACTCTGATTACACACATTCAGCACACTAATTGTTGCCTTTTTTTCTTCCACTGTTTTTCAGCCTTCAAGCCATTTTCTACATTGACTACTACTGGTCAGAGACAACCAGTGCAGAATAAAGTGTAAAGTGCTATGGCCTTTCCACACTACACGGTCATAGTGCTATTATTCCACTTTCAAGATCCTGTGGAATTCTGGGGTTTGTAGTTTACTCAGGCCGAAGAGCTCTCTGGCTGAGAATTCTAAATGCTCCTCCCTAAACTGCAAACCTCAGAATTCCACAGGATGTTGAAAGTGGAATAATAGCGCTAGAACAGTGTAGTGCAGAAAGACCCCTACATGTGGGACAGAGAGACCCAAATTCAAATAACCTGTTCATGTTTCCTGAGGCCACCACTTCTCCTCAGCAAACCCACTCGGTCCTTGCTTCTTGCATGCCATCACTCACATTGCTCACTCTCCTTTCTCCTCCCTCTCCCTCCCTTGCTCTATGCCCTGAGCAGCTCAGCCCACACCATTCACTCTTCCTTCTTCCTACTCTTCCTTTTGCCTTACCTTGTGCTCTTGTAACTATATACCATCTCCTGATACAGCTCCCCAAACTTATCTTAACAGTCAGCAGTCTCACCAACCAACAGAGAGCTCTGTGCTGGTGAGCAAGGCATGATGTTTCCAGCCCCTTTTCACCAGTGGCATGTGGTGTGACAAGAAGCTGCACTTGGAGTCCTAGCATCTGACTGTCTCAGCTCAGCTTGTTGGTGGAAGGGGCCAGAAACATCCTGCTGTACCTCAGTCATCAGCAGAAGAGATCTCCATCACTCAATGTGGCTGCTAGCTACTAAGGTAAGTTGAGGGGAGCATTTGCAATCATGGCAATAGTGGCATAATCATAAAAACAAATACTGAACAATTATGAATGCATGGGTCTGTCTTACACATTTGTAAGTTCTCAATAGGATGCCAGCTTTATAATTTTTTTTTTAAAAAAATGAAAGCTTGGAATCCAGAGCTGACTCTGGTCCCAACAGGCACGGGGTGGCATACCTAGATTCTGAGTAAAACCTTGCCAAACTGGAGGTATGGCAACCTTACCTAAGGCCTCCTGCCAGTTCCAAGATCATTCAGAGTGCAGAGCCACAGATGGAGTCTTCAAGGCCTTCAGAGACATATGGTCTATGATCAAATCCATCCCCTCATTCTTCTTCACTCTATAATAGGAACTCATACAGGACTGGGGATTGTTGGGTTGGATATAGCATCTTGGGGTCTCTGACATGTGTGGGCCATTTGTGGCCTTCCAGAGACTGTTGGTGTGCAAATTCTACTAGATGTAGCTAGGACAGCTCACCCTTGAACTCTCCCAATTTGGCAGGGACAGTCCTGATTAAACTTCTGTTGTCTCACTTTTTCACGTGCTTTTAAAATGTTCCAGTTTGTCTCTCCTGCTTCTGCTTTCCTTCTTTGTCATCAGTTTGCCTCAAACTTAGTCCAAAATGCAGATGTAGTGGGGAGAAGGAAAGGGGCAGAATCTTGCCGTTCCCAGTGGTCTCAGGCAAAAGCAGTTATTGCTTCACCTAGCTGTCTGTTCTTCCTCATTAATAACTTCTGTCATCTTGATCACATACTTATGTCGCTTGGCCACATATGCCCGCATTTTCATCTGAGAACATTTCCGCATGACACTCTTATAGCGCGATGATTCCACTTTCAACCTCCTGTGGAATCCTGGGGTTTGCAGTTCCGGGAGGGGCCGGCCGGCCCCTCCCAGAACTGCAGACGCCAGGATTCCATAGGAGGTTGAAAGTGGAATCATCGCGCTATAGGAGTGTTGTGCGGAAATGGCCTGAGAATTGTTGGAGGGCATGGGACAGCTGATGGTGAGGGATGGGTCTTTGCAATCCCGCAACTTCATAGAGGGAAACAAAACTTCCACCTCTCACCTATCCTGATGTAGCACAGCCTAGAGAAACTATCTTTGTTACTTGACATTCTTGACTATATAAACATGCTCCCAAACACACGTGAAACTGGGGGAAAAACTTAAGAGACTACCTCTGCATTTCGGGTATGAGAGCATTTTATTTATTTTCCAGTAGAAGATTATGGCTGTTGACATTTCCTGTGTTTTGCTCATTGTTTAAAGGGAACACTGTTCAAACATGGACGCATCTTTCCAATAAATGGAGAATATGGTTATCAAATACCTCCGTTCCATTCCTCCTGCTTTTCTGCCATGAACAATCTTCCTTTAATATTTATAATGTTTCATTGGCACTTACATTCATGCATTTGCGCCAAAGGAGAACTGTCGTTAGCAATGTACTGTACAAATAACACCCCACTCCCACTCAATCCTTCAAAAATATTGACTTTTTCAGAATAAAGTGAAAAAGGTCTGGAATTGCATGAATCAATGATCTAGGCATATTTACTGAAATTCTCTTGGGCAACGTCTGACACTTCTAAGGCTTTGCTTTACAGGAAGATTGCTCACTGTATGCAGCACATTATTACGATCTCGTTGAATAGAAATGAGGCTCCACGCAGTTGTGGGAAAGTGTTTTAGGATCCTATGGGATGAAAGGTGCTCTAAAATCAGGAGAGAGTGATTTACAGCTTTTGAAGCTGATCCCGTTTCCTATGGTGAGAATATTAGCCACATTTTATTTGCAAGTCAAATCGTTTCCCCTCTTTAATGATTTAATGACTGAGGAGCAACGCAGTCTTCTTGTTAAGCTTCAGATCCTAATTTTACCTGTTCCTTTTTCAAAGGCTGCAGATTAATAGCCTTCATATTTAGCAACATGTACTTTTCCACAATTTAATCACTTCAGGCATAGGCTTAAGCCCTTTTTGTTAGTTCAAACTAGAGTAGACCACTGAATCTATGGAACTTACATAAGTGGTGACATACCAGGTTAGCACTGATTCAACAGGTCTGCTCTAGCTGGGACAGACAATAAGATTTAGGCCTATGACTGGGAATCAGGCAATCCACCAGGTGTTGGATTACAGTTTTCAGCATGCCTCACCATCACATATTCTGGCTTAGGCTGCTAGGACTTGCAGTCCAACAACTTTGTACTAATAATGATGGCTTCTGTCTTGCTTCTGACAGCCTTGGGTTATATCCAGTGATGCCCATTCAGCAGCAGAATGAACATTGCTGTCAGAGTAGATTCCTTTCGCCCGATACACATCCCCCAGTTATGAGTTGGAGGATACGCTGAAGCAGATGGGCAATACAGACTGTGCAAGGGGCGACAAAGCTAAGGAAGTCCTGTTGTATGAAAAGAGGTCAGCTCTGACTTCTTTTCTTTGAGTATAGCTCTCTATTAGAGGTAGCAGCCTGAATTCAGGAAGTGGCATATGCATGCAGAGTAGATGCATGGTACAAAGAACCCAGCACTGTGCAGTGGACGGATTCAGCAGGCGGAAGCAAAAAACTGCAGAGCACAATGTTGTATTATTGGCACATTCAGGACACAAAACTGCGAGTGCTGTTGCACAACATTGCACAATGACCATAGCTTGTTCTTCTGCCTGGTGCCATTGCCCCTTTTCCTTCATAGCTATTGCACATTGCATATTGCTCATTTCACATTGTGCTTTATGGTTTGGTCATTGTAATACTCTAGTATTTGCCTGCATGCAGTGCCCTATTTTACAGTTCTTTAGAAGGGCTGCATAGCACTGGAATGAAATACGTCCACATATGCTATGCTAAGGCCTACTGAACTGAGGCCTAGAACTAATGATCTAAAACCAGTTATCTGTTAAAATGGCTATTTGCTAACGCATAGGGGCAACTTAATTACATTTTTTTAAACTATAGTGATTGCCATAAGTTAAAATTTCAGCTATAATTCAACTCCAGGTAGGTCATTGATTGAGATATTTATTAATTTAACTGGAAACATTACAAAGGAGGCAAAATTTTTGCTTTTTACAGATGATTCTTTATCTAATAGTTGATGAATTACAAGACTTAGGTTGATTCAAGAAAAGGAGGTGACAAGATTAAATTATATCATAGGGAGAAAGAAAAAGTAAGAGAAGAGCTGTTGGTAGGGTGGATGGAAGATGGGGCTTTCAAAAAATGATGAAGCTCTTTCCTTCTCTCCCAAACTAAAAACAGGAATAATGGAATGAAAGCGAAACCATGGATGGCATCTTTGAGCTTCAGTTTGGAAAGGCTTTTATTGCAGGTATTTAACTTAAATTGAAACAGAAATTTAACATAAGCTTAATGTGCAAAATTTTCCCCTTTTAATGTAAATGCAGCTGAATTAGACTCTTAATTAATAGTGAACTAATCCAGTAGTTAGCTAATTAAATAGTATTAACAAATTGAGCTAACTCTATTCTACCAGCTTTCCTACTTCTGCCCCCCTAATGCCTTGTGAAAAGGTCCATCAATAATTTGATCTGACAAATATTCAGGCCTCCGACAAGGCATGTTATCTGACAACAAAGCTCAACAGTTTATTGGTTGGTAGAAGGCAGTTCAGCTTCCTTAACTTCCTCAGCTGCTCTGTTACTCAGAGGTTCTGTTAGCAAAACAGAGCAGCTGGGGAAAGCAAGTCTGTTTTGTTTGTGTGTCTGGGGAAATATTTGCCGATCTCTCCGAATCAAAGCTGTTTTTAGAAAACTTGTAACTGAAGAAAACGCTGATAAAAGAACAAAGTTTTGTTCAGCAATCTAACTGCTTTTCCAGCCCTGCTGGAACCTTTGGGAAGAATATTTTAATGCTTCTCACTTTACAGATGAACAATTTACAGGAAACGGAAATTTAAAATAGACAGTGATTCGCCTCACAGGGTTGTCGTGAGAACAGAATGGGAAAGAAGAAAACCCTTTTTTTCCCTCCCTTGAGCTCATTGGAGTAAAAGCAGTTATATAAATACAACTAACAAATAAAATGCAGTCCCACAAAGTGATTGGTTTAGCTCAATAAGCCCAGAGTTTTTGCTGAGGGTAGATCTACACTGCAAAAGAACAGAGTGATTTCCTGGACTACAAGTCCCAGAATCCTCTAGCCAGTGTGAGGATTCTGCAAGTTTTAAACCAAGCTAGTTCTACTGGGAATCTGAATGCCTAGGAGCGGAAGAATAATTGTGACCTGTTAACACCACATATAAGTTGAACTGAGATAGAAAATTGTGCATCCATACCTTTTCCTAGTTGACTTTATGCTATTAGTCATCCAATGTGAGCATAATGGGAATAAACAGTGGCAGAGCTTGGAGTGGGGGGGCAGTGGAGGGGGCAGAGGGGGGGCTACAGTGCACGAGGGCATGACTTCAATCGACAGGGCACGGCTACAACAGACAAGGCAGGGCTACGATGTACAGGGACAGGGCTACAGCACGTGGGGGAAGGCAAGCAAGGAGCCATGGTGCCCCCAAAAAAATTGCCACCAGGGACACGCCACCTCCATCGACCCCCACCATCCCTACTGGACTGGGAATAAAAATCCATTCCTGTAAATTCAAAGGGGGCTTAAAACTTGGAAGAGGACAGTAGTTACATCTGAAACCACTGAGTTACATCTAATATTAGTCTAACCTAGATCATGCCTATTGAAATGAATAGGACTTACTAGTCACAACTGACATAATTGGTAGGACTAATGTTGGATTTATCCCACTCGATTATGTCATGGCCTATCTTGCAGAAATTTGACCCACCTTGGATGTGATGTTTGAACCTATGAACCTCCTATGAAGGTCTCCTTCAGTGCTCCTGCTTTCTTGTTTCCTGTCTGAATCAGTGTGATAGAACAATTAGACCACGAAGGTTGTTAATTCCATTTTTGATAGAGCTTTATTGCGTAGCCTTGACCAACTCGCTTAATTTCTCAATCTCTTTTCTGCTGTCTGTAAAAGCAGGATAATTACCTGCTGTGTAGGGTTGTTTTAAGGATAAATGAGCTAACATTCATGGCTTCAAGAGGAAATCCATTCTATAAATGGTGGAGACTAGGCTTATTAATTCCAAGGCAAAGCCTTCTACGGAGTTAATGGAACTATCTGTTATCATGACATCATTTCTTTTAAGCCGGGAGTTATTGATGGAAACTGTAAATTTTTCAGAAGTCTTATTGTTCTGGACAAACAAGAATAAGAATCCACAGCAACATAGAGTGATTGCCTCCCCATCTACCAGCCTTTCAGAAGTGACATTGTAATCCTTGGCCCTTTCCACAGGACGTTGGTGTCCTGCATTAGGATAAGGAGAAGTACAGGACCCAGACAATGGTTTTGCATGACATCATTCATGTCCTGTCATTCTCCTGTCTCCAGGCACCACAAATCATTGACAGGTTCTTCCTATCAATGACCAGTGATCGTGCTGCTCTCCTGCCGCACCCCATGCTAACCTGAGCTGGAGAGGATCAGGAAGCGCAATGGCCTTCCTGTCCCAGTGCAGCCTAGGGGAGTGCCTGACTGTGCTGTGGAAAGACAAGGTGTGGCCATCACACCTACTCATTCCCTCAGGTAGCCAGTGCAGAGGGGAGTGCTCTTGTCATGCTCCTCTCCCACAGGATGCGGCTGGGATCCGGTAACCTGCAGAAAGAGTCCTTCTGTCAGAACCAGGGCTGGGTTCAACTGTCTAGAACAAGGTGGGCAAATTGGTTCCTGATGTTGTTGGACTACAATGCTCAGCAACCCTAATCAACATTGACAATAAGAACTGCTCAGAGTTGCAGGCCAACATCTTATGAGCCATTCTTTCTCCATTTCTGGTCTAGGGATTTGCTGTACTTCTGCTCACTATCACATGACTCAAATCTGTTTGCCTCGATAACTGCCTGAATACCAGGTGCTGTCAGTTATATTTCAGAAGAAGGAACTGACAAAAACACTTCTGACCATGTGTCATGGGTTTTTTTTCTGTTTTAGTGCTGTACTGTTTCTAATTTGTGCTTTTAAATGAAAGTTTAATATGGTTTTAATTGTATAGACAAGCCAATATTATTTTAACCTTAAATTTTTGTATGGTTTAGCTATAAGTGGCTTTTCTTTTTGTTCTGTAAGCTGACTTGAGCCTCACTTTGGGGGAAAAGGTAGAATATAAATAAAGTCATTGATTAATTAGCTTGGGACCCCAGAATCTGGATGGTAGCACTACTTTTGCTAGGGGAAGTGTCAAATATATGAAAATCTTGATCTATAGAACATCAAGGAAACAAAATTTCTATTCACAACCTCTTTTAATAGAATGAAAGGCACAGGATCAGCCCTGGTTAGTTCTTGGATGGGAGGCTGCCAATGAATACCAGGTGCTGGAGGCTATATTTCAGAGGAAGGAACTGGCAAATCATTTCTGAGTATTCCTTGCCTAAGAAAACCCTGTGAAATCCATGGAGTTCCTATAAGTCAACTTGAAGGCCCATGTACACATACACACATACATGCTTTGTGATCTTTTCAGGATTAAAATTATATCCAACCTGACAAACCTACTTCTGTATCAGACAAAAATACCCAACCTCTTCCATAGAGGAACTTACCCATAAATTAGACACCTTTGGGCCATGGGACAAATAAATTAATACAATCAGCCCCCCACATTCATTAGGGTTGGGGTGAGGGCCTCTGCAAAAGTGGGAAAATAGCAAATATCAAAATGTGTGTGCATGTGTGTGTGTCTGTCTGTAGGAAGGAGGCCGAGGCATTCTGAGGAGAATGGACACCCAGGGCCCAAAGCAAGGGGGGGGGGCTTGGCATGATTGACCTATCTCCTTTCTTGGGCCATTTCTTCACTAGACCATTATAGTGTTATTATTCTGCTTTCAACATCCTATGGCCTCAGGCCCCTTCCTAAACTGCTAACTGCAGGATTCCATAGGATATTGAAAGTAGAATAGTATAACAGTCTAGTGCTGAAATGGCATTGGGTGGGGGGCATCAAGAGAAAGTTTGTGGTGCTGAGAAATTGGGGTGCAAGCTGTCCTTAGCTGTCCTGGCAGTGGCTGGTGGAAGAGAAGGAGGACCAGAGGTGGGTTTTTAAAGGACTTCATGGCCTGGTCGGAGCCACCAAGAGGGAAAGTTCCCCTAAAAGAAGAGTGCTTGAGTTGGGGGGCAGGGATTGAAGAAACTTGCAAATAATCAAATCTGTGAAAGTCAAACCCACGAACATGGAGGGCCGATTGTACTGTCTCCCAGACTCCCTGATCCTTCTGTTCCCTTGACTTGTTGGGGTGGAATCTGCTTCAGGCTTATATTAAATGCCTTTCCTGAGGAGCTGTATATAACTCTGTTGCATTATCAGACACTTGTGTGTAGCCTGAATTAGTAGTGAAAGCTTGTCAAACAGCACACTATTCATAGTTCTCCTGGGGTAGAGTTGCTGCCAAATAGCCTATGCTCCCTTTCTGGGATGATCTCCAAGTTAAGAGCATTGATCTTGGCAGAATGCAATGGGTCTAGCTTACACCTCAGCAGTGATCTTGTGCCCCAGGGACCAGCTGTCTTCACTAGGAAATAATTTCAGCAAAGAGATTCACTTGGGTTGAATCTGCCCCTAAGTGATAGTTTTAAAGTGTAAATTTCAGAAATAGCAGCACAAGAAGAAAGTAATGGATGTTCCTTTGGTCTCTGACAGTCAGTTTAAAAATATGACCCAGAAAATCCTTGCAACATTAGGGTCTTTGTTTTGCACCTTCCTACCCCAGCTTGATCTTCTTTTATCCACTGTCATATGCTCCAGTTGAGAGCTTGGCCATGCTGGCTGGGGAATTTTGGAGCTAGAGTCCCCCTATCCACCCACCTCGAAAAAATTTCCAACTTCTGCTGAGGTCATAGAACAAAGACCTTGCAAGCAATATTTAAAGCTCTCAAATTTCTCTGAAAGAACCAGAATACAGGTATAACTCAGTTAACAAAGCAGATGTGGACATTACTTCCTTTAGTAGAAACTTTGGTACCAGAAGAAGAAATAGTAGAAGAAATAGAGATAGGTTCTTACACCACAAAAAAAGGAGAGCAGTTTAACAAATTTCAGCATTTTTTTTTTCAAAACTAAGAATGCGCACATGTGAAAGAATCAATCAAGTCAAGCAAGAGTTGCATAAGTAAACAAAAATATTTTCAGTCTTCTGAGAACACTTGAAGTTTTTTTCCAAAATGCATCCAGAGCTTATTTTTCCTTTTTTAATTTATATTTTATCAGTTTAAAGTATATACAAAAAAGGAGGAAAAAAACAAGAAAGAATAAAAAAATGAAAAGACATAGTGATAAAAAATTAAGAAAAAAGACACATTGAAAAAATGAGCTAACAAACAAAAACAATGCACATAAACAACCAATCATTTAGAGAAAAAAATAGGATTGGACTTTCCCACATGGTGAGTTTTCAGCCATAACTAATAAGAGTGATGCCTTCCACAAAAAAAAAAAAAAAAGAAGAGAAGAAGTAAAATAATGACATATAAAAAACATCCTGTTCCATTCTCTTTTATCAAGGTGGCGCTCAACCATGCAACAGACAATCATTAAGAAAAAGAGAAAAGAGGTTTTCTTTCCTTTCTTAAAAAATATAAACGTCAGAAAGAGTTTATAAATATAAGTTTATAGAAGTGCTAAATTCATTCCAACTATATATAAAAACATTATATACCCCTAAATAACTGAATTGCAAGATCAGAATCATATATCAGAAATAATAAATAAATGTCTTTCCCTCACTGCAATTAATCAAAAGTCAATTTAGACTGATATGACAATCTTGTATCCAATTACTAAGTAATCAAAAATTAAATCCAGACACACCTAAATTAACAGTTTTGAATGTAGAAACTCCATAAAAGGCTCCCGATCTCTGCAAAATTTGCTATTTACTTTATCTTCGAAGATATAGGTAAGTTTATCTATTTTCGCTACATCGCCAATTTTCTTCCAACCATCCTTCTTCGATGGGCATGTTAGTTAATCTCCAATGTCTCGCAAAGACAATTCTGGCAGCTGTTGCCACCTGCCATGTCAGTCTCCCAATCTCATTATCTTGGAAATCTTTTTTTTTTTTACCAGTTTCCACTTTTCTTATGATTTCCATATTGGTAGCCAATTGGATAGATTGATTGATTGGATTTAGACCCTGCCTTTCTCCCAAGATGAGATCAAACTTACAAATAAACCTATGTGAGGGGTTTTAATATGTTGGGAAGCCAGTGAGGCGCCTCCTTTTCTCTCTACACTTTGCTTTTCATGCATTCTCACCAAGGGATTCCAGAAGCCACTGCTATTTACTATGCTTTTTGTAGGCAGGCACACTTGGCTACAGTAGGATCAACTAGATTAGAATCCTGCTCTTTTCCAGCTCAAGCTTTTTTTGTGGCATTGTTTAGTACAGGCATGCCTTTGTAAGCTAACATTTAAAGCCTGTGTTTTTCCAGTCCACCTTCACCATCCTCCCAATGCCAATAGTGCTAAAAACAATAACAACAACAACAATAACTTCCAGTTGGATAGATCACAAGGAAAAAAGTGGGGAAAGGCAGGTGTAAAAAGACTGTGTAGAAAGGAGCTCCTTTGTCAGAGCCTCTGTTAACTGGGGTATGCTTGCATCTAATTCATGGGTGGGAAATTGCAGTCCACCTGTCGACCCAGGGCCATTTTTGTGGTTTCCAGGGAAATCCGCCCCCCTTTAAAAAAAGAAATTTGAAATTTTTATTTGCTCCCAAATGCCTCCCAGGGCTATGGAGGGAATTTTGCAACATCCCCCTGCCAACATACGGGGCCATTTGAGTCCCAGCAGAAGTCTTTTCTTTCAAAAGGATATGTCCTGGAAGCTGACTTCAGCCATTTCCTGTCTAAGGAAAAAAAGGGGGGTCTCTTCTGGGCATAAAATAGCCCAGTGAGGCGGTGAACTGGTCAAATTGCCTGTTTGCCTCCTAGGCAGTATCGAGGGATGGCAAAACCATTAGTTGGGGAGGGGGCACAAGTGAGGCCCTCCAGCTTACCCGGGGAACAAATGTGACCCTATAAACCCTAAAAGTTGCCAAACCTTGTTCTAATTTTATTTGAAAATGTTCATCTCCAGACACAAGGCCTAAACCTGTGAAGAGGCAGAGATGTATGTTGGAGACTCCTCACTCCCAATATTCCATGCACAGGGGCTCAGTCGCGTAGGGATGGGGGGCAGGAGGGTGGTTTGCCCCGGGCGGCAATGTTTTTTGGGCCTCCGCATGCCCTGGCCACACCCCACGTGCCCTGGCCATGCCCCTACAGTCCACAGCCACACCCCCACACTGCAGCCACGCCCCCACACAGCGTGGCTACGCCCTTCCTGACATAGCCATGCCCCCTCCTGCCCCCCCTCCGCACACTCCAGGCTCCACCACTGCAGATGCTTCTCTGAAAACTTTGTTCTAAGATCTGAAGAGGGATTCTATGTGTATGATTAGAAAATAAGAAAACTCAGGATGGATCAAAGCAAAATTCTTCCTGGTACAACATTCATTCACACAGTAGCCATTTGCACTGAGGTGAATATTGATTTCAACGACCTCCCATAAAACAACCACCCTTAAACCTTCATGTTAAATACTCAAAGGCCTTCAAGAAGTGTTCAGAAATTGGGGACACGGGGGGGTAGCTAGTTTGCATGTGCTCCTCTACCACACATTTTAGCCCTCATGTAGAGTATTCCTTGTCTAAGAAAACTCTATGAAATTCATGGGTTCCCATAGGCTGACAAGCAACTTGATGATCCACGTGTGCGCATGCGCACACGCACACTCGAGCAAGTTGACCACCTGTATGTGTTGGGTCAGGCCATCAGCCCTACCATGCCTTCCCAGGTATAGCACAGAGCTGGATTGAGCCCTGAACCCAGACAGGAAGGAGAAAAACAAAGTTATTTTTGGCCAAGAGGAACCAACCTCCCAGCCTCTGCTTCCAGCCTCTGCTTCCATGTCAGAAGTGTGGTCAGATGGACAAGCTTTATTTGGCAGCATCAGCAAATTTATAGAACTTTCAGCATTATATGAAGAAAGAGAAAATGTGCTTGAGTAAAAGTTGTTTAACATAGGCCCTTTCCGCACCAGGCAATTAGAATGGGCCAGTGTGTCCTCTCATGGAGGTCGTCTGCACCTTGAAGCGAACTAGGAGTGGACTACTTACTGGAGATCCGCACCTCAGTCTGCTCCAAAACAACCTCAAGTGGTCCTCCAGCATGTTTTCTAAAGACCGCAAAAAACAGGTCTTTATTTTCCTGGAACGCACCATTGCGTTCCTGCTCCCTTGTGCAGATTTGCAGGCTCGCACCAATGTAAGCCTGCGATCTGCAGAAGGCGGGCTTTAGGCGTGACGAGCTTTAGCAGTTTGTCGGGACCCACAACCAGCCGGAAGCTGCCATTTTGGAAGCTGGAAGCCGCCATTTTGGAAGCCAGAGCAGTGCGGACCTACAGACCTCACACTGCTCCGATTCACCCTGAACCAAGGAGGAGCCCTGTGGAAGGGCTTCAGGGACAGTCCACATTGCTTCGGACCCCAGAAGAAGCGGTAGTTAACAGCACGGAGCGATTCCCTTGCCTCGTGTGGAAAGGGCCATAATTTGCAAGGTTTAGAGAACAGAGTCTTCACAACCATTCCAGCATAAATGTCATCATTTCTGTAAACAAATAGATGTTCTCAGAGTAGGCCAGCCAATTTCAAAATTATTCTTACTATCTTATCTGTGGCATTGACTCTTGATACAGTTCTTGCAGTTAGCAGTTTGCAAGAAGCCAATAAGACAGACTCAAAATGGATTCAAAGATTTTTAACCTACAGAATGGCTTGTTAAGAATGGCTTAGGAACTCAGAAATAAAAGCCTAAAAGCTTGAAAATATTTTTGTCCCCAACAGTACAGAATTTCTCTCTTGCATCTGTTCCTCTTCACGAGTTTAGTCCTCTGTAGAAGAAAGAAGGAAGTTGACAGAAAGAGAATTCACTCATTTGAAATGTAGTGGTGGAAGAGGGTTCTGTAGGTACCATGGGCAATAAGTGGAAATCAGGCCTGAACTCTCCCTAGAATCCAAAGTGACAAAACTGGGGCTATTCTACTTTGGACATATCATGAGATGACAGGATTTGTTTTTAAAAAAGCACTAATGTTCAGCAAAGTGAAAGGCAGTAGGAAAACAGGTGGATAGACTCAATCAAGGAAGCCACAGCCCTTAATTTGCAAGATTTGAGCAAACTTTTGCTTGTTTGTTTTTCTTGCTTGCAATCTTGCCAAGGCAGAGCTGCAAGCGTCCACAAGCAGCCTTCTAGGCCAGTACTTAAAAACTTACTTCTAAAAAGTAATTAGTCACAGTTACTGGGCTAGATGAGGGACGGGAAATATGTGGTCCTCCAGATGTTGTTGGACTACAGCTCCTAGGTATTAGTCAACACTGGCTATGCCAGCTAGTGCTCTTGGGACTTGCAGTTCAGCGGCATCTGAAAAGTAAACTATTTCCCACTGTACACCAAATCCAGTTATCCCAGCTACAGTAGCCCTATTGAATCAATGGGACTGATGTAAATCCTGACTTAACAGACCACTGATTTGACAGCTCTACTTCAGCTGAGACTTATCAGTGGATTTGAACCACCATGGTATAGCAGTTTGAGTGCTGGATTAAGATTCTAAGAGATCAGGGTTTGAATCCTTGTTCAGGCAGGGAAACCCACTTGGGCAAGTTACACGCTCTCAGTTCAAGAGGAAGATAATGGCAAATCTCCTCTGAATATATCTTGCCAAGAAAATCCTATGATAGTGTTGCTGTAAATTGGAGTAAGCTTGAAGGAACATAACAACAACAATTGGATTTAATCCATAGTCCTAAGACCTGTGGTACAAGACAGAGGTCTCCTCCTGCTTACTTTATCGGTACCTCAAAACCCACATCAGTGGAAAAGGCAGTGCACTGACAAATTTAAGCTAGAAGCAAATTAAAACAAATGTAAGCTAGATCGACTTTTGATCCTATACTCTCAGTGTCAGCAATGTAAATACTACTATCTTGAACCATTTAGGCCAAGTGTACAGAACACACAGCCCTTCAGATGCTGTTGGACTCCAATCAGTCCTAGCCAACATGGTCAATGGTTGATTGGAGGTTTAGTCCAACAAATCTGGAGTGCTACAGATTCCTCACATCTGGCCCTTTGGGGAAAAAAATCAGTTAATGTGAAAGCGAGGAATTTGCATTGAGACTGATTTTGACAAGGATGTACTTTTTACATTCCCTTCTGTAAACTGAGTGAACACTTGTATCTGAAAACACATTAAGATCAGCATATAAAACAAAAGCAGTGCTAAATGTGAGTGGAAGACATTGGTGCAAAGGGTAATAACCACAAATGGAGTAAGGATCTTGACCTGTTGATGTACTGTGGATAACCTCATCAAGATGTTGGCCTTAATTTTTCTCCAGGGAGCTAAAGAACCACCTTTGTCCACATAGATTTGCATGGCTGAAGGCAGCTAGAGGAAATTTAATTAGTCTTATTAATGCTTTCTAACGAATTTGAATTTTGAAAGTTTCAGAGTGGCAACAGGCTGCCTAAGAACATAGAAAGATGTAACCAACAATAATATTGACAACCATGGATAGGATGCTGTAAAATGAACATGGGTATAGTGTGGCCCTGGAGCTGTGTGCCACCCTGCAAGGCTCTTTTTGATTACTTCAGCTTCTCAACATCCCAGAATGCCTTTTCTGTAGGAGAAAAGAAAAAAAAGAGCATTTTACTTCTCCTACAAGCCTTCAGGAGAAGCAATTCACCTTGCTGATAGGTTACAGGGGATCTAAAAAATACTGCTTGAGACCTGGGATCATCAGACATAACTATAGTAATGGAGTTCTATTTTCAAAGTTACATGTGGCAATGCTGCCCTCCCCCCACCTAAAAATCCCTACCATTTTAGCTTGGCAACATCTCAGCTGAAGGGTTTCTGAGGTGCTGAAGATTAGAGAACTGGGAAACGATGCCTGCAACACTCTTCTGGTTGTGGGACACACTGAAAACAGGCAGCTGGAGAGGCCCCTTGGGATCCTGCCACAACTGCTTGTCTCAATGCACTCCATGATTGAGAGAGTCCTGCAGATGTCATTTCCCAGTATGCCCAATCTTGATAGCTCCTTGAAAACCCTTCAGCTGAATCACTGCCAGGCTGAAACAGTAGCTTTTGGGAGTCACGTTTAATCACTGAAGACCATGAATACGAACCCCTAGAAGTTACAAGATGGTAAGTCAAGCTTACAGTCTCGTAACTATTGACTAGGATGCCAGCCAGCCATTTTTCAAAGCTAGAAATAAACCAGCATGGTATTAGTTGGATTTAGTCAATGGGAGATCAGGGCCATTTCTGCACTTGACTGTTATAGTTTAGGCCCCCTCCCTAAACTGCAAAGCCCAGGATTCCATAGGATAATGAAAATGGAATAAAACCACTATAACAGTCTAGCGCAGAAATGGCCCAGGGTTCAAATCCATACTCACGCACAGGCACCCCTGGATGATGCGGACAAGTCATAGGGCATTTCCACACTACACTGTTATAGTGCTATTATTCCACTTTCAACATCCCTTGGAATTCTGGGGTTTGTAGTTTACTGAGGCCAAAGAACTCTCTGGCTGAGAATTCTAAATGCCCCTCCCTAAACTGCAAACCCCAGGATTCCATGGGATGTAGAAAGTGGAATAATAGCACTATAACAGAGTAGTGTGGAAATCACCATATTCTCAACCTCAGAAGACTCATAGAAAATGACAAACCTCCTCTGACCAAATCTTGCCAACAAAACCCTAGAATAGGATGGCCCATAAGTTAGAGCTGACTGAAAGAAAACAATACCACCACCAACAACAACAGCAATAACAACAAAGAAGTATTCTCCCAGTCTCTTCATTCTGTTTTTGTTTTTCCTTTTGGGGGAGGGGGCATTTTTGACAGTCTGTTTGAAAATTGCCCACCCCCCCCAAGTGACTGCAGTTGCTCCCCTCTTCTTGTAAATCCATATTAATCAGCCAGTTTGTTGATAGAACTTAACTCCATTGAAATCTACCTCCAGGATCAGAAACAGTTCCTATTAGTATTTCTACCTACTAGGTACTGAGGAACCTGAGCAGACAGGTGTCACGACATTAATGCCCTACTTTGGAGTTTCCATAAGTAGCTGATTGGCTGCTGTGTGAACAGAATGATGACCTAGATAATAGTACCTAGTATAGTTTTATGTACTCTGTGTGTGTGTGTGTGTGTGTGTGTGTGTTGCATCATTGTTTGTTCTGAGACTTCTACCATGTAATTAAATATATGCCACGGATAGCTGGGATTTTCCGTAGGTGGATAATAGAAAATTACTGGCACTTTGATTTCAGCATGGAACAGTTACTTTTTCAGACAACGATTCCCAGAATCTCCAAGCCACGATGCGAGCTGCAGTCCAGAAAAAACTAACTTTCCAACTCTCTGGCTTTTTCTCACAACTGATTTTTCTGTATTTGCTTTAACTGAAGGAAGGTATCCACATGGCACAATTACAAGCATCTAACAGCACTTTAACTGTTGTGGCTCCTTGCGATGGAATGCTGGGATTTATTGGTTGGTGGGCCATCTTACACTATCTGCTGTAGCCACAGGTCTGTCAGAAATTCTCTGTAATTCCAGGTCTCTAACCAAACTAGCAGCTAGTGTAGTGCAATGGCCTGAGTATTGAGTTAGGACCCTGGAAAACCAGGGTTCATATCCCAGCTTAGCTGTAGAAACCTAAGCCCTTTCCGCACTGGACTGTTATAGCGCTATGATTCCACTTTCAACATCCTATGGAATCCTGGGGTTTGCAGTTTCGGGAGGGTTGAGCTGGCCCCTCCTGAAACTGCAAACCCCAGGATTCCATAGGATGTTGAAAGGAGAATCATAGCGCTATAACAGTCTAGCGCAGAAATGGCTCTAATGGGCAACCCTGGACAATACTGCAGCCTCAGAGGAAGGCAACGGCAAACCCATCCTGAACACTCTTTCCAATAAAACCCCCTGATAGGTCCCCCTGAGGGTCACCATAAGTAAGACACAGCATGAAGATATACAGCAACAAATCCAAACCACAAATCTTTGGATTCCATTGGATGAAGTCATGATGTTTCAAGCACTATCAAGCTTCACACAAGGTTTTTGACGTTCTGGCTCATTCATATTTTTAAAGGCTATCTTTGGCCTAAAACAGGCCTAGAAACTCCCCCAATGGACTGTTGGACCAAAATTGGCCACCTTTTCTTCCTTTTCCCCTCAAACTAGAGAGGGGACAGCAGGAACTGTAAGGGCTCAAGGACAGCCTGTGACCACAGAGCTGTAGTTTGCTCACTCTTGTTTGAATTTTAATCAAGATGTTTAGGAGTAAATGCAGGGGTTGCTCTATTCTTGTTTTGTCCATCTTTAACTTGGAAAAAAAAAGCAGGGAGGATATTTGCAAGAAAATGGAGGACTTATTCTACATTTAGTATGCACTTCAGTCCTTCCTGGAATTAAAGCACATGGCAAGTCTCTGTTTTTATCATTTCTAAGAGTTTCTGCTGAATATACAGTTCTCTCTTACACATACCCAAAGGGTCAGCTAATGCTGTACTGCTTTCTCTGTAAACTCTAATGAAAACTTTTTAAAAAGCACTCTGCCTGAAGAGATCAATAATTGATAGCATTCCTTTTTAGTTAAACGCCACTGCATTTCCTGAGCTCAGAGTATACAGCGTAAAGTCTAAACTGACTTCTCAATTCTATAATATCTGTCGCCTATTTCTATACAATCATGTGACTTCAAACCTTTCATTTCCAGACACCAACTTGGGAGTCAACATCTCACAATCTTTAGCTGATTTTCAGATGGAGTGGCCCACCAAAAATTTACTGCTGCATCATCCACGGCTACCCATCCTTGATTCTACCTGGTGCTTAATGTTCTGTAGCTTCTCCTGGGTCAAAAGTCAATAATAGGCTTTATATCAATTTCTATATCCCTCAGAAAAATCCTGGGAACAGTAGTTTGTTGGGAGGTGTTAGTAATTTTGTGAAATTCCCAGAGCCAGAGGTGTATCTAGGGTAGGGCAAGTAGGGCATGTGCCCTGGGAGCCAATGCTATCAAGGGTACAAAAAACTGTGCCCCCCAGCCCTGTTGCTTGAGACAGCCAGCCCAGCAGCACACCCTGAAAGCAGCAGCATTCTCTGTCCTCGCTGCTGCCCTTGCTGGGGTTGTCCTTGGCCTGGGGTGGTTGCAGCGGTGGCGGGAAAAGCAGCCCTTCCACTCAGGTCTGGCCCATGCCCACCACCACCTTCATTGGGGTCATTCTTGGCCCAGGGCCGTGGTGATGGGAGGAGAAGTAGCCCCTCCACCTGGCCCAGGCCTGACCCTCTGTTGCCACCCTCTCCAGGGTCATCCTCAGCCCAGGGCAGGGGTGGCGGGAGAAGATGCACCTACGAGTGCAACTTCCACACTTGCCCTAGGCAGTGTTAAAGAGGTGCAACTGCCCAGATCTCAGTAAAATTCTTTTTTTAAGACTGAAATTGCCAGTATCCCTCAGCATGTCCATGCTGGCTTGTGGTTCAGTGAGTTGTTGCCCAAAAAAGAGCTTCTCGAAGCTCTGTACAGTTCCCTAGTCTGCCCCAACAGAACAATTCTCCCGGAATGAAAGTGAGCCCATGAAAGCAGTTTAGATTTATCATGTAAACATATCTTAATGTATTACTAGGAGTTTGCAAAAGCTTCCATCTTGTTTCCCATTTAGGCACTGGGGTTTATGGTCTTGCAACAGGGGTGGGAATGGTGTAGCCTGCAAGCCACATGTGGCCTTTTGGGAGGGTTCCCAGCATGGCCTTTGGGACCCCTCCCCCACTAGCCCCCTGAAAAGACTGAATACTCCTATTTTTTCAGCCAAAAATGTAGAGTTTTATCTGAAAAATACCTTTGAATGGGGAAAAACCTTTATATTGTTTTTTCTGCATGACAAGCAATTTGGGGGCTCTCCGCCCCAAAGCAACCAAATTCCCCTCAAACAGGCCAGGAAGTGGTACGAAGTAACACATAATCTCTTCCAGTTACCCAAAATGGCCACCAAGATGATGTTCTGTTGTCCTCCAGAGTTTCAGAAGAGCTGAAAATCAGGCGGCATTGTCATAAAGTCTTCAGACTACCCCCCATTCGATGGATACCCTCCAACTGTCCCACTTTGGTAGGGACAGTCCTGATTAATCCTCTGTCATCCCACTTTTCTGGCTGCATTTAAGATATGACATCTTTTCTCTCCTTCTCCTACTTTCCTCCTTTGTTCTCAGACTACTTCAGTTCCTGCAAACCAAGCTCAAAATGCAAAAGTAGTTTGCACTCCATTAACTGAGCAGTGGGGAGAGGAGAGAAAGACTTGAATCTTGCCCTTTCCAGTAGGCTCTGTCAAAAGCAAACAGCTTGTTTGTTCTTCCCCATTAATGACTGTTGTCATCTTGACCACATCCTAGGTTGCTTAGCCACATATGACCCAGTTTTCACCTGTGAAATATTGGAGCTTATGAGTGTGGAAGAAACCTTTGTCTGAAATTAGTCTTCACTGTTTAGTTAATACTGTATATTACTTCGGCTTGTTTCAAAATGGATGTTACCCTGATTTCTGGGGTCCCTTGGGGGACACCTCAATGTGCTCCATGTGATGGGGAATGGAAACTAGCCAGAGCACAAGCAATAGCAATGTGAGAGGCAGGGTAACCTAGCGAGGTCTTTTTACCCAGTTTTTACGGGGTCAGGCCAAGCCAAAAACCAAAGAAGAATGTCCAACAAATGATTTTATTGAATGCAAGTCTCACACACCAACGCAATCACTCAAGACCTATTAAGAAGAAGCAAAAGAGAGGAAATTGGATAGGGGAATATTTGAGGGGTACAGTTGGGGTAATACTGCACCTTTTCCTGAAGTCCTGGGTCCGGGAAGGCAGTGGAGAAATTGGGCTCAGAAAGGAGAGGGCTGAGAGGATCACTTAACGGACAGAGCAATGGTCTGCTGGGGTGACCGGGAGTGATCTAAAGAACCACTCAAAAACTGGGACTATTTGTAGGGGCAAAGTACCTGGAGGACTAATCCTTTCCCGGGGAGAACAAGGGGTGTTGGAGCAATAATGAAGCTCCACCATGGTAATTTCCTTTGCATGATGGGATTGCAAGGTGTTGCCAAAGTCTCAGGATCTTCGGCTGTGCTAGTTTGTGGTGTGACTTCATGTAAATGGTCCTCGCCTGATGGAATATTTGCTCAACTTGAGGCAGACACACTAATTCCCTCAAGTCAGCGTCTCGGGGCTGAGGACCCTTTGTTTATTGTGGGTTTACACATCTTGAGGTCTCCTGGGGCTACGTGACTGGGGATTTTACTAGCCTGACCTGGTTTTCAATCTTTGACCATTGCTGCCTACGTGCCTGTCCGGGTGACCTCTCAGGCACATTGAATTATATTTTAATATCAAAATTGTAGACCCCGGGACAGGGTTTTCCGGTGAGATAACATGGAGTTGGCTAAACCCATCTGGAAGCTCTCCTGCATATTCCATTGGGGTTTTGCCCTCATGTTCTACCCTGAGGGCCCCACCACTATCTTCTCCAGTCAGCCCTACATACAGCAACACTTCACAGAGGCTTACATCCCCTCCAATATTTCACAGATAAAAACTGGGACGCATGTTGCCAAACAACATTAGAATGTGGTCAAAATGGCAAAAGTTATTGCTGATGAAGAACACACAAGACACGAAAGGCTGCAGCAGTTTGCTTTTGCCTAAGTCTACTGGGAAGGGCAAAATTCCCTCTCACCGAGTTAATGGAGTGCAAACTACTTCTGCACTTTGAAATCAATTTGCAGGAATAGAAATAAGCTGAGGATAAGGAGGAAAGTGGGAAGAACAGAGAGAAACTGGGAAGTTTTAAAAGCAAATGAAAAAATAGGATGACAGGCAATTAACTGAGACTTGGGACAGCCTGAGGATATGAGCTGAGGAATTTTCCACACCTAACGGTGCCCTCTGAAGGCCCTGTGCAATTACCAACATTTTGAAGACTGTGGGAGTCAAAGCAGGGGTGGAGGGAAGATGGATGTTCAGTCCTCTTCCTGTTGACTTTCTTCTTCTACCTCATCACTTTGCCGCAGGTGAATATTCCCTCCAATTAAAGGATCAAGCAAAGCCACAGCATTTGCCCACGCTAGGCCGCCCAAGCTTGGCAGAGCAGGATTTGATGTGACTTGAAATTTGCCTTAATGTAGTCGGATTGCAAGGCTCCCCTCTAAGATGGATTCAGCCTCGGCTGAATGAGAAGAGCCCTCCGCAAATTGCTTGGGAAACTGAGTGTGACTTCTTTCCGCACTCCTCTGCACAGCTTTTAGTGACCCTCGCACGCCTGCCTAAACAAACAGCCCCGTGCGCCAAGGCAGCTATTAGCACACAGCACGCAGAGAGGTTGTGGCAGGGCAGCTGGCAATGTCCAGAGATTTCTCAGGTGAGCATTTGGCTGGCTGCGCTACTGAGGCAAGCTCTGCCAGGATGGACAGAGAAGGAGCCAACCCATTCACATCCTTGGCCCTGGCACCCTTGGATAGGAGGCATGTCAGAATCACGGAAGGTGGGAATCCCAGTCCAACTGCTTTAGGTCCTCCTAAGTTATGCCTACTTCGTACCTTCCCTGACATTATACTAATGAAAACCAGGACACTGTGGCCAAGCAATATCAGAGTACAGTCAATGTGGTAAAAGTTAATAATGGGGAAGAAAATACAAGCTAGGAGGGGCTGCAGCAGTTTGCTTTTGCCTGAGACAAGATCCTACCTGCTCCTCTCTTGTCTTTCCTGCTGAGTTAAGTTAATTGGGGTCAAACTGCTTTTTGCAGCAGCACATCTAGACTGAAAGATCAGAAAGGTCCAGATTTTGTTCCTGTTCTTTCTGATTTTATTTGGGAGATTTATACACATTTTGTTTATCCCAGAATATTTTCTGTCAATTCCTGATATAACCAGAGAGTTTTTATACCAGCTCCTTGGTATAAATAGTGGCTTATTTTAACCCAGTTTAAAATCAGTAAGAATAGGAACAAAATCTGAAGCTTTTCGATAAGACTGGATTCAAGTAAACTGAAGACAAAGGGAGAAAGTGAGAGGAAGAGAGAGAGAAACTGGAACAGTTTAAATACATCTGACAAAGTGGGACAAGTGAGGATTAATTGGGACAATTGCTGCCATATTGGGCCAGTTGAAAGGTATCCTATTTAAATCAGCCTTGGGGAAAGTACTACAGGTCCCAGAATCCTCCAGCCAGCATGGAGGGGCTATGCTGTAACCTTTATAATGCAGAGAGAGGGGAGAGAGAGAGAGAGAGAGAGATCATAACTGGGTGAGGAGACTCCTTTTCTGGACTACACTTCCCAGAGGAACTCCCATCCAGCACAAAGCATTCCAAGCTGTGATGTAAATAGTCCAAACATCAGCATCAGACTTGGGAAAATTTCCCTTTTTCTCAGAACCCTTGGGCAGCATGGCTATGTCTTATATCCATCCATTTATGGATCGATCTGCATTATTAGTATTAGTATTTGATTGCCTTTTAAAAGCTGTCTTGAATTAATGCTTTAATATGATTGTTTAATTATTTTTAATGTTTCACTATCTATTGTTTTAACTGTTTTGTTTTGTTTTGTTTTAACTGAAATGAAAAGCTGCCTTGGGTACAATATTGGGAGAAAGGCAGGGTATAAATCAAATCAAATAAACTGATTTCTTAGCTTGCTATTGCTATTGTGTGCCTTCAAGTCATTTCTGACTTATGGCAACCCTAAGGTGAACCTATTATGGGGTTATCTTGGCAAAATTTGGTCAGAGGAGGTTTGCCCTTACCTCCCTCGGAGGCTGGGAGTGTGTGACTTGCCTAATGTCACCCAAGGCCTATGTAATGTGGCCCGAGAGTCCTATAAAGTTAGATGCAGCTAGCAGAGAGTCCAGTACAGTGATTAACATTACTGAATGAGACCAAAAAGCTATCAAACCTTTACCAAGGGTGTAGCTATAGAGGGGGCTGAACTGAGGACATCACCACCCCCCACCAAGAAATCTCCCCATGAAATCATAGAATCATAGAATTGGAAGAGACCCCAGGGGCCATCAAGTCCAATCCCCTGCTATGCATCCAAGTAAAACAGATTTACAGAAACTTGTTTTTGTTTTCCAGAGCTACGGTCCAGAGTTTTCCGGAGCTACGGTCAGCACTGCGAACGCCCTAAGCCTCTGGAGTCTTGATTTGGGCAGTAAAGGAGGGAAGGTACAATATATGATGTGAATAAAAATTAGTAATAAAGTGAATAATAGTGTTAGCATAACTAAAGTGGTGATTTATTTGTTTAAAGGCCTGCTAAAGGTATGCCATGGAATGAGGACTGGGTTGGGCCACGTTACACTGCAAGACTGGTGTCCTTTAAAAAAAAAATCCTTACCAAAATAATAAAACAGAAACCCCTTCCTGCAAAGGAAGTATGATCACAGTAGGGGAGGGGCTATGCTTTTTCAGCACTGTACTTGTTTGTTCACCTGAAGGAACCTTTTTTTATTATCCAGAAGAACATTTTTTAAAAAAGCCTTCCTGCAGTCTGAAGCAGTATGGTCCATTAAGCACACTGGGACTGACTCATGAATTAGCATACACAGCACTGAACTCTGACGCCTATATCAGCACCACACAAAGTTTTAGCACTTTCATACCACATGAGCTGTCATGGCTCCAGCCAATGGAATGCTGGAATTCACATGACCTAGTTGGAAAACTTTGGCTCCACTTTAACTGCCACAGCTGCATGCTGCAGAATCCTGGGATATGTAGTTTGGGTATTTATCAGAGCTCTTTGGCAAGGAATTCAAAATACCTCATGAAACTAGAAATCTCAGGATGCCTTCCTGGTCACTGCTGAAACCTGGACCTCCAGGCTCAGAGCTGAGTACCCTCAAACTGCAAACTTATGTTTTTCAGGGGGAATGTAACCCCGTCTAACACAGGCTGAATCACTACTCTCAGAACTGTCTTTCAACTGATCAGGAACATCTCTGTCTTATCTGGATTAAGCTTCAATTTGTTTGCTCTCATTCAGTCCATTACAGCTGCCAGAAACCAGTTTTAACACAAGAATAGGATGGTGCCATTGCAGATAAAGTGGTACCAAAATGATACAGCTATGTAGCGTGAAAGGGCCTCTAGTCTGAGCAGAATGTTTCAGAATTTTCTGCTAGAGAATTCCACTGCTGTTGTTGAAGTAAGTAGACTATAGACTTTAGCAGATAATTCTAAGTACTAAACTGCGAATCCCAGAATTCCATAGAATGGTGCATGGCAATTAACATGGTGTGTGTTTGATTAATGTTTTACATTTTTGACTGTCTTTTAAATGATTTTATACTGTATAATGTGGGGATTTTTAATTGTTTTTCAATTTTCACTGTTAAGCTTTTTTTAATTGATTCTCTTTGGGAGCGCCTTGGGTCCCACTCTGGAAGAAAGGCAGCATACAAATGAAATAAATGAAATGACTAAATGAATGATATGAAACTAATATAATTGTATGATGCCGATAGGGCCTTAGGCAATTCTTTATTATGAATAACCAGCTCCAGAGAAGAAAAGGCACTGTCACACAGAAAACCTATTTATAGCCTTAGGAAACACAGAAGTTGTTCAGCTGCTAGATAAGGAAAGAACAGATCTTTTTGTTCACCTGAGGCAAACTAACATCCATTTCTGGTTGAGCCAGTGATTTTTAAATAGTAGTTAAAATGGTATCAAACTGCTATAACTGTATAGTGCAGAGATGCTCTGTGTTTGACACATAGCAGTGTCCATGTTCCTTGTGGAATACGATCTTGACCAATCAGTCCATTTTGCCACTTTGAGGTCTAGTTAGTTCCCACAAATAGCAGATGAAGCCGCAAACCTTCCAAAGACCCCTTTGCCAAATGCAAAGTTTAGGAAGTTACCTCTTGGAAGAGGCATCTAATGATATGCTGAAGCCATCCACAACTGAGAAATGGTAGGGGGACAATTTAGGACCCACAGCATCACCCAACCACTCCTCAGTTTTGGATGGCTTCAGCATATCCATATCCTCCAACATTTCACAGATAAAAACTGGGACATATGTGGTCAAGCAACATCAGAATGAAGTCAAAACTGCGAAAGTTATTGATGAGGAAGAACAGATAAGCTAGGAGAGGCTGAAGCAATTGACATTTGCCTGAGTCTACTTGAAAGGGCAAGACTTCATCTCTCCACTTCTGTCCCTGTCTGAGTTGAGAGCAAACTACTTCTGCACTTTGAAAATCTGCAGCATTTGAAGTATGATGAGGACAACTGGGGAAAGTAGGAGGAGGAGAGAGAAACTGGGACATTTTAAAAGCAGGTAAAAAAGCAAGATGACAGAGAAGTAATCTGTTACCCCAATATCAGGGGTCCACCCACAATGCCAGTACCACCATGTCACAGAGCGGAGTGAATTAGCTCAGAATTAAATTAATAAGATAAATTTAAATTAAATTAAATTAATAAGATCTACCACCTATGTTTATGGGTTCCTTGCAGGAAAGAACCAACCAGAGATTCAAAAGTAAACTAAAAATGTGTTTTATTGAGGGGAATACACTCATGTATGCATGCAAGATACAAGCAGGCACATATTCACACAGGAGCTAACTGAAGGATAAAGGGAGGAAAAATTATGGGTAGAGAGGCTGAGGATTTGGAGTTATGATTACCAATCCAGAAGAGTAGTGAAGAAGCAGCATTGTGACATAGGCCCTTTCCGCATCTCACCTATTTTCGGTGCTGGGGTGCGGTGCTCGCGCGAGCAGCCTCCAGAGAGAGGCTCTCACTTCCCTGCTTCTTCGGCTCCACATGAGCTTCCTGCTTGCGCAAAAGCCCTGCCTCTTCCTTTTACAGTGCAGCCTGGGACTTTCCCAGGAAGCATGACTGGCCCAGCTCCAAGGCTCCGCACGCAAGATAAGTGCACGCAGGGCCCCGGAGTGATGTGCAACCGCACAGCATTTTTGGCTTCAAGCTGAAAATGAAAAAATGTGTGAGCAGTCCCTGCCGGGCCCTGAAGCATCGCGCAAATGTGAGTGCGTCGTGTGGACCGCTCTTCACATGTGTGCAATGCTCAAGGGGCCCTTTCGCATCAAAAATGCCATGTGAAAAGGGCCTTAGGCTTGTGTGTCTAAGGGCAGTACACTACCAGGAAGCAAATTGGCAGAAAGACATTCAATAGCTGGTGAACTGCAAAAGTAATTACTCAGAACTGGCGATCTTTATACTCTATTTCCCTCTCTGAAGGGGTGCAAGTTAATCACTCTCCCAGTCTAGTGGACAATGGGAGTTACAACACAGACAATGGGGTCTGGATGGTGCTAATGATCTTAGTGTTTGAGTGACAAGGAGATAATGGTTGTCATATTAGCTGAGTATTGTGGAGAGGTGGGGAAACCACAGGGAAACATCCAGGTATACAGGGACTGTTACCCTGACTGCTGGGAGTCCCATGAGGGACACTTTGATTTGCTCCAAAATGCAAAGGTTGGGGAAATTAGCAGACACTGGCTATAGCAAAACGAGGGGCAGGGTAACCCAGCAGAATCTTTTACCCAATTTTTATGGGGTCGAACCAAGGAAATAGCTAAACAAATATACTAATAAATGGTTTTTATTAATAAAAATATTCTCACACACCAACGCACTCACTCACTCATGCACACAAGGCCTATCGAGAAGGGAAAGAGGTGAAAATTGATAGGGGATTCAGCGGAGTGGGTGTAAAGAAAGTAATATTGCACCTATCCTGAAGTCTTCAGTCTGGGAAGCAGCGAGAAGAATGGAGCTCAGTGAAGAGAAGCGGCTGAGAGGATCACTTGACTAACAGAGTGCCAGTCTGCTAGCGTGTGGGGAGTTCTCTAAAGAGACCCTCAAAAACTGGGACTACTTATAGGGCAGAATGTACCTCGAGGGCAAGCTCTCTCCCAGGAAGAGCAAGGGCCAAAATAGAGAGAGAAATGCTGCAGAATAGCAACTTGGTAGTTTGCATGATTGGTTTATGCAGATGGACCTCACCATGTAGGGTTTATTAACATCAGAGTTGCTCAACCTGGGGAAAACCCAATAATCCCCTGAAGTTGGCTGTTTTTGACTGGAGACCCTTTGTCCGTGAGGACGTGTTTAGCCTGAGGTCTCCTAGGGGAACATGACTGGGGATTTTTCTGGCCTGACCTAGTTTTGGTCGTTCAACATCTTTGTCTACGTACCTACTTGGGCAACCTCTCTGGCATGGTGGGCACATTTGATATCAAATTTATATTCCCCAGGATGGGGTCTGTCATTGGGGTAACAGGACCAGGGTTAAGTCAATCACAATTTGGTGGGAACTTCCATATTTCAGCTCTGAGAGTCCAGCTAGATATTTCACGCTTATTGTATTCAGAGCAGCCATGCTATTGTCCTGAACTGACTAGCTCTCTTGCCTAGAGGTAGGTGGAGCTGACCTTCCTTGCTATGTCATGTTTGCAGTCAGAAATTTGCCTCTTCTACTGTGACTTTACCATCACCGCAGATATAATTTATATCAACGCCAATTAATATGGAGCAAATCAAATATTATTTGCCAATTAAACCATGCCAATCATGGGGATTGCGCAGTGCTATAATAAATCAGGACTGTCCCTGTCAAACCTGACAGTTGGAAGACATGCAGGGCTTAGCATTCGGTTGGTGACTTACAGAGGCATGCCCAAATTTCATCTGTATAAATCATTTTTTTCAATTGTTGTGGAGGTCAGAATGCTCTACACAGTTCATGCAATGTCTCAGCTCCCTCTCAAAACTCATCTTTTAACATCTGCAGCTCTGCCAAAACAGCTATTTTCTGACCAGTAGATGGGAAGTGGCAGAGAAACATCCAATTATATTCCTATGTTTGGATGCACAGCACTGACATCATCCTTCTGGACCTCCAAAAGACTTCTGGGAGGTCATGGAGGATGCCTCCTCACTGTACATTCAGCTATAGGAACTTCTCAGCTTCTCTTCTCTGTCACATTATCCCCCTGCCACTTTCCATTAGCCAAGAAACAGCCATGTTGTGAGGGGACCTGCTGCAGTTGAAAGATGAGTCAAGGGGGAAAGATGAGGAGGGGTTGATGCAGCAAAGTTTCCCCCTACCAGAACTGTACGTGGCATCTCCCCAACCCAACATCTTGGCCATGTGTATTCTTCAAAAAAGAATTATTTTAAGAGCACTGTCCTGGCAATACAAATTCCAGGCATAGGACTTAGAGTTTGAAGAAGTCCACATAGCTAATGGCCATGCAGGTTTGGGGGTAATTGCAACCTCCACAAAAAGTAGCTGTTCCAGGCTTCCCAGGAATTGTTCATCTGGATTGGGATTGCTAGAGAACAAACAATTAAAGACCCCTCCTCTTCTTTTAGGATCAGTATACCAATTCAGCATCCTCTACCACAGCAACACATGGAGGGGGGAAACTGAATTCAAGGCCAGAATGAGAAACTAAAATAACATGTAGTTTATCTAAGACTGGATTAAGGTGACTGGGAGACAGGAACAGTTCTAAAAATAAGATTCCTCTTCTGCATGCGTAACCTATTTTAGGGGAGTATGTCCTCCAAAACAGAGCCAGCATGCTGCCGTGATTCAAGCATTGGCCTGGGACGCTGGACATCAAGGTTAAAGTTTCCACTCAGCCATAGAAACCCACTGGGTGACCTTAGGCAAGTCACATTCTCTTAACCTCAAAGGAAGGCAAAGGCAAAATGCCTCTGAACAAATCTGACCAATAAAACAGTTTGCAGCAATTGAACTAAGCTGAGGGCAAAGAAACTGGGACATTTGAAAAGCCATTGAAAATGGAAAATGACAGAGGATTAACTAGGACTATTCCTGTCAAAGTAGGGCAATTGGAGTGAATGATGATATGTGTATGTATATGTGCTTCCAAGTTGCCTGTTGACTTATGGTGATCCCATGCATTTCCTAGGGTTTTCTTAAACAAAGAATACTCAGAGGTGCTTTTGCCATTTACTTCCTCTGATATATATATAGTCCACAGCACCCGGTATATGTTGGCAGTCTCCCATCCAAGTACTAACCAGGGCTGACTCTGCTTAGCTTCTAAGATCAGACAGGATCTGGTGCATTTAGGGTATTTAGGCCATAGAGATGCTGTATATTAATTAAATGAAAGAATCAATAATAAAATAATAAAGTATATAAAATACAATAATAGACACCAACACAAATACCTGTACATGTGACTTCATCTTCATCTTCAATAAGACTAACAGCTCAGTCTCATGTTTTTGTACTCAGTTATCAAGCAAGGCCTTTGGCCAGGTGTTTTATGAGGAAAATTAGGGGAAAAGGCCTGAAGTTCATTTAAACAACCATGAGGACAAACTCTGGTGCCGGAAAAGGCAACAAGAAAAATGGAATTCCAGCAATCCCTCTATACTAGATTACTCATGGAATAATTTCAAGCCCTGTTTTGTAGTTGCTTATACAGTCTTTTCAGATCCATGTTTTAATTAGTGTCTCAATATATCTGGGCTAGGTTTTTTTTAAGGCAGTATAACTTGCACATTCTCTAAGCGCTTTGAAGTCTTATTTTGCTGGTGTTCTGCAGGAAGAGATGGGCTTCTTTGATGCCCGCCAACACCCATCCTCTTTGTTTTGCATCTCCAGCCTCTCATTTCGCGTATCTCCTCGCCGTGTTCTTCTGTTCTGCTCTGCATGCGCTTGCAGCAATGTTAGTGAAACTATCATTCCAGCCTCTGAAGCGTATGGGTGCAAAAGCACTCCAAAGGTCTAGAAGACTGGTTGGTCTCAGCAACTTTTGGTGGCTGCCAAATATTAGCAAAACAGCAGGGCAAGAAAAGAAAGTGAGCAGTGGAAAGATATATGCAGGAGACCGTTATGCCTGTAGCTGGAAGAATGGAATGAACCAACACATATTCTGACAGAGATCCATGCCTATTTATAAAAAGAATCAAATCCATTACAATTTTTCACTTCCAGAAAAACTGGTGTATCCTGAAGCTTTGACAAATTTGCTCCTGTGTACTGTTTATTATGATTCCTCTTCTCTCTGTTTCATTAGGCTCATACTCTCCAACTATCCCACTTTGAGAGAGAAAATCCTTTGTGGTTCCATTTTTTCAGCTACTTTTAAAATGTCCCAGTTTCTTTCTCTTTATCCCAATTTCCTCCTTTCATCTTCAGCTTACTTCAACTGCTGCAAATTGAGTTCAGAATGCAGAAGTAGTTTGCACTCACCTCAGCAGTGGGGAGACAGGAGAGAGAGTGGAGTCTTGACCTTCTCAGTAGGCTTTGGCAAAAGCAAACTACTGCAAGCTTCCCCTAACTTGCGCGTTCTTCATCCATAATAACTTTTACCATCTTGACCACTCTTTTTTCAACACGTGTCCTAGTTTTCATGTTGGAGGATATGTGGGCTGCCTGGTGAGCACAGTGTGTTATCTATTATGGGATCTTGAGAAGCTTTGCTGTCATGTATTTGAGAAGCAAGTTTCTAGGACGCAGTGTAAAATGACACTTTCCACCTATTATGAAATGTTTAGCTATGTTTTTGATTTTTGCAAAATTCCAGGAGTGTCTGTGTATTAACGCACCATGCACAACAGTTCATTCTGCTTATTTATTTACTTGCTTACATCAGCTTTGCAGAAAGTAAATCTCAGAATGCTGAGTTATGCACTGAGAGTTATGCTATGCAACCCTCCGGAGGCATGAGGCGGGAGATCAACCAGGCAGGGTGCTATCAGTATGCTGATGACACCCAAATATACATCTCCATGCCTTCAAAAACAGCTTCTGCTAAGGATAGCATGTCTCTTCTGAATGAATGCTTGAAGGAGGTAATGGACTGGATGAGGAAAAACAATTTGAAACTGAATCCAGACAAGACAGAGGTGCTTACTATTAAAAGTCTTAATCTGGGTTGGAGGTGTGTCAACCAGTTCTGGACAGGGTCACTCTCCCCCTGAAAGATTGTATTTGCAGCTTGGGAGTGCTCCTGGATCCATCCCTCCAAATGTCTGCTCAGAGAGATGCGACGGTCAGGAGAGCTTATTATCAGCCTTGACTGATATGCCAACTGCACCCCTTCCTAGAATTAGATGACCTAAAGATGGTAGTGCATGCACTGGTAACCTCAAGGATGGACTTCTGCAATGTGCTCTACACTGAGCTACCTTTGTACCAAGTTCAGAAACTCCAGCTGATCCAAAATATGGCAGCCAGATTGATTACAGGTACAGTGAGGAGTGAACATATTACACCAGTATTAAAATCACTCCTCTGACTGTCAATTAGTTTCCAGGCAAAGTACAAAGTGTTGGTTATTACCTTTAAAGCCCTACATGGTTTGGGTCCAAGTTACCTACAGGATCACCCCTGCCCATACAACCCGCACCATAGGTCCTCTGGGAGCCATTTTCTAAAACTGTCCAGGCAACAGTTACCCAGAAGACCTTCTCATTGACCAGAGTGGCCAGAAGAGATTCGACAGCAAAATATAGTGTCCAAATTTTAAAAAGTTCTAAAGACCCATCTCTTGTGGCAGGCCTACACATAATTTTAATTATGAATTTTAAACTGGTATATGTTAAATGGTTTTATGCATTTTAGTATATTTTAATCTACAATGTGTTTTTAAGTGTGTTTTAACTTACGTTGTACTCTGCCTCGAGCCTTAGGGAGTGGCAGTTAAGAAATAAAAATTGATTGATTGATTGTGCAATAATAACTGGAGAAAAATACAACATCATCACAGTAAAATAATAAAATCCAGCACAGAATATAATCAATGGGACCTTAAAAAAAAACTCTTAGCTTTGCATTTGGGTTTCTTTCTTTGATAAAATTTTCATTGGGGTTAGGACTAGAGAATGAAACCTCATTAAAGGATAAGGTGATTTTGGTTACTAATCATGATAACTATTGTATTGTCTGTAGCACAGGATGCATCTGATTATCAGCTTCTGGAAAACCTGGTCAAAATGATGTTGTTATACTTACTGTGCTCACTTCTTGCCTGGAGGTAACACAGGTTGGCTGTTGTGGAAACATAATGCTGGGCCAGATGATGCTATTTATAGGTTGGGTGGATATGAAATGGGGCTATTGTAACTTTAAGTCCAAACAGGCTGAGAAGCTGGGCAGGGTACCATAAAAGCTACCTGTCTTCCCTTACCTGTCATTCTTGAACTTTCAGTCACAACTGTTCCCTTCTAACACAGCTCTTGCCTGCCTGGGGGAGAATGAGAAGAGCAGAACAGAGAAACTCCAAACTCTCTTCTTGTCACTGCTACCTCTGCAGCCCCTCCCACTGCTCTCCATGGGGGCGGCAAGAGCTGTGTTACAAGGGAATGGCTATGCAAGAAGTTTGAGGTGGAAAGGTAAGAGAAGGGAGGCACCTTTACCCAGCTTCCTGGATTTTACGGTACCTTGTCCTGCTTCTCAATCAGTTTGATGCTCACAAGAACCCTATCCTGTCTCCATCCTGACAACCCAGCTTATAGGTGAATTGATGGGCATCCCAGGAATATAATAACAGTCAAAGCCATCACTGTATACCATGCAGTAAGTGTAATATGTCGTTCAGCTCCCAGACTTGTGAGGAAATGTAAAACTTTCAGACACCATCCCACAATAATGTGCTGTGCTCCACTTAACATTAAAAAATGTGGGAGTTAATATATTTTTGCCCATTTCCTTCCTCCAGGAAGTCATCAAAAAATCTGAGCTGAGTTCTTTGGCCCAATTCCGGTCAACAGACCACTGCTAGGAAAACAGTGTGGCTCTCCAATTGCTGTTGGACTGGTAACATCCCTCAGCGTCTGCTTACTATATGCAAACTGCATCCCAACTACATTTGAAGAACCAAATGTTCCTCAACCTCCCCCAAGTGGAAATCTTGTGTCCTTCTAGATGTCACTGGACTGCAGTTCCTGACATCCCTAGTCAGGACAGCCAGTGGTGAAAAATGCCAGGACTTGTAGACCAAGAACATTTTGAGAGCCAAATGTTCCCTTCCCATGAACTAAACCATGGATGTATCTCATACTCATTCGAAGCCCTCCAAGTCAATGGCCAGCATCCCATCTTAGGACAGTGAACTCCGTTAATGAGTTCCTGTTAGCATGAAGAAATGCACAGATATGTATTTGTGTATAGGGACATAGATGCACTTCACACAGAGATACTGTCTTATATCAAATGCTGAAGAAAAGATGATAAGATCCCAAAATGTTTACTCTCCAGTAAAGCATGTGGTGCATCTCATTAGGGCTGACACATTTACCCATAAGAAGCAACAGAGGTTGTTCCCAAGAAGCATCAGGGGGATTCATGTTACAGTTGCATCCTGTCTCCTGCTTTCAGCACAGTCTCCCACTGTACAGTGTTAGCTGTGCAATACCTCACTTCAAAGCTTGATAGCACCCTTCACAGAGGCAGCTTGGCACTAATTCCCTACTCCCACTAAGGCTCCTTTGTAATGAATGGTTCCTTTAGGGTTTTAGCATGCTGAGTATGCTCTGCTGTTTCTTTTGGTTGGTTTGATTGAAACAGCATGTTGCCTCCCCTCATCCTGCCCACCCCAGACTGAAGATGGAATGGAGAAATGCTTAGGAGGCACTGAAGAAAACAGGGATATCCAGCTAGGAAAACAGCCAGCCAGGCAGCAAAATGGAATGGAGTTATCGGAAGCCAACACAAGGAGTAGAAGTATGGATGAGTAGAATGAGAAAAGTGGAATTCAGCACATCCTTAGAAGATAGGGGCTCAGGCAAGTCATGCCAGAAAATACAAGGGGAAGAAGAAAGGTGGGACGGAGAAATGATCACCCTGAGAAAATTCACCAGGTAAGAGGTACGAGTATGTGAGACCTTATGATATTCACTATCACAGCAGTGACAAACCCTTCCCACCACTCTCTTCTCTTTAGATAGTCATCTCTCTTTCAGGAACATGCTGTTCAATCCATGGTTACAAGTCTCTTAAACCTTTAATCATGCTTGCTGGCTTACTGTGATGAAAATGGAAAATGCAGCTTAGAGTAGAATCAGATCTTCAGAAAGTTACTTTTTTGGACTCCAATTCCTAGTATCCTCCAGGAAACATGTTACTTTTTTAGATCCCAAATCCAAGAATCTCTCCCAGCAAGCATGGCTACTGGTCATTCTGCCTAGGGGATGCTGGAAGCATAGATCTGAAAAAAAGTATCTTTACCAAGCTCAAGACAGAGTTATATCGCTTTCTAGAAGGACTGCTTCTTTCTGGTTTCCTTAAGCTAAATCTAACATTGGCCATTTCCGCACTAGCGCTATCATCCCACTTTCAACACCCTATGGAATCCTGGGGTTTGCAGTTCAGGGAGGGGCTGGCCGGATAGTGGATAGTGGAATGATAGCACTGTAACAGTCTAGTGCGGAAATGGCCATTGTGCCAGTGGTCTTGCACCAACTCAGCTGAGGAGGCATCAGGTTCCCTATGTTGAGTTTAGGTCACTTTGGGGAGCCTGTATCTCTGCAAATATTAATAACTCTGTAATCTCATCATCCCTCATCATTGACTTTGCTGGCTGGGGATTATAGGATTTGGGGTCATGGGACTAAAGATGGAAAGGGAGGGCATCTAATACAATCACCCACTAAAGCATGAATCCATTGCTAAAGCATCCTCAAAATGTGGCCTTCCAGTTTCTGCCTAAAAGAATTCCACCACCATCACCCTTCAATGCAGTCTATTTCAATGTCATAAGTTTTTCATAATCTTTAGTCAGAATCTTCTCTCTCTCTCTGATCCTAGTTTCTATCCTCTATAGCTGCAAAAAACAACCTTATTCCATCTTCTAGGTGACAGCCCTTCAGATATTTTCAGATAGTTATTATATCATCTTTTTTCCACTTGCCATTTCCACCTAGGATGAGAAGTAACCACTGATGAGCACCTCTTGGGTTTGATCCATCAACTGCAAATTCACCTAAAACAGCATTATGTAGCCCACATTTTGTTAGCTAAATGTTTTACCACAAGAATGCTATAGGGGGTCTTGTTAAAAGCTTCATTCAAATCAAGATACACTATATTTACTTCATCCCCCTGATCTACCAAGTTTCCAATTCTAATCTCATCTCTGTATGTGTGTATCTCTCTCTCTCTTTTTTTTTTTTAATTAAGTTTGGCTTGAGTTATTTTTGATGAATGCATACTGGCTCTTAGCAATCGCTGTATTGTTTTCCTAAGTACGGTAGTCACAGACTGACCAAGTAATTATCTTTTCTACAGACCTTCTTGGTTTTGATATCAAGTTGATGAGTCAATAGATGCCTGGCTCCTCTCTCCCCATTCTTTTTGAAGATGAAGAATAACATTTGCCCAGTTCTAGCCTCCTGGGGTCCAATAATTCTCAAGAATTATAAACACAGGCTATATATGTTGTCCAGTATCTTGTATGTTCAACACAGGCCCTTTCCACACGGGCATATTGCCCACGCTGGGGCGACCTCACCAGGAGATCTTCCACACCGTGAGGCACGCTAGGGCGGTTTGAAAAGGGGAGGTTCTACATCTCAAACCGCCCTCACGCGGCCGTGGGGGTGGCACTGCGTGTTTTATAAAAACCATTTTTCAAGTGGTTTTTATGAAACTTGCGCCCGCTACTCTGTTGCAGTGCCCCATTTAGAACTGCAGGGACATGCTAGCGCGTCTCTGCAGAGCTGCCCGGGGGCGGGCTTCCGGCTGGCGCACTGCCCTGGTTGGAAGAGCGCCGCCGGAAGCCAGCAGCCTTCATTTTGGGCGACGCTGGACGCCGCTGAAATTCACCACCGTGTAGAGCGGCGAACGCACACTCCCTGCGGGGACGGAGCAACCCGCTTCCAGATGAGCTCTGCTCCTGCGTGCGCCACCCCATTTCGCCGCCCTGTGTGTGGAAAGGGCCACAGATTCCTGAGCCCTGGTGCTGACAACCTTGAGCTACATGGACTAATGATATGACTCACTATAAAGCAGTACCCTATGTTCCTAGCATAAAGCAGAAGGAGAGGGCATGAGGAGGATTTTGAAAGGAGGCAGACTTAATTGCTCCATGCCTAGCTGCTTTTCCCCTACCCACAGCAGCAGAAAGAACCGATTATGCAAAATTAGTGCAGATACATAGACCTTTGTATCTTTTCTGTTTTTCTTGGTGCAAAACTTGAGCTACCTTGGGCTCTGAATTCAGAGGGTTTTATTTTTAATACACGCAGCCCCTGGATTCCTCGAGCAGCTTCTCCCTTGGCAGATAGCAAAGGAGCACAGCTGATGAGAAAATCTCATTTCTTGCATTGTGCTACAAGCCACAGCATGTGGTGACCTTTTCAGCAAGCCATGCTCAGGGGGAGGGAGAGGGGGGAAAAAACCCTCAAACAAACATCTCATTTATATACAGTGAAAAAATTAGCCATTCTGGTATATCAGATATTCAGTTGGATTTCTATGGGGAAGACACAGATTAAAAAATCTTGCTCAGCCACAATATAAAAAGCTAACAAAGCTAACCTTGGGCAAGTCCCTGTCTTTCAGCCTAATCGATCTTAGACATTTAACATGAGCCAGACCTGAGCTATAGACAGAACTGCTGAATTTCCAGAAGGGAAAAAAAAAAGATACTGGGACTCAGTTCTGCCTCAAAATCTCATTTTCTCATCAGTCTAAAAGCCAGCTGTAAAGAAGTGGAAACTCTATGATTATCCCATGGCTACAGTTTGCACATGCACTTTGCACATGCTCAGTGGCCATATTGTTCAAGTTTTTAATGACCTAGTATAGAATATACTGAACCAGCCTGGTGTACATGCTGGACTAAGATTTTAGGAGATCTGGGTTTAAATCTCTGTTTAGACCATTTCCACACTAGATTATTATAGCGTTATTACTCCATTTTTAACATCCTATGGAATCCTGGGGTTTGCAGTTTAGGGAGGTGCCTCAAGGCTAGAGTGGAAATGGTCTTAGTCATGGAAATCCACTGAGTGACTTCTCAGATTCAGAAAAAGGTAATGGCAACTCCTGTCTAAACATCCTTCCCTCTGAAAAAAACATGCTAGTCTCAGGGTGCCATATGTCAGAAATGACTTGAAGGCACACAATAGCAACACATTTCAGAATATGAATTTTGCTAGCTTGTAAATATAAATGGAATGCCATTTATCCAAACACTTTACAATTTGTAAAGTAATATAAGAACCTGCATATGTACAGGATATTAAGGAGAGCAAACCTACGCTCATTTTCTTTTGAGTCAATGTTATTGCATTCAGTGTTCAAACTGACACGTATAGGATTGAATTGTAAAAATTTTCTAGATGACCAAATCATGCTTGTTAGGCATAGCTCAGATACCACTGAGCAAATATTCGCTGGGGAATCTTAAACAGATTTAACAGTTTTCAGTGACACTTGGAATAGTTACTGACCCAATTCCAAACTGAGCTATGAGGAGTTCAGCCAACCATTGTTGCTCAAGAATATCTTCTTCTTGTCTTACCTCGTATAACCCAGGGCTGAAGCAAGGGGGAAATGCAGTAGTTGATCTCCCTAGCTGTAGAACATTCTTCTCCAACCTTCTATCCTTGAAAAGTTTGGATGACAAATCCCATCATCTCCAGCGAAGCCGTTAGATATGATGGAAATCATAATGCAACACACTTGGAAGACGCTGGATGGGGGAAAGTCACTGTAGGTTGCATGCAGTGATACAATGTCAAAGCATCATTGAATATGGTTGCATAAGGGGAAACTTCCCATACTGGACTTGTGATCTGAGCGGAAGAGGGAGGGAGCTGCAAATCACATGTCCTCCCTTCTTGAATCTGAGGCCAAAGAGCTCCCTGACTGAGAATTCTAAATGTCCCTCTCTAAACTGCAAACCCCAGGATTCCATAGGATGTTGAAAGTGGAATAATAGCACTACAATAGTGTAGTGCAGAAATGGTCTTAGGCCCTAAAGATGGTATTCTGGGTTACAGGAGATTGTAGACTAAAACTCATCAACACATTTTAAAAATGAAGGCTAAGATCCTACTCTCACTAGAAGCCAACATGACTAAATTAAGGCTATTATACCTTGGATATATCATCAGATGACACAATTCATAGGAAAATACAAGAATGCTTGCTAAAGTGGAAGGCAGTAGAAAAAGAGAAGACTATGTTACAGATGAATAGACTCCATCAAAGAAGCCATGGCCCTGAGTTTGCAGAACCTGAGTAGGGCTATTGATGGGCAGGGCTCTTGAAGTCTCCCATTCATACAGTCACCATAAATCAAACCTTTTTAATAGAGAATGACAGGTACAGTAAGAGCCTATATCAAGGATAAAGAGTAATGCATTCATCATGGTATGCAATCCTTGTGATGAACAGCAACTTTGAGGAACTGAATCAAGTACAATCAAATCCACAAGATGTGCATTGCACATCAACTGCATCCATGCTCAATAAGCATCCATGCCCAGGGCACCACATTTGCAGTTCCATTTGTTAATCTGTTTACTGGGGGTCCCGGGAGGGACACCTAAATAACCAAACAACAACACACAATTTTGGGGAAAATTAGCTGGAGCACTCACTTAAGCTAGCAAGAGGCAGGGTAACTTTGCAGGATCTTGCAGCCCTATGTATATGGGGTCAGGCTAAGTCAAGAAGCACACCAAAATAGGAAATTAACTGTGATTTTATTAAATACAGGCAAACAGTGTATGCAACGCACTCACACAAGTAAATGTAGGAAATAAAGGTGTTAGCGGTATAGAGGGGTTTGAGGGTTTGTTGAATTGGGTGATATTACACCTATCCAAAGCCCGGGGTGGATCACAGCAGAGGTCGGTAATCATGCAGTCTCGGATGGAGACTGAGGGGAAAGCTCAGAGAACGAAGTGGCAGCAAGGCTGGATGGAAGTTCAGAGCGATCCGAGGAAGCTCTTGGAACCAGGGTTTTTTATAGGGAAAATATGACCGTGGGCTAGTCTGTACTTGGGAGAGAACAATGAAGCTTGGATGCGGGACAATGTCTCCGAAAGGTCAGAATGTAGCATGATTGAATTAAGTCTGAATCGACAATGGAATGGCCAGTATGCCGATGCAGCTCACTTGGTGGTTAAGCTTTTAGCTGGTCAAGTTACCTGCTTGTGGCAGGGGGCTCTTTGTATTAGCATACATCCTTAATAAGGTGTTTGTCTAGGGAGGTCTCCTAAAGCAAGATCTGTCTGAGTCTGGCTTGTCTAGGTGGAGAAAGGAATGTTCAGCAATTAAGGGCCATGCCTAGTTCTGTGCTTGTTTGGGAGCCTCACAAACACTTGGCCGAGGATGGCAAAATGGGGCCGAATTGTGATATCAAAATGATATCCAGTATCTTCCGAAGCCAGGCCAGTTCACGGCGATAACACATTTTTGCAACCATGAATTCTATGTGCCCATGACACAATGGCCAAAAAAGTACAATCGCATGTCTAGAGGAACATAGATGTACATATGACTGTACAGGATTCTGGTCAATAAATTTATCCATGGAGACAGCAAAAATGTCCAACATCTTCTGTAAGGGAATGTATGCATGCCAAGGACACCAGCTGCAGTCTGGCCATTATAAACCTGAAATGCACACACCACCAGGATCCCCTTAGTATCCATGCCAAGTTTCAAGTGACTGGATTTCATAAACTCAGAGTTAGGCTGGGCATGCATGCACACACAGAGACACACACTTATTACTGTCATCATCATTGGCATCATCACATGTTATTTTTATTATGTACCTTTCCTCCAAAGAACTTAAAGCAGCATACATGACTCTAATCCGCCCCCACGCCCTGATTTCTAACCTCACAACAATCCTGTTAAGATGTTGGTGACTGGTCCAAGGTCAGCTTCATGTCTGAGTGCGGATCTGAATTAGAGATTCCCTCAAATCTTGGTCCACCACCTTATTCAGTTCCATGCTGGGTCTCACACCAGCAACTCAGTGGGCCCCATCCCTGCATTCTTACCTATCAGAAGAAGTGTTTGAGTAACACACTACAGCTGCCACTGAGTGTCTTTTTTTAAAGGATGTTAAAACTGATATTTGTATATCTGCCACCTGCAATTCAAATTTAAAATGTACATCAGGCAGACTGTACCGTCTTCCTTGTATAATTTGCTCTCTTCCATTTTCTGTTTTACATTAAAGATGTACACAACATGTGGTGTATCCCAGACCATAAGGAATTCTCAGTGTCACTTATGATAATGTGCTTTGTGGCAAATATGCACATGGCAGATCTATTTGTTTTTAATTTATGACCACATTACAAAGCCAATTTATTCCAGGCAATTTAGTACAGCTCACTGACCCATCTCAATAACAACCTGGCTAAAAGGTTGTTGCTAAGACAGGACAGCTGCTTCACCTTTATTTCATTCTCTAAGGACCTCTTCATAAGAAATCTTTTCTGGGTATCTGGACATGGTATCAGAGTACAAAATGCATGTGTAGGAATCAGATGCATTTAGTCAAAACTGGAACCATTTTAATATGTCAGCTGAGATCCTATTTGAGAGCTGGTGGAATAAATCACCAGCATATCTTATTATGTCAATCGAGAAAATGACAGCAATGCTTTCTTCCTTGGATGCGCAGTGGCCCCTGGACAGCTCCTAGGCACAGCACCATGCTCTGGCCACTGATTGGCTGGGGAAATAAACCTGGACACCATCCAGGTTCTGTTCCACACCTGGAAAAGCAAGTGCTACCATTGCCTTCATACATAAAGCTGTTCCCTCTTCTTTAGTGTGAAACACCACCCAGACATCTGTTGGGCAATCTTCATGGCTAATCTTGTGGGCCAAAAGATATTGTGCCAAGAAGCCACCCAGCCACCCTTGTGTACTTGGGGGAATCCGTTGTACCAGGAAGTATAGAATGCCATCTTCCTCAGTGCTTTAAAAACAACTTCTCCTCCTTCTCCATCCATCCATCCATCCATCCATCCATCCATCCATCCATCCATCCATCCATCCATCCATCATTATTTCTATGCCTTTCTCCCAAAATTGGAATTCAAATTGGCTTACATAGCTAAAAACATATAAAAAGTGAACATTAAAATGGAACTATTGACAAATTGAATTAAAACTACTCTTAAGAAAGAGAAAACACAATTAAAAAATGAAAACAATTCAAATTTAAAACAGCACAATAACCCTCAGCTCAATTTTTTTAAAAAAATTTGTTTTAAAAACCTGTTGAATTAAAACAACTTTGCCTGCTGATGGAAGGATAGCAAAAAGGAGGCCATTCTGACCTCCCAGTATTCTAGCGGCGGCTACTGAGAAGAGCCTTTAGTATATCCCCACTAACTGTGCTTGTGATGGTGGTGATGCTGAGAGAAGGGCCTCTCCTGATGACCTCAGGGTATGGGCAGGCTCATATATGGAGATATGATCTGCCAGGTAGCCCAGGTTTCAGTCACATAGGACCAGAACCATACAGGACCAAAGCCATATAGGGTTTACATGGGTGTAGCCAGGGATTACACCAGCATATCACCATCAGGATCCAGGCCATCATGTCCTATTTGCATAGGAAGTGGCTGGACATTTTTGCCTGATGCACAATATCTGCATTGAGATCAAGGTTGCGGAAACAGCATTCCATGTGCAGTACTAAGGATGAACAAGGGTCTAAAACCCATTACTGGACAGAACCATTGGATCAACTGGATTTACATAACAGTTGACTCACCATTCAACAATTGATCCAAAGGTTTTGCTCTGGATGGAAGTAACCAATGGGATTCCAGCCATTCTTAGCTAGAAATATATCTGTATCTCACTGTTGAAACTGTGGATGTATTCCTTCAGTTGTGCATTTTGTTGGTGATCATCACAATTCAACACACAGGTCATGATGACAATCAAGATGTATTTCTCCTTGCAGAGATTTCTGCTACACAGCCCTAATATAGAATCTCACTGAGGTGCAGCTATGAGCGTTAGTATTCAGCTCCCCAAAATAGTTTTATTTCAATCCTCAAATTTCTAGCATGGCATAGGGTAAGATGCTGATCCATGTAAATATCTCAAATTCTTACATTTGCTATGTTAACATCCCCTCTACGATTTCACTTGCAGCTTTTCCTTGGATGCTTAAACTATATTCCTAAATGTGCAACTGATGTTCTGAGTGACTGCAACGCTAAAAAATTGGGGACTTGCAGAAGATATCTTGGGGTGGGGGCAGAATTCTCATGGACAATCATGGGCTCATGCCTGGAGCAATCACTTCTCTTTGCCACAAAGTCTGGGCAAGCTACCTATGCCATTTAGAATCCTGACAGTACTGATTTCTATCTGCCACCAACATGAGGAGAGATGTTGCTGCTCCCAAGGAACCTGGTCTGGAGGAAGGGGTCAACAAGTGCTCTGCAGCACAGCCAGTGGTTCCTCAGCAAAAAAAATTAGCAAATGTGGATCACTTGTTATTTTGCCATCATTGGGTATAGGGTACTGGCTAGGGGGCACTGTTGTTCTCCAACCAAGGAAGAGCTGATTGCAAAAAATCACAGAGGTCCTCATTAGCAGTTGGTGTTTGTGTGTTTTTCTGTTCCAGTTCCAGACCGGTGGAGGGGAAAGGAGGGGGTGGGGGCCCAAGGCAGGAAACAAGTATGGATTTATTCTAACATTCCCTTTTTGTTTTTTAAACTCAGTGTTCTATTATCTTAATTGCTTGTATAAAAATAAACAGAACAGCTGTTAATTAATTAATTACAGAAGTGTTGGAAAGGAGCTGAAATGAAGCCAGATACGATACGGAGCATGACATATCAATTAATTATAAATAAGGAAAGGAACAGAGCAAAGAAGATGCCGGATGAGCAGAGCTTCACTGAAAGGCTGCTTTGGAAACCCCAATCCTTGCGGGCCCGTAATCCATCTAGATTGCCTAGGAAAGCCAAGATGCTTAATTTTAAACCTTTATGAGGCACTCCCTACATCTACAGACCCACATAGAATGAATCAGAGTTTGAATATGTTCCTCTATTCAGAGAATCACAGAATCTTAGCATTGGAAGAGACCACAAGGGCCATCTAGTCCAGCCCCCTACCATGCAGGAATACAAACTGAAGCATTATTGAAAGATGTCCACCCAACTTCTGTTTAAGGACTGTGACGAACCCAAGGGGGGCACAGCTAGTAGAGGAGCCCAAGAACAGAGAGTGATCCAATCTGATTGGCTCTCTGACTGTGGAACCCAGCTTTAGCCAGAGGGAGGGGCTGAGTGGGTGATTCAGCAGAATGCATATATACCAGGAAGAGGATCTAAAAAAAATGATTCCTTCAGTGAGATTCCAGGGAGAGAGAGAATGTTGAGATAGTGCATCGTTTCCACACTCTGACCATTTCCACACTACACTGTTATGGTGCTATTATTCCACTGTCAACATCCCATGGAATGCTAGGGTCTGCAGTTTAGGGAGGGGCATTTAGAATTCTCAGCCAGATCACTCTTTGGCCTCAGTAAACTACAAACCTCAGAATTCCACAGGATATTGAAAGTGGAATAATAGCACTATAACAGTGTAGTGTGGAAATGGCCAGAGCGATAGAAGCTGTCTGAGTATTAGAGCTGGTCTACCCAAGAAGTGTCTAGAAAGAAAGAGAGAGGAGAGACAAAATTAATATTGAGTTAGGTCATAAGAGTTGACCCATGCTTGGTAAAATAAGTCTGTAAGGAAAGCCAAAGGCCTGTGAACATATGGAAGTTTTGTGCCTAGGTATAAGGAGTGAAGTTCTGTGCTGTTTGAAATTATATGCTTATCCAATAACTTTTCCTTGTTAGCTATTTTAAATAAAAATCACATTTATTTTTGCAACCTCCAATCTTGGTGAAATACATTCCATTTGATTTAATCCATTTACCACACACTACCACAAGTTATACTTTCTTTTGGGTTGACTTTTAAGACACTTTGCCCTTTTTCCAAAAAGGCAGGGGGTTCAGGGAAAGCAAGTGGAGTGATAAATTGTGGAGAGGGAGCCAGGGGGTGTTAATTATAAAAAAGGTGCTGCTCCTCCAGGGAGGGAGAAAAGAAAGCAGGTCTGGTCTGTTCTAGTCCTGGCTGGCCCTAGATCTCCACAAAGACGTCCAAAGATGGCAAGTCCACCAGGACAAGCTATTCCAATGTCTAACAAACAATTTTAAAAAAGAAAACAAAGTTTTCCTAATGTTTAGGTGGAATCTCATCTCATGTAATTTGAATCCAGTGGCTCATATTACAATACCTGGTATGGCTAACAATAGGGCTGGACTAGGTGGCCCAACCAATCTTCCCTCAAGAAATCTCATAGATGTTGCTGAGTCTACAAGTGCCAAAGAATATTTTAAAGGGGAAAAAAAATTGGCAGAAAGACATGAGTATATCTTTTAAAATCCTCCTACAGGTTACACAAGATGGGATTTAGAAGAATTGCAATGCACTTTCCCAGTTCCGTATCTTTCCCCATTAGTTCATTTCCTACAATTATATAGATGCCCTCTGGAAAAAAAATGCTACCACAATGCATCCAAGGATGAAGTACAGTAGAAGTACTGAGCAGGAGACAGACATCTATGAAATCTAATAAATGAGGATGGATTGTGGGTTACCTCCTAGGCAAATCAATTATGGCTTTAAAATGGGTGGCACAGAGTAATTGAAAAAGTCAGTCTGTACACTTTAAACAAGAATAAAAAAACATAGAAAGCCCAACAGTCTCTGCTGCATCCAGGCAACAACTAGAAATTTAGGGATCACAATTTTCTAGTGTAAAATGGGGCACTCAGTTTCTCCACTTCCAGAACAAGGGTTGGGAAAGTGTGACACCCCCCCCCAGAGGTTATTGGACTGCAACTCCCATCAACTCTGGCTAGCATAGCTAATGACAAGTGTGACAAAGTCTGTTTTGGGGTTTAGCTATTTAGAATGCCAGTGCAATTTGATGGCTGGTTGCTAGACAACAGGAATAGAACTTCAAAGATGAAACCCAGCACAATGATATGCGTGGGAGGAGCTTATGGGTGATTGGGATTCCATATGATGCAAAGTTTCTGGGTATGTTTTGAGCCTTTGGTGAGAACTAGCCAGAGAGAGAGAGAGAGGGCAGTTTTGGGTGTGATTATCAGCTGAGGAAAAGACACAGGGAATTGGTGTCTGAAGCAGGAATTAAATGACCAAAGTCTGTCAGAAGTTTAAACTGCTGATGTATCAACATTATCCTACAACTGAACTCTAACAAGATACCTTATTTCCACTGTTGGGTGACCTTGGACACATCACACACTCTCAGCCCCAGAAAAACCTGTGATGGGTTCACCTTAGGGTCGCCATAAGTTGGAAATGACTTGAAGGCACACATAACAACAACAACAGCAGCAGTAGCAGCAACAAACTGTAACATACAATCCTATGGCTCCTTAACGCAGTGTGAGAATCATGAAGTCCTCTAGATGTTGCTGGACTATAACTCCCAGCATTCCTCACCTTGTGGTCGCTAAAGCTGCGGGGATTTGCAGTCCAACAAATCTGGATGGCTACGTAAGTCCTGCCCCTGTCTTAAGGCTAACTAGTTTTGCGTGAAACAAGCTTGTGCAAACTACTGACACTATGAAAGACTTTTTGTTGGTTTCCTGCAATAGACTAACATGGGTCTCCTCCTGAAAACTGTAGAGTACTAAAATTCCCTCTTCCCCAATTAATCTTGGGAAATTACAGATATTGCAATACACCTGCAAGTGGAGATTATTCAGGCCAATTTGTAGGTCTTGTGAAGAACATCTGGGTTGGGAAGGATTCAATGTTTAGAAAAATAACATTGAATTAAAGGGCGGGGGGAAGCATGTGCTGCTTTTCTTTAAATGGCATTAAAGTGGCCACGTAGAGTGCTCACTGGTCTGTACAAGAAGGAGATTTCCTTTGCAAGCAAAGCTCTGCAGCTCTGTAATGCACACAAGAGCAAAAAGAGGAGGTGTTGAATGACAAATGAGGTCTCTTTGTCACCCAGTCTTTTGCTGGGCTGCTGAATACAACCTACACCCACAGCCTTCCACATAAACACCGTGATCCTGCCCTATTGCTGTCAGCCTCTTTCACTGTAATGGGGACAGTCCTGGCTGAAGGGCCTTCAGAATGAGGATATTTGCTTGGGAGCGAGTTCCTTCATTCAAGGCAGCCAGTACCAAGGTTGTCTGTGAGACGCATGCTTGCCAAAGCAGTCAGACCTGTCTTGGAAATGGGTTACAAAGGAGAAAATGCCTCCTACCTTCCCGAAATCATGCTGGAGTTAAGCTGTTTATTGTTCCTTGTTTAATTAGCTATCTGTAAACAGTGAGAAGCTTGAATGGTATTTGGATTTGAGGAAGCTAAATCCATTCTTTTAACCCCCCACAGGATGGCAAGGTTGGGGAACCCATGCCAATTCAAGCATCAATGGCAAACAATTCCCCTAATCTGGACACAGTTTTCTTTTCCGCACTTTAATACAGAGCCACAATTAACAACTCCCTCTGATTTCAACAGGTTTACTCTAAGTATCACTAAGTCTGGATCCTAAGAATATATAGACACAGGGATGTAACTGCTTGACTATTTTGTTCTTGCATGTGAGGTCCAATAGTTGTTTAGTTTTCTCACCATTTCTCCAGGGTGTTTTCTTGGTATTTGATCATCCCAAGAGAGGACTTTTTTTGTGGAGAAAAACTCATGGCTTTTGTGCCAAAAAAAAAAAAAAAAGTGTTTTCTGTACAGCAAATGAGTTTTCTGAGCAGGAAACCACCCCTTTTGTGCAGAAAACAGGGTCTTTTGTACAAAACTACTATGTTTTTCTCCACTGAATGATTGTTCCACAACACTTTGGGAGATTTGAATACCAGGAGAAAATTGCACAAAATTCTTCTTGGTCCATTATTTTTCCCAATGTGATTTCTTGTTGGGAAAATTGTTTTTCCCACCTGGGAATAAATTATTTCAAATATTCTTTCTGTTTCTACATACATAGACACACATTATTCCTAGTTGTACCATACACATTTAAGTTCTATTGTAGCCCTACTTGCCAGTATGCAAGAGAACTGGAGCAGGGTCAACAGACTTGCCAGGGCTCAGGGTTATCTCTTCTGAGATCTGGTAGAGGCCTTACCCCTCCCAGAAATGCAGGCACTGAGATCCTTTTCAAAACAGAAATGACTCGAAGTTCATGTCCACTTTAAGAAACACACATGCACAAAATCAGATTCCCCCATAAACCAGGAATGGGAATCATGCAACCCTGCAGATGTTGCTGGACTGCAAGCCTTGCCTTCCTAATCAGGATAACCAATGGTGAGGAATGCTGGGAGTTGTGGTCCAACAACAGCTGGAGGGCTACATGATTGCACATTTTGCTTTAGTGGAGGACTGTAGTTCCTAGAGATTTAAATGGATGCAAACATGGAGAAGTGCAGCAGCAACAACAAGTACTTTGGAACTGTGGTTGATACAGGGCCTCCAACAAAGGGGACAGGCCTTCTACCTCTAGGATAGAGGGACAGGGCACTCTTTATCTCCTCAGGGCACAACTTCTGCATGCTGAACAAGTGTGTCTAAAGGGGCACTCTCTCAGATTCACTTTCTTTTTTTAAAAAATACTTTTTATTACAAAATATAAAAATAAAATACATAAATAAATTGCCAATTTACAATATACCGTAGCTTATTTAGATATCTTATAATCTTCTTCCAGTCCTTCCTAGAATCAAGTATTATTCATAAGTCAAGTCTTAAAACGTACTACTCAAAAAAGATTAAATTGTTTGTTTCTGAACAATCAAATCTATCAGATCTACAATTAAAGTCTGAGCTGACATTTTAATCACATTTATAATGCCTAGTGATTTTTCTCCAATTAACAAGTCATATGTTCAATATTTCCTGCTTCTTTGCATTTCTAATTTTAAAATTTGCTACCTCAATTTCATATGAGATTTTCCTCTACAGAAGTGACAAAAGATTCACTTTCATGAGAGTAGATTGTTCCAAACAATCAGGGAACCCAGCTTTATCATATTCCCTGACAGCATAGAACATCCCATTCACATGCAAATAAAGATGAATACAGTTCACCTCGCCCCTCAACATGGCAAAGTTGTGAACTAAGGGATAGAAATGTACGGCACAGGATAGGGGTGCAAAACAATGGAATGAAATAGCTAAAGAAAGGATCACAATATCACAATGACACTACAGTCAGCCCTCCACATTTACTAGGATTAAGGGCTCTAGACTCCCACAAAAGTGGAAAAATTACAAACATTAAAATGTGTTTGTTTGGTCTGTGGGAAGGTGGCTGAGGCCTGGTGGGGACAGCAGGCACTCAGGGTCCAAACTAGAGCCCTTTTTGCTTGGCATTTCTGAAGTGAAAGGGCCCCTTGAGCATCGCGTAAATGTAAGGAGCGGTCCATACGACGCACTCACATTTGCGTGACCTCAAGAGCCTGACGCAGACCGTGCACGAATTTTTTCATTTTTGGCTCAAAGCCGAAAATGCTGCGCGGTCATGCATCGCTCTGGGGCCCTGTGCGCACCTATCTGGTGTGTGGAGTCTCGGGAGCTGGGCTAGTCGCACGTCCTCTCCTCAGTGCAGCCTGCGAGGTCCCAGGCTGCACTGTGAACGGAAGAGGCGGGGTGCTCGAGCGACGAGAAAGGAGCTGCGGAGCCGACGCAAGAGGGATGCGACAGCATTCCTCCCAAGCCTTCATGCATGAGTCAAGCAGCCCAGCACCGGGAAAAGGTGAGGTGCGAAAGGGCCCAGGTCAGGAAAAGGAGAAGGAAAGGACATGGGCAAGCACAGTAGCCTTATACTTCCTCTTTCTTGCCCATGTCCTTCCTTGGGTGTTGCGGGGGGCATTGACATTGGGAATGTGGTGCTGAGAAATCAACTGCAAGCCATCCTCAGCTGGCCGGGCAACAGCTGGTGGTGGTGGTGGAGGAGGAGGAGAAGGAGGAGGAGGAGGAGGAGGAGGGGAAATGGGCTTCTAAAGGCCTGAGTGGGCTGATCAAAACTGTCAAGACAGAAGGTTCACCCAGAAAAGAAGCATCTCTATGTCAATGACAGAGCTTTGAAGTTACCTTTAATTCGGCTACAGTTCCCAGAATCCTCTCTAGCTGGAGGATACTGGAATCTGTGGTGCAAAAAATATGGGGACTTTGGTCTGCATATAAGTAGGCTGCTACAATTGTTGCTTGTATGCTGTCCAAACAGAATTTCATTTGGAGGTTGACTTTAATATATTTGAGAGACGAAATCTGAATTCCACTTTATCAAAGCAACTAACAGAGGTGTTCAATGTGGTAGTCAAAATGTGGCTGCTCTAAATTTTTCTTAAATCCTGATCAAATGGTAAGAAATTAGGCCAAGAACAAGAAAAACTTCACCTAGAACACTCCAGATGTTTTAAACTACACGTCCTATAAGCTCTGCCCAACATCGCCAATGGTCAGAGATTATAGGACATGTAGTAAAAAAACATTTAGAGTGCAGGTTGCCTATCTGAGTTATCAACATACACGTATTGAGTATCACAATGATGCTTAATTTCAAAAACATCTGTTGAGAAAAGACCAAAATAAAGCAGTTTAACGTTAGCCTTTTTTTTCCGATTTATATCTGTTTTGTACCAGAAAACCAACAACAACCTTGACTTCACCACCACATCACTTGATATGTGTCCCCAAAGTAATGGGAACAGCAGATGGTCTACTCTTCCTGATTCTTTGAAAGTTGTGTATGCATCAAGTTAAAAGGTTTTTCAATAAAAATGTAAGTAACGGTAGTTAAGTTGCAACTTGCTGCTCTTTATTTGAATCTTCAGTGTGGATCTAAACAAAAACACATTATGGCAGATGCTTGCAGTGGCTAAAGAAAGTTGGCCAGAATTACTGCTACTCACCCTTTTTGTAAAACATAGGCCTTATTCAGTTGTTTGGTAAGCATGTGCACTTTACATGTGAGCAGAAGAATAAGCTACCACCACCCCTTCACTGTCACTTGGATTTAAAAGCAATGTATCTAAAGAAGAAAGCCTGTTGTCCAAGAGGTTCTACATATGAGTCAGACTTGTCCAGGTTCCATGAGTAGGCAATGACAAGAGTGGATGGGGCTAGCAGACTCTTCTCTTGAGTGGTGCACACATACTAACTGAACACCTGAATAGGGCTGTAGATGAGAGACTTGGCAATGGAGTTTGCTAGGGCAGGAGACATCAGGAGAATCCAATAAAGCCTCAAATCTTCTCAAAGATAGCAAAGCAGAAGGGGACAAGAGAAATAGGGTTATTCTTTCATTTCTTCTGAGAGACCAGATGCCACTGGTTTTCCCCTGCTCCCCATCTAAGCTGGCGGCCACTCTGTCAAGCTGCCTGAACCCTTTGCATTCCACCTGTTCCTTGTAAGAACTATAACTTCAACAACTGGTGCCAAAATTCTGCTTTTTTCTTCCTCCTTCCCCCTCCCTTTATCCTTGCATGTCACACCTTTTCAACATTAAACCTGAGGGCAAGGGCCTATTTTACTACTGATACATTTAAGTTTTTTTTTTTTCTTTGCTAAGGGGCAGAATTCAGAAATACTTCAAATAATGAGAAGGTAGAAAGGCTGCCATTGGAAGGAGGAAGAATACCGGCAAACCATGTTAACTTTCTCAAGAGAGGAATGGACAAAGATATGGCCTTCTAAATGTTGCTGGACTACAGGTCCCATAAAAAAACAAACAAAAAAACTAACCAGCCAACCAAAAACAATAATAAGGGCTTTTTTAGATATGTTCACAGCAAAAGGAAAAACAAGGAAATGATAGGATCACTGCGTGGGAAAGGTGACCAATTAATAATGGGGGGAAGTGAGAAGGCAGAACTACTCAATACCTTCTTTGCCTCAGTTTTCTCCCAAAAGGATAGAAGTACCCAACCTGGGGCATGGGGAGCAGGTGAGGAAGTAAGGGAAATGCAGCGCAGAATAAGTAGAGAAGTAGTACAGGAATATCTGGCTAAACTAGATGAATTTAAGTCCCCAGGGCAAGATGAATTACATCCAAGGATATTAAAAGAATTGGCAGAAGTCATTTCTGAACCACTTGCAATAATCTTTCAGAACTCTTGGAGAACAGGAGAAGTTCCAGCAGACTGGAGGAGGGCAGATGTCGTCCCCATCTTCAAGAAGAGGAAAAAGGAGGACCCTAAAACTTTCGCCCGGTAAGCCTGACATCAATTCCAGGAAACATCCTAGAGCAGATCATTAAACAGTCAGTTTGTAATTACTTAGAAAGCAATGCCGTAATCACTAGAAGCCAGCACAGATTTCTCAGAAATAAGTCATGCCAGACTAATCTTACCTCTTTTTATGATAGGGTTACAAGCTTGATAGAAGAAGGGAATGCTGTAGATGTAACATATCTTGACCTCAGTAAGTCCTTTGACAAAGTTCCCCATGACATTCTTGCAAAGAAGCTAGTAAAATGCGGGCTGGACAGGGCTACTGTTAGTTGGATTTGTAATTGGTTGACCAACCAAATCCAAAGGGTGATCACTAATGGCTGCTTTTCATCCTGGAGAGAAGTGACTAGTGGGGTGCCACAGGGTTCTGTCCTGGGCCCAGTGCTATTTAACATCTTTATCAATGACTTGGATGAAGGAGTGGAGGGCACGCTGATCAAATTTGCAGATGATAATAAATTGGGAGGGGTTGCTAATACACCAGAGGACAGGGTCAAATTTGAAAAAGACCTTGACAGATTGGAGACCTGGGCCAAAGCTAACAAAATGAATTTCAACAGAGAAATGTAAGGTCCTACACTTAGGCAGAAAAGATGGAATGCACAAATATAGGATAGGGGACACGTGGCTGGATAGCAGTACATGTGAAAGGGATATAGGAGTCTTGGTAGATCACAAGCTGGACATGAGTCAGCAGTGTAATGCAGCAGCCAAGAAGCCAACGTGATTCTTGGTTGCATCAATAGGAGTATGGAGTCTAGATTGAGGGAGGTAATGGTGCCACTCTATTCTGCATTGGTTAGGCCTCATTTGGAATACTGTGTACAGTTCTGGGCACCTCAATTCAAGAAGGATATCGACAAGCTGGAATGTGTCCAGAGGAGGGTGACCAACATGGTGAAGGGTCTGGAAGCCATGCCCCATGAAGAACGGCTTAGGGATCTGGGTATGTTTAGTCTGCAGAAGAGAAGGTTAAGAGGGGACATGATAGTCATGTCTAAATATGTGAAGGGACGTCATGCAGAGGAGGGAGTGGACTTGTTCTCTGCCGCTCCAGAGACTAGGACAAGGCACAATGGATTCAAGCTGCAGAAAGGGAGATTCCACTTGAACCTCAGGAAGAACTTTCTGACGCTCAGAGCTGTCCAGCAGTGGAATATGCTGCCTCAGAGTGTGGTACAGTCTCCTTCTTTGGAGGTTTTTAAGGAGAGGCTGGATGGCCATCTGTTGAGAATGCTTCAATGGGTGTTCCTCTATGGCAGGAGGTTGGACTGGATGGCCCCTGTGGTCTCTTCCAACTCTATGATTCTATGTCTGACCACTAGAAAGGCTGGCTAAGACTGACAGGAGTTGCAGTCCAGCAATAACTGGAGAACTACGTGTTTCCCACCACCACAGCTTAAGAGACAATTGAGAGCCCATCATCTCCTGGATGTAGTTTTAAGTGGGTACATTAGCCTCCTGGAGCATCTTGAAGGCCTTCATGCCATCCTGTGGTAATTAAGTTTCCTGGACTGGCCCTGTGACATTTCCTATTGGTGGCAAAAGGGGCCAACTACTGCCAGATTCTTCTTTCTCCTCTTCTTCCTCCTCTGTGAAGACAGAGGTGGAAGAAGTTTCTTACACAAGCCATCCACTCACTTTGTGTGAGGACATCTCTCCAAAAGAACGCAATGCTGTCTCCTGGCTTTGTCAAAATCCTTTGTGAAAGACTTGGCCAAATGTTTCTTGGCCTACATGATGGGTGTGGGGAATGGCATTCCCATTCCATGATATATTAAAAAGGTACCATATTTTTGTCCACTGGCTACCACTGTTTCTTTCTTTTTTGGAAATTCACTGTGGACCAGTAGTCATGGCCCACTTCTTTGAGTAGTCCTGCCATATAGTATGGTGATGGTGGTAGAGAGAGGAATTCTCCTTTTGCACAGAACTTGCAAGAATTTCAAGTTTAGCCAAAGATAATTGGCTCCCAGAAACAAAGCACAAGATGACATCCTCCTCTGTGCCAGACAAGAGAAGCTGAATGGATTGGCACATTTTACTTCAACACTGGCCACAGGACAGTACCTTTCACCACACCTAAGGACAGTGAGTGGTTTTAGGTGTGCAGAAGAAATAATGTGGCATGCACATCTCTCACTGAGGTCAGGAGGAATGGCTGTGGAAGCTGCTGCCATTTACCTCCATTTTCAGTTGACCAAGGTGGATGCTTCATTCTTGTCCAATGGTAAGGCTGGACTTGTTCTCCTCAAAAGTGTCGAGAGGAAATCCAAAGGCTCATAATATACAATGAACACTATGCTTTGAAGTCAGCTCAAAGGAGGTTATGGGGAGTTCAGAGGGAACTTGAACCTCCTCTCTCCTTACATTCCTGTCTAAAAAGGGAAGCAGCTCATCATCCCTTGAAAGGATTGGGCCCAATCTTTGCCACTAGATACCCATACAAAGGATGAGTATCCTTTATCTAAAATGCTTGGGTCCAGAAGTGTTCCATATTTTGAATTTTTTTCAGCAGATTTTGGAATACAGTACCTTTTTGGAATAGCCTCACATCTTGTTTGTTTGCTACTTTTGTTGTGTATGAGATGTGAGGCTGGAGGCAGGCTGAAGATCTGTGAAATGGAGAAAACTCAAGTATAGTGCTTGGTATGAATCCACACCTCCCATCATTTCACAGATTCCCAGTCTCTCTCCTTTGCCACCAGCTGCCTGCTTTTGCCTTTGAGGTGACAGATGTAACACTCCTCAGATTTCAGAGACAAACAAGCAGAAGTGCAGCAGCCACTGCCTCAGAAGCAGAAATGGGCAGCTGGTGATAAAAAGAGAGATTTGAAGGTCTAAGAAACAAATCGGCACGAGTGCCACAGCCACCATCTTGAAGGCAGAAGCTTGTGGCAAAAATTTTTAGATTTTGGAGGTTTTCCAATTTCCTGACGAGTGAGGCTCAACCTGTAATGCATAATGGGGGAGGTCCAGTCTTCCACTTTGTCCTTCCTTGGTTAGAGATTGGGAAAGAATGTGTAGGCTCCTCCCAATAATCTTCCCTTCCCTCACTCCAGTTCCCCCATACAATTTGAATAAATTAAGGCCTTTTAGTAGGGACAACTGCCGAGGGTCTGGGCAGCCCATTTTCCACCACCTCCAAACCAGCTGTTTTTGGAAGAAAAGGCTATTTCTGGTCTCCATGAGGTGTATCTAACTGGAACAGCCTTAAAATGGAGCACCCCAGCCCTAGTGGCTTCTAGGGATGCATGTCTTCATTTTGGGAGCCATATTTTTCAAAAAGGGAGGAGGTTCCATGGGGCAATATTGGGAGGCCATGAAGGGCTACAAATTTCCCTCAGTTAGAAGGCTTATTTGGGAGTCAGTAAGTGTAACACTTGGACATGACCAGTATTCTTTCAAGACAACTCTAAACTCTTGATACTCAACATCATTATATTCTTAAGGTGTCCATGTCTTTCTATTGGTTCTCTTTCCATCAAAAGAACAATAATTTCAGCACCTTCCCCAATATAATTTTAACCCCCACCACACATACCAAATTTAGATGACTTTCATACTTTGTTTTGAGAACTTATTTTTAGAAAGCCTGTTGCCTCTGAAATAGTCACAACAACCAACACAATTCTGATTAAAGAAAGAACTCTGGTTTTTAATAGGGTTTTTTGATCATTAAAAAAGTTTAAACCTGCATAGCAATCATTTCAAAAAAATAATTATTTAATGTTCCATAATGAAACTGTACACAACCTAGTCTTTGAGCGACCTGCAGCCCGTGAGGTGGTTCTGAAACAGTCCAGCGCAATGATTTTCCCTTTGGAGCCAGCGCTAGTTGGCTTTTCCATTGGCATACTGAGAATTTTTGTGTGTTTGTTGGTTTGTTCCTGGTACAGTCTGGCTCCAAGAGTCAGTGGGTTTGTGCCGGGTGACGTGAACAGTCCGTTTCCCCAACCTGCCCTCTCCCCTCAGCAGGGCTCCTCAAAGTCGTTCAATGTCTCGATATTTCTTCCTCAGGATGGAGACCTGATCTTTAAAGAGCACGGGATCAAGCCTCATCTGAGAATGGATCAGCGGCATATAGCCAAACCAGCTGGCAAAAGTGTTCATGCAGCTTTGCCTCTGAGCAAAGTGGTCTGGGTCAGCCCACCGGGACGCCCGGGAAGTCTGCAAGAGAATGAGCAAAACAACAAGAAATGAAGAAAGAAATGTTAGCAACAAGTCTGCAATGTCCAATTAATAAATCCAGCTGTGGCAACCCTGATGTGGGTAAACTTCAAATCCCATCATTCCTGAACATTGATTGTGCTGGCACAGGCTGATAAGAGACGGAGCCCAACAATATTAGGAATATCATGCATTATTCATTCCTGGATTCATTCACTAATCAGATCAGGAATGGTCACAGGATTTGGAAATATTTATTTTATGGCACAGAATTCCCAGAATCATCCAGCCGATATGGTCACATGGCTTTCCAAAAAAGCTATATTTCCAAGCACTAGGAAGGTAGATCTGGATCTGCTGCTAGATTTATCTGTGACTGCAGTAGACCAAAAGGGATTTTCGACTCCTAATGGTTTAGCAATGGCAGCAACATGGAACATCTCCACACAAGCCTACATTATATTATTGAAACAAAGAAACTTGAGGGGTAACGAGGAGAGAATTATTATATGGAAAAATTGTGTGGATTACTGCGTGCTGAGCTGCATTAGGTTCTGGTAAAGAGATTAAAATAAAAATCTAAGCATATGTCTTTTGCATCTGGCTCTGGTTGGGTTTTTAGAGAGAAATGTAGCCTACCTGAAGATTAGATTAGATTGTTTAAAGCAGGGCTGTGAATTAAGCAGCCTTCAAGATACTGTTAGACCATAGGTGCCAGCAGCCCTGGCTACAACAGCCAGGGTGAGGAAGCTGGGGACTACAGTCCAACAGCATCTGGAGGGCTACATGGTTCCACACCTGCTTTAAATAGACCAAAACAACCTTGCAAACAAGATCCCCAAGAGTGAGCGTATCAGACTGCCGGCAATTGGCAGAGAAGCAACCAAGAGCTCTGCCAGCTACACTTCTATGCTCAGCAAGCAGGAGGAACCTCCTCCTTCCAGCAGCCACTTAGTTGATGTTGAGCTTTTAAAGAGGAGCCAGAATTGCTCTGTGCCTCCTCCAGCTGCCTCTGCATGGGATCCTCTGCATTTAAGTGCTTAAGTGAAGGGCTGGACTGAAACAGACCCTTGCCCAATTAATGGGGTGGTACCCTGAAGGCACCAGATCCTGTCTGATCTTGGAACCTAAGCAGGCACAGGTATAGTTAGTATCTGGAAGGGAGACCGCCAAGGAATACCAGGATATATTTCAGAGGAAGGCAGTGGTCAACCCCCTGTGAATAGTCCTTGCCTAAGAAACTCTTGAAGTTCATGGGTCACCATAAGTAACCAGGTGACTTGAAGGGACATATGTGTTTGTGTTTATGTGCTTTCAAGTCATCTGTTGATTTCTGGAGACTCCATGAATTTGACAGGGTTTTCTTAGGCAAGGAATACTCAGAGGTGGTTTTGCTAGTTCCTTCCTCTGAAATATAGCCTACAGCACTGATATGTATTGGCAGGCTGTTATCCAAGTACTAAACAGAGCTGATCCTTATTAGCTTCCAAGATCATACGGGATCTAGTGGGGAAGGCAGAGATAATACATTAAAATGATATATACACAAACATCTCTTTAACAGAAAACCCTTACTATGGCCTTTTCTATCATCTTTCCCTCCTGTTATCTTCGCTGCTCCCCTAATATGTTGAGTGCCGTAAGTGAAGCCCAGGCCAATTACAAGAGGTCAATGGGATGACAGAGCAAGAACTGGGCAGCTTGTATCTCGAAACACTGAGGGAATTAAGGCCATTTCATTGGTAGGCATGGACAGGAATACTGGCATATTTTATTTTGAATAGCAATATAGCAGTTATTTCTATACCGCCTATCAACTAGCGTTATCTAAGCGGTTTACAATGTATTTTAGCTAATTGCCCCCAACAAGCTGGGTACTCATTTTACCGACCTGCGAAAGGATGGAAGGCTGAGTCAACCTTGGAGCCTGGCAGGATCGAACTCACAACCTTGTGGTTGCAGTACTAGCATTTAACCACTGCGCCACCAGGGCTCTGAAGCCCTTGGTGCCAGTAACTAAACCTCAGAAAAGGCTGTACAAAAGCTGAAAAACCACCACATGGTCATAAAGAAGAGTGCATGGCCAGCTGAGGCCAGATTAGGATCCCAGGGCTTTAGTTTCCCCACCTCTGTTTAAAGGAACATAGCTGAATCAGACATCCCTCTACCTGCTTGTGTGTATATTATCTAAAATAACAACATGTCTGTATCATCTGAAAGAGAGCCAGAGTGGGGTAGTGATTTGAGTTCTCGACTAGGCCTCTATGAGACAAGGGCTCAGATCCTGACTCGGCATTGGAAATCCACTAGACAACCTTGGGCAAGTCACATTCTCTTAAGACTTAGAGGAAGTCAATGGTAAACCTTATCTGAATAAATTTTGCCAAGAAGATTCTAGGATAGGGTCATGACATGACACATAATAACAAGAGAAGGATTTCTGAATGAATCTTAAGACAAATTAGAAAACATAACAATAGCAATCAATCAAAACCAGTAAAAGGATGTCTTTTCCCCTTTGGTATACTATTTTATCCACAGGCATATTTAATATAGATCCATTCAATACTGGCCATCCCTAGTGTGCAGATGTTCTGGATTGCAACCCCAGTCAGTAGGGTCAGTGGACAGGAGTGTTGTAAATGATCATCCAATGGATTAAGATTTCTTTAACCTGGTTACTGCCCAGGTAATTTTTTTTTAATACTCTTATTTGAACATTAAATACTGGTTTGACATATTTTATTGGATATAATAAAAGCTGGTCTGCTTTTGCTGACAAAGCATATCCCAGCAGTTGACTTCAGGTCAGCGATCTGAGTCCAAGAATCATTCGCTTTGCTTGACATAGATCCTGGCTTGCCTCTGGTGAACAGAAAGGTCTGTTTGTTGTACGACCTGAAGCTGGACAACTTGTGGGATTCTAAGAATATACGTTGGTCTTCTGCATGAAAATGCTTTCTCTTCTTTAGAGTTGGTCACTTGGAATATAGAATTGACTAAGGGTGTTTCCACCCTACAGTACTTTGACAGCACTTTAAATGCCATGGCTACATCCGTGTACTTTGGAGAACTGCTAAGTAACTAGATCTCCCTGATAGAAAATCTTATACAGTGGGGTACTTAAGAGAATGAAGTACCTCATCATACCACTGCCACAAGATGAAGCCATGGCAGTTAAAATAGTACGAAATTGACACAGCTGTAGTGCAGATGCGCCCCAAATTATTCTCTTGCCATTTTGAACTCTGAGGCTGATACAGAGGGAAACCTGAGAAGCTAAATATCTATAGCTGCCATAGCTCAGCAAAGTAAATTTTTGGATTACAACTCCCAGAAACACCTTAGTTGTGATACTGGCTGGCAGATTCTGAGAACTGTAGTCTAAAGAGTAACATTTCCCATCTCTGGCAGAAGCTTATGAAAAGTGGGTCACAGAAAGCCAGCAAAATCACATCAAAAATCTCGAGAAGGGTGTTATACCACCATTTTTCAACTACAGTGACCCAATGTCATCTCCTGTTGCCATTTTAAGAGGGAATGCAGAAAAAGACAGAGATTTAGGCTTGCTGTGTCTATGTGAGTACATGCCTGTTGAGGTCTAGAACTGGCCTCTGGCCTCCATGCAGTTGTCTTTTCCTGTGTTACATACTCCAGAGAAGATGGAGTTCAAGAGTTGCTTGCTTGCATCTTTGCTTATGCATGTGCATGGGCGGAATGGAAAACAATGAGACCTTGGGATAATGCTGGGGACAAGAATGGAAGCCCCTACAGTGTGGATTGAGGCCCTAAACCTCCAGGTAACCACTGCAAATGGGAGCTAGTGCAGCGGAGTGAGAGAGCTGAGGCTTATACTGGGGAGATCCAGGGAAAGGTTGTAGCGGAACTGCAGAGTACCTCCTTGGCATGCCAAACATCTGAGTGTCATTCTTTGGCATCTCTCATCAGAGCTGGGCAAGAATTTTGTCTCAAAACCTGGAGGGCCACTCCCAGTCATTATTAACAATATTGAGCTACAGGAACCAAAGGTTGGACGTAGTTAAAGATATCTTATTATTGTTAAATTTCTGCTCAGCTAGAGTTTTGTGTTGACTCAGGGATTGTTAGTGTCTTTCACACTAACCTGTGTAGGAAATGCAAAAAAATCCAGAGAACTTTGAACTTAATTCCATTGTCTGTTTTATTGTACTTGAATTTTTAAGAAGTCTTAAATCCAAATTCAATGGTTGCATTTGCAAGTAATATACTAAGGGTTAGCATTCCAGGGACAAGCCACAGGGATCCTAGGAATTCTGTTCCAGCACAGCCACAAGGAAGATTGTGGAAGCTTTTGGTTCTGATTTAGATTATTCTCAGCTTACTGTGACATCCAGCTTTGAATAAACTGAGGCTACACTTAGCCATGGCTAGTAGAAACAATCTAACTTTAAACCACAGTTTATGAACTTGGCTTGTTATCACTAACTATAGATAAAGCTGATCACACTTTAGAATACAGAACCATGCTTAGTTTAAAATCTAAAAAGTATCAGATTCCCATCTTCTTCACACAGCTAAGCCAGAGTAAAATGGCTGTCCATGAGTCTTGGGGTTGTTAGAAGTCATCCTTGTTAACACTAAACCTTAGTTTAGCCTTGTGTGTGAATCAGGTTACCAAGATTCAGTGCTGAGAATGACAATGAAACATTTTTACCATGAAAAATGACTGTGAAAAGGTTTTTCGACCCAGCAAGTTTTGGTTGTTTAAAAAGCAAATCCTCTTTAAAGGAGTACAATTGAGAAAGTACTTCTAGTTTAAGTACTATCGCCTAAGGAAAAGGCAAATTATTTCTCTTCCTCTTGGTTTAGAAGAATCAATGACACCTGATCCGTGGGCAGCAGCTTCCATATTTAGCTAATGCAGAACTGAAAGGCTGCTCATGGAGGTGAAACCATACATTGCATCCCCACAGTTTAACACAAGCCTACTGATCACTTTGGGCAGGCAGACAGACAATTCCAAAACTTTCTTGTCATTTCTTTATGGCAAAGGACTTGAAATAATCATTTCGAAAATAGAACATCACATCTGTTGCAGCAGACTTGGAGAACAGTCCTCCTCGCCTTGATTGATGACGATGGGAGGATATTTTTAAACAGTATGAAGATTTCGTGTTTGTTAAATGATTCAGTTGCACGGTGTTTAGCAAATAAAAGGGAGTTAGGGTCCTATTTTAGACTTCTAAATTGTCTCCCACCTAACTGCAATTAAAAATGGCAATCAGTTGACCAAGTAAGGAAAATGTAGTCAACTGGAAGAAAAATGGCTCCGTTCTCCACCATCCCACCTTCAACTCTTGATCCAACCAGCAGACAAGGCACCAATATCCATTTGCTTATCAGTGACAAATGTGAATCAGGCTTGTTCCCACACACAAGCATGTCTCTTAATTTCTCTGTGCTTGAACACAGGTATCTCTCACCTGCTCTAAATGGGCAGATGGACCTTATCACATTCAGAATGGTCAACTGGCTAGTTAAAAACAACAGCAAAAACCATGGTGCCAGAAAAGTTAAAAGTGATTTGTAGACACACACCTGTCCCATCATGGTTTCCTTGTACTGTTTTTTCTGTGTTACTTTGATTGGAGGCAACTTTGTCACAGCAGACACCAAAAAGTTCATCAAAATGTCCTCGCAATTAGCCAGTTGATCCACCATGTTCTTCAGGCTGGCAGGCAGGTAATGAGTGTACAGGTAGTGATAATATCTGGGGGGGGAAAAAACAAGGACCAACAAAATCTCAGTGAAGTGTCATCAGTGAGAATGTGACATGGTAACCCTAAGCATAGTTAGCTGGAAGGAAGCTCAACAGAATTTGATAGAACTGTCTTTTGGAGAGTAAATACTCACAAGAATTGGGCTGCAACTCTCTTTTAGGTATCAGAAGTTGCCAAGATATTTGTAGAAAGTACGGAAAATCAAGAAGCTGACTTAGAACAGGAGCACACGTGCCACAGTCTCTGAGTTTTTATTTCCTAAGTACTCTGTGACTCAGATGGGGCCAGGGAGGTATGAATGTCTGGAACTAGGGCAAGCCACCTGTATGATGTGAACTTTAGACTGTTTTCTAGTTACAAAAGAGGATGGTTAAGTTCCACAGTTTTCTCTCTGCTATTGAGAAAGAAAATATTTCTGCATAACTCTTGCATAGCATACACACATTCTGAAGTGTTTCAGGAACTGATTCTGTTCAGAAACACAGAAACATACATGTTTTTTTCCATGAGAATTGTGGGATTTTATGAAAAACAAAACCTCATTTTCTTACAGCTGTGTGTGTGTGTTTTGGTGCAAGATCACTTGTCTTCTATGCATAAATATATAAAAAAAATCCTGCACAAAAAATAGTCACCTTGCATAGCAAAGCCATGTGCCTCTTTTTTTGCATGCAAGACTGCTTTTTGTGTGTGTGTGTAAGATTTTTTTTTTGAGTGACACCAATCATTGAAAGATATGCAATGTTCCTTAAGTTGTACTGTAGTTTGTTTCCTTGTGTTAAATATTGGCATGGTGATGTTAAATGTGTATTTTTTATTTATTGAATTTATATCCTGCCTTTTCCCCAAGATGCAATTCAAAGCAGTTTACAATAATTTAAAAAAGATTAAGCTAGCGCATTAGTGGGTGGTGGGTGTGAAATGGTCAATGAAGTAAACTTGCCTGGGGAACACGATTGGCTGAGAAAGCAGTAAGAAAGGGTTGTTGATGTAGAGATAACAAGCAAGGAAGAGTGTCAGGACTGGAACAGTGTTTCTTAAATTGCCTGCAGTGGGGATCTGGCACCGTATTTCTGTCCCCTCTTCCATCCTGTGTCCTACTAGCAAGCTTAGAAGCGGAACGTACAACTTGAAGGAGGAATGTCTCTCTTCTCACCAATGGGCTCCATTTTCATCACGTATTACTATTTACTTGGGAAGCTGAGAGAGGAAAAGCTCTGGGGCACAAGACACAACACCACCATGACCACAGACAGGCCTACTTCAGGCTTATACCTTTATAAGAATGGTTAGGAATAGTAGCTTGCTAACCATGAATTCACTGCCTAACAATGTATATTGAGGATGTTCTGAACCAAAGGTGAGACTGTGTGGCCTTCCAGATGCTGTTGGACTGTACCTCCCATCATCTCTCACTACTGGCTAGGCTGGCTAGGACTAATGAGAGTTGCAGGGTAACAATATTTGGAGGTCCCAAAGTTCACCACCCCTGTTCTGGAGATACTGGGTAGTAATGGTGGTCCATAAATTCTGGTCACACAGGAAGCATGAGGTAACCACACTTGTACCACAACCATGAAAACTCAAAGGAGACAGCAGATGCCTGTTATATTGACAGCTGCTTTACTTATGCCTTTTTTGAAGGCTATCTAAGAATAGCAGTTGTCTCTTTCCACATGAAACCTGACTATTAATCCCCTTAAGTTAAGGGAAGGATTCACATGGATTTCCAGTAGTTGTTGAACTGTAAGTTCTAGCAGTCTGAGGCAGCTGAGAGTTGCAGTCCAACAACATCTAGATCAGGGCTGTTAACTTTGGGGGCCAAGGATTCTTAATCTAGGGGAGAGTGTCTCTGAAGTTGGGTGGGGAAAATACATCTTTATTTTGACTAACCTCTCTAGCTGAAATACAGCATTTCCTTCAACTAAGACTGTAGGCAACAAACCACAGTAGTATAAGCAGTACCTGTGATTTTGACATCAATAGAAATCATACATATTTTTATATCACACTACAGGTGTTGAAGATATGTCAAAATATTGTTTATGGTGAAGTAAGATCCACAGGCTTCAACAGACTGTCAAAGGCGTCCATGGCACAAAAATTATAACAAACCCATGATCTAGATGATTTCACTCCTATTTCAGGTAACTGGAAGCCATGTGGAAGTGATGAGGGAGGAGGAGAGAAGGTCTGTGAGAGACCATGAAGCATTCCATGAGTTGAAGGAGACAGATTTGCTCCAGAGGCTGAAAATTGTGGAACCCTAATCCAAGGAGATTAAACTATCTGCTTTATACAATTTGTTTTGCTATAGATCTGAGAAAAATCAGATTATCTCTGAAACCAAGTCCATTTTCATTCTTTGAAGGAAGAGGAAATAAAAATCAAAATGTTGAAAACTGGTTTGAAACAAAACAGAGGTCCCTTTTATTGTTTTCTTTCTACAGCCACACCCAACAAACGAACACCTGTGCTTGTAATCCATGTGCAAGAACTACAAGGTTTGTCAAGATTCTTAAAATAGATGGTTTTTACTACATGGAATACTCCCAATTCTTACTTGTGGTAAATAGCAGCTCCAGTCAATACCATGGAATAGTCATTAGTCCATTTTGATGTGTAGCCCCACCTCTCCTTAGTGTTGTCCCAAAAATGGCTACGGGCAGGATAGCCAACAATTCTCTCTGGAAAGCTCTGCCAAACTGTAAAGGCAAAATCCACCTGCAGGCAAGAAAACCCAAAACTGAACATATGTGGCAAACAGTAATCAAAGAGTCTCAAAAATGTCAGCAAAACAAAATATTACCTTTTCACTAATTCATAATTTGCAATCCTGGAACTGTTGCAAAACATTAATTCTCTGTATTCATCAGTAAATTAAACTGACTGTTTGACATTTTGCCCCGTAATTATGCACATTTTAATGTTTTCCTGTTAACAGGAGCTGAGAGCTCCAGAGAATCACATTAACATTTTGCAGGCATGACTTCTGCTAAGGAAAAGTTAAACAACTAGTAGAGAATTGTGTGCATATGGGAACTGTGGACTTACTAGGGACAACAAGAAAGTTACTACTTTTATTAACTCCACAAGAATGTCATTGTGTTGCCTCTGGGTGCAGATGAAGACTATAAAGAACCTTTTGGATAAAGCAAGTTCTAGAACCTCTCACCAACAAACCACCCACTTCAAAAAAGCTTTCTTAAGTTAACTTCAGTGGAGAACAATACAGGTGGTGAACATGGCACTGCTGCGACAGATCTCATGATGCATTCTTGTGATATCTTGTGAGAATTAGGGTCTGACAGCATCCACACTGAGTAGGTGCATTATTGGAGATGCAGCAGATACAATAGCACATGCTTTCCCCCTGAAGAGGACTTTATTCTAAAATGCAAAATGAGGGCAGAAATTGAAAATATGTAGCCCTCTAGATGTTTCTAGACTGTAATTCTCATTAGCCCCAGACACTGCTTATGCTGACTAGAGCTGATGAGAGTTGTAGTCCAGCAACATCCATCATTACGCACACTCTGAGCTGTATTTAATGTATTTTAAATTGTTTAATATTTTAACTGGATTGATGATTTAATGCTTTTTAAACTTTTGCACCACAGATTGTTACCAATTTGTTTTAAACTGCATCAATAGCAGGTTTGGTTCTATACTGGGAGGAAGCCAGGATATAAATTAAATAAATAAATAAATTCAAAGTGCTGGCTATGACCTTTTAAAGCCCTACATGGCTTGGGTTTGAACCATCTGCAAAACTGTATCTCTCTAAGACCACCTGCACTTTAAGATCTGAAGGAAAAGACTTTCTATCAGTCCCACTACTGTCCCAGGAACATTTGGTGAGGACACGAGAGATGACCTTCTTGGTGGCTACTCCCATATTGTGGAACTTCTTTCTCCAGGCAGTCCACTTGGCCCCCTCCCCTGTTGTTTTTCCAACAGCAGGTAAAGACCTTTATATTTAAGGAGACATTTGGTTTTTAGTATGTTGCAGCAGACAGAGCTTTTTAATGCTATGTGTGGAGGGTTCTTATTTTACTTTGAACATCTTTTCAATGCTGTTTTTAACTTGTGTTTTAAATGGAAGTTTAGTTTAACCATGTTTTAACTATTGTACTCATTTTTAAAACAGTACTGTGTTTCTAAAACATCATACACTGCCTTGGATCCTGGGCTAGAAGAAAGGTAGGATATAAATAAAATAAAACAGAATAAGATATAAATAAATAAATAAAAGATGACACATGTTCCCCAGCATTGCATTAACGGTACCTCTTTATACTAGATGTGGCATTTTTTAAAAAGACATTTAAAAATGTCTAGACATGGCATTCTTTTAAAAGAAAGAATACAGCTCAGTCCCCCCTCCCTTTTCCTTTCTCTGCCTTGCAATTATTATCAGATCTTCTTAGACTGAAAGTTATTTTAGGAAAATGAAGGAAGGCCCACGCATCCTGGAGCATGGCAGCTTTGGACACGTTCTTATCTTTCAAGTTGTTTCAAGTGACATAAAACGGTTCCTTCAGAAGGCAGTTCAGACAAAACAATTCTTCCCGAAGCACCTCTGATCACATCCAAATCATTAATATGTCAGAAAACCAGTGGTCACCTTGAAACCCTTGGCTATAAAATCTGACATCTGTTTTCTGGGAAGGACTAAAGCCAGACTGCAGAAGGAAAGGCTGCTTTAGTTATAGCAGTAAAAAAAGGAGGAGAACTACGGCACACACTGAGTCTGAGTTTAGGGAACTGAGAGCAGGGGAATCTATTTCAAAGGATAATATCAACAAGAGATACTTTATGAGTGGTACAGTTAAGTGGAGTTTCTTTGAATTGTTACTGTTGAATGTTGCTGATCAAATAAAATTATTCAAAAATGTTAAGAAGAAATCTAAACCACCCTGACAGTACACGATTTAAATTTATTTACCAATGCAAACAATAAGAAGTCAGCAACAACAATAAACAAGAAGACAATAATGAACAACAACAAATCAGCAGCTGAGGAATAAAACCCACAAGCTCTGGAAAGGGTTGGGGACCTACCCTGACTTCTGTCCCACCACTATTCAATTACCCCATCTTCCATCTCTAAAAAACTGGTTTTAGGATTTATGCTGAATTGAAGTGGAAAGCAAGTACACTGCTAAACCTCGCCTTATGAAAAAAATTGTCTTTTTTGCACTGTAGCCCTCCCACCACCACAGTAGATTCTGGGACGTGTAATCCAAAAAGGAAGTTTTCCAAGTGCTAGTCTTTCCCAAGGCACATGCTGCGTGTGTCTCATTCTTTCCACTTGGTTTAATTAGGAGACTCTAGCAGGAATTGTGCTGTACATGACCCTCACTGTACCCCCTGGTGCTAAATGAATGTTAAATATCACTGGTGAAGGTGTGTTATGTGCCAGTCACATAGCTTCATTTCTTGCTGAAGCTGATGTACAGAAGCAATGAAGCTGGAGTGATTGGTGGCGGGGGTAGGGACAAGGTGGTAGAGGTAAAGAGAAAACCTGCCTGTCTGTCTGCCAGCTTCTTAAAGACTGCTTTCCCTTTCACTAAACCCATACTGATTTCTAATTATGACACACATATATATCCCTCCCAGCATGCAAGATGGAACTTCGGACTTTTACCCAGAGGAATAATGGGGCTTAATACTTCATTTCATTATGAATGAAAAGGGCAAAACCTTCATTAATGGTAAAAAAATGAAAGAACAGAGGAAACCATTTGGGGCTTTTCTAGGTTTTATCATGCATATTTGAAAGCAGGATTCAAATGGGAAAATGTTATCAAATGTTAAATTGGGCGATAATGGTGCATATTCATTTGCTTTCTGTTCTGTTTTTTTCAGGCGGGCGGGTTTAGGAGATGAATTCAAGAAGATTTGAAACATATGGCTTCACAACCAATGGTTCTAGGTTTGAATCATACAAGAAGCGAGTGATAGCTATAGGCTTAGAACATGGTTCAATCTGGATTCAATTAAAATTGAGCTTGATTCCCACTGAAATCAATGGGGACTGTGTTAAATCATGCCAAAGCTATCCTATTCATTCATGCAGGATCTCAGTTACACTAATATTGACAAAGTTCCCCATGAGATTCTTGCAAAGAAACTAGTGAAATATGGGTTGGACAAGGCTACTGTTAGGTGGATTTGTAATTGGTTGACCGACCAAACCCAAAGCGTGCTCACTAATGGCTGCTTTTCACCCTGGAGAGAAGTCACTAGTGGGGTGGCACAAGGTTCTGTCTTGGGCCCAGTGCTATTCAATATCATCAATGACTTGAGTGAAGGAGTAGAGGGCATGCTGATCAAATTTCCAGATGACACCCAATTGGGTGGGGTTGCTAATATGTGAGAGGACAGGACCAAAATTCAAAATGACCTTGACAGATTGGAGAGCTGGGCCAATGCTAACAAACTGAATATCAACAGAGAGAAATGTAAGGTCCTGCACTTGGGCAGAAAAAATGGAATGCACAACTATAGGACACGTGGCTGGATAGCAATACATGTGAAAAGGATCTAGGAGTCTTGGTGGATCACAAGCTGAACATGAGTCAGCAGTGTGATGTGGCAGCCAAGAAAGCCAATGCGATTCTTGGTTGCATCAATAGGAGTATGGTGCCTAGATCGAGGGAAGTAATGGTACTACTCTATTCTGCTTTGGTTAGACCTCATCTGGAATACTGTGTCCAGTTCTGGGCACCTCAATTCAAGAAGGATATCGACAAGCTGGGACATGTCCAGAAGAGGGCAACCAAAATGGTGAAGGATCTGGAAGCCACGTCCTCTGAGGAGCGGCTTGGTGAGCTGGGTATGTTTAGTCTGCAGAAGAGAAGGTTAAGAGGAGACATGATAACCATGTTTAAATATTTGAAGGGATGTCATGCAGAGGAGAGAGTGGGCTTGTTTTCTGCTGCTCCAAAGACTAGGACAAGGGGCAATGGATTCAAGCCGCAGGAAAGAAGATTCCACCTGAACCTCAGGAAGAACTTCCTGATGCTCAGAGCAGTCCAGCAGTGGAATATGCTGCCTTGGGGTGTGGTGGAGTCTCCTTCTTTGGAAGTTTTTAAGCAGAGGCTGGATGGCCATTTATTGGGAATGCTTTGATGGATGTTCCTGCATAGCAGGAGGTTGGACTTGATGGCCCCTGTGGTCTCTTCCAACTCTATGATTCTATTATTCTAATTTAGTTTGGATTCAAACTAATAGGTATCCTAAAGGCTATCAGCTATGTTTGCTATCTCGAGGCTTCAGATGCACAAGCAATCTATCGCTGAATAGCAATTACTGGGGACTAACACATTGGAGAGGCTAGTGCTTTCAATCTCTGCTTTTGGGCTTTCAGAGGCAGCTGTCTGGACACTAGAAAACAGAAAGCTAAATTAGACAGGTCTTTAATATAATCCAGGCTGGACTTCGTCTGGAGCATTGTGGGTGATCAGGTAGAATTGTCTATATAATTTATAATTCATTTCAGAAAAGCTAAACTTCACCACTAGCAGAGGGAAGCCATAGGCAGTATTCTTCAAAAGCAAAAATTGGCACCAGGTATGGAATTCAGCCTCCTGAGAAACACAGCAGATCTCTAGCCCTTAAGCTGTGAAGACAGGCTTTAAGGCACTTAGCAGTGCCAGGTAAAGAGTAGCCAGGTGAAGTGGGGTAGGAGGTCAGCAGGCAGGAATTCAGTGGGCTATATTCTCTCTTTCCTCTGCTCTTTCCCTGAACTATATGCAAAGCAGATGAATTGATGCAAAGAAGCTTAATTTGGATTACTGGTGATGGCATCCCATTTTTGTTCAGCATTTAAATTTGGATTATCATGGCACAGAATGTATACAGCATTATAACACAGGCCTGGTGATAAGGCTGAAAAATGTCAGCAGTGGCAGGCTGAGGGACTGTGGGAGTTGTAGTTCAACATATCCAGCTGGAACCTTGATAGGGAAAGCTGAAGCTTGCCAGTTTGCCTTCCTTTCCCTAAAGAGGATCCTCCCACACTGGTAACCTCTAAACTTTTCAGATCCAAACTCCACCTTTTGTCCCAAACAGCAACATTAGATCTATTGTTGTTTCTGCTGCTGCTGCTGTGTGCTTTCAAATTGTTTCCAAGTCCTGAGGCGAAACTCTCATGGAGTTTTTCAGGGCTGAGAGTATGTGATATGCCCAAGGTCACCCGGTGGGTTTCCATGGCCAAGAAGGGAACTGAAATGCCTTCACATTTTTCTCTTCTTCTCATTAAGGCAGACCTGGGCAACCTGTGGCCCTCTGTCCAAATTTCTGGGTTTTCTGAAATTTCATCCAGTTCCTAAAACTCTCTGCAAGTGATAAGGTCAGACTTCTGGAAGGAGCCATTTGTGTGTGCCCCACCCAAAACCTCTCCTGGGTGGAGGAGGAGAGGGAGCTAAAAAAGTAAAGAGAAGAAGAAAGGGTGAGATGGGATGACTAAAAGATGGAAAAGTTGATGGTTCAATACTGGAAGAATGGCAGGATATAAATAAATAAATTAATCAGGTATTAGTTGTTCCATGAATTCTGTACATTGCCCAGAAACCTGTTAAAGTAGGGTGGTGTACAAATTAGCAACATCAGCAAGAAAAATGATGTCTAAGGAATTAATAATCATATTCTTCTTTTCCTTCCCCTTCCTGCTGCAGCCCTCTCTGGTACCCAAAAAACTTGTTTTCTGTGGAGCAGAATTTGAGGGAGCACAAGCTACAACAGAAGGGAGGGGATCACAGGGTGCAGTGAACAGAGGGAATCAGATGGAAGTCTCATTTAACTGAATGATTAAATGAAAGTACAACACTCAATTGTGGAGCGTAACAACAACCTGAAGGAATGTAGGCTTTGAGAGAAAGAATGTTTTCCACCTGTGCTCCAGGACAACGGTTTGCCAAGGGGGAAACAATTACTCTGTTTTCAGGAGTTGTAGAGGAGAGCCAGCATGAACACTAGACTGTGACTTTGACAGACCAGGGTTCAAATACTTAATCAATCTTGAAAAATCTGCAAGGTGACCTTGGGCAAATCACATTCTCTCAGCATCAGAGGAAGTCAAAGACGACTCCCCTCGGAACCAATCTTGCCAAGAAAACTCCATGATAGGTCACTGTAAGTTGGAAATGACTTGAAGACAAACAACAACAGGAGAGGCGCCTGAGCACATCAAGCTTTTTAAAGCCAGGGTGAAAGAACAGCACCTGCTGCAACTTTTTTTCAAATAGCTACTCTGCTTCTCTCTTCTTTAAAATGAAAACCGTATGAAAGAAATAATGGTGGATGAAAGCTCATTTATGAATCTCAGCACTCAAAGATCAATGGTCTCATTTTCATTTAATTTAAAGTTTATTTGAATTATGAATATGAGACTATTTGTATTATGCATATTTATATTTGGGTGAAATGGCTCAATATTTTCTATCTTTACTGATTTTTTTAAACACAACCTTCTCTCCCTGCTTATTAACAAGATCTAAAATGTATGTCTAATTTATTCGAATGATTTTTAGGTCAACGAAAAAAGAGGTTTTGTTTTCTTGTCTCTCCTCTCCTCTCCTTTCCTTTCCCACTTAAAAACTTGTGGCCAATGTTATAAACAATTTATTTAATACTAACTACAGTCTTTGTGACGTTTCTGGGTACACTCTATCAGCACAATCGTGTATATATGCCATATATTTATGTATGTAAAGGACTACTCTGGGGATTGGTAAAATTAAGCCCTCCCAAGGTTATTTTGAGTGGGACTGAATCAGCCCCCCAATTTTTTGTCAATCCTCTCAGCAATTTTGCCAAGTTCCTTCCTAGCCCTTAGATCTGGGATGGCTAATTGTGGAAGCCTAGAGGGACATATTAACTCGCTGGAAGACCTTGGCAGGCTGTACCTCCAACACACACAAAATCATTTGTAGCTCCTAAACACCTTCTAGAGGGTATGGGGAACATTTTGACAATGCCTTAGAGTCCCCTTGGGCCAATTTAGGACCAAGAAAGCCCTTTGTTAAACAACAGAAAGTGAACAGAAGCCACTTCTTATTCACTTTCCATTTCAGAAAAGGCCTCTCCTGGCCAAAAATGTGGGGAAAATGCCCCCATATGCCCAGAGGGCATCTGGAGGGATTTCTTTTTCCAAAAATGATTTATTTGAACCCTGGGGGGTTACATTCATTCATTCAATTTATTTATTTAGAGTATTTATACCCCACCCTTCAGCCAAAAAGGCTCCCAGAGGAGTGGTTTAGAGATTGTTCATTTGACAGTTCCTTGCCCTCAGGCTTATGATGGGACATAAGGAAAAAGGAATGGCAGTATGAGAGGGGATTAACTCACTGCCTGTTCTTCTCTCCCTCTGAGGCCAGACCAGTGGCAGTTGGGAGGGAGGGGAAAGTCTTTCATCCACTGCTGGGGCATGATGGAGATGTGTCTGCCTATTCTGCTCTCCCTTGAGGCCCACAGAGGATATGTGGCTTGCAGGCTGCACTTGGCTCACCCCTGCCCTAGACAATGACATGCACAATCCCACCTTTTTCCAGTACAGGACTCAAGGTGCCTTAGAAAAGTTAATGGAGATAAAATTAAAATATTAACATCATATAAAAGTTAACACCACAGGCATCAAAAGCTCTATCCCTTTGAGCAGAAAAGTGTCCGCCTTCCTGTGAATGGATAGCAGGGAGGGTGACAATCTAACCTCTTTGGAAAGAGGAGTTCCAGAGCCTGGAGCAGCCCCCTCCCCTGCTCCCACCAGATGTGTCCACGAGTGTGATGGGACAGAGAGAAAGATCTCCACAGAAGATCTCAAGGCCGAGGCAGGCTCGCATAGGGAGATCCAGTCCTGCAGGTAACTTGGACCTGAGCCATACAGGGCTTCACTGGTTATAACCAGGACTTTGAATATGGGAGTTGTGTAATCCCTACAGCCAGTCCCACTCAACAATCTGCTGCAGCTCTTTGGACCAGAGAAGTTTTCAAACACTCTTCAAAGGCAACCCCACATAGAATACATTACAGTAATCTTAACGGGATGTAACTAAGGCATGTGTCACCATGGTCAGATCAGGTATCACAAGGAATGGCAATAGCTGGCATACTCTTTTTTTCAGCCAGGATATAAACCTGTACATGGTGAAATTGCGCCCAAGGCCCTTAGGAGATATGATCCCCACCCCACATTAAATTGTAATAAAAATGAGTGTGGTGGCAAAGGTGTGCAACCCCCGATAGCCATGTGTGAGGCCAACATACCCCTCCCCATCCTGGGGCAGCTCCTCTGAACCTGACAGGATTAGAGACCATACCGCTTCCACCTACCTGTTAGTAGCTCTGGAATTAACCTTGAAGAAAGCTAGAAAGGCATATATAATCTCTCTCCTTTTAAAAGGCTATCCTATTTTTCATAACTGCAATGCTAGGTCTTTTCTTCTGTGATGGGACACCTTCCTTGCAAGGTATAACTAGTGCTATGACTAGGGGAAAAATACATAGGAAGCAGGAAAGATACTGAAGTGCTAATGCAATATATTTCCAATAGCTACTTAGAATATATAAATATACATTCACGTGTGTGCAGATAAAGACAACTCCTGCCCACCCCAAACAATGAATGGGGATACTACCCTCTTGAACCAACAAGGGCATTATCTCCAAAGTAACAGCAGTTGCCGTCCCTAAGGGACAATTGGTACATTTAAAGGGAATGGATGAGAGAAGAGACAAGCTGTAAAGGAAGAGAAAAAAAGAGTGCGCTAAAATCGAAAGAGACAATAAAGACCCAATGCTTTTCCACAGCCACCATTAATAATGTATTTCCGATATATTGCCGTGTTATATAAATGGTCGCCAGTTTCCCCCTTCTCCTTGCAGGAATTGGTGCTAGAAATCAATACTCATCCCAGTTGTAAAAATTGGTTTTCTTCAGTGGTCTCTCTCTTTTTTCTCTCACGGCTTTTTCCTTGAGCACAATCTTGCTCTTGGCACAACAGCTCTGAAGTTTCAAGTACAAGAATTTACTTTCATTTAAAGAGAGAGAAATTGGGTTTGGCTCTGATATCCAGGAGGAGGGACAAAGAAATCAAGCGCAGGCATCAAGGTGGAAATGTCTGCTTTATAAGGAGTGATGTTGCTCTTAAAGGGAGTGACTGGGCTAAGGTTACTGCAATTTTAAGTCCTTCTTTTAAAAAGTATGAAAGAAGAGTGTCCATCCTTTCACTTGCATTCATGCAGAAAGTGGAACTTGGTGAATCAATAACAGAGTTATTTCTCAGACTATGAGTCCCAGAACCCAGTATGGTCCCTGTAGTCCAAAAAATAAAGGTTTCCAAGCACTGGTTAGTAATAGCATGTACAATCTGAAGAACAGGATCCAACTGTAATGGACTGATGGTCAATGGTGCAATTGTAATACAACGTCCCAGTTCTACCTGTTTAAGCAGGCAGCTGTGGAATAGTTGTTGATTGTAACTGTTGACTGGGGAAAAACAGAGAGAAGAGCAGTGAAACCAGGCAACTTGAACAGAAAAAAAAAAAGGGTCTCACCTCAGTGGTTGAAAGCACCGTATCCTCATCGAGGCTTAGAACAGCATCAGTGACAATGTTCTCATAGGGCAGGAAACGACTGCTCATAACCTGCAGGGTAGACAAAGAGATCAGCGAAAAGCTCTTAAGACTCACAGTGCTAAGGGCAGTTGTGCCCTGTGCACTGCCAAATGGAATGAGTTTGCACTCTACCGTGTCATTTATGGAGAAAACGACCCTATTAAATGGAAAGGTCTGGAAAAGATATGAGGCTATCCGGTCTCTTTTGCAAGAGCTGGATTCTATTACAGGTTCCCATGCAATTGTTCTGTTTCCCTTATTACTGTTCTTGTTATTATTTCTATTCAATTATAACCTCCTCTTTTTCCCCAGTAATGACACTCAAGGCTGCTGACGACATGTTAAAAACAGATTAAAAGCTATACAAAAGCATCAATAAAAATATAAACTTTTAAAAATTAAATTAAATGTTTAATATTAAACAACTTATAAAGATAGAACCATTAAAATTCATTGAAAGCTATATACCAACCACAAAACAGCGTTGCACAGGCCATCCCAATTAGTTTCTAAAAGTCTGCTGGCATAAGAATATTTTTACTTTCTGGTGGAAGAAGAACAAGGAGGAGACCATTCTAGCCCCTCTAGGGAGGAAATTTCAGACTGGGAGCAGCAACTGAGAAGACCTCTCTTCCATTCCCACCAAATGAGCCTGAGGAGGTAGTGAGTGGGACAGAGAGAGAGAGCTTCTCCTGAGGATCTCAAAGCTCTAGTTATAATGTTATGCTTTTTATTAGCCAATTTTAGCAATAGCTGGACTCCTGAATTCAGCCTGGTCCCTCTGACGCAATTAAAACACAACTAAATTTCTATTTAAAAAAACACAAACTAAAAACAGTTAAAAACAGCATTTAAAAACATGATTTTTTTAAAAAAATTTTTTAAAACATGCATGAGTTAAAACATACATGAGTTAAGAAACAAGAGAAAAAGGTCAATAATAGTTGTATATAGTTTATAAAAAGGTCAATAATAGTTGTGTACAGATATATAAAGAAGAAGAAGAAGAAGAAAAGAACTTCCCCCTGAGTGTCCTTGGGTAATCCATTAGGTATAGATCTTTAATATTTTTAAATTACTTGTCTGATTCTAACACAGGTCTATTCTAGCCATAAATTTATGTAATATTGAGAAAGGATTAACTTTTAACCTGAAAACCAACTGCTGCTAAGTCAGAATAATTGTTTCTGAGATAATTAATCAACGGTTCCCAAGAATTTAAATATTTATCTATAGAGCCATCTCCTATCAAAGTTGTCAACTTATCCATCATTGCCCTATGCATTATGTTTAATAACCATTCTTCTAATGTTGATATTATTTCCGAGTTTCAATTTTTGGGCAAATCGCAGCTTAGCTGAGGCCATCATATAAAATATAATTCTTTCATACCTTATCTCTAAATTGTCATCTATCATAGCAAGAAGATACATTTCTGGTTTCATTTGAAATGTAACTCCTAAAATATTTTCCATAGGCCCTTTTCGCATGTCATTTACCATGCCAAAGGGCCCCTTGAGTGTCGCACGAATGTGAGGAGTGGTCCACATGACGCACTCACAATCGCGCGATGCTGCAGGTGCTGGCAGGTGCTGACCGCGCACTTTTTCATTTTTGGCTGTGAGCCGAAAATGGTGCACAACCACACATCACTCCAGGGCCCCGCATGCACTTGCCGTGTGTGCTGAGCTCCGGAGCTGCGGCGCTTGCACTTCTTGCCCAGTGCAGCCTGGGAAACTCCCAGGCTGCACTGCAGAAGGAAGAGGTGGGGCTCTCGCGCAAGCAGGTGGCAGCTGCGGAGCTGAAGGAACTAGGACGCAAGAGCCTCTCACTAGAGGCTGCTCGCACGATCCCTGCACCCGAGCTCCATGAAAAGGTGCATTGCGGAAAGGGCCATAGTTAAGTGAATTGTCTTCCAGAATTTCTTAGATTTATTACAAGACCATCAAGAATGGTAAAAAAAAATTCCTCTCTCCTTTTTACACTTCCAACAATTATTTTTACAATTTTTATACATTCTAGATAATTTTTCTGGGGAGAGGTACCACCTATAATGTATTTTGTAAAAACATGACATTGACTTCATACCCTACCACTACCATTCAGCTTTGCATTTAACTTCATTATTTTTGGACTTCCATAGCACTTTCCTGCAGTTCCAGCATACTGAAATGCCTCCATTTTCACATCTGATTCATGAATTTCAAAACACATTTACTCTGCTTTTTGTTGCATCCTCTGTTTTAAGTGCATTCTGACTACAGTGGTTAGGGCTGCATATGGAATGACTTGAAGAAGAGTATATGGGCACTGTCATAACACCATGCTGGGGGTATCATGACACTGGAGTAGATTAGAGTAAATCCCTCCAAGTAGGTCACTGGAAATCATAATGCTGAATGACAGAAAAGAGGAGGAGGGGCCGGAAAAGGTAGATGATATGTATAGTCATCTTGCCACTGCATAACATCAGCCACTTCCACCAAAAGCAACATGGTCAGCCCTCCATAATCATAGGTTCTGCATCCACGGATTTTGCATCCACAGATTCACCCAACTTTGGCTCAAAAAAATTCAGGAAAAAAAATTCAAAAAGCAAACCTTGATTTTGCCCCATGTGAAAAAGTACACTGATGTGTAGACATACTCTGCTGTAGCCACCTGCCATTTCACAATCCTCAGGCTTTCTCTGGCACTCATTTGAGTTGTTCAACATTTTATATAAATTATGTCATTTTATCACATCACTGTATATAATGGGACTTGAGCATCCACAGATTTTGGTATCCATAGAAGGCCCTGGTTCCAAACCTCAGTGAATACCAAGGGCCAACTGCAATTTGCAGTGGGAAAAACCCACACCAACAAGCGACATCACATTGCCCTGTTTTATCTCAAATTGTCAAATTTATCATGGCACAAAAAACTATAGCGCATGGTGAGAAATGAGACTGAACTGTTTAGAACAAGAAACATACTGTGTCAAAAAGGTGTGAGCTATGGCGTACAAACAACCCCATGGCAATACTTCTGCCTGCTTTCTCCTTAAGAAAAAATAGGGAAGGGGAGGTAAAGGGAGGAAATAGGAAAGAAGAGAATGGACTGTAATGGTATTTCTTCAAAGTTTCTGGACCTTAATTTTCGGCAAGTTTACTATGGATCACTATGGTAATGCAGTGCAAAGAAGTCACTCACAAGTCTCAAAAGGCGGAAAGAGATATTGGAAAAGTTACTCTTTCGGAGCACAGCTCTTAGAATTCTGGAATATGCAGTCCAAAAAATAACCCTTCCAAATTCTAAGTCAAAGACTACTGATTTAGAACAATTGTTCCCCAGCCTGCTGCTCTCTAGATGCTATGCTAGCCCAGAAAGGGAGAAGTAATACAATGTATCCAGAATGTGGCACGTTGGATAAATTTGATTTAAATCACACAACAGTAACTCAGATACTCTAAAGTCAAAAGGGTTTTTTTTGTTTTCTTTCCCTGATGGAAATCCACTTTGGAACATAGTGCAATGTGCAAGAGGAGAAATAGCCTGCTCTTGACCTCTCCAAGCTGAGAAATCTTTTCTAACTTCTAAATAGTTTCAACACTAGGGCCCACATATGCTTTAGAACCCGACCAGGTGTTTTTGTTTCCTCAGGCTCTCCAATATATGAAAGAAAGAAGAAAAAGGGGCAGGAGAGAAGGGAAGGCAATAATGGCCACAGGTCTGGGCAATCTCTAAACAGCAGCCTCCTGTCCTAGCCGTGCAAGCAAATCTCTTGCTGCTACTCACACAAACACAATCAGAAGCAGGAACCGATTTAGCTGCCAGCTTAGCAGTGCCCTGACTTCTCTTGATAAGCCTACTGGAGGAAAATAGTACAGAGAAGGTCCATACATTTTGAACAACTGTGAAGCATGGTGTGTGTGTGTATGTACAACTTCAGAGTGAAAATTCGCTCTGCTGTGGACAGCTAGCTGATAAACACACCTTGAACTACATTCATGTATTCCTGGATTATCACAGCTTCCTCCTTGCCATTAAGCACTTCCACTAGAGGCTGTCCACAGCAAGCTGTGTGCATAAAAAGAAATAAGTCTCTGTGTTCAAATGCCCTGCACAAAACCATGGAGTTGGCCTCTTATTTGGGTACAGTCCAGAAATATACTGCCCCAACACTTTTCCCAGTGCAGAGGAGGAATGAGAGGCATAACATCTTGGCTATTATTTCCAGCCAAAAGTATGATCTGTCTAGAAAACAGAACTGAGACTGGAACTGCACCAATTGCCAAGTGCCTACAGATCTGGCAGAATAATGGAAGGGTTGCTTCTGAGTCTGAGGGCTGGCATCTTGACCATTGGAAAGAGCCAAAGTCCACCTTTCATTCCTTCTGTTCCTCTGAAGCCTGGATTGTTCCCCTCTGCCAACACCTTTATAATCATATTGTATCTGTGTTGATTAAAATTTTCAGGCAATCTTGGCTGGAAAATGGGGTATGAATCTAAAAAAACATTGGCAACAAAGTCAGCAGTGGGAGCTGTTGGCTTCTATCTCAACAGGGCAGTCAATTCATCCTGGTTTTCAGTCTGGACTTTCAAGGAGCTCTCTCAAGATGTTAAATCCAATCCCAAAATAGGTACAGCTCCTTGCAAGTTCACATTAAAACCCAGAGCAGATTTACCATGGAATTTACCAATGACATGGAAGCCACCAATCTCCACTGAACGATAGCTAACTCTGGATCTATCCACAGAAACTTTCCTTGTTTTATTGCAGCAGAGACTTGAACTCAGGTTTCCTGATTTAAATTTGACTGACACACCACACTGGTTCTACCACGATAAGGTCAAACTGTTATTACATTATATGGAACGTATGCCTAGTGCCGACTTCACCATCTTTTTGCCATCTGTTTTAATAAGCTTTTATTTACCTGGGTGCTTTAATTTGTACAATCTCTTAGCCTGTCTTGAAATGTTTATCTGCTGTCTTTCATCATGGCTGTTAAGGTTATTGCTTTATTGACTTAGAATTCAAATAATTTATTATCTACCTCTGTCATACACCACTCTGCAATCTGATGTGACAAAAGGGTGATACAGAAATTATTTGAATAAAAATCAATAGGGAAAGGACCATCAAAGAACAAACCCTTATTTCAGAACAGGAGCAGGCACTCTGCAGATATTTTGGAGTGCAACTCCCCTAATTCCTGATTTTCGGCCATGATCGCTGGGGCTTATGGGAGTTCTACTTGACAACATCTGCAGGGCACCAGGTTGTTTTAGAATATGCAAAAGAGAAGGGACTGTCACATGGTATTTGCCAGCAAAGAAATTGCAGTCAGTGTGCCTTCCTCTAGGAAGTTCCCCCAGCTGCAGAAATCATTGGTGGCAGTTCCAAAATATGAGTTGTGCGATCATGGTGACTGAAGAGGCAGTGAAGAGACTACAACTAAGTGACAAGAGCACATGTTTTGCATGCAAAAGGTCCCATGTTCAGACTCTAGCCTTTCTTAAGTAGGGCATGGATAAGATCTGACACCGTGAAGAGATGTTGCTCGCCACTGCCAACACAACCAGGCTAGAGGGACCAACACTTTGATTCATATTAGGCAACTGCCCATATTCTTACGAGTGGCACCTTATGCACCAGCTGAACTTTCTCACTTCCTTAAAGATTGTTTCAGTGGGCTCAAATGAACACAGCCACATATTTATTCTACTTGCTGTTCAATAGCAAGTCCCAATTTGGAGGATATACTTTGATTGTCAAATTGGGTCTCAGCCCAGGGACCATCTCCTTCAACAAGAATCTTCTCAGAAATTAAGATCTACAAGCGTGTGTGTGTGCATGGAGCACTTCTTCAGATTCTATTTTGCATGGAGGCTGGTAGGGTTTTTCTATCACAGCCCTATCAAAATATTTTCAACAATGTCAAAATCCTTCAGTAAAAATCATATTTAAGCTATCATTTTAGTAGGTCTCTGGCTTTTCTGTTTTTAGCTCAGTTACATGATTTTAATTTACTGATAATGTAAACAGCTCTGGAAAAATATTTTTGGAGAAAAAGAAATGGAAGTAAAACCAAACCAAACTAAGAAGATCTTACTATTGGCAACAAACATCAGGGTCCTTTTAGTAGTGGCTCCTAGGATATGGAATGAGCACACCTCATATACTACAACAGTCTGAAATCAACTATGCAAAAGGCAAGATGGAAAATCAGCTTGCCTTTAAAAACTGCTTTGTTTGGCAGCACTATGTGAAGTAGATGATGGGTTGACTGGGAATGTGTTTGTTGACTATTGCTTTAATAAGTTCTTCTACTTGGTTCTGAGTGTTCTTTTGAGTTCTGGATTTAATATTGGTTTCAAAGTTGCCTTGGAATTTCAGGAAAGGTGGGGCAAAGCCGTTATAAACAAAATGGCAGCCAAAGCAGAATACATTTCCACAAATGATAACAAACTCTCATTCTGACCTCCATTCAGTCTTTAGGCCTGATATCAGTGGGACATCCACTTACCTTGCTCTCTCCTTCTATGACAATGACAGGCACGGCAGTGGCAGGCCAACGGTGCTTGGCAGGGAGGGGTTTATCACAATTCCATAAGACAATGATCTGGAAAGAAACAGGGAACCTCTGTTAGTACAAAAGAATTGATTACATGATCTCAGGGACTGATTGCTTATGGGGAATAGAATTTGTATAATATGCCGCATATTCTATCTTATTCCGGTTTTATTCTTTTTAATTGCTTATTTAATTTTTGGATACTTAACTGTTGTAAGCTGCCTTGAGACCCAAACTGGGAAAAACTAGGGATGATGATGACACCACTACTACTTTGCAGACAGAGATCACAGTCCAAAGAAGAAATCAACTGCCAAGTTAACTACTCTACAGTTCCATCTAGATCTTCAAAAAAGAAAACGAAATAAGACGGAGGAAGTAGGGGTGGGGAGACAGAACACAGTCTATTCTTATTTAAGGAAATTTTATTTTTGTTTCTTCTTTTTTCTGTCCTATTTTTAAACTTTTGCTGTCCTGACAATGGCGGGGGGGCAATCCTTTTTGACAAATCCCATCACAACAATCTGTACAGCATCTGGAAGATCTAGAGAGCTTATTTTTTGAGAAGCAAAAGTCCAAAAATATTCCTCAAGTGCTATATAAAAAGAGGTTCTTCTACCCTGGTATTGTATGTATGAATAGAAGGCTCTCACAACTCTGTGGGATCACAGAATGTGACACCAGGTGTAGCAATTCACTACTTTCAAGGGGATGTTCTGTAGTACCATAGGAAGTAATACAGAATGTGCCATGGGAGCTGGATTTGGCTTCTTCAGAATCTTCACTATAATTTTTTAAAGGGCATGTTTCTAGGCCTTATGATTGGAAAGATACACTGGGAGGTGCATGGTTAGACTGTTGAAATCCATTTATTATTTAATTAATTAATTTTAAATATTCCCAATAAATATGGTGCTCAAAGCTACCAATACTAGAATTAAATTAAAGCTCGCAAAAGCAGAGTTGGCAGAACAAGATTTGTAGTGGGTAAGAAGGTGACCTTCAGGAAAAACGGATTATGTGAAGTTGTTACAATTTCAGATAAAATATGCAAGTCTCTTCAAAATGCATAGTTTAGACATTGCAGAATTCAGCTTCTCTCAATACAGAATACACGTGGCTTGCTTGTTAACTGAATTTTGATTTCCATTATTTTAAAGCAGGAAGGGGGGGTCCCAGTTTGACAACAAAAATATTCTGATGCCAGACTATCACTATCCCTGTGGAAAGACTAGTCTTGTTACAAACATGAAGTTGCTCACTTGCCTTCAAGGAGCCCTCTTCCATTACTGCTACACACTGGCTCAGTCCCTGGGGTGGAGTGACCATGGTTCAGTGGTCGACCACACAGTTTGTGTTCAAAAGGCCCCAGATTCAATCCTTGGCATCTCCAGTAAAGGTAAACCACAATAGCAAAGATCCTTTTCTAAAGCAAGGGAAAGCAAATGCCAGACAGACCAGAAAACAATGGGTTTGATGGTCTAATAGTCCAACTTGCTATGAAACAGCTTTACAATGTTTGTGTGTTATACAGGCTATCTGTGCACCCCCACATTTTGGTGCATTTAGCAAAGTTTTGCATTGGAAAGTTCATTGTTCTGTGCTGGAACTGCATACAGTTCCAGGCCTCCCCAAGATTTTGGTGCTGAACACTGACATGTGTTACTCCTATAAGACAAGCTTTATCAGTAGCAGTGATGGTACTGCTGTTGTTGTTTTATTTCCCACATCTCTCCTAAAGTTGGGACTCAAGGCAGCTTACAGTTGGAAAAAGGAAAAGTACAGCTGAAAACATACAAACACTGAATATTAAAATGGAATAAACTATTCACGATACTGATCTCAGGACCTGGGCAGGTTCATATATGGAGATATGATTGCCTAGAGCCATAGAGCATTTTACAGGTCATAACCAACACTTTGAACTGTGTCTAGAAACATACCAGCACCCAGTGTACCTGCTGTAGCAGGAGAATTGTATGGTCCCTATAACCTGCCCTGGCTAACACTCTGACTGTAGCTCTTTGGACCAGCTGAAGTTTCCGATCACTCTTCAAAGGCAGACCCATGTACAGTGCATTACAGTAGTCCAAATGTGATGTAACTAAGGCATGTACTACCATGGCTGGATCTGGTATTTCCAGTAAGTGGTGCAATTGGCACAGAAACTTTAAATGCGTAAAAACACTCCTGATCACTGTAGAAAACTAGGCCTCTAAAGTTCAAAGCTGAGTCCAGAAGTACACCCAAAGGTGCAAACCTGTGTCTTCAGGGGGAGTGGAACCCCATCTAGCACAGGCTGAATCAGTGGTAAATGATGCAGCAGATGGTTAACAACATAGAAGCATTCCAGCCCGTTCACTGATGGGTCCAACATTTCCTCACGCCCAATGGTAGAACTGGGCCTACACCTCTGATTCTACCCAGACTATCTTGGGCCAGCAATCCAATTCCCCATAATTGTCTAAATGGGTAAATCCATTGGCTGGGATGCACCCACCGCAGGACAAGGCTGAAAGAAGATACATTCCCAAACATTATATAATACAGCAGCAAACAAAATCAAAGTGTGCCACAGCTATTTCTTTCCTCATAGCTATTCCTTACCCTATAGCTATAAGAACTGTGCAAATGGATTACTAAGAGAGGAAAATTAACTCTTGTAGTCTGTTGTCAGCATTCATATCTTTTCTTAAGCTCAAACTGCCAATCTAAGGCAAAAAGTAGCAAACATAGTCACTAATACCGCTCCCTATGCCCATGGACAGGATGTCAGTATTTGGCCACAATGTTAACAAGAACTCCAAAGCCCATCTGCCTTACTCACTACATTTATCAATTCTGATCAATGTTGAATGAAAGGCAGAACTCAAAAACTGGGTTATTTTCAGAGAGTGTGGAGACATAAATCATTGGCCAAGAATCTATAGAGGACAAGCATTGTTCTCACCTGGGCACAGTACTGAGATTTGGCTACAGCCACCAGGAGTTTCAGCACAGGTTGAGACTGAGAAACTAAAGGAGTAACTGCATGGATAACGGCGGTGAATTTGGACGGGGGCTTGACACCTGGAATGGAAGACCACAACAACGGAAAATGAAATAGCCTGCTAATTTGTTCAAGTTAAAATATATACAGGGGCTGCATTTAAGGATGCAACCCCCTCAAGACAGCATGCTTATTAAAAACTCAAATACAATAATAAAACAATGTCAATGAAATCAAGTATTCAGCCCATTTCTAGCTTAGAATCTATCAGTATTCTAAAGAAAGCTAACAAAACAGAGTCTTCAGAGCTTCACAAAGACTTGCAAAAATGGAAACTCATGAACTCCTAGAGGACAAATGATCCCACAGAGGTGCAGGACCACTACAGAAAATGCTCTATCCTTTGTCCCCAACAGCTTAACTGCTCTCAATGGCAAAGGAGAAGCACCTTTATTGTTGACTTTAAAAGTGCAGGCAGCCTGAAAACAGTCTTCAAGTAACCTGGACCCAAATACTTTATGGCTTTAAAAGTCCTCGGACTTTGGAAACACAGTGGAAACTAGTACAACTGGTGCAATGTGTCAAAATTGCTTGGCCCCTAGCAATAAGTGGGAAAGTAGGTAGGTCCATATTCTGCTGCAGTTGGACATTTCTGACCATCTTCAAACCCAACCATTTGTATAGCGCTCTACAGCAGTCTAGCTTGGATGGCAGTAGTGCATGCACAATAACTGAGGCAAAACACTGATTGCCTGTATACCAAAGGACTGCTGGCATCTCTAGAACGAACCTGTTTCTTCCTAACTTCCTTGTGAAGGCTTGAGCCTCTGGAGCTATGGGCTTGGTTTTCTTCCCTGCCCTTTATCTTTTTACTTGTGGCATACACAGTGGGAACAGAATGAGTGAGGTGATTTTTTTTAGAGAGAAGCCGGACAGATAGATGGGTGTCCCATCACAAGGAGGTTGTCTGTAGCTTGGTGGTAAGGCCCATGCTTTGTTCAATCCCTGGCATATCCAGTTAAAAAGATCAGCTAGCAGGTAATGGGGAAGTCATCTGCTTGAGATTCTGGAAAACCACTGCCAGTCAGAGTAGAAAATACCAGGGCAAAAGAACACAACAGCTGTATGTGTTCCAACAGCCCTGTTAGTACTTTATAACTCATGTTCCTTCTCAATCATATGGGGTAAACAAAGTGTGCCGCTGGGGCCAAATGCAGTTCCCAAGGCTGTTTGGGTGGTACCCAATCCAACCTACACAATGAACCGGCCCCCATTTTTTCTGGGAAATGAAAAGGCAGATGGCCTCTCTTGTATGCCTGCAGGAGCAGCAGTTCACCATTTAACTGGTTGCTGAGCCTCTGCCATATTGTTTCACAAAAAAAACACCAAAAAAAAAACCATTTTTCAAAACCAGAAATATTTTTCAAAACTAGTGTTTCAAAAAACTTTTCTGGCAGTTCATGCATCTTCCAAAGGGTTCCAGAGGCAGAAAACTGGCCCCCAGACTTGTCAAAATTGCCTGCCCTTACTTTGTGCATAGACAACTGTATAGTGATGGAAAGCACAGAGAAAGCTTACAGATGTGGCCATGCTGCTACATATATACACTGCCTATATGCACAGATGGGATATTTGAAATGTTTCGTCTGTCAAGATGAGAACTGCTAGCTCAGCTCATGATCTCAGCTGGCTGCAAGCCCAGTCAGAGATGTCAGTTATTTCCACTAGATAGAAATGGACCAGATGTGCAGTCAGTAACAGAGCATTGGTTCTCAACCTGTGCCCCACATGGCATTGGACAACTCCCCAAAACTCTCACTGTTGGCCATGCCTACTGGGACTTATGGGAGTCAAAGACCATCTGGAGATGTTGTGTTGGGAATCATTGCAGTATAGGACATTGTATTTGTGGATCAGTTGGCTAAACAACAGAACTGAGTACAAATACTGGTAACTGAATGGCCTGTTGCAGATGAATGCTGGCTGTGTGCAAATATGGCTGCCAAACCAGTAGTCTGACTCATAAATATATACTACTTTCCTCTCCTTCCTCCTGTCTCTGGACTGACTCCTCCAATCATGGCATTAGCCATAGCTTTGCAACAGAGATGCAGCACTGATGGAAACTATGGTTTAAATCAATGGTGGGAAGACTTCTGCCTGACAGATCCACAACCTCAAGAATCACTGACCAGAGTTTGGTGCAAAAAACATTCAGAACTAAAGAACTCTGAGCCCAGAAAATTTATTGACTACTAGAACTGAACACAGAGAATATACACATGGGCATCTATGTCTGCTTCCAACAAAATTTCTTTATTTCGGTGATATAACTTAGGGTGGGCATGGGGCAGAGTCATTTTGTTGCTGCTTTTGCTAAATAATTTGGACTCAGAGACCTTGCACATCAACTACAGATCTCTCCAGAGATCTACCAAGTAAACTCTTTGCCCAACCTTGGTTTAAAGCAGTGCTTCTTAAGCTTTCTGATGTGAAGGAATGACATTTTTCCCCCTAACATGCCAGAGACTGGTACCATATTCATGCCCAATGGAGACATCTATTTCTTTTCTGGAAATTCACACTGGATTGGCAGATGATGGCTCATAGACTTGGCACCAGTCTACAGACCACCACTTTAATTAACACTAATTCAAAGCACATCAGTTCTATCATTTTCATTGGTTTCAACAAAAGAGATAAAGCTTACAATGATGCACATATAACTGGGAGGAATTTGGGAGAAGAGGGTTATTTTACCCTATTTGCTTGAATAGATTCAACTGAAATAGGCCCAACTGAAAGAGGAGCATGTATCTTACCTCAGCTATGTCCTCTACTGCCTGTTACCTTTCCTCAGGATAAAGGGAGATACATACGCCCCTGAGGGAGCTGGAGGTAGCAGGGCAAGGCCAAGATATTTTGGTGTCTAAAGCAGAGGACAAGATGGTGCCTTTCCCTCATCTCATGTACAGAAGTGAACTGGACCTCAACACTGATGACATGACAGTGCCTCCTGCTGCACCGAAGGGCAACAGGTCCGTTTAAGCCATGTGGCACAAAAAGCCCCATTCTTCGGCAGAAGGGAATGGCTAAGCCACTCAGGAAGAATGGCTGGTGGACTCTCACTTTTGCCCCCGGAATCTGCCACCTGCCGTTGTTTCCTCAGTCTGTCTAATAGTTGGGTTTGACCTGGGAGGGAGACCGACAGGGAAGGAGAGAGCAGCGGCTAAGCTGGTATTTTTCTGTGACTGAACTGAATGCTCAGATCTTGTCCTCCTTGAGGTTTCTCCAAGAATTTGGCCTGGTAGCCTATTTAAAAAAGAAACTGGCTGGTTTTCAGGGCTAGTTGGCATGGGACTTTCCAAAGGAGAGAAGAGAGAGGGAGGGAACAGTTGATCATAAGCTTGATTCCTGATTTGCATACGCTGGTTTGTGGGACCAAACCACGGCACTGTGTTCCCTTTGTGCTGGGTCACTGATGATATGCTGCCCAAAGAATGGATTCAGTCTCCCAATTGGTGAGGCCACTGAGAGGAAACCACTTACCTAGGTTAGCATAATAGTAAGGAAAATCTCCCAGATATGATGAATACTGTGGCAGTACAAATAACCCACCGGGGTGTTTATTCCATATTAAGCTGTTACGTGATATGTGCTTAAATATTCTGTCTTGAATAATCTGAAAAAAATAAGAAGGTTCTAATGAGAAATGGGAGAGACAGAAGTGCCTGCTCAAGACAACAGTTGCTGCACCTTTTGTAAGAGCCAGCAAGAGGCAGGTTATTTAGCATTCCTGTTTAATCTTTCTTTCTTTTCTTTTCTATTAAACAGCTCAGGTGATACTGAAAGTGTGCATATTCCTGAGGGTTCGAAGCCTCGTATAATGATATTCAAACTACCTCATTAGTCGCTGCAGACACTGTGGCAACCTAGCAACTTACTGGATGCTTCATTCAGAGTCAAAATATTTTTAGTTTTCAAAGTGGGCATGTCAGTTATGAGGCTGATTAATCCAGCCTAACATTCTGCCATCAATGTCCTGCATAATATAATTAGTCCAGTGTAAATTTAGACAGGAGGAGTACCTTCTTGGAATAGCAATAACATTTATCTTCGCCTCCCTCTCCTCCTCTCCCACCCACAAACACACAAACAAGATAGTATCAGAAAAGCAAAGTGAACAGAACAGAATGTAAGGACAGCACCATATCTTGGGGGGGGGGAATCAACATTTCAGCCATATTTTAATACACCACTGTGATTTTAGGTAGGATGGAAGAAAGCAAAGACATTCATTTGGGCACAGATTTTTGTGCCCCAAGAACTTCAGATTTTAATTTTTGTTATGGTAAGTTTTTCACCTTAAGATTCCTAAGCTAGGAATTTTGGACATCTGCAGGTAATGCCCGCTAAAATCTGATTAGCCAACTGTTAGTATTCAAGATTGGGGACCTGAGTGGCCTGAACAGATCCAGGCTCCTCTCTACCATCAGCAGAAACAAAATAAATTATGCAAAATAGTAAAAATTACATCTGCATTCCAATCATGCTAATTTCCTTAATTTGAATAAAATTCTGGCCAAAGAATCCAGTTTTCTCTGGTACAAGAAGTAGAGTTTCCTCAGCCCCCAAAAGAAAGTCTTTTAATTTCAAAAGAGAAGACATTGACCATGGGACAACTTATAAAAAATAAACAAAGGTAAAAATGAAATTGTTGTGATATAACATACAAACTGTACTTAGAGATGAACTTCCTTGGTGTTCACAAAGAACAGGGAGGATAGTATAAAGAGAGGCATTTTGGGTTCCTAATCCCTTCAGTGATTTAAAGGTCAGGTTCAGCAATGTAAGTTAGGTTTGCAAGCAAACACACAGCCAGTACAGGTCTTTTAAAACCAATATTATATAACTTTGTCTGTACCAGTTTTAATACTGGCTGCCGCATTGGCTGAAGCTTCCAAGACATGTTCCAGGCAGTCTTGGGTACAATGCATTACAATAATCTAGCAAAGAAGTTACCCAAGAATAAACTACTCTGGCTCTCCAACCTTTCCATCAGCAAAGTTACTTTTAGCCACCTAGGTGACCCAAATCTCAAACGACAAGACTGCGCCAAGGAGTGCTCCCGTGCTTCCATTCTCGCCTTTTCAGGAGGAGTGTAAGTCTATCCAAAAGATGCAGTTTATTGAGTTCAAGACATGAGAACTATCTACCCATGAGACTTTACCTAACCAGGATTAAGCCTCAGTTTATTAGCCTTTGTCTGGCCTATTACCAAATCTAGAAGCTTGACCACAAACAGCACCTGCACTGTGTCTCCTGACTCATTTAATATGATGAAATAGAGCTGTACACCAACCTCATCTAGCAGATGTACACAGATGATTAAAAAGAGCACATATGTGCTTTTGATTGTTTTAAACTAATGTTTCTAAATGGTTTCCATTTAATGGCTTTTTAATTTTTGTAATTCAGAATGTTTTTAGCAGTATTGTTTTAAAGTAAGGTGTGAGCTGCTTTGGGTCCTTTATGGGAGAAAAGAAGAATATTAAAAAAACAGACACACAGGCTGTATAAAAGACTTTTTCAAGATCCCATAGCACTGGTGGATCAAGCAAAATCTTCTGAGACAATCTGAGACAGATTCTGCAAGCAGGAGCAGAATCACTGTACCATCAGCCTCCTGCACACAACCTGGAGAGCCACTCCAGTGTTCCACTGAGAGAAAAGTCCTTTAGGGTGAGACCAACAGCTAAGTGGAAAGGAACACACATAGCATGCTGATTGTCCCAAGTTCTGGTCCTTCATTTCTACAGGCAAAGCTGTGAGAGACCACAGTCTGAATTTTGGAATATCCCCACAAATGAGTGTTGACCAGGAATGGGAAAAGGGCAGCCCATGGGTGGCATATGGCATAACAAAGCCATTCCTGAGGCTCCAGAGACACTTAAGCTGCCGCAGTGTGCTCTTTTGGGCAGAAAAAGGCAGAACCATTCCTCTGGAAATCTCTAGGGGTCACAATTCTCATTAATCAAGGTACAGAGTTGTCCTTCAAATTTTTTTTTAGCTTCCAAAACACTTGAAAATGAAACTTCATTTGACCCAATGGATCACAAGTGGGGCAAGTGCAATCCTTGCGACATGCCACAGCTATTCAACCTTGGGGTACAATATTTAGTCACACGGAGCAATGGTCTGATCTGAAAGTCCTAATGAAGGATTCTGAAGGTGTTACAAGATTAACACGTGAGGAGGGGGAGTAGGACAGCCCTGTTCCTTTCTGCTGTCACTTCTTTGTAGTCAACGCCCTCCTCAAGTGGAGAGTGACTTTCAGAAGAGGAGACCCTCCTTTGCATGGGATGATTTTCTCCATAGGAGCAAGAAACCACATTGTTCAGTATTCCTATGCATGTGGAGAGTCTCTGCAAATAGAGGAGTCTGTCCTCAGAATGTCATGCTCCTTGTGAGGAAGGAAGTAGTAACAACAGAGAAGGCAGGCCTAGGCCATTTCCGCACTAGACTGGCCTTTGAGGCCCCTCCCTAAACTGCAAACCCCAGGATTCCATAGGATGTTGAAAGTGGAATAGTAGCACTATAACAGTCTAGTGCGGAAATGGCCCTAGTCTGCTTCTCTTTACGTGTTTATTTTACCTACTTTTAGAATGTGTCAACAAGGGCGACAGTTTATATGTTCCTTTGTGTATCATTGCATCTGTCACTTGTGCAGCAGTAGAACCAACTGAAAGCAGAAAGGCCAATTTCACTAACCCATGACAGTGCAGAGAGAATATTTCTAATTAAATCATTCATACTCAGTATCAAAACTTGGAAAATGTTACTTTTGTGACTACAGCCTCCAGAATCCCCAATGTGTACGGTGTGCTGGGATATTCTGGGAATTATAGCCTAAGGAATAACTTCTACAAAATATATGCTCAATGTTTTTTCATTGCTGAGATTCAGGAACAACCCCCAAACTCAACCAGTTCAGTTTCTGAAACAGGAATCTGGTGTCTCTGTTTATATCTGTGTTTTGCTGCAGGTTAGGCTGACAATTCTTACAGATGCTGCTATTTTTATCGGGCTGGGATCTGACTTAAGGGCTATATACTGAATTTAACAGATGGCTATTCTAGTCATGGAAACAACCATTAACTGTCTGTGAGGTGGGTCAGAGGAAAGACTCTGGAAGAAAAGATACAGGGAAGGACAAAATCTGCAACAATTTACAGGTCCTGCCCTGATGGTAACAATCACAGGGAAAACTGTTGCACTCATGTTGCTAAATACCCTGAACTTTTTTTCCTTTAAAAAAAAACTGTGTTTAAATCATTGTACATACCAATATTACGACAGAAATGAGGCAATCAAAGAAAGAGGCAGAAAAGACTGTCAGGCACCAGTAGAAATAACTCTAAATGTAATGAAGTTTATGTTAATTTACATAGTAACTCCCACAAAGGGTAAGTGGGAAGTAATAAGAAATCATCAATTAATGTTTATGGATTAAAAAATAAAGTACAGCTTTTTTTTTCTAGCAGAGGTTGAAGATGGATCAAACAGCTTTGGTAAACCTATGAATTTGGTTCAAAAAGTACCTTTCTGTCTCTAACACTAATGTATTGGTTTGCCACAGGTTTAATCTTATGAGGAATGCAAATATTCTTACTCCATTAAACAAATGGTCAAATCCAATATGGAATGAACATAACACACATACCCACCAAAGGAAAATGGGTTGGATTAGATAAATTTGAAATCTCACCTAGATCTACCATTTGCGCTGCTTGGTGACAATGAAAACAATGTCATGAGTTCAAGGAAGGGAAGGGAGGCTGGAAGGAGGAGAATTCATAGTGGTAACAACCATTCTTTCTATCTGCCAAAGGCTCCTTAGTAAATAATGGCGAACCAGCAGATGGTCAAATTCTCTCTAGGTTGTTCTAGCCCAGGAGTTGACAATGGTAGTGAGGACCCATTTTTGGCTCTGCAGCACCATGATAAACCACACTGCAATTGGGAATCACTTCCAATTTCACATAAGTCCTTTATTTTATTCATTTATTTATTTATTTGTGGCCTTGGAGGCTGTTAAAATGTTGCTCCACTGGCATTTTTAATTCATTACTGGTGTTTGTTGTTTTTCATTCACCCGCTTGGGCGTGAAAAGTTACTGAAAAAAGTAAGATAAAAATATTAGGAGGGGCAAGGCTTTGGGAAGCCCATTGCTGTTGTTGCTGTGTGCCTCTAAGTCATTTCTGACTTATGGAAACCCTAAGGTGAATATTTGGAAAGATTTCTTTATAGGGGGTTTGCCCTTGCCTTCATCTGAGGCTGCAAGAGTGTGATTTGCCCAAGGTCACCCAGGATGTTTCCATGGCTGAACAGGAATTTAAGCCCTAGTTTTCAGAGTTATAGTCTAATGCTCAAAGCATTATACCTTTCTGGCTCTCCTGGGAAGCTTAGGGGGCTGAAATAAACTAGTAGGGGAGCACTATATGCAGCCCATGGACCAGTTTCCTCACTCTTGTTCTAACTACACAGACTGAAACATGCGACTTAGCTACCTTCCTATCACCACTTCTTTCTGTCAGAGACAACTGCAGAAATGTACAGAGCCTCACACTGATATTCTGTGTAGGTTACCGAAAGAAATACTAGTATCAGGATTTACAGCTTTGTTTTCTTCATCATCTCAGGAAAGAATGAAGAATTCCTGCAGTATTTTGCCTGCTGGCTGAGAACACAAAAGATTTCTGTGAAGTTCCTGATCACTATCTGTGCTTTAGGAAGCATTTGTCTGTAGAGAAAAACACATTTTCTATGAAGGAAAACATCCCATCCTGTTCCTCAGCAAGAAGCTTTCTGCAAGGGAGTCCAATTGGTCCATACCAGAGAAGGAATGCTATGCCATTGTGTGTATGCTAGAGAAGCTGAGACCATATATCTGGGGACGGCGCTTCACTCTCCAGACTGATCATGCTGCCCTCCGACGGCTCCATACAGTCCGGGGAACTAACAAGAAGTTACTACGACGGAGCCTGTCCCTACAAGACTTTGACTTTGACATTCAGCACGTGGCTGGAAGTTCTAATGTGGTTGCAGACTCCTTGTCACGCAGAGAACTGGAGAGAGGTTAAGAGGGATGAGCTTTACATGTCTGTTACTGATAATATGGTTAACCTGTACTGTTGTGTGTTTGCATGTGTTCCTTGACTTTTCCTTTCTTAGGTCCCAGGATGAAATCCCACCTGGTGTGGTGCCAGCCTTCAGCTGTTTCCAGACCGTCTGAGATTGGGGGGCATGTGATAATGGGGCTTTCCATTATCTAAGCTTAGCTAAAAGGCGGATACTTCCCTCTCCAGGTAAACCAAGGGTTAATGAGGTGCTGGGATTAGATTACATTTTAGTGTAGGTCAACATCACAGGTCACAGGGTGAGAACTGACCAACCACAAGGGAAAGAGGTGGGCATCTTGGAGATGCTTCGATGGAGAACTTATAAAACTTCTGGGAGGCCATGTGACCGAGAGAGAGAACAAAGAGACAACCGAGAACAAAGGAACATCCTAGGGATGGGATCTGGGCCAGTCGCAGACTGGAGGCCCCATGCCTCGTCTCCTGGCCCCCCTCTAGTCTCTTTTAGAACATCTAAGCCTAGGAACATCTGTGAGTACTAGAATAAAGTAGTTAGCTGCGTTAGGGCTTTTTATTATTTTGGAGTTGGCTGATCTTAAGAATGTATCTGTGCTTTTATATCTGTTTTGGTAACTACTTGTAACTTAAGCGTGCCTGGGAGGGGGGAGCCTCTCAAGTGTGATATTGTTTTGTTTATTTGCATGCCTTGATTAAATACTTTCTGTAAAACCTCTGTTTCTCTCCATTCCCCCGCCAGTCTTTGGCACACGCTAGATAGGATTTCTCTCACTCAGAAGAGGGGAGGTGAGGGGAAGGAAGGTCCTTAAACACAGGGATTGGTAATCCACTGAACAGTCTCCCACTGTACTGTTCAGTTACTTCAGAATTCAGTGGGTGGTAGCAGCAAGAATTAATAACGCTGAGGGAATTACTAGCCTTTTCAAGGATGAGAGTCAAGCTTGAGAGGCTGGCATGAACCCAGTATGACGCTGGAATTTCCATTCCAGTATGACAGACTTCATTTCCAATTGGATGATGGGTAAGCATGATCAAACAGACTATTTCAAGTCTTATTTAATTGGCCGAAGACAAGAGACCAGTTACAGTCTTATCTGATTGGTGGTGACGTCATATCTCCATATACCATGAAACTACCCCTACTGCGTGCAAAGTGTAAACAACCTGAATGTGAGCTCTACAAACACAGAGAGCAATCATAGTTTGTGGGCTGGTCCTTGCAACCATGCCAAAGATAAGAAGCCAAGAAATCATTCACTATCTGCTATTCCTCAGGATAGGTGACAAAGAAGCCCCAAAAGAAAGAACTCCAGAAGAAGGAACCCTGCAAATTTCTCAAATAAAGAGATGTTGTGGCGAACCACACCTGTTCCACTGTGCAGAAAGCATACTTCTGCACAATACAACCACATGTGTTTTTGTATAGAAGATAACTTCTAAAAGCACAAAGAAGCTTGTGATAGCCTTGTAGCTGTCTGTATTCTTCCTGATGGAGTTCTTGATCATTTGGAAATGGGGCTGAGAAATGAAAAGCAAAGAAATATTATTTCCATCTTTTAACCAGAACTTCTAGAATGCAAATCAGAATTTGCAAAATTACAGAATGTCCCAATCTAGTATGGTCGCTGGGGAAATGCAGTCCAAAAATGTAATTTTTTGCCAGCTCTATGAAAATCATCTTGCAGCTCTAGAACACTATTTGTTATATGCGTGCACACAGAAGAGAAGTGTCATCCAACATAACTGTGGCTCCAATGAACCATGGTTTCATTTTAGTTTCATAGGATTTTCATGGGAAAAGACACTGCAAAGAGGGTTAGCGGTGCTTCCTTCTGCACAGTACTAGCAAGTGTTAGCTATTGTGACACGGTCATTATCTCTGCAAGATCCTCTGACAGAGTTACTCCTTACTATGGCTGTTCGGCACATTTAGTCTGGCTCCTCAGAAAAAGCTTGTCTGACACGTGAGACCCTATTAGCAGCATAGCCTCCTCCCTCACAGGAGCATGCAATCCCACCACCATGGAAAGGGTTTTTGTTTTTGTTTTTAAAAACATACATCAGTCATTAATCAGAATGGAGACTGCAGCCAAGAAATCAAAAGGTGATTAGGAGTTGGAAGGGTAACTGTGAAGGAGCTAAACAAGCTCTTGAAGTGTAAAGACACATGACTGGGATCAGGATTGTCCATGTCATTGTATTTTTGATTTCTATATATGGTTATGAAAGCTGGACAGTGAAGAAAGCTGATAGGAAGAGAAACAACTCATTTCAAATATGATGTTGGAGAAGAGTTCAGCAGATACAGTGGACTACTTCTTCTTCTTCTTCTTCTTCTTCCTCCTCCTATTGAATTTGTCCAAGATCAGATGAAGCCAGAACCCCTCCTAGAAGCCAGGATAACTAGACTGAGACTGGACACATGAGAATTCATGACTAAGAGAAAAGACCATAACATTAAGTAAGTTAGAAAGCAGAAGGAAAAGAGGAAGACCACATTACAGTGATCAATCAAGGAAGCCTGCAAGACCTGAGCAAAGCTGTTGATAACAGAGTGACTTTGAGGTCTTTCATTCATAGGGTTGCCATAAGTCCAAGTCAACTTGATGGCAATTAACACCCTCAACAAATCATGTTTTGCATACTGTATACTGCATACTGCCAGTCTTCAGTGTATACATTCTCAGCCCTGCTTTTTCCCTATAAGTATTGATCTGTGGATTTCCATAATTCTTGACCATTGGCTATAGCTGGCTATAGCTGCTAAAGGGAACTGGCGGCCAAGTTCTGGAGGCTCACTAGTTGCCCACTTTTAGTTCAGAATTACATGTGCAGTGACATCAACCTGGGTTCCTTTGTAGACCTGTGTTTGAAAAACACGGGTAGACCATCTGTTAGCATGGAATTCTGATCAAGATAACCCATGGTTAGTGTTGGTGCACACTGCTGTACACAAGCCATGGTTAAAGGAGGAATGGGAAGGAAAGATAGAATTTTACTCCAGAGAGAAGATGGAGAAGTCAGTGTGCCTAGGCAGTGTGATGTCTGTACTCAGCTCAGAGAAAAAGAGAGGAAGAGAGAAGTGTTGTTCTGGTATAATGCTAAACCACGGCTTAATGCTATGACCAGTGACAGTCTGTCTTTGCCTCCCTTCACTCTAATGCATGTAGAAACTATAAATCCAAGTTAGACAGAATATACGTTAGTGAAGGAGTGTAATATTTGGCCTCAGCTCTGCAGAAATACTTCTGAAAATGTGGCAAACTCGTTCTATTTCTCAGCAGCATTTCTTGACAGTTTTCTGTCATCTTCTCCTTTAATCTGAAATAGCTCCTGCCCCACATCCAGTGTTTCTGGCCTCTAGAGAACAGGCAAAGGCCATCAAAACACCTTGGGGTAAAAAGCTTGCTTGTGGAGAGAGAAGTTTGTTTGTTTTTTGTAGCAAATACCACTTCTTCAAGAAGCAATTTTTCCAGAAAGGTTCCTTAAAGAACCCATTTCCAAGGAATGACACAAATACTGATTTATCAGCCATAAAGCCCACAAGAATCCGCTAGTCTAGGCAATGCAACTTTCCTCAGGCAGTTGAATGGCTTTCCCATTTGTCATGATGTCATTTTCTTCTTATACCAATCCTAGTAACAAAGAACATATTTCCTTAGGGGAGAAAAGTTATAGAGCCACTAAAAGTCTTTCCGTTGCCCCATTCCCTCAACATAAATTAAACAGACAAAACGTATACACAAACACATCCCTTTCAGTGTAACTCACTGTGTGCCCCCCCCAAATCCAAGGTCAGACAAAAGTCCAAGGCAAAAGGATGCCAGAGCCTCAGTTCTAATATCTGAGAATTGTTACTCACCTCTAGTGTGGTCAATACAATCTTCTCAACCGAAGAAAAATAAGCCTCCCACAAGAACTGTGTCTGCTGTCTAAGTGCTAGGATTTTATCCTGATGGATAGACCTGATTGTAGAAGGGATCTGTAACACAATGTTGAAACAAATCAGACAGCGTGGAAAACATTGCAACCCGAGAATGTTAAGGCACTTCTGGGGGCCTTTCCAGATGATCCGTTTATAGCACAATCAGTTTAAGTTTTATAGATCAGTGTATAGAGCATTCGGCTCTCATTTACAGCACACAACCCACACTGTCAGACAACAAAAACAGTGACTGCAATAATTGGAAAACAGTTATCAGTGTTAATGTGGCTTCTCTGTCCACCTTCTACAGAAGAGACTAGGTTTCTCACATTTATCACCAAGCCTACTCCAGAACAGGATAACTTGCAATTGACACCTATCAGAAGCATTTTCACAAGACGTCTTTGCCACATTAATGTTCTTGTTGTTGCTCTTGTTTGTAGCTGTGTGGCTTCAAATCATTTTTGACTTATGGTGACCCTAAAGTGAACCTATCCACAGGGTTGTTTGGGGCTTTGTGTGTGTGATGCACCCAAGGTCACCCAGTGGGTTTCCATGGCTGAATGGGGAATCAAACCCTGGTCTCCAAAGACATCTTGGGACAACCCTCTTCATCCCAAGATTAATATGGTTGTGTGAATTAGCCTGTAGTGAACAACAAATGGGGTCTTACTCTGAGGTTCTATTTCACTCAGTGTGAGTGATCTTGGAATTTTTCAAAGTTTGAAAGATCCAGGTTTTCATTTAAAACCTGAATTATTTAGAGTTGGGCCCACAACACAAGCAACCTCACAAATGTCAACATTTTTAACGCCGCACATGAAGTAAAATGTGATCTGAGAGCTGCACACTGATTCCTTCTGCAACATAACAAAAGGTCTTGAAACACAATTTTATCTTGGCGTCCAGGAAGGGGGAAATATATATTTGCAGCGTACAAAAAAGTTAACTATAGGATGCATTTCCTCTGCCATTTTTGTGATCCCTTCTGCTCCCATCACTAAATCTGTCACAACAACATTGGATTTTGGCAAAAAAATTTCTTTAAACCAAGGTACACAAGGAACATACACTTTATTTTCAAGCTGTAAAGTTCATTTGAAAATCCATTAGTTCACTTCAGCTCTGAAACAAAGCACACTGTTTCTGCATACCTCTTATTTAAGAGAAACTGGGGGAGGTATTGGTAGTATAGCAGTGACCCTGATGGGTAAGGTGTACAGCAACCCTACAGCTGCAATCTGCCGAATATAAATTTTTGAAACAAACACCTTGAACCATAAAATATAGTCCTTTGGGATGTGACGAAAAGTTTAAGCCAAATCCAAATCTATTCCTCTTTTAACTCCCATACCATTTTATATAACTATCTGCAGTATAATTTTTTTTTAAAAAAAATCTTGAATACTGATACAAAACAGCAACATCATACATTGTAGGTATTAGCTCATGATTATTGTACTTGCCTTCTCAAAACAACCTGTCTGAGATTAATTCTGCCCTGTAGATCTATCTTGAATGTTATATGACTGGTTTTTTAAATATCTGACATTATAAATGCAGCAAAACTTTGAAAACAATAGCAATGACTGAAATACTTTATCTGAGGGGTGAGGTACAAAAATCCATTTGGTCTTATGTTGCCTCAAGAATATGTGTCACAGTTCAGTCTTGACTGTATTCCCTTAATGTCTTGCTAATGTCTCCAAAAAGATTCAGATTGCAATTGTAAGCTCTGTTCCTTACAATGGGAAACACTGCTGAACTCTTATCAATAGCATTGTGCTAGCACTCCCAAATCCGGCTCAAAACCATATAAGTACAGTCCTACTCCACATTCGTGGGTTTGACCTTCATGAATTTGTGAGCATGTCTGCCTTCCCCCCACCCCCCGCTTCTCCTCTTCCCATCCCATGCATTCTGCCCTGATGTACAGTATTCACGCTGAGGCAAAATGGAAGAGAATGGGAAGTGGGGGAAACCTCATGTGAGCTTTCCTTTCCCCCTCTGGAGCTTCCTCCTTCCCTTTCCCACACAAAATGGAAGGGATTGGAGGGCAGGAAGCTCCCATCAGTTCTCAGCACCAAGGCAAAATGCATAGGAATGGCAGGGGGAGATCAGGAGGTAGAAAGGAAGCTTGTGTGAATCTTTCCCCACCTACCCCATTCCCTTCCACTTTGCATGGTAACGGGAAGAGGAAGAGGAGAGCCCCGGAAAAGAATGGGAGGGGGAGCGGGGGGGAGTTATTCACGTTTTTTCCACTTTTGTGAGAGTTCTGCACCCTGAACCCTTGCCAAAGTGGAAGGGCCACTGTAATTATCTCCAAGTGGTTATGTACTCAAAGCGGCAGTGTGCAGATGGCTGCTGGTCTGCAGCAAGTGTCCAGGAAAGAAAGGAAGACCTATATAGCCTGAGGGCACAAATGTGATGCTGGTCCTTGCCGCATTGGGAAAATACCTGGCAGTCCCTGATATCAAGATAGTTTAAGCAGCACTGATCTAGAAAATACTGGAGGCACTCAAAGCTAAAGCTACCTGACATAACCAGACACGACAAATACTACAAACATATCAATTTTTAGGTTTTTCATTTTTAGTCTGCCATGGCTACGCTAGGGCAGGATTTTGGACTATACATCATGGGCCAACATAGAGTAGGCCCTTCGTGAGTCTATTGGTTCTGGAATCCATGCTGAGTATGCTAGACAAGGCAGACTTGGGTCTACATCCAGCCACATCTACATCCAGTTTGGCACTTCTTAAGCAAACATGTCTCTTCAGGATGTAAATTAGTTATAATTAGACATGGAGGGATCAATCCATTTCAACTTCTCTCATCTTCCTGTCTCAAGTTAGTTTTGTCTTATTGTTACATCAGTTTGTGAATTAGCAAATACCAGAAATGCACACACATTTTCATGCTTATCTCCTTTTTCAACATTTTCTCCGTATATATTCATTTCCTTCTATATGTGTTTTGTGAGTCGTTATCTATTTTGCATGCTATTTTAATGAATATATAGGTTTCTCTGTGTGCCTTCCTCTGTGATACATACTTGTTTAGACATTTTTTAATTGGAAAACAGCAACACAAAATTAAAGAAGTGTGAATATTGAAGAATAACTGCATTTTAACTCATATCTTGATTTGAGAATTGCAAATTAATTAGGTTTGCATTAAAAATATGTACAAAACCAATTTGTACCCCATCCCTATTTATGCCTTAAGATCTCCCAGGTGTGTATTTTTGATTTTTAAAACTCGATATTCATCAGCTGGCTAGAGGGATCTGAATCCAATAATAATAATTTAAAAAAGGATTGAACTAATCTGAGGTTAGTTCAGTTCTGAACCAGATGACTATCATGTACTTTGCTGATCTATTCTATAGTAGCATCTATATTTATAAAGACAGAAAAGAGATGGGAAAATATTTTTGTCTTCAGTACTGTCTATTTATTTGAGTAAGTCTTCTATCTAGAAAGGAACATGGATCAATTATTCTCAGTATACTTTTCTTTTGGGGTATGTTTATTTTAGCAAGGCACTATAGCCTATTTTCTCATTTTACTCCTGTATTCTTCCTAAGCCTTTCAAATAATTCATGGATTTTATTTCCTAGACTAATTATGCACAAAGCACCTATGTTTGCTTTCAATTTGTGCCATTGTGCATTTCCCACTTAGATATTAGATTATAATCAGCAAATGTCTTTTTACTCATTCACACTCTCTCATGGAAAAAAAATCCCAATAAAATATTCTTAATTAGAATACATCTGTTCTCTGTGTAATCTTACTGCATTCCAAAGGGGAAAAACAGCTTGGTGGCAACGATCTCCTTATGTCAAGTGCACTGTTTGAATATACACTTTGCATGAGGTTCAACAAGATATAACCCAGTCTGAAGCATCAAGCCTTTCTAAATGGGATAATTTTAGCACTAGGTAAGCTTATAATTAAAGTCAGAGATTAAAATCAAGGGTTTCACGACAATGACAATTAGCACTCAGGGCTTGGAAAGGGTTTTTCTTTTCTTTACAACTACAGCTACCAGAATCCCTCATCCAAATGGTCACTGGCCACACTATCTGGGGGAATATGGGAACCAACAACTAACACTTGCAAATTCTGCCAGTATTCCTGTCAGTGGCATGGCTAAAATAAGAAGAATGTACAGGTCTATTATCATCATGGAGCTGTCATGCAGGTGGATCATGGTCAAAAGATTTTGATAGTAGGTATAGCCCACTGTTTTGTAAAAAGCAGACCCACCTGCCCAAGGAAATCTGCAAGTCTTCTATGTATTTATCTCTGTTCTATATGTTCTGGTGTTTGTAAACGGCCTTGCAGTCAGTTTCCTATATAAGCATACATGTGCATCCACATATGTGGACAGTGAAGCCGGGGAAAATGAAATGTGTGTTCTTTGTGTTATCTTCCAAGTTCGATTCAAGTTCCCTACTTTCTGAAAGGCCTCATCTAGCTGCTTAAGGAAGTACAATATGTTTCAGAAGATGATCTCATCTGGTTTGGATGGATGCTGGAGGATTTCCTTTCCCTGGATGAAAAGGGTACACCTTACATATCAGTCTGAGTATCCATCGCCTCTAAGATAAGGGCATCTCCATCTCCATCTCTCCTTCCTTGTTTTTCTGTCTCCAGTACTTGCCTTGGACTTTACTGGTCTCCTCTTCCAATACTGCTGGGGAAGGTAGGTGGTGGCTGCTGCCGTGACTTGCCCTGTCTTGTGTTGTACATCGGTGTCCCTGCTGTAAGTGTTCTCATTGTTCTAGGGCTGCCCAATCTCCCTCCCTCACTACGGGAGATGCTCTTCAATGGGTGTGGTTGCAAGCAGTGCTGTTTGAACTGCACAGACAAGTTAACACCCCATACATTGTTTCCATGGCTCCGGGGACAAGTAAGCAGTCACCACAGTGTGAAACAAGAAGTCTATGAACCTGGCCAGAATCTACTGAAAACCAGTATTTTATAAAGCTAATGGCTGTCAATCAATCAATCAATCAATCAATCAATCAATCAATTAAACTAGGATTCAACAAACTAACTTTGTAAAAAATTGTTTGAAACTAATAACTATTAAAATTTGGATGACACAGTACACTGTGGTATATCAGATATGGGGAGTTTCCAGACTCGTTCGTCTGGCTGCAACAGAGTTAAGAAGAGCATGAGTGCAGATGGAAGGAAGACTTGTACGCATCAAAACACAGCCAGGATAGCGTAGCCCTTGTAAGTGCTGACATGTCTTCACCTCAAATTTGCTGGATGGTCTTCCATCACTTTATAACAGGGGTGGGCAATTGTGGTGGGTTTGGGGATCAATTTTGATTCTCTTGGACCCAATGTGGACTATGCTGCATCAACCCACCCCATCCAGAAAAAAACGCAGACATGGTAAGAGTTTTACTTATAGTTTAAAACAAAACAAAACAATACACATACAGGAAAAATACTTTTCCACTAAAAGAAGAATTTACCTTCCACCCAGAACACATCTGATCTCATTTGATTTTGGAAGCTAAGCAGGACTGGGCCTGTTCAGTACCTGAGTGAGAGACCACAAGATAGAAGAATCCTGTGTGAAGGCTTACACACTATCACAGCCAATTGGAGTTGATAATGCTTGGCTAAATGTACTGAGGGTCTGGTTTTCTTATAAGGTTTCCTATATGCCAATATGCCCCACAGTTCGCTTTAGAGGAGATCTTTCATTTCTGGAGGCTTCCAGGAAAATAATTTTCCTCGGTTTTAGAATACAACAACCACCATTTCCCAAAAATGTCAAGGAGGGAAATGCAGGTGGCCTGTGAGCCACATGTTCCCAACCTATTTTACAAGCTTGTTGTGAAGATAAAATTTGATGACCATGAGGTAGAAAGAAAACTGATTTTAAAACTGATTGGCTTCCAAGGATTCCAAAGCACCTTCTATGACAGATCATGATAAAGCCTCTAGTTCCAAACCTATCTGTGCAGTCCTATATATGGTGATTTGGAAGTAAGTCCTATTATGTTCAAAGGAGCTCATAATCAATATGCTGAATTGCTTTTGCAGCCATTTTGGAAGAAAAATATATTGCAAAAGTATTTGGTGAATATTAAAGAAACAGACTTAGGAATTTACACTTTTGCATCATTTATATTCATGCATTTCTATTGTGGTCAGATTTTTTTTTCCAGTTTCCATTTTATTTATTGCGTCATTTTTACTCCAATCTTTTTAGGGAGGTCTTTTGATAGATACCTGGTTTGAAATTAAAAAATGAGCCATCAAATTTAACAGAAGGGATAAGCTGTTCAAATTTGCAAACAGTTAGGGGAGCTTAGAACATTTTTGCATAAAGAAAATACACACACACATATATGGAGATAGGAAGAGAGAGAGAGAGAGAGAGAGAAAAGGAGAGAATGAAGCCATAAAGAAACAGAACTGAAAAATATAAGCAAAACATTTTAGCTTGTGCTTTCTTCAGTTGTCAAAGGTGAAACTGATCTGCCTATAAGGTGGCAGTTTAGAATATCTGACATTCTTTACTGGCTGACTGTATTATCCTCTAAAGTTGAAGCTATGTGAGTGTTACGGTATTAAGTCTATAGCTTCAAAAATTCTCCCTTTTGTCCAAAATGTCTGAAGTTGAGGGCTGTTGTTGCCATGTGCCTTCAAGTCATTTCTGACTTACTGACACCCTAAGACAAACCCATCACGGGGTTTTCTCGGCAAGATTTGTTCAGAGGGGGTTTGGCATTGCCTTCCTTTGAGACTAAGAGAGTGTGACTTGCCCAAGGTCACCCAGTGGGTTTCCATGGCTGAGCCAGGATCTGAATCCTGCAAATCCCAGCATTCCATAGGATTTTGAAAGTGGAATAATAGCACTATGACAGTCTAGTGTGGAAATGGCCCTGGTTTCCCAGTGTCTTAGTCCAACACTCAAATCACTATACCATGCTGGCTGGCTGTGAAGGAGAAGGCACTTCAATATCAAAATAAGGACAAATCAGAGATGCTGTGATGTTCAGAGTTGAAATGCATGGCCACTGGCTGTTCTAACTTCCTGATCAGGATTGCAGGCTTACGGTTCCTGAAGTGTGTATGCAGGTCTGCGGTCCTTTCGCCCATATACTACAGATGACATCCTATGTATTTGTATTCAATCACATAAATAAGATTGCAGAACCGGCAGGTGATGTGTTAATACAGTAGGTCCTGCCAGATAGATATACAGTCTTGTTTCACTATGGAAAGCAGAGCTCCCATTTCCAACTGCATTTGGCTACTTGCTATTAATTTACTTGGCCTAGAAGCAGGCTTGGGGCAACATGAATCAATGGTCATCTGAGGCAAATATGTGGGAATTATTAGATAGGGCCGACATTTTAATAGCCATTCATTTTCTGAAATATTGGGGAAATGAGGGGGAGAGGTAAGGTGCAAAAACAAAGGCAGGGAGACTGGCTGAAGCGCCAACAGAGCTGGAGCGCCGTGAGGCTGAAGTGAATATGTAAATAAAAACATCCGAGCTCATCTAAAACGGGAAATGAGAAACTGTAACACAACAAAAACATTTCCCAGAGCAGACATTTGGGCCGGATGCCAGCTCTTTAAAAACCACTGTTAATAATGGTGCTGCTGCTGCAGCAGCAGCCCTGAGTAAAGCGGCAGTGGCAAAGAGAATCAATTCTGAGTTACCAGAAGAAACAAAAACCAGAACATTAAGGTACCTTTAGAGAGGGTGGGAAGGTTGTGGAGAAGAGGAACATTTGGAATTGTGGACACCCAGCAATACCCTTGCTATTTTCTGCAACCCAGAATTTCCCAGTTGTGTAACTGGTCACATAGCTTTTTAGATTTGGCCAAATTTAAATATTTTCCTTGAATGAATATGCAATCACACTGTAAATACTTAAGTTGTTCAATTGTGCTCTTTATGGAGCTGCCTTTGAGAAGTGTTTGGATACTACAGTTAGTCAAAATGCAGCACCCAGAATTTTGTCAGGTACATGTCTTTGAGACATCTGACACTGGCCTTGAAAGAATTGCACTGGCTGTCAGTTTGCTTCTAAGCACAATTCAAGGTGATGGTCTTGACCTAGAAAAGCCTAAAACAGCTCTAGCCAGGACCACTGAATAACCGCCTCCACCCAAAATCTGAGGTCCTTTGCAGAGGCCTCATTGCACATTCCACCACCTTGTGTGGAAGGCTTTCTCTGTAGTAGAATCCTGACTATGGAAGTCCCTCTGAAGGGAAGTCAGGCTGTCTTCATCCTTTCTGAGTTGTCACCAGGAGCTAAGACTGTGTTACTTTACTTGGCCTTTGGTTGTAAGGCGTGGCTGATCTAACAGTTTTTAATTGTTTGTAGTTTTAAAACTATTTTTAAAGAGGAGCTTTTAAGTCCGTTTTAAAAATGTTTTATTTATGTATTAAATATTTTAAGTGTTTTTACCCAATGTACATTGCCTTGCGGGCCCTGGTAGGTTGACACATCATAGAAAAATGCAAGCAGGCAAACAATAAATAAGTATCTTGCTTTTCCATTGAAATCTTTCTACACCTCTCAGTAAACAGGGAAGGGGAAAACACCACTTACAAAAACAAAACAAAACAAAAACCACACTTTGATGGATGCAGAATTGAACCCATATGAATGAATAGACTCCTTCCACAGTGACTCTCTATTAAAGTAAGGAGGAAGAACAGCAATTTTGGTTAAGTCCTCTTTCTACCCAGCAAGCTTGTTTGCTTGCTTCATTTATTTATATAAGTCACTTTACCACTTTTGTGGGGGTTAGAGGTGCCAGAGCCCTGTGAAAGTGGAAAAAATCCAAATAAAAATTTTAAAAAAATGATACGCTATATTTAATTCAACCTGAGAACATTTCTAGCGGAAATGGGCCACAGAGTCAAGCTGGAAGACCTAGAAATGCCTTGAGAAGTGTTTGGAATCTGCAGAGATTCCTAGAAAGAATGCATTTTCTTCCACAGAAGGGGCAAATACAGTAAGGAGTTTTTAATAAACAAATTAAATAAAATACAATAACCTGTGAATAATCAAATTTATGAATGCTGAGCCCACGAAATGGAGAGATGACTGTATATACTTCCATCCCACCCTCTATCTAGAGATCTTAGAGTGGCGCATTAAAGAGATTAAGTAATTTAACAAGTTTAAAAGACAGACTAAAACAGCTAAAATAGTTCAAAGCAAATTAAAGGTTTCTGTAAAAACAATGAAGCTCCAAAGGTTTTAGTGAACAATCATATGAATAACTCCTGCAGCAATAGATCCATTGGCTGGTCTTGATTTTATCTTTCTACATTCCTACACAGAATGACATGATGCACACTACTTGGATTAATATGTGGACTGGAGTGTAGTTATCACCTTGATTCCGTTTTCTGCAATTTAAAGGTATCATCAAAAACACTTAAAGACACGCTTTAAAAAACAAAAAAACCCACGTATCTAAATACAGACTAATATATAAATTTAAATGTAAACCTTGAGAGCACTTGTTAATTATGGCAGATCTGGGACAAAAAGAAGATGTCAAAGATTATTCATTTGTCCCAAGCCTTATGATGAGATTGTCCCAAAACTACAAATATTTTCACATTGCAGGTAACTTTTCATTCCAAATACTCTGCAACTTTGGAGGTCTGGTGCACATCTATAAAAAGAAATCAGATGTGCCTACAATTTTTAAACAAGACATTTGGAGGCCCAGCTGACCTTCATGTCAGAAAGTGAATGATGCCTTATTAAATGAGTTAATATTCACAATGACACAGACAAATCCCTCCCGATAAAAATCTCTTTTATAGCCGTGACCTTTTGGATACATCTTTCCTGGAAGTGTAGAAGATGGCTGCTGTTGTCAACCAATCTGATGAAGGCCGCAGCCTTTCCCCCTGCCTCCTTACCTGTAATAACAATCTCTCATCCCCTATGACGGCAGCTTGATTCCAATCAATCACTTCGGAGAATGGCAACTCCCATCCGTTGCTGAGCATCACAGGAACACAGGCAGCCTGCGTAAAGTCATTAAAATCAGACGGGTGAAAAGAAGAAAAGCTTCCATGTTTCAAGGTTTGTGACAATCATTGAAAATTATTACAGAAGTGTAAGGATCATCATGCATACTATGTTTCATAATCCTGCTTTCAGAACTAGATTAAATGTTGGAAAGTTCATACATTCAGCCAGGAGAGGGAGACTGGGAAGAAGTTCAAGTAAGCCACCTTTGCTTCTCCCGTCTAAAACAGCAGTGGGCAACCGCCAGTCCTGGTATGTCTGTCCTGTAGTTTCCAATGAAGCTATACTGAGACACTTCCAACCCTGTCTCCCTTCGTATATCAGTCTGTTGATTAGAGTCTTCTGAGTAGAGTAGACTATGTCTCTAAGCTCCCATATTATGCAAAATGCCAATCAAAGGAAGTTTGAGGCTGTGTTGGAATCTACGGTCATGTTCTCAGACACCCAAGCACCACCCACTGGCATGAGCAGGGATTGGAAAAATTGGGTGTTTTTTTTTGGAGTATGACTTTCAGAATCTATCAGCCAGCATGACCGGTAGACATGATGATTGGGGGGTTTGGGAGCTGTAGTCACACACCCCTGACCTTCTCAAGCTCTGCATCAAAAGTAGTGCTAACCTTCCTGTCCTTTCCAAGGATGGAGTTATCTTTATTGATATAATGCTCAAAGGGGTCTACTGTTTAGCTTGGGCCTAAATCTAGATATAAACATTTAAGTAAAACTATGCCTTCCATTGCAACAGTTTTCAAAAAGGAAGGCCATTTCCAAATCTTACCCTTTTCTGTCATGCCAGGATGGGAGTGCAAGCAACATATGCCTTCCATCTGCACTGCAGCCGGCCTCTTTCTCATGCTGCACTGGGGAAGGAAGTGCCTAGATTGTGCTTCCATCTGCTCTGCATGGCCACCGGTGGTGGGAATATTGCCCAATCACGAGACATTAATGGATTTTTTCTGTTAATGGAATTTCTCGCAACTGTGATGGCTGGGGATGTGTTGGCAGTGGGACTGCAATGACATCGTGTGAAAGCATGACTCGTGGACCACTGCCAATGCATCCCCATCACGGGACAATGATGCCATGTGGAAATGGCCATCACTGCTGGTTTAGACACAAAAGTGGAAAAGAAGGAATCAAGCAGCACTTTTGAAATGAATTAATTTTACCTTGAGCTTTTATGGGTATCAATCCACTTATCTGGTGCTTGACTTTTTATTTTCCATTGTTAAGTAAACTGGGAACAGCATGCAAGCTTTCATGTAACTAGGACTAGAATCAGCAACTTTAATTAATTGGTAACAAGCCCTTTCACACTACAAAATTATAGCACTATGATTCCACTCTAGCTGTCATAGTTCCATTCCACAGAATCTGTGGATTTGCTGTTTATGGAGGAGTATTTAGAGTTCTCAGCCAGAGAGATATCGTGCTTCACTACAAATATCAGGATTCTATAGGAGTACCCATACCAGCAATATAATGGTATCAAAATGCTAACAGTAATAAGTGGAATCATAGTGCAACAATTGTGTAGAGTGAAAAGGACCCAGCAATGTATCTTCTTGCCTGTTCACTTTGCTACAACATGTATATTCAGATAAAGAAATAACTAGTTTCAGTCTTTAAAATATCTGAGAATAAGGTGCGGTGTGGCCATCCAAGTGAGCCTATTCATTCATTACAAGTCCCAGGTTTTTTCTATTTTGTGTGTTTGGATAAGTCCACACAGAGGGTGCCTCTTCTCCAGATTTGGCACACAGCACATAAACGGACAAACAAGGCATCGTGTGACCTGGCTATCCCTTACTCTCTGCATTATGTGAGCTTTGCCAGCCACAACTGATCAAAGTTGGCTGGGTTTTCTAAGAATTGTAGCTTCCCATCCCTAATAACTTTTCCCAGCAATAATTGTTTTCAAATTTTATTGTGAAGATTTTTGAATTTACTGTCTCTGAGAGCCACTTCAGGTCCCAATCTGGGAGAAAGGAGGCACACAAACAAAATAATCAAACAAATAAATATAAATGTCCCATATTTGCTGCATGAAATCCTATTGGAGAGAAGGAGGGTTGAGCACAAATGTCACAAGACCCTCCCATCTTGGGTCATTTTAACCTTTGGGTCATCTATAAGAAATCCAAACAGGAATGCAGTCACTACTGTAATTATTGTAAGACGTTATATTTAAGACATTGTTCAAAATAGGGGTAAACAACAGTCAGGTGCTAGGGGACTGCACTAGTTCCACAGGAAGCGACCCCATACCTCCAAAAAGAAATCTGGAAAAAACAAACAAATGCACTCCCATGTCCCCTAGGGAGCATTTTACCACATTTCTTAACCTTTTCTGGATGATTCAGACTCAGGAGGTCTGCTGGAAAACAGTCATCCTCTGCACCTAAATTATAATTTTGAGAATTGATATTTACAGAGACCTGAGAAGATCAGGAAAAACAAAACAAAACAAAACAACAACAACAACAACGAAAGCTTCATGTTGTCTGTGGACAGCACCTTCTCCATCTCCAACTTAAAATCTAAGCAATTTTGCCTTGGTCACAAAAAAAACCCCAATAACCGGTACTATAATTTTTTTCTTCTTGACTTCCTGGTCAGATGAAGTCAGCATCTCTCTCAGGGATATATACCTCTTTCTTCATTTCCCAACAGCTCCCACACCAAGCTAAATCAAATCAGAGGGTCCAGAGAAACTCAGGGCCCCTTCACACTACATAAATGCAGCACTATATTTCCATTTAATGACTATGGCTCCATCTTATGGAATCCTTAGATCTGTGCTTTAGCAAGTGTACTTGAAATTCTCTGCCAGAGAGCTCTACTGCCTCCCCAAACCCCAGGATTCCACAAGGTGTTGTCATGGCAGTTAAAGTGGCATAATAACTGTATAGTGTGAAAGAGCGTTTACTCTACAATAAAGTAAAACAGCATGATCTGTTCAGGAGCTCCCTATGCTGAACGACTCCTGCAAACAAAGTACCAACTACTCCTGAAAAATACACATACGGGATTACAGTCTATTAGGGAAATGAAATTTCCAATCTGCCTTCATCTGCCTCAGTATCAGACAGCATACAACTCCTGCCAACAGGAGTGCTAAGTGGTTCAAAGTCTTTTAGTGCTGCTCTTACCTGCAGGGCCTCAAGGAACCTGAAGGATCCAAGCCTCCGGCCACGGGGGACCAGACAAAAAGTGGCATTGTGCAGCATTTCACGATAATCATACCTAACAGAAGAGAGACGGGGGGCGGGAGAATAATACATTAGTGACAAGTCCCAAAGTGCATGAAAACATAAACATCTGGTGTTGTACATCTGGTTAGAATCATCCCTGGACAAACCTCACATCTGTAAGCCTGACATAACATTAAAGGAGCACAATAGTGAGAAAGGAGAGAAAGCGCAGATGAGAACAGAGGAGCCACTGCGGTACAACCAGAGCACATGCTTATGGGTTCTTAGCTGAAGGGAGTCTCCCCACTCAGCGGCCAGCAGCCTATTGTTTAAACAATTGTCCTAGTAGGAGGATAATTTGTGGCTAGAATCCTGCAGTAGAATGTATAGTAAGATACTCATCTGCCACTGCAGAAGGAGACAAAAAAGTGAAAGAGGTGGGCCTGGCTTGTGTGGCACAAACTGCTATTATGATTCAAAGGTCTACAATTGGAAGCACAGAGGTCTAGCAACATGAGCCTGAAACCCTAAGTTAACCAAGCATGCAGCCTATATAACAATGTAACTTGAAGCGGTTGACCATACATAGGTGCTAGTCTAGGAGTTACTGGCTTCCTGACCACAATGCATTTCTAGGTTGGAAAGAAACAATGGGCATAAAAATATGGTATGAGTCCCTGGCACATCAGAGAAAACCTGCTGGTCCCCCACATTAGTGAGCTTAGCAAGGAAACACTGTCCTATGAACAAATGCAACTATTTCCCCACAGCTAGACACTGCAAGGGGGACACCAGTAGGAGTGAGCAAGCTGAGCTTGGGGAGGACTTGCCTATCATTACCTGTCACAGAGGAAGCAATCCCTCAGAGGAATGCTGCATCTTTGGGCCAGAATCCTGTTGTTGTTCTACAGAAACATAAATTCCCCTACAGAGGTGCTTGAACATTTTTGTCCAATCTGCATTCAACTCAAGTTTGCAGAAGAGGGACTGCACATACGGTGCTGTATGCAGATGTGTATTTTCGGGTGATGCACATTTGTCTGTCCCTGCTGAAGGGGGCAGTGGTACTCATACAACCGTGCATTTAGTTATGTGTTCAACACAAGCATCGTGCAGTACAATCAATGAGTCATGCCACACGTGGAGATTTACACTTCAGTGTGCAGTCCTGACCTTTGGGTTATATATCTGTTGCCGAAACAGAACATATATCCATGGCAGGGCAGATCTCACTATTCTGCATTACCAAATGTATGATCAAGATTGTGGGTTTTCCAACTTGCACATATTTCTTCCCCTGAACATCTAGTTTGGTGCCAAAACTCCCCCCTGCAAAACCCAAATACTGGCCAAATTAGGATCAAAGAAGTTGCCATGAAGATTTATATGCCAACTTTTGCACATTTTGTGATAATAGTGGCAGCACAGACTTTTGCAATATCCAGTTTCTGCCACAGCAGGTTTTAGGAGTGGGTTCATGGCTATTTATCTTGCTTTGAAATGACAAATCAATTTGAAAATTGAAAAATCAACAACATCTCAGTACAAAGGACATCTGGAGCATATTTAATGAAGGCCAAAAGAGGAGGGTTGTGCCTGGCAGACTACATCTAGGAAAATTGGTATGCCAGAAGGAAACATTACAATGAAACTATTTCTCCATGGAATTTGCCTTGTTCTCCCTTTTTTGTAAATACAAAGTATAGGGGAAACTGTGGGTTCGATCCAAGTGCTGACATGCTTACAGTTATTCATGATTAACTTGTCTCATTGATTTCCATGGGCTTACTCTGGATATGGATCCCTTTTCCCCCAATTTTTTGGGATTTTCCTTTCAGATTGCAAGCTTCCTTTGAGTCAAGGAATACTATAGGAATATTATATTATTGTTGTTATGTGCCTTCATGTCAACTGCGACTTATGGTAATTTTATCCTAAAGTCTTGGAAAGATTTATTCAGAGAATATTTGCCATTGCCTTCCTATTAGGCCGAGAAGCTTTAACTGGCCCAAGGTCATCTAGTGGGCTTCCATGGCTGAGTAGGGATTAGATCCGTGAACTTCCTATAACTCAAATCAATATAACCACACTGCCTCTGAATACCAGATTATATACATACTGATATTTCACAGAAATATGGAAACTCTCCTTGTTACACTAGCCTGTTGAAAATCATTTGGTATTTGAAAACGAATCTTGAAAACATTCCTCCCGTGCCAAGAGAAGCCACTGCAAATATATATTTGTGCACATATATACTGTAATATTTGTATGTGTTTATACTGCACACATACACACACATACAGATACACTGCAATATGTGTGTGCATACAGTCTGTACTTATGCAGGCAGAATGAAAGAGAGCACCATGTTCCTGGGTGAGAGATACAGCTCCAATTAACATCTGAATATTTATTTATTCATTTTAAACACCCACACTTGGAATCTATGATTAATGAATTAATTTAATTCACCCCATTAGCTGATCCACGCTTTCAATTCCGGTTATATATTGATTGAAAAGCTCTACAAGAATGCATCAATTTATTGCCACTGAAGAAAAGAGATTTGACAGTCAGTAAAACCCACCAAGGGCAATCAGGCAATGCCCTTAATCAACCAGGAAAGGATGAAAAATGGCCAGAACGAGTAACATTGTGTAACTCAGGGTCAGAAGGGCCAAATTAGGGTGGAGAGGGATGGGGGAGAAAAAGAGCAATTCTGAACGTATGTGTGTGTTGTGACAAGAGACTGGTTTGGAGAAGCTAAAAAGAAATTCTGGCAATTAAACACAGAGGAGACCTGCTACCCCATCCCTGATCCATTCCTCAAAATTAGAGCATTCAGCTCGACCCTACTGTTTTCTTTCCAGTTCCATTCATCATTTCAGAACCATTTACCAAAAACACACATCAAATCCCTAACAGTTTCAAGCCACTTATTAGCTAATTGTGCTTTTGGCAAACCTGATGTTTCTGAACCCATCAGCCTATTGGTTCCAAGACCAAAGATTTGCAGTGAAATATCCCCCCTACCCTGCAATTCCAATTCCTCTTCAGCCAAAACACACAGAGCTACACACACCCCGCCTCTATCTCAAGGGATTTCTGTACTTTGCCAATAGGTGCAACACTGACAGCAAAATCCTGGATGGAAATTTTCTCCAACTCCAATAATCTCATTTAATCATAGCCTGCAGGCACTGCATCTATTTTGTTTTAGGTTTTAGCAGGGAAAGGGAGGTATATATAGACAGGTAAATCCAGATCTATTTTTATATTTATTTTCACAGAGGCTGAGAATACAGAGTAAGCCGATTTTCAATTACAGAACTATAATTTAGGAAGTTCCACTGCTCTTAAACAAATGTGTATAACCAGAGATATACGGGAGGAAGCAAAATGAGGGCATTGCTTTCTCCAAGAATTCTGACTCCCAATAAAATTTTCCTTCAGCCTCCAAATTTCTAGCATTGCAGAGAAACACTGAAAAATGTTCACACCTAGAACTCTTATATTTGCTGTGTTTGCAACTTTGCCAGCCCCTTTTCTTTGGGTACCTAAACTGTATTTCTAAATGCTCAACTGAAGTGTCAACTTACTGCCATGCTAGAAGTTTGGGGGCTGAAGGAAAATTTCATGGAGGGGGAGAATTCTTGTTGGGGGTGTAATAACCTCACCCCCTCCTCATAGTGATACCTTGATGTACAGTGTGCATGAGAAAAGTTCACTTGGAATGGATTGAGATTATCCTCACAGAGACTGAACAACGAAAACCGACCCTCTTTCTGCTATTTAAAACTACAAAGACACTAAAAGAAGAACTATTTGCACCATTTGGAAAGCCAGATAAAAATGCATCAGTGTGAGTGTGTGCATAAGCACACACATATATTCCACTTCATCACTCCCCACTTTCTTCTTCCAACTTTTGGCTTCTTATCCTTTCAATTAATTTTTTTATCTTACATTCTCAGTAATATTTATGTAAAACATTTCAAGAAACTACAGTGGCAGTGCTGCATAATTTAAGGCTCAAAAGCAACTAAAACTCTCATCTCATCAAACCTATGCACCAAATTGTTGAAATACAGGGGACAGTACTACAAGATCTCCTTTGACTTTAGCTGCCAACTGACCAGGGGGAAAAAGAGGCCTTTTCTGATTGTATGTCTTTAAAAGCACTGCAGTCTGCAGAGATCAGCAGATTACTTCTTTTTTCCCCAACGTATAAAGAACCATCACTCTTTCCAGGATCTGTACATATGACTGCTAGTAGAGGTACACGAGAAAGACCCAGTAAAATGGCTGCAATTCTGCCTGCTCAAGCAGTGGGAAAAGGAACAAGCAGAAGAGTTTGGTTGCTCTCCTTTTTCAAGTATAATGTCATATTGCAGCCTTTCCCAGCCTGTTGCCTTCTGTATGTTTTGGACTTCAACACCCATGATCCCTTATTATTGGCCAGATTACATGGGGCTGATGGAGACAATACTCCTAAACATCTGGAGGGCAGCAAGCTGGGAAAGTCTATCATATTATTTCCACAGGTTTATATGCAGGGCAGCAGAACCTCTTTATCAAAGTAAATTTATGTACCAAGGTAATCCAAATTTTGCATACTCGAAAAAATTAAACTTTGCAACCTTCATTCAAACTGAAAAGTTTCCTTTACTTCTTACCACAGATATCTTTGCACAAAGTGCTCTGATTTTGCTAGCCAGGTGAAGAGCAAAAAATCACAGGAAGCCTTTATGGTCATAAGGGCTAGAAACTGAAAAAGAAAGCAGATACAATCTGGAAAGCTGGACCCAGCTTTTATATCATGGTCTGCACACCTGTGTTTTGGCAGAATCATGGTATTTGCAGTGTCTTTAAGCAGAGCTGTTGTTGTGTGCCTTCAAGTCGTTTCTGACTTATGGTGATCCTAAGGTGAACCTGTCACACACCCTTAGCCTCGAAAAACCCTGTGAAAAGTTCTTCTTAAGTTGACTTGAAGGCACATAACAACAATAACAATAATGTTAGGATGAAGTTTCAATATTGGAGGAATGAGTGAAATAAATTGCTGAAATGTTTTCTAACTACTTTTAAAAGTCGCTTTTAAATAGCACTTTTAGGCACACTTTTGACAGGAATTTTCTAAGTTTCATGACATTTACTCATCGTCCTTTAGCCCCTCCCATCCCCCATAATGGAAATTAATGAGCAGTGCAACAATGAACACAGGGAGGCACTTTTTGTGCATCATAACAACTAATAGCAACAGATGATTTTTTCAACACTATAATGAGTAGCAGGAACAACTTAGTTTTTTTAAAAAATGACTTTCGAAGTTCTGCTTGTAATTAACAAGAGCAATTTCTTCTGCTTAATAGGGACAACGGGTTGATTTTACAATTTAACAGCTCGCACGGCACCATTAATGCAAGGAAAATAATACAAAGAGACTTTTAAAAAGAAAAGAAAGAATCTGACACTTCTCAAATTCCATGCACCAAGCTTTATTTTTCCAGCATATGCCGCATGACAGGAAAGTTTTACACATACACCAGAATAGATTCCCCTTTAGGGCTTATATATACCAGTCCTATATTTCCCATCATTAGCACACTAAAAATGTAAAATCCAGTTAACGTTTTGGATAGCTGCAAGCTCCACTAAATGTCAGCTTTAGAGACTGGGTGAGAAAGAAGGAAGTTTGAACTATTACTGGGGAAAAAAGTGAACATGGCAGGGTCCCCCTTCCAGACACACTGGAACATTTTTCCTTATGTTAACTATATACAGAATGTTAAGATTTATACATTAGGTTCCCAGTATCAATGAGGAATACACTGGCAGATGGTGAAAAATGTGGATAATATGAAATGCTATATTTCAGTGGTTCTCAACCTGTGGGTCCCCAGATGTTTGTGGACTTCAGCTCCCAGAAGCCCCAGCCACTATGGTCAATGCTCAGGGCTTCTGGGAGCTGAAGTTCAAAAACATCTGGGGACCCACAGGTTGAGAACCACTGCTCAGACCAGATGAGGCAGAGGGAGGGAAGCAGGCAGTTCCACCGCCACCCTCTGTCTTCTCTTTCTGTCTGTCTGTCTGTCTGTCTGTCCCTTCCTTCCTTCCTGGTGGGGCTTGACAAGCAACTCCCCTTCTTGGGAGCCAAATTCAGTGGCCTGGCTATTCAGAGGCATGTGCCTTGCTTGGCCAAGGAAGGAGGGTCCGTCTCCTTCCTCAGCTGAGATAAGCGTGCGAAGCCTACCTGTGTCTTGCCATGAGCCTTTCTTGGCCCAGTTATGCAGATCAAGGACCCTGGCCAGTGGTGGCAGTCATGGTCCTGGAGCAGGCGAGTGAAACTGTGGGTACTGCTCATGAAGTTATGGGGGACCTCCTGTATTGCAAGACCATTGGAGGTCTGTTTGACAGCTAGGTAAACGTGTTTCAGACCTGGACTACCTAAGCAATGCCCTGAAAAGGGTGTGCAAATTTATTTCTACCTTTACAATTAATCAAATTTGGGGAAGGTTCCATGGATTATTAGTACAGAGAACAAGTTTATCAAGTATCCGAGGTTTAATCCAATTTGTGTCAGGGTCCCCCAGATTTCCTGCCTTCCCAAATCTTATCCCTTCTTTCTCATCAAAAGTCCTATTTGTAGGAAAAGGTGTGGTACACATTTGCAAATTATTCTCATAATTTCAATTGATATTTTTCTTTTAGTTTCATTTTAGTTTCATTGGTTCTTTGTTTTTCAATTTTCCATCCTTTAAATTTTTTTAAAGTACTAGCATCCTTTTGAATTTTGCCATGTTTAACTCAAGTAGAATTTTACATTTTGGTCTTCCACCTTTTGTTATATTTTTCGATTTATCAGTCGCATCCAAGTTCTCTTGTAACTACTGTTGCTATGCTACATAGTAATTGGTGTGTATCCTGAAGGATAATTGTTGGAATTTCTAGAACTGCCAAGTTGACCTCTTCTGTTTCAGTTCTTTGGTGCAATCTTTCAGTTTGGAAGCCTTTTTCCCCCAATGCTATTATTTCCTCACTATTTTTTAAATTCTTTGGTCACTAGGAAACAGTATTTCTTTTCTTGCTAAATTTCCATTAATATATCTCTTTGTTTTCTAAATTTCCAGTATTATCTCACTTTTCAGTTAGATGTCTACAGTGACAGGTATGCTGGGAGCAACTCCAAATGGACTGACAAAATACTTGAATGAAATCACCATAGATAGGATCACAATAGCACAAGTACAAAAGGGACATTAGTTGGAACATCATCATCCAGTGATACCTCACTGATCCATAGATTCTTGCACAGAATCGAAATCACTAAGAGTCCCTAATTTCAGTCAGTAATACCTGGCGGACTATGAGACCAGATGATGATGATGATGATGATGACGACGACGACGACGACGATGAACAACTTCCCTCCCAAGAAGAAAGGAGCACACACCTCTGTGTGGCAACATGGTCAGACCCTGTTCACCTGCTTCAGCTTTCATGTCTTCTAAACTACCTTTCCACTTGCAGACTTCACCAGAGATTTTGGGAATGGATTCTACAGCTTAATTATGCATTGTAAATAAACTGGGAATTCAAAGGAAGGAGGAATGAAGGGAGGAGGTAAAGCACATGCATTCACATCTTATTAAGAACTTAGAAATATCCTCACTGAGAGTGTCCCTGAAGGAACAAGAGACGGACGGTTTGCAACCTTTTTTGGAGAAATGCATTAGTTCATTCTATTAGCCTTTGAAGCCAAACAAAGAAGTGAGACCACTTTTCGATTACAAAGATAAAAGACCTAGAGACCTTTTAATCAAATTATATGCCAATGGACCTAAGAGACTAATTGTGTTAACCTGAGGGGACAAAAATAAAATAGATTTTTTTAAAAAAAGGGTGGGGGGCTGCTTTAATTAGGCAAACATCCATTCTTTTCAACTCTCCACCAGAAACATTAAAGAAATATGCAATGCAATCCCAGCTAGGTTGACCCAAAAGAAAACTGGATAAGATGGGAGTGCATAGGGTCTTAGCAGAAGACAAAAATAACTGGGTAATGTTTTTGTTTTGTTTTGTTTTGTTTGAATCTGTTCTCTGTGCAGGCCAAGCAACGCATGCTAGTGTTGCTCTCTTTGGGATGAGAAAATTGTTTCTTGGAAATAACAACGCAACCAGTTAATTTAGGGAGTCAGGTAATTGTGTACCATGACTGGTATGGTATAAAATAATACTAGAGGAGGTTAGTACTAATTTTATTTTGTGTAATGTTCTGCAATTGCAAATGCAACCTCCACACATATGAATGTGAGGTCGTGCAAAGTGTCACGTCCCATTACAATCAATCGACGTGGCAGGAGTGCGCATGTTGTGTCCATTGACTACAATGGGATGCAATGCTTTGTATTTTTTGTTTTATGCAGGGGTTCCTGAAATGTATACAGCAAGCACACCGAACCTTCCTAATTCTACAGAAAATAGCCAGCAAGTGGTGTAAACCAGTAAAGGCAAAAGCAAAAGAACCTTTCAGCTTTTGCACCTGAAAGTTTTCACTCTTAACTGCAGCCCTTCAAAGAATCATGAAGGATAAGAAATGACAGCAATGGCTGGACTCAGAAAATTTAATTTTAGAAATGTGGCCAACAGAAATGGAAAAGCTATGACACATACTGCAGCATGTCTGTAGAAAGCTGTTTGAATGTGTGAAGTGGTTATCTGAAGGGCAACCTTTCACCCAGGTCCCGTTGTAGAAAACTGAATCACAGCCTCTTAACACAGCAAAAATGCATCAACACTCAAGGAAAGCTAGCCATGTAACAGCTTGTGGGGTAACAAGCACCTAAGAGGTTCCATTTCGATATGGATGTTTTGTCTGTTGGATGAAAGATTCAAACACTCCCACCCATCTCAGCTCCATTACACCTGTTGGAAAAACTAAACACTGGTGAGTAATTTTTGAAATATCCCCATTACCTGTAATTTGTATGCTGAAGAGTGCTGTTTTAGTTGAATAGAAGCAGAAATTCACTATATGAAAATCTCAGATCCTCAAATCCAATGCAGTGGGTCAAGGGCTAAAAATGGCTTGCATTCTGCTCTAGTTAATGACAGACAGAAACACTCACAGTCAGAATCAGTGGTTACATTCCAAGTCTGGGGAGCACTGAATTTGTACTGCGTTCAGCCCAAACTTTAAAGGGTCCTGGGTTTGAGGATCAACTTCCAGAACTTGGATAACTCGTTTAAACTTTGACCCTGACTACAGAGCAGATTCTGAAATGGGAGTTAACAAGTACAATCTCACAGCCTGCATAAATGTGCTTTAAGCACACGGAAAAAAAATGCAAACATGTATACCATGCTAGCACACTTGTGCGTGCTTTGAAACTGAGACTGGGTGTAGCTTCATATTCTGTGGCCATGCAATTAGCCTTTCCTCTACATCATATGAGAAACCAACCTTATATGTGGTTTCGAAGTGCTAGTTTCAGTACTAACACACTAACTCTAAATGCCAAAATAGAACTAACGCATTCTTGTAACATTCTTAAGAGAAAATTATAACATTAATTGGTTAATTAATCCATGAATCTATTTGTTTAAACTGGTGATGAAGAAAAAAAAAACTTGAAATTATCAAAATGGCCCGCAACTCCTCTCAAATTACCATCTAAAACTAACACATTAAAGGAACAAAAATATTTATTGCTTGTCAAAACAAATTTAATGCTTAGGTTGACATGGGTTTTCTGGGCTTTGAAGCCGTGTTCTATTAGTATTTTCTCCTGGAGTTTCACCTGCATCTGTGGCTGGTATCTTCAGAGGATCTGAAGATGCCAGCCACAGATGCAGGCAAAATGTCAGGAGAAAATACTAATAGAACATGGCCTCAAAGCCCGGAAAACCCACAACAACCTATGAATTCTGGCCGTGAAAGCCTTCGACTTCACATCAAATTTAATGTTGTTGGTGTTTAAAGATCAAAATTATGAATTTTAAAATATTAAGAGCACCAAAATTAATACCAAATACCAAATTAACTTTTCATTAATTATTGCTAGGCTCTGCATGCTAGTACAGTAGTCTTTGAGGCTGCTCCCTAAACTGCAAACCCCAGGATTCCATAGGATGTTGAAAGTGGAATAATAGCGCTATAACAGACTAGTGCGGAAATGGCCCATAAATCATTTCAGGAGTGATGAGTACAGTAAGCCACTGACTGGTGGCTTGAGATCTTCACTTGTTAGAAACAATTAAGAAACAGGAGGAGTTATTTAGCATCAGTTTGGGATTGACAGGTTGCCTTTGAACAAAAATTAGGCTTAGTATTTGCTTTCCAAAACATATGCTGAACTCTCTGCTTTTTGACAATTTCTGTCAAAAAGCAATGTTTCATAAGGATAGTGGGGACCAGTTTTGGGGAACATACAGCCCTCCTGAGTGCTGGGACTGACCTCCCATTATTTGTTGGCATTTGGTGTGTTGACTGCGGTTGATGCCAACAAGCAGTTCAACCTCATCTGGAGGCCACACACTTTTCATCCCTAGTATATAGTATTCCTGGCAAAGATACAAACACTTCTTTTATACCTGAGCACACCATTATAATATAGCAAGAGCCCTGCTAGGTCAGGTTAAAAGCCTATCTGTTCCAACATTTGCCCTCACAGTGGCCCATCAATTACTTATGGGAAGCCCATCAACTGGTCACAGGTGCAACTGCACCCTCTATCTTGCATTCCCTAACAACTGATCTTTGTTATGTGCCTTTAATTTGACTACAACCTGTGCTTATCTTAACATAGCAGTTCTCTTGGCAAGATTTAATTAGTGGAGTTTGCATTGCCTTAGAGAACTAAGGTTGAGAGAATGTGACTTGGCCAAGATCAGCCAGTGGCCTTCCATGCTGAATTCAAACCTGCCATCTGGAAGTCCTAGTTCCATACCAAAACCAATGCAGCAGTCAGGTCCTCAATAACTGATATACAGAAGCAGATCAGATCAGATGCTGATTACAAACAGAAGGAATATATTAACGCTAATTTTGGGGAAAAGATCTTAAGTGTACTGATGGTGAAGGTGACCACGGTCTCTTCTCTTTCATGGGACCTTCCCTTATAGATGATACCATCACCTCTATCAAATGAACTGTTCTTCTTTGTTTTGTTATGTGGATGGTTTACACTATACGCTAAGGGAGCCTGAAGAAGACAGTATCTTGTATACATGCAGTCTCCCCACATGATCAGAAACCTTTATGTTTCAGAGTTTCTTATTATGTGCACAGCCTCCAGGCAGAATGGACGTTCTCTTCAGACTGTTGCTCCTGGAAGAAAAGAGTAATGGTGAAGAAGGGAGGAACTAGCATGCTCCTCTCCTTCGATTTGGTTTTAACTCTTTTTAGTGAATGGCTGAATAGGACTTAACAGTCATGGATGTTGCTTCTGAAATGCCCCTGAGGCACTTCAGGTACATTCAAAGCATGCCGGCCCCCAAATCAATATCTTGCTGTAGGTTCTAGAATAGTCTCCACTGAAGACCCCAACTTTCCCACTCCAACCTTCTCCAGCAATCTTTTGAGGCCTTTACCCTGCAAAGATGTACTTCCTGAGCCATACATGCTTGCAGTACATGGATGTGCAGTCTTGCTCTTATTCCTGAGGTCACTGGAAAGTGCTCCACTCCCTCACTTATACTATTTGACAAAGATCTGTCACATTTTTTATTAGCACTCGGGCTCCTTTCCACAATGATTAAGTGATGCATGCCTTCAGCTAATACCATTTTAGGCAGTATAAACAAATGGCCCTATTTGTAATCAATTCTAATTTATTCACACTTTAATTGAAATATCCCTCCTTTCTACCACCCAGAGCTGAGAAAACATACACGACCTCATCTATCATGCAGGTGTAAACACCAAAGTGCTGTGTTGGCAATTATCAGAATGCACAACATTCCTGTAATTTCAGCTTCTCAAACCAACACGCTACTTTCTTTTTTTTTTCTCCTGGTAAAGTATCAGTCCTGTCAATCAACGCCTGGATTAGGCAGCTGCTCTGAATTCCTGATTCTCCATTATCCTGATCAGTAGAAGCAGATAGCAAGGGTCGCTGTACCAATTAATTAGCCATTCCTTACATTCTTCCCAAACGTTTAAGGATTTCTCCATGCCACTGCATTACAATCTACCCTGGGAACTTTTGGCTAGTAATTACTATGACTCAGCCCTTCGAGCTTTAATCTTTTCCTAGCCTACATCATGAGTAGATTCTGTGACCATCAACGTAAAAAGTGAAGCTGTAGAAAATGAATCCATGATGCTGTTGGATCAAACTATTGGTTAGTGAACAAGCATACAAGTTAGTTGAGTTTTATGGGGGAGGGCTTTCTCTTAGTCCCATCACCTTTACAGGCATGTCTAGTAAAAGGACATGGAGAAAGCCTTCTCTGTGGCTGCTCACAAGCTGTGGAATTCCATTCCATATGAGGCCTGGTTGGCTTCCTCCCTGCTTTCTCTCTGCTGGCAGTTGAAGACCTTTTTATTCAGGCAGGTTTTTGAGATTTAGATTAGCAGCAGTATATGTGAAGTACTGCACTGTATTTCATGTAGTAATCATGTTTTCAATGTGTTTTTAACCTTGCTTCTAAAATAATACTGTTACTTAATTCTTTTTTAAAAACTTTTGCAAAACATGATTTTAACTTAATCTTGATTTAAATTACTTTAAACCATCTTGGATCCCATCCTGGAAGAAAGGGCTCTCTTTAAAACTTGTACTTGGTCACTTTAAAATAATACACACTAGCTATGGCAGTGCTTCCCAAACACAGGGGGAAAAAACTGAGTTGTGAGACATGACCAAACAAATGAAGACCAATCAATCACTTTCAATACAGGTGTACCTCAGATAACAAAACTTCTGACAAAATGCTTCTTTTTTACGAAGTCTGTTTATGCCTCTTCTGCCCCCACCCTTTTCCTTCTTGTATTCTGTCTACCTGGAAATTTTTCAGCAATATCAGCTTTGGGAGGATGGTGAAGGAGGGCTGGAGAAACACAAGACTTGGTGTCAGGATTCAGCAGTGTGCATACAGTAAACCTTGCAATAAAAGCTTGAGCTGAGGAAGTGTGGGATTCTACTGCAGCTGACCCTGCTGTAGCTGTTAGTGGCCACCTACAACAGGGAAGATAAACAGCACATGCCCTGCTAGCATGGATGAACAGCAAAACAGAGAGAAAAGGGGAAAACAGATAAGTCTGCTTCATTAGCTACTCTCAGCATGTTGAAAAAAGCATACCAAAATGGAAATCATAAGAAAAGTGGAGGCAGGTGAAAGAGAAGAGCAGCTCAGGACACATTTTAGAAGAAGCCTTCATGTGATCTCTAGGTGGTTCAAAATCTTTTTGTTTACTCATGCAACAGTTACTTGACCTGATTACTTAATTTCATAGGTCCATATTGTTAGTTTTGGATAAAAAAAAACACCTTTCTGAAACATGTTTTCTGGTATAAGAACCTATTTCTACTCTTTCCATGCTATTTCTGCCTCTGGTATAAAATTTTCTACTGAAGAAGTAATGCCAAGGAAAACATCTACCTTCTTACTTTTAGTGAAGCCCTTTCTCACATTATCTGTCAATGAACTGGTAAATTGCAGTGGATTTATAATGTAGTTCTAAAGCATATGCACAGTTCACAAGGAGTATTGGAACAATCTGCAGAGTTTAGACCTATTAGCTCTATTTTATGAGATCCCCAAATCTACCAAGCAGAGCCAGATACAAAAGGCACACAGTTAGAATTAAGGAACAGAATGTGTCTGAGCACATTCGGAACTTAGGGATTTATTTGCTTTTAACATCAAGATGTCATAGATCTTTTGCACAAAAATTTTATATCTGGTCACTCAAAGCCTTCTTCATTTTCATTGCTAAATTAGGTGGAAAATGTCATGCTGCTCTTAATAAATGAGGCTCAGAAACACTTGCCAGTCTACTGCAAGCCATCAGGGATCTACCAGTAGATCCCAATCTACTGTCTGTCTGATCCAGTTTTGCGACAAAAAAAATGTGACACAACACATGGTTCTCAGCCAATGACCAGGAACTGTAAGAGTAAGATCTATAAGATCTCAAGGATCAAAGACCAAGTAACAAATATTCAAAACAAATTCTGTTGGGCCTGTATACTTTGGGAAAAGACCTGTAACTGTGGGTAGGGCAATTTCCATAGACAGTTGTCTATCATTAGTGAGCTCTTCGCTGATGTTTGCCCAGCATGCAGACAGAAAACCAAAGAGTTACATCATCTTCCCAAATGGAAACTGAAATAACCACCCTTTAATTTTCTCTAAAACACATTTCAGAAGAGAAGTTGAGTCCAGCAAGGAATTGTTGAGTCCAACAAAACATATTTTATGAGCTTCATATTTTAACCAGTCACAGGCTTAATGGAGCAATTGTGCACTACCAGCCAACTGCCTACTGCTAAGGGTATCAAACCCTGACTAGAAAAGGGGCAGCTCTCCTCTCCCCACCTCTGTGCCACAGCTCTTGCTGAGCCAAAAGCTGCCATGGCAAAGAACCAAGTCTTGGCAGTGTTCCTTTCTTGAATCTGCAAAGTCCATAGGAAAAAAAAATGCACACTATCTTCCCAAATGGAGCATCTGGATCAGTTAAAGTGTCGCAACAACTAAAGTTATTAAACACACATGATACTGCAGGGCAAAACGGCAGAGTTCTTCCTTTACTTTCTTCCAGCATATTAAGTTTCAGCTATTAGCCAATCGGGCAGTTTGCAGTGCAGGAATTCTTAATGCCGATAGCTCAGAACTACTGGAGGGAGAAAAAGAGAGAAACTAAGAGAGAATCCTCAGTTCTGTTCCACAGAATGCCTTACTGGCTGCTTTCCATTAAGGTATCTTGGCTTTTGAGTAAGTCGTCAAGTAAAACTTGGCATCTGAAACGCAAAGTGAGTAACAGCTTTTGTAGGAAACCCAACAGCTCAGCTGCGTGTCACAGACAGTTGTCTAGGAGCGCTCTTTAATGCAGCCTACTTGGACAAAAGCCACTGTCATTAAATTGGCTGCGTCTGGATTAAGGTTCAGTGTCATTTAGGGATAGCCTTACACCTCCCAATTCCAATACCAGTGTTAGGAATTTCAAGTTTCTTTCCAACAGAGCAGTCATTTTTCAGATTTTTTTTGGGGGGGAGGGGGTTGAGTTTGGAAGGTACAAGCACATAATTGGAAAACTTTTTTCCCCTCCGCTTGAAGGGCTAATTGATTTCACAGGTGTTTAATTATCATTTGCTGTGAGATAATACCTTGTAGTGCCATAAAAAATGGATTTAATTTTCAAGCGCTTGCACAACCATTGCCCAAGCCAAGTTAGAGCGAAAGCAAGATAATTATTCTATAAATCAAACACACTGCCTCCTTTCTTTGAAATTTTTAATACTTAGCTATAATGATATCTGACGACCTTGAAACCAACATAAAAAGGATTTTCGTGCCAAGTGCCATGAGGCAGCCATTGGAGTATTTCATTCAGTCTGGTTCATTAACATTGGCTCGGTCAGCCATAGTACCCCTGACGCAGTCAACCAAAATAGGCTTAAGTGTGAGAGGAGTGGTAGCACACATGGAAATAATAGCAGGCATGGCTCTTTGGAGGATGGGAGAATGCCTGCCAGCTACACAGCAAAGCTGTGTTTTGCCAGATACGGTATCCAAAGAAGTTGGAATAAAGATTTTGAATGATCAGGAAAAAATTTTTTTACTACAATTATACACTGAGTGATTTTCTTTTTTATCTCCCAGCTCTTGATTCCAAGTTCTAGGATATATTTTGGAACTTAATGCAGTATAACAAGTACAAGATAAAGCCAGAGAATCACAAGTGAAGACAATATAGCTGTTCCACATTACTAGGTTACCCTGTCAAGAAGATGAGAATCATGTGTGATGTGAGATGCTGAATGTGTTCTTGGATCCTTGCATCCTATTCATCCTATATTGTAAAAATGGAAAAACAGAGGGGAGGGGAGAATAAACGAGGCTGAAAACCATCATTCCACTCCACAATGTTTTGCTGCCGGTTTTACTTGGAAAACAAAAACAACACAAAGCAGGAGTGATGGTGGTAAGGGAGAAACCGTGGCTTGTCCCATTACAGCCCCAGGTTTCTCATATGTTACCTTACCTTCAGAAGAAAGAAAATGGCAAAAAGAGTGTGAGTTCAGGGATGGGAAACAAGTGTGGTGCTCCAGTTGTTACTGGACTGCAACTGTTATAATCTTTCACCATCAGCTATGCTGGCTAGTGCTAGCTCCATTATGTGACTTATAGAGGATTACTGTATAGAGGTGCCTTTGTGATATGGCTTTTCTACTAACACAGAAATAGAAAGCTTCCACGGGAGGGGTATATGCCACGATATGCACCTCCGTGCCAACACTAGCAACTCTCACACAGGGCGGCACTGTTAGCATGGGAAATAGCTGCGTCATACTTCTCACAAGATCTCTGCACTTCCTGAAACAGCAGAGGGGTACAGCAAACAATCCCTGAAAAGGGTTATTATGCTGCTAATGTAGCACAAGAACTGCCCCTAAGCCAAGGTTGGGAAAAGTTCCTTTGGCAGATTTACAACAATGCTGTTCAAAGTGGTAGCCCATATACCAGTGCCACTCCACAAGTCATTGGCTACCGGTCATGGAAAGTTTCTAAGAAAGAAAGAAAGAAAGAAAGAAAGAAAGAAAGAAAGAAAGAAAGAAAGAAAGAAAGAAAGACATTGTACGGAATGTTCCCAAACATGATACTGTTCCTTGGCATGTTAGAAAAAACTGCTGGTCCCCCACATCAGAGAAGCACTGGCCTACAAAACCCAGAATCTGTAGTAACTATGATGTCTGGGGGTCCCGGGAGTTGTAGTCCAAAAACGTAATGATTCCAAGCTCTGTTGTTGAGGGAGACACCTTTCCTTACTCAAGAGGAAAAAAATATGGAGGTAGTGAATGTACAATAATGTCTCAAGTGCAAGAGCTTCTTCCATTATTATTATTTTTGTGTGTGTGGAGGTTTTGTTAGATGGCACACTGATGGCCCCACCATCCTGCAAAAGCTTAATCCAAAGAACAAAAAAGGAGAATGAGAAAGCTCAGTTCCTGCACCAAGGCTGTAATGTCATTGTGCAGATGGGCACTAATTCAAGTATCTTAAATCACATTTACTGCCACTAATGGCTGCTTAGCAGCTCACCATGCACTGCCATGCTATACATAAAAATATTCCGATACAGGAGCCATTAAAGTCATACTCAGTTCTACTTTGTGAAATATGTTTTAATGATTTCATAGGGCAGAGGCATCCTCAGCGAATGGAGGAGCTTGATTTTGTATAAATCTACCTAGCATGTCTTCGACAGACACATCACAGATCTGCCAGACACATCAAGGTTTACTTCCAAAAGGAGAGGTCGCAGAATCTAAAACCATTACTCTCCAGCTGTTAATAAAGAAGAGACTGCTTGCTTAATACTTGAACCATGGGAGCTAAAGCCAACAGCTTAGGCAAGACTTTCCCAGAAGTATCTGGATGAGAAAGGCCAACACTGCGCACACGAAGTAACTAAGACGGAAGGAAATATACCTGATAACCCCAACCTCACTTCTGTTGTGAAAATTAACTAGTCAGATGCATAAATCTACCAAGGGCCAGCTGGCCTGAACATTTTTGAACTTGATTTTTGAGGAGGGGTACATGTGTAAGTTAGTGTTGGGGATACAGAGATGAAGCTTGGCAGAAATTATCTTACCAGTATGTGAGGAGAAGTTTCACAGCACAAAAGAATCCTTCCAATTGCACAAGAAGAATGTAGCAAAACAGATCTGTTAATTGCCACATCTGTATTTTCAATTTTTAAACTGTTTAATCACAAAGAACTGGTGAGATGGTGAAATAAGGCCCTGGCCTTCCTTCCATGCTACTCCACCCCCCTCAACATCTGTAAGTGCTGATGGTACCTGGCACCTAGCAGGATTAAACTGCTTTCCTTTTAGCATTCTTTTCGTGCTGGGCAGCATGCGCTAGAATGTGCTAAGTCCATTTGTGAGCTAATACATTATTTACACAAGTTATTCAGGCATAGCAGCCAGGATATGAAACATTTATCAACAAAGGGTCCAGTTTGTCATTTAAAAATAATTATGTTTCTTTAGGAGAAACTAACAAATTCTGTTGCTCTAGAATTATTTATTACAACTGCACGGGCACAAAGGGACACCCTGTTCTAGAAGGAGGCAACTTCAGTTATTTTGAAAGCAGGAAAGGCAGCTTGCCTGATGTAACTTTACTTTTTCAGGTTGTTTTCCATCATTCAGTTCATCATAGAGATGCCCTGGATGAGCACCTGGCCAGGTAAGGTGGCCAACAGGAATTCCTGAAGAACAATTACATCAATTTCTGCAGTAATTCAGTCTGGACAATAGGTGGTATACTCCAACCCTACCATTCTACCTAACAAATCACCCAGTTTGATCCTCTTTGTCTTTGGAAAACACACAGCTGTTCTGTGTTATTTATCTCATAAATAATTTGACAGAACAGATCCGGCAAGTCAACTACAGGAGAATCTTATGACCTTCCCTTCAGCCTGGGCTTGGACTCCACCAAAAAAACCCCCAAAACCCCCAAGCCAGGAGTTTAGGGAGTGGTTCATTATACTATATCCACAACCCTTACTTAGAAAAGTTGGCAGACCTCTCCCTATAGAAGTCTGCCTGAGTTTGATCCTTGGGGAAGGGCTTCCTAGTGTCACGGGCATGTCTGGTGAGCGTACATTAGAGAATCTTCTTGGCTGCTCCCAGGCTGGAGGACTCTTTCCTACAGCAGGCTAAGCTGGCCCACTCTCTGCTCTCCTTCCATTAGCAGGCAAAGACCTTTTTATTCACAATGGCTTCTGCTGATTAACTGGTGTAGCAGAAGAATGGGTGTATGTCTGTTGTTGTAGTTGTTAAATGCCTTCAAACTGTTTCTGACTTATGGCAACCCTAAGGTGAATCTATCATGGGGTTTTCTAGGGGATAAGAGTGTGTGATGCACGCAAGGTCACTCAGTGGGTTTCTATGGCGAGCAGGGGATTGAACTCTGGTCTCCAGGGTTGCAGTCCGACACTCCAATCACTATCCCATGCTGGCTCAAGCAAAGAACTTTTTATTCAGTTTGGCTTTTGCTGACTAACTTGTGTTCCAGAAGACTGGGTGTGTATCTGTACTGTATTTTCATTCTCACAAGTTATATTTCAAAACCTTCTAAATAGTTTGAAATTAGTACTGTTTCTAATTAGTGCTGTTTCAACAAGGCTATCTATGGAACAAAAGCTTTGAATAATGAATTACACTGGTCATGTTCATTGCTTTTAAGATGGAGGTTTTTTTAAAAATTGCTTTTAATTCTATGGGCAGTTTATATGTTGACTTTTATACGTTTTTTGTGATGAGAGTTTTGATCTATGTCTACTTTAAATTTTGTAAGCTATCTCGAGTCCCAGGTCTGGAAAAAAGGTATGATAGAAATAAATACATAAATAAAATAACCAATAATACAGGGTGTCATCCCAAGTCCATAGAGGGCTGTGCATAGTCAGTCACCATGCAACGCTGTCCGACTTTGAGGTATGTGTGGAAAACCAGGAGGGAGATGGGATATTATATTCTATGGAAATAGACTATCGTGAGAAAGGGCATGGCTGGCTGACTACAGCCCTGATCAAAACTACATCACGCTATGGATGGAAAGAAATTTTATTGGACACCGATGGAAACAGCATTTTTACACCCACTGAGACCCGTTGTATAAGAAAGAGCCACTTCACCCCAAGCACCTGCCCCTTTGTGAGGTGTATGGGATGCTTCCAAGAAATAAACTGTGCGTGAAACAAGGCAGATGCTTTACATAAGAATGACTAAAATGTGCATCCTTGAAAAAAAAAATACACAGAACTATGCTTTAGTGAATGAGGCAATGATAGGCAAATTAGGAAAAGTGCACAAATCAATTAGGTGAAATATGTGTGTTTTTTAAAAAAAATTACATTAATGTCAGTTGTGGGAAGCAAACAAACTCTCACCCCCCCAAGCAAAACAAGGATAGGGGAAATGTGGATAGGACATGGAGAAACTAAGCAAAATTGAGAATTTCCCATCCCTATTCCCACCAAGAATTTTTGTTGCTCTTGTTATTGAACAACTAAAGCAAACCTAGCCATCACCGTCCCAAAGGAGTTTACAAGAAAGCTGTGACGAAAATGAAGCCTAATTTGCTGTCTAAGCTGTCAACCGAAAGCATCTTTAATTTTAAACTTCACCAAATGCAGTAACTCAGTGCCTAATTTCTTTCCTGTGCTCTCACCCTTTGCTTTTTCACTCTTTTCTAGCAAAGCAGCTCTTCGTTCCTCAATCTGACAGCAGCAGCAACAGCCAACAGAAGAAAAGCTCAGCAGCCTCCTTCTCAAAAACATTCTTCAGAAACAGAGTAATTACTGCTTTGGCAACCTGTTTCGAAGCGGAAGTACAAGAAATGGGATTCTCCTTATCAGTGGGAACTGTGAGAAATTCATAATGCAAAATCTCTGAAGTGGCATGTGAATGCTCTGTCTGATCCAGTACTTTTAAGGGCTATTTCTACCTGTCACAATGGTTTTGAAGTGATATTCAAATGAAGCATCCGGCATGAGCCCTGCAGAAATGTTACAGCAGGTGTGTGTCACACCCATCCTCTGGAAGCTGCGTGGCTCACCAGCTTTCCTCTCGAAAAGGGGGAAGGTAACATTCTGCTTAAATACACTGATGCCCCCACCATCCTGCACCACTTCCAATGCATACCTCACGATGTACAGCATGCAGTTCTACAAATGCCGTAGAAGACTGCAGTTGAGTGCTTCAGCCTTTTTCTCTTCTATCCCCATGTTTCATTACAGAAAATAGTTGCTGAGTATGATGGCCCTGTGCCCTTTTCAACCAGATGCAAACATTTAAGTTAATGAGTCAATTTTCAGTCATTTTGCATACGCACACACAAACACTGCAGGAGAGGTTTCCAGATGAACAAATTTTAAAAATCAAGGGAACAATTAAAACGAAGAGGAGATAAGACGCTCGGGCTCAGCTCTAGAAACTGTATTCACTCCTGAAAAAGGCCTAAAAGTGGAAGAATAATCTGGTGGAACTAATATCTGCTCTTACAAATTAATATTCCCTTGGCCTTTGTTGTTCCATATCGGCCCACGTAAGGTTTCCCAGAAGGTTTGTTCACTGCCTCCTAATAGTTGTCTTTGTGGATTTTGGTGGGAGAAGTCATGTTGCGAAGCTTAAAGAGGAGGGAAGCTCAGCTATGGCTGAAAAGTCACAGAGAAAACTGGTGGGGTCCCCAGAACTCAATGACTCTGTGACATCACCAGTCAATCCACCAATAATGCTAAAGGGTGGTGTGACGAATCACAGTGGCATCCCAGTTTAAATCTAACCTCAGCCATTAGATTACTGGATAATCTTAGACAAAACCACTCTTTGGGACCTTTCACACAACATAATTATAGTACTATATTCCAATTTAATTGCTATGGCTACATCCTATTGAATCCTGGGGTTTGTAGTCCAGTGAGGCAATAGAACTTTCTGGTTGAGAATTCAAAATGTCTTTCTTTTAAACTGCAAATCCAAAGGTCTCATGGGATGTTGCATCACAGTTAAAGTGGGATGACAGCTCTATAATTGTGTAGTTTGAATGCACCCTCTCTCTCTCTCTCTCTCTCTCTCTCTCATCCTCGGTACTCATGATTTGAATTAGAGCAGGATGAGGTAGTTGGAACCACAGCTGACCTTGCTTAGCTTCCAAGATCAGAAGGGATCTGGTACATTTAGGATATTCAGGCCAGCTAGCAGAGTGACAGAAAACTCTTCATGCAGGAAAGACCTTCAGCTCTTTCCCTTCCAGAACTACAGTCACCACATGGTGGCAGTATAGTCTATGTAAGCAGGTGCTGCAGGGCATTGCTTTTCAGGTAGTGTGATGTGCAGGACTGGTAAGACAGGTAATTGTTTTTTTTCCCCCCAGTGTGCAAGGACCAGCACCATACGTGTGCCCATTGGCTACAACTGTTTCTTTCTTTCACGCAAACTCTTCAGGAATTGGCAAGCAATGACTCTGGGACCAGCACTGCTCCAGGGGCCAACTCTTTGAGTAGCTTTGCTATAGGGCATGTTCTCCAGCTGGACCACACTTACCACCAGGCTTCTAGAGAATTCGCAACAATTTTGAAAGGCGTCCAGGGCACAGTTTGGAAAAATTACTTCTTTGGGATACAGTTTCTTTGGTTGCTATGCTGGTTGGGGCACTTTAAGAGCTGTAGTCCAAAAATGTAAGAGCCAGGATGATGCAGTGATTTGAATGTTGGACTATGACTCTGGAGACCAGGATTTGAATCCCTGCTCAGCCACTGAAACCCACTGGGTCACCTTAGGGAAGTCACAGTCTCTCAGACTCAGAGGGAAGAAAAGGCAAACCTCCCCCCAGAACAAATCTTGCCAAGAAACTGCTGTGGTGGTTTTGCCATAGGGTCATCATAAGTCAGAAACAACTTTAAGGCAAACAACAAGTCCAAAAATGTCACTCTTTGAAGCTATGGACTAGGAGATAGAAGAAGAAAGGTAACCAGAGCCAGGGTACAATTCAGCATTTAGAAGTTAGCTAGACAGAAGAGAGATAGTTAACTGTCCTGAGACCAGTACTAAGTCAGTTTGGTCAACAGTTGATATCAGCTCAGATGCCTAAATTTGCATGGGATGTACACAGCCTTGAGTACTGCTATGTCTGGACCAAGATCTATTCATACATGCAGAATGTAGAAATACATTGGCATGCATAAATTTCAATCAGAGTTGTACCCTATGGACCTCATTCTCAAAATCTTTTTAAATTTCCGAGCAATATCCCTATATATAGGAATATTGAGGGTAGGATTTTATGTAATTTAACCTTTGTCTGTTGTGATAAACAAAATTTATTTCCTATTTGGGGAATGGGGATGGGGAAAAGAAGTATTGTGTGTGCGTATACACGCTTTCAAGTCACTTGTCAACTTACGATGACTCCCTGAATTTCACAGTGTTTGCTTAGGCAAGGAATATATAGAGGAGGTTTTGCCAGTTCCTCCCTCTGAAATATAGCTTGCAGCACCTCATACTCCTTGGTGGTCTCCCATTCAAATGCTAGCCAGGGCTGGCCCTGCTTAGTTTCCAAGATCAGAAGTACATATTATTGTGTGCCTTCAGGTCATTTCTGACTTGTGGTGACCCTAAGGTGAACCTATCACCAGGTCTTCTGGGGCTGAAAGTTAGCAGTTCCTAAAAATATCAAATACTGGTTTCAAACATTTAAAGGTTGTTCTAAGCCTTGCCAAATTGCAGTAAGATCAATGATTATGCAAGATACCTCTAGGAAGGTCTAAAATAATCTTTGACTGAAAACATAAATGCCTGGCAGTAACCATAAAGTCTCAGCACCTTTTAAGCCACTGGCATCCACTTAGGTCTACTTCTGTGTCTAGTCTCATTAATTCCCTCTTTCTATGGAGCCAGGCCCAGGAGTAAAGTTGATTTAAGCAGGAGAAAGGCAATTAGCTCTTACATTGCATTTAAATTGAAAATCATTTCCTCCTCATCTCTGAACACACTTTTTGGTCCTGAAATCTAAATCTCCCAATTCCTAAGCTGATATTAATCAAGTGATGTTATTCTGAAGGTGTCGAGGTCACTAATGAATACACAGATCCTTAGTTCTGGGCCAGTCGATCTCTCAACTGCTTTGTTCCAGCATATTCATCCAAGTTAAAAAAGTAAAAGGGAAAACGAACATTCCCCATTATGTTACTCATTTTCTGATTAAATGCTACTTAGTCAAATGATTCTAAAGCTGTTAGATCAAACGAATTAACATATTCAAACACAATGTATCACCTCAACACGTGCAATATTTTAAGGATCTAACTGGTGCACCATAGCAGGTCATTTGTCAGGATTGGATGCAAAAATCCAGGTTCAAATCACCCCTTCACATGAAGCTTGTTTAGTAGCCTTAGGACAAAACAAACAGAAATCCCCAATCCGTCTTTTCCTCTGGCACACTCCAAATGTCACATACAATATGCACCAATTATAAATGACACAGCAAATGATAAGCAGGCTGGTGGCACCCCCTAAAGCCAAACCAGTTTTATTTGTCAGAAGCTGTTATGAGATTGCAGCCTATTACATCAGGTGCATCTCATGAAAGCTGATATACCTCAAAATGTGGTATATCAAAATGTGATGACCTTCAGGGCGCCACAAGACTCTTTGTGTGTTTTGCTATACAGCAACCTCACTGGAAGTCATAAATAAGTCACATCCAGCAGTCTCTTTCCAATGGCAGACCCCCCTCCCTGCATCAGCCCCCTCTAACTGCACGCCCACAGTGTTTGCTCTAGAGAAGATTAAAGGATCCTCCAGGGCAGATCTGGGTATCCCTGTGAGTGAGGAAGAGGCATTCCTGCTGTGGAAATGGATGTTCATATGCACAACACTGGATGTAACAGACACAGAAGGTAAGAACCTCACTTGCAAAGCAAAGACATTTGCTCCCCCTGCAGAACCTTATCAGCTGAGGGAATGCTACACAGAGGTTGAGAGAAATCCTGAAGAGAAGCAAGAAGAAGAGACCTGAGAAGACAGGAGGATCAGAGAGGGGAAAGACCAGTGCTCCAAAGCTGTGGGGAGAGCTAGGGATGGGCACTAGTTGTTACTTATTGTCAATGACACCACTGACTACTACAGAAGAGATGGGGAAGACACAACCCATGGACTGCATATGGCCCCCAAGGGCCTAAAATTGCCCAGAGAGGGCCTAAGGAATTGTGAAATTCTGGGGTATGGCAAGGGTGAGGCCCTCCAAGCAGGCCAATGCACACCACTTAAACCCCAATAGTTGTCTACCCCATACTAAAAGAACACTAGAGATCTTGTTCTTTGCTTTCTCAAGGCTCACATACTTGGCTGATGTGGATCATCTGCCAGCTCCCTCGATATCACTGTTGCCTGTCTGAGAATGAGAGGATGATCTAGATACACCCAACGCACATCTCATAACTGCATACTGTAAAGGGAAAATGTCATGTAGACATGGTGTCTAGTAAGAAGGGTTGTCTGCTATTATCTCATCTTGGCACTCCAGTATTTTTGAAGAATGCTGTGGTCTCCTAGAGCTATTAAAAGTTACAGAGTGATGCATCAAGGACAGCAGAACAGGTGTTGTCTACTACTGATGCTGCATCAGCTGGACATAAGCATTTTTGCCTGTAGATGGCACCTCAATATCATGTCCCCACCCTCAAAAAAACTGGCTGGACATTCCTCTGCCTGGACAGTGCAACACTAAAGCAAGTGTGGAAAGAAGCAACAAAAATGATCAAGGGTCTGCAGCAATCCTCTGCAAGAAAAAGTTACAACATTTGAGGATTTTAAGCTTAGAAAAAGGGTGTGGTAAGGATGGAGAGGACATGATGGATGGTATGTCCTATTCTCCACGGTATAGAAATTAATTTCATACTTCTAGTACCTGGTCTCCTCCAATGAAGCAGAACAGTGAGAAATTCAGAACAGATAAAAGCAAGTACATCTTATGGAAATGATTACCCCACTATCTGGTGTTGGTTGCCAACTTGGGGAGCTATTGAAAGTAGGGCTAGGCAAATTCATAGAAAATATTAATGGCTACTAGTCACAATAACTATATGTTAGCACTAGTATCAGAGGCAGGATACCTCTAACAAGCTAATGGACAAGAGTGGGAAGACTCAGTACTTATGGGCTTCTCACAGACATCTGGTCGGTCACTGTGGGAACAGAGTGCTGGACTAGACAGGTCTCTGGAAGGTAGAAATGAATGATCACAAAGATCAGGCACAAGCTAAAATGAGAAATTAAACTTCTATTTTAGTTTAAATTGAATTCAAAAGACCTATTTGTTTCACTTTCTTGCTAGCAGAACAAATGACAGTGAACTCAGACAGCATCAGAAATACTGATAAAAAATTAGAATTCAAACAGTGCCATTTCTGGGTTTACATCTGGTGTTCCCAAGAATCAAAGTTGATTCTACAGGCACCTTATGCTGGAGAAGACATTCTGTACCAAGCTTTTCATTTTGGCATATTTCCTTACCCATTGCTTAATATCTCCACATTCACTCACCACCATCCTCCCTAAAATCTGGAAAGTACTGAGCTGCAAATTGATTCCATATGGCTTCCTAAAGACTTTTCAAAGAATGATCAAGGAAGGAGGAGACGCATCACTCATTTTAAATCTTTTCCATTCTGAAAATGGAACCAGTCTTCATAATACATGGAAGGGCCACAGCTTGGTGACAGAGGACATATTTTCCATGCAAGCAGTTCCAAACTCAATCCCTGGCATTTCCAGATAAGGATGAGAAAGAGCCCAGTCTGAAGCCCTGGAGAGTCACTAGTGGTTAGTTTTTGCAGTACTAAACTAAATGAAATAAGGCCTGGCTTGCTATGAGGAAGGTACTGCATTTCCCTGGAGTTCTACATGGGTGAGACACAGACATCGATAAACCAAAACAAATTAGCGTGCAGTAATAACACTAATCCAAACTTTTTCAGAGTTGCTTTAAGAACCAAATTTGTGTGTGTGTGGTTTTTTAAAAAGCTTCTGCACCCCTTCAAGGCTGCTTTTCACAAAAACAAAACCAAGCACTGTCTCCTCTCCCAACTATCGCATACACATCTGTTTCTTTCCTGTTCCCAAGAGATGTCTGAAATCTAATTAACCAATTAATTTGCAAATATATACTAATTTATTCAAGGCAGATCTTCTTAGTGTTAAACTATCCGACAGCAAGCCATATGCAGTACAAGGGAATGGGGCTTCATTAAAATACCAAAGGGTTACTCAAACGGAATAAAAATTTGTATTTGTACTATAGGCGGCACAGCCGTTTCCTCATTAAGGGCAGAGAAGCATTTGTATTTGCCGCCTGCTAATTTGTTTTCACATGTTTAATGTAAATCAGTTGTTAGTACATTTAATACAAAAAGTACTAACATGGGGAATGATTCTGAATATAAAAAAGAGATATGTGTATTCCCAATTTAGCTGTAAGATAGATAGACAAACAGGCAGACAGATACACAAATAAAAAGATAAAACATATAATATAGTAGTTTGAGCTAATGTGTTCACAATAACCTATAAAGCCTCATACAGTTAAGGTTCAGGTTATTGTATATTCTCTATATTCTCCTGCTCATGTTTTGAGATCTTCTGTTGAGGGTCTTTCTGGCCCCACCAACCTCCCAAGCACATCTAGTGGGAATACAGGATAGAGTCTTCTCCATGGCCGCTCCCAAGGAGGCACCTTGCTCACAGAGACCAGACTGGTGCCCCACTATCTTTCCATAAGCAGGTAAAACCCATTTTATTCTGGCTAGCCTTTGAAGATTGATTTTTTTTTGTTGAAAAACAGGCCTTGTATAATGTGCTGGGCATTTATTTATTTATTTAGGACAGTAAACCAGTGCCTTCTAATTTTATGATAGATCAATTCCTTTTTAAATTTTGTATGTTGTGGATTTTTCACTATGTTTGTTTTAATGGTTGAAAGCTGCCTTGAGTTCTAAATTGGAGAAAACATGGGACATAAATGCATCATCAGCATCACCGATGGGTCAATGCACAAGGCCACTGAAGACTATATGTATGTATGGCAGGAGTGAGCAAAGTGTAGCTTTAGCGCCACGTGCAGCCCACAGGGCTGATTTTGTAGCCTTTAACTCCTCCAGATTTGTCAATCTCCCCTTCTTCTGGTTAAAAAAAGGAGGTAAATTGTCTTTCTTGGAAACTTATAGAAGCAACCTTTCATCACTGAAATAGATTGCACATCTCTTCTAGTTTAGCTTTTTTAAAAAACTGATTTTCAAAACCAGCAGTTATAGGGTTTTTTCTTTATTTCCCGGTAGAACGCTGGGGTTCCACAACCAAACAGTCAGCTCCTGGACCCACCACAACTTTCATTCTGATCTACAGAAGGCAAAGGGAAATTGTATGAACACACAGTATCAAAGGGGATTTCATACACAGTTCAATCAATGTGCATAATCACCAATTTGCATTAAACAATGGTTAGATTTAGATGTAACAGTAAATTATGGTTTAGACTTAGAAATGAGAGCAGCCTTGCACTGACTCAAAATTATTCAGTATCCCACCCTGGATTACAGCAAGCCCGAGGTTCTTATTTTGTCCAAGCCTAACAAACTCTGGTTTGTGGTCCCACAACCAGGATCACAAAACCAGGACTGCAGACTAGGATCTCCCACAAAGCAAGAATGGAAGCTTCTAATCTGTACATATGAGGAAGAGGACAGAGAGAGAGAGAGTGAAAAAACTAGGTTGCTCATGCTTGTAATGCTATATCATGGTTTAGTGTTGTGTTCAAGTGCATCCACGGTGAACTGATGCCAAAATGGTTTGTAACCATCCAAACAATTCATAGGCTTTACAAATCTGGACCAGCCAATATGTTCACTGCAGCTCACAGGGTATACTCTAAGGTAGTGGCTAAGCAATGTGATGTGGTGGACTGGCGCTGTCCATCCCTCGCAACCTTTTGCCAGGGATCATCACCATCTTTGTGGCTACAATCGTTCTTTCTTTCTTGGAAACTTGCTGCAGTCCAGCAGCCAATGACTCACTGACTGGCATTCATCTATGGACCACCACTTTGAGTACCACCAGTTTAAGGGAACATGAAATTAATCAGGTATAGATATGGTCAGTATCTGGATGGAAGACTGTCCCACAATGCAAAAAAGGTTGGATGGAAATGTACAAAAGATGTTGTTGCCTCTGTTTCCAATACAAAGTCTAGGAGTGTCATTCTTATGTAGCAAAAGCAATACTGCCCATTCACAAAAGAAAATATCAAATGGCATAGAAATATATTTGTTTTGCAGAACAACCTCCTACAAGGAGGACTCGCCACTGCAAAATTAGGAAAGAACATACTAAGTGATCATGGAATGCAGACTATAGCAGGAGTACATGAAGATGGACCCATGAGGCTGGAAACTTGAGCACTGACAATGTACACTGCACCATTTCATCACAGATCCCACAAGTAACTCAGCACTTGACTGTCTCCTTGTGCACAGTGTCTAGCATCACTTAAATCATAAACTATGGACAATAGCAAGCAATATGCCACATTTTATGGTTCTTGGACATTTTTTGCACCTTCATGGGCACAAGCACTACCAATGGTGTTTAATTTTCTTTTTTTCTGTTCAATGCTTATTAAGCACAACATGTGTATTACAGATGCGTGCTCTTGCGCACACACACTTGATAGCTTCTGCTTGCAACGTTTTGCCTCCCAAAGGAATAGAAGCAACCGCACAATGCTATTGTACGCTGTTTGACAACAGGTAAGCATTAACATCTATATCTGCATGCAGTGTCTGCGTCTCTAACGAAGCAACACATTGCTCTCTGGCTCAGCAGGTAACGTTTTTCACAAAGAAAAATACAGTTGCAACCTACAGAGCCTGGAAGAATGGGATTTTTAGAACACTTTTTTTTAAACACCCAAACACACACCCCCATGTGAATGGTGGGAGAAAATGATGAGCTATTCTTAATTGCTATACCAAAGCATTTTATTTAGTTCTGTGGCTGTGTGGTAGCAAAAATATAACAGCTGGGTACAATTCTGGTAGCTATTAGAGAAATTTTGTAATTTACAGTACAACAGTTCTGGTCATGAGCATACTTCCTGCTCTGGAAAGAACACGATACGCTCTTTTCACAGAAGTAAATAAACTTCCATAATCTCTAAATGCTCCATTACTGTATTATGCAGTGTCAGAACATGCAAAAATTTGTTTCTTGAAAATTACCCTTTATAGCATGCACCTACTACCAAATCGAAATGGTGAACAATTTATTTTCCTACTGTAAACTGTTGCTCTGCAATTTATTTTCAAACGAGATTTTTGGATTATTGCTGAGTGTGGAGGTGGGCAACTCTAGTGGATCCAGGAGCCAAATATTTTGGGCCCCTCCAGGGCCTACAAAAACAAAACAAACCAGAAGTTCACTGGTTTTGAAAAATGAGTACTTTTTGATGTTAAATAACATGGGCCCTTTTCACACGCAGTTTTGAAGGCGAAAGGGCCCCTTGAGCGTTGCGTAAATGGGAGGAGCGGTCCGTATGATGCATTCCCATTTACGCGACTTTCAAGAGCCTAAAGCAGGCCGCGCACGCACTTTTTCATTTTCAGATTCAAGCCGAAAATGCTGCGCAGTCGCGCAATGCTCCTGGAGCCCGCAAGCACTAACCTACCCTGTGGAGCCTTGGGAGCCGGCCCGGTCGCGCTTCCTGCCTCAGCGCCAGCCTACACTTCCCAGGTTGCACTGCGGTAGGAAGGGGCGGGGCATTCACGTGGCGTTCGCACAATCAGCAACCCAGCTGCGGTAAGGAAGGAGAAACGAAGTGAGCGCCTCACGCAAAAAGATGCTTGTGTGACCGCCGCTGCCTACCTCCACGAAAAGGTAAGGTGCGGAAAGGCTAATGGTCAGGTCTGAAACTTATTTCAAGGTGAAATGCTCCTGAAGACTTCCAGGCTAGGAAATTCCCAATGGGGGGGCAGGATAAAAAAGGCGAGTGAGGAGCTTAGCAGAGTTGAAGGTTTCATGGGGTCTGCATGCACCCTTGGCCTAGTGTCATCACTAACTTGGGAAACTCTGGCCAAATTAAGGAGACTTTCTAAGCTTCAGAAGATAGAAAAGCGTCACGGACCTTGTGAAGTCTCACAAGCTCCATCTTGTCCCCTCCTTTTTGTCTGGCCCTATCATATGGCAGAATGAGGCAGCTGCCTCAGAAACTGGATCAGAGGAAGGTGAGTAGTGATGGTGATATGTTGATCTAAATCAGGAGTGAGAAGCCTCTTTCAACCCGAAGGCCAGATTCAATTTCAGAAAGCTTCTTCAGGATTGGCATCCCAGCACAGAGTATGACCAAAGGCAAAGTGGAAGGACTCAAAATAGGAACACGTTTTAGCTCAAAGCTCTTACTGTTACTTACATTTCTGCCTTCTACAATGGCAAAAAGCCTACACAAAAACTGGGAAACCACCCAACAATAACTTCATGAGGATGGCCATGCTAGAGCCTACATTAGGACAGGAGGAAGAGATGAATTATGAGGTGCTCCACCCCAGACTAAATGGACCACAGTCTGATGTTTATATTTCTTATATTCCTATGTTACTCAAAGTATAAAGATGGAGGGAAAAAATCTAGAAATGTACTACAAATGTTTCCAACAGATTTCTGTAAACATATGTGTTTGTAAACAACATTACAACTTTGTATTAGTAACTTAGGCTGGTATTTGCAAGTACTGAGCTATTTCGTAAGCCAAAATTTTAATATTAACTTCATTGCAGTTACATGCCTTCAAGTCAACTCCAACTTATGGCAACACTATCATTCAGTTTCCTTGGAAAGATTTCCTTGGAGAAGGTGTGCCACTGTCTTGCTCTTAAGCTGAGAAAGTATGATTTGCTCAAGGCTACCCCATGGGTTTCCATGGCTTAAGAACTTTGAACCCTGGCCTTCTGAAATCCTAGTCCAACCACCATACCATACTGGCTCTGATACTGGCTGCAACAAGAAAAAATTGCTTCTTACAAAATATTATTTAGCAGTATCTGGAAGACTCACATAGAAAGTGTATGTGTTCCATCACAGTGGTGATTTCTTTCCCCTCATTCACCAGAGGGAAATTAACTGCTTCTGGAAGCTCTCTGTTTTGCTTATTTGCCTATTTTGCCATTTGAAATTAGTGTGACACACCAGACAGCACCATATTGATTTAGGTATTAATAACCCACTGACTGTATCTGCCATTGATTGCAGATAAAACTACCATTTTGCTGAGCTCTTCAAACTTTCCAAAAAGAAAGGGCTCTGGTCAAAATAGGTTCCTGCATTCATGACAGCTTCAGTTATTAAAAAATATACATTCCTCTCCTTCTGCCTTTGTATCATGCACAGTAAATTGCCTCTGACATATATATGGGGTGGGGGAAGCTTTCCTTCTTTATGTCTGTGAAATAAATGAGATGGTGGTTTTTATGCTGATGGGGAACCAGTTGAAGGTGAGCAGGGCAGATGTATCTGAGCAAAGACCCTAGAGACTCCAGAATTGTAAGAGCTCTAGCACAACGTTGTTTTCAGATTATAGGAAGCATATGGGCTTGTGCGTGTTTTCTTCATTTATTTGATTTATATCACACTTTTCTCTTCATTGTAGGAATCAAGGCAGCTCACACTCAAAACAGTACAGAAAAACACACACACACAGAAAGGTGTCATATCACGACACCATTAAACAAATCAACATACTAAAAGACAGTTGATTTTAAGAGCAATCTAGGACATTGATAAGAACCAAGTACAGTACGTACAGATTACAAAAATTACAAAAAAATTACATAAAAATGTTTTTACCTGCATTACATTATGAGAAAATATGTGAAAAGGCTTTTGAATGGGCCATCAATGGTAATGGTAGCCAGAAGGGGCAACTGCACTCACGTTCTTTTGGTGGACATCCCATTGATAACAGTCCACTTTGTGAAGAGAATTTCAGACTAGACAGTCCTCTCATCTGATCCAGTGGGGTGTGTGTGTGTATGTGTGTGTGTGTATCTTATGTTCTCATGAAAATGGCAACTGATAAACATCCAAAGGAGAGGTGCCTTCAACCTATATGGTCCCATGCTTGATAAATATGGGCTAATTGTGCAAACAACAGTGTCACATGTCAAACTGGAAGTGCAAGAATCAGCATGATACCACGGACACACACAGATATATATGTCAAGACATTAGACTGCCACAACAAGTCACACTCAATATTTAACACAGGCAGAGATGGAACCATCAATTAACCCTTATTACTTGCTTACTGCTTTGCTCTTATTGTAATATATCCCACTTGGATTAGGGTGGCAAAGTGAGAGAAGGATTCCTGTTGGAATCACAAGCTACAGGCCTGATGTTAAACAGGATGGAGAAGATAGTGACTGAAGGGATCAAAGAGAAGCATTAAAAGGTTGGAGAACCCATGGGTGAATCTTTTATCACAGTTATGGGCTAATGAAGAAACAGGTGCAATCGCTAGATTATATAAACAAATCTATGGACAAATGAGGTATATCTAAGGCAGACCTCTACTTAGAATTCTAAAGAGCTTCTGCAAATCAGAAGACACAATACTAAGTGAACTGGAACAAGAGTCTTACTACAGTCAACCCTCCACTTTCATGGGAGGATAGAAATGCAAGACCTCTGCAGAAGTGGAAAAACCATGAATAAAATAAAAATTGTGAAAACTGTTGTTTTCTTTTTTTTAGAACTCAGAATACTTCTCTAGGCATCTCTAAGTCCTTCAGCATAATTCTGTATTCAGCTTGTGGTGGAAAGGAGCCACAGTGTCACGCTGGAAGACTTAGCAATGCCTAGATAAGTGTTCTATCTAGGAATTTCTAGGTCTTTCAGCACAACTGGAGGACTTAGAGACTTCTGGAGAGAATTCTTTTTTCCTGTGGCAGTGGCAAATACAGGTAGAATGGGCCATCAATGGTAATGGTAGCCAGAAGGGGCAACTGCATGAAAAATAAAATCCATGAATGCTGAACTTGTGAAAGTGGAGGGCCAACTATATAAAATTATCTTTGTACATTCACTTCCATATGAGCACTACATTTGAGCTGCCATACTGGGCAAAGGAGAATTATGCTCACTCTCTTAAAATAGTATTTCACAATGGACTATATCCAAATGTAGTCCCAGCTAGACTATGTCCTCTGAAATCCATGGGACTTGTATGAGTAGAATTATCCAACAAACCTTTTGACTCTTAAATGCCATACGGGCACACCAAACATATTGGTCATACTGGCTGAGGATGATGGGAATGCCATCAATAGATCTGGAGAGTACAAGATTGAGTATTGCTCAGATATGACAAAATTCACATGAAGAAGGCATTTTAGCTCAGCTCAGTGCAAGAATCATTTATATCCTCATTTACAAGTCTAAAAGTGGCAATTATATACCTCACACTTCCTTACCTAACAGCTGTGTTTCCTGAAAAACCATAATTTAATTACTCTTTCACTCTCACTCTCACTCTTTTTTTTAAATCCAATCCTTGGAACAGTCCCCTTCCATCCATGGTAGAAAATGACTGGAATATTTGGTGGCCAGTCTAACCAGAATAACTGGGCTTTCACCAGTCATCCAGGTAATGGCCAATTATCTGGGGAGGGGAAAAGAAGTTGGAAAATTAAGTGAGAGGGAAAGTAGTATCTGGTGTTAGGAGAGCAGCAACTTCAAAAACATTGGAAGTGTGAGAGAGGTGAAGCTTGAGCAATGTTGGATATGCTGTTCACACCATTGCAAAACCACAGCTTCAACAGGGTGAGAAAAAATAATTAGGTCCCAAATCTGCATTAAAACTTTTTTTTTTTTGGCAAGGCTCCATCCACTTTCAGTGTAGAAAACTACTCCCACAAGATCTATTTTTAGGTTATTTTATTTTAAAGAGATCAGAAAACCCGTTCTGTGTATAAATTTCTCAGTGGGAAGTTTTACAGCAATGATACTTAGAAGGAGACTAATGGTGACGGAGCAGAAGAAATAGGCAAATGGCATACAGTCTAGGGAAAGGTGAATGCAAGCACCAGATCAATGCTGTCTCCAATCAAGAAATACGCTCAGAGCCTTTGTCCTGGCAGTGACAGTTCTCCTTGATACCCTTTATTGCTTTCTGAACAATGATTACTTGTAAATTAAGAAAGAAACAAGACATTAAATGACACCTCTGATAATCAGTTGCGTTTTTAGGGAAGTGTTGCTGGCTATAATTTCAGCAAATCAATACTAGGAAGGTGTGTTGCCTACTCTCTCTGACCATTATCAGTATAACCCTTTGGCATGGTAGATCTGGTTTCTAATACAAGAAAAGGTCTCCCAGAAAGAATATCTTGAGCATTTTAAGGTGAAGTCAGCAGTCAAAAGGACTGGAAGCAACGTTTCTAACATTAATGTGAGGAGAACTGATTTCAATCCATAGCCCAAGTCCACCGCAGTCATGGTATTTTTCTCTTGGAAAACAGTGTTTTTTGATTAAGTGGTTTGGCACCTGCCTTTTATGTGGCATATTACACACCACCACTCAGCCACAGAGCCATGCTGGATAGGACCTGTGGACATGTAGCCCAGCATCCTATTTCCTGTGGCATCTAAACAGATGCTCACAGGAAGCCCACAGCAAGGGACCGAGAGTAAAAGCTCTCTCCTGTGGTTTCCTAGTCCCTGGGCAGTGAGCTATTCTTCTCAAGAGACAGATTGGAGAGGAGAACCCACTTTTGGATGGGGACATAAAATCCCTGTTTACCACAATCAAATGATCTCACTCTTGACAAAAGTTACAGCCGATAGTTGCATATTTTCCCCATTAAATGCACCATTCAGTCTCTCTCCCTTTTCTTCCATTGAGGGAACACTCTAACTTTGAGAACTGGCAGACTGAAACAGACTCTGCTCACATCCAAAATACTGAGGAGCCTTGAGAAAACTGTAAGAGGGACAGCCAGCAAGGGAGAGGCAGAAGAACAATAGTTCTCCCTAAAGTTCTTTAAAACCAAGCAATATATGTATACAAGTAGTGAAATATGCCAGAAAGCCAAGAAAAATGGGCTATTTTCATTCAGGTAGATAATTCCCATGCCTTGAGTACTGGCAACATTTATAGCCATTGTTGAGATTGTCCTTTCAAGCCAACTTCAACTTATGGTGACTCTATCACAGGGTTTTCTTGGCAGAACTTATATATAGATGAGGTTTGCCACTGCCTCCCTTTCAGGCTGAGAGAGTATCACCCAGAGGGTTTTCATGGCGGAGTGGGGATCACAACATTAGTCTACCAGAGTCCTTGTCCAGTACTCAAACCACTGCACTATGATGGCTCTGCAGGCATTGCTAGTACTGAAATCAAATAGTGAGCTGTAGATAGAATGTCAAATTTAGGTGCAAGAAAGCTGGATCCAAATCACCTGAAATATCCTGGATTGAGTTTACTTACTAACTCTCAGCTTTATCTACCATGACTGAAGTGAGGATGAAATTGGGAGGATAGTTCATTGTCACGTGCCAAAGTAAATTAAAAAGAAAAAAAAATAAGATCCCTTAAATTAAAAAAAATAATAATTAGAAAGGCCAATAGATTTTGGAACAGATCTATACTTCTCTGAGGAAGGAAAAAGAAAAGCTCTCCCCAAATAGTCACAGACATAAAGAAAGTTAGGTTAAATGCCATTAAAAATTCAAAAGTACAGATGTTGAAAATCCTGGACAAAACGTCTTTCTTGCAGTCACATTTTTTCCGCCTTCCTCCTTGCATCTGCCCTTAGCGCATTTTTTTGGCTAGCAATCTGGAAAGTGCCAGTTATTAATGGGCACTTTCCAGACTGGGGGTGGGGGAGAGAGTGGTGGATGAGGGAGAGATACTGTAAGGTACACCATAAAAGTTTGGCTGGTCAACTAAGAGCATAAAGAAAAAAGGTTTAGCTTTCAATCTTGTCACAGCATGTGCAGGATTTCTATGAGATTTAATGGTTGGGTCAACCAGAAAGAATCCCATCCTCCAGCTCCATATATCTTGGCCATGTCAAAACCTGGCCTTGTACTGGGAGGTGACAGATAGGTGGGAGGATATTTATTTCTACCTCTGTAGTTTTCTATCAGCCAGGAATATACAAGGATTTAAATTCTGAAGTTTCAAAGAAACAAATTACTTTGCAGAATGAGGGAGGGGGAGAGAGAGAGAGAGAGAGAGAGGAAGAAAGAAAGAAAGAAAGAAAGAAAGAAAGAAGGAAGGAAAGAAAGAAAGAAAGAAAGAAAGAAAGAAAGAAAGAAAGAAAGAAAGAAAGAAAGAAAGAAAGAAAGAAAGAAAGGCAGACAGACAGACAGACAGACAGACAGACAGACAGTTAGTTTGCAATGTCCAGTTGGCTACACTGACTAATCAGAAACATGTCTGAGATTCAAGACCCTAAAAATAAACACCTAATGCCTTAACAAAAATCTGTTTAGTAGCATTTTTACTTTTTTCTCAAAGTAACAAATTAAACACAGTGCCAGGACAGAGGTGGGGGCCGTTTCGCTATTCAAAAGGCCGTTTGTGTTTCTTAGCAACATGCTGGGTAACCAACACAAATATTCAGACGCCTCTAACATCAGTTCTTCTTCGGGATTCACATTTTGTCCCTCTTCTTACAAAACTGATTTATGCTTAACACAATAGCTGGCAATGTCGGATTCTAATTCTATTAGTTTCCAGGATGTGTAGGGAGGTATTTGGTCAACAGTGTTCATTCTAATCCAGGACAAACACAAAAGTAAACATAGGCTGGCCAATCACAAAAGCTTTCCACAGCCAGCAATGAGTTGAGTTTAGTCCCATTTTTACCCACACTATGTATGTGACCATCAACAGGACTTGGAACATTAGAGAGTAATTTGTTGCTTGTTGCCTGCTTCACCAGCTAAAATAAAGTAAAATAAAATAAAATAATTGTTCCATCTTCTTCTTAAGTTACTCATTCTTTGTGAGCCAGTTTAGATGCATTTTAATTAATCATTTTTAATTCATTCCCATGCGCTGTAATTAATTTAAGAATACAAACTTACAGAAACACCTCAGTGTATTTTTTTATACAGTTGGCACAAAGGTGGTCAGTTTGAAAATATGAGCAAGTTAGCAGTTGTTAGTATCCATAAATATTACTTCTCCAGTGCCAAGAGAAAAAAGGAGCTTCTGCATTTATGAGATACATAAGACCTTCCCAATGGCCTCAGATGGCTACTGTGGAAGGTGAAATGCACTAAATTACGGCACTATGATTCTATTTAACTATCATGTCTGCCTTAGATGGAATCCTGGGGTTTGTAGCTTGTAATCTGATGAAATACTAGAGTTGTCTGGCCAAGAACTTGAAGTACCCTTCCCTAAACTGCAAAGCCCAGAATTCCACAGGCTACTGCCATCCAAGCCAATTAAAGTGGAAACATAGTGCTATAGTTGAGTAGACTGAAAGGTCCTATTTATGGTTTTGAGTTCAGATTGGTAAAGTGTGACTTTCCAGATGTTTTGCAATGCCTAGCCTTCTTTATCAATAACTATGCTGGCAAGAGTCAATGGGAGGCACATCAGCGACTGCCCAATTTTACCACAAATCCAACACAGAAATACCACATGGTATACCACAAATCCAACACAGAAATACCACCCAAAAGCCACCTTGTGAAATGTCCAATTATCTCTCCCACAAATACAATTCCTGCTCAACCAGGTTTCTGTCTTCTGCTAACAGGTGGATTCAGCTCTGCTTTTCCTACACTTCTCTTCTGGAGAGTCACACACTGCTTTGGTAAACAACGCAAACACAATGACCAAGGGCCTTGACAACCACGCAAGCATCTTTTAAAACCTTCTTGCTGACCTGGAAGCCGCAGAGTATGACTGTGTAGCTGCCGAGAAATCACACACTAGACTGACCCTACAGTCCCACATCCTTCCTCATCTTAACAAGAGAACAGCTGCTGCCACCTCTGTACTTTAAATTAAAGTGGTGGCTCTGGTGGCAGAAAACACACCCAGCCGTCACTGTGAAAGATAGCTGCAGCCTACTTCAGCCAGGATTCTCTCAATGGGCTGCCAACAGCCATTACCTCACACAGACAGTAGCTAATTAAAAACAGTGAAATTGGGATAAGGAGGAAGCGCCTGCAGCTAAGGAGAATCCTGCAACATCTTGCTCCAGCGCTTGGCCACGTTAAACAGGATTCCAATCCACATTTAGAGGTCATTTAATTCAATGTAATTATACTGCAGGAACCAGTATGTACTAGGGGTGTAAATCCTCAACTATTCTTTACATGCAGAGATGAACAAGCATGGTAATTTTCTCCCCACTGTGGGAGAAAATGAATATTCCTCTACAGTGTGTGCTTGCCTTCAAGTCAACTCCATGAATCAGACAGGGTTTTCTTAGGCAAGGAGTTCTCGGAGGTGGTTTTGTTAGTTCTGTCCTCTGAAATATAGCCTACAGCACCTGGTGTTCATTGGCGGTCTCTCATCCAAGTAGTAACCAGGGTTGACCCTGTTTAGCTTCCAAGATCAGAGGAGATCTTGTGCTTTCAGGGTATTTAGGCCTTCCTCCACAGTATTCTGCCTATATCCAAGTGTCTCAAAGAGCTGCAGAAGAATTATTCTGTGCAGAGAAACAGTGGGAAAAGGTTTCCTGAGAAAGAAACAGTATTTTCTGCATAGAAAACAGTGTTAGAATTATGCAGGAAACAATTTTTTTACCACAGGAAACCTGTTTTCTATGCCAAAAACTGGTTTCAGTGCAACCCTCCTCTCATTTTTCTTTTTTAATGCAGAATCATTCCTCCGCAACACTTTTGAATACAAGACTTCTGAGTACTGGAATAAGATTGCAGAAGTCCTCCTAACAGGGTGTCCCCACTGCTGGAAATAATGATTTTTTGGCCTGAAGATGAATAATCACAATTACTCTTTCCATCCCCAGTATATAACACACTGACTGAACCAAGTATTATGTTTGCTTATAAGAATTTTTTTAACATCAAACGCTTTGACATACATTTTTATTCTGTCAAAGAGAATGTGTGTGTGCATTAATGTTCCTATTTTTATATGTACACAATACTGGCGTTCTTGACTTACAAAGGGATGGGCAAAATGCAGATCTCCAGATGCTGTTGGACTGCGACTCCCAGCAATCCTCACTGTTGAGTATGCTGGGAAGGGCTCATGAGATCTGCAGTGAAACAACATCAGGAAGGCTGCATTTTGTCCTTCCTGACGTGTGGCACTGTGTGATTTGTATTTGCGTAATCTAATGTTATGTTTGGTATTGTATTCTAAATCCAGTCTCTGACATGATTCTTACATTTTTAACATGGTTCTTTCATTTTTAAATCCAATGGGCATTTCTAATGATAGCAAGCTGTGTGTGGGGGTTTTTTCCAGTGTGGACAAAAAGACATAGTAAGAATGTACATGCGGCTTTGCAATCTGACACTAAGGACATCTTTGTATCTCAATTTCTGAGTAACTCCCACATTTTTAAATATCTGTCTACCTCAGGATGGATACAAACTATAAAACAATGTTAAGTAATGATAAACACCTCACCAGGATAAAGGAGCATGCAAAATATCCAGAACCCACATGGGATCACTGATTCTGCACCTTCCAACTCTGTTTTTATGCATATGACCAAATCAGAATTTGGATACTTAGAATGCAAATACAAAGAAAAAGAACAGAAGGAAAGAAGGAAGAAAAAAAAGAGGCCAAAGAAAAACATTATTTCATACTCAAACAATCTTATGTGTCAGGGAATTTCTCACTGAAAAAATGACTTGTGCAACTACTGGTCACTATCTGAGAATGCTGACTCATAAATTCTGGTCTCATAACCTGGTAAGTGTTCATGCTGCAATTCTGTGGCAGGGCTGTGATTTTGTGGCTAGAAGCAAAAACCACATATGTAAAACCCTCCTTGCGTCACACTGTCAAGCATATAATTAGAGCAAACCAGCAGTCTGAGAGGAATTGCTCAAGGTAGCAGAAACTAAGTGACAAAAAACCCTGACAAGAACAGGTGAGCAAGGCAAGCTTGTGCTCCACCTCCTCATGGACAAAGAGGCCATAGATTTAAAACGCATGAAGGAACATAGCCTAAATATGCTGCAGGAAAGGGGTGGAGAGTCTTCTTTCAAACACAAGCCAGCTTTATTCGATCAACTTTGCTTCCAGCTGATACTCGATTTGGCATACTTTTAATTTCTGGTAGACAGGTGAGCAATTATTAGATGGCCCGTTAACCAATAACTGGCAGAGCAAAAATGGCCACCACCTCAACACTAATGGCTGAAGATGCTTGAGAGATAGATGAGCAGAGAACACCCAAGCAAAGCCACTGGAACATTGAAATACACCAAACGTCAGCAGTTCCCAAAAAAAGAGAGGCTCCGCTGTTCCATCAGCTGCACTTCAATGGCCCCCTGGCTCTTCAGCGCCTCTCTGTTTGGCCAGCTTTCTTGCTTGGCTCAGATTAGATGGGCTGCCCACAGAAGTAGCTGGCCAAAAAGTGCTGTAACAGTAGGCTGACTCTAAGCAATCATTGAGTAGACTTGTTTCCTGTCGTACTTGCTGGGAAAATGAATTTGAGCCGTAGGATCTGTCCATGCTGCTTGTGTAATTAAATGGCCCTTAGGAGGCCACTGCTCAGCTGTAGCACCAGTCAACGGACAGCTCTATAACAGCTTGACATTCTCAGCCGCTAACACTTTATGGACCTTTTTGTAAGTTACACATGCTGTTGGGGTTTCAGAAGGAAGGTCTGTGTTGTGCACGTGTGTTTTTAAAAACCTCTCGATTCCAAAATGACAGAATCTTCTCTCTCTCCCCCCTCTCTCAATAAGTCACAGTTACAGTGACCATCATGCCTCAAAGTAGCCACCTTTATACAGGATGTGAAAGAATGCTGGGACTTTAAAAATTAATGATTTTCTTCACCATAACTGCATTTTAGTCCATACATACCACACTCATTTCAGATGAGGCTCAAGAAAAGATTAAAAAGGGGGCGGGATGAACGTACTCACACAAACACATCACAGTTTCTCTAGTTTTCTGCTTTTTTGAAAAGAGATTAATATATTACTCTGCTCGAAGAAATGACATGTTGAGCTTCTGCTCGGAAGTGCCTTTAAAATCTGGGTGCACGGTCCAGGACCACAGTGGACTGTTATTCTTCCCCCTTTTGTATCCCTAACAGTCTTCCCTGTTTTGCCCCATTTCACATATGCTTAACCCATTTGATAAGCACAGAGTTTCCTAGCAAATGGTCTCTGTGTGTGGAAGAACCATGTAATGAAGTGTCAGTTCCAGTACGGGAGTAGACCAGGGTGGGAATCTAGGGGGAGTCTGGAGACTAATTTTCTGTCCATTCAGCCTTCTGGCGGGGCGGGGGAAAACAAAACAAAATTGGAAGTGTCTGGAAGTCTACTTCTGGTTTTGAAAAATTGGTATTTACAAGGCGAGTGGCCTGTGCAACCCATTTAAAAGGGAATTGCCACTCCTGGGGGCTGTATGAAGCTCCAGGGCTCCACTTTTTCACCCTTGGTATAGTTTAATTGAGTACTAGTCAATGTAGTGGCCCCTGGATCAGTGCCAACCCCTGAGGCAGTGGCTGCTAGTCCCTGGGAAGTTTCCTAGAAAGAAAGAACAATTGTACCTAATGGGCAAATTTAGTGGTGGTCCCTGGCACAGTGTGAAAAAAACAAACAGTCCTCTACATCAGACAGCCTGAGGAGCCTTGGCTTAATCATCACGGCATCATAAAGTCACACAGCTGAAAGTGACTGCTCGAATTCCCTAGTCCAACCTTGCGACATGCAGGGACACAGAAATAAAGCATTCCCCAAAGACAGCCACCCAACCTCTTTAAATGTACACCCAAAAAAGGTAGGCACCTTTTCAAGGCAGTCTATTCCACCATCAAACAGCTCTTACAGTCAAAAAGTTTTTCTTAATCTAAGTGGATGCTTTTCTCTTCCTTGTAATTTGAATCCACTGCTTCATGTTCTAGTTTCTTAAGCAGCAGAAAACAAGCTAATTCCAATAATGCTGGCAGAAGGCAGGAGCCAACACACAAAAGGCCCTGTTCCAAGGAGCAGAAAGCAATTCTACGTGTGACAGAAGAATCTGAAGCAAGATCTCTCAATGCAGAGCAGAGCATGTGCAGAAGAATATATGAAAGAAGGTATCCTATTATAAATCACAATTACTTAGTTCTATGTGAATACTGTGCACAAGGATTTCTGCTGGCCAAAGCATCTACTTACGCAACAGTTAAGACAAACAGTTTTATCCTACTGAGTCTTTTCAAAAACAGTTGCAACTTAATAACGCAGTAGCGAGACTAAATAAGATAATGTCTTCACAATATTCAAATACTGAAATAAATCCACAAATTAATTCACAATATTTTTTTCACTGCTCTCATGTCTTCAGACCACGTTATCTGTAGCTGGGGATATGGAAAAACAAAAATCTTTTGCAGTGTTTTTCTGACTAGTTACCTGCAGGCAATCTTTACTCACCAAAAGTGAACGGCTACCCAGAAAACTTAGTTGTCAATAAAAGCACCAGCAAAGCGGCAACAGAAACCAAGACAGTTTTGACGTAGCCTTTGATAGCCTCCTTTTGCCTTTTACCACAAAAAGGGTTTTAAAATCAAGGAGGCTCAGACAACTACATTGAAACATTTCAAGTCCATTTTTGGAACTCTTGTGATATTTCCCCATCTATTCATGAATAACAATGTGACTTTTGTAAAAGAAGCCAAGGAATATACACAGCTAGACGTCCTCATTAGGACTGGGGTGGAGAGAATATTCTTAAGAATAGTTCTTAAAAGTTTTTTTAAAAAATCTTATGTATGAAACAAACAGCAGCTTTAGTGTGGTACCCAGATCAGGCAATGCTCCCCCGACATAACAGTGTTGGCTTTCCCCCCTTCTCCTCGCAGAACTCTAGCCAAAATCATGCATCTCAAAGTTATCTCCATTTATCAAAACCATTTTATTTATCCTCTTTTCTTCACAGTCATCAAAGAGGGAGAATGGCCTATTCAAAAATCTGTATTTAAAAACGATTGGTCAAGTAGGAGAGAATTATTTTTATGTCAAAAACATTTTGAGTAACAAAATCAACAAAAACTAATAGTAAGTGGATGTGGGGGTTCTTTTTGAAAGAGATAGGCTGGCTGGTGGTACTTACAATAGGATGCTAAATATTTTGTAAAATATTAACTATGTTTTTCAACGTCAAGAGAAGGAGGAAGCACAAAAACGAGGGAGCAAAACGGCGTGAAATGAACACAAGTTGCCACTTCACACCAAAAGAAACAACCTTCATCTAGCTTCCCTTGTGCTTTGGGCTTTGGAACAATCACTTCCCTCATCAGGCTAAGAATGTTAAAGCCCTGAGGTAAATTCACAAGAGTATCTCCACTCTGAGAAGGAGAATCAATACAACGGAGCTGAAATATGCTTGACAGCCGTCTTGGGGATAACCCCAAAGGTCAGAAGCATTTACAGCAGCCTGGTACTCTCCAGATATTTGGGGCTACAACTTCTATAATCCCTGATACAAATGCCATAATCTACAAGCTCCATGCTGACTAGGATGAATGGGTGTTGTGGTCTAAAACATCTGCAGGTTATCAATTGAGCAAAGGATGATTTAGAGTCCTTCTGAATCTGGTTCTACCCAAATGTACTGTGACTGCAACTCCTAACATCCCCAGCTAGCCTGGCTGATGGTCAAAATGCTGGGAGCTGTAGTCGAGCAACATATGGGTACCTCAGAACCACTGACCTAAGGCCAGACATGGGACCACAAAGGACTATTGGAGTTTTACTATTTAAACACCAGTAATATGGGAGCACAAGATGCAACTACCATCAGACTGCTGGTCTGTCAACTAATCATTGTCAGAATTACCTTTCTCCGTCCTATCTGGAGATGCTCAGGATCAAGTCTGGGATCTGAATGCAAATCATGTATTTTACTAGTGAGCTAGGGCCCTTTCCAGTAGGATAAACAACTCTGTGATTCCCTTTGCGAGTAGAGAAGGTCTACTTCTATGCAGGGATCCAAAACACACGCACAGCATTGCAAAGCTGTTTTTGCCATCTGAGAAAAACAGGAAGAAAAGAAAGGCACATATGATGATAGAATTATCCAATCCCTCTTCTTCCCTTCCCTTCATCATTTGCAACCTAAATCAATAGGCGAGCTAAAGCTGATGCATACAAGATAGTTCTTGGAAGATTTTCTGTCTCATTAAAACAAATTGCACAAGACAAATGCGGTCAATGATCATTAGCTCAACTCCAGAAAGTTGATGGTTTCTCCCTCCCACTCCCACAGCACTGAATAGATCAAGCTCTGTGGAGTTAAATGAAAAAGGAATGTTATGATTGTATGATTTCATCGTACTTTGCTTAATCTAAAAAAAAGCACAGGAGAATGTTTCTTTTTAAAAATGCAAGAAAAGCCAGCTACCGTTATCCACTGAATCACTTAGGCATTATAAAATTCGTTGTTGCTGTTGTTTTTAATAATTACTTTGCTATTTCCAAACTAGATTGTTTCCTCTAATTAGTGAGCTGGGCTTGCTAATAAAGATTAGAATGAGACGTTCAACCAATGCCAAAGAAGGGAGCTATTTATACAGGTCAGCAGGGTTTTTCCTAAACATTTTGATTACAACTTTTAATTCCCTTATTATGCATGCAAAAAAATTAAAAGCCAGTAAAGTTCATTCCATACCATTAACCCAAACTAGAGATAGCACAGAACACACAACTGGAAGATTTGTTAGTTAATTGCTGAAATCTCTAGCACTGCCACATATTCCTGATCGTCAACAGATAATAATTGTCCAATGGAGTTAATAAGAGTGCGGGTTATAAATGTATAAAAGCTCTGATTTATCATCAGGACTGGCACTACCATTAGGCAGAGCGAGCAGCAGATTGGGGGCATCATGAAAAAAGCAGCATAATGTCAGGTATAAATTCATTATGGTTGTATTTTTAACAACAGGGAAGAAGAGAATGGGTTTTTTTTCATTCAGATGTCAGATTTGGTTGTGCATGTATACTGGGTAGCATTACTTGAGGAGGTATGCCATTAACTGTTCTGCCTCAGGCAGCACAAGGCTGAATCTAACTATAGTGTTCCGGAACTCCCAAGAGCAAAATGTTCTGTAACAGGTATAACCAAAATGACAGCCTGCAGATTTGATCTAGCCCTTCTGGGGTCATTTGAAGGGAGAGCTTCCCTACTGGAATTTTAACCCTGGTCATGCATAAAGAAAAATGTTTCCAAAATAGAAGGATGAGCACACCTTGGGATACTTGACAGAGGCCTTTATCCTTTCTTATTTTAACTTGGCATCTGTTGGAGTCACTGGATCAACCAATTTAAAAGGTACTGGTGTTATCCCAGTTTTACCAATGGGACTTAATGTACCCAACAATTTCCCAGTGAACCAATTAGTTGCCATCCTCTGCTGAATTCACAGAGAGGTAGGCTCTAGGTATTTGGGGGGAAAGATGGGAACATATGAGCACCTAGATATTCTTGGACTGCAGTTCCCATCATGCCCCACCACTGGCTTTGCCAGCAGTCCAACAGTATGTAAGCTCTGACTGGGGTTACCTCAAAGACTGACCTTTTCATCTGAACCAGAAAGCTCCAACTCGAAGGAAAAGAATCCTTCCCTTTGTTGGAACAGGATCTAGGCCAAGGCTAGGAGATCATCATGGCAAAGACAATTTGCTAAAGAACTAGGCATGGACAGATTTTTTTTGCTGCTGTTGTGCCTTCAAGTCGTTTCTGACTTATGGCAACCCTAAGGTAAACCTATCAGGGCATTTTCTCAGCAAGGTTTGTTCAGAGCCTTCCTCTGAAGCTGAGAGAGTATGACTTGGCCAAGGTCACCCAGGGGGTTTCCATGCCTGAGCGGGGATAAACAGATACCAATGGTTTAAAATCAGTAAAAATACTTAGAGACAATTTTAAATTGCATACATGTGCAGATCTGTGTAAGATCAAATAGATTCCAAAGTCTTTAGTGACAAAATGACAGCAGCTTTGGCACCAATGTACTATATTCCACAATCATGTGCCAAACAGAAGATGTCCCTTTCCGTGTATACTCTGCTTTTACAACCTTATTAAAATGCAAAGCTGGGAGTCTGCCTGGAAACAAAGGGTAGAAACCAGCTGCATAATACTAGGACTAGCTGTATAATACTATTACATAACAGATTTAATTGCCCAATCTGGTGTTCTTCAGATATGCTCCTACTGTGGCAATGCTCACAGGGATGATGGGTATTACACATCCAGGGGGTATACATTTGAGGCAGGCTGAGCAACACCAAATTTGTCTCAAGTGGGGAGCTGTGGTGCATTAATTTGCTTATATCTTCCAAATCAGCAAAGCATAAAGTACCTTCCTTCTCCATACCTACATCCAGTGACTCAGCCATGTGCAAAGACACTAAGTCAATAACCTTGCATTAAACAAGTTGGGGGGAAAAAAATAAACACAACACCTTCATATGAAAGAAACAAGCGGGAATGTTAATGGAAATTGTGCAGTAATTGTCTAAATGGAGAGAGCCCTTCTAAACTCATTATTCATTAGAATACTTGTTCATAGATGTTCACCACTTATTTATTGTGGCCAACAGACCATAAATAAAATGGAACAAAATAAAATCCCTGCACTGTGTATATATACACAGCAAACTATAACTGTAAAATTTTCAGACATTTTGAAGCCAGAGGGAACACTCTTTCCCCCACTTTTCTCCTGGAAAGAGTGAAATTGGAAAAAAAAAATTACCATCCTTTACATATTGAAAGTCACCTTGTTACTCCAGGAACATAAGATGTGCTGTGTAGAATTTGGTTTGGCATAAAATTATCATGTCTGGTATATTAAATTGAATAACGAATTGAATTGAATTATTTAAATATTGTTTTATTTTTCTTACAATTGGAACAACAATGTCCTGAACAGTAAGGAACACTTGTAAAGAATCTCTTTGTTTTTGCCAGTTAATAAGAGTCAAGTAAAAATGTTGGGGTGGGGGAGAACTCATCAAAATGGGTAAAGCAAAAAACACACAAACACAACCTTTCTCTTTTCTAGTTCTTTGTAACATCAAGAGGGCATAAAGCACACAAAGACCATTCTCATAAAAAGAACTGAGAAAATAAAAGGACTACAGGAATTACAATGATCCAATATTGTACATTAGTGCTTTACAAGCTGTCTGATGTGGGGGAATTGGTAGCTTTTTAAAAAACAAAACAAAACACTGATGTACCAAGGACCAGTACCATATTTGCTACAGTTTCTACAGCTCTTTCTTTCCTTCCTGAAAACTCACCACAGACTGGCAGTAGATGGGTTGCACATTGTCACTGCTCTAAAGACCACTACTCTAGGCAGCGCTGCTGTGCAATCTTATATGAAAGTCTATTTTCTACAGGTTTCCCCCACTTATCTGACAGATTAGAGACCCGAATACTGTTAGAAAATGGAATTGGTTGAAAAACAAGCCCATGTACTGTTCTGTAGGGAGCATGAAGGACGTATAGAGGCTTACTCGGGACCAACTGCACGCCTGCTGCTGGCAAAGTCTCTTAGCCAGCTTAGCCCCTCCCTACAGCTTGTTTTTGCAAGCAGCATGTACATGTGAACAGTTCCAAGCAAGCCTCCACAGGCAAGGAGAACTGATGAAAGAGTGGAAGATGTGTCCAATTAATGGAACTCGTCCTTAATTTTGAAGTGTCAAAAAAGCGTCGTTAGATAACAGGCATCAAAAGGCAGGGGGATTCCTATATATCATTTTTTAAAATAATGTGAAGGGAGGGAAATCAATGAATGAACATCTTGTCCTAAGTATTTCATTCATTATTAAAAGGAAATATTCCATAATTATTAAAAGAAAATATTCCATAATCCATTTTTCCTGGGTGGCGGATGGATTATGGAGTAATCTTCTAGTATTTCTGAGAAAGGATCATCCTTGTGTACCATGATACAAGCATAAAGCGGTTGCACGTGTAAGGGGAGCAAGAGCTTGGGAAATTCAGGAATTCCTCCACCCAAACACATACAGGATATGCATGCACAGAGATTTCTTTTGGTTGCTGTATGTGAAACTGTAGTAGAAAAATTTGGGACAATATCATCATGGAAGGGTCAGAACGAGAGCCCAGTCTCCCTGCTGGATTAGACCAACGGACCACCTAGCCCAGTCTTCTATTCCTAGAGAGACCAACCAGATTACTACGGGACACCCATACGCAGGGCTGGAGTACAAAAACACCAGGGCACTCATACCCTCAGCCATTGGTATTTTGAGACACACTGGCTGGAATCATGGAGCTGTCTTGTAAATGTGTCTGTTCCTCTATGAAAGAGGATAGGCATTTTTCCCCAATGGACAATGTTCACATTCAGTTCAAAGTGGTCAAAGCTGAGCAGCACAGGAGTTGCTTATTATACACACTGCATGCATACTTGGCTGTGCATTTTGTCCCACATCTGGTATCTGGGTTCAGCTGCACAATGTTGATTCAACACAAAGATTGCATACCACAATTAATGCGCAACTCCACACATGGAAATTTATGCTATGCCATCCTAATGCAGGATCTCAGCCACTGACTCTAGTACTGGAAGTACTACATAGCTATCATGTCCAACAGCCATAAGTATTCTCATCATCACAGAATGCGTAATCCCCTTACAAAGCTGCTCAAGTTGGCAGCTATCACTCTGTCTTGAGAAAGCAGCTTGACTATGTGAAATCATATTTCCTTTGTCCCGAACCACCCTACTATTCAGCACCACTGGATGACGATGAATATTCTGAGAGAGGAAAATGTCTCCCTACACACTTTCTCCACATCATGTTTATCTCTCATCTAAGCTAGACCACCTCAAACACGGCAACCCTGCCTCAGCTGGCAGATGATTATTTTGCAACCAGTGATCAAGGCAACTGATGCTTAAGAGAAAATATACTGCAGGAATGAAAAACTCCACTGAGTCTAGGAGCCATTTTCATTGTAGGGTCTCTTCCACACGACACAATTATAGCACTTTGATACCTCTTTAACTGCCATGTTACTGTCACAGGGAACTCAGTGATTTGCAGCTTTGTAAGGCACTACCTCTCTCTGGTGGAAATTTCAAAAAATTTCACCAAATGTCCAGTCCAAGGATTACGTATAGTGGAGCCACATCACTTCAAGTGGTATTAAAACGCTATTATTGCATAATGTGGAAGAGAACCAGTATCTAAGGGACACTGGATCATAAGCAATTCCTTTCCATATTTCTGAACTACAGTCTAATTTGTCATATCCTATGACTCCCATCTATTTACACAGAAATCTGCACACACATTCTGAACTCAGCAAGGAACAGACACCTTTTGCTTACCCTTAATCCCTGAAAAACTGAGGCTCACCAGACCATACATTCTACCTTGCTTGTTCCTCCTTCAACATCACAGCAACATATTTTTATTGCCTCTGATCCAGATCTCATAAAACGTTTGCAAAAGCCTTAACATTTTATATCAGACATAAAACTGGAACACTCAATAAGTGTCCACGTATTTGCATCACTGATTCCCATTAGAGAGATCAGGATTTGGATCCATCCATTCAGCAGAGGAATAGTAAGCCTCCCTGTCTGTCCACTTTGGCTAATACATCTCCTGCTAGGGAACGTATTAACACTCTCTCTTTCTCTCTGTCTCTCCATCTCCCTCTCTCTCATTTCAAATTCCACTTCTCTGCCATTGCAACAGTTAGAGTTTCTCAGCAGGATTGCAAGGCAGGAGGAAATGCCTCAGCTAGAAGCCAAAATCCGCAAAGCCATGGTGCAAATCAACTGATGTGGCGTTTGGCTGCTTAACCGGGAGGAGAGAGATCACTTCCATTGGTACACCAGTGAGGTCTTGGCAACCCTCAGAGGATTGCCAAGTGCAAATGGAATTGAAGTGGCGAGCAAAGAAAGAAGCAGGTCAGCTTTTGGAGTGCACTCTGTATCCAATAGGCACTTTCTGCACTCCAAGATGCAGCTAAACTCCTTCTGATGGCAAAGCTGGGGCCCGGTTTTCTCTCCTCACTCTCCCGCCCCCATCTTACCACTAGCAGAGACAACTTCAGTGCCTTCCTCTTCTTTCACAACAAATGACTAAGCTGTTGATCCTCCTTATCGGGAGGCAACACTCACCTGCAGAGAAAAAGGTGCTTCATTTTTTCCTCAGCAGCATCTCTCAAGGTTACAAGCTGGTACTTGCAGAACAGCGTGAGGTCAGCAAGGCCTTCACTTCCCTCTCCCTGGTGTCAGATAACTCTGGTTTTGCTGTCCTTTGCCCAAAACCAGACCGCTAACCAGCCCTAAAAACACAGCAAACATTGCTGCGGCTGGGGTTCTAATCAATCGCAAGCACTTTAATGGCTCATTTCCTTCCCACTCTATGGTTCTCCACAACCACCGGGGGCTTTTCTTCCCTTCCCCTTTCCTGGCTTCTCCTCTTGGCGGACGCTAGCTACAGGGAAGAAAAACGACCCCCAAGCCCTCTGTATTCCCACACAAACCTGTTTGCAAAAATACATTAAAAACACACAGCTTAATCTCCTGCAAGGAGAAACCTCAAATCTTTAGTCCTGCGTTTACAAAACTAACCAAGCAAAGAGACTTGCTTTGATAAACATGTTCTCCTGAAATATGTTTACGCTAGATTAATGGATTTATTTGACTTCTTTTATTTATTGATTGATTCATATTCTGCCTTCCCCACTATATGGGACAACAGCTGTATATAGCTGAAGGGCCACATGCTCACGGCCCAGACTTAATACTATACATTTTCTAGGAATGCATTCTAAGAAAGGAGAAATGTCACGTGTGTGCTCCCACCATGTTGCCGCTTCCCCTGATTTCACAACATTTCACCGAGATGAAGAGAGAGAAACTCCCTGGAAACCCTGCTGCACTGAGATTTCTTATACTTGGATTTTTTGTAAACTGTCATCCAACATCCATTCCACCAAGTTGAGGAAACTAATAATCTTAAGGACTTGTGCCTGAGTTTTCCTGTTTTCCTTTTCTGCTACTCCTTTTTTGGGTGGTAAGTCTGAAAACAAAGAGTCTTGACATTTTTTTTAAAATGATAGCTTGTGATATCTTTTTGAATGATATCTAAGCAACTCTGAGGGCTACAACTGACCATGGTGAGATATCGGGGAACAGACAAAATGGCTGGGGGAATGGCCCAGACCTTGGTTTAGCCCCCTGTGTATGCCTTTAAGTCACCTGTCAACTCATGGTGACCTCATGAATTTCACAGGGTTTTCTTAGACAAGCAATACTCAGAGGTGTTTGCCATTTCTTCCTCTGAAATATAGCCCACAGCACGTGATACTCCTTGGTGGTCTCCCATCAGGTACAGTGGACCCTCAGTAACAAATCAAAATTTGCATTTTGGAATTTTCTCTTTTCTTTTTTTTGGGGGGGGGATATTTTCAAGTCATGGTTAGTTGAATCATGGATACAGAATCTGTGAATATGGAGAGCTGACTGTTCTAATTGGGACTGACCCTGCTTAGATTCCAAGATCAGATGTTTCCAAGATCTGGTACCTACCAGCAGAGAAAATCATGTACAGCCCATCATTAATCCAGTGAAACAGTGATAGGAAGTAACAACTTGGATGGCTTTTCTAAAGTCTGGACAAAAATTCAAGCTGGATTCACCAACATACTGATACAAAAGCTACCATACACTACTGTTCTGCACTTAACTTTATTCCCTAGTTGTTGGTTGTTGTTTTTTTATAGATTAGCACTTAATTAAATCTGAATCCCTCAACAATAAACAGAGCTATCAGGATACTGTTTATCCAGGAATCATCCATCTTCTTGCACCGGGGTATTGTAAGGTAATTAAAGTATCTCAAATAAAATAAAAATAAAAATGCTTTTGAACTGTATGCTGGTAACTCAATTTGAGTCTGCAGCATCAGCAAGCTGGACTGTCTCTCTACGCAATGCTACAAGAAAAAGGACAGTTTTCAGCCTGTGTACTAAGTTTCCTTTAATAATGCAAATTACAAGAAATAATGAGAACATTTGCATGCTTTGTCAACAAAAGAGGGGCATTTCAAAGACTCCAAAATAGTCTCAGCAGCAAGAAGCTCTTCTTGTTCTCATGTGTCAAACTGCTTCGCTTTTCTTCTTTTCCTGCTGACCAAAAGGTTTCATGCTGAAAATGCTAATCACATTCTCATTTACTGCAGCCTGGTCCTTCACTCTCATTGTCCGCATCTGTCTGCAGTTCCACCAAGTGCTAGCCACCTTAATATTCAATTACAGCACACAGATACAAAACAGGAGCACACAAATTTCCAACCGCTCTCCACAAGGTTCACAAGTTTGGAGTTCAGGTCTTGGTCAGAAATTAAAAATTAGTGAACCTAGATGCCTGCAGCCAAAGCTTCAGGCTGGTTACTTCAAATCAATAGCTGAACTTTGGCCCTTGTTACCGTCAAGTTTCTTGGCAACTGTCATCTTCTCTCTCTGCCAGTTCTGTTTCCTGCCTTCCTTTCTCTCTCACTTGGCTTTTCTGTCATCCACTCCCCATTTATGTAAAGTCTCTCTCTCCCTCCATACAGACACACAGCATGCTGCCTTCTTCCCTTCCTACTGCTTCTATTCCCAAACTAATCCCTAAGTGAAATTAGCATTCAGAGCAGCCCAGGCAATGCACTTTCTGCCTTGTCATCTTCAGTGACATAGAGGAACTCCAACCAATAGGTGCTAGCAGATTCATCCTAACCTCCAATCACCACCTCCTCCCTTCTGGCATGAGGAGTATCTTAAAGGCATTACACCATGCAAGAAAGTAGGATCAAAAAAAGGAAAAAAAGTTTGTAACTTTACAGATAAACTTTCCACTAGCAGTCTAAGAAGCATGTCCCAATGCTTAACTCTCAATTGTAGTATCTGTGTCCCATTCTTTTATGGAATGTATGGCAGAGAACAAAAAGTAATCACATCTCATTTGCACAACTAACCTGGTAACACAGGTAAGCTAAGAGTTAAGTAGGAGGTGGGGGGTCTTTTTTTGATGCACTGCCTAAGCTAATTCATGTGGACAGACCCAAAGTGGATGGTATTTGCAAAGTGGGCCTTTTTTCACATGCAACTAGGTCAAGGATCACATGTGGCTGCCTAGCTGCAGGTTCTCCACCCTGCCTTAACAAATCTGTGTCAAACCAGTTATTGAACTTCATGGTGAAGAATTTGATTGTCGATTTCTGACTTTCAAGTTCAGCGATCTACAGGTTACACCATCTTCCAAGAAGCAGGCTGAGAGATATCCCTGTTGTGACACAAAATATTTTGGGGTGGCTTGGTTTTAAGTGAGTAACTGATATCCATTTACTTTACAAAAGGGAGCATGGCTGGGAGACCAGGGTTCAAATCCATGGAAACCCACTGGGTAACCTTCTCAGTCTTAGAGGAAGGCAATGTCAATACTCTTCTGAATAATATCTTCCCATGCCAATCCTATCATAGGGCTGTCATATGTTGGAGTTGACTTGAAAGCACAGAACAACATCAAGCTTCGCAAATGATCTGATCCTGCTGGAGATGAAAACTGACAGAATGGATTTGTTGATACAAAACAACCCAGCTGTTTGTATTTTTGGATCTTCCTTGAGAGCCTAGCTATGGGGATTAACATTATGAGCACCTGCACGCAAAAAAAATTACCACTACACCACTGGGAGTTATTACAGCATGTAGGGTCTGTGCATGAGAAGGGCAGCAAGAGATAAACTGTTTTTCTTAGCATCTGCTGCAAGAGCTGCTAGGTCATATAGCTGGGAAAAATGGGGGGGGGAATTAACATGAAGACAAAACATGGATTGTTTTTAGGGAATCCTGTTGTGCAGCAATTTACTGGAGACTTTTGTATTAGCAATACATTTTTGAACTATGTTTCTTAAAGGGATGAAATGGATGGGAAGCATTTTCCAGAGCAAATGGCAACATACCAGTCAGTTTTGAAGATGGGGGGAAGGGGCAATTTATCAGTCAAAATGTGAGGGGTTTAGTTACCTCTCTCCATGCCTTATACTCTCTCTTTCTAATCTTTATGGTAGATAATAAAAGTCCTTTGAGTTTTCCTAAAATGCATTTTGCAGAAAAGGTCACTCACCGTTACATGTTATCTATTTGAAAATATTCTGCTACTGTGATCGGCAAACTCCTACCATAAAGAAAAGCTACATTTGGAGGAAGCACTTATCATGATTAAATTTAAATTCTCCGAGAATTTTTTTTTTTAAAAAAACACGCTTTCATGCTGACAATTGTGAAAACTGCATTCACATTTCTAAACACTGGAAGATGACTTTTTAGCAAGGAGTTTTTACTATTATTAAAAGTGGGGGAGAGAATTCTCAGAAATGCAAAGGGGAATTGTTTATAGCAATGAAAGGCTTTTGGAAACACTGGAGGTTGGGAGAGAAGCTATTAAAACAGAAAATACCAAAGCTATGGGATTTTGCTGAGTTCCAACAAATCATCTGCACAATGCAAGCCTTTTGGTCTTCTATAGCACAATGTGCAAACAATGACAAGTCTCAGACATCTGCAAGGAAAGTTCACAAAAATTGCCAGTCTGGAGTCCAGTTGCCCACAAATGCTTATATTAGTTATCTGTGACTTAACAAAGCAGTGTATACTGTGGGTGTTTGTAGACAAACATCTACAAATCTTCATGGTTTTGTCACTTAGAGGATACTTTTAGTCACCACTGATGATAGGATGAAATGTTATTCACAAGCCTGTAGCAGGTAGGTGTATATTTATATGGTGTGTGTGTGTGTGTGTGTGTGTGTAAATATTGTACTTGCAAGTCACAGTGTTAGTGAATTACAGACTTGAAGATGAACTGTGATTTCTCAGTGTACTGGAAGAAAATGATGCTTCCATATCACACTTCAATGCTTTCACTCCCTGAGAAATCGGAAACTCATTACTTTCTACTTGCAAAGGATTAATATATCTTGCCCTGGTATACATCCCCACGAGGTCAGGTAATTAAGTTACGATGCATCTACCACTAACAATTCTGCCATTAATGCCAGTAACATTGGCTACTGTGGAAAGTTACATAGTTACAAAGTACTACCCAGGAAAACCCAGCTGCCTACAAAGGCACATAGCATGATGACCAAAAGTAACCTCCTTAAAGAGGAAGTATTCTTCCAGTTACTTCCAGTTACTAGAATTAGGAAAGAAGTTACAAGTGATAGTTTACTCCTTTTATTCTCAATATTTTGACTCTAATTTTTTAACCTATATTCAAATATAACTTTCTTGTTCCATTTGTTATTTGTAACAAAGTTACTTGTATGGCTAAGTGACAGTAAGACTATAACACAATCATGGGCAACTTAGTTAAATGGCTTTTCTAATTATATGGTGTTTGTATATGATTTGAATCACAGACTAGCAGCTTGTGACCTTCTTACTTTTTTTGGAAAGTAACTATTCTAATTACCGTTACAATTACAATGGCAACTAATTACTGTGGTGATGGGGCTTGCTGTGCAACTCATTATTCTTTAAAAGTAACTTATCATATTCTGCCCCAGAGACAATTGGAAAGAATGTTGGACTAGATCAGAGGAGGAGAGAATTCATACTTAGTACTGGTTGTTGCTGTTGTTGTTGTTGTTGTTGTTGTTGTTGTTGTTGTGTGCCTTCAAATCATTTCCGACTTAGGTGACCCTAAGGTGAATCTATCAAGGGATTTTTCTGGGGCTGAGAGTGTGTGACGTGCCCAAGGTCACCCAGCGGGTTTCCATGCCCGAGTGGAGAATCAAACCCTGGTGTCCAGGGTTGTAATCCATTGCTCAAACTACAACACCACACTTTTGGGCTAAATCCAGTTTCAATCCCAGTTAAGGGCAGGCCCACTGAAATGAATGGAATGTCATTATTACAATTTATGTTAGCCGTAGTCTTTGGTTCAATTTATCTGTGTTAGTTGGGAATAAAAAGGGATTTTATTTTTGTGTTTTAGGTGAACACAATCCACCACAGCTGGCACCAGGTATGAAAAGCATATATTTTAGACTTGTCTGAAGTGCTGACCAATTCTCTAAAAATTATCGCCCTCTTTCTTTCTCTTTTTTTTACAAGACTGTCCTATAAGCTACTGTGTGTTAATGACTATTTCTAAAGTAATGATCTCTGCTTATATTTTACATATTTCAATCCTCTCTCTTCTCACTGATTACAACCCACGTCTACCCTGAGCACATACAGAATAATCTGTCAACTCAGACTGACTCCATTCACTTGATGAGGTGGGTAAAAAAGATTACTCCACAAAAACGTATCAAATAAGTCAAATAAGCAGGTTTTAAGGTGCCATACGACTCTTCATTATTTCTCCTGCAAAAGGCTAACACGGCAAACCCCTGAAAACATGTATTCCAAAATGACATTAACCTAATGCAGACGCATAAACATGGGTAAGCTCCCGCAATGGCATTCCACATCAATCTTGACTATGCTTTCAAATTTTGCCAGTACCAGGCTGGTAAGTGAGCCTTCTCTAAAGACAGCAGTCAGGGAAATTATTGAGTACACGGTGGGAACTTCCCTGTGTTTGTATTTTGGCCAAATTTGAGTGCTGCATTTTTTAAAAATATCACTTTATTTATGCTTTACATCTGTCATTGATTTCACTATGTGCACCTTTGTTATCCCCCCGCCTTTTCATCCTTCACTGTGCTATACATCATTGAGACAATTAACAGTACATGAACTATAGCATCGTATCACCAATTGCTAGAGATAAGGGCTCAAGAGTTTAAACCAGGCTTCCCTATTGATGTTGGAGAAATGTTGTGAGCAAAGAGCAGAACCAGTCTGAAAGCAGTGTGTCAATATCTCTGTACTGTACACTCTGAGATTCTGTATCTGTGAAGAGTCTGAATAATTATCTCATCAGGAAAGAGTGCTGTTGCAAGGTGGAAAGTGTTGCAAAGCTAGCGCGCTCTGCTGAATGGAGTTCTTTTCATGGGAGCTGCCACAACTTCACTTTCTGCAAGGAAGTTGATAGCATCCACTTTGGTCACAAGGGCCTCTCATCTGAAGGTTTTAAAAACCAGATAGCTTTTTGCACTCCTCCCTCTTTCCCTCTTCGGAAAAAGATAGTGTCCTGCAGATACATGGCAAGGAGACATACACATCCTGCTATTCATCAAGCAAGATCCTTGCCAGGGAATTTCAGAAACTAAGAAAAGTAAACACTATTATGTCCATACATGCATGCAACCAGAGCAAGCATGACAACACAGAAAATAAACTTGGATTGTTCTTCTGTCCTTAACTCTTTTAGACTCAACCAATTTCATCTTAGTTAAGACAGCAAACATTGGTGGCAGAATCTGTCATCTCTGACCAGTCCAGCTCAAGTCACACTCTGCCCTCATCAACATCATTCATGACAGCTAGGGCTAAAAAGATTCTACACATAACTGGGATTTTCAATTTGCTTCAAACTTTTGTTCTAGAATCCTAGTTAAGCTGGGAAACTAAGTTAGGCTTAATAGCCTTTATTAATGTTGGTGATGAATGGATTCTGAATTTAATGAAGACAAATAAAGGAGTGGAACTTGCTCCAGCGAGTTAAGGCAATGATCAAATCATGTCTATACAATCCCACTGGCCCAATACCTGGAGGGATACTTAAGAGAAAGACAGAGACAGTTCTGAGTTTACAGTGGAGTTAATATTTTCAAAAAAAGGAGCTCATCTGCTTTTCTTGCTCCCAAAATTCTGAGGGGCAACTTTAGATAAAGCTTACATCTACCACACCACCTGCTGGTCCTTCACCTGAATTTCTGCTGATGTGATCATGGAGGACCACATGACTTCAACTGGAAGATGTAGATATCATGAATTCAACATGAACTCATTTTTCCCCAACATAACAAGTCAACCTCCCCTTCCAACCTTTCTGTAACACCTTGCCTCATTAAGAGATTTAGAGATTTCAAAAACTCACACGCATTTTTCTGCCCTTCCAGTTGTCCTAATTAAAAAAAATTACATTAATAAGGCTTTTGCTATTTCCCCATTAATGCTGTAAAGAACTGAATAAATGTGAAGAATCATATCTGTTAATATTCAATGCTGAATCGCTAAAACCCTTCCATTTTTTAAAGACAGCTTTAGAAAAAACGGGAGGGGGAAAATCTCATGCTAAATGGTGCCCTCATTTGTGTTTTATCTGTACTAGCTATAAAAGAAACACATAGAATATTGAACTGGCTCTCTGAGAACAATTACTGCTCGGAGGGATGGAAACAGTGAATGATCCAGGGTTAATTTTTTTTTATTAATTAGAACACAAAAGGATTCTGACTTATCTCTCATTATGACATCTTCAGGCAGTTGGGGTCTTGCTCATCAAACAGAAGATGGAAGTTCTGAGCTAACAGCTGCTCTCTGTAGAATGACATTTGCTGTTGCAATGGAGAACTCAATAAGAAACTTTTAACAGTAATGGGGTCCAGTTCAATCCCAATTTCACAAGGGGAAAAGGAGGGATGGATTTATCTGCTCCCTTGGTTTTATTAAAACGTGTGGTGACAACACAAAGGAAACTCTGGCAGTTGAACTTCCTCTTTAAAATTGAAATATTAAATGGGAAAGAACAGAGGGTGACAAGAAAGGGGATCCTACTGAGGAAATTTAAAAGAAAAGGAGGAAGAAAAGGGTACAGAAATGCTGACATTTTTAGGCCTGTATTTTGGATTTAAACTAGTTTTATCTCATTAGGGTCATTTCTATGTATTCCAGACAAATTGGTTTATCCATCAGGATGAAGGTGGCAGAAATGGGCTAATAAATTTGTGGATAATAACTTTTACAGTCTGCCCATAATTTTATGTGTGTGTGTGTGGGGGGGGGGATTACAACTCCAAGATAGCAGGCTGGATGACTGTAGGAGTTCTAGTCCAAATCAGTAACTTCTCCAAGCTTGCATTTTTACATAGTACAAACTTGTATGTTGTTTTAGCTCAACTCAAATAAAATGCAACATTTTATCTTACACAATGATCTGCAGCTATTCTGAATGGAAGTAGTTCATCAATTGTCTCTCACTGATCATTCTGATTTTGTTTTAAACAAGACAAATCTAACCTTCCTTTTGAAGAACAAGAATTGGTTCCTTAAGGCAAGATCATTCACTGGCCCAGTAAAAATGCCAAGGTATGAATACATCTAATTTATCCTATTCTATCATAATTCTGTCAGTATCTTTGACTGGAGAAAGAAAGAGGCTGAGATATTCTTTCCTATATTATATTAGATGAGATGCTATTGTGTGAATCAGGCATCCATAATGGCAGCTAAGTGACACTGGATGTTTAAAGGCATCTCACATGCAATGGGTTCTACAGCAGCCTTCTCCAAGCTAAGTTCCTGCAGATGCCCTGGCCTACAGTTTCTGTTACTACTGATCACTTATAACTCTGGGTAGGATTGATGAGAGTGGTAGTCCAAAGCACGTATGAGATGCCCAGTTTGGGATATGTGAATAGGTAGATGGGGGACAGATGAATGAATGGTTGGCTTGGTGGACAGATGCATAGATGATAGGTAAGTTGGTGTATTGAATGGCAGCATAATGACTGTAGGAGCCTACTAAATGGTTGGCCATATCAGCTAAGAGGCTTCATTTCTTTCAGCGTCCACTGTTCGCTAGAAAAATCCCACACACCTGGAAAATCTCACACACAGAGGCCTGATGTGGTATGCAAGCCACCTACAGAGGACTGCAGCATAGGGTGTTCCAGCAGCATTATGCAGTTGTGATAGCCTGCATTTGTAAATGACGGATCCAACAGCTCTGAGGAAACTCTGTAGTTAACATCTACAAGCCTTGGTAGCCAAATGGCTAACCTCCAGGTTGAGGTACTTTATCTCTGGGTACCAGCTGGCAGAATCAAACAACAAGGGACACTGTTTGCCCTATGAATTGACTTGTGGAATTCCCAGAGGTTTCTGGGTAATCGCATCTCAAAACACGAATATTATAAGAGATGGTTCGGTCTGAATGGGCTTTTCTTTTGCTCTTCAAAGCACTTCACAAACACAATGTTGTTGAATGGTTAAGTCACCATGCACCTGGGAACCAATGCTAAGTGTTTCATGAGAATTAACAAAAATGAAAAAGAATCCTCTGAATCTGTCATAATAGAAGTGTTGTATGGGTTTTCTTTTTTTTTTCCTCTGCAAAATGCAAATTTTCTACTTTTTCAAATATATTTAGCCAAAAGTGAAGCCAATATTTGTGATTGACATCACTTTTGGGGCCTCAGGAATTCAAAATTGTAGAATGACCCACTGACCTCTGCAGTGCAGTGAACATGCTGACTGGGAGATTCTGGGAACCGGAGTCCAAAACAGTTTCTTCTCTAAGCTCTGTTATGAGCATACAAACCACTTTTCCTACGTAAGTTCAGTATTCCTTGCATTGACCCTGAGTAAGGTTACTCTGATTGTTCTCATTTTTCACACGCAACATGGACATAAGGCTATGTGCAGGTGCAAATTTTACATGCCTCAAGCAGGATCCCAAATTTAGTGGAGTCCTCATTCCTGGGGAAGCTACACCTGTTGAATACCTGCATCTCCTGCAGCTTTTAAAAAAAGGATCTGAACTGTGCAGGCTCCCAGATGTTGGTGGGACTGCAACTCTCAACAGCCCTAGCCCACATACCTAATGGTGAGGAATTCTTGGAGTTAAGAGTCTAATAGCATCTGAGAGGCTGTACCATTTCCATCCCCGTCTTAATGCCTCAGGAACTGTCTCAGGATAAAGGGTGGGTCAAAGCAAAATAACTAGGTTTGCAAGGCAGTGCACCCTTGCACTACAGGCGAAGAAGCTAATGAAAACCCAACCTTCTGTTTCCCATCTATAAATGTTCTGACTGAAAAATTAATGTGCAACTATGTACACTTTCAAGTGTCAGTGTGGTGAAGTGGTTTGAGAGTAGAACTATGACCTTGGGGACCAGGGTCTGATTCCCCACTCTGCCACGGAAACACTTTGGGTGCATCATCCACTGTCATTCCCCAGAAAATCCCATGATTGGTTCGTCTTAGGGTCAACGTAAGCTGGAAACAACTAAAAGGCACACAACAACAATGTATACTTTCATGAGCCACTCCAAGAATTGCAAAATAAGCAAGTAATATGCAGATAAGAGCTGCCTGGATTTGGGGGAACTAAAAGAGGGCAACCCTGAGAAAGAGGAAATAAGGAACATTCCTGGTACTTGTTAATGGTGGACTTAAAGAGAAAGGAAAGCCGAACGAGCATGTTGAAGTCTAGAAATACCAGTAAAAAGAAACAAAAACGGGAGTCAGTGAGGGAAGCATTGTTCTGGCACTCCTCTGTCCCTCTCAAAAGCAATAGCGTATCAGTGGTAACAAAGAGTATATTCACACTACAGTATTATAATACATTCATACCCCTTTCAACTGCTATGGCTCCATCCTATCAAATCCTGGGCTTTGTTAATTTGGCAGGTAATCACAATTCTGTGCTATAGAGAGCTCCAGGACTGTAGTTCCAGGAATGTTAAGTATCACATCAAGCTACGGATCCTAGAATTGCATAAGAGCTAGCCATGGTAGTTAAAAGTAGTATCAAACTCCTGTAATTGAGCAATATGGAAGCGCTCAGGCTTAGCTCACTCTTTAATGCTTTCTCTGAAAAAAATGATATCAAAAGGCAGTTCCATATCATCTACAGAAAACAGAAAAGCTAACCTGCGTACAATTCAGTTCCACAACACTCCCCTCCCATCTTTGATGATGCTCTTGGTGTCAATGGGCTACCAGAATTTTACTTAAGAGTCTACCCGTTCTTCTATATAAAGTCTCCTTTTCTTCTACACTACATATACCATCACTGCCCCAAGCAGTAATAAAACCTTGCTTAATGCATCTGCATTTGCATTAAATACTGAAGCATTTACTGGTTTAATGGCTCTTCACAGTCACAATAAGATCCTTAAACAACGAACTTGCTATTTTAAAATCACATCATTGGAATAAAAATGAATTGAGTAGCCTGGATGCTTTTGCTATGCCAAAAGGACGGCCCTGGACATCACGCATAGCAACATGCAGGCAGGGTTTTCTAGAGCTGCATGTCTGTGACATACCCAAGGTCACCCAGTGGGTTTCCATGGCTGAGCCCCTTCCTCTTGCCAATAATTGTCTTTACTGAACGACATCTCAGCATCTGTGATGTCCTGTTTGTTCTCAGGAGTATCTCCAGGCATACATCATTTCACAGTACCAAGCCGAGGGGACAATGAGACCTGTCACCAGCCATTAAAAATTTAACACGCTCTTTCTCTTTCTCTCGCTTATTAACAAACAGAGAGGGAAAACATATATTTCTAGATAGTTTTGTTACTGTTGTTGCCGTGTGCCTTCAGGTCATTTCTGACTTATGGGGAGCTGAAGGGAAAGCTATCATGGGGCTTTCTTGGCAAAATTCTTCCAGAGGTGGTTTGTCATTGCCCCCCTCTAAGGCTGAAAGGGTGTGACTTGCCCAAGGCCACCCAGCGAATTTCAGTGGTCAAGCAGGGATTCAAATCTTGGCTTCCCTGAATCATAGTACAACACCCAAACATCATATACCACACTGCCTGGTTTTTGTTGTTACTATTATGATTGATAGAAAAATTCTTCGTACAGATATTTGTCCCTAAAGGAACCTTTGGATTTAGAAGGGATGCCTTCTCTCTGTTAACCAAAGAGGCTGGGTTGATGCTGGGTTTGGGGGCAGGAGTGCTAAGCTACTCCAAAAAGGTATTCGACTGTTACTGCAAACAGAGACCATAAAGAAGATAGATTAATACAAAATCACTGCTGACATTCATGTTCCTCTTCTGTTGCAAGGTTCATTAAGGGCCTGATCCCCTCAGCAGGTGCTTCATCACAGGAGAATCTATGTGCGACTGGAAATTGAACATCCAGCAGCAGGTAAACCCTGAACTGCTGTTGCACTATATTATCAGGAGAGCTCAGCAAGATTATTCTTGGGACTACAATTTCCCCAGTCACCTACCCTGCATGCCCATGGGAGAACGGTTTGTAGAAGATGTAATCATTCCAAATAGGAGGCTGGTTTACACAGTCTCAGTCCATGGCACCTATTAACTCCTATGGGGCTGGAATTAGGAGTGCCAGCAGTGACAAATTATGGGAACCGCAGTCTTAACACTGAGGAATTATGGGAGCTGTAGCACACAGGGAGAAATTGTGGGAGCCGCAGTCTAACACTGAGGAATTATGTTGAGGAACCGCCAGTGGTGAGAACATTATGGGAGCTGCACTCCAAAAGCATTTGGAGAGCTACAATTTCCCATCTTGACCTAAAGTGGGGATGCTTCCAGATAGAAGGGCCCCAGTGCTACTCATCAAAGTAGTGTTATTTCATCTGGCCTCAACAGATTCTCTGGGGCAAGAAAAGACAGCAGTGGTAGTGAAAAAACATGGGGAGGTTTACAAGCAGAAGACAATGTCAGGTGGACCCTACATGAAACCTGGCCCTCTTACTGCTCTTGCTTACGCATGTGTATGTATATAGCAAGTTATTAATTCATCTGAATCTCTCCTGGATGTAAAAATTCCTCCCAAAGCACTTTCTGATTTGTAAATAACACACAAATCCAGTTTACACTGCAGAAGAAATGCTGGCTTGATTCCCACCAAAGGTTAAGCAGAACATTTTAAAAGACAAAGTGGTTATACATACGAGTTTCTCCTGTCATTTTAATGCAGAGTCTCTGCAGGTTTGCTTAAAAAAAATCCCAAACCTATACAGAGCCCAGGGAAATTATAATTATTGTTGTTGTTGTTTAAAAAAAAAGAAGAGGGAAGGAGGGAAAGAATTATTCACATATTAATTACCCCATTCATTACAGCTGTTTACTCAGTCAAGGCAGCAGTTAATCCAAGCCATTATTTTTCAATAAAGCTTCACTTTCTCAGTCAGTGTATCCGTTTGTTCAGCTATAATGAGAGAAGTGGTAGCAATGTTACATCATTATTAAGAAGCCCCACGAGATCATCTGCTGACAAGATACCAAGAACATTCCAACGTTACAAAGAACCAGAGCTCATGAAATGCTGGCATACTTTGGATGATAATCCAGAATGCCTGTTGTAGGCTTCTCAGTTCCCCTTCGTTCTGCAGGGGATTAGCTAAACCAGAGTTTAGAAACTTCTGGGAGTGGAGAGGTAAACCTGTTCCCAAGATCTCAGAAGGCCACACCTGCCCAACATCCACCATTACCATCCCCCAGCCTCTTCTACTGCCCATCTCAAGAGTAGCTTCAAAATGGCTGACTGTGTTCCCAGAAGTCTCTGGGAGGCACAATTAGCTTCTTAGACAGCGTTTGCTGCCCTCACCACAAAGTTTGGTGGGGAGCTAGAGAACTGTTCACCTGGGAGTTAAATCAACCACAGACTTTTTGTCTATGATAGTGCATAAACCTGGCATTCTGGTTTGATGGGTTTACCCAGGGCAAGCCAGTGCCTTGGTTCTGGACATCACATTCAACAAACCACAGACAAGAGGTCTGTAGTTTGTTTAGGTGCTCTTGGCTGAAAAGGAGGGATCAGGCAGTGCACACAAGTTCACGGCTCACAACCAATCTTTAGATTTTCCCCAAGCTATGGTTTATTGTGACATGAGATTTTGTGATATCTTCAGGGATAAGGGCAGTACCCAGCTTAATGAATTGAGAGCCACATGGGGAAAATCCAGTTCTGTATTCCTCACTGAAGGGGAGTGAATCAAGCCCCAAGTTTGAGGGAAGACAGATATACATTCAAAGCAAGGTGGAACCACTGTCAATGCACATATGTTGCTGTGTAAACAGGTGCTTCAGAACTGACAGGAAACATATTCAAAACATTTGGACTAGACTCCAGAATGCAGTCTTCCTTCATTACAAGGCCACAACTGCAACACTATGTGTACATACCTAGGCAAATGGCCCATTGAATTCAGTAGCATGCAGAAGACTGCACTGCATATAAAAATTAACGGTGGATAATTTAGCAATGGAACTCGCTGCAGTTGGATAGGCTGTGGAAACGTCTAAGTCTCCTGACAAGAAACGCAACAAAGAACAGAAAGCTGGAAAAAACAGTGACTCTCTTACAAATGTGCCATGGTGACACATGTGATTATTGCATGCACTCTTCGTTTTAAAGCCTTAGACTTGCAGAACTGAGATGCTTAAAAATGTAATGCAACAACTGCGATTGCATCCAGTAATGAGTGGATTCCCAGGCTCATCTCTGGTTCCCTAGATCATCTCAATGACTGGTCTGGACACTCAAGGGGAGAATTGGAGAGGTAGGAGGAGAAGACAGGAAATGTTAGATACCGCTTACAAGGTGGGCTTTGTGTTGTTATTGTTGCTGCTGCTGTTGTTGCTATAACCGCTGTAAAGTCAGCCTGAATTTACAGTGACCCTATGAATCAGAAACCTCCAAGACATCCTGTTATTAAAATCCTGCTAAGATTCTACAAACTCATGGCCACAGCCTTCTTAGTTGCACTCTTTCATTTGTAACATGGTCTTCCTCTTGTCCTACTTCCTTCCATTTTGCCAAACATCATTGTCTTTTCTAATGAGTCATGTCATCTCATGACATGTCCAAGGTGTGATAACCTCATTTTGAAAATTTGGCTTCTAGTGAGAACTCAGGCTTGATTTGCTCTAATACACATTTATAAATGACCACATTGTTTACAGAAGTCCCAGTGCTCAGGAATTTTGAAGCTCAATCCTACATTCAGTTCTTTCACAACCATGTTCTTAAAGCTGAGTTACTATCATGTCACAGCATGGAACATTTTTACACGCAAATTAGGGCAACTTTGCCCAGCATTCTGTTCCCTTCCCGATGTGATTTAATATGATCTTGTAATAGAAAAACTTTATTTCCTTGACACCTGAGTTAAAGGGACTGATAATTTCATCCCTGGGAACATTTCCTCCTCTCGCCTACCAAAGATGTTTTAAAAAGTAGAGTGCATTTGCAGGACACAGTCATTCTGATATCAGCCGCCAGAGCCTAGAAAAGCTTTTGCAATTCCCCCGCCTCCCTCCACTGCTCCTTTCCTGACATGCACTCATTATTCCTAGATCTCTGAACTAAGGCAAAATCTCCAATTAATAGATTCCCAGACAAAGGGAAACCTGTCTTCATGAACCAATTTTTTGACCTAATGAGGGTATGTGTTGCTCAGTTTACAATGGCTGTAATCATGAGGTATTTTTTTTGCCCTCCTCCTGCTTGGACCCAAACTGTAATAGAAAATTGCAGGGACAGACATGAAAAAAAAAATGCAGCAAGAGACAGAGAAGCACCCTCCATCGATTTCTCTTCTAACTACAACAACGATTCCTTGGTAATATTTTACTTGTGCAAAGCAGGAGACATGGGCAGCACAATTGGTATTGGTGGAACACATCTGAAACAAGGAAATCTGAAAAAGTAATTTGATAGTTTGATTCAAAAACAGATTGGGATGGGGGAAGCCAAGTGCCATTAACTCACATCCTAATGTACTACAACAGTGCTTTCAAAACTTCTTTGCTTCAGGGAACCCTTCCCATGTCAACCTGGCAATCTATTTTCATCTTTTTAGCTACACATTGTGTCAGGACAAATAATTAAGATATTCAGGATACTGTGTAAGAATGAATAATTAAGGTACTGAAACAGGGTGATGAAGGAGAATTCACTAAGACACTAAGGACCTATTTAAAAAAGACAAGCAAATGACTCTTAATGCAAATCAGGCCTGAACACATTAAAAGGCAAACTGACTAAACTGAGGATACCATACTCTGGACGTATCATGAGTTGAATTCAACTTGATGGCAAATAACAACAAGGTGTATCAGATCTTGGAAATTATTCTTCAGTTTGGTTTTGATGATGGTTCCCGGCATACCCAAGTCATCATGGCTGCTGGTTATGCTGGCTGGTGGATTATGTGAGATACAGTATAAAAAGTAACTTTCGTAAGCTCTGCAGTGAGTGTATGTAAGGGGAGTGGAATTCTGGCCATGGACTGCAACTACCACACATTCAGCAGAATTATCTGTTAGTGAAAAAGGTTTCTATAGGCCAATTATGGTTTGTGATCACATCTCCCATTGTAGGTGCAGAAGAGCTCAGCCTTGCATTCACTACAAATGACAAGAATCCCCCTTGTACCCCTAAGTCAGTGGTTCTCAACCTGTGGGTCCCCAGATGTTTGTGGACTTCAGCTCCCAGAAGCCCCAGCCACTATGGTCAATGCTCAGGGCTTCCGGGAGCTGAAGTCCACAAACATCTGGGGACCCACAGGTTGAGAACCACTGCCCTAAGTGTAATGAAGCTGGCAGCCAGAGTAACCTCCTGCTTTGCATATGATATAGACACGATCCTGGAAAAAGGATGTCAGACACCCAGCATTACTTTCAGGTAGTAACTCAAACTGTTCATGCTGTTTGCAGGATTTTAGTAGTTATAATCAAAAAAGTAGCTTTTTCCACCTCTGAATGCCTTGCCCCTATTCTGCCAGCCCTCATCAGGAAAGTAAGATGTTTTGCAGGCTAGTAACTTGTGTGATATTATTACAAGACCAAGAGACTGCATGGAGACCAGGGCTGAGACTGTTGGTACAATTTTGCTTTATTCCCAAATGGCCACAAAACATGGAGATAAGAATAAGAGATATTTCAAATGTGACCAAAGATCTATTGCATCCAGCATTCTGTCCACATAGATGGCCAACCAAATGTTTCAGACAAGCAGGATAAGAGTGCAGCCCAGCAACTGGTGTTGTGATTTTGGTGCTAGAGGTAACATACAGCCATCATAACTAGTAGCCAGTGACAGACTTACCCTCCAACAATTTGTCTAAAACTCCTTTTAAAGCTATCCAAATTGCTGGCCATCATAACACCTTGTGGTTGCAAATTGTACCATTTAATTCACAAAGCAATCTTTCAGGGAAATGCACTGATTAACTGGGTAGTTTATATCTGTGAATCCCCACATACTGTTAGACTATAACTCCCAGAATCCCTGACCATTGGCTGTGCTGATAGGGACTTGGGGTGTGAAAGCTGAAAACATCTGGAAGACCCAAGTTTGGGAACCACTTCACAGTGAGTTAGCATCCTATCTCATTAGGAGAGTTTGAGAAATTAAAGGCTGTAAAACACTTTCTTGTTTGAAAGGGCTGTAAAAACACACAGTGCTGCTAATAAAAAGTTTTCTACTAGAGCACCCATCCACCAACACAGATTTCCTTTGTATCTCTGTGTCTGAACTTTAATGTACAGTATTTGAATAAATTCAATCTGCATAAAGTCCAAAACAGGGAAGTAAAATGACTTGAAGTAACACGACAACAACAAAGAGAGGTAGGTCTAGAAAAAGCGCTAAATGCCAGCCCACATCATGGTTAGTTCTGCTGCAGAGAAAATAGACTTTATTGCATCCCTGTATTACAATAGGCTTCTTAAAGACCATTGAAATAAAGGGGATTTAAACGGTTCAAGTGTGCTCAGAACTTCAGCTCGACTCTAGGCTGGCCCTTTAGATTGGCAAGGGAAAGAGGTTTCCCTGGGAACTTCCCAAGCTGCCCAAATAGCCTTTAGCAATATTGCCTATCTCACACGCACTTCTCAAATCACATGCCTTTTTTTTTCTTTTTTTTTTGGTCAATTCTCATGAATCATAGTTTACAGAGAAGTCTGGCTGTCCTGGAATGGGGTAGATGCAGCGGGGAGGGAGGTCCTTTCTTTGGAAGGGAGCTATTAATTTTAATCTCTACGGATCTTGAAATCAGGAAATTCAATTGACTTTAAAAGCAGCCACTACAAACCTCCCACAACAACATGACAGAACTCTTTGGCCCGAGCTTGGCAAAGGCGTATGAGGAAGTTAGTTTTCACGGAGAAGCAACCAGGACTTGTTTCCACGACACTTGCGGTGAGGGGACTATTTATTGGGAGCCCTTTCTGACCAGCAGCTCAGCAGGGAGCTTCTTGGCTTGAAGAAGCCCCTGCAAAATGAACTGGAATGATGTTAAATGGTGGGGAATCCCCTTTGCTCGCTCAGCTAACAATCTAAAAGGAAATGATCTGTTTACACCTTCTTGTAACATCCTCTCCCATCATCTGAGTACAAAAAGGCAATCAGCCTTTGCCAGTAATTACTGTGCTGGGTAGCTCTTCCTGGCCTTCTGCTGGACCTCCTGGGCTTTATATCATGTGCTTTTGAGAGAGAAAGGGAAAGGAAGATCATTCTTGCAGGCCCAAACAAGGAGAATAAAGAGAAGATGCAACTGAGCTGTTGACACCCGCTCACCAGGGTTAAGAAAAAGGGTGACTATTCTCAAGCCCTGACTGGGTGGCTGAGTCATAATGCCTTAAAATGAGAGAATGTGAGGAAATGATGGTAATTCAGTTTGTTAAGAAAACTGGCAGAAGAAACAGTGAAAGAAAAAAAAAACCCTTTCTACATATTTCCTTGGCCTCCTTCTCCCCATGGTGAGACAGTCACTATGGAGCAATCAGCTAATGAAAGAATATAAAGCTCCTATAATTATAGGCTCAGGCAGGAGGTCAGCCATTGCATCTCTGCATGAGTAACTGGCAGTAACCTTCCAAGTAAGTAACCTTCCAAGCATTGCTGCTATGCTATTTCTTTATTGGAAATACTAGGGGGGGAGGGCCCACAAATTTATTTAATCTGTCCCCCACCCCGCCTGCACATCCTTGCAGGCTACCACGGAAAGCTTCCATTCTCATCTGGGAATTTTATTGCTAAGACTGGGAAAGAGGGTAGATGCCTAAACTGGCATCATGCTGGAATGGGGATGAAGGGACTAAGAATATTGCTGGGGCAGGGCACCCCTGTGTAAGCGTGCTTCAAAATGAATGTTCAGTACAGCAAGCATTTATCCAGTGCATCTCTCACCTTATGTTGCTATCAGTTGTTACAGTCATGATTCCCCCCTTCAAGAGACAATCTCTTGGGGGTTTTCTCTCCAGGTTGTTGATTATGCAGTGTGTGGAGTGCCAGTATTTCCATACAGGAATATACGAAGCTGCCTTGTACTGAGTCAGACCACTGATACATCTCGCTCAGTATTTCTCCAACTTCATGCCCTCCCAATTTGGCTGACTAGGGGTGATGGGACTTGCAATCCAACATGCCAGGAGACCACCAGTCTGCCAAATGGCTGCTTTGCACTCTCTTTAAGCATCCCCCAGCTTTTCACTGGGAAAGATCTTCCAACCTACTCTGAAGCAGCTGAATTTAGAACTTTCTACATGTAAAGAACATTCTCTAAAACTGGGACATGTTGCTTTGAATGAAACTCTTTTTAATCAAAGCAACATTGGGTTGGAACTGTTGCTCTTACCTCAACTGTGAAACGCTCTAGCAACTTCAGAGCTCAAGAATGGGATTGGGTAAAATTTCCTTTCTGTCATTGCCATCAGAGCTGCCAGAATTAAACACTACTTGCAACAGAGAATACTTCTGGCTTGCACATGTAGATGCTTAAGGGTGTATCAAATAATTTGTCATAGGTTATAATGCTGATCTTGCTCAGCTTTTGTTTAGCCAGTGGTTCCCTTCATTTTGTAGTCTTACCTTTCTTTTTCGGGTTGCTTTCCCCTTCTTCACACAGCTGTACCAAATTCAATTCTATTTCAATTGAATTTTCAGATTGCGTTTTATTGTGTCACTTTCACTGCCTGGTTCTCTAAATTTAATCAAAATCATTTTGATTTAAGGAAGGAAAAACGTCATTGGGACAGGAGGGAAAACCTTGAAACTTATAACTATAGGCTGGTCCAGAATAAGGAGCCAGACAACAAAATTGCTAGGCATATGATTCCTCAGTCCCATCAAAAGTGTTCTGTCTCACTCAGTCAAGATTTATGAATGACTAGTCATCTATTCTAAATTCATCAGTGTAATGAGAGACCATCTCTCGACACACAATAGTTGCCTGAAGTAGATCTTTATTATGTCACAGACACCTTCCACTTCTCTCTTCCATCCTTTCCTGCTTCCCTATTCATTTTTACCTCCTTCCCTATTTCTTGTTACTTTGAACCATGGCTTCCCTTGAACCAGCATTTGCAAATCAGCTTCAAAACCTCAGTTCAGAGACTAACCATCTTTGCATAACATCATTTTACAGAATATTAATAAACAATTGTAATAATCAAATGTCACACTAAACCAACTATGAAGTAATTTAAAATAATTACAGGAAAGCCACAATCCAATGGATCAGAGTTAAGCAAGGTTACTGGGTGCCAAAAGTTAGGGTGAAGAGCAAGGTTTTAATTTGGTGCTGAAATGAGGCCAACATCAACATCATTTAGGCCTCCAAAAGCGAAGCCATTCTACAATCGGATTGCTGCAGCTGAGAATTACAAGCGTATTACTATAACCAATCATAAGCCTCCCAGCTGACACCAGCAGGAATCCTCAGGGCTGAAAAGACTGTACACCCCTGTCGTATGTAGATTTACTGCATCCTCAGAAGATTTATATCATAACTCACCAATGTCACTAGGTAACTGATAGCACAGTTAAAATGAAATTAATATCTGGATACAATTAATACTAATCATTCAGTTGTCTTTTTAATGCATTTTATGATTCAATTTATAGTGTCAAAATAATGCACAGAATGATTCCATCACACTCATCAGAAATCAGAACACTTTTAAGGCATACAGTTCTGAATTTTGCTCCCCCCACAGCCCATGCTATGGCCACAAGGTGACTGAAAGCAACTGCAGGGTTTCACAGTTAATGGATATGCCAAACTCAGCAAGAAAGGCTGCCGCTATGGCCACTGCACTTGTGAAGGATTTTGTTAAAATGCTTTGCTATCAGTGGCCATATTCCAATGAGACAACTGGGCTTGTGCAGTTTAAACAGGAATAAACAATTATCCTAACAACACTGCATAGTAAGGTTCTAGAACCCACTTTAGAGGGTTTTAAAAAAGAAAAGGGTTAATAGCTCTTTTGCCTGAATGAATATAATCTCTAGGGCTCTGTTCACTGTAGAATCTAAACTGCTACCCTTGCCTGCTGAAGGACAGTAGGTCTGAAATACCCTAACCCACACAACAAACTGCTACAGAATGCCAATAATTCAGTACTGCAGGCTGAGTCCCAAATGTATGTACATGTGAAAACGATCTAGGTGTCTTAATAGACTACAAATAAACATGAACCAATAGCAAGATGTGGCAGCCAGAAAAGACAATGCAATTTGGGGCTACTTCAACAGGATTATAGCATCCAGATAAGAGTAGAACAGTAGGACCACTTTATTCTACTTTGGTCAGACCTCACCTGGAAATACTGTATCTAGTTTTGGGCACCACAGTTCAAGAAGGACATTGACAAGCTGGAACATGTCCAGAGAAGAGTAACCAAAATGATCAAAGATCTTGAAATCAAACCTTATGAGGAATGGTTTAGAGAGTGGGGTGTGTTTAGCTTGCAGAAGAGAAAATTGAGAGGTGACATGAGAGTCATCTTTAAATATCTAAAGCAGTGGTTCTCAACCTGTGGGTCCCCAGATGTTTTTGGACTTCAGCTCCCAGAAGCCCTGAGCATTGACCACAGTGACTGGGGCTTCTGGGAGCTGAAGTCCACAAACATCTGGGGACCCACAGGTTGAGAACCACTGATCTAAACGGATGTCATGTATACCATAAGCAAGCTTATTTTCTGCTGCTAAAGAGACTAGAGACTAGAACATGAACCAGTGGATTCAAATTATGAGAAACACCTAAACATTAGAAAGAATTTTTTATTGTAAGAGCTACTTGACAGTGGATAAGCTGCCTCAGAAGGTGGTGGACTCTCCATTCTTGGAGGTCTTTAAACAGAGGTTGAATGGGCATCTTTTAGGGGTGCTTTAGTTTTATATTCCTGCATGGCAGAGGGTTGGACTAGATGGCCTTTGTGGTTCCTTCCAACTCTAAGATTCTATGATTCTATGTGAACAGCAATGGTGGGGGGAAGCAGCACTGACAGCAGCAGTGTGGGGAAGGAAGAATCTAACTCCAAGGGAAGTGCTGGGGGGAAGGGTTATAGACTTGTATTAATTTAAGGGGGATGCACATAAACAATCTGGAGATCTGGGAAATGGCCTTGCTCTTCAACCTCTGACAGGTCTCCCATGAGGAAAGGAGACTGGATATCTGCATTTCAAAAGCAAGCCTATTACCAAAGTGCCTCATCTCAAGAGCACTTATCAAAATCTGATTTCCAGTTGAACATGACTGGAAATCCATATATTCAGAGCATTTCCTGTCTCCTGACAGAGCTTTCAATGTTTCAGATAATTGAGCACCACAATCAGAGCAACACAAATACTAATATTAAATTGTACTTTATAATACATGTAAAATAATAATAATTATAAAAGAATGGCAGCAAGATTAACAACAATGATTTCTTTTCCAGAACGTACTGCCACCTGGAAAAATAGGGAAAGACATGAGAAAATGCAGGCTACAGATTTTCACTGCTTTTCAAGAGCTGGAAGAAGAACGAAAAATCACACCTGTCAACAAGAGAGCTAAAATAATGAGCGAGGAAGGCAGAGGAAAGCGCGTGAGGTTAGAGTTATTAGGCAAGACCTACTGATGCTACAAAGACAGGCAACGTACAGGCAGCTCCTGTATGCCACAAAGTTCTCATCTGAACACGATCTTGACAATTTTGAATCTTATCTTGCTGAAGCATCTCTGAGAAGGTGGCAGAGAGAAGGTGGCAGACATGGCCAATGAACACATCTAGCAAAACTCCTTCTCTATGTCTTAAAAAGTGTGGAAAGGGAAATTGTGATAAGGAATATGACCCACACATATTATGAAGATATGGAGACGTTCAGCCACTGAGAGAGAACATGCTCTAGCACAAACCTCTCAAGGTGCCACAAACCAAGGCTTTGTGTTTGTACTAGAAGACTCCATAATTTCACAAGCAAAGCATATTAGCCTTTTCACTTGTTATTATTTTTAAAATATGAAACACAGATGCAAGAAAAATAGCACTGTGTAATGGGCTTCTACCACTGTCTTCCAGGAGTTAACCTGCCTGCTCTAAGGATGAATACAAAGCACCTGGGCATGTAAGTGTGGCTGTAAGAGTGAACGTAATAAAGACCACTCTCATGCAAGCAGAACATCTGATGTTCTTTTCTGAACTTCCTTCTACTTCCAACAAGGGAAGGGGAGACCTTGCTACCAGCACACAACTAGTTGCAACAGCTCCACTGGCTGCCAGTCTATTTCTGGGCACAATTCAAAGTGCTGGTTTTGATCTATAAAGACCTATATGGGTGAAGTCTAGGTTATCTGAAAGACTGTATTCTTCCATATGACCCGCCTGTGCTTTCAGACCTGTTGGGGAAGCCCTTCTCTCTATCCCACCACCCTCATGCGTACCATCAGTTGGGAACACGGGAGAAGGTCTTCTCAGTGGCTATTCCTAGGCTGTGAATTCCCTCCCATAGGAGATTCAGTTGTCCTCCTCACTGCTTTGTTTCTGACAGCAAGCAAAGGCTTTTATATTTACTACCCTTTCTGCACAGGGAAGGAATTTTCCTGGATACAGTCATGAAAAAGGCCTATATGGCTCAGTTTCAGGCTATCTGACTGCATCTTCCTGTATGAGCCTGCCTGGACCCTGAGATGCTCAAGAGAAGCCCTTTTTTCATTACCACCACTTTTGCAAGAATGGTTCGTGAGATAGGGCCTTTCAGATATGGTTGCCCTTAGCATCTAGAATTTCTTCCCTAGTGATCTTACAATGGCTCCTTCCTTGTTTTCCTTTTGTACTGTTTTAAACTGCTTTCTACCATCTTAAGTGTATCGTTTAAATTCATTTAATATACTAGTAATTCAACTCTATTTTAATAATGATTTTTTAAATGTTTTTAACTGTATTGTAATAATTTTACTTTGCAAACCAGCTTGACTCCCAATATGGGAGAAGGATGGTGTATAAGAAAATTAAGGCAAGACTCTTGACCTTTAACTCATGAGGCAAAAGAGTGTTTGTGTGTGCCAGGCCTCTATCTATATTTAAATTTAGTTTTTAAACGTGTTTAGAATTGCTTTAACATTGTGTTTTTACCTGGATTCTTTATTTAATTGTTTTAAAAGTTTTGTATAGTAAGATTTCATTTATACTTTGTCTTGCTTTGTTCTAATTTGTTGTAAATCAGCTTAGGTTCCATGACAAGTGAAAAGCAGGATATAAATAAAATAGAATAAAAAGTAAAATAAAAATAAAGGTTCTTCAGTGGTGTCACTCTGTCTACGAAATTCTCTCCTTGGTGAGGCTCACATGGCACCTACATTTAAATAAGCAAAGTGTGCCTTTTCTTTCCTTTTTCTTTCTTTCTCTCTTATTTTTTTTTCCCAGCCTCAGACTCACCAGATTGTTCAGGGAGGGGGGATAACTGAGTTTTTCCTCCTGAAAGCCTCAAAAAGTGCTATTTCACATTAAAACATACAAGTTTTTTTTCCCAAAATGAACAGTAGAGGGTGTATGTGTGTGTTTGTGATACAGGAAGTGCTCACCTTTTGATGCCACATTATCTGATGCCTTGCTTTTTGACATTTCCAAATTAAGGACAAGTTCCATTAATTTGACGGGGGTTCCTCTCTTTCATCAGTTCTTCTTGCCTATAGAGGCTCCTCTGGAACCACTCATGTGCACATGCTGCTTGCAAAGCAAGCTGAGAGCAGGAAAAAGTCACTAAGCCAGTTGAGAGACTTTGCAAGCAGCATGCACAGCTGGTCCCAAGTGAGCTTCCTATTTTCTTTCAGCTTCCTACAGTGCAGTATATGGGTTCCACTCTTCAACCAATTTCGTTTTCTGATAATGCTCCAGTTTCTATCCAGTAAAAGAAATGGAGGAAGCTTGTACCTGACAGTCTATACAGCCTGGCACAGCACATGGCTTGTATCAAGATGGCCACTGGTTCCTCCTCTAGCCCTTAAAGGGTTACTTACCACATTTTTCGTGGACATGGAGCACAGAAGGAACTAGCCCTGTCCACTGCAAGATCTTTGAGGGAGGCAGAAAACTGGCTCTTAGATCTTCTGCAGCTGTCCACTCCTAAATTCTAGTTACTGAGCAAAGTTAATGAGTTTATTAGGCCTCAGGCCAATTATCTCAGCACTGAAGTATAGCAAAAAGGAAAGCTTACAATGGTGCCTTTTTTGACCTCTACCTCACTTGCAAAAACAAGGTTTTGTTGCCAGTGTTGGCAAATTGATAACCATTCTCCTCATCCTACTCCTGGCTATATTGAGGTGTGGGAGGGATGAGTGGGTATTCATTAAGTGCAGTGCTGTAAAATAACATGAGAGAAGCGGGATGTGTTTGTGGGAAGTGGTGGTAGTGGTGGATGAGGAGGAAGAGGAGGAAGAGAGCGAACAAGGAAATTATCACTCTTTCCCAAGGTGATCTTAGCAGCATCCAATAAATCTAAAACAACCTTAGATTTTATAAAATTCAATTAGCACCTCACAAAACTGGAAGTTTCAAAGTGTTGCTGCATAACCATGATGACGTTTTCACCCACTTGCAAGAGAAACAGAAAACTGGCAAAGTCAGGCCGAAAATGAAAAGCTGCACAATCAAGTGTCATTTGTACAAAGCAACAGGTAGGGAGGGGTGAAACTGAGAGGGGGAGGGAAGGAGGCAAAGAACTTTTAAAAGCTGTTTTTTATTTTAAAAAAAAAAAGAATTCTGGAGACTACAAGGCAAGTTGTCAGTTGAGGAAATCTCCACCATCAAGCGCAGAGATGATTAATATTTGAGCAAATCTCCTATCTGTACATTGGCAGGCAAGTATGTGCAAATGAGATAGAGCACATGTGAAAGAGATTAAGCATCCAATACAACAGAAGATTAAAGATACTGCTTCAGTCTGTTGCCTAAAGCACAGGGCTTGCACGTACCACCCTACAGTGCCACTGACGTGTACCTCAAAGTACAACAGACGCTTGTTGTTTGTTCTTCTTTGGCCCATCTGTTTCAGGCTCCACCAAAATGTGTACAATACTCAGGCCACTTCTCGGTATTACAGCAATTTTGACATCACTTAAAAGATATTCCTGGCCTGTTTTATATGTATCAACAACTACAATGACTTAGAGCTATGGGTAAAACAAAGCAAAAACCTTTCTTTGGTTTCATATCCTCTCACAGAAGGAGATCAGAAATATCTACTTCTCTCTTTATGCTAAATCTTTAGATCCCCTGTTCCATAGGAACTACAACACATGCTCTTTAGCTTAAACTATTGTTTATTAACAAGCCAAGAGAGAATACTGCAGTTGGATCCTGGCTTATTTGAACAAAGCAAAGTTTACATTATCCTGGGAGTACCTGAGATTGAAAGATTCCAAATGTTCTGGACTTCACCTCCTAGGAGTTCCAGTTGTTACAGTCCATGCTAAGGGACTGTGGGAGTTGTAGTTCAAAACACCCAAAAGGTTCCTCACTCCTGATTTAATGCCAGAAGGAAAGCCGAGGAATTCTGGAAGGGATAGTTTTAGCAAAAGTACTACTAGATCACAGTGTACAGAAAAAGAGTATTTGAAATGGTTTTAACAGTTTTATCAGCTTTTTTACCTCCCCTTCCATAAAGAAGCATTCTGTCACATTTTGGCATTTTCACACCCGTGAATTTTCCTCCCTCTGTTATGTGATTAACAGCTTTATTAATTTAACAGCTCCTTCTTTAAGAGGATTGGGTCAGATTACTGGTTGGATCTTGGATAGAGAAACAGACTGCAACATACACAGAGAAAGGTAATGTAAGCTCATCATAATGTAACAACTTCATGCAGTACTTAATATAATTGCAGGCACACACAATGGAAGTATTCTTCCTAAACTAATCAAACCATTAAAACGTCAGCTCCAAGCCCAGATGCATGATGTATAAGCATATGTATGGCTGGCACTGAGTCAAGTCATATGGGATCCAAGTGAATCTTCTTGATTTATTAAGTCCAACTGACTTGTTTCCCTACAGTGCCCCCTCCTCATTTTTCAAGGAATACAATTGCAACTAGCGCACAAGATGGCATGCCGCCAAATGCCATAATCTACCACACAAAGTAGGCTCTTGTCAAACAATTTTCTCCATTATTATAAACAATAACTTTTTTCTAATTCCTGAAGATTCAACATACTTTGCAGTGTTTCTCAGACATCTTGTTTTCATCCAAACGAACATCTCTCCCACTTCCTCTTCTGCCCCATCAGTCTAATCACTATTAGCAAAGCCTGTAACTTCCCTCCTGTCATTCAAAGACAAAAACATACCACAAGTCACTGTACAGACTGATTACTCAGCAAGCAGGAAATCTGTGTCATAATCTGACTAACATTTCTGAAGTTGCTCTGCATCTCTTCCGTAACAAAAACCAGACTCTGCCTTCTTTTTTCTTCCTTTTTAAGAAGAAGAGGACATGCCAAAAATATGAACTGCTAGATACAGCTTCATAGGAACAGCCACCGTCTTTTTGTTCAAAATATTCTGAAGCAGACTCAAGGAACAACCTCCATTTCCTAAATAGGTGTGCAGACTTAAAACCACTTCATGTGCAATAATCATCCATTACTAATCTACTCTCTGGGGGCTTCTCACCTTCAGATCCATTGGCAAGGGACAAGCTTCCCTCTAGTCTAACCCTATATTCTTAAAGAACATGCCATCAAATTACAAGTGGGATGGAGTGATCATATGAGTTTCTTTCACTCCCCTCAACCACAGTACCAATCAAACAAGAAAGAAGCATGCATTGGCTTACATATAGTTACAAACTTCATGTATGTCTAATCATTTTGACTGAGAATTTGCTCAACATGGGCAGAGCATGAAACTCCAATGGTGCACTTACACAAATGACTCTGTCATGATAGAGACTGTCAAGGCATGTTGGTGGTCATTCTCATTGCTGTTACAGGGGATGCAGCTATACCCACCAGTCTTTAAGCAAACTCATTGTGCTATGGGGTCAAGGTGAACTGCTTGCAGAGGAGAGTATTAGATACCTCCTTATACAAATCAGGTAAAATGTACAGCTGCCAGTCTAACCTGGAGCTACACTGGTGCAATGCCACAAAAATATTCTAGCCCTTACTTGTACAAGTTGCCATGAAATTAAAAAAAAAATGCAATGTATCTCCAGTTGCAAAAGTTCAGGATTTTAGCCAGCTATATGATGCCTGCTTTAATTTTTGTATATTTTATCTTCCTTTGCTTTATAATCATATCAAAGAAGCCTACTTATGTTACACTGTTTCAAACAGATCCTCTAGTAAGGACTATTAATATGTTAATTTTCTGTGCTCTGACTAGCTATGTAAATGTTAATTATCATTCACACAGCAACTCTACTTGCCAAAATGTTTTGCTGTCTTTGGTGAATTCTCTTTCAAAATTGCACTGGCAGGTTATCATACCCATTTTAAAATATTTTTATAATGTATGTTTTTAATATGGTTAATAGTCTAATTCATTTTAATGTTGACTTTTTGCAAGCTTTTAATCGTAATCTTTTGAACATGTAAACTGCTTTGAGTCCCAGTCTTGGGAAAAAGAAGATAGACAGACAGACAGACAGACAGACAGACAGAGTTAGTGAATACTGTAATAATAATTAAAATAAATATTTTTAGATAGGCAACCTGAAGATCAGAGACTTGTCCAAGCTCATAGGAAAGGGAAATCTGGAATGTGAACCCTGGCTTTGCAAGGCATATAACCACAAGACTGTGCTCCCTTTCAACGCTCCCTTACCCCTGAAAAAGAAGGAAAGGAAGGAAAAAGAGGGTGTTGGAATGAATTTACAGTGAAACATTTTTCTGTCTAGTCTGATATTCCTCCATAATCCCTGTTTGCTTGTGGAATTTTTCACCTCCCAACTTCATATTTCAAAAAATGTTTGTATTCTTCAGGTACAAAATTTAAACAAAATTCCATTTCAGTTCCAATACAGTCTTCCACAGCTCTTCAAAACTCCCAGGAGCATCATCATGAAATCTTTTCAAGGCATGCTCTACTTCCAAGTACAGCTGTAAGACCCATTCCAAGAATATATCACTTGCAGACGTGAGTATTATGATTTATTGCAAAATTCTGCCAAACTGTTTGCCTTCTGCATTCTCAGATGAGCAACATTTTGCCTTAGGGAATTTTATTTTAATATTTTGCAGATAGGCTACAAAAGCTGTACTGGAAGAAAGTAGCCCACTCAAATGTGTAATATTTCACAATGTTGGCCACTAAGACTTCTGCTTTTCCCCCTCCCCATGTAAACCCTTCCCATGAGATGGGGGGGGGATGAGGCCCCAGAATTTGTCTAGCATTCACCATTACTGAGTTGGCTTTGTACAACCTGCATCCTAGCTAAAAAGATGCCCATCTTGTGTTCCAAATCACCACCCAAATTTGTTTTCACAGAATTCCTGTGTTCTTCCCCAGTTCTCTATTGTGATTTCTCACTCAAGCAGATATTCATGAGTGTGAATTCATAGACAGCATACTAGCCTGCGTCCCTGGGGCATGATTACACCGATTAATTAGCCTAGGATTAAAATGGAACATTTTTCTCTCTTCATAAGCAAGAAAATCTCCTTGAGGTCACAGCTAATGTTATTACAGAGGAAGCAGAAGGATAAGGACCTTTGTACAACATTTTTTTGTAGAATTACATTTCTCTATTTCACTGTTCTTTATTTCTAAGACCTTAGTTGCAGGGACAAAAGAGTAACCAAAAGGAAAAATAATCTATATTAAGCAATCTTGAGTATGTATCCTTAATGTGGATTACTAACCCCAGGGACAGATGGGACAGGTTTGTCTGACTATACAAAAGAATAATTTTAGGTACTTAGAAGGGTTGAGAAATAATTCTTTATGAAACTCACAAATTAATGACTACAAGACTAAGTAGTATACATTAATTTAGGATGAAGACAGACTGTTAATAAACACACACAAAAAATCAAATTGCTATAATTCAATCACCTAGAAGGGAGATGTAGGGGGTTAAAATGCATTCAGCACTACTAAAATCTGCAATCATGCGAATGACCCTTAAAAACAGAAAGCAGCTCCAATCACGTTAAAGGCTGTTAAACACACAATCCACAACTAGCATTTATGCTAGTTTAACACAATCTGAAGTAAGAAGCATGCTCTTTCATCTCAGAAGATAATAGGATATAGCAATTTCCTATGAGCTATCATACAAAACCCAATAAAACCACAAGCAAACAACCCTGTTTCCAAATTGTTTCAATAAGCAGCAAACATTATTCCAAAACAGAAAATACATCTGCAATAATTATTCATGTTATTTTCTGGAGTTATCTTGCCATTTTGACCCCTCTGCATGGGATTTTCCGGGGCCACACAGAGTGACGTTGATTTTCCACCACCATCATTCTATCAAATCTTTAAAAGTTTAGCGCTAGCAACGAGAAAACTGAACCTTATGGGAAAAAATTGTCCAAGAGAGATACAGAATCTTTCTACTCAGCTCCATGAAAATGCATCAAAGATATCTGCACTGTTATGTAACAGAAAAAATAGAATTGTTGGACTAAACCAAGGTCCATCTTGACGTCTCAGGATGTTCAACAGGGATCGTTCATTACTTCCATACTACAACAACTATACAGATGTTTTAAACACTCATAATGGCAACAATTCCATCTCGAATGACCTGAGGTCAAAGTAGATTGGGGTGTACCACCTGTGAATGGGGGCATTCTAGTTGGCTATCATGTATAATATCTATTATTTGTAGCAACAATACTCCAGAAATTTACCAATTATGTTTATTATTAATAAGTTATTATCATTACTGATTATGGCTGGAATCCTCTGTCACAGTCTATGTTACTGTAGGTTTACATATACTCAGCTATGTAGTTCTAGGAGTGTGGCTGTTTGAAGTGCCAGAGCAGCCTGGAAGCAGGTTGCCAGGCAACCAAAATAGCTCCTCAGGAAAGAAACCCAGCCCAGTAGTATGTGGGAGGGCTAGTGGCCCAAAGATAGTTATATAAAGCCAAGTACTGGTTGGTATTGAGTCCTTCAGTGAGATTCTAGCCAAAGAGAGCTGGGAGTGGAGTCCCTTACCCAGTCAGAGAGTGTGACTGTTAATTTTCAGTGAAAGCCTAGGGAGAGGTAGAAGAGTAACTGAACCCTAATAGAATCTGGTCAGAGAGTGTGACCTGGATTGGGAGTTGAGCCTTTGGTGGGAGTGTAGCCAAAGGACTGTTTATGATACTTGTGCTTTATATGTGAGCCTAAGGATAGAAGCAAACTAAGAAATGCATTAAAGATATGTATCAAACTTGAACTGCATGTGAAATCTGAAATCTCTACTGTGTTCTGATTGTTATCTTAATAAATATTACAGTTTATTTTTATAAACACTGACTCAGCTGAGTTGTATACACAATATAAAGTAACACAGAAAACATGCTACTATAAAGTTATTGAGTAGTTCTAAACAAACACTCAAAACCCTCACCCTTTTACACAAAGGTGGTGTTATAAGGAAGGAGCTTTGTGGAAAAGACAGGGCGTCTTATCAGGCTGGGAACTGCAACGCCAATCTGGAAGAAGAAGGTCCTTTCACACTCTGTTAGTGAATTGTGAAAATGTGTAACAGGACAGTGGCAAGAGTGTCCAGGTGGGCACCGGCCTCGTTGTGCATTGGTCACCTTGCTGGCTCCACTGCACAGTAATATAACAGCAGCCTCTTGCTAGATAAAGAAGTTCCAGAACTACCCAATTCTAATTCTCACAGATTTAAGACCACCTATGAAGACGTAAGTGCCCAAGAGGATTCCAGCCTATATAAGCAAGTTAACGGTAGCAGCAGTATTGCTACAGCAACTCTTACACCCAGAAATGTTTAAGCTAGTGAGTCAATTATATGGATTAATGGTGATGAACAAATAATTTTTAATGGGGCCCAACATGCCATCTTGCCTTTTCTCATCTGGCTACAGCTCAGTATCTCTATTTCCAATGAAGGCAGTCTGCAGAAGATGTTTATATTTCCTGTGAATAATTCTGGTACAACTTCTTAATAGCAATGACAGCTTCATAAAACTTTGACAAAGTTCACAAATTGTTATTCACCTATTCCAATACACTGTTGACTGCATTTTTAACAAGCACCTCCCAAAGCCCCTTGTAATAATTTAAATATTTTAAAACAAACCAATAAACAATATATTTGATCTCTTAATAGTAGAAGATCTCAGCATCTTTTATCCAAATTGTTTGACTTGAAGGGGCTGTTATTTGCAACTGTGTGCTAAAAGAGGATTTCCACAGAAGGCCAAGTACTCATCCGACAATTTAAGATGCTTAAAGCATTTCCGTTGGGCATGTTTCATTATAATTAACTGAGTGAACTGTCTCAGATAAAGCTATCAGGATTAGACAGAAAAGTGATCTTATCCTCTATAACTAGCTATTAGCAGTAGCTGCTCTTCCCAAATACCAGGCCACTGCCAAGACTGGCCAAACCATTGCGCAATTACTGATAATAAGATGCTTTCGTTGAATTTAAAAGTGCAGTAGAGTTGAGAACTAAAAGTTACACCAGAACATATTCCAGGATGTCACATCTTTGATCTCTTGGAGCAACATTCATTTCTGTTTTCCCAGTCCAAACTCAGAAAAAAGCCCAGGGATGCTCCATCCGCATAGCAAAAATCTGGCCAAGATCCTCAAGGTCCTGGAGAGAGATAAGAAAGTTCCTTTTTTGCATACAATTCCCCAAACCCTCCAAGCCTAGGTTGCCAAGAGTTTATAGGAATTATAGCTTTCTTTAAAAAAAAAAGAAAAAAAAAGCTTTTCCATGCTCTGGGCATCCAAATTCTTTTTATGGATTCCAGGAAATGGCTGCCACTCAATAGGTCTAATGAAAACTTGTCAATCACTGACCTTCAGCCTACTCCTGATCTGGCTTAATACTGTCTAATTTGACTGGAAGAAGCTCTCCAAAAGTTCACTCAGGAGTCTGTTTCAGATCTGCTAAGCTAAACAAGGTTCATTTATTGTTGCTGCTGTTATTTAAAATGGAACATAGATAAGAACATATGTTTGACTGCAAAACAATCCACGTATTCTGAAATATATATGGTGACAACTTTATTATCAGGGTTTTTTTCTACTTGTTTGATCTCTAGGACAAGAAGCAAAGAGTCACAATGCAGTAAGTCCACAACATATGGCTCGCAAACGTTGATCTGCAATTTTTAAAAGAGGTTGTCTCATAAAGATAACAATCCAACACCACCCTGAGTCAGAAGACATATGGAATTACCATCCCTCTGGCCTCTGTGGAAATCTGTGTTGTAGTATAATATCTACCACTCTTTCAGATCGAAGCAGAGGCAGTATGTTCAACAGGGTTTTAGAATCAAAACCCAAAGAGATTAGACTGCCAGCCTTGTATTGTATTCTGATCTCAATGAAGGACTGTTTATATCATCAGAACAAGTCTAGCCAAAGCTGTCTAACCTAAGGTAGCCTCACAACTCCTGACACTCTGTTGGAAACTTAATGTAAAGTATTTGGATGACACATGTATTTACTACTTCCTTGTCACATTTTCCCTACCCTACCCATGGACCACTCTGGCTATCCCCATATAAAGAAAAAACAAGAAGAATCAGATACTCCTGGGTTAATTCAGAGGCAAAAAAGCATCAATATCTTATCATCATGATCAGTCATGATCGCAATCATCCTCATCATCACAGTTGCTGTCCTTTATATTCTGTGGCTTAGCACAGCTTTCAGTATTTCTGTGCTGTTTAGATGTTCTTTATGTACAACAGTGTATTTGTCAGCAATTTCCTATAAGGAGGATAGTTTCCAGAACTAGCATGAAAGATATTTCAACCCAATGCAGCAACAGAAAACACTTCCAGAAAACAAGTGGGCTTGCACAAGGGGTCTTTCTAGAATCTCAGCAAATCCAGCTTTTACAAAAAATCTTCAGCTGATAGATCCTTTAAAATCCACATCAATTTTGCAACTTGGACAAGATCCACACCTTGCTGCCAGTGCATCAGTCCACTTCCATGTTTGGGCAAACAACATTCTTGAAGCTGTTAGGTATTGAAGAAGTAGTCCACATTTCCAATTCAGTTCTTTATTACTAGTTCCCAACAAAAACTTCTCTGGTGACATTGCAAAATCTACCATTAGAATTCTTTGAATTAACAAATAAATATTGGACCAGCAGCTCTTCATTTTCTGGCAAGTCCACATATATGGAAAAAAGATCCTTCCTCATCTTGACAACCCCAACATTGATTTGAAATATTCTTAGACATTTTTGACAGCTGTTCTAGAGTTAATTACCATCTATACATCACCTTCTACATATTTTTTAAATTATTGCAAGAAGTAAATTTTTTATCTTTAGGCCACATTTTTTCCTGTATCTCCATTTGCACATTAATGCCCAAAATTTTGGGCCCTCCTTATTATAAACTCTTTTACAGGCTCATCTTCCATCTCAATCTCCATTGTCAAAAGACAATTACACATTTTTTAAACTGGATGATCATCATGTAATTTACACAACTCTAAATAAAAAGAATTTCTTCCTACTTCACCGTCTAGATCTATCCTATCTTGTTTAAACTTCTGTTTAAATTGCAGTTAGGCAAACCAATTAAACTCTATGCCCTTTTTAAAGAGCATTTCTCTTGATTTAAGATCCCAATTTCTTTTCTTCTTATAAAAAAGATCATTATAAAGTAACTATTTTCAATTTTTGACTCATTCTTTCTTAGCAAAAGTTTCCTGGGACAAGGTAATTAATGATATCTTAGGGGAAAAAAACATTACTTACATTTGGACCAAATTTGCAGAAGAGCTTTTCCAATAAAGATGGTTTTTTAAAACCAGCCAGAATCTTAATTTTATCATACCAAAGACAATCATGCCAACCAAATCTTAAACCATGACCCTCAAGTTCAAATAGTCTTTAATCTCTAAGCAAAATCCACTCCTTTAACCACATAAAGCAAAAGGCCTCATAACACATTTTAATGTTAGGAAATCCCAGACCACCCATTCTTTAGCATTATACAGTGTTTTAAGTTTCATTTTAGGTTTCTTTGCCTGTCAAATGAATCTGGAAATATCTGCTATTGGGCAAAAGGTATTCCACTCCTTATTACGGGGATTGTTTGAAAACAGAATAAGAGCCAAATATTTGCTTTTGTTACTGCATCTTCAGTCAAGTATCTAGTCTAAATAGTGGTACAGCCAAAGATGCCACTACAGAGATTTAAGTCAAACTTGTCCGCCATCTTCTTTCTCTTGCACCATCTTCACAGTCTTCCTTCAACAATAGGAGCATAATGTTGATTTACCATAGTACCAATGAGAATATTTCCCCTCAGGCTAGAAGTTCCACTGGGGTGTTTGCACTGGGGCTGGAAATGAAAAAGATAACTATCCTCCCATATACAGAGAAGTCCCAATAATATTTCCCACCACTATGTGAAATTAAGGAAAAAGGAGAGACGCCACCACACACCACACATTAAGCATAATATATAGTTCAACCCTCAGGCTTATCTAGATAATTTATGTGACATGCATTCTAACACTTCATCTGAAGTATTAATAAACAATTTAAAAATAGTACTACTAATCAGTAATGCTTATTAAAGTTGCCCTGAACTGGGAGAAAAACTCTTGTCAACAAACAAAGCAGAACTCTTTTATTACAGATTTTACTGATTTTTTCTTACTGTGCCAAACCCTCTAAAGTAGAATAGGGAAACAGGTGTAAGTTAAAAAGAGAATTGGACAGAGCGACCGATAAGGGAATAAACATCAGTAAGGCAAAACAAAAGAACCATCCTTGCCAAATGAAAGGAAGCCACATTCTGAGCAAAGGGGAATGTACACGGATAATACAAAGCCCCGTTGCTAGCAAGCAGCCAACTGCTAGTGTACCACACTGCACCTGTTTATGGGAGAGGCTCCTTTTAAAACCAATTCCAAATGCCAAAAATGTGGGAGATTCAACCCAGCACATGGGATGCTTCAAATCCATTTCTCGTCCCTTTCAAATCCGCTTCCCAAAACAGATGGTACATTTTCCAGTGCCATAATTTCAAGATTTAAACACCCTCAATGAAGTCTCTCGGAGATTACTGTCCCCATTCAAGCCAAACTATGAAGCCAGAATGTTCTCTTACTTTTAATACTAACTGTTCCTGATTTCTTAAAAAAAAAAGGGGGGGGAGAAAAGACCAAAGCAACATTTATCAGAGAGTCAAATCACCTTCCAAACAGAACAACAGAAACATCCCAGTGTCAAAGCGCAAGGACATGCAGACTCCGCTGACCATTTTAAAATATCTATTATAGCTATAAATGACTTCTTTTTGAGATGCAGCTAACTTTAGTGGAGAGATTACTGTTGGAATTGTCCACTTTTACTCAAGTTCAAGCAATCTGAACGCTGACACGCTGTAAACCTTATTGCCACACGTCGAAAACACCAACTTGCATTTCAAGCTAACAGCTTTAATTAGAATTGGCATCTCCGAACATCTTTGACTAGGGAGGCAACCATCTTGCTTAAGTGACAACCTTTGTGTCAGCAAGCAGACAGTCATGGGAACCAAGACAAGGCGAGGATAAAGCAGCCCTGTTTATAATTACTGCTGATCCTACATAACGCTTTGCGTCTCCAGAGTGCTTCACAAACATTACCCTCATTAATTCTCTAAAACACCCCCTGCAAGGCAGAAAAAAGGTTAGCGGCCCCATTTTGTAAACAGCTGAAAACAAGCAAAGGGCCCATGTCCCTTATTATGCCTACTGTAAAATGCAGAACATCTTCTGTTTGCTTCACTGAACAAATGTCTGGATGATATTGGCACAAAACAATACAAGGACTGACGGGTCTGGGGTCTTCTCTAAAACAACAATCAAAAAACAACCCTCAGCCCTCTGAAAGCCTGGTGAGTATGACTACTAGACTGTTCTATATCTTGGATAGGTACCAATACTTTTTTTTTTTTTTGGAAAAAAATGTATGTTTTCAGTTGTCAAACCTGACCTCCCACCTGACAGGGAACACAATGCAAGCCACAGGGAGTAGTACTTCATGTGTTTAGGAAATGGGAGCTAGTGTTCTTAGAAAAATGAGAGGCAAAACCAAAGGAACTTTAAAAAAAATAATGGGCAGTGGAGGGTAATATTGGGGCCCAATGGTTAAAATACTGGATTATGAACTATCATAAACTGTCTTTTGAAAAAACCCTTATTTAGCATGGCATCTATTTTTACTACATTTATTCCACTAAGATTCTGAACATCGGATAATTTAATAATTACTATTTAGACATATAAAGGTAGGTTTTCAGGTCCTATTTGCCTCTTTCTTTGTTTCTGTAGAGAGTGCTGACCACGTATGCCTTACCAAAACAGAGGAAATCGATGGCCAGGAAGGAAGGAAGGCAACAGGCCATTTGCACAAGATGCAAATGTCTAGGTGCAAATTCTGAAAAAATAAAATGCTATAATGCAAATAGTAATATTGAACATTGCACCACAATGGAAAAGAACACAGTCAGGTGACCTGTGTTGCAACCTAAGACACTGTTCAGGTATTAATGACTGATAGGGTATATTCTCTTCTCATGAACTCATCAACCTTTAAAACAATTTTAGACTAGAAATCAACCAGAGGATTTTCCACAAGGAGCATAGACCCACCCCCAAGGTACCAATTCGGAGGTGTTGTGCATGGTCTACGGGAAGATAGTCGCTGGTTCACTTTCTACCCTTTTGTAGGTGTTACACATTTCCTTGAAGGTGGAACAGGGGCGTGCCTGGCACTCTCCCATCACTGCCTTGCTCACATGGTAACCTGCATGCTTGAAGAGGGGAGATTCCTGTATGTATGGGATCCCCACACAAACAAGTACCCTGGAAAATCAAGGATTCTCCTTGAGCAGAAAGCCTGATAGCAGCCAGGAACTTCTCTTCAGATATACTGCTTTGCACATGAGGAAAATTTCAATATAGGGGTGTGGTGCAGTAGATGCTTTCCTTGCTCCTTTGCTCAAGAAAATATGAGAAGTAACAACTGAGCAGGTCTTCTGACATCCCTCTTAGAAAGATAAGGTGGTAGGCTATACGCAAGTCTTAGGCCCTGGACAGATGTTGTCCACCAGGGTAGGCAATACCAGACTACATCAAGAAAGAATCTAAGTGATAGAAGGCCATTTTTTTCTAATCATTTGATGTACTAAAAGCATCTTCTATGCACCAAACTGAAACAATGAAACACAAAAAAATCCCTTCTTTCAAGACAAACCAAACCAAAACATCACTGCAACGGAAGCAGTGCAAGATCAGTTAGTCACACATTCTTGTATAAAAATGAGCAGGGCATTTAAGAATGTGTGTATTTGTTGTTTATGACACACACATACAACACAGCAACATGTATTAACTTGGATTAATTCATGATGCTAATAAGCAGCAAACTTTAGATGACCTCTTTTCTTCCCTGACACATACTGAAGCTATCTAACAGCATCCGTAAAGACTTTGCTCCCTAAAAAGAATGAGGATGAAGTACAACATAAGGCTAAACTGAAATGTCAGCAGAGAGTCAACCTATAGGTGTCTTTCCCATGGAATTCTATTGCTCAGACAAGAAGAGAAGATGTATATGAAATGTGTACTCTATTCAACAACACTTGAGTTTTTAAACCCTTTCCCATGAAACCTGTGCACATATGCAAGGTTAAAATGATACTTTCCCATCCAAAATCCAACGTCAACTTTACTGTAACACTTAGAACTTGGTATGTCTCCTTTTCCTTAATGTTTAGAATTTATGTATGTTGAGTAGGTCTGGGTATAACGAACTCGTGTAATAAACCATGGTTTATTGAACTCAGGCTTGTAATAGCTAAACTGTTGTAAATAGCCTTGAGCCCAGGAACTCTTATACTGCCAAGATATGGCAGCCCAATGATTCTGACCCTTCGGTGCAACTGAAGGGCCAAGGCTGCATTTCTCAATCTGTTGCCCTCCGGATGGTGTTGGACAGCAGCTTGCAGCATCTTCAGCCAGCATGAACCATAACTTTGTTGGCTGGGATTCTCGGAAATACAGTCTAACCTCTGGAAGAAATTGGATTAAAGAAAATCTAGCTATGGAAACTCTGGACTAATTGGAGGTATGGACCACTTTCCTAATTTGCAGCTCAAATTTAGCGGTTACACTAAAGCAGGACAACTGTTACTCTTCACATGTTGTTTCACTGTAACTTCCAGTATTCCTCACTGTGGACTACAGTGACTGGAGTGATCAGAACTGCAGCCTAACAACCTCTGGAGGGCAACATGTTTCCCACCCCTGCATGAAAATTGGCAAGATAAATATAAGAGGTTAAAAGAAAGAAGAAGAAACCACCATGACCTTACTGGTCAATATGACAGATCCTATATCAGCATGCAGAACTATTCCTGTGAAACTTTTAAGGCAAGTAAAAGTCCCTGGAGAGGATGATCAGAGGTCTCTTTCATCTCTGATTTTTTAAAAGCCTTGGCTGGCTTTGTCAAGCTGGCTTTACAGATATCACAGCAAAGCAAAGCAAAGCTCTAAGCAACTTTAAGCCTTGATGAGAAATCTGAAGGATAAAAATGTTTTGCAAACAAACAAACAAACAAACAAACAATAAATAAGAAAGAAAGAAAGAAAGAAAGAAAGAAAGAAAGAAAGAAAGAAAGAAAGAAAGACCTGGTCTATAAAATAGCAAGATGTAGGTAAAAGAGAAAACAGTCCTTTTGTGTTCAGCTGCTACACATTTGCAGCAGGGCAATACCACCCAGGCCTGTGATACTTAGCCAATCCCTTATTCAGTTACAGACAGTAAAAAGTGGAGAGCAATGTTTGATGACTGGAAAGTGTGGCGCTTAAAATAATAAATTGTTGAGTCTAGCTTACTGATATTGTCAAAATGCTTTTGTTTCCATCCTACTTGCTTGCTGGTCTCAATATATTATTATCTTTTCACTTTCAAAAGAAGGGAAAGTGTTAGTCCTTTGGGCAACTGTACAGTATCTGTCTGCTTTAATTACCAATTTGCTGGCAGTACTTGACTGTTTACTAGTTGGTTCACTTTCATCCCATTGGAGAGGAATCAATGGAAAGGTGAGAGAGCCAGGCCAAATGGCTCCAATTTCCTTCAGGACTGTTCTGTAGAAAAATACTCAAGGGAAGCATTCTCTACTTTCTTCACAGAACCTTCCTTCTAGATGGTTTGACAACTTTTTTTTGTCTTGGGGGTGAAATGTTCATGTGATCTTCCTTTTTAAGGGTGGTTACCTCCTTTTTTTTCATTGTTTCCTTTCTCAACATTGCAATCACTTAGGCAAAGAGAAACACTTTCCCCCTTGGGTACCATTGGCAGAAATACATTTTGAGACATACAACTATATCCTGCAGGGATGGTCCCCTAAAAAGTTGTCACACATTTGGTAGAGCTTTGGATTCAGGACATATTTGCTTGGGGTTCCAGTAAGTTCCAGCACCTGAAAACCGGCACCCACATCTGGACCACATAGGTTCCTGGGCTGAGTTATTGAGACACTTCAACCCAATCAGAAGTTATACAGCAGGAGCTCATAGCTCTACATGCAGCTGCCTTGATGCGATAAGCCACCAGAGATACTTGCTAGAGCATCTCACTGAATCAACCTTATCCAGTGTATTAAACTACAGCTCCAATAATCTCACTGGCTACAGGAAGCCAGTCTGGGAAACAGTGAGTTCCTGGGCACTGGCATGTCTCCAAGCTCAACATTGTAGTGAAGGCTTCCTCTTCAAGCTGTGATAGTACCTGGTATTACAGCCTCTGGTTTTCAGCTTGTTATTCGGTTCTAACTTCCAACATTACCTCCCAGTTCCCACTCAAAGTCTAACTATACTTCAGGCTAAAGTAGTGTATAGCTAGGCTGGTTAAGGAAGGCAAATCTCCTGGACCACCAGCCAGTCAGGACCTTCAGATCCTGCCTGCCTCATCCTCCCCTAGACCCTGCCAGGGAAGGAGGAAAAGAGGAGAATGAGGAACATGGCTATGGAAGTGGCAGCCATTAAAGCCCTTTCACACCAAGCAGAAGGAAGTTTTCTCTTCTTTCTCAGTAGTGTACAAAGGCCACAAGAACTGGTGCCACCACCAATGTCTTCCTTCCTACTATTTGCATGGTAAGGAGGGTGCACAGGTTTGTGTTCACATGAAGTGGAGATGTAACATTTTCAAAATTTTTGAAGCCATGAGGGAAAAAACAAATATTTCTAGGATTTAAAAAAGTAAAAACATTTTCAGAAAAGTGGAGCAAATGCAGTAGTAGGCCTCTTTACTGAGTGAAATTCACTTTGTTACTTTAGGAACATAAAACGTATTACGTATAACTTGGTTTGGAATGAAAGTGTCATGTTTAATATAGTAAAGGTGTTTTTTTTTAAAAAAAACTACAAACTGAATTTATAAAATTTTAATTTTTGTTACAAATAAAAAATCTTGAACTGTAAGAAACCCCTGATCTATAAGCAACCTCTTTGTTTTTGTCAGTTTACAAGGAGCCAGCAAAAAACACCAATAACAGGAGAAATCATCAACACTATTGAAATGAAGAAAATTCTTTTGTCTCTTCCAGTCTTCTATAGCGCCAAGCAGATACAAACTTTAGCTCCCATAGAAAGAACCAAGTAAAGGAACCATGGGCAGGGACTACAATGATGCAAGCTACTGTATATACACTTCCAGAAAAGTTTGCCTGATGCACAGCCTTCAGAAATAATGTAAGAGTAAATATACGAACAAGTCTTAAACTACTTTATTTATCCTGAAGAAGAATATTTCATAACCTATTTTTCGCTATTTCTCTGGGGGAGCGGAGAAGAGGGCTTCAGGGAAAAATTGAGTGGGATTTCCTCTGGATTTTTTCTTTTTTTTCTTCCCACAGACCTTCACATGTCTAGTGTACGTACGTGGCACCATTCATAACAGCTGCTCTTTAAAAATGTTTGGACTCTTTGGGAATGTGGCAATGGAGTGGAGATTTCTATTTCATGCCCCTTGAGCACTAGCCCTTAAACTATGCCTCCCAAGAAGAACGCTTATCAAATGGGAGAGAAGCATGAGATCAGCACTGACCTCTGGCTGGGTCCAGGCTCTGGAGCCTCTAAGATACCCTCTCATTTAGTGCTGGGACTTTGGTAGGGTTTTTTGGCTTGAGGCTTTTAACTGTTAAGATGTTACATCACCACCAAAGCATGGATTCTAACTTTAATAAATGAGCTTCAGAGTTAATAAAAGCTTTTCATTCAAAACTGTTAGCTTTAGTTCATTCAAGTATTTTCTGAATTAAAACAGTAATATGACCTTGGACTTTGTGTTGGGTTGAAACCTGCGTATTGGTATATTCAAGAGAAGTTACAGATAAGTTATCACCTTCTGAATGGGTTACAAAAGAGTATTGGTTCCTATTACCCAAAAGTTCATCACTTTTACTCCTAAAGAGGCATTTACAAACTGCCCCAGGGAGAGTACAAAGATCTTTCTATGAGGAAACAGTTTAATTCTGTGACTCGCATTAAGACCTAGTATGTAACATGTGATTTAAACCTTGTGCATTTAATAAAATGCAACATGTAGTGTTGACCACGATATCTACAAAGCATTAAATATCAAAGCTCAATAAAGAACACAGCAGAATTAAAAAAGCATATGATTAGGTGTTTTTCTTGTCTTGGGCCCCTATACTTGAAGTTGGGTCAGATGAGAACACAAGTATGCCATCCTGTTGGAAAACAGCTGATCAGATTAAAAACATAAGGCTACATTATTGTGCAGAGACACAAAGTATTACAACAACATGAGATTTAGTCTTCATGACAAAAACGAGTTATGAGGGTTTGCCTTCAATAAGTGCATAGATTTCATAAGAAGATGCAAACTAGCAAACAAAAAGGTCTTGTGTAGACATCACGCTATCAGTATCATGAACTTGAATAAGTCAAAAGAAGCAGCTTATGGGCCTTCACACTTATTCTTCTACTCTTTTCTACTCTCACAAACTCTCACAAACACCCACACCTTCTAATTTACTTCCTAGTTCTAACAATGGCTAGATTTACAGTTACATCAAAAGAAAGCATAGTTAATCCAAAGTCATTGGGAACTTTGATTTCCACATTCTCTTCAAGCTGTTGCTTCAATCCCTACCACAGGGTTTCTCAATGAAGGTTCCCTGGAACCCCAGGATTACACAAGATTGTAACAGAATAAAAATAGACCTTTTATAAAGCTGTATGTATAAATAGTTTTTATACAGGGGTTTCCTGAGACCTGAAAATTATTTCAAGGGCTCATCCAGACTAAAAAAATTAAGAAAGGCTCCCCTACTTCTTTGGTGCACACAGACAGTTTAATGCTTAGTAAAGAAAAGAGAAAATTGCCAGAGAGAGAGAAAACAAATGCACAAAGCCATGGGCCACTCTCTTCATTAACAAATTTATTTATTATTTTATTTATTTATTGAATTTATATGCTGCCTTTTCTTCCACAATGGGATCCAAGGTGGCTTCCAAATGGTTAAAAAAACATTAAAACATATAAGCAATTAAACCATTAAAAGACATATAAAATTATAAAACTAATAGACTTTTCAAAAACAGATAAGTAAAATGTCTCCAGCTTATCCATTAAAGTCCTGCTTAAAAAGAAATGTCTTTGAACAGGCAGCATTATACACAGGCAATATTTTCAAATTCATGGGGATGGCTTCCACTTCAGATTAAAGGGCAGATTTACTTTCATTGCAAGAGTGTCCAAGCAAACTGTACTTTCCTCCATAAAAGTAAATGAAAACCATCTGCTTCCTTTTCCTGACATAAAACTACTAGCTGAGTGTATCTGGTGCTGCCTCACTTCATCCTAATTCTGCAACAAGAATCCTTGGGCTTGCATTTCCACTCCCTCCTCTCACCTCCCCTTCCAGGAACCTAAGCAGCAATACCTTGGAGAGTTTTCCCATATTCCGGCCCTTTTTTCAAACTCCAGGGATCTTAGCAGCAGTGCTTCAGGCTTCCCCATTCTCCTAATTCTCCCTTCCTTCAGTAATCTTAGTATCACTGCCTCAGAGAGCTATCCCTAGTTTTCTAACCCTTTAAAAATATTTTTAAATTAACTTATGGCAAGCCCTTCTTTTTGCTTCTAGGATTGTCTCGTCTTGGAATTTTGACTTGAAAGTGGCCACTGAAGCTTTGAAGACAACGAAAACATATGTGCACTCCTCTGTCCTTATCTGACAGGTTAGGGACCACAGCAATGTCAGAAAGTGGAATTGGTTGAAAACCAGAAACCAGTGTTTCATCAGTTCTTCTGCTCTTGCCTTTTTCCTGTACCGAACATGGAAGAGTTATGGATATTTGCTTGGGACCATGTATTAACTCCCAAGCTACCCTGCATAATTTCCCCATGTTCTCTATAGGAAGAAGGCAAGAGGAGAAGAATTGATGAAAGAGCAAAGCTTGCATTAAAAAAAAGAAGAAGAAGAAGAAGACCTGTCTACAATTTACAATGGTTCAGAGTGGAAAACTTGAAAAACAAGTTGTCAAGAAACAGGACATGCCTGTATTATCAAATTTCACACCATCTACCATTATTGTCTAATAAGTCATGGTAGACAGACATTATTCTTAGCTTCTAGAAAGCCCCCAATTGGAATGTTGCCTTTTCAGCTGGAAACTAGGCTTTGCAACTTGGACGATGAAAACAACAGGGACAATGTAAACAACACACTTAAATTCTGAAGCATCTGTGTTACTTTCCGATGAGTTACAGCAGTTCTGCTTGCTTCTAGCTTGGAATTTGTTGTCTTTCAACTATTGTAAATTATAGACATGTCCCAATGGGTTATAGCTGCCAAAGACAGACGAAACATTATTTTTTACTCTTCTAGATATACTCAGGAGATTGTGGGGAGGGGTGCAACCAAATCCATGTGAAGACGATTTCAATGTTTGGAAAAAGGGGATAGACAAATCACCTTTCATCTTAGCATCACAGAACAATGGCAATCACAGAGAGTCAAGACTGATGCTGTCTGCCTAGTCCTTCTCTTTCATCAACACAACTCCATCTTGGGATGTACACCCTGGAACTGCAAGAACTATAATGGACCCTTAGCAACTGCCTTTTATAAATATATACACATAGTAAAGATTGATTGATTGCTTTTAAAAAGGCTGCACTAAATTCTAAATGTGATAATCTGCTTAGAGTCTCAAGATCTTTTATAAGGAAGGACACAGTTCAGTAAATAATGCCAATATACATATCTTTGCCTCAGGAAAAAAACAAGTATTAACCCATGCACACATTAGCAGCCTGCACTGTGATATATAACTTATAATGTGCACTTTCATCAGAATGACTTGTGCAACGGGCTGATAATCTTTATTTTAAGGAATGGAAAACTGGGAAGACTGCAAGCACACACAACAGATGGAGGAACACAAGGTAACAATGAGGTGATTACAATCTGCAGAGTGAGCTACAGTGCCTGTCAATATTTTAATGATAGCTTTAGGGTAGATAAAAGGCATGCTTTTTTAAAAAACATCTGCTTTTTGCAGACTAGTTTAATTTGAATAAAGATGCATTTTTAAAAAAAGACTTGCATTCCATAAGCAATTTTCTCACAGTGGTACCTAAAAGCAAATATTTTTCTTTTTCATTCTACGTGAAATGGTTCTATTAAAAAAAACCTTGGCATCTGCTTAATCTAAATATTATAATAATAAATAGTGAGAGCGTATGGAGAGGAGCTGAGCTTTTATAAAAATTTAATATAAAAGCTGAACTGCAGACAATTTTAAGATACTACAGAACAACAAGGGACTTCAGAATTTTAGAATGACAGGAATTGGACTCCGATGTTCCATCCTCACTTTATAGAATTAGCAGAAATGCCTTGGTCAAAAACAAAGTGGTTCAAGAGGTTTAACTCATCATGGCAAGAGAACTTGCAAGCAAGCCACTTTGGAAAATGTGGTACAATCCTTTGCCACCCTCATTTGTAGAACGCACACATGTACTTACATATATATGTAAACGCTTTTCCAAGGAGCTGGACAATGCACATCCACACACTCTCATTTTATTCTTAACATGAATCCAGGTGTCTCAGATCTAAGCCTGACACTATCTGTTCACCATCCTACACTGTCTCTCCTAACAGATGAGTCTGTGCAATAGTGCGGCAGCCTTAGTCCCATTTTGGTATTCAGTTTGTTGGTTGATTATATTTGTATGCTGCCTTTCTCCTGGAACTGGGACCCTGTTTGCACCTTCAAGGGTTTAAAACAGTGGTGGGTAGAAGTGTGGCCTTCTAGATATTGCTGGATTGCAAGCCTCATCAGCCCTACCCAGCATCACCAATGATGAAGGATCATGGCAGCTGTAGTCCAACAGCATCTAGAAAGCTCCTCTCTGCATAAGCCCCTTTGGGTGAAAGCATACATCTAAAACATCCAATCCCAACATCTTGGTGCAACTGGCTATCCTACAGATCTTTGAGCACTGACTCTCTGCAAGGGAGATGAACATCTTTACAAACTTCCCCATGCTTAAGATCACTGATGTTTCCTGGTGCTAGACAGGCTTGTAAATGTCTCCAGCTAAATGCGCTTACAACCTCCCTGAAGAATTGAATATTAAACACCTGCAGGTATTTAGAAACGTCCATGCACCAAGAGTTATTGGAGGTAGAACTTGAGTGTACATCTCTACCTGTTGGCCATCACATATGCAAGTATAAATGCCTACATAAAATTCTCCTTAACCATTTTTGGCTCATTTTGGCTGGATGTATTGTAGTGTATTAACTTTGTATCAGAAACATATTTGACATTTGTCCAAGCTTATGCCCTTATAAACTATATTCCTATAAGCCCGAATTTAACTGACAGAGAGCTTAGTGCATCCAACAGGCCAGATTTTTAAACTGTGAATTTTAAAGAATGAACTGATTGTTTTTAAAATGTATCAGTTTTATGTACTCTTTTAATTTGGTTTTATGTGTGTTTTTAACTGATATTTTGTGTTTTTAAACTGGCGTCATGTATCTTCTCTGTTGTATTTTTTAACCTGTTGTTGTTCCTCTCAATCCATGGGAAAGGTGGATAAGAAATAAATATTATTGTTGTTGCCGTCATCTTCTTATTTTTGAATTTGTAATAGTTTGTAATTTATATCTAATAAAATTATTTTAAATAGTCAAATCATCGGTCTAGTAGAATAGTGTCAAAACCACAATAATGTCATTCACTCTAAAGAAACACGGACTATTTGAGGGTCTCTTTGACACAGGTCCACAATGTCCATATTATAGTATTGGCTTATCTATAGTTTCTCTCTGTGTGTGCATAGTATATCTAACAGCTTCTCTTGTAACAGTTTAATATTATTCTGAACTGCCTTGAAAACCACATAGATTACATGTATCAAATTAACAGACATTAAATGGGTTTGGAAATAAAAGTTTCATATGAAAAAATAATTACCTGGGTTGGCTAAAAACTTACAAAATGTCACTCATTTGACTTTAATCACAATGCATCAGTAGAACTCAATTATTACAATCAGCATTACTTGTCTAAAATTACTATCCCCTTATACTCTCTCCCCATGCTCCTTTCCCCACTTCAGCCATGCTGAACAGTGGACAAGAATATGTCTGTGTTTTGTTGCTTCTTCAGTGAACATGATTAATACCTCTCGTTTTCTCTTCTTTCCAAATGATGCTAAATACACCTTTTTAAAATCCTTGATCTTCCCATATGGATGCTTGTTTCTCAGTGGAATCTGTGCAATTATAAGTATTACAACATATTGGGAGGTTAAAATTAACTTATCATATAGCATTGTTGTTATTGTGTGCACTGAAGTTGTTTCTGACTTATGGTGACCCCTAAGGTGAATCTATTGTGGGGTTTTCTGGGGCTGAGAGTATGCGATGTGCCCAAAATCACGCAGTGGGTTTCCATGAACAAGCAGGGAATCGAATGCTGGTCTCCAGGACTGTAGTCCAGAGCTCAAACCACTACACCACACTCACTCTATATGTAGCATGCTACATAAAAATCCAATACGGCTATGAACAATGCTATAGCAAGGAACAGAATTTGGAAAAGGTGCTGTTTGGTTTGTTTGTTTACTATAACTCACGAAACTCTCCAGACAGCATGGGCTGTGGCATTGCTGGCTGAGAGATTCTAAGCAAGACAGCTTAAAAAGTAACTTTTCCAAATCCTAGAAAGAAGCTGGTGATTCAGATACTGGACAGAGGAGTATTTCCTTTTCATAATTTCATCTTTCACTTACCTCACTCAACAGAGTAAAGTCACCCCTTGTTATACTGCAGTAATTTAACATATTTATGTCTTCACTATCAAGGAAAGGAATTGTAAATAACTTGTTATTTCTAACTAGTTACTTCCACTTTCTGGTTTCTGTTTTATGATCACTTCAGCTACCAGACCTCACTTTAAATACATGCTGGAAATATAATAAAGATCTTTATAGCCGGCAATAATTCCACAGGACCCATGAAATATCCAAAAAAAGGACGGTGGTCTGTGAAATCTTTTTTTTCAAAAAGCAATGTCACCCATGCTTCTTTCTCCAAAAGAAAATACGGGATAGCCATTGATATTTTTCTTCTATATTTTTTCTCTTTGCACTGTACAACTAGAAAAAAAAACCCTTTGTGGTTTCTCCCATTTTGGACTAGTGTTAAATAAAATCAGGGTAATTAATCTAGAGTTTCTAAAACCAGAAACATGTTTGAAATCCTCATTATTATTATGGTGCTCTGTTTGCTTATTTGTGTACATACACCATTTTTGGGTTCAATATTTGAAAACCACTCAAGTACACTAGATACAAGTTCTGAGTCACATTTACTGTATGCGCCTGAACTTGCCAGTGTTCTATTCAATATACACAGAGCTTAAAATATCACACTTTTTAAAACATCGCACTCTCAGTTCTTTGTTTCATAGAGGAGTGACACAAATGACCTCAACAGCTGACCAAGCCCACAAAGATAACCAGTTCTTTCTATTCTAATAGTTTTCTCACGTCTAGTTGTAAGAGCCAATTAAATCAAAAGGACAGATCTCTGCATACTTGAAGGTGGAAATGTGCATGTTTGAAAACTGTCTCCATGTCAATGAACTTCCATCACACAGAAAGGTAGCACATTAAGCTAGCACAAACAAGTAGCCGGGGAATTATTTACTTATGTTCTACATGGGAGAATTCTGAAATCAGAGAGAACTCAGCTTTAAGGCTGAAACAGAACAGACCCAAAAACCTGTTAAAGGGAAAGGTACAAAGCAGATTAGTATTAGTAGATCTTGAAGGTACTGAGAGAGCTTGAGGACGATTAGTAGATTAGTGAACGGTCTTCAAGTTTGCCAGATACAATGATGACAAGAAGTCCTTAAAGTATAATATAGTGGAATTAAGTTTTGCTCGTACAACTAAGTGGTGCAACTGAATTTTTGTTCATCTGCTGCATTTCATCTTTCCACACCCACCCAGCTATCCAGCTATAGATAGTCACTCAGCCATGAACTCTGATGGATTATTTAGGAAAGAATAGCATAAAACTTGAAAAAAAAAATCCTATTGAAATTCTCAGCCAGACTACTCTAGTGCCTCATCTCACTGCAAACCCAAGGGTTTTATGCCATGCTTCCACGGCAGCTAAACTTGGAACACAGCACTACATTTGTGTAGTATGAATGGGCCCCGGAGAACATGTTATATGCCTTTAAGTCACCTGTCGACTTACGATGACCCTGTGACTTTTCATAAAGGTTTTCTTAGCCAAAGAATACTCAGAGGTGATTTTGCCCATTCCTTCCTCTGAAATATAGCCTACAGCACCTAGTATTCATCAGTGGTAGCCCCCCATCGAAGTACTAACCAGAGCTAACCCCTGCTTACCGTATCGTAAAATGGGGAGGGGAAATGAAAAGAGTGCCACCAGGTAGACAGCATTGTGGTTTTTCAGTCTTGGGAGTCTTGTACTGGCCATACAAAATAGAAACAGAATGCAAGTTCTACGGCAAGAGTTGTTACTCCTGAAATTACCCTCCAGCCACACTTAACAAGTTACATCTACAAAGCATATCTCAAGATTATTTCCTAGCGTATCTCAAAACATGCAGCAACAAAACACACCATTTGTATTCATACTGTCAATAATGTTGGTTTCATTAATTGCTGATTACAGGAATTTTAAATGACCAACTCATTAATAGGTTTTTTGGGGTGTTTTTTTGGTTTTGGTTTTGTTTTTGAAACTGACATGGAAAGAGGAGGAGGAGTAAGATTTTATAAGAGGCTCTAGAATGGTGCACTTAAGTAATTCGAAATTTATTTTCCATTGATAGATTTGAAATCAGAATTTCTGTGCTGTCTATAAATATGAGTAGTTCAAAATGTTCTGTTTTACTGCAGTTAAGTCATTAGAATTCATGAGCAGGTTGCAAAATTCTGAATTAAATCTTCATTATTTTTTTTTCAAACAAACAGAAATATGTAGTCAAGCTTCTACACAGTATAAACAGACAGATTCTGACACACACACTTGATCCATTTAACAGTTTGTTCATCAGCGTCTCTCCAATGCAGCATATTTAATATAGATTTAATCAAATGTAAGCCATGTGTTTAAATTTCCATTTCCTCACGGTCTCAGAATGTTTTCAAACCTGGCCCAGACTCATTCTATTCACACAGCAAAGCTCTTCATAGATTTCTGGAATTCATCTCTGTCTCTCGTTTTTCACTTCCTAAACTTTTCAGGGACAACAATGGCAACAACAACAACAACAGGCGCAGAAGAAAGGACAAAAAGCAGCCATCTGACACTCCAACTTTCAGGGCAATTTCACACATAAACACCCATCAGAAATGGAGCAGACATAATGAATTGGATGCTTGGTATAGTCCTGGGGAGGGGGCCAGGACCTGGTTGCCAGCGGAAGTGTTATTAGGAATTCAGTTGGCACCAGACTCCCCTCCGAGCTGGCAGAATCAATGCCTCAGCTCTGTGCCAGGAGACACAAGGCAAGAGAGTAAATTGATGAATGCAGTATTGGGGGGGGGGGTATCAAAAGTCACAGGATACTTTAATAACTGTCTTTTGAAGCTCAGTCCACTTTGGCCAAAACTGTGAATAAACTTTATATAATCATACCTTAGAGTTAAGCCACCTCTCCACTAGGGCCAACAAAGGATCTAGTATGGGGGGTGGTGGCTATCAGTACAAATGGCCAGAGCCAAACAGCTTGGAAGGTACCTGACTATTTGGCATATGTTTTTGTCATTTTCAGTATCGTTATTTGTTGATAGCTTTTCGATACCCATTGTGAAACTGGAAAATGTCAAAGGAAACACTAATAAAATAAAAAAAATACGAAATCTCATGTAGATATGTTTAGCCAGTCCACCAGAACAGCCACCAGAAAAGCCAGGAAAAGAAGCTGGTTGCTCAAGAGTTGCTCCCGCAGCTACTAAGCAAGAAAGTTTACCTTGGGAGCACAAGAAGAAAGTCTTTCTACCCTTGGCTCAGCCAGACTTCAGGCTGCTCCAGGTGCTGGAGACCCTGATCCACTTCCCTGCCCAGCTGCCACACTAAATGGCTGCTTTGATCTTTCCTATCTGCTGCTAGGAATGCTGTAGGTCCATCCACTAGAAGCCCCCCACCCCACCCTCCACCAGGCAGCTGGTCTAGAGTTGCTTCCTGGCACACAGGAAATCAGAGGGGGTGAAAAGCCTGTTTCTTGGATCCCACCCTTTCAGGCACAGCTGGCCCTTTTCCCACTTAGCTCAAGGCCACCACCCTGGGCCAGAGACACTTAGCCATCAAGTTAGCCAGCCCCCAGTCACTCACTGGTGGCCCACACCCACTGTGCAGACCAGCTGCTGATAAACTAGAGGTCCCAGAAAAAAAATTACTGAGGCCTAAAACCACTCTGGGCAACCCAGGTCTCCACCTGCACAACCACTACACTTCTCTATTATGCCCACAGTCACTTCCTTTGTCCCATTCCCTAAACTCATCTGCTGATCTCAAGTGTGGTTCACTTCAGCACTACAACACCTGGCTTAGTGCGGCTAGTTATAGCAATCATACAACTTCTTTGCTTCAAGAGCTCCACTAACTGCTGGTCTCTTTCTGGAAACAATTCAAAGTGTTGGTTATGACCTATAAAACCTTAAGTCCAGGCTATGTGATAGATCAGTGGTTCTCAAACTTTTTACCCCTGTGACCTCTTTACACATACATGAAGATGCAGTGCCTCTCAATCCACATCGTGCCCCCCATGTCCTATCCCTCTCACCCACGCACACACGCACACAGAGGACCCTCATGCCACACACACCCTCTGTCTTAATACTGAGTCCTCATGGTTGCTAAGGGGCATGCATCTGCTGAGCCAACAATGGAACGTTTGGAGAAGCCGAGTGGGAAAAGCATAAAAAGAGAGAAGTTGATTTTTGCTATCCTTGAGGCTGGAGAAAGGTATAACAGAGGAAGACTCTTTACATTGCTCTTTTATAGAGACTGGTCAATCCTCAGTGGTCCTCCCTCCCTCTCTCTCTCTCTCTGTCTCTCTCAATCTCTCTCCCTCTCTCTCACATACACACACAGACTTGCCTTTCTTTTCATATCTGCTGCACTTCCAGGGTGACTTTTCTGGTACTCCCCCACTGAACAACTATCATGCCCCCTGCTTAGGGACCTACCCCACAGTCTGAGAACGAGTGTGATAGACCATATCTCCTCCTATAGGCCCATCTGGATCCTGAGATCCACCGGGAAGGCTCTTCTTTAAGTCTTACTACCTTCACAAGTACAATTGGTGGGAACACAAATGAGGGCCTTCTCAGAGGCTGCTCCAGACTTTGGAACTCCTTACTTAAGGAGTCTAGAATGGCGCCTTCATTCTGTCCTTACACTGGCAGGCAAAGATCTTTTTAAAAATTCTGACAGGCACTTGGAATTGAGAGTTTCTAAAGAAAGGACTGTTTTAAATTGTACTGCTTTAGTTCTTCTGTCTTTTAAAGTATATATTTTCAATTATTTTACTATTGTTGTTAGTTTAATTCTATTTTAACGCTGACTTTTTGTATGTTTAATTATATTGCAATCATTTAAAGCTGCCTTGAGGATTCCTAAGGACTGTATCTTAGGAGTATAATGTTCAAATCAAGGGAAGTAATAGCACTGCATCATTCAGATTTGGTCAGATCTCACACAGAGTACTGTGTTCAGTTCTAGGCAGTGCAATTCAAAAATCATATTGAAAAGCTGGAGTCATTTTCAGAGGAGGGTGACCAAGGGATCTGGAAACTAAGTCTTATGAGGAATAGCTTAGGGAACTGCTAATATTTAGCTTGGAGAAAAGAAGACTGAGAGGTGATATGATAGCCATTTTTAAATATTTGAAGGGATGCCATGTTGAAGTTGGAATAAGATTGTTTTCAGATGTTCCAGAGATTAGAACATGAAACAATAGGTTCAAATTGCAAGAAAGGAGACACAACCTAAACATCAGGAAGAATTTCCTGACAGTAAAAGCTGTTCCACAGTGGAGGAGATCTTTAAACAGTAGTTGGATGACTATCCCTCAAGAATACTTTGCTGATGTGTGCTGCACGGCAAGGACTGGGATAGATGGCTCCTATGATCCTTTCCAGTTTATGATCCTATGATTCTACCTCCACACAGAAGTTTTCGAGCTGTAGATACATTGCCAATGCAAGTGATGTATCTCTCAATTTACAGCGAAGAAAAGCTGGGTTAAATGATATGCCCAAGGCAAAGCAGAAAGCCTCCAGAGGAGACGTGATCCCTTGGAAGTTTCTACCCATGCTTTAAATTATAAAGAACATATTGTCAAAAGTTTACAGCAAATCGACTTTTCCTTGTAGCAAGAAACAAATAGTTGGCGGATTTGCTCCCAGCAAAAAAAGCATCTGCCACGGAAGTCTCTCGCCTGTTCCTAAACATTATTTACGGACTGCAAGGTGTGGCAACAGGAGGGAGCAGGTGGGAGTCAGCCCTTCTGCACTGCAGTCATATTTTACTTCCACGCTAATTCTAATTGTGTATTGAACAATATTGAGCAAGAGGCTAATTAAGAGTCCTTGAGAGACTGTTCCTGGATGTTTGTTTAATTTCATGGAGGAAGACAGACTTCTCCTAAGTAGCCATACTGAGAGAAAGTCCACAAGCCACAATAATCAGTAATAGTAAGAAAGTTATGTTGCTTTCTGCAATGATTTTGATCCTCCCTGAGCAACAAGCACACTAGTTGGATTTCAATTCATGTAATAGTGGATGAAAAGCCAAAGGAGAAATGACCTGTAAGTGTCATACACCAGTCCTAGGCAATTTTTCTCATCTGGGTATTCCAAAGAAGTGAAGGAACAGAACCTTTGCCCTAGAGATGCTGGCTGCATAACCTGGGCCGATGAATATCAGGAGCCAATGAATAAAAGTAAGCCCAAATGGCATATCATTATTTCTATATGTATGTCCTGATCCCATAGCAAGTTATCTGATACTACTTTGGGTGGTGCATAAAGTCTACATTAATTTGTTGTTTTTGTTTTGTGTGTGTGTGGGGGGAGGTTCTTTTCCAAATTCTTTTGGTATCTCTGTATCCAGTTTCAAAGTGATGATGGGCATACAGCAATCATTACCCCAAATATAAAGATAAAACAATATATACCTAGTTCACTGACTGGTTTGGCCACAACACCCTAATGGTATCAGATTCCATCTGATCTTGGAATCTAAGCAGGGTCGGTTCTGCATAGTACTTGGATAGGAGACCACCAATGAATACCAGGTGCTATAGGCTACAGTTCAGAGGAAAGAACTGACAAAACCACATCTAAGTAATCCTTGCCTAAGGAAACGCTATGAAATTCATGGGGTTGCCGTAAGTCAGCAGGTAACATAAAGGGGCATACACTCTTATGGTGGTGGTGGTTGTGGCTGTGTGCCCTCTAGTCACTTCCAACTTATGGTGACTCCAAGGTGAACCTATCATAGGGTCTTCTTGGCATGGTTAGTTCAGAGGAGGTTTGCCATTGCTTTCCTCTGAGGCTGAGAGAGAATGAGCTTGCCCCAGCTTATTGGGTTTCCACAGGTGATGAGGAATTCAAATCCTGATTTTCCAGAGTCCAGGTCCAACCCTTAAACTACTACACTTAAAGACAATGCTATATCAATATTTAAGCCTATCTATTAGGGGTAGTCTACATTCCCTCTCCATCAATAAATTTATGTAGAGATAAATAGATTTCAATGGATAAAGGATGCATATTACCTTCCCCTAAGAGCCAGTGTAACGTAGTGGTTGGATAGTTAGACTACGGCCCTGGACACCAGGGTTCAATTGCACGCTCAGTCATGGAAACCTATTGGGTGACCTTGGGCACTTCACACACACTCAGCCCCAGAAAAGCCTGAGATAAGTTTGCCTTAGAGTTGTCATAAGACATAAACAACTTGAAGCCACACAACAAAAACAACAACAACAACAAAAATGTGCCCAATCAATCAACAACCTTTTGGTTGTACAATCAATACAATGCTTTCAGATAAAATTATAAAAGCATAGCTTCCCAAAGGTGTCATCCTCCTGCCAAAACCTATGCAGGCTGCTCCTGGCCAATGATTATTTTCATCACTCTGTTTCTTTTCTTCTTTTGTTTTCTTTTTTCTTAAATTGTCTGTCGGGCTGTATTTAATTATTTCTTATTTCTGAACGGTTTTAAATTTGATTTATATTGATTTTCTATCATATTGTATTTGTTTGTTTAAACAGATATATCCTGCCCTATATCCAAAATTTCAGGACAATATACAATCAAGTGAATACAAACTGTTTGAACAATTCAAAAGAGTAAGAATAATGTTTACAAAACGTAAAGCACGTTAAGCGATTTGATGAGTTAAAAGAGGAGAGTTTAAAATCAATCATAACAGTTTAATGCAATTTAAAAACATGCAACTGTGGAAACTTGGACCAAACTTGGAACTTCATCAAATCAAAGAAAAGTACCCTTGCAATTCTCCTTAACTAAATATGCATAAACACTTCAAATACAACAAACTCTTACATGCTTTTGAGTACAAGTACTTCATGTTCTCTATAAACGCCCATATCCACATGTCTCTAAGAAGTCACATCTCTTCAGAACTATCACTGCTTTAGAGATGGTCTTTTTAACAATGTGAGCCGCTTGGAAATTCAAAATGTCAAGCAGTATAGAAGTATTTAGAAATAAATAATGAAATGAACTGTGCCTGTAATATACTTATAGATGTTCAAACACGTGGAGAGTTCTTGAATTATGTATCATGCAACAGACCCTATCAACCTCCAATTACAGAGCATCAGTAGAAGTCTGTTTCAACATGAGGGTTTCTTTTCTTCCCCCTTCCAGGTTCACATAAAATATAGGGAACAGAAGCCAAAGTCCAGTGTCGTTAGACTGCAGCATGATATTTATGGTACCAACAAGATGAAAAAGAGAGATGCTGTTAGCAAATAAACAGAGAAGATAAGTTGCTATCTTTCCCTGCCCACAAACATTCTGATTATTTTCTGGTTGAACATAAAAAAAAAAATGGAATTGTGATTCATTTGTTGTTTTCTTTTTAAATCTACCAATAATTTTTATTGCCCTGCAAAATAAATAAATAAATCCAGGCTTAGCAAAGGCAAGCACGCTAGCAAAACAAACAAAAACAGCTGCCAGCTCTCCTTCTATTACAGGAAGGGAATGAGGTTTAGAGCAGGACCTCCTGCATTTTAGTCAGAAACAAAAATACAGTGCCTGGTCTCACCTGCAGCACAGCTAGTCTATTCTGCTTCTTCCATACAACTTACCTAGGACCACTTCTTGGAAAACACCCTGCAAGGACTCAATACTTTCATTCACAGAACTCAGCACTCCCTCACTTGTGAAAAATGGAGCACCCAGCCCATGTCCTACACACTGACATTCTACATAACATTCAGTAATTACAGCTAGAGATGGTTTTGGAGATCACTGGGACTCATTCAGAGGAGAAAGGTTCTTTCCAAAATAAAACCACAACCTCCAGATCACCTTGTCTCTGGATTAGAGCAACACCTCCCAGGAGAGGTGTTGTTTTGTTGTACGCTTTCAAGTCATTTCTGACTTGGCAACCCCCAAGAGAACCTATCATGGGCTTTCTTGGCAGAATTTGTTCAGAGAGGGTTTGCCTTGCCTTGCTCTGAGGCTGAGAAAGTGTGACTTGCACAAGGTCACCTAGTGGGTTTCCACAGTTGAGTGAGAATTCAAACCTGGGTCTCCCAGAGCCCTACTCCAACATTTAAACCACTACACCACACTGGGTCTCCCAAAAGGAATTAGAATATCCTTACCAGAACATTCCACATGGCTATTAGCCCCCCTTGTTATTATTTTTAAAGTGGTGGCTCACTGGGACAGGTGAATCCCCTCCTGGTTAAAGCCTACGTTTTAATGGCAACGTTTACGGTACTGATCCCTATCCCTTTAACTTTTGGACTGAGAGACAAAACGGACTTACCATCATATTGACATGGATGCTCCAACCAAGTAAACACATCGGGGATACTTGTTACTTTACTAGATAGCCTTTTAATTGTTACACTCTTGATCATAGGAAGGTGGGCAAAAATAGAGAAATTGCCACAAAATGATCAAATTTCCCTGAAAATGCCCCAATAACATTTTTAAAAGAAATAAGCATTATTATTTCTCATTACACTAAAGATTACCATTAGGGGTTGTTACCTTTGCAAAAATAACACCTTTAATTCCCCCCCAAGTACAATACACTATGACTGCCAGTCCATTACTTCCAAGCTCAAAGTACAGATGTGAAAGGCTCTTGCAGGAGGCCTCAGAGATCTACTGCATTTGCTGGCATATAAGACTTACCTTTTTCCCCCAAAAAACATACTGTTCGCAAATGGGGTGTGTCTTATATGGCAGTGTGTCTTATATGCCAGCAAACAGTATTTGCCAGTGTACAAATATGGTGTGTCTTATGCACAGGTGCGTCTTACACGCCTGCAAATATGGTATTGCCAATAATCTGAGCTGAAATAAAGCAGCTTCTTTCATTTCCTACATAAAGTAAATGATATACAAGCATTTGCTTTTCTCATTCTGCAATAAAAACATTGCAGAACATTCGGGAAATGGGTACTCTGAACATGCCTCAGAGGGGCCTTCAGAACTCTGAAAGATTGGCTGCTTTAGATGGAACAAACATTCCAAGAATGCTAAAAAGATAAGTTTTTATTTACTAAAAAGTCTGACATCTTTCAGCCCATAGATGTTCTCGAGGCCTTCTTCATGGGGTATATTAAAAAATGCCATAATGTATGTCAGAAACACACAACATCAGCCAGTTTTGGCAAGCAGAAGAGCATCTTTTTAGCTTCCAGAGACGAGTCTTGTTTTTCCCTTGTGAATTTCACTTCATAATGCCCAGTTTTTTTGCTCTTATAGATGAAACAAAGTGATCATTACATGATCCAAATTTCAGTGCTAAATTGATCCTCTCAAACAATACTAGAAATCCAAAGATGTGCCTTCAAAGTCAATCCAACTTTGTTTTGTCTATTCTTCATGAGCTACAGGGTGATCATTCACAACCAGGGGAAAAAATACAGCACAGATTCAAGTCTTTGCACTCAATTAGGTGCCAAGCCATCTCACCCAGATGACGCTATCTAGGCCATGATATTTAAACTGCTTTACAATGCACTGGGCAATGTTCTATCACAATATGAAACAGATTTACAATCTTGCAGCCGTTTTCCAGAGCTCTGCCCCTACATCTTTTCATTTTTCTTTTTGAGTTGATAGTAAAGAGATTCTTTTCATCTCCCAAACAATGAGCAATATAATCAAAGAGTGCTGCAGGGGAAAAGGCGTCTAAAGCATTGTTTTTTTGGTATAAATAACTATAATCCAGCCGGATCTATACAAAAGGATACAAAAGCAGACTTGTTTCCATCAATTTCTGCTTTGCACTCATTCCAATGCCCAGACAGCCTTATGAGTTAACACAGATGCTCCAGCGATGAAGAGGGAGCAGGGCTGCCATATAGAGCCTGCAAACACTGCTAACCAAAAACATGGCTGGGCCATGGGCCACAGAGACCCCAACAGTACAGGCAATTCTGCCTTCCTGTCTCAAAGACTTTATTGAAATATAACTAATTAATTATAATTATTAATTCAGAGAAGAATTCAAACTGCCTTTGCTTTGCCTTCTGAGGGAAGAAGAGCAGCCAGCACTTGCTGGACTTACCCCCTCCCTCATCGCCATCCCCTTTTCTTTGCATATTCTGTCTTATTTAGACTGTAAGCCTGAGGGCAGGGAACTGTCAAATTAACACTTTGTAAGCTGCTTTGGGAGACTTTTTGGCTGAAGGGTGGGGTATAAATGCGCTAAACAACGAAACAAGCAAATAAATAATATCCAGAGCCACTGGCTTTCAAGATGTCCTACGTCAGGGTCGTAATGTTGCCAAACAGAGCAATACTGATTTACGATTACTATTGTCTGAAAAATCTCCAACCCTGAAACAAAATTCTAACTCAGGCTATTTGTGCACTACACTGCTGTAGTGCTGTTACTCCACTTTCAACATCCTATGGAATCCTGGGGTTTGCAGTTTAGGGAGGAGCATTTAGAATTCTCAGCCAGAGACCTCTTTGGCCTCAGGAAACTACAAACCCCAGAATTCCACAGGATGTTGAAAATGGAATAATAGCACTATAACAGTCTAATGTGGAAATGGCCTCAGTGACAAAAGGCAGTTGGGTGATGTGATTTAAATTAATACATCATTTAAAAAGGAAGTATTTGCACCCTCACAGCGACAGGAATCTTGGGACTGAGATTCTCTGCAAGGTCTGCTTTCTTACATTCAGATTGCATACTGGACATTCATGACTATACCACAGTATCTGTTTTATTTACAGAACATGTTTGTTTTTTTTAAAAAAAATGAGCATATTGGAAACAAGCCAGCTCCTTCAGTCAGCAGCCAAGCCTCCAATCTTGCACCAGATTCTCAAAGACAAACGTTTGCTACAGAGCAGCAGACTACTGTTCAATTCAGAACGACTGTGTGTTTGTGTTGTTTCCCTGACACGTGCAACAGGTAATCTGGCCATGCAGGAAACGTCTTTTAACATTACTAATGATATGTTGCTGTAGTAAACAAAATTTGCACAGCCTATCATTGACACATCAGGAGGAGGTCCATGCATTCACTCTCTCACCTTGGCTCAACATCAGAATGAGCAAAACACTGAAGCAATTAGAATTTTAAAACAGAAGCACAAAATTCAAGCATATTGTAGCTAAACTGTTTTTTATTTTCTTCCTTTGGTTACTCCTTCTTTTGACAAATTGACACAAGCCATTATAAGAAAAAACCTGCTACGTGTTTTACAGTGTTTATCATTTTTTTAATACCAGCAGCCATTATGTACACCTGAGAGCTCAAAAGGAATTGCTATCACACACATGCAAGTATGGCATAAAAAGCAAAATGTATCTGCAGCTGCTTATTTTGTTTAGCTAGCCCAGGAATGAAATTTAACAGGGAATATACATTGTTAGGTAAACTACTCAAAAGCTAAACAAGTCCCACTGTGGCACCAACTGGGAGAATCCTGAATATATATGTACAGTGTTAATGTTAACATTTGAGAAAGATTCTTATTGCTTCTGCACACTTGTGACTGTTCCTCAAGATAAAAATGGGAAAATGTGCCTTTTAAAAATCAGCAAGTCTCTTTTCAGTTTTAGACACTGTACTCCCAAAAATGCAGTCCGTGAATTACACAATTATGGGCTTTCAGGTATCTGAAGATACCTGCTTAGCATAACTCTGCCATGCGACACTCCCAAATAGACTGCAGTGACAGAAACTGGACGAAGGGGACTGTACAAAGCTTGATGCAGCATGGGAAGGTCTTACTATGCATACTTGTTGCTCCAAACCATACAGCTGTTTCCTGTTTACCCTATCTATGAAAGGGAATTCTGGAATGCAACGGATTCATTTAGTGGAAAGTTACAGTTCAAATTAATGGATTAGTTGGAATATGTATCCCAGAAGGCAGGCTAGACAGGGAATAGAACTGTGGAGAGAGGGGCATGACATCATGCAACTGCAGGCCAAAAAATGCATATAAAGCAGAGGTGGGCAAACTACAGCCCATCAAATGTTGTCAACCATAAACCTCATCTTCTCTGAGCATTGGTCAGATTGGCTGCAACTGCAGGAGACATAGCCCACTGACATCTGGAAGGCCACAGGTTCTATCAGAAGCATGAGTTAGGAAAAGAAACCCCGAAGCGCACATGAAGGCTTCTAGCAGAAGAGGGCTAGGAAAATAAGGCATTGCTATGAAAATTTCATGTGCCCAAGAAGACCAGTCTTTTAAAAATATGCAGCAGGTTAAGGCGCAGACATCAGCCCAGACTCTTGTAAAATGTCAGAGGACTTGAACTCAGAGACTTGGGCAGCGCAGCAAAGGCCTCCTACTCCCTAAGTCAAAGGACAGCTTTCAGAATGAACAATTAACCTATGCAACCTCTGCTGCAACACAGAGACAAGAACTGGATCTCCAGAACTTGGTCCACCACAGATTGTTTGACTCAAGGAGTGAATAGCTTTTCTTTATTCTTTTGAACCTTGGAAAGGGTTCTGGGAGGAATAAACCCCCACGAATTCCTGGCTAAGCTAGCTAGGGGATTCTGGGAGCTGTAGTCCAAATAAATGCATTTTTTCTGAGTCTGTTCTTGATTTAAATTGTGAATAATGGAACAGACTGCCTAACCTACATCATTTGTTACTCTATTGCAAAGCTGACTTTGACTGCCTTTGTCTTTGGTTCTTGTTGCCCTGACTACAGTCTGTCCATGTACTTTTTGCCAGATTCTGAACCCAGCTGTAGCCTGTCACAAACCCATACCATAGCCCTGACAACTCCAGAAGTTCTGCAGCCACAAGAGCACAGCCTTTTTGCAGAAGATCTTTGGAGGCATTTAATTTCTCGAGAAATAGTTTATCACTCTTATTGGAGAAGGCAAGCAATCTGGTAATCCAAATAGGGTGGAGTGAGAACTGCATAATGTAAGACAAGAGTCAGCCAAAACAAATATAAGGACAACAGCATGATGGAGAACAGTTAAACAAAGGCCAATGCTTTCTCTGGATTAACACAGCCCAACTTTCTTCTGTTTGTTTGTTCATTTTTCTGATTCTGCTGTGCAGTTGATGATTTCAATGCACCTATTATGATAAGGATTATGATATGGCCTAAATATACATAAACATGAAATCTTTCCCAAAGATGGGGGGGCACCAATCCTCATCAACCCTAGTCATGGCCAACTGCAACACGAGCTTGGAAAGTATACTTCAACTGATGCACATTGACAGGAGGAGGCTGAAACAGACTTTCACACAACTTGCAACTCAAATTCCAACCCCTATAACACCACATCTAATGTGGGGGCTGACATTCCCATCCAATGTGCCAGAGACTGGCACCCTCTGTCTGTCTGTCTGTCTGTCTGTCTGTCTGTCTGTCTGTCTGTCTGTCTGTCTGTCTGTCTTCCTTCCTTCCTTCCTTCCTTCCTTCCTTCCTTCCTTCCTTCCTTCCTTCCTTCCTTCCTTCCTTCCTTCCTTCCTTCCTTCTGTCCTGGAAACTCATCAGGAACTATCAGCCAAAGACTCATGGACTGGCAGCAGTCCATCAACCATCACTTTGGGTAGAACTGCTCTGCAAGAAGTCCTCATTAATATATTTTATATCCCCAGTCTAACAAAACATTTCTGCATAAATATGGCATGTTTAATGAGGAATAAATTTTGCACAAATACGGCAGATCATTCATACAGGCTGCATTTGCTGCAAAGCTTCACTGAGTAGACAAACTGCAGCTAGCTGCTCCTTCCACTACAAGAGTCCTCCCTGGTTGCTAAATAAAGCATTCCACTCACCATTGGCAAGTGTTATTTGTTCTCCTCTTCTCTGCGCACCCGCACCCCAAACTGGGAGCACTGACCTAACTCATAAACAAAACAGACAGAGTTATGTCTCCTTATAGCCTGCACAGACACATGCTCACGCTGAGAGGGCAACCCCATGCAGAGCATCACGCTGCAGCAGAAGGAACAGTTGTCTGCTATTTTCTTAATATAAACAGACTCACTGTTCATTCAAGACTCAGGCCTGTTCCGAACCATCCTCTATTAAGTCCCTTTTTCATGGGAGCAAAACCTTGGACGTGCAAAACATATTGCAGGCAGGAAGAATGGCAGATTTGGATTATTTAACTGTAATATTTGCTTTCACTACAATTACGGCTCCCCTTAAAAGCACTGGACTCTTGGATAACCAAGCAATGGGCACAACTGGGCCTAGGTGAAGCACTTTCGAGTCCCATTGGTTTCAATGAGACAATTAACCCAGCGCTAAAATCTCTCCCATGGAGCCCAAGGAGACTTAAAGGGCACACACAAATCAATCATGGCCAAGCAATTTTCAAGTCCCCCTGGTTGTAGTGAGAGGAAATGAGGCAGTCATTTAACTCTCTATAGAAACCAATGGTGATTAAAAATGTTTGGCTTTGTCTCTGCTATGCTCCTTACATTCCATTCTTAACACACACACACACACACACACACACTGCTATTTTGCGGGGGAAGGGGAACAATCCAGTGTGAAGCATTTCATTTTCCTTCTACATGCAGGCAAGTACTGGCAGAAGCAACTAGCCAGAACGCATGTGCATGTGCCTTCGACAGCCTGTCGACTTACAATGGCCCCATGGATTTCACAGGCCAGGAATACTCAGAGGTGGTTTTGCCAATTCTTTCCACTGAAATGTAGCTCACAGCACCTGGTATTTGTTGGCAGAGAGTCAGCACAGTGTTGTGTTTTGAGTGGTGGGCTAGGACCCTTGAGACTGGGGTTCAATTCCCCCACTCGGCCATGGAAACCCACTGGGTGAACTTGAGTGCATCACACGCTCTCAGCCTCAGAAAATCCTGTGATAGGGTCGCCTTAAGGTCTTCACAAGTTGGAAACAACTTGAAGGTACACAGCAACAACAAAAGTCCCATCCAAGTACGAACCAGAGCTGACTCTGCTTAGTTTCCAAACTCAGATGGGATCTGGTGCCTTTGGTGTATTTAGGCATATTTTTAACATATTTTGAGGGTCATTCACTTAAAGGGTTAAAAGAGGAGAGGGGAAGCTGCAGCCTAGGGGCTTCACATGACCTCCCCCAGCACAATTTTTGAAGCTCTCAAGCTCCCATGGACACCCCAAAGATCCCCGATCCCCTGGGGAAAAAAAGAGTAAAATCATTTCTGGCAATTGTCAGGCAATAAGTCACTCCCTATTTATGTCACCCTGGACAGGCAGCAGCAGCAGAGGGTTTACCAAACCACTGCTTGGTATGACAGGTTTGCATCACAGAATTATAGACTTAGAAAGGACCACAAGGGCCATCTAGTCCAACCCCCTGCCATGTGGGAATGCCCAGCTAAAGCATCCCTGAAAAGATGCCCATCCAACCTTTGTTTAAAGACCTCCAAAGACAGAGACCCCAGCAATCTGTTTCACTGTTGTACAGCTCTTACAGCAAAGAAGTTCTTCCTAACATCTTGGTCCTTCCTTGGCTCGGCGGGTCCCAATCTGTGCCAGTTTATCACCACTCTGCACGAACAAAAAGGGAGTTTCAGTCACCATGACTAGTCTTACTGGATATGCTACACTTTCCATGCAACATATTCAGCTGCCAAAAAAATAAAAATAAAAATTGGTTGAGTGTTGTATCTGCACCAGTGAGCCTGGGAAATCCTGGGCGTGTGATGCTGTAGTTCTAATTCCATTCTACTAATTTAAAATGTGAATTACAAGGCATCTTTCATCTTCCTTAAGCCCATTCTTAGTGCAATTTGATTAATCCCAAAATAAAAGAATACAGTGGTAACAACACAGAAATAATTTTAAACTAGGAGAAAATTGGTGGAGGGGGGGAATGGAGATGGATGAGGAGATGAGAGGAAGAAAAAGAAAACGCAATATAATAAGTGGAATTCATCTTAGGTTTCCTTATCCATTTGAAACAAAAATGGTCAGGAAAAAAAATATACAAGTGGAAATCATCCCAATGGTTCATCCCTTTGGTTCCATACATTATCAAATAACCCTTCGGGAATGGGAATACGACCAGCAAGCTCTCTGAATTCTTTGAACTTCCTACCATTTCAGTATGGTTTCCAGAGGAAAAGACCAACCAAATTCTCAACCACACTACGCCACCTTTCATTTCAGTAGAATTTTTGCCACTAAAAGATCAAAGCCATGGGCATATACAAAACATTGGGGGACAAATTAGAAACAGCTAGCAGCGTCCACACACTGAAGTGCCACTACCATCACACACTGAGAAGAGAAGGAGAGTACTGATGGGTGTGGGAAACTTCTGACATTTCCAATAGAAGGAGAAAATTCTGCTAAAACAAGTCATAGATGCAGAATAAACATCCCCCTTTATGTGTCCTAGTGTGTAACATGATGATACAGTTGTGCTTCCTCTACATAATATACTGAAGCACCAAATGACACATTTATTAACACAAAAACGTCCCTTGGCATTGTACCACACCTGTGGTGAGACCCTATTATATACCAGTGGAACACAATGGAATTCCCTGCAAAGGAAAGCTAGAACAGCTCCTCTTTGTTATCCTTTGTCTGACAAGGAGAGACATTTTTATTTAAGAAGGTCTTTAGCTCGTAAGCTTGTCAGTCACTGGTTTTGCTGGTTGGGTGCCATGTATTCCTTTTATTGCTGCTTTGCTATTATTTGCGAATATTTTTTCAGCGTTATGTTTTCCTTAGGATTTTGTTTTAAGTTGGATTTTATTGTTTATATATTTTGTTTTGTCCCTACTATTTTGAATATGCTTGTGTAGTAAGATTTATTATTCATTTTATCATAAATGTACTGAATTTATATTCCACCTTAACCATTAGTCTTGGTGGAAAGGTACGATACAAAGTAAATAAATATTCAATTTCACTTGATAAAAATTGCTCAGTTACCCCTTCATTAAAACTACAGGAGTGCAAAATGGCCACAAACAACAATATATAATATCACCATTACAAGTTGTTTCTGGTTTACGGAGACCCTGAGGGCAAATCTACCACAGAGTTTTCTGGGGCTGAGAATGTGTGACAAGCCCAAGGTTACCTAGTAGGTTTCCATGGCTGAGCAGGGAATCAACTCTTGTCTCCAAGACTGTAGTCCAAAGCTCAAACCACTAGACCTCACTGGCTCTCACCATCAAAACTACTAGTAGAGAAATAACTACATAACTTGCAGATCAATCAAGACAGTCGCTGGTAGATAGTGTTTTCCATGCCAGTAGCTAGATAGACCCACTTTGGATTTTAATCTGAACTTTAAAGGAAGTATTCAAGGTGTTAAACCTTATTCCCAAGATAGTTTCAGCACCTTCAATAGCTCCTTCAAAGTTCCACCTAAAACCCAAAGTGGATTCACCAAGTCGCTGACACAGAAACCACAAGCCACCAATAAAAACAGTGATAAGACAGCTCAATAGTGCTAACAAACCCAATGTTATAACCAGCTCGAATTATGCAATGGAATTTATGGATTTAAAAAAAAAAGACCTGTATCTTCTGAACTGACACTGAAAGAGCACTGCAATTAATGCTCGGTAAGCATTTCCATGGAGGGTGTTCCATAGATAGGAACCTTGTAGTGCAGTGGTTCTCAACCTGTGGGTCCCCAGATGTTCGTGGAGTTCAGCTCCCAGAAGCCCCAGCCACTATGGGCAATGCTCAGGGCTTCTGGGAGCTGAAGTCCACAAACATCTGGGGACCCACAGGTTGAGAACCACTGTTGTAGTGAATATAAAAGCCCGATATCATAATAATGCAGTGTCACTTGTCAATTGGCACATGTTCCTTCTAATGATGGATAATACCCTGAGGCTTGATTCTGAATTAACTCAGTATTGATGATCTCTCTCAGCAGGCACTGGGTGGGGAAGCTAGCCTGTTCTCCCTCCCTTGGAGTTCTCTCTCAGCTTCTATCTTTGCTGTATGTATCTGAAATTACCTTAATGCATTGTTCTCCAAGAAGGATCACTCTTAGCAACAGCAATATAACCAGTCCAGAGACCTTTAGATTTAAATTGGAGACGCAATCACAGAAATGCAAGTGGAGAAAAAAAAGAAAGCAAAACTGAGAGAACCCATCCAAAAGTGACAGCAAAGAGCAGCACTGAACTGGAACAGTCTTTTAAGGCTTGTCTTCTTTTCATTGTTGTCAAAAAGCACCTCAATTTTTTAGTGATTTTTAAACTGCCCTTCCAATTTTTGACTATGTTTCATCCAAGTTCCGGACATTAATTGAAGCTCAGACAGAGCCATACAATGTCCCTGAAGGCTACTTCTTAAGATTCCGAGGAAACAGATTGAAAATGGAACAGCTTTAAACACACCTTTAGAGACTTCCTCCTCTCTTTGTTCTTGGTCACATGTTTCACAATAAATCAACCAAGTGTTGAGAAATCAACAACACTTGTGACATGCAATTGCAGTCTGAAGGCTGATCATCCATGGGCAGAATCCCGCTTTATATTCCCAGTTTGAGAAGAATTTCCCAGGGAAATGACAATTGATTATACAGTTGAACATTACAAGCTGGGCAAACTTATATTCAAATCCAAAAATCAGAAGTTTAACTGGCACTACTGGTTTGTATCTACTATGCCAGGGAAGCCAAAACTTGCACGGACGTAGCTGAGACATGGATATGCTTAACCTGAATGTTAGAGCCAACGCACTCATTACTGCGTGACTTTGGACTTTCACAAACACATTCCCCTATATACTGTTTGTTAGCAGCATTTGTCTCTAAATTCACAGAAAATCTTGCAGAGGAAAATATCGCAAGTTGCCTGCCTAACCACAGGCTGTACAACGGTCCTATGCAAGATCCTTTTCACACTTCACTAGCAAATTGTGGAAGCAAACTTCTCAGCCAGCTGGTGGTGCTGGGTTGTAAAATCCCAAACCACATGGATTCAAACATGGAAGACCTTGCAAAGGTGTCTATCATGTTTGCGAAAGAGTTCTCCTAACGTACGTAGCAATGCAGAATAAGACATTCACATTTGCTGTTGTGGTGATAACTGCTGCTTTTCAAGACTTCCTAACTATTCTCCTAATGTGTCACTGAATCCATGCAAGACAATCAGAGGGTAAGGTCTAAAACAGAAGTATCTGTGTCCAGAGCTCGGAAACATACCATTAAAAATTAATTTGCCACCTTAATTCACTGAATTTTTCAGCAATGATTTAAACTGTGGTATTTAATCATTAAAATGCCAACTGTCATTATTTTAAGGTTTCTTGGTACATTAATCCTTTATTGTCATATTCAGCAATTGCAGGTGATGTTTTAAAGTTTAAGAGTTTAATGAATTAATTAACAAATGAACTAGTGAATTATATCTTTTAACATTTTAAATTCAACAGATTAAATTTCCTTCTAAAGTTAACATTAACAGCTACTGCTAAGATGTCCAAATTCTACCTTTTGAAGACATTTTAAGATTAAGATGTCTGTATAGATCCATGCATTTGTTGGACCAGTGACTGCTGGTGATTCCCATGCCCGTGGGGCAGTGAATCCACTCCAAGTTTTCATTTTGAACTTTAAAGGAATTGTTTGATGTGCTAAACAACCTTGGGGACAGGGTTCAGCACCTTGAATAGCTTCTTTGTAGACTAAAATTATGAGTGCAATCACTACTCTACTGACACGGGAGGCTCCAGATGTCACTGTGCCAGATCTGGCTTTTTGCTATTAAGAGTATCTTGCTGCTTAGGGGGTCTACTCAAAGAGCTCATATGCTTTTCTTACAAGGTGGGGGACACACATTCAGCAAACCTCTCCCATATGGTGGTATGAGGGATCTACACATGGTCTTTGGCTGACGAACGCTTTCAACTAGGAAAAGGCAGTCAGTCTTAGACTTTCCTGGAGGGTGGGTGGAAGAAGAGAACTGAATATTTTGTTCACAGAATGCACTGAGCAGCCTCAGTGAGATTTATGAAGAGAGCTGGGAAGAAAATGTAGCCAGCTACAGGCACTGCATTTATTTCAGAGGTCAGAAGATTTACAGAGGAGATGATACATGCAAATATATTCTACATGGAAAGTTATGCCATGTGTTATTAATTGTCTTTTTCCCCAACCTCAAATGCCACTCTCAATTCATACTGCTGTGTTTCCCACATCATTTCACCCACAATGCAGTAAAATTGGCAGATGGCATTGAAGCTAAATGAATAAATGTCATTGTCTTTTTTGCCTTTCTTAGTTTCTCATTGTACGTGTGCACCACAACCTTTGTGTTTTCCTCAACCACAGTGCTTTTTTTTGTGCTCCAAACTGTGCCTTCAATCAAGACAAGTGTTTTTCTAGCACTGTCCTAGCGACACAGTTTTCTTGGAACAGTCTCCCAAGTTAATGGCACAAATAAGGTTTATGCTAAGAATTCTCTGTTAGAAACCTGAAGCCCACACAGAATTGTAGCTCCTGGGGATTCCTGGGAAGTAATAATGACCATTAAATTGGTTTAGGCCTGTTGTGTAGATACCCCACTACTTACATACTACAAGGGAGGAAATCTTGTACTGTTGGCAGATCTAGAATAGAAAATATACCACATGGCCTATTATTACTCAACAGGCTTATCAATATTTAAAAGTTACCTGGAATGAGGTCACCTGCCAAGTCTGCATAACCTTGAAAAAGGGAGTATCAAAAGCCCATGTAAGCCTACCCAATGTGGCCAAAAGCATCAGAGAAAATTATACTCTCCTTCCTTCAGGATTTTTGTACCTTAAAAGGGGAGACAAGCAAGAGAGCGACTGAATCCCATGAAATGCTTATACAGCTGGACAACATCACAGTTCCCAACAGGGAAGACAAAAGCGCTTATGACTGAAGGGTGAGGCAATTTGGCAGGAGGAAAAGAGCTAGGGAGAGGGAGGAATAAATAAAGTAACAGCATAAGGGACGTTGACTGAAGGGAAAATAACACTTGTAAATGGAAAGAGAAAAGGCATGGTGGACTAAGCTGATGGGGTGCCTTCTAATGCTAGACAGAAAAGGAACACATTAAGCAAATACAGTTTTTTTTTCTTTTTACACAAGGCAAACAACCAAACCCAGCAAGTGAGCTCAGTGCTCCCCATCCACCAAGGCATTTTAGAAATATTGATACTAATAAACAAACATCACCATATAAAAAAATTCAAGTCATGAGTGGGAATCAACTAGAAGGCACATAACAACTTTTTGAGCCAGTGTGGTACAGTGGTTTGAGTTTAGGACTAGGACTCTGGGGGGAAAGAGTTTAGGACTAGGATTCTGGGGGGGGGGAGAGATTTTGAGATCATTAATCTTGTCAAGGAAGGACAACCAAAATAGCAAAGGGTCTGGAATGAGGAGTGCCCTATGCCCTATGAGGAGTGGCTTATGGAGCTGGTATGTTTATGGTATGGTATGGTTATCCTGAAAAGAAGGCTAAGAGGTGACATGATAGTCATGTTCAAATATTTGAAGGGATGTCATGCTGAAGACAGAGCAAGCTTGTTTTCTGCTGCTTCAGAGACAAGGACACGAAGCAACGGGTTCAAATTACAGGAAAAGAAATTTCACCTAAACATCAGGAAGAACTTCCTGACAGTAAGAGCTATTTGACAGTGGAATGCGCTGCCGCGGAGTATGGTGAGTCACCTTCTTTGGAGGTTTTTAACTAGAGGATGGATGGCCATTTGCTAGGGATGCTTTGAGTGTGTGTTCCCCTGCATGGTAGGGGGTTGGACTTGATGGCCATTGTGGGCTCTTCCAACTCTACAGTTTTATAATTCTATGATTCTAACCAAGGTTTAATCCTCAGTCTTACAAATCCTTGAGTAAATGACACTGTCTCAACTGTAGTGGAAGGCAATAGCAAACGTCCACTGAATAAATCTTGCCAAGCAAACCTTGTGGCAGGGTCACCATAAGTTGGAGTCAACTTGAAAGTACATAACAGCAGGGGCTTATGAATGAAAATTGAACTTCTAATTGAAAATGCCATGACTTATGGATAGCAAATATATCCCCATGAACAAAAAGCACATGGTACTGCATTAAATGCCAAAGGTGTAGAATCTCCCCCACCCCACCCCAACACACACAGATACACACACACACACTGTACTGTGGATTTTGGGTAGTACTTTCTTCTCTCTCAAATTCTTTTAGAGAACATTTTAAAAAGGATCTTCACCAACTAGCAACACAGTATGCAGCTGGATGCATCCATACTGAAGTACAAAACCGTTTTGCAAGAATTGTGCCTCTTCAGATATGGCCCACTTATTTTCCTTCTCTTTGTACCCACTTGGGCAAGACAATGGGAAGGGGCACCAGACACTCAGACACAAAAATGAAATGACTGATTTATTTTAAAATCCACTAAAACACTCAGCTTAAATAGCAGGTGTCCCCCCCCCGCCCCAGTTCTACGCCTCTGGGCTTTTTTCAGCTGTCACTTCTCACTTCAAAAGGTTATTTTCCAAGATAAAATATTTATATTATCCAACGTGAGGAGAACAAACTCACCCACTCTCTTCCAGCATGCAGACTTCTCAGTCTGCCTTTGAAGCTTCCATTTCTTCTAGCCTACCCAGCCCACCTGTATGCAGTTCAAAGAGCTGAATAATGGGCACTCATTATCGTCATAATTAGAAGAGAAGAGCAAAGGACAATCGAAGGTCAGAACTATGTGTTTCACTAGCTTTGGTCTCCTCCTGACACAAATTTTGCCCTTAACATTTTGCCCCATAAAGTTATCTCTTATCTTGCCATCTTCACAAATTTGTTACTGCTATGATCTGACTCTGCAGGGAGAGTTTTAAGGCGAACCTATTTAGTGCTACAGAAAGACTGAAAGGCCAGAGAGACTGGCTCTACACGCTCGTAACATCTGTTGTATCCTAATATGGCGGAATTCCTTGAATTCTGGCCGATTGTGGATGAGGCAGCATACAGTGCATGCAGCCCAGCTGCTCTCACTGTAAACAAGGGCAGCTAAACAAACCTCACACCCACTGTCTGGTTCATCATGATATCCAAATGCAGAAATTTGGCTTCTCTTTCCTGACAAACTCACCATCTGGTTTTCCACAGGGATGTGCAAGTTTCAGGGACCAATTACACATGCCAGGACCCACCAGGTGCCATACCAACTTCTTAGTTTTTGGGGGGGAGGTAGGGGGAATCAACATCAGACATGGATGGATGTCTACTTCTGGTTTCATGGAGGAAAGTATAAAATATTACTCCAAGAGAATTTCAGATGCAAAAAAAAAAAATATTATCATTCAGCAGGCAATTACCATACAAAGATTCGAGGGGGCTGGAATCAGTGTGTTTTAGGAGGGGACAAAAAGACAGTGTTAGGGGGTCACAGGATTCCCACAGACTGAATTTTGCACACCCTTGGCTTACACATGCATGTAGGCACAAACTTTGGAACCCTCGCTAAGCCAATGGAATGGATCAAGGGATTTTAGCAAATGGGATACATTGAAGATAAAGGAGAACAAGAATGGGCGGAGTCACCTTGAATCCTAGCTGAACATGTGAAGGCTAAATGGCAAGAGACAAGGAAAGATGGAAGGAAGGAAGGAAGGAAGTTATACGGTTTTCAAAACATAGAATATATCATGCTGCTATATTAGTATTTCCATCTAAGAAGGTCACCAAACATTCAAATTCAGGAAAGCAGATTGGGGTGGCCATCTCACAAAACAGGCTACCCTGATTAGTCATTTCCAATTACTTTCCTGCTATTAGTTTCTCCTAGAACTATCTTGCACTCTGAATTTAGCTCTTGCCTCTGAAAGTTAAGATAGTAGCTTTAAAAATAAAACATGGTGCTATGAGATTATTCACGCAAATAGCTTTCTTGAAACTAGCTATTTAAAGCATAAATACATACCTAACCATGCTAAGACTCGATCCAGTTTCCCGGGAATTCCACAAGCAACTTCCCACTGCAGAGTTGTTTACATGCTAGAGAGAGTGATCTAAATATTCCCATTGTAAAAAGTCAGGGCAGGGTATAAAACATTTGCTTCATACCATACAACATAACATCCATGATATGAAGCCAACCACATTGTCCACCAGGACTGTTAACTGCAAATTGCTATGTGATGACACTCAAAAAAAAGGAGAGAGACTTGCAGTCTTAACCCAAACATTTCCAATCCAGGACTCTACAGATATTTTGGACAACTCACGTTAACTCCAGTCAGCACAGCCATGCTGGAGTAATGAGAGTTGTATTCGCAAACATCTGGACATAATTGTCCCGATGAAGGCTGCATGAACTACTTTTAGGAATACAAAACAACTGGCTATATTACACATTTGTTGCACTCACAATCTTTTTTTGCATGGTGCAAGAGCAGGTGTGCATGCTATCTTTCTGCCACAGAGTTAAAGAATATGTGGTACATATTCTAACAAAGCATGTAAAAACCATGCACAGAACCCCATACACTGGAGTGCCGACTGGCAACAGGGTTTTTCAGACATTAAAATTATGGAGGACTAGCTGAAGAGGGAAGAATGCATTGTTTCCTCTTGCAACTGCTATTAAACTATTACACTTTGCATTAAATATTCCTGGAATGTGCTCACAACACTTAACTACCAACAACAAATATTTGTTTAGAACAGTCCTTTTTAGAAGCCATTTTTAAAGACTTGATAAATTCTGCAAAGAAAATGGTTGCAAAGAAATAAAGACGATAAATTTGACCCTAGAGTCCTCTTAGTCTCAATTATGTCACTTAGGCGTGTGTGTGTGTGTGTGTGTGTGTGTGTGTGTGTGTGTGTGTGTTGGGGGTAATGATGGGATTTTAAAAATCTTTACATGCCCTTTGGATTGCATTACCTCTTTCCCCTTCTCAGGTTTTCTTCCCTCCCCAATTCCTCGCAGAGTTGCTTCAGTTGACATTTCCCATGGACCTATTTTGTAGGCCCCTTGTCTCATGACAAGATAATCAGCAGAAGCTAGATAACCACTCGAGAGAGAGAAAGAAGAGAGAGAGAGAGAGAGAGAGAGAGAGAGAGGAAGCTAACTGCCTCTCAGCCCAGAGGATGGGGCCTGCAATAGCAATGAGATTGCAGCGGGCTTGATGACATGAGAACAGACAGCTGTAGACCTTGGACCCATCTATGAGTTTCCCCTTCACTAGATTGTTCCTCTTCCTGCTGCGGTGAAATTGTCCAAAATGACAAGAAGCCGTTTTGCCTCTTTGCTGTCACTCTGAAAAGTTCAAAAGTTTCAGGGAGACACAGACAGCATCTTCTTTCAGAGAGACAGCAACAGTAGCTTCGCAACTATTTCATCACAGGGACGATTTCTCTCTTTGAATTGCAGGGATATATAGGCATCTAAATTGAGAACAAGGAGACAGGAAACAGCCTTTATGCCCAGTGTAACCTTACTTAGCATAGCGGGTTGGCAACATGGCACCCAGAGCTGTCATTGCACCCAAGGATACCTCTCCCTTTTCCTACGAATCCATGTGGTTTTTTAAGGAGCATTACTACATTTAATTAAAGACAAGACTGGGCAGGTTCATAACTTTAAAAGTAAAATGGCAGCCTCCAGTAGCCAGCCTCTTTTATTCCCCACAGTGCCTTCAGACACAAGGTGGATCAAGAGACACTTTAGGCAGTAGAAATGGAGAGCAAATGGGGGCCAGCACTTCTCTCTAGTTCCCAGGCACACTAACCAAGATGAAATTAAAATAGCAAACCGTTGTTGTTAATTGCTATCAAGCCAACTTCAACTTATGGTGACCCTGTGGATAAGAGACCCTATTATCAACTGTCCTGCTAAGGCAGTGGTTCTCAACCTGTGGGTCCCCAGATGTTCGTAGACTTCAGCTCCCAGAAGCCCTGAGCATTGGCCATAGTGGCTGGGGCTTCTGGGAGCTGAAGTCCACGAACATCTGGGGACCCACAGGTTGAGACCACTGTGCTAAGGTCTTGCAGATTCAAGGATGTGTCTTCCTTGGTTGAGTCTATCCATCTGTAATGCAGTCTTCCTCTTTTCCTCCTGCCTTCTACCTTAAAAAGCATTATTTTGGCAAGTCAGGTCTTCTCATGATATGGTCAAAATATGAGAGCCTCGGTTTATAATCCTGGTTTCTAGAGTACTCTATTTTATATTCAGGATCTGAAGTTAATGATGTGTCCTCTACCATCACAAGCTGGCCTTTTGTCAAATGTGTGGTTTGCGACACACTCATTAAGGTAACTATTTTGTGAAAAAGACCCATCCCTTGCACCCATTGCACTTTCTGCAGCTTTAAAAAGGGCCTGTCAGCTCCAAACAGTTGGGAGACCCTGGTAGCCAGATGTTCTTCAGGGTCCCCAGATCTACCTGAAAACATCAGCAACTGAACCTACATGTTAAGCATGTGTTCACTTCCCCAAGAAACTATGGCCCAGTTCATTGGTAGGACCATTTACACTATACCTGCCCAAGCTCGCATTGCCCATCAAGCAATAATGCCTGTTATTACAGCAATATAAGAAGCCAAACAGAAGTGGCTCGAAAGCACCCTGCTATTCAGTGTGAAATATCCCTGTGTTTTGCTTATCACAATGTCAAAGCTGTTGATAGAAAACAAGCTGCTAAAAATAAAGCTTCTCTCTATTAACTACTACTCCTGCATAAATGATAACCACACAGGAATACTGCCAAGCGTTCTATTATGTCCTCTCCACCCATGGCGGGTGATGGGTGGGGCCAGAAGGAACAAAGAAGAAGAGTCTCCATGTGTTACTGGCCCTTTCCGCATGTGGAGGGGGAAACAGGGGAAACGCGCTAAAGCAGAGCTTACCAGCAGCCAGGTAAGTCCGTCGCCATGCAGAGCAGCGCGAGCTCGCTGCTCCGCGGTCCTCCGGCGTCCAAAATGGCGGCTTCGGCATCCAAAATGGCGGCTTCCGGTTGGTGGAGGCTCTCCACCGACTAGAGAAACTTGCCAGCCTAAAGCCCACCCCCGGCAGATCTGCAGGCACGCACTAGTGCGCGCCTGCAAATCTGCACCAGAGCGCGGCGACGGAGCTGCACGAGGCTGTGTGCTCCGTGCTTTTTAAAAACCTCTGAAAAGAGGTTTTTAAAAACACACCGTGCCACCAGTTCCAGTCGCTTCAGAGTGGATTGAGGTGCGGAACTACAAAAAGAGTCCGCCCCGTCCACTCTACGGTGCAGAAGACCTCAGTCGGAGGTCACTCTGCACTGTTTTAATACCCCGGTGCGGAAAGGGCCTCAGTCACACACCTTGCTCATCATTTTGATCAGACTGTAGTATGTGCATGTGTGTGCATGCACATGTATGTGCCTTCAAGCTGTCTGCTGATTTATGGTGACCCCATGAACTTCATAGGGTTTCCTTATGCAAGAAATACTCAGAGGTGGTTTTGCCACTTCCTTCCTCTGAAACACAGCCCACAGCATCTAGTATTCACTGGTAGTCTCCCATCCAAGTACTAACCAGGGCTGACCCTGTTTAGCTTCCAAGATCTGACAGGATCTGGTACCTCCCGCAGTAAAAGACTCTGCACTGCACTTCTACTTACAATAAGGCAGCTCTGGGGTGGGGGGACATAGAACAATTTTACCAGGCACCCCACAGATCATAGTAGTACATCATAGGGATATCAGAAGTGACCTCACATCCCGGTTGCCATTTCAGCTGATTTGCAGCTAGTTTTAACATTTTGGGAGAAGGAACCAACCAAATTTACAGGCATTTTTGGCATTTTTTCTTAAATTTGGGGATGAAAAACACCCTAAAATCCTGCAGATTTTTTTTTTAAATGGTAGGATTTTTTTGGTACTTTTTTTAGAAATCTGAGAGTGGAAATCACCCTGAAAACATACAATTTTTTAAAAAAATGGTAGGATCTATTGGCTTGGGGAGGGGGGTACCAAGAGGTCTGGACCACATTTCCCTCCACCTTAAAATAAGAGAAAATAGCTCAACAATTGTATCCATGATCCCTTTTCATGGATTAAAAGAAAAACAAGACAACAGATAGTGTAAATCAAACTAAATATAAATAAATAGGGTAGAGAAGCTGCTAACCATGCAAGTGTTTCCAAGCCATTCGATCCCTTAGACTTCCACCGAACAAAAACTAACAACTTGAAAGTATTCTAATTCTCTCTCTACCAACAAGTCCAAAAGGCAATTCAGAACAACAAAAAGGGGGGATGTATAGTTTCTACAGCTGGCACGTAATGCTTTTTTTAAGCCATCCTCATCATCCTAACTGATGGAATTCTATAAACTGTAAAGGTGGGAATACATGAATTCAATCAAGATGTCCAACACTAAACATTTCTGCCAAAACGTTCATCGATTCCTTACTTCAAAACCTTCCACAAACTTTAAGATGTCTGTAATACACTTACATTTACAGAATACAAGTTTATCTTGACCATAACATAGTGAAGTAGGATAAGAGGCAGGGGCCTAAAGCCATCCAGAGAGAGAGATGTAACTGAACAATGGACTGGAACCCAGGTGTGCATTAGCCAGGTATAAGGCATTATTTTCCTTCCTGTTATATCTACCGCTTACAGATATTCCAGACAATCCTGCCAGGACAAAAAGAAAATTGTCATACAGTGAATCCAGCTTAAGCAGCAGTTTCACCTACATGGAAGAATGGTTAATAAAAAAGAAATGGACAATGAACAAGCCTCCATTATAAATTTACCAGATGTACCTGATCACCAGAACGATAAAACTTCAAGCTTGCTGATGGAAGATCTGTTATATTAAATCAGCTTATTATTTGTATCGACCAAAGCAATCTTATTTGAACACCCCCTCTCCGGAAACAAACCTTTCTAATCCATCAAGTTCCCTTGGGCTACCAAGTCTTAATTTGCTACAGGAAATGTTCATTTTACAGTGTCTTATACATCTGGCAATAACTGAAATCCATCTAACTCTACAGTCAGATGTGATGAAACAGAGCCAGTGCTTTTTACTGTGTTTCTACCTCTCCACCCCTACTGGAGCCAAGGTAATGCTCTGAAGACAGGCTGAATTCAAAACCCGAGCACCACTGAGCATCAGATGTTTCAGTGTTCATTTTCAATTAAATGGGTTTCGTGCAGGGCTTGGAGATAAATTGACTGTCCAGGAAGTACACTACAACACAGAGGATATTTAGAGAGTTTCGGGGGGGGGGGGCCAGGAGGAAGAAGAAGAAGAAATTTTCAGAGACAATTGAGCTGAGTTCCAGTGCATGTCAACAACAATTAAAAAACAAATGGTAGATGAAAAAGAAGCAAACTTTCATGGTAAATATGGTGATGTTGCATCCCAGAGTATCTCAGGGTTTTCAAATGTTTAAGATATCTTTTGACATCCAATCAGAACAAACAATTAAAAGGGGGGGAGATGATTCCATCACACATGACATACATTTGGGGCCTCTTTTAGCCTCCTTAAAGGGAACAATCTATGCTTTTCCACCTCAAGAATATGGCGTAGACATTCTTTTCTCTCTGTCATAACCACAGAAATGTTCAGGTCAGTTGACCAAGGAGCAGGATGTTTCCTTCTTGAGTTTTTCAGAGTGACTGTACAACTCCTAGGCATTCACACTGTTAAGATGGGAAAACTGTCCCACAAAGCTCCATATGGGAGGTGTGTAGAACAGATTGGGCAATATTCCCTGGCTGCTGGAAACCATGACTAATAACTGACTGGGAAGATTCCAAAACTGACTTGCCTCCCCACTGGAACAGAAGCATCAGTTGTTAATGTGGAAAACCTGAATTTCCAGCCATAAAGCTTATTTTCTGATTCATCCTCTTTGGCACAGAAAAGTTTTTTCTCTTATCAGGAGAACATTAGAGGGAGAGAAAGGAGAAATTATACATATAACTTCTCTTTGTAAAAAGCAAGATGTTTTGTGTGCAATTTATACTAAAATACATATCTATTTTAATATTCCTCTTGATACCAGGAAGATGTGGTATGTCAGTTGTGAAATAATTTGCTGAAACACATAATTGGCACACACTTGGCCTTTGCAAAAGGTTCTGATGATGTTCCAGGAGATACAGTGTTTTTTCACTGAACTGTAGGTGATGCTCTGATTATTTTTCCTCTTTCTCTTCTTGGCAGCTTCTCTGGTAGGGAAACCAAAGTACACATTATTGGGACCTTTTGAATTCAATGCAAGTGTGTTAATGCAACATGTTCACACACACAAAAATCTGTTTCACTGCAAGCTCATTTCTTGTCTTTTATTTCCACCTACAAGAAAAAGACCCATGGATTTATGTGCCATCCTGTTTACCATGGCTAACAATGGAAAAAGAAATTTGCCCATCAAATGTATTTTAAGACATGCACTATACCAATGCACAAAAGGCCTTAGATCTCTTTCAATATTGTTTTGCTGCAAAAACAGAATATGAGAAAACGGAGAATAGGATAAAGCAATTCAGAATACAGTAGAGTCTCAGTTATCCGACCTGCGGTTATCCGACCCCCAGATTAACTGACGTCGCAGCGGCCTGGGGGCGTGGCTGTAGGCATTTCCGCGCCCCCAGACATGCCCCGACACCCCCCAAGCCCTCCCCGACACGCCCCCGACACCCCCCCAAATGGCGGCCGCCACGGGCGTCCGTGTAATCTGACCTTTCGGTTATCTGACCCTCCGCGCGCCCTTTTAGGTCAGATAACTGAGACTCTACTGTACCTATGAAACTTTGTTCATAGGAATAGGTTGTTATAACACACACCACAAACTCACCACTGACTCTTATCAATAATGAGAGGAAGAGGATTTTTAAAAATTATAATTAGACATTTCACTAAGGGTATGCCAAATGGGAGATAAACAATCTTTCTGTAACAGAATCCAAGTCTATTTTGTTATCATTCTTTATTTGTATAGCACTATCACTGTATGAGGTGCTTCACAGAGGACAAAGGAACAAGTTCCTGCTCTAGAAAACTCAGAATCAAAACTTTTACACAAAGGGGAAAAAAGTGCATGGATAGAAAAGGAAGCTGAGATAAACAGGTCATCAGTGCAGGCATTTCACATTAACACATGTTCAGGCTTAACTGTAGGCTGAGGTATATTATAGCATGAGCAAACAACTTCAGGGGCAGAGGGAACAGCATCCCCCCACCACCACCACCAGGAACTACACCCCACTCCCAGCCAAATTGGTTGTAATGGCAGCAATATGTCTTCTTTTAAGAAAACAACAACAAGTAACCAAAGTACGCAAGGGCCATATAGCTAATTTTTAAGAAAAATCACACGTCTTGGTATCTTCTGGAAGCTTTGTTTTTAATAGGAGAATTTTGCCAAGAGCTTTCAGGATGTACAGTTCTTCATCAAAAACAAGGCACATATTCTCGGTGCACAGGTTAAGAGGCAGCACTATTCTGCTCCTGGATTTGATGTGACAACCAAAATGACTGTCTTTTCAACACATAAGCAAGGCTCTGACAAATGTGATGGTGGGGACATTGGCAGGGGCCTCACACAGCCTAACTAGTTTTGCCTATTCCTACTCTACAGCATGAGAACAATGGTTCTGTACCAAAGGTGTTCTGGGAAACATGAAGTTTGGAGAGCAATATTATTAAAGTGAAAGAGGGGTGCTCTTAGACGCAAATTATTCTTCCTTCAATTGAGTAAATTATTTCCTTGATACTACATTCCGAACAGCTCAAATTCTTACTTTTTTTTTTAAGCAAGTTTTGCAAAAAAATAAGTAATCTTTGACAAAGATTCATCATTTTTTGTGAGAATGAATGTTCTGCTCTTGGCAAGCAGGCAACAGAAAAGTCCCCTTCTCCTACAAATGTCCTGAATGCAGATTGGACAAAGTTTTGTGTTGATGATCACATGAACTTAATCCACTGTACTATTTCCAGCCAAGCAACAGTAACGAGAAAAATGTTCCAGCTGAAAAAACAGGCTATTTTCAAGCTGCATTCTTTCTTTCTATATCCCACTGCCTGCCATCAGCTACCCCCACATACATACTCACCACCATGAAGACAAAATAAAGTATATGCAAAAACAAAAGCAAAACATTGCAATTGAAGTTTGTCAGGTATGGAGGGTGTTTTGCCCTCTTTCTTTTCCTATTCCCACAGCACTGGTTGACTTTAAGACAGCATTTGCAGATCCAAACAGATGTTGCTTCTTTCCTCCCCCCACCCCGCAAACCTCAGGAAAAAAACTCTACGTATTTCTCAGTTTGGTTAAATTAAAACAGAACTTGCAAGAATGCACATGCTGTGTCTAGTCCGATCACCATCTAATCTAGGAACGAGTCTAAATGTATATAGAAAGGTATCTTTAGACAGTGCCCTTCTTCAGTGGAAGGGCATTTCACAATAGACCAGAACTCTGGAAAGTTACCTTACTGACCATCCTGACAGGAGGATTCTGGGAGTTATTGTTCCAAAAAATAGAATGAGTTGGAAGAGACCACAGGGGCCATCCATTCCAACCCCCTGCTATGCAGGAACACACATCAAAGCACTCCCGACAGATGGTCATCCAACCTCTGCTTAAAAATCTCCAAAGAAAGAGACTCCACCATACTCCGAGGCAGCATATTGCACTGCCAAACAGCTCTGACCATCAGGAAGTTCTTCCTGAGGTTTAAGCAGAATCTCCTTTCCTGCAGATTGAATCCATTGTTCCTTGTCCTAGTCTTTGGAGCAACAGAAAACAAGCCCGCTCCCTCTTTGACATGACATCCCTTCAAATATTTAAACATGGCCATCATGTCCCCTCTTAACCTTCTCTTCTGCAGACTAAACACGCCCAGCTTCTTAAACCGCTCCTCATAGGGCATGGCTTCCAGACCCTTCACCATTTTGGTTGCCCTCCTCTGGACACGTTCCAGCTTGTCAATACCCTTCTTGAAGTGAGGTGCCCAGAACCGGACACAGTATTCCAGATGAGGTCTAAAAGATGCAGAATAGAGTGGTACCATTACCTCCCTTGATCTAGACACCATACTCCTATTGATGCAATCAAGAATTGCGTTGGCTTTCCAAAAATCAACTTTCCACAGCTCCGTAGCAGATCTATCACTCACTCTTTTGCCTTGCCATCAGCAAGCCACTTTAGACAGCTGCAGTCCCATGCTGTATGCACACGTGAGCAGTACAGTCATACGCAGCAACAGTGGACTGCAGAGTCAATCAGAAGCTTTAGTTGCCTTTGCCAATGCTGGCCTTTTTGCTGTTGTTGTTAGCTGCTGACAAGTCACCTTTAACTTAACGGCAACTCTAAAAATGAAAGACCTCCAGGACAACCTGACATCAACACTTTTGCTCAAGTCTTGCAACCTCATGGCTGTGGCTTCCTTGACTGAGTCTACCCACGTGTACTGTAGTATTCCTCTTTTCCTACTGCCTCCCAAGTATTAACATCTTTCTAATGAGTCATGTCATCTTATGATATAGCTAGGGTATGATAGCCTCAGTCTTTTCATTTTGGCTTCTGATGAGCATTAAGGCTTAATCTGCTATAGGACCCATTTGTGGTCAGTCCATGGTATCTACAGAACTCTTTTATAGCAGCTTGCCTGTAGTGATATATTATTAATTTTTGTTTCTCTTTCTTTTTTTTCTCCTACTTTCTATATGATTTCTTTGTCATGCATGAATTAGCTTCTTGCTCAGCAACTATTTGATTTAAAGAGGATATTGTACTCGCACAGTGTTTTGTAATAGATACTGTGCCACAGACAAAAAGGATGGATCACAGTTGTGTGGATACAGCCCCACTGAACTTTCTCTCTGCTGGAAGGGAAGCTGCCAACTCCATTGGGAAGACTGATATTCAGGCCATTAAGACACAGGGTCCATAAGGATCTTAAGGTTAATTTAGGAGAACAGTCAAAAAACTATCTCCCACCTGAACTGGTGCTCTCTGCCCTTCCTTATTCCACAGCACGTGTAGACTGAGGCAATGTGGCATTGGCACAAATAGGAGGTACTGTTTATGTCCAAGCTCATATCCAATTCTAGCTGCACAATCCTTTGAGAATCCTGCCTATAAGCCCTCTAAAATGCATACATGTGCAAATGCACACACATAACAATACTTGTTGGTATGCTACACGTATGTGCAGAATCTCCCAAGGCAGAAATTCACAGCACATAGCTTTGGAATATCACAAACATATACTGGATAGCCAAGGCCAAAACTGCTTCAGTGTTTTTCGTAAGTTTTTTTTGATGTGAAAAATCAGCCATTGGAATTTGTAGCCTGAAGCTGCTTACCCTTTCTCCCAGTTTTCCAGAAGCCAACTATGTGCTTCTGTGTTTTTTTCTTATAACCCTTACAGGCAGAGACCTCCATGGTCGTTTGAAAAGACACACTCATTTCCTGCAAACAATTCCTGCTTGCATGTGTTGAACTGAATGACAAACACAGGCTGGAGTTAGGGACTTACTGAACCGAAAAAGAAACCAAGGCTCTGGCCAAATACATTCCAGGTTCGTATCTACACTGCAACCAAAAAACTACACATGCACAAATATGTGCGGGCACATGTATGTGAGTGTGTACACACACACATACACACACACATCTGTAACAGGGATCCTATCCAAGTTGCTGCTGCTTTTGAAGAGCATATTATAGAAAATCATTCTGTTTCAGGTATGGCTGTCCTGAAAAAAATTAAAACACAAGTTTACTGGTTAATTGGATAGCACACTGGTGGGGCAGGAGGAGTTTTTCCTACAAGCAAAAGTTCTGTACTGAAGAAAAGGTCAGGGGACGGAATGAGAGACAGACAGTTATGTATTCTATCCAAAAAAAAAGAATCAAGCTTGTTCCCTAGCTTCTCCCTGCCCCACAACAAAAATCAGTAATCATTAATCTATACAACCTAAAACTTTAGTTTTGAGATGCAGACGAACACCCATTTTACGAACAAGTCTACCATAAAGACGCCAGTCAAACAAGTGGTTCAGTAATAAACAGAACATCTATTTACTGAGAGCCAGCATGGTGTAATGGACTATGGACTATGACTCTAGAGACCTGGGTTCAAATCCTCACTCAGCCATGGAAACCTATTGAATAACTTTGGGCAAATCACACTCTCTCACCCTCAGAGGAAGACAAAGGCAAATCCCCAATGAACAGATCTTGCCAAGAAAACCCTGTGATAGATTTGCCTTAGGGCCACCATAAATCAGAAATGACTTGAAGGTACACAGCAACCGCTATTTATTTGTTCCCAAGGTTTTGTGTATCACAATATTTTTTTTCACTGCTTCCCTAAGAACATCATAGCAGCCTGTATGTTGATACAAGAACCTATGTCCAGAATCTAATGGTTGCCCCTCTCTCTTAGGAGGTTTCCAGCACAGTAGAGGATTATAGGAGGACAGAAGGAAAGTCTTGGCAACATCAATAGATCCAGCATTGTACTGGATCTAGTCCCGTGTAAAAGAGGTACAGACAGAAGAAGGAAAAATACTTAGTAAAGGATATCTGTTGCAACCACAGTCCCTACGATTCCAAAATCACATCATGGCACCAAAGTTGGTGCAACATGAGGCAATTCTGCTCTGACGATATTTCCAGTGCAAGCGCTATGCACGTTTTACTCAGCAGTTAGTCCTATTACCTCTTATAGGACTTTTCCCTAACGAGTGTGCATAGGATTGCAGCCTTAATGCTAATCTTCTTCCTTAGAGTTAAACAGTGGAAATCATCTGAAGACACAATTTTAAATAATTGAAGCAGCTGCTGTGTTAATCTGTTGCAGCAGAACAACAACAACAACGCACTTGAAAGTACAAAGTGTGAGTGAGTGGTAACAATGGTCACACTATCAGTATTTTCTGTATTTAACATTGCTCTGACCACATAGTCAACCTCCCAGCCCCAACTGTGTGGTTGCTATTCATTTATATCCTTTCTTTCTTTTTCCTAATATTTCCTAATATCAGGATTCAAGGCAGCTTACAGAGCACTAAAAAGCAGAACAAACAAAAAGCATACAAAAGTATCTGCCAAAACATACAAGAGTTCCTTTCAAAAAGCAATTAATTTATAGAATTATAACCATTTAAAATTCATTAAAAGACAAGATTTTTTTTTAAAAAAATCAACAAAACACTGCAGCAGTATTACAGTCAACTGGTTAGGAAGCAAGTTTCCACTTGCCAGCAGAAGGTGAGCAAGGATTGGGCCATCCTAATCCCCGTCTTAAGGAAGTTCCAAAGTCCAAAGTTCCAAAGAGCAGCCACCAAGAAGGCCCTTTCCCTTGTACCCAGAAACAGGCCTGATGAGAGTGTGAAAAGCTGTCCATCAAAGATCTCAGAGTTCAGGCAGGTTCATATAGGGAGATACAGTCCTTCAGATATCCTGCATCTGAGTTATATAGAGATTTACTGCTCTTAACAAGCACTTTATACTGTGCCAGGAAATGGACTCACGTGTGCACGTGTGAACCTCTAAAGATTATACTCATCCGAGGAAACAAGACTAGAAATACTCTGCAAAAGCTCCAGCTATAATAATTCTCTTCGTTTTAAAGAACTCTGTATTGTTTATCTGCAACAAACTACTCTGTCTGAAACCTTCAGGGCAACCATGTTCTTTCTGGTTGTGGCATGTTCTAATTAGCTCCTCAGCTGATTCACCATCTTTGATCACCAACACAGTTCCTGGCTTTACTCCAGCAGATCCTTGTGACATCCCTGACAGACATTTGCTTTGTGCAGGGAAGGTCAAACTCTGCATATTTTCCCAAATCCAAGGCAAAGGTCTTCCTAGGTCAATTTCCATCATTCATTCTTATATCCCTCCGTCCCATGAAAGAATTCCAGCTGGAGGAGTTATTCCCCCATCCCATGTATATGCATATTCATATATATATGCGCATATATATATACAGTGTGAGATGCATTCTTAAATCTACAAACCTCAAAAGAAAAGGAGGACAGATTAATTTTTAATGGTTTCTTGCCATCCTACCCCATGGGAATCCATTTAAAATAGACGTACCAAAAAGTTTAAAATGAAAAAGCACCAAAAAGCTACCAGCTCCAAGGCCTTGCCAAGGGGTTAAAAATGTAAAGGCAAGTTTGCTGGTGGGGCAATGTGACAAATGGAGCTGTAATTAAAAGAGAAGAAAGATTATCACATCTGGACACTAGGAATGAGAGCATCTCATACCAGCAAAAAATAAAAATAAAATTATGATGTTGGCTCTCCTCCACTCTGCCAGATTGAAAGAAGTCTCATCAGAAAAGATTTATAGAAGTGAAGATTAAATCTTCACATCGCTGCTACTTTGCACGTCATATTATTCTTTTAAACTCAGAATAAACAAAACAGCTTCCCACAAATAACTGTCTGTTTATCTATCCACCCATCCAGCTACCCAATAACCATCTGCAGAACACTTTGAAAATTTGCAAGTCCTTGTATCTGCCTATTGATAAGTGTAGGAGTCCAAAGTTACAGTAGCTCTCTTGCTCCTTGTGATATTTTTGGTTAGCCTTAATAGAAAGACATTGTCTTAGTGTTACTTCAAGAAATGGAAGGATGTATTCTTTTATTTCTTTACTTACTAATCAGTTTCACAATCTACCAGGTGTTACTGGCTGGAGTTTTGCACCATCAATGTTTCAGATTCTATTCAATCTGGCATGGTCCCAAACTCAAGTTAGCTATACCTGGTAGATTGGGAAGCCAACTGCAATAGTACTATTACTAGTAGGAGTTGTTACCTGGTAGACTGGGAAGCCAACAGTAGTAGCAGCAGTAACAGCAGTAGTAGTTGTTGTTGTTGTTATTATTGTCTATAACAATAATAAATTATCACGATGGTGTTGATGGTGATCATCAACTATACCCTATCTTTCCTCAAAAGTGGTCCAGAAGGAGGCATCTTTGATTCTCCTCTGCTCCACAGCATTGTATTTTCACAACCACCCTGTGAGGTAGGACAGCCTCAGAGAGTAACTGGTTGAACTCCAGATAGTAAATTTAATGGCTCAAAGAATATTAAGAACCCTGTTTCCACTGCTGTTGAAGCACAGCTGTGGAGATTTGGCTGACTCCACAGTAATTTCTTACACTTCAAATATTTGGGAAGAATGCATTATTAAAACAAATTACAAAACAGTGGTGTTGCATGGGCACAGAACTGTGGCAGAAGTCCAAATACACTTAATAATTTTTTTTTCCATACAGCATCACTTCCCCACATGGAAAGGAATGCTAATAATTTCTGTCCTTAAGGGTAAGGGTTAATTTCCACAGTTTTAAAAAATTAAAAAAAAAAATCTCACCATCTCCAAGCACACTCCTTCTGATCTAATCAATGCAATAGTTCCAGGAAAGACTTTCTGGCTTACCCTTACTTAAAAGAAAGCCAAACGGGTCCAAATAAAAAGTAAATATAAATGCCAAAAAAATGTAAAAGATGCAAGTCCACCAGAATATTCATGAGTTAAATTTTCTTTTCAAAACAAACATAAAAACAGAAAATATTGAGCAGGTTATAAGACTACATTATAGGGTTTTTTATGAACTAAGAACATTCCTCCTCTAGCAGTTAAATGTTAGCAGACCACTTATTAGGAAGAGAACGCGACAGGGCTTAAATATCCTTTGCAGTTGTGAAGAGCAAGGTTGTAGGCATATGCAAGCAAAGTCTTGATGTGAAATTCAGTTCTTACCCCTTCTCTCTTTTTATTTTTGAAATCAAAGACCATAAATTCTCCTAATGTTTGATGTTTCAAACTGTGGCTTCCCTTGTGAAGACTTCCACACCTACAGGCAAAAGATACATGGAACCACTTAAACAGGCAACCTGCTGTCCTTCCACATTTGCAGCAAAAGACTTCCAATTGTTTAGCTGTGGCAATGAGACAGCACACATGTGTAACAATGCCCTTCTACCCACTTGACCTGGCTTGGGTGTTGCTGAGTATTCTCTCTGTGTGGAAGCTTTTTCATTTAAAGTGTTGCTGTTGCTGTTTAAGGACACAGCACTTTGCTTCACCTGCAAAGCAAGAAAAGATGAGTGGAGGGATTTTTCCTGGAGTGTTTTCCCTCAAAGCCCTTTTCGTTCTGGTTCAGGGAAGGAATGACACGGTTTCAGATTTACAATTGAAACCATATCCCACTCACCCGCCCTGCTTTGCTGGCCTTGAGAGTTAAAAATTCTACCATTTGCTCGGGCTCTTAATTCTAACTCTGAAAGACTGCCTCACCCACTTCTCATTCTAGTAGAAAAGAGATTTTAAAGTACACCAAAGTCATTGCACTCTTCCTCCTTCTGTCCAATGCAGACTCAGTTTCTAGAATGTTCTTCACAAAGCCTATGTGGCTACGCACAGTGACAACAGAGGCCATTTATAATGGGTATTAGACAAATCCAGAATATGTTTTGAGTGTGCATATTCTTACCTACAGGAAATTTAAGGTACTATAGTCCTCTCTCCAACTTTGCAGGTCTCATTTTCACCAATCTGATTACTTGAGAGGTGCCTACTTGCCTTCCCCCTTCCCTTTTGCCGATGCGTGCTACGTTCCTTCTCTGTGCTTTGGCAAAAAGCAAAGGAATGGGAGAAGGGAAGGCTCATGTGTGCCTTCTCTGGAGACACGCTCCCCCCATTCCCTTACCTTTTGCCTAGGCACACGTGCCTTCCTTTCATGCACCAGGGCAAAAGGCATGGGAATGGGAGGGGGGAAGGCTTGTGCATGCCTTCTCTGCGCATCCCCCCCATTTGCTTACCTTTTGCCCAGGTGTGTGGAAGAAAGGTAGTACACACGCGCAAAGGCAAGAGAATGGGGGAAGGCACATGTGCGCCATCTCTGCGCACAGTGTTGCCCCCTCCTGTTTGCTTGCCTTTTTCCCCAAGCACGCTAGCTTCCTTCTCCAGGCTCAGGCAAAAGGCTAGGGAATGAGAAGGGAGAACAACGCAGAAACCTCACTCAGCTGGAGAGAAGTTATTCACGGCTTTTTATTTTTGCAAGGGTTCTCTGCCCCAAAGACTTGTGGAAGTCGAGGGGACACTGTATTTGAAACATGAGTCCCGCAGAAAACAAATTAATACAGGGAGCAACTCTCGTAAACATTCAGATGTCACAATGCCCATCTCTGAATGGGCCTTGAGCCCCCACAGGGGCTGCTGTGGAGCAGAGAGTGCGCTGATCTCAAAACAGCTCTTTCCCTACTTCCCTTCAGGTGCAACCATGAGAACTAGAAACGTCTGCTACTATTTTTACTATGAGCTATTCAGCACTACTTCCAAACCTGGGCAAATCACCGCCTCTCAAGTATGGCTTCCTGTAAAGAAGCCAATTTCCAGCTGTGGCTTATGAAGCCAACATGATTCAACAAGTCATAGTTAAATAAACCCACAGATTAGATTTCAGGCAAATTTTAAAACTGTAATGAATTGAAAATGGAAGGAAGGCATCTGATATTCTCCTTGTTGCTCCTCTAGAAGACAAAAGTGAAGTAAAAAGTTATGGATACCCTCACGAGCCTGAGGCTCATTTCTGTAATAAGAAATCATAGCTTACCATTACAGCCTGATACAGACTTGGGTATTTAACAAAGCTTCATATGTTTTATGTGCTGTTGTTTTTCTAAACCATCTTCTACTTCCTTTCCTTTAACCCAGCAGTATGATGGAATTCAACTAACAAAGAGAAAAAGGAGCAACGTGCAGTTCAACAGCCACTTTTCTCTCCTCCAGAGAACTTTTGGCATTCTGACCAGATGGCTGAAAAGGCGTTCCAAGGCCCATCTGTTTCTCAGTTTGGCAACATAAATTTTAGTTCAATATGCTGCAGCAACAAGATATGTGAAAGCCCAAATGGAAGCTTTATAAGGGGTCATGGTAAAGCCAGCTTTTAAAGCTGTGTGGACTCCAGCAATCACAGCAATATGTGTTGTCACTGAGGTAGGTTTCATCAAGCTGGCCTCACAGCTGTATACCTAAAATGTTAACCGTGTTATTTCCACAATCTTACTATCCCATTTATTTGAGCCTTTTAAACTTTCTCACCTGCTCTGTATAAATCCACTATAATTCAGTGTTAACAAGTTGCCTCAGTGAACATTAAAGACAGGTAAAGAGAGGTGGAAGAAAAAGAATTGTTTTGACTCTCCTGTCTTCTTTACTACCCATACTCAGGTTCAGGATCAGGTACTCTGATTTTTCTTCCTAAAGAGGTTGCCTGTCAGAATTTCCATCTTTTTCTGCCACATGGTTAACTCCCTGATAACATATTCTTGCCTTCAGACACAGAGACACACAATCTAAAAGGGGAACCTGCAGCAGCTATTTCACAATGGATGTCCCTGTTGGCAAGTCAAACATTTTGACTTTGCTGTTACATCACCCTCATCATTTATATCCTGCCTTTTTCCAAAAACTGGGAGTCAGGGAACTTTGCCAATTAAAATAAGTATAATATAGATAAAACCTACCAAAAAAGCAAAACTAAAATTAAATTATTAAGATTCCAAATTGCCCTGGTAGATTCTGTACATTTCAACCAATATAGAACAAAGACCATAAGTTTTACAGGATAAAGAATCTGCCCTTCAATGGGGGCAAAATCAGTATGGAAGATGAATGGACAGGAAGAGGAATGGGAAGAAGTATTTAAGGAAAGAAGAAGGATATGGCTAATTATATGAATGTAACTTACAAGTTAATGCTCTATTTTACTGATAATATTGTGATTACATACCATTTTTCTTCTTTGTATGGTAGAATGTGTAATATGTTTGTATTATTTTGTTTAAAATTTTTTAATAAAAATATAATAAAAAATTAAATTATTAACACCACTGAAACAGTTTATAACCTACAATTTAACAGATTAAAACATAGTTAAAAAAAAAGCACGAACCATTAAAATAACACAGCATGCTCTTAAAAGTCCTTTCATTTAAAACATTCAGTTCTCAAAAGACTGTTGGAATAAGCAAGTCTTGATCTCCCTGTGGAAGAACAGCAAGGAGGAGGCCATCCTAGCCTTCCCAGGAAGAGAATTCCAGAACACTGGGGCAGCCTCTGGGAAGGCCATAAAGCCTTCTTGTCCTGTTCTTCCAAGTTGTGAAATAATGCCCTCTTCAGATTTTTACTTGTGTATGTGTGAGTGGGTGTGTTCTTGCACCCCTTCAAGTTGACTCTGACTTATGGCAATCGTCTCATAGCATTTTCTTGGAAAGATTTATTCAGAGAATGTTTGTCATCGCCTTCTTCTTAGGCACAGAAAAGTATGACGTGCTCAAACTCACCCATAGCTGTAATACTGCCTTATGAAAGACAGTGGGTTTCCGTGGCTGAACAGGAATTCACACATTGGTTGCCCAGAGTTCGCATGTGTGTGTGTGTGTGTGTGCATATGTACATATTATATGTGTGTATACACACATACACATGCACACACATAAATTCTCTCTCCCTTTCTTTTTTTACAAACACACATATACATTTTTTCAACTTTAGTAGAGTAGTATAGGCTGAAGGGAAAGGAGTCGCTGTCTACTTCCTTCAAAGCCTAGGAAAACACATGACATTTCAAGTAAATGTCCTCCAAGTATATGCTGCTTTCTGTCCGATGTTTCCCAAGTATCCAAATATTCATTTTTACTAGTCCAGATGAACAGTGAGGGTACTTCATCCTCCATGGCCAGCAGGCCTCATTCAGCTTAATGGGCAGCTATCTGCCTCAAATCTTATTTGCTAGTCCAAGATGGGACAGACTCACAGAACCAACTGCTGAATCAACATCTATATCAGTTCCATTCATTCAATGGGTCTATTCTAGTACGGACCATCAAACAGTATTCAGGTCTACATTTACTTGGCTCACACTGAGAGTTGGTATAACTCCTCAAAATTTCTATAACTCTTGAAATTTTGTGGGGACCTAAGCAGATCATATACCTACCCACCTGCATTTAAAAGCTGAGAGGGATGCAGCTCTCCTTGCCATGCCTCCTAAACAAGTTTAGTGTTGAGGATAAAGAGCTGGTCTACGGGGAGTTCAAATCACCATTCAACCATTAAGCTCACTGGGTGGCTTTAAGCAAAATACCTCTCTCTCCACTAAACCTATCATGTAGCATTGTTGCTGGGAAACCAAGAAAATCCAATTTTATGACTGTATGATTCTACAATGCAAATCAGAGCCTGCGTGTTATAGCGGTTAGACGTCAGATTAGGGCCACAAGGAGAGCCCAGTTCAACTATGGAAACCTACTGAGTGACCTTGGGAAAACCACGCTCTCTCAACTCCAGAGGAACACAATGGTAACCCCTTCTTTAAAAAAAAATCTTGCCAAGAAAAGCCTCTGATAGGTTCATTTTAGGACTGCCATAGTCAGACATTACTATGTACATAATCATAATCATCCATTATTGACATCATTATGACGATGACTTTTTCTAAGATGCAATTCTCCAAAGTTAAAAACAATCTATAACAGTACCACTCCACAAGAATCTAATTTTACCTTTGCTCATGACTCTACAAAAATCTTTCAAACCATGGTTATTGTATTTGCTGGAGTATAAGACTCGCTTTTCCCCCTGAAAAATACTGTTTGAAAATGGGATGCATCTTATACTCCAGTATGTCTTATATACCAGCAAATAGGGTGCATCTTATACACAGGTGCGTCTTATACACTTGCAAATACGGTACATTTCAACAATGGTCAAGAGACATTTATGGGGTAGAATACTTTGGGATCATAAACAGGAATCTCTACATCTATAGACCTTTTTTTTTTTTAAAGAGATTTGAGAAGAAGGGCTTTACAAAAGAGAAAAGGAAAAGTCACACATGGGGCTTTTGCACACCAAAAAGAAAAGCTGGCCACATTCCCATGAGCTGTCATAGCAGCAAAGGGTACAGACAGGATCACATACTTTGATGCTTCCATTGCTTTAATAAAACAAGCACTATTGAAGTAAACCTTTCAGCTCTTCTTTATCACTGAATTATAACAAAGCATTAATAGTCAGAGAGACTTTAAATAAGAGCAGAACATTGCTTTAAGAAAAAAGGCACAAGAAGGGAAATCAGAGAAGCATGTGCTTTTTTAATGAAAGATCAGTTTTTTCTCTTTTGCACAATGTACTTCAAAAGCCAAAATCAGGAAGTTCTGTTGCAACTTGCTCAACGTTGCAAGCAGTCCACTTGTGATCTCTCCCCGACCCCCAGCTCAAGATCTTGTAGTTGCTTAAAACTGCATTTCCAAATGAAGCATCAAACTGAAAATAACAGGCTTGTACAAGGATCACAAGCTACATTTCAGTACTGTCTCTGCCCGAGTAAAGGGCGTGTAAAGGGCGCCCCCTCCAGCTCTTCTTCACTACCCTCTCCCAAAAACACTGGAAGGTGGGAGCGGGAAGAGATGAAGCATCAAGGTAGCTTTGACACAAAACAGCTCAGCCCGTCCACAACCGGAGACAGGGGTTCACATTCCCAAGATTCCAACAGGCTGATTTTAGGGCATGTTCCCAACCTAGCAAAAATGCAAAAGATGATCACAGGAGTTTCAGAGGTACGAGTGAAAGCTCCACAGAGGAGACTTGCCCTCTGCTATACTTCAAAACTCGCCCTACCATTTTATTATGGGAAACTATTTTAACAGGCAGATAGATTTACAGAATTATGATAATCCTTCTATTTTTTCAATCATAATTATTATTGTTTCAATTATTGTTGTTGTCGCAATTTTGTTGTCACCCCTCCTTTTTCCCAGTCCAGGACTCAATGTGGCTTATAAAGGTTAAAACAGATAAATTATTCATATCATACAAAGCTTAAAAATATAACTAAGCTAAAAACAGAATTAAAAGTGGTTAAAAATATGGTTATTAAAAAGAGAATTCCAAGTAAATGGTACAGCGAGGTCCTTTCAATTTTCAAATTTTCTTAATACTGGAAGCTACCTCATAAAGGAGAGACTATTGTACATCTAACTCAACAAACTGGTTGTTGCTCTTCAGATGTTTTGGACCACAACTCCTCAGAGCTGCCAACATGGCCAATGGATCAGGGATTATGTAAGTTGTTACTGAAAACACTGGGAGAACATTAGGTTCCCTACCCCTCTTCCAGCAAGCCTTCCCATCATCTGATGCTTGACAAAAACCAGAAATAACAGGAATTGAAACTGGACCTTTATGCACTGAAAACACTAGAATATATTCCCTTCCCCAAGAGATCATTGTCCCTGAAATGTAGCCTTGTTTTTCCCTATTCTGATGCTTTTCAAAAAAACCAAGTAACATGTGAAGACAACTACAGAACGCTTTGTTGCTATTTCCTTCAAAGTAAGAAGCACGTTCTGTAAAAAAGAAAATCCAATTTTCCTCACATGAGTAAAATCTCGGCTTGTTTGTGGCGGGAGCAGGGGGAAGGCATTTTCACTGTGATGCAACTTGCCCATGTTGTCTTGATTTCAACACAGAACCTTTAATATTTTAACAAGTTGCCTATCTACAGCAGACCGCACCAACGTAATGCACAGTACAAACAAAGTTAGACAATGGACAAAGAAACAAGTTTATCATACCTGGATATAGCTCTTTATTCTTAATACAAATCAGAGAAAAGAGGACAAAAATCAACTTGAGGAAAGCATTGCCATTGCCTGAGGTCTCCTCTTAGCTTCTTAAAAGAACCCCCCTCCCCACAAATCTCATTTTAGATAGTTGAGGGGTGAGAATAATACAACCCTCCTGATATTGTGTTAATGCAACTCCCAGCATTCCTTACCATTTGCTCTGCTAGCTAGGGCTGCTGGGACTCGCAAATGAACAAAATCTGGAGGGATCACATTTATTCTACCACAAATAAATGCAGTCAGTGAAGTAATGAGGAAGCATAAATGAAATACACTTGAGGTCTCCGCATGAGACCTTTGAGTGCATGGTTCCCTACCAGAAAGTACACAGTCCCTGCAAATTTCAGGCTCTGCAGTGTGCACTGAACACGCCAGGCTCTGAATGGACAGGCATTTAGCAGCTCACAAACTGCCGAAGATTCTGATGTGGTGAGGTATGCTAAAAGCCAATCCACCCAGCATTTAAAAGTTTGCTGGCAGCCTTACCTCAATGCATGGCTGCAGGCCTGGAACTCTTAGCACAATCTTAGCTAAATCCAACAGCAGCTGCATGCCAAGTGGGTTATGTGGCTCAGTCCATTGCAAACATGCAAATACAACATTACAGCCTGTGCAACACCCCCTGTATGAAGAGGAAATGGTTGTGTCTGGTTTAATTCAACTTCAAGGTGTGCCTGCATGCACAAGAAAGACAGAATGGATCAGGAAATGCTATCATGACCACTGCCAGCCATTTGGGTTGGAACCAGAGACCTTCAGCTCTGTGTACAGCTGTGTGTAGCTCAGTGTTATGTGCAGCTGTTATCTGGAGCATCTTCCTGAGAAGGGTGAATTTTACACCCTGATTGGGCCATCAGAGACAGGAATGGCAATAAAGAGTTTCCTGTCAGAGCTGAGACTTTGCCTGAGAACAACAGACTTCTGGACACCACACCTGGCCAATTGGATCTTTAAATTAATTTATACCCTCCTTCCTCTTATCACAGTATCCAAGGCAACTCATATTTAGTTAAAAAATACCTATATAATATAAAAGCTGGGGGAAAAACACACTTGTATTAAAGACACTAAATTACAATATAGGCATACCTCAGTTAGTAAAGGCTCTGACAAAGAACCTTCTTTTTACATCCAGCCAGCCCCCTTTTTTCCTTTTCCTCTGTCTAGCTGGAAAGTTGTTTTGTTTTAAAGCAGTATAGGAATAGCTGGGACGGTAAAGGAGAGATGAACAAAAACAGGCTTTCAGTGTCAAGCTGCAGTACCATGTCCATGGTAAACAGTACAATGCACAAAACTTGAGCTGGGAAAGAAAGCTTTGTGTGCCTGTCTATAATAGGCAAGGTAAAATAGTGTCTGTCTCCAGAATCCCTCACTAAGGATGCATGAACAGCAGAACAGAAAAGGAAAAACAGATAAACCACCTACTCTTCACATAATTTTTAAAAAAATAGATCTGTAAGTTTGGCTGCCAAAACAGAAACCATAAAAAAAGTAGAAGCTGGTAAAAAGAAAATAAATCATCCCAGGATGCATTTTGGAAAAAGCCTTCAAGTGGTCTCTAAAAGTAACAAATGCTTTTGTTCACTTCTGCAAGGTTTACCTGACCTGGTTGTTTCATCTCATGTGTTTATATTGTTAGTTTTAATAAGTTCCTGAAACATGTTGAAATGTTTTTCTTTTTTGTGGTGTGGGAACCTATCACTACTTTTTCCATGTTATGCCTGCCTCTGGAACTAAATTTTCTGTTAAAGGAGTAATGCCAGAGAATACATTCAGTTTGTTAACTGAAGTATTCTCATGTGCCTTCAAGTCATTTCTGACTTACAGTGACCCCAAGGCAAACCTATCACAGGGATGTCTTGGAAAGATTTGTTCACAGAGGGTTTGCATTTGCTTTCCTCTGAGGCTGAGAGAATGTGACTTGCCCAAGGTCACCCAGTGAGTTTCCATGGCTGAGCAGGGATTCAGATCCTGGTCTCCAGAACCATAGTCTAATGCTCAAACCATTAGACCATACTGGCTCAACTGAGGTATGTCCACAGTTAAAAATATATTAAGACAAAGGGAAAATATAAAAGCATATTATACACCATTAAAGGCATTGCTCTACCATAGTAACATAAAAGCCAAAGGCCTGACTAAATAGAAACGTTGGTGGAAATACAGCAGAGAGGAGGTCAACCAAGTATCCTGTGGGAGGGAATCCCACAAGGTGGGAGCAGCCACTGAGAAGGCTCCCTCCTTTATCCTCACCAAATTCACTTAGGATGGTGGTGGGGGAGAGAGAGAGAGAGGACCATCACTGCTCCATCAAGCTCAGTATTGCCAAAATTGGTAGGGAGCAACCCTTCCAGGTTTCAGACAGGTGTCCTCTATAGCCTCACCCAGAGTTGCTAGGAACGGAAGTGGAACGGAAGTAGAACTTCGGAGGCCCTGGTGGCGCAGTGGTTAAATGCCGGTACTGCAGCCACAAGGTTGTGAGTTTGATCCTGGTGGGCTCCAGGTTGACTCCGCCCTCCATCTTTCTGCAGGTCAGTAAAATGAGTACCCAGCTTGTTGGGGGCAATTAGCTTAAATACATTGTAAAGCGCTGCATTTAGCTGATAAATGGTATAGAAATACATTGGCTATTGCTATTGCTAACTTCAGTGAATATTGTAGAAGTGGATAGTGATGGTTAAAGTTGAGGGCCAGCTTAGGGAGCTGGGTATGTTTAGCCTGGAGAAGAAAAGGTTAAGAAGTGACATGATAGCTATGTTTAAATATTTGAAGGGATGTCGTATGGAAGATGGAGCAAGCTTGTTTTTCACTGCTCCAGAGACTGGGGCACGGAGCAATGTTTTCAAACCTCAGGGAAAAAAATTCCAATTAAACAGTAGGAAGAACTTCCTGATGGTAAGAGCAGTTTGACAGTGGAATACCTTGCCTCAGAGTGTGGTGGAGTCTCCTTCTTTGGAGGTTTTTAAACAGGGGCTGGACAGCCATTTGTCGGGAATGCTTTGATTGTGTATACCCGTATGGCAGGGTTTGGACTTGATGGCCCTTCTAGTCAATTTCCGCTTTATGATTCTAGCTTTCTGAATACAACATCTCCCTGTCCATTCTCCATCAGTCATCGGATTGCACTGCTATAGAACCACTGTACACAATGTTGCATGACCAGGAAGTTAGCAGATGAACCGAATAACGGCTATTCAATACTGCTAAATATCTTGGTGCAAGCAAATATACGACACATTGTCAATAAAGATTTTTGCAAAAGAAGCAGATGGCCAAGCAGGAGACAAAACCAAGAAAACCAAAAGTGTGGTAGGTTTGCAACAATCTGTGCTGTGATTCCTACCTAAGTCCAACTTGCTAGTCAACTGTTTCTCTGCATCTACCACATACATTTTTAGGCAAGGTTTTTTAATGATAGAGCAGACAGAGGAGAAGAAAATGTTGTATCCCTCTTGCTCTTGATATATGCGCGAATTGTAACCGGCACACTGAAAAAAAAGTGTTCATTCACTGATCAGATTTATCCAGATGCATTATTGCACAATAAATATGGTTGATACATCCTCAGCAAGAGAACAGGGCAGTTCAGCTTGGAAAACCTACCTAAATGGCCATTTTCAACTCTCTCATTTGAGAAACAGATCAAATCATCCAACACCCTGTTTGGGACAATTTGTGTCAATTTGACATTCCAATTTCAGCAGTATACATAAAATTCTGCACATTTATTTAGCACCGTAACAGGTTTTACATAACTCCTGGAAGTTACTGACTCAATTCATTTCCCTTCCCTGCGAAAGACGGATTAATCTGAAACGAACTAAGACAGGCAACCAGAATTAATGTTAGTACAGCCAGTAAACATTTCCTAAACTGCTGTATCAGTAAGCTGCTTTACAAAAAAAAAAAACCTACCATTGTACTCTACATCTGCTCAATAATTACTACCTCTCAAAGCACAGATTATGAATATTCACAGAGTCTACTAGCACAACCTCATAGGGTATCACTGCACAGAACAATTCCCCAAAGCATCTCTTTGCATTAAATAAAATTTAGACAAATGTTTGATACTGTTGGTGAGCTCAAGTTAACAGGAATCCTGGTTAGGACAGGCATAAATGTAATACTAAATCAAGAAAGGAATAGAAGAGGGGGAAAGTGAGGGAGAAATGAAGCATTCACACACAGAAAGATGTGGGACAGAAAGGGAACGTCCACTCAGGAAAAGGTCTGGGGTAGAGAGGAAGCATTCACGCAGAGAAAGATGTGGGGCAGAGAGGAAGTGTTTTACTCATGGGTAATATATTCTAGTTACATTAAAAAGACATTTTATAGGCATTCTAACAGGAATTGTTCAAGTTTTGTGCTATTCTTTTATCAATCCTAAGTCTACCTCAGCTCCTTGGCATGAAGGAACAAGAAATACAACAAGGAGCGCAATGAGTTGTTTTTTAAGCAGCGCAGCGAGGAACATCGGCCAATTACTTTTCCAACACTATAACAAGTAATGGGAGCAGCACAGTACTTTTAAAAAATACCTTTCCAAGATCTGTGTGCAGGAGGATTAAATAACAAAATAGCCTAGAAGAAGAGAGAGGTTTATGCTAGCTCAAAAAAGGGTGAAACAATCCATTTTGAGGAGAAGGATGGAGAGAGGAACTCAACCCATACAATTTTTCTGAACTTTGGAAGACAACCTGATCTGCTCCAGGTATGGCTAGCAAGATAACATTTTTCAGTCAGGCTTTCACTTGCTCTTTAGTCATGTACATACACGTTCTAACCACCTGGCATTCCTGGCATCTGGATTTTGTTCTGTTCAGTCAGGAGGAAGGGTGTGTGTATGTGTGCATATGCTTGGGAGCAATGAACTCCATACAAGGAAAAAACTTCCTCTAAAGATATTCTGTGCATCAGTTTATAATGTTAGTGGTTATCAGATTGCTTCACTGAAACACATGAGAAAATTAAATTTTGTTAGCAACACCAGGGATCTTAGCAAACTTTTCAGAGGACTCTTTAGCAGCCTGTTGAATTTTTAGAGGGGAAAAAAAAAGGAAAGTAACTTGCTATGACTAACTTACTCTTTGGTCCCTGATACCATGTATTAATCACTTGTCCCCAAGAAATCCTCTTATCTCTGCATAAAGTATCTGTAAAGCTTTCATTGTTGTTTTCAGGAAGCTTGGTGCATCTCATAAATCAGGTGTTCCTCCAGAACTATATATAGGTTCACGTTGTCCTGCAATGTTTCATCTTCCTGGCCCCATCCATTTAATTTTTAATTTGCTCAATTTTCACGGTCCAACTTTATTGAAATGAATGGGAAACTAAAATGATCAAATGCCTATGACAGAGGGAGGGAAAAAAACTTTCTGCCTTTACCATAAATTCTGTCTGGTGAGAAAGATCCCAGTAGCACTGGAATAAATTTTTTGTCCCCTGCGTGTTCCTTTGTATTCAAAAGAAGAATTCAAAATGCTGGTTATGACCTTTAAAGCCCTATATGGCTTGAGCTCAGATGATCTGAAATAATGTGTCACCCTACATGAGCCTGTCCATGTTTTAAAATCTCCAGGAGAGGGCTTTCTCTCCGGCCCAGCACCATCACAGGAGTATTTGGTGAGGAAATGGGAGAGAGACTGCTTAGTAGATGCTACCAGGCTGTGGAACTTCTTCAGACAGAAGGTGTAGCTGCTACCCTTGTTGATGTCTTTATGCCAGCAGGCAAGACTTTTTTATTCAGGCAGCTTTTTGGTGTTTTAACTTGTTGCAGCAGATGGAGCTTTAAATAGGGTGTGTTGTATCTGTGTTTCATTATGCTTTAAGTGTGTTTTTAAAAACTGCTTTGAGTTGCATTTTTAAACAGAATTGTGGGTTTGTTTGTTTTTTCAAATTTTGTATTAATAATTGTAAACTTTATTTTAAATGGTTCTAACCCACCTTGAATCCTTTGCTGGGAGAAAGGTGGGACATAAATTAAATAAATAAATACTCTCATAGTGCAAACTTGTGACACTGATTCAAAATGTTCTTGGAGGAGGGGGAGAACGCCCCATATGACATTTTTCAGTATTTACTAAGAGCCTGGAATCCCACCTATGCATTTTCAAAGGTTCTATTTTGACTTGTCTCCCTACTATACCTCACTTCCATTTGTTCCTCCAAGTCTCTCTGGTAGCTCAGTGAGGACATCTGAGGAACTGCTTTGTTGTTCTGTGCCTTCAAGTTGTTCCAACACAGGGGGACTCTAAGACAAGCCTGCATTAGCAGATTGATCTTGTCCGAAAAGACATGGTAAGGTGAATCTCACTGGGTGACCCTGGGTGCATCACATCCTCTCAGTCCCAGAAAACCGTGCAACAGATTTGCCTTAGGGTCACCATAAGCTGGAAACAACTTGAATGTACACAACAACAACAACATGAGGATTAATTCAGAGAAAGCCAGGTCTCCTTTTGAACAACCCCTACAAGACATTAAAGTAGACAGTGATATCTTCAATCTCATGTAACATTTAGCACAACCCACGGTGCAGGGCCATAATTCACTGATAGGCAAGGGCTTCCTATCCAAAAGGTCCCAAGTTCTATCCCCAAATAGGCATGGGAAGCACATCTATCCAAAACCCTAACACTGAGCCTAACAGACCAACGATCTCACTTGGTATGAGTCACCTTTCTATGTTGCTAAATGCAGCTTGCGCATGGATCTCAATTGCCTCAATAGTTGAATGCAATGGTGGGGCAACTGGGCATGGCCCAATTTCCACCCCATGCCAATGCAGCAGCCCACTATTTTTTTAAAAAAATTATAATCTATCTTTCACCCAATACGGGACCCAACATAACTGCACATTTTTTTGACAAAATTGAGCCAAAAATGCGTACAAGAAAAATGACCTGAACTTCCAGTCTGGGACTTTTGTTTTTCTTTTTCTTTTTCTTTTTCTTTTCTTTTCCTTTTTTTTTTTTTTTTTTGCCTGTTCTAGTCTGATTTTCTACAGTAAAGGCAAGTCCGAAGGCTTGAGGAGTACTTGGGACTCTTGGGAATCTTTAAAATTAGCAGGATCTAGTACTTTAGGAGGCTCAAGGAGAGTGTACAAAAGTGGTTGGAGTCACAAGATCCTTCACTTAAATGTGAGAAATGCAGGCTTACATTTTTTTTAACATCAACATGTAACTAATATGTTGACTAACAAAGACCAGACTGCCCTTACCTTTCTCACAACATTACAGAAATAAGACTGTTCTCCAAATGTTCTTCAAATTACAACAGAAAAATCTACACACACAATTAAGACATTCTGTAGTCCTAAATGTAAAATGTGAAATAGATGAGCAACCTGCACAGATAACAGTGCTAGTGTCACTTCATTATATCTTGACAAGAACACACTGACATTTCTAACTTGCTTTAGTCTTGCTTTAATAAAAAAAAAAAGTTTTAATATAATTCAACGGCCAGACCAAAAAAATCGTTATCTAAATATCTGAAATAAATCACGAACTCAGAAATTTTACCCCTCTTCACCACACATATAAGCACAGTACTATGGTACCAAGGCCCAACATGGAAATCTCATGATGTTCTGATCAAACAAATATGAAATTCCTTACAAAGATTTGGTTGTACACACTTTGGAAGAAAAGCCAATGTGACAGTGGCTCCTCTTTTTTTTTCTTTTGCCTGAAAGGAGCTTTCTTTGTTTAAATACAACATATGCCCCATAGCATTAACATTTTCAGATCCCAAAAGCTTGAGGTTATTTTGGGACACTGACCGATAGAATAATTACATTACCAAAGAGTTTAAGTTATAATGTCTACATGCTTTAAATATCTTCCTGTTGCTGTGTGGTGATAAACTACACAACACATCCTACAGGAGCCAACAAGTGTGAACAGTAGAGCAATATTTATGAGTTCGTTTCAAAGGTTCCTGATTTTATGCAGCACATTCAAAGATCTGATGCTTACTTAAAGCAATACATTAAAGACCTGCCCATAAATCATTCACCCCACACACACACACACACACACACACACACACACACACACACACGGTAAGCTTTCATTACAGTAAGAACCCCCCTAACTGGTAGAAATTTCCTGACTATGAACTGTCACTCAGTATACCACCCTTTAATGTCTGTCTTCAAATAGATTTTTGTCTGCTCAAAGCATGAATGGTTAGAGAGTTTGATAAGCCTTGAACTATCTCCCTGGTAGAAGACTTTTTGGCCCAGAAATGAAGAAGAGCCATTGACTTCTAAGCCAGCTGAAGGTGCCTTCTTCAGTTCCGTAATTCAGCTATGGGAATTCAAGTCAAGCTAAACTGAAAAAAGAATCCATTCACTAAGACGGGTTAGAAAGAATATAGATATTTATACAATTGTGGAAATGGAACAGAATGTAATAGGGTGAAGAAAAGTGGAAATCATGTCCCTTACCCTAAATTTTCAAAGGGCTAGGCCAGGTGATAACAGTTCTTTTATATCTTTACAGTGGTTAGTTAGTGTCCATGTGGGAAAGAAAGAAATCTGCTTACCAAAAGTCAGTTTCCCTAGCTTCAAAGCTTTCTCTGAGAAGATTCCTTTTGTGATATGTGCAGCAAAGGCGACTCTTTTACTAATATACGTAGTGGATCATGAAGCCATTGTCTTTGTTCACACCTCTGCTAATGGATTAGAATTTGTGAATATAATTCAGTTCACTACAGAAAGGCTCTAATTCTTTGCACATGTATCTAAGAATAAGCCCATCAAACACAGCAAGACTTATTTCTAAGAAAACCTGCATAGTATTCTACTCATAAGTTTCCTTCTTCCAGCAGACGTATAGGCCATGCCAATCTCTGTAGCAGGATTGCACCTTTCCATTACTCTTCACATCAAGAGTAAGCGTTTTCATAGTCTGCTCACATTTCCAAGTATGGGTCCATATGCAAAAGGCATGCAAATCTCTCTGAAGTCATCAAACCTATCTGATCTGGTTGAAATTCCTGAAAACAAGGAATCTAATTACTATACCCAGCCAAATGGTTTCATTGTCTGAATCAGCTCCACCCGCGATGTCATCAGCCAACATAAGCAACGCTGCTCCCATCATTCTTAAGATTATAGTAATTAAGGGCCACACTAAATGCAAAGGGACTACTTTGTCTATCTATTCAGACGTCTGACCCATTCAAACAAAAAGCAGGAGGGAAGATTCTTGTCTTCCAGAAAAAGACACAGAATGATCCCTCTGCCCAAACATACCATGCTGTGTGCTGTTCCCCTAAAACACTTTTCACATAGCTCTGCTCCAATGAGCCACATAAAGGAGAAAAATGTCTTGAAGGAACTAAGGGCTCCTTCACACTATACAATTATATCACTATTCCGCTTTAACTGCCATGGTTCTATCCTATGGAATCCTGGGATTTGCAATTTAGAGATAGGTGTGCAGAGTAGTGAATTGAGCATTGTACTACAATCCTGGAAACCAGGGTTCAACTCCCCGCTCAGCCATGGAAACCCACTGGATGACTTTGTGTAGTGCGAAATTTCCCTAAGTGCAGAAGGCTACAGAAGGGAAACACTCCACGTACTCTTCAACAGAGGGGTGAGAGACTACATAAGAGATATGTGAAAGATCTCAGCTGCTGTATATAGAAGTTCTCATCTGATTTGGACCCCTGATCTTGTAGGATTCCAAATCCCATGGAGAGTCTCCGCAGATAATCTCTGCTTCATCTCCAGGTAAGGCTAAGAAAAAATCCCACCCAAAACACTGGAGAGCAGCTTACTAGTCTGTGTTAACAACACTGGATGGATGGACCCACGGTCTATCTGTCCTAGGCTCTTTTCTACAAAAAACAGAGAGCCCCCAAGCAGGGAATGAAGGTATACTCCCAGAATGCCTCAACAGACATGGTCATCAAATTGTAGCTCAAAAAAGTAACTTTCTTATGCCTTGACGGGAATCGTTCATGCCTGCTGCTGCTCCCCAACAAAAGGTTTTGTCTTTGAGCGTGGACATTTCAATAAAGCATGATGGTGAATAGCAACTGATCGGATCGTCCTCCATCCTCTTGTTAAGCCAACTAAACCTTTACAAAATTTGTAATCGCCATCTTCAAACATATCAATGCTTAGCTATTCATTTTAATGTGTTATTAGACAGACAGAGCAAAAGGATATACATTCACCAGGATGGGAAAGAATACACATATGCTACTTCTGGCAGACAGAAAGGATACACATTCACTATACATTTATTTCAAATATTTATATATTGCCCTCCCCAAGCTCAAGGCAATTTATATTTTTTTAAAAAATAGCATAAAACCAGGCAGGCAATTGAAACAGACAGCAAGATTCTGCAAATTCAGCAGTAAAGCAAAGTCATTCAAAGCAACTTCCCATCAAGTCAGCCTCAAAAAATCTGGAATAAATGAGTTTTGCAGCTCTGTCCATTAAGGAGACTATGAGGAGGGCATTAGTTGTAATCCCACAAAAAGGGGTCTTTTCTTGCCATGGGTGCAACTGCTCCTAGCAAGGGTATACATGTACATACAATTAATGTACATCTGTACATTCAAAACACTGTTGCCATAATGTTCCTGATATCTATTTCACGGTATGCTATTTGGCAGCGACAAGGCATGTTTTGATATTTGAGCATTCTGAACAATTCAATTAGCGAAAGGTCAAAGAAGGAATAAGGGAGAACTGGGAAGAGCAAGCAAATACAGCGATACAGGAAAGAGCAAAGCATCTGGTTTCCAATCCAGGGTGTTGTGATCAACTGCAAAACAAAGCAAAAAGAAGGGAAACTTCTGATCTTCATCTCCCTTTGAAAGCTGTTCATACAACCTCGCATGTTCCCACACAAAAAACCCAAAACATACCAGACAGAAAGAAAAAGAAAAGCTGCCATAGACAAGACAAGTTTGGAATGAACTGTCCTTTGATAAGTTCTGCACAAAACAGTGATCCAAAGCTGACTCACAAATGAGAACAGGAATACATTGCGGCAAGGAAGGAAAGCTCGTTCAAGTAAGATAAATTAGGTTGCTTCCACAGCTAACAGAAGGAGCATTCACACTGGCAGGACATTCTGCATGGGAACCCTGGAAGCAGCTTATTTAAAGTAAGACTGAGCAGTTTGCCTACCATAGTCATGCTTTTCAGGTTTTTCTCCCTTTTAGAGGTGCTTTCCCACAGCGCAATGTCTACCAAACCATCTCGAACGTGGTCAACAATTCTGGGATATATTATCGGGACAGATTTAACTCACACAAGTAATAGGACTGATTAAGCTTAGCACAGCCATTTTTACAAGCAATGCTGCAACCATCAACAGTCTTCAGCCTTATCTAACAGAAAACACCATGTTAGAAACAGCGTTTTCTTTTAATTTAGTTATCATGTGTCTATCTTTCCCTTCTTTCTCTCAGCTACAACGGCAGATCTACCATTTAGTTTTCTGTTGCTTGAATTGCGGACACCTAGACTGAAATTGCATGTAATATTATTCATCACATATGAAAAGAATGTAGCCTATTGGAATGGTGCATCACAAAGACTCAAAGAGCTGAGAATGCACCCTAGAATATAGTCAATTATTCTGTGCTCCTGGGTCACTGGGAAAGGGAGAACTGGTAGTGGTAACCAAAAACCTTCAAGTAGGCTTGTCAAGAGATTTCCCAACTTCTAAGCTATCCCACAATTTCTCATGAACGCAGTTTGAAAACCTACAGTATTCATAGAATCACAGAATTCACAGAGTTGGAAGAGACTACAGGGGCCATCCAGTAGAACTCCCTGCTATGGAGGAACACACATCAAAGCATTCCTGACAGATGGCCATCCAGCCTCTGCTTAAAAACCTGCAAAGAAGGAGACTCCACCACACTCTGAGGCAGCATATTCCACTGCTGCACAGCTCTGACTGTCAGGAAGTTCTTCCTGAGGTTCAGGTGGAATCTCATTTCCTGTAGATTGAATCCACTGCTCCTTGTCCTAGTCTCTGGAGCAGCAGAAAAGAACAGGTTGCTTACCTGTAACTGTGGTTCTTCGAGTGGTCGTCTGTGCCCTCATACATTAGGAGCTTTCGCGCCTGCGTGGTAGCGATTCGAAGATTCTAGAGTTCCGTAGCTTGGCAGGAACCCCTCCCCCATGCCGGTACTGCGCATGCTCAGCCCGCCGAGCAACGGTCACTCCTCAGTTCTTGGTCCGCCGAGTAGAAAGGGAGATTAGGAGACTGTGTAGCTTACCGGTAAGATGGTGGGTCAGGTCCTACAGAACAGAAGCCAGCGCAGCACGTCCAAATCGAGCATCTCTACGGGACAATTAGTGGTACATGAAGGTTGATGGCTGTGACCAGGTCGCCACACGGCAGAGTTCCTGCAGGTCGACTCCTCGCAGGAGGGCTGCAGATGTCACCACGGCTCTGGTGGAATGAGCCCGAAGGATGTCTGGCGGAGGCCTCTTGGCAAGCTTATACGCCAGCTAGATAGTCTGGGCCACCCACTTGAAAAAACACTGGGTGTACACCTTGTGGCCTCTTCAACACCTGCCACAGCACACAAAGAGGTGCGGGGTCTGTCTATAAGAGGCAGTCCTATCTTTGTAGAATGCCAAGGTCCGACGAACATCCAAGGAGTGAAGGGACCACTCCAAAGATGTAGTCAGGTCCGGGCAGAAGGTGGGCAGGATGATGTCCTGGCTCAGGTGGAAGTTGGACACCACCTTCGGCAGGAAAGAGATGTCAGGCCGAAGGACCACTTTGTCTCTGTGAAAGACGAGGTATGGCTCGTCAGACCGTAGGGCTGTCAGCTCTCCCACCCGCCTGGCAGAGTTGACAGCCACCAAGAAGGCAGTTTTCACGGCGAGCAGCCTGTCATCTGCAGTCACCATTGGTTCAAAGGGCGGTCTTGTCAGCTGCAACAGCACCAGCAATAACAACCACGGCGGTAGAGGCAGCGATACCGGCGGGTAGAGGTGCTTCAGGCCCTTCAGGAACTACTTCATGGTACCATGACATAGGAGAGCGGCCGATGGGGATTGTGGAGGCTGGTATGCCACGATAGCGGTAAGGTAAACCTTTAGCGACTGGAAGGCCAAGCCTTGCTGTCGAAGGTATAGAAGGAAGTGGAGCATGGTAGGCAGGCTGACAGGCGATACCGGCTCCCTTCGTTGTTCAGCGAAGGCCACGAAATGCTGCCACTTGTAATGGTAATTGCAGCGTGTCAATTCCTTCCTAGCCGCGGTCAAGATGTTGCCGATGACGTGGTCGTCTAGGGCAATATCCTCCAGGCATGGAGGGCAGGAGTGGCAGGTCCGGGTGCAGCATGAGACCGTTGGAGTGGGAGAGAAGGTCCGGTGCTGTCAGAAACTGGAGAATCCGTCCCCGGGTGGCCTCGAACAGGGGCCCGAACCAGTGCTGCCTCAGCCAGTACGGTGCCACGAGAACGATGTCTGCTTGGTCCATGAGGATCTTCAATATCACGCGGCCCAGGATGGGGAACGGAGCGAATGCGTAAAGGAATCCCTCGTTCCACCAAAATTGGAAAGCATCGCCGATGGAGTGGCGATCGCGGCCAGCCCTCGAGCAGTACCAACAACACTTCACGTTCTCGCTGGTGGCAAAGAGGTCAATCATCGGCTCGCCCCATTGGTCCCAAACCATCTGGAAGGCCTCGCTGGAGAGGGACCACTCGTGGTGGGATGAGGTGTCCCTGCTGAGGGCATCCGCTGAGGTGTTCTCCTGCCTGGCCACCGGATGAATCCGAAGTGAGACGCACCAATCCCAGAGGTCGAGGGCGATGTTGAGGAGGATGGTTGAGTGGGTCCCTCCCTGCCTGTTGACATAGCAAACCGCCGTGGTGTTGTCGGTGAGAATCAACACCGTGCGACCTGCAACGAGGTGACAAAACGCCCGCAGAGCCTTGTAGATGGCCAGTAGTTCGAGGGTATTGATATGAAGGGTAGTCTCGTGACTGATCTACCGGCCGCGGACTCTGAGATCATCGCAGTATGCTCCTCATCCATAGAGGGAGGCATCCGTCGTTACCATGACCTTCGGATTCTGTTCCCGGAACGGCATGCCTGACAAGAGGTGGTTGTAAGACTGCCACCACAGCAGGGATTGGTGCACCTGTCGAGGAAGCTGGAAGCATGACTGGTTGTCCGAGAGAGGATCGAAGACTCGGACAAACCAGTGCTGAAGCAGTCGTGCGCGAAGCCTGGAGAGGTAGGTCACGGCGGTCGTCGAGGCCATGTAGCCGAGGAGTTGTTGGATTCTCCTGGCCATCACCGTCGAAGAATGGAAGATGGCAGACGCTGCCCGATGAAGCATCTGCGCCCTGTCCATCGGTAGGTAGGCTCTTGCTGATACTGCGTCCAGGGTCGCCCTGATAAAGTCGAGAACCCTTACGGGGTCGAGATGAGACTTCTTCGGGTTGACACGGAGTCCGAGCCGGGTGAGAAGAGTCAGAGTCCGGTGTATGTCTTTGTACAGTTTTTGTTGGCAGGACGCCACCAAGAGCCAATCGTCCAGGTAGGGGTAGATTGAGTCGCCTTTCTTCTGCAGAAACGACATCATGGGGGCCATGCACTTGGTGAAGACCCGTGGCGTGGTCCGAACGGTAGCACCCGGTATTGGTAGCAAGTACCGTCAAGTGCAAACCGTAGGTACCGTCTGTGCTGCGAGTGAATGGAGATGTGAAAATAGGCGTCCCGAAGGTCAATGGAGGCGAACCAGTCCCCTCACCAAAGGAAAGGCAGGATCGAGGGTAGCGTGCCCATCTTGAACCTCTTGGGGTGGATGTAGTCGTTCACCCTTCTGAGGTCTAGGATGGGCCACAGGGTTCCGTCCATCTTCGGTATGGTGAAGTACGTCAAGAAGAAGCCGGTGGTCTTGGCTGAGGACGGAAGTACCTCAATCACTCCCTTTTGTAGAAGGTATTGGATTTCTTCCAGCAGTACCGAGCTGGCCGGGGTGGAGTAGTAGACCCCTCGCGGCGGAATATCCTGGAACTCTATGGAGTAGCCCAGGCGGGTGATGGTAAGTACCTAGGAGTCCGTAGTGATTTTCACTTTACTGAAGAGCGTAGCGGCTGCATGAGACTCCCCCAACAGGTCAGCGAGGAGCAGGGCGAGTTGGTCCAGAATGTTCCGATGGTATGCCGCGAGGCAAGCCATCGTGTTTAGGGTCCTGGCCACCAGGGAAGACGGCGAGTAGAAGCACCTTCTGAAGGTATCGAGCTTCTGACCTTCACGGTCTGGTGGGGTTGTAAGTGCTCGATTTCCACCCTTCGTCTGGGCCGACTAGACGTCGATGGAGTTCGGGACTAAATTGGTAAACAGGAACTCCACGTTCTCTCACTGCGTCTTGTATAGATGTTCAAGCCTGTGCGGGATTGGTTGCGCCGAAGCCAGCTTCATCCATGGTTGCTTCATGGTATCCAGCAACGTCAGCAGAAAAGGTAGCGGCGCAGTAGATGGTGGGCATGTTTCCAGATACTGAAACACAGGATCCTGCGCCGCTGGGGCCAGTTCCGCAACCTTCAGGCCAAGGGCCATGGTCACACGGAGGAGAATTGACGAGAACTGCCGCATGTCCTCTGGTGCCGACTCTGATCCTGGTTCTCCAAACACCAACGGAGGTGACTCGTGTGATGCTGGAGTCGACTCCACAGAGTCAGAGTCCGACTCATACGACTCCAAAGTTGGGGTTGGAGATCTTTCCGCTGCTCTCTCTTGAGATGGCTTGCGGGCAGGGACAGCCAGGGTCACAGTCGGAGCAGCAGACTGCACCGGTACCGAGGTCGACATGACCAGGATCGACATGACCTGGAGGGGCACCACCGAGGGCCGAGGGCAGCGGGTGGCCTGTGTCGTCAACGTCACCGGTCAGGTCGCTTGTGCCACAGTGGTCTGGGACATAGGACACATCATGGTCGCGGGGGCGGCAACACTGCCCTGTATCAGGGTGAGGGCTCCCTAGACTTCCGGTGACACAGCGAGTCGGATCAGCGGGGCGATCTGCTCACCAGCCTCTCGTAGTGGGCGCGATGGGCTTCTCTGGAAGGTGAGCGAGACCGATGTCAAGGTGACCAGTACCGAATGTTGGCGTGGTACTGGTCCCTGTATGATGGGGAGTACGTGTAGTACGACCCCGGGGGTTCGCGCCAGAGGTGCACCTGGCCGTACCTACAGAGGTAGGAGGTAGAGGTGTAGACGGTGTCCCCTGAGTAGGGTCTCTCCAGGTACATCTCCCAATGTTGCGGGGATGGAGGCCTGGCTCTCTGGTCAGGAGAGCAGGACTCACTCCATCTAGAGGCCAGCCTATGCATAGGCAAAGGTCGATGTCGGAGCACAGCCTCCTCCCGGCGGTCGACCGATGGACGGTGATCCGGCAGGGTAACTGCAGCCGCCCAAACAGAAGAGGCACTCACGATGCTTGTCCGAAAGCGCAACCTTCCTTCCACAGGAGACGCAGCTCTTAAACAGCGCCGACATAGAATGAGTCCAGCAAAGAGAAGAGAGGGGGAGGGGGGTTCGACAGAACCAGTCCAAAATCCAAAAATCATAAGTCAAGCCAAAAAACCAGGTCGAAACCAGAAGTCAGAAACACCAAATCCAAATCGCAATCCAAAACCGTAATCCAAAAACCGAAAAGACTGGGTCAAAAGCCAAGAAGCACAAGCTACCAAAAGAATCTTCTCTTCGCAACAGCAGACAAGAAAGAGCTGAGGAATGACCGTTGCTTGGTGGGCTGAACATGCACAGTACCGGCATGGGGGAGGGGTTCCAGCCAAGCTACCGAGCTCTAGAATCTTCCGATCGCTACCACGCAGGCACGAAAGCTCCTAATGTATGAGGCACAGAGACCACGAAGAAGAACAAGCCCACTCCCTCCTCAACATGACATCCCTTTAAAAAATTATACATGGCTATCATGTTCCCTCTTAACCTTCTCTTCTGCAGACTAAATATATCCAGCTCCCTAAGCTGCTCCTCACAGGGCACTGTACTAAAATACAGAAGTTCACAAGAGATCCTCAGTGAACTTCTAAGAAATCAGTTGCATAATGGATGCAACCAAGGAATTCTATTTTAGCTAAGCCAATGTAATTTTACACTGTGCAAGTGATGGACTGAATTGTGACCATTATTCACCATACCTTATCATGTCCCTTTCTACAAGCAATTCTGCAAATAACTGTCTTTATCTGATGGCACAGACCATAATCCAAACCCAGGATTAGGGTTAATTTCTACTTTTTTTTATCATGCATTTTTTTCCTTCTTTATCTCAGTTTTCCCCTTCTCTTACCTAATCTCTCTCTCTGTCTCTCTCTCTCTTTTCCATTCACTCTCTCACACACACACATTTCAAAATGATGGTGGTACTTCCTGCTACAACATAATACAGTCTGTGATGTGACCAATCTGTGCTCACACCAACCAATGAAAAATTGTAACACAAAAAAAGATAGAAAAGAAGTACATTAAATACAGATATGGGGGGGTTCACGCCTATGATAGGGCCTTCTCAGTGGTTGCCCCTAAGCACTGGAACTCCCTTCCTAGAGAGGCTAGAACAGCTATCTCCAACTGAAGGTTTTTAAAGGAAGGGCTTTTAAGAACATGCTGTGTTGCGCTAACCGTACTCTTTAAATGGTTTTTCAACACTTTAATTGTTTGCTTTTAATTGTTTTTTGTGATGTTAGCAGTTTAATTCTACTCTGATGTTGATCTTTTGAATTATTCAATTATGCTGTATTTGTTTTAAATTGTTTACCATCTTGACTCCTGGTTTTCAGGAAAGGACGAGGTGAAAATATCGATACTGATAGTGGTAACAATGCATATTTACTTAGAAATAAACCCCAACAAGTTCAGATAGGGCTTTGAGCCAATCTGTGTTTTGTCTTCTTAGCAGTAGAAGTAGGAAAAGTTACATTTAAGAAGAATGGCTACAAGGGTATGTCAAAGCTATCCACACCTACACGGTGACCAGAGGATCTTCTGCGGCCCAGACCAATATGCTCCCGCCGCTCAGTTATGGATCAGTTCAATGTCATTTTATACATTTATGTAAAAAGTAACTTTCCAAGATCATTCTAGTGGCAGTAAATTGCTATCCTTTCAGTGTGTTCATAACAACAACGGCGGCCCTGAGTGAGTGCGAGCCATTAAGCATTATTTTCATTCTGAATTAGTTGTGAACATTGACACTGTGAAATACAAGATGCTTGCCACCTTTCCATTACCCTTCAGAAAGAGGCTTTACAAGCATGCAAAGCAATCTCTAAATGAAGACAGAATATGCACATAAACACAGCCCCAAATACTTTTTAACATTCTAGAGTGCCAGAAGATAAGCAAATGCGTACAGCAGTTTTACAACCTCCATCAGCATGGATTTTAACTGCTAAAACTGCAGGGATTAGCTGACTTTTTAGGAATTAAAGGAATGCAACTGTCAATAAGAGAACTCTCATTTCCCTGTATGGACTGGCCTGTGAGGACGCCAGAATGACATTTTCTGCAGAAACAAGAAAGTCTCACCATTTAAATGGAACTCAGAAGCAAAACAAAGAGAATGGCTTTGAAGTAAAGCAATGGTGACAGACACCCCAATTTGGAATTATACACAGACACACGCACTTATGGTGGCCCCTACAAATAAGAGATTTCCAGAACACCCTGTTATCAACAGCCCTGCTCAGGTCTTACAAACTCAGGGCCCTAGATTCCTTGACTGAGTCCATCTACCCATAACACAGTCTTCCTCTTCCTTTCACCTTTCCAAGCACTACCATACACTGTTACCCTACGAGGTAAGGGATGTTGGGATCCACCCACAATGCCAGCATCTCCTTAAAATTGGAGAAATTACAGCTCAAAGGAGGCCTGCGAGAGGAGGGTAATGGCAGGATCTTTTCACCTATGTATACCAGTACTAACTGTAGAGAGGACTCCTGTTAAACAAATTATTTCATTCAAATTGCCAAATATATGAGAAATCAGACACTCTTAAGAACCACACAAGGCTATCAGAAAGTGAGACAGGAAAGGCTGGATACAGAGAGATTAGAGATGGAAAGGGTGAGAGTTACCAGTCTTGAAGAAGGAGGTTGCAGTGGAAGAGCTCAGACAGTGTCTGAGGATAGCATGTAGGAACGATAGTTTGGGGCACTATGCATCACATACCACGTACTGCATACTATGTCACATGTACTACAGTTGGCTTGGGCAAAGCTAGGATTTTAATACCCTATTTCATACCCTGAAGGGGTACATTTACAAAGCTGTAATGGCTTTCCCACAGCACTGACAAAGAGGTCTGCAATGGGCTGATTTCTTTAATTCTGGCATGACAAAACACTGATGGGATTCATGACAATCTCTTAACGTTTGGTCAGGTAGGGCGTATACAGAAGATCTCCATAGGGTAAGTTTGAGGGATGGTCTTTGATTGCTTTATCTGAGTAGCTTGTCTTCCCTTGTGTTCAAAAATAAAAAGAGCTTGAAGCAGTGAAGGGATTAGCACAAACCCATCAGCACTGGGGCTTTCTGCATAATCCTATCTGGACTCTTCCCACCATCGCAACCCCAAACACAGCATGACCCTGATCATGTTCTCAAGTCACGAAAATTACATATCCCATAGGAGGGGTGGTAGGGGATGGTAACAACACCATCTACAGAACTCTCCTCCAGCACCACATTTCAAATGAGTTGATGCTTCTCCAGTCAGCTTTTGTAAATACATATTTACATAAGAATATATTTATGCATATGTGCATATGTGAGTATTTTTTTTCAGCAGCTTAATAACCCAGATTGTAGAGTTGATAGTCAACATTTGAAAAGGTTGCTTGGCCTATAACTCAAGGAGGAAACAGAAACAAACCTCATAAATAATATGTCTTATGTATGTACTTCATTATTTCTCCTAAAACTCTCTCATATAATGTTGAATTCTCTCCCTAAGACACAGCCCTTCCACACTGAGTCCACAGATGTCAGATCACCTCCAACTGTTGTTCAATCCACCTATTATAAACTAACATATAATGAGCCAATAAAAGGACTAATTCTTCACCTCAATATTCAGTTTGTACAATGAGTGTGTGGAAGGAGGAAGTGAGCCAAATCTCCAGTAATGATAAGGACTACTTTTAATAGACTCAGAAGTATTTATAGTTTTTCTCACCATTCATCTCAGGAGGTCCTATGGCACATACAGTTCCTCCAACTCTGTGTCCTGTACCCTCACGACAACCTAAGAGACAGGTCAGGTTGAGAGTGCATGAGAGACTAACACAAGGTCACCTCATTGGTACACCATACTCAGCTGAAGCAAATAAAAGATTTTGTCCACTATGAGATGGTGCATAGCAAGAATGGGCAACCCGCGGCCCTCCAGATGTGTTGAACTGCAACTCTCATGAGGTGACACCAACATAGCCAGTGGTGAAGGGTTGTGGGAGCTAAAGGGGAGGCTACAACTTGCCCATATCTGCTGGACAAAGAAAGGAGATGTTCTGACATAAGAACTCTACACTAACCACCCTTGGAGTATACAGTAAGCAACAATTCTAAACTAATTACCTTGAGGTGCTCTGAACAAGTACCTGGTTAACATAACTGCAGTGACTATAACAAAAAGAGATGGATATAGACGACATTTGTATTACCTACTGGCCAAAAAATTTTAAAAAAAAATCAAAATGCAAGGTTGCATATGCAACAGAAACCAAACATAGAAATAATATTTTGATGGAGAGTAGGAGACAATGCCACAAGTCAAAGTAGCAACAGCAACAGCATGTGCATTTCTATTCCGCTTATCAGCTAAGTGCTCTCTAAGCAGTTCACAATGTGTTAACTAATTGCCTCTAACAAGCTGCGTACTCATTTTACCGACCTGAGGAAGGATGGAAGGCTGAGTCAACGTGGAGCCCGGTAGGATCGAACTCACAACCTTGTGGCTGCAGTACCAGGATTTAACCACTGCGCCAACAGGGCTCCTTAGTAAAAGTTTGTACCCATCTCCTTAGAGTTTTTCATCCCTATATTATGCTTCAGTTCATTACCATTTATTAAATAGTCTTAGTTTTGCAAAATATTGACGCAGTATCAGCAAGACATTTCCAGGTGAACTTCTAGGTCCTCAAAGATGAGGGGAGAGGGCGGGAAATAAGATTAACAATATATATTCCAGTCTTCTTGGAATCCTTTGACTCAAACCCACAAAGAAAGCAAAACAAATAAAATTTGAATAAATAAATGAATAAAAGAAGTGTTTATGTCTGTTCCAGCAAGACGACAAGCACAGTGGAATTTTGAAGATCAAAGCTCAGTTTACATTATCATTTTTGCAGAGATACCAAGTCGATCACACTTCTCCTTGCTTTTCTTCTCAGGGACTGACAGTACTCTCCTGAAGGCACTACCATTGTGGCAGGATGGATAATTCCAAGAAACAAGCTCCAGTCTTTCTAGGAGACACAATCAAGCCTTCCCTCTCAACCAGCTAACCTAACCCAGGGAGAAATTTTACACAGGAAGACATAGACAAGTGTTGCTTCCACATCATATTGTTCTTCCTGAGTAATGTACCCTTTGGTAGAAGTGAAATGAGCAAGCTGCAAATGGAAAATACACAGACAGCAGGCACTTCTCATCTTTGCAATAGCCTTCCTCTAACGTGAGACAGGCATAAAAGGAAGACTGGGATGATATGTCTCCAGTGTGATGTAGTGGTTTAAACACTGGACTACAACTCTGGAGACCAGGGTTTGAATCTCTGCTCAGCCATCAAAACCCACTGAGTGACTTTGGGCAAGTCACAATCTCTAAGCCTCAGACAAGGACAAATTCTCTCTGAACAAATCTTGCCAAGAAAACCCCACGACAGGTTTGCCTTAGGGTTGTCGTAAGTTGGAAACAATTTGAAGGCACACAACAACAACAACAACAACAACAACAACAACAACAACAAATCATGCAGAGAAGCTTACTAGCCCTATCTCCTCGGTTGTCATTTCCATCACCTTCTATGTATAGAGGGCAACACAGATGAAGCACAGAGCCTCGATTATCTGCAGAGACTCTCAATGTGAATTGAAAATGTACAAAATCAGGGCTCCAAATCACATGAAGTGCCTCCACTGGTAACAGAAGATATCCAGTTCAAGCAGCCAACCACTTCATGTGGAGGATAAAGGACCCGCAGAGGCAGAACTAGCATGCTTCCCTTGCTTGTGTGTTTAGGCTACACAATTTTATAAACCCTGGGCAAAGTTACAGTCTTTGGCTGAGCCCTTAAATCCCCCTAAGCAACTTTTAGCTACTTATAGATGCACTTGCTCACACTGATCCAAACCCACCCTAGATTAGCCCTGCTCTCCCCTCTATTGTTTTTCCTATCACTTATTTCAGCCTGAAAGTGCCTCAAGAGAAGGGACCTATTTTAGGTCTATTTTTAACTAAAGCCTTGCCTCCCAATGCCACCCTCCACCGCCCAATCCTGCCGGCAAATCCAAGATAAATGTACTTACACAGCAGTCTGTATCTCCTCCCCTTCTAATATTGTGTGTATTTGTCATTTTGCTTACATAAAACTAAGCCGTTTAGACTTCCGAGGCTATAATTCTACGCGTGCTTTCCTGTGTGTAAATTCCAGCAAAAAGAAAAAGCCATTCACTCTCTACATTTCATAAAAATACCAAATAATACAGTTTTATAACACGAGTTACTGTGTTGCTAAAGCAGTAAAATACATTCAGCTTTACTAAGAACCTACGTATTATCTATATTTCCATCCCTTAAATTACACTTTCTATTTCACAGAAGAAAAACTACTTCCAACCCCATCACCAATGGCTTCAATATTTCCAGAAATGCTCTATTTCTGCCAGATAAACGTGTATGGCAGAACAGGACATGGGAGTGCGGATCGCAGAAGCAGGACTCCGGAACTTCAAAACCACTGTGTTCCCAAGTGCCAAATCTCTTTCAAGAAATCTGGCCTTCAGCCACTTTGTTAACAGCCTTCAGTCCAGTATATTCCCAACTTTGTGTTCCCAGGTATTGTTGGACTACAGTTCCCATGCTAGTCAGGGCTCCCAGGATTCGTAATCCAATAATATCTTAGGACAGGAACAGGAGAATCACAACTCTAAATGAATTCACAACCTCCTGAGATTCCTTTTACTATTTTTCTATGTCATCTTAATAATCTCCCTTCAGATCTAAAATTATTCCGCCTCCTGAGCAGAACCTTCCACTGGTTAACAAACAGGTGACAAACTTACTTTGCTAAAAGAAGAATCAGATAGTTCTATTTCATACTTGTGTGTAAATGATAACACACAGCATTTCCTTCCTTTCCATGTTTCCTTCAGTATCTTTGCTTAGTTTGGCCACATCTCAGATGTGACTATGTGAACTGGAATGCTGGACTCTTCTTATCCATCCTTAAAGCCATCAAAATAAGGTTTTAAGCTTTGTCTGCATTTTCTTTTTCCATTTCATCAACCCTAATTAATGGCAGCCAAGTCAGGCAGATGTTGAGACATGGAGAAAATGAAGGGGAAAGTCAGGGACATGGTTTTGGCCTTGAAATGTCCTTCTTCAATTAGCCTTGCAGGCGGTCAGCTTTAAGGGTAAAGGGCTGGTCATTACAGCTGTAATAAATTAAGCTTGGGACAACCAGTAATCTTTAAATAAAAACTGCAATGATTTCTACAGATCGCCACAGACATCATATCAAAAGGGGCCAGGAGGATGCACTCTGCACCGGGATCTTTCCTACTGTAACTATCCAAGTTAACCAAAGTGAAACAGTGGGATTCGCCTGCATGAGCCCCATTTTGTATGCCCTACCTTTTAGATGGGAATCATGTGAGGTGCAAAGTAATGTTTGTGGACCCCTGAAGCACTCAAACGCTACTCGACTTCAGCAGCAATGAGAGTAAACGCCCACTGAAAGTAAGCACTCTGATGCCTTTAAATGCCTTCTAGCAATTTGACACTGAAATACAGCAGGCAACAAAATGGGCAGAATATGCCATTTAAAGCAAGCAGATGCTTGGTTTATATGGCATGTAGTGGTCTGCTGCAGAATTTTGGCAGCAATACACTACGAAGAATTTAAAACTCACATATTTTCTGGGGCAAAGCAGAACAGTGCACTGAAAATAAACATTTTCCCCCCATGGCTGGCAATGAACTTTGGCAGGAGCATACAGTGCCTCCCACAGAAGGTGATGGGGGGAGCGTGCAAAACTGGCTCCCAAACCCACCAAAATTGACAATATCTGCCTAAGATAGTATGAGAAACTCCTTCCTGATCTACCTACACATCCAAGGTCCATATCACAGTTAAGAAGAGAGGTTATCTGCAGATATTATACACTATTATAATACTTAAGTCTCCTTAAGAGAAATGGGGGAATTTTTTTTAACACTGGAAATCCTCTGTCTTAGAGCTAATTGCCAGTGCGAAGGATTAAGCTTCTATTGGTTAGCTAATAGTTTAATGTCCTTCACAGTACGTTTTGTCTGTAACTTACTGACCATTGTATACAAGGGAAACCAAAAGCCCAAAGAAAAATTACACAGCTGTATCTACTCCTTCCAAATTTGGGGACAGGATTTCTATCCTATCCATGGCTCTCTTTAAACACTCTACTAGAAATGGAGATTTGGGAGGATGAAGAGGGGCAATCACATTGAAGAAACACTCCCTCCCCGTGCTTTCCAAGCAACATGCATTACGCTTATTACAGGTCATATCCAATGTATTCACAAGTTCTGCCTCATCGGTTCTCAGAATAATGGTTCCAGATCTTTCATGCTAAGGAAGGGTAAGTATTTAAACAAAGTGCCATCCTTATTCTGTTTAAAATATTGCTAGAACAGCTTTCCAATTGATGTGAGGGCAGTGCCCAACATACAGCAAAATATACATACCAGAAAATAATATCCTTTTTAAAAACTACTGAAAGACAAAAAAACGGGGGCATATGCAAAACTTAGAACAGATTGAAACAACATAACCTCTTACAAGGTCCTAACAAAATGCTTGCCACTGAAAAGGCTGAGATTCAGCAGGTCATACCTTTTGGGAGAAGGTATTTCAGCATTGCTCCAACACCATTTAAAAAGGTCTCTCTTTAGCAGACAGTGAACACATTTTTCAACCCCAATTATACAGGGGACCACATACTGGTTCAGAGGTCTAGGGCTGCATTCACATATCCAGATAGCTGAGGTTTCTTTCTTTGGAGGAAGAGGATATGATCCAGACCATATCATGCTTTCTAAAGAGGAAGAAGTATTCTGTATGAGGTTTTCTGCCAGAACACAGTAGCAGCAGCAAAAAAGTTTGGTGGATAACCAAACAATGGTGTTGGGGTGACATTCAGAGATGGGGGGAGAATATCCATGAGCCCCAAACCTAAGGATTCTGATAAGAAAAATGCTTTGAAAACAGCCTCAAGGAAAAAAAACCCCTCAAATCCAGCATCTTTGCTTATAATGGCATGCCATCCTAAAAGAGAGAGAGTGTGTGTGTGTGTGTGTTTTCTGTGTGTCTTTAAGTCATTTCCAATTTTTAGCAACCCTTAGGCTCAAATCATGGGATATCCTCCAAAGATTTGTTCAGAGGGGGTCTGCCACTGCCTTCTTCTGAGGTTGAGAAAGAGTGACCTACCCAAAGTCATCCAGTAGATTTCCATGGCTGAATAAGAATACAAACCCTGGTCATCTGCAGTCCTACCACTACAAAACACTACACCACACTGGATATTCATCCTAAAAGAAGTACAGTCCTCCTTCTGCATTTGCAGATTTGACCTTCATGAATCTGATCATTCACAAGGCAGGTGCTTGCCTCCCCCACACCATTTTCCTCCTCCCATCCTTTGCATTCCTCACCCCAGGCTTGCGAGGCTTGTGTTTAAAATGGTTGTTTTTTTCCCCCTTTTGGATGAGCAAAGCCTCCTCCCACTACTGAAGGTGAGACCCCTCTGCCATGTGATACACATTCTGCTGTGCATTGGCTCCTGATTGATCAGGTGCTCCTTTCTCAAGATAGCCATGGAAGTAATTAGGATTCCAGAATTCCCCTCTTCTCTGTCTGAGGTGAGGTTGTCTTTTTTCTCCCTCACTCAACACCAGGGTCAGAGGCGTAGGAATGGAAGGGGGAAGCTCCAGAGGGGAAGGGGAGGGGAATCATGCGGGTGGGGGCAGTTATTTGCATTTTTTCCTATTTTTGCGAGGATTCTGGGCCCCAAACCCCTCATGAATATGGAGGGGTTACTGTAGTTTTCAAACCTGTATTGCAAAAATGCAGATGGTGTAATTCAACAGATTTACTTGTCTCTGCCTTTACCTCCTTCCAAAGTTTCCCTAGCATAGGCCAACATTCAAATGAGGAAAATAAAAAAAGCAAAGAATTGTTTTCTTCCTCCCAAAAGGCTAACACAATGAGTTTGTGGAAGATGAAAAACATGCCAAGCAAGCATCAACCAGGAGCAAGAAGGAAGCACAATTTTGTTCCTCTCTCAATAATTCTTCCACCTCGGATCGAAGGTTTGAAAATTACCAAGCCATGTCCACAGACCATGAAAATTTATCAAGTATGTCTTATGTGACAAGAAAAGAATGCCTCAGTGCCAAAATTAGATGGGCTTCAAAAGTTACTGACAATCACTGCCATACATCACACGAACAAACCATCATCATCTTTTGACACATAAGGTGTTTCAAAAGAATGATGTTTTCATGCAAAGAAACAAAAAGTTTGTACACTGGTAGAACTTCAGTATTACACCTTAAGTCATTAATGTGCCAAAACATTTCAGAAGATGAGTTTTCCATTTCTATGGCTACAAATCCAGAACATATGCACATGCGCACACAAACACACACAAATATAGGATCCTGAAACAAAATGGACTTTCACCAACATCTATATAATCCATCAATGCGCAGATTCACTGTTTTCACAGGAAAGCAATGTGTCATAATAAAATTAGAAGCCACATCAAAGAGAGTTCAGGAGTTTCAGAGTACTGAAAAGCGCATCAAAATGCTAAAAGGGGAGGGGCAAGGTGTGAAAAAAAATGAAGAAGACCACCTAGAAAGCTCAGCTTAGAGATAAAAATAATATACTTGATAAGAAAGCTCAGATTAAGGAGAGATAAAAATAAAAATAAGATACTTGATAAGAAAATGGGAGAGCAAAATTTGAGAATGCAGGGAATTCTACAAAAAGCAAAAGGAGGAAAGATGAAAGCGTCTATTTAAGAATGATTGGCTTCTTCAATTCAAATTATTTCTACAGGGGCAAAATCGAGCCATACAATTAACTCTTTCATAACAACCAAAGCAAACTGAAGAACCATTAACAGTACACAAGTCTGAAGGAACAACAAATGGACTGAAGATGTACATCTGGACAAAGGGCCAATACTGTCATCAAAAGAGATCATGTATGAACTACAGGAGAATGTGGCCTACAAATTCTAAGAAGTTACTGACTACTTATTAACCGTTGTTGTTTGCTGTGTGCCTTCAAGTTGTTTTCCAACTTAAGGTGACCCTATCACAGGGTTTTCTGGGGCTGAAGGTATATGGCACACCCAGGGTAACCCAGTGGCCAAGCAGGGAATCAGACCCTCAAACCATTACACCACGCTGGCTCTCTGTGTTAGCAGCACTTCTATTTCTATTCTATTTATCAAGATGAACAAAACAACAAACAGGAAACTGAAAGACTGAAGATGAAACCACAATCTCACTAGCTGTCAAATACACCTCTTTTAATCTAGCACCTAACTAAAGGCAATACTGGTGCCAAGCGGGCCTCCAAAGGGAAAGCATTCCAAAACCAGGGAACAACAGCTAACGCAGCCCTCTCCTACATCTCCATGAAGTATGCAATGTGCCCCCAGCTGATGGGACCCACTTCTCTCCTAAGAGCTCTAGTGGCTTCTACTCAACTACAGCATTTGAGCCCTCTAGCAGAAAATTCTAAACATCCCTTTCAAACTACAAATCCCAGAGTTCTGGAAGACAGAGCCATGGTGGTTAAATTACTGAAATTCTGGGGTAGACACACTCTTAATTAACAAAGCACTACTACTAATAGTGAGAATATAGCTTATGATATAACAAGAATAATAATGTTTATATAGGGCATTTCCATCATCACATTACATCAACCCTGTATAGTTTGTTGTTGTGTGCCTTCAAGTTGTTTCTGATTTACAACAACATCAAGAAGAACCCACCACAGGGTTTTCTTGGCAAGGTTTGTTCAGAGGGGTTTGTCTTTGCCTTCCTCTGAGAGCTTGTGACTTGCCCAAGGTTACCCAGTAAGTTTCCATGGCTGAGTGGGGCATCTGAACCCCAGTCTCTAGAGTCGAGCATCCAAACCACTACACCACATGCTGGCTTTCCCTATACAGTTAGGCCAGTATAATCCTAGCAGCACTAACAAGGGCTAAGAACAGCTTACCTATACAACATCAGCTCACAGAGGAACTAAGACCTGACAAGAGAAAATAAGGTTTACAGTTTATATTCATGCAATGCTTGCTCAACATCCATAAACACAAACAGAACACTAGTATCTGAACAACTACTTCTGATGCAAATGGAAAGAAATATTTGCCTTACAAGTTATGCTTTTTCCCCTAGAAATGTTCTTAAGATGAAGTACAATCAGGTCATCCAGATGAATGTATCTTGGGCAAATCCCAGCACAAGGGTGAAAAGACAGGCAACAACAAATAAAAACAAGGCTTATCTGAGACAAGACACCACATTTTCCTATCAATGAGGTTAACAAAGAGGCAACACACACTGAACAGGCATAATATCCCAGCCGTTTATGACACACTTGTGTTTCATTTTAATCTAAATCGCACCTTACCAGGACAAGAAACAAGCAAACAATTTTCTGTTCCACACAGTAAATTGCAAGCTGCCGTACAAGTGGATTGTAAATTCCATATGCATCAAGCCATATGCATCAAGCCTTACAGCTGCCTACTGTTCTTTCTTCTTGTGCGTAGACTAAAAATGTCTCTGTTTCATTCAGCTGAAAGACAAAACTGTATTTTTAAAGCTCTGCTCTGGTCCAGATAAAAACTCCATATAACTCTGTTAGAGTACCTGATGTGAGGTCTTTGTTTACCTGAAATTACAGCCAATACATCAGCTATTAAGAACTACATACATCATCATACATCATCATCATCATCACCAAATAAATGAGAGTCAAAATGGTTTACAATGTAATATGTTGTGTGCCTTGATCCTATGGTGACCCTAAGGTCAACCTATCATTTTTCTCAGTGAGACTTCTTCTGAAGAGCTTTGCCATAGCCTTTATCTGAGGCTGAGTGAGCATCACTGGTCTGTGGTCGGTAACTGGGCTTTCATGGCCAAATGCAGATTTGAATCCTGGTCTCCTGAAGTCCTAGTCCAGCACTATACCACACTGGCTCTTACAATGTAATATCACTGTGTGTGTTACGTATGTGTGTGCGTGCGTGCGTGTGTGTATATGCATACATACATATTGGGCAATTGCATATAGTTAATCCTTTGTTAAGTGAGACTTAAATGCCTGCATCTGCATGCAAAGAATCTGCTGGATTCTACTTTATTTCTTCATCTATTAAATATTGTTCAACATAAAAGCCATTTGTTTCTTAAAGGTATTGCCACAATTTTTAAAAAAAAACCTTTTCCTTATATAAAATTAAGAAGCAAAATTGTATTTGTTTTGAAGACTGTGTTTCATTCCAGTAATGTAACTTTTCTCAATCTATATAAAAATATAGGATGACAATTCTTAAGGAGAATGGGATTTACAGAGAGAATTCTAAACAGGATAAATGTTTTGTCTTAAGTCTTGTATCAGGTTCAAACCCCAACACTTTTAAGTAGAATTAAAAGACACAGTGATGTTAGTCTGGATCAACGTGCAAAGGGATCTTGCACACCTTTGAGACTAAGTAAGAGAAAGAAATTGGAAGCATAAGATTGGAAAGAGAAACAGCAGAATTGGAATATGTCTACAAAGTCCAGTCCACCAACAGTGGTTTGAACAGTGACAATGGTTGCCTGGCACAGTACACATATTATAGCACTAGTTAACAACTCAGCTTCGTGAGAGCTCTCCTGCTCAGTTTTATTACATTGTCGTGTGCCTCTACCATGGGGTTATCTGGGGCTGAGAATGTGTGATATACCCAAGGTCACCCAATGGGTTTGCGTGGCTGATCAGAAAATTGAACCCTGATCTCTAAGGTTGTAATCTACATTCAAACCACTATACCACGCTGGTTGTCTCAGCTTCACACTACATTACAGTAATTCCCTCCACCATCCATATGGTTACCCAATCATCTTGGCTTTAGGCTATATCTTTCATCCTGCCTTTGTAGAGGCGGTGCTACAAGATCTCTTTGCATACCTTCAAGCAAGATTGGGGAAAGACCCAAAACAAACTCTGAAGAAACCTGATGCCTGTCAGTACAGACCAGCTATACCCAAACTGAAGTGGAATAAATACCCTAAAGACACTGATCTCGTCTGATCTTGGAAGCTACGCAGGGTCAGCTCTGGTTAGCACTTGGGTGGGAGACCACCAATAACTAGCAGGTGCTCTTGGTTATATTTCAGCTGAAGGAACTGGCAAAACCACCTCCTTACCTAAGAAAATAAATTCAAGGAGCCACAGCAAGTTGACAGGTGACTTGAAGGCACGTGTGCATGCGCACGCACACACACACACACACATATATATATACTGAGGGGGGAGGACCACTTGAAAACTGTTGGGGGTCATAACAGAAAATTGTGGAATTCTGGGAGATACAGTCCAAAAAAAGAAACTTTCCAAGCTGAAATGGAGCCAACTTATATGAAGTAGTACAGAAAGAACCACCTATCTCCATGTTTTGCTAATCTGAAATGACAAGTTGTGAAGACAGTATCTCAGGGGTGGACAATGACAGCGCACTCACAGGCCACTTTTTTACTGATAGGACCCTCCAGGGGTGACACAAATTGTCAAAAATGCCCCTCATTTCTCATTTTGAAAAAAAAAATGGTATTCCTTCTTTTACAGTGCAAAGTGGCCATGCAACCTATTTAAATGGTGAATCACTACTTCTGGAGATCTCTAGGAAAGGCTATTTAGTCTGGACATTTGGACAGAAGGAGAGATTTCTGAGGAGTCTGGATGGGTTGAAGGCTAAAAGAAAAGCCCTAGAGCAGTGGTTCTCAACCTGTGGGTCCCCAGATGTTTGTGGACTTCAGCTCCCAGAAGCCCTGAGCATTGACCATAGTGGCTGGGGCTTCTCGGAACTGAAGTCCACAAACATCTGGGGACCCACAGGTTGAGAACCACTGCCCTAGAGGGCCAAATACAGCCCCAGGACTGTGCTTTGCCCACCTGTCTGAGAGAAGCAATTAATTCTGTTTGAACAGGGAAAAAGAGGGGAAAAAGAAGACCTGAAGAATCTGGCAAGAGTGGGTCTTGGGGGCTGCGAAAGCAATCTTGGGGCACACTACATGCTGCTCCAGGCCTGCTCGCTGTTCCCCCTCCGCATCTAATTAGTCTGAAAACTCACAAGCATACACATCTTCAGCAATTGCTGCCAATTATATCTAGGGCCCATCCACACTAAAGAATCATAGCACTATGATTCTACTTTAATTGACATGGCTCTCCCACAAGTAATCCTAGAATGTGGGAGGAGTATTTGAAATTCTCAGAGAGTTTCACTACCTGACCAAACTACAGGATTCCATAGGATGCAGCCCTTAAAGCAGAATCATAGCCTATAACTATGCAGTGTGACTATAGCCTGAGTCACTGCCTTTTGCTAACAGTGGATCTACATGTTACATTTGACATACTCTTAGCATGTCAGTGTGGAAAGCAAGCTGCAAAGTTGTTGTGTGTGCCAGCATTCATGTCCAGCCCCACAAGTCAAACACGATCACTTTTTTGCATTTGTATTTTGACTATTTAGTATCTTAAAATAGAACTACAACATGGAAAGACATGTTTGAAGATTGTATCATAGTAAAAGCCTTAATTGTCTAAGCAAATCCATATGACAGATTTATGCTAATAAAAAAAAAATCAAGACAGCCTTATGCACACACCTCATTCTTGGTGTATTAAACTACAATTTAGCGACAACATCCAAACAAGGATGGCATCTATCCTCTAAATGCTAATCAGAACCTTTCCTTATGTAGCATGTTTGGTGCAACTGGGGCTCCAAAATCCAGCTTTTAATCATGTTTGGGAAAAACAAAAACAAAAATATTTGAAATTATGGGAGAAAATAAAAAAAACTTCTCTTCCCCCATCAGATCTCAGCAAAGAAGGTACAGGCAACATTTGACCTTTGAAAGCTATCATCCTGTTATAAAAAGAAACCTTCTAGGAGTTTTGTGTTTCTCAGAGAACAAAAACAAAAACATTACTGTAACATTTTACACAAACTATGAGACCTAATTAGCAGGCCATAGAAACATAGAGAGAAAAAGAAATAAATCAGCTCCCCTCCAGCATGCCTATCTGTTCACTGGTCTCCAGGAGAACTGCGGACATAGTTTAAAACACGCTGCAGACATCATGAAATGTGCTTTGCCTTGGAAACTCCAAATAATGAGATTTTCTTCCAAGCTCTCACATGTATCCATAATGCCCAGAAACTAAATTGTTCATCTAGAGCAGCCGAGACCCTAGTCTCCCTGGTAGCATCCTCTCAAACTTTCCCATGCACTGAGCAATGGGAATGTACAGATGCAGAAGAAAGAGGAGGCACAGCTATGTGTCTGAATAGTCCAAATATAATGTCATATTATCCCGTTACAGTACATGATAATGTCATATTATCACCTGACTGTGCAGTCGTCAAGTGGTGAGCATTAAGAAACTAAGAGCTGGCTTTCAGTGGAATAGTGACGACTTTTAAAAACTGAGCAGGTAAGAACTCCGAAAAATTTTCAGCTGCTAACCAGACTTCAAACATGCAAAATCAGTTTTGCTCTTCTAGAATGTGTGGGTTTACCAGCCACAGGTAGACACAAAATGAGGGGAATTTATACTGTACACATGGACAGGGGTGTATGTATCTCCATACATTTCTGTGTATAGAAATGCATATGCAAGTTGCCATATATCCAGGATTCTAACACAGCTGTCTAAAATTGACCAGCACAGCCAAAAAAAAAAACTTGCCAAAAGCAATTAATGATGACTCCTGTTTTACAGATGAAGAGTACTGAGGAGAGGGAAGCTATTGATACAAAGCCACCCACAGCAGAGTTCGGTCTTTTTTTTAAAAAAAATCCTTGCTCTCATTAAAGTCTGAAACCCTGGAAGATCTACTGCAAATCACCCAGAGATCTACCAGTAAATCCTGACCTACATTCTGTCTACACTACTACTACAAGGAGTCAACTTGAACAACAAATCATAGGAGTTTGTCGGGAAGATTTATTTGGAAGACACCTATCACTGCCTTCCTTTAAGGCTGAGAGACTGTGACTTGCCCAAGTGGGATGCCATGGCTTGAGTAGGGATTTGAATCTCAGTCTCCTGGTGTCCTAGTCCAACATTCAAACCACTACATTCTAAAAACCTAGCACGAAGCCATCAAATAGAATGGTATCCTATTCACTAGGCTCAATTAGGATTATCCAGTGGTTTCCTGTATAAAGCTGGAAAAGACTCAAGCCTGAAATCATGGTATGACTTGGCATTAAGCAGCTTCCTATGCACCTTTTTAGGTCGCATAGAATTTCATCAATTTTTGCCTTATATATCCACTGCAGATCTGCAATCAGAAATACTGCAGGTGTATGATGATTCTCCCTCCTCCAGAAACCACAGGAACCTGTGCAGAAATACAGCAGCCCTAGGCCACATAAATATCCAAAATTATTATTGCAAGCAGTCTCTTATCTACTTGCTGTCTTTCTCCAGGTTAAATAAAAAATTAGCCACACCATCTTCACAGAAAGAGGACAGGAGGAGGAGGAGTAACTGACAGACACAAACTAGAGATCAATCTCTCTCCTAAACAATTTCCAATATATTGCTGTCTCAAACTGCAGGCAACTCTAGCAGGTGGAGGGGAGAGAAGTCTGCCTCAAGGCATTGCAGGAACTGCAAAAACAGCCAAAAATGTCAATAAAGTAACAAAGAGACCAAAAGTGGACTGGAAGTTTTGAAAAACTGATTTGTTTTAATGTTAAAGAGCAAAAGCTAATTTTGCTGTTTCCAAAAGAAGTGAATGTTACATTTTGGCCAGAAACCGGGGTAGGGGGTAGCTGGGGAGCCCTGACATGTCAGTCTCAAAGAAGAGGGAGCCAAGAAGTGGAACTTGACTCTTTGAGGGTTTTACATCCAACAACAGTAAAATATATTCACTGGAACTGCATTTGGTGGGTTTTATCTCTACAGCACCTAAAAGATTTTTCCAGGTGCAACACTACAAAGAGGCTTCTTGAGCAGTTCAAAAGGGTGTGTAGGCTTACCTAGGACAAAAGCAGCCTGGATCTCCAAGGAAGTTACTTTTTCTGTTGCTAACGGAATTGAAATTTTATTGCCTAGATTTTACGACTCTTTGTCTTCCAGTGACCACCTGGCCAAAGAGTGCTTGCACTGATATTCCCTCAGACCATCTTAACTGACAACAACAAAAGCAACATCTTGATAAAATGTAGGCCTGTGACTCTAACATCATTTTTTTTTCTTTTTCCCATTTGATTCTTTAACACCACTGTCTAATGAAGAGGCCAGTAGAGTTCTGAAAACTTTCATCATATATTTTGTGCATTTTTGGTTGGCCCAATAAAGGTATCGCTGTTTTGTCAGTTTTGGATGTTGCTGTATTTTGTTGACAGGTCAAGGGGCACAAAACAGCTGGCAAGGGGGCAAATAAGCTGCACCCAGGCCTCCACTTTGACCCTCCCACATATATGGGAATATTATGCACTAAGTCTGAAGGGACCGCTCTTTGGGATCTGAGGTTGGCAACTTAACAGTTTAATAATAAACCAAAGAAGTAACAGACCTTTGCTAACAAGGGAGAATAAACAAGGCAGAACAATCAGCATCTACCACAGTTTCCTAAGCTTTATAAAATTGTAAAAAAAACAAACAAAAACCCAAATCCTTTGTTTTATATATCTTTTTACACTGACAGTCCAGCTTGGCAATTCCAAAACCTTTGTATCTTTGCCACAGAAAAAGGAAAAGAGACAAGAAAGAGAGAAAGAAAAAGAAAAAAGAAACTTCTCTGCAAATATGCACACACCAGCCTTCTTATTCATGTTGAATAAAAGGCAGCACACACTAAAAACCATGCCAAGATTTCCCCCACCCTTGGCCCCCTTCTGCAGGCCCAAATGATTTAAGAAAGCAGAGTCTGACATGATTACAGAAAGTTTCCAAGAACTAATAACTTCCATGGAAAAGAGTTTTGTGCTACATTAGCCCTGATTTGCTCTCCACATTTCCCTTTTGGTCTACTTAAAAGCAGTGAGCTTCTGACAGCAATTTGCTTGACAACTGGGAAATTCTTTGCTGAGCTCTGAAGAATACTGCTTTACCCCAAGTTACTGGACATGGATTGGTGAGGGTTGCACATAAGACAATTAAAAAAATGCCCTAACTATAAGGAAAGAGGTTAAAAATTAAATTGGCGTGAACAGGATGGAAAGCATCTGAGCCCTTTATATCCCCTTCTCCTTTATAATTCTTTAAATGAGTAAACAATTTGCAGTTGGTGAATTTTGTTGTTGTTAACCACAGTTAAGCTGACTTAGATATGGTGAGCTTCTGAATGAGAACTTCAAGTCACCTTATTATGAAGTTTTGTAGATTCATGGCCTCCTCCACTGAATCAATCCACTCATAACAGAGTCTTGCTCTTTTCCTGTTAACGTCCACTTTCTCAAACATGTGCAAACTACGATAGCCCCAGTATAGTCATTTTGGTTTCTAGTGAGATTTCAGGGCTCGGCTGTCCTATGATCCATTAACTTATCTTTTAATCAGTCTGTAGATTCCTGTATATTTATATTTAATTACATGATATCTTTATTTCCAAAACTTAAATATTGAATTAGAGACACTGAAGGAAGTGCAAAATAAATTACTTAAAATTTGAGAATGAAAAGTGAATGAAAACTTGCAATTAGTTACAGGTTTTAACACAGTAACATATCAGAATTATAGCAGTTCCTGAAAAAAGGGTTGACTTCAGTTCTCCAATTAAAGCATGCCAGCACATTGTAGTGGCTTGAGTGTTAAACTACAATCTTAGCGATCAAGGTTTGATTCCTCACTCAGTCATGGAAACCCACTGTGTGACCTTGGGCATGTCACACACTCTCAGCCCCAGAAAACCCCGTGATACGTTCACCTTAGGGTCATCATAATTCAGAAATGACCTGAAGGCACACAACAACAACGACAACAACCCTCTGATTTAGCTGGTAAATCTACGAATTAAAGACTGGCATCCCCATTTTGTTAACACTTTAAAGTGCAGAACATTCTGCAAAATCTGCACATAAAATTCAGTTTATTTGAAAGTAAATTCCCTCTATACATTGCAGTAATAAACAGAAATTAAGGCAGACTGCATTTATTTTATACTTATTTATTTATAATTTTATATGGACATTTTGCACACATTTTACTGTTTAAAGATTTTAGGTGTTCAGATATTTCAAATCTGCAGTTCTGTATTGATTTATACAATGGCCACAAAGCAACCAATAAACATTGACTGATGAATATAAAGTTTGGTACACCAGTATAGAAAGTACTGCTGGTTAGTAAACAAAATTGGCAAGCAGGCAATATAGAATAAACAAGAATGAGAGAAAAACTGAACAGCAACAGCAACCATATACCCACTGGTAACGTTAGGAAAAAACATGGAACCTATGGATGTTGTTAGACAATTAATTTTTCATGATAGATCACAATCCCAGAACATTATCCTACCCAGCTCCATTATGAATGATTTCATTATCCTCATTCTTCTTAAAGTATCATCTCTGTCAGACTACAACTCCCACAATCCCTGAGACTCTTTGGGAATTATGCTTCCAACATACCTGGAGGGACAAGGACAGGCTTCCCCATATTTTAGGCCAAGCATGGAGAACCTTCTACCCTTTAGATGTTTGAACTACAACTCCCATGTACCTTCCCGTATATGCTCCAGTCATTCTGAAATATTTTACATTTACATTTAAAACACTCTAAGACTTTTTGTATAGTTTTAATTCGTACTATACGCTGCTGGCGCTGGTAATTTTAACACCTAATTTTTCACTGCACTTTGAACAAGCTGGCTTTATATTGTTACCAATGGACTTTGCCTCTGCCTTTGCATATTTGTTGTATTTTATATTGTTATTTGAATTTTATTTATCTTTTGTATTATATTTTTAGAACTTTGGAGGGTTTTTCAAATAGAACTCTGCCTTTCATTCAGTCTAACCATCTTCCCCAATACTGAAAATTCCGCAAGGGTTCAGTATTCCTTCCCAGTCTTGCGTGGGGCCCTTTCACACTACATAACTATTATACACAATATTCAGAGGAAAGCATTGCCAAACTCCCTCTGAACAAATCCTGCCAACAAAACCCTGTGACACGTTTACCTTAGAGTCACTGTAAGTCACAAACTACTTGAAGGTACACAACAACAGCTACAAAAGGGCCCTTGGTATCTCCTGATGGTCTCCCCTCTAAGTACTAACAACATCCTACTTGGCCTAGCTTTCAAAATCAGATGGATTGGAAGTGTTTTGCTGCTATGGTGATATTGTTATTTTACTGTATTATTTTCCTCCTCTACAATTTCATGAACACTAGCTAATTTGGTTTATTGGTATCTTGTAAACATAATGACTAAAAGTCTTGTCTGTTCTTATTTTGCTAATACTATTATTCATCGCGACTCGGTACAACACCATTACAAACTGCAAGATCCTGACGGCAGAACTTGAGACGTTACATTTCTATACTTGCATGCTGAAGCCAGCAGTTACTGAACAGTGTTAAGATGATGCCCTGGGACTCAGAGGGCCATAGCAATACTCCTCTGTTACAGGATGGGTCCCAGAACATCCTCCTGCAACTACACTGTTAGAGATGGCTTCAGCAAGTCATCACACTCATTCTTCTTAAAAGTGACTTCCCAAGTGCTGCCTGAAGATTTCACCAGTACACCACGACTCTGGAATATGCCATCTCTGGAATATGTCTAATCGTGTTTCACTGGCAGAACTGTTTCCAGAGAAATGGATAGTTCAAATGAAAATTACGCTACCAAACCTGAATAGTTTACCTTAAAAAGGACTGCTCTGACTCAACAACAACTCACAGAGACTTTAAAAAACTCCAATCGTGCCAAGACCCAAATGGCAATCTAACATCTGACTACTGATTTAGTGCAGTTGGCAACATTCTTGGCACGAAAGCAGTCATTACAATCTGCTCCAGCAGTGAGTGCCAGATGAGGGCTGGAGACTATATATACATATGTATAATGTGTGTGTGTGGAGGGGTATATATATATACACACACACATGCATATATGCTGCATAACAGACTCACCACCTCTAAAACATTCAACTAGCTAATACAAAATGGCAGCGAGTAGAAAGAACAGGGCTACCAGATGAGCAGGAGTGGGGATGGGGCAGAAACTAATTCTAAGTCTACTGCAAAAAGAAAAAGAAGCCAATAGGCATATTGCTTTTAAGTAAACTTTTAGTAGTAGGGAAATGCTTCAATTTTAGCACCCCATAAAAGCTGCTTTGTCTTGAGACCAAGTCATTTTCCACACTTAGATCGTGGACAAAGAAGGATCAGAAAGACCATTGAATCCTTTAGTACTGGAGATGTTTACAGGCCTGAAGACAGGAGGTTGTAAGGTCACATCCTAACATCTATCTTCTACTCTTTCTTCTCTCATTTCCTTACCTATTATTTGTCTTCTCACTTATTTAAGGGGGAAAAAATGATAAAGCCAAGGTCTTGGGCAACTTTGTCCATAAATCCACTTTATTAGCTTTGGGTCAATCCATCCACCACAACAGTGAAAGGCAGCGTCCTGTTTTGGACAAAGAGAACAAAGCCTTATGTCACTGCAAAACACTCCCAATTATTGCAAACAAAGAGTCAAAGTGACACAGAAGGAACCTAGCATTGTCTGGCATCTAAAGTATCTTATTAGGTCTGGGGAGAAATTTAGAAGCAATTATTTACAGACAGTTCTTACATTTAATGAAGTGGACAGGAGTCCATGAAAGCTTCAACTTATATAACTCGTATATTTCAATAGACAAGTAAGTTCTGCTAGATCCCTCCTCCCTTCCACCTTGCTCTCCTTCTTACAAATAACTAGTCACTTATAATTATTTCCCTTTTCCATTAGCAAAGATGTAACCACCACAATTATGATTTTAATAAGGTACAAGGTCATCCACCTCAGTTATACCCATAACAGAGCATGAGGCAGGAAACAAACCAGCACTTGAACCATGTAACATTCCTCCTCTATTATTTAATGAAGTGATACCACATTAACAGAACTGGGGAAAAATGGTTGTACAGTCAGCCTTCCACAGTTGCTGGCTTTCCTTCTGCAGACTGGATGATTCATGCATTTGAGTAATATGTTCTTTCTAGGAATCTCTAGCTCTTCAGTGCAGTTCTATGGTCAACTTCTGCCAAAAGTTGATCACAGAATCATGCCAGAGGACTTTGAGATTCCTAGAGAAGTGTTCTCTCAGGACAAAAAAAAAAAAAAACAGTATTCACAATTATCTATTTTCACAGTTTTTCCACTTTCATGGGGGTCTTGTTCCCCTAACCCCTGCAAAAGTGGAAGGTCAACTGTACTGTCTAGGCAGCAAAGTTATCCATCATTTTATTACAAGCACAGCACAATACACTTATGTCTTACTGCAAAGAGAAAACAATTAAATGTAACTAGTTACTTCAAAACTTAACTTTTAGAATAAATGCATTTAGAGTGTTGCAACCAAAGTGTTCCTGGACGACAGCAAGATTACTCAGAATTTGGTACATGGACGAGCACCATTCCGTGAATCACTGGCTGACAGGCCATGACGAGTCTCTGGGAAACTATACAAACATGATAATAATATAGCATAGATATAGTACCAGTGCCTAGCACATCCGATAGCTTGAGAAGCATTGCAACAGATAAACAGAGAAAAAAATGCAGTCAGTGAAGTCAGGGGTCAATGGAACATTATAAGCACAGTATGACACAACGCAGTTAAAATGTTTTTGCAGTATAGATACAGTAGCCACCATTCACAACAGCAATGATTGATTTGTGTCTCTGTGTGTATATCTTTTCAAGTTGCCTGGTGATTTTTGGGGACCTCACGAATTTCACAGCATTTTCTTAGGCAAGGCATACTCAGAGGCAATTTTGCCAGTTGCTTCCTCTGAAATACAGCCATTATTGTTGTTGTGTGCCTTCAAGTTGTTTCTAACTTATGGCAACCGTAAGGCAAACCTATCACAGGTTTTTTGGGGCTGAGGGGATGTGACACACCCAAGGTCACCCAATGGGCTTCCAAAGCTGCGTGGGGAATCAAACCCTGGTCTCCAGGGTCATAGCCCAGTGGTCAAACCACTATACCATGTTGGCTCCACAACTTATAGCATCTGATATTCACTGGTGGTCTCCTATCCAAGTACTAACCAGGGCTGACCCTGCTTAGCTTCCAAAATCAGACAGGATCTGGTGCCTTTAAGGGTATTTAGGCATGATTTATTTCTATTTAAACTTTAAGTTGAGGCTGGTGTGGTCTTTCTCTCCCTTGCACCAACCTGGAAACTGGCACACCACACAGAAACGTTTAAACCTTAAGAACTACGTTAGTCTTTAAAATGCCACAAGTGAATTTATCATTTAATCTAGCTTTAATCCCGCCTATGAGTTGATGCACACGAAACACATTATATCTCCCTATGACGTATCAGTGCTAGACAAAGCATATGGCAGATTATCTACAAATTCAAAAAATTTCAAGCAAATTTCAGCAACAGGGAGAGAGGAAATTTACATCAGAGTGGGCAACTTCAGAAGGAGCAAGGGGCATTCTTTCCCAATCCCCTGCATCAAGACGCACCATCACATTTTGCCATACCAGAAGTGACATGTCACTTTCTGCTGCCATTTTTTTTGTTTTAGGAGGGGTGGTTTGGAGGTTGGGGTGCTCAAAGAGTGGTGAGAGAAGTTAACTGCATTTCTCCTAGATTGGACCTCTGTGCAGTTTACAGACTGGAATGACTAAAAGCTAAAAGCAAACAAAAACTGAACATCAAAATACAGTTAAACTAGTAACAGTATTGAGACTATTTAAAATATACACTTAAAATTATAAAAAGCAGTAAAAACAGCATAAATCAAAACAGTGCTCTCTTAAAAAATTTTCACCAGTTTTTGGGGTGAAATACTGCCTGGGAATTGGCATGGCAAAAAAAAAAATTAATTGGGGTGGTCTGGGGGCTTCTGGAGCCATACTTTGGGGTCCCAAGTATTGCACGCAGCACACGGCTCACTCTTTGTTCACCCCTGGTCTACACCATGTCAAAAAGCACATCCTCATGAAGCAGTGTTCAACAATATCTTTGTATAAGCAAAATTTCACTCGGGAGGAAAAAGAAAAGAAGACCCACAATCACATCCTCATCAGTTAGTTTGCTTCCCTCCCCAATTCTCTCCCCCCACCCACAGATGTACAGACCAGCGAGGGACTTGCTGGTGGGCTCGCTCAGCTATGAACACTCCACTAACAGCATCAAGGAGATCAATCATGCACTAAATTGCCACTGAAAATACACTCTCTTCTTCTGCTTTTATTTCTCCACATGGCTGACCTGCTATTTTCTGCTGTACGTTCTTTGCATGCTGCGTCCTGGCACTTTTAACTCAAAGCCTGCCTCTTCTCCCTAACTGTGACAGAGAGAACCATGCTCCCTCCCCAGCACAAAACAAACCCCCAAACAGGTTCTCCCTGGGCTCTGCTAATACAGCTAACGATGAGCACAGTTTATGTACTTAAATAATAGTCATTGTTTGCTTTGATACTGCAATATTTCCTCCTTCCCACACTGCCACGCAACCTAGAAACAGTAAACTGTTTGGCCCAAAAACGGTCAGAAGACCACAGCCGCTCTTTTGGCAGCTGGGATGCTTCTATGATTCAGACTTTTGGCCACTCTTACACTCAAGTAATAGGATAGCATGTCAGCCTTCCTTACATCACTCCCCTGGCAAGTTAAAGCAGATCAAGGGAGGCAGAAACTGGGTTGGCTAATTATACCAAACAGCCAATAGTCCCCTGCTAAAATGCAGGCTAGCAGAGGACTTACGTTTAACAGCACAGATTAAACCAGAGAAAGAATAAGATTAAGAACAGAATTTAAAGGATCTACATTTAAAATATCATCATCATCATCTGGTAGAGGGGAACACAATTAAACTTTTGGTACCAAAGCGGAGTAGGTTTTCGTTCTGTGCTGGGGTTTGGTTCCAGGACCCCTGTGGATAGTAAAATCTGTGGATGTTCAAATCCCATTATGTACAATGGTGTAGTAAAATGGTATCCCTTACATAAAAGAGCAAAATCAAAGTTTGCTTTTTACATTTTTGTTTTTATATTTTCGTGCTGTGGTTGGTTGAATCCATGGATACAGAATCTGCAAATATGGAGGGTCAGCTGTAATCTGAATTCTGCGGCTTATAGCAAGTCATTTCAAAGTAACTGCACACTTCTACATTGTTTGTATAACGGATTCAAATTTGCTGGTCAGAGTTATGGAAAGGAGACACACTGAGGACAGTAACACTCTCAAATGGACAGCCTCCTCCAACTCCCAAGACTTCATCAGGGACAGCATTTTTTCTTTTAAGGATGAGAAAATTTGGTTTTAAAATAATTTTACACACCAATAAATGTTAGTACAGTGGGTCTTAACTGATGTAGGAATAGGCACACTTTCAGGTAACACAAAAGTCTTGATCAGAAAATCCAGAATATTATTGAAGGTGTGCAACACTGTACATGTAGGTATATGTACACACATATGCAGAGAGAAAGAGAAAGAAAGTGCATGTTTAAATGTATTCACAAGCCCCAAAGTAAACGTACAACAGAATGAAGTCACGCAATATTCATGCCCAATTCAAGAGAGCTTCACAAGAAAAACAAATCTTAAAACAATCTATGGTGAATAACTACTCACAAGCTCTCAGTTTGACAAATATTTCTTAAAGGGGGAGGTAGGGGGATCAGTCAAACCACAGATACAATCAAAAGAGGAACTTCTCAAAATTCAGACTTTAAAAACACTTCTTAGTTGTAACATCAAAGTATAATACTTAAAACTTTTGTGTGGGCTTTCAAACGTCTTTTTTTCTTAAGCTACAACAGCACTTACGTAGCAGTTTCTGTCTTCCTGAGAATCCTCTCTACATTCAGCTTTCTAAGAAATCTTGTCTTGGCTCCTAGTGGTTTGTTTAGATCCAACTGATAAAAGACTGATAAAGAGGAAAGTCAAATGCATTTTAACTAAATGCATTTGAACTAAAGTATACAACTGATAAAGATGGATGTCAAAAACATTTGAGCTAAATTATTTTAAGAAGAACAGGTGAACAGATGCCAGTATATGGAGATTTCTCCAGAAGAGCTTTGCCACACTTCCCATTACTTCCCTTCTTTGTATCTTTAGCTTCTTCCTCTGGCCTTGTTCATTCTCTTTATCATATACAAACTTTGCCCATCCTTCTTCATAACTGCAGCTGGGGCCCTTTCAGACATTTTTTAACACTATGATTCCACTTTAACTGACATGGCTCCATCCCATGGACTCCTGAAATTAATACTTTAGAGAAGGCCACTTAGAATTCTCAACCTGGAAAACCTAATGCCTCACCAGGCTATTAAACCCAGGATTCTATAAGATACAGCTTTGGTCGTTGAAATGGAATCATAGCACTAAATCTGTGCAGTGCGGAAGGGCACAGTTTCAGTGTTTTCTGGCCACAGTGCTCCACTTTCCATTTTCACTCATGTCTACTCATTTTCCATCTTCTGGTGAACCCAATCAGCCAGTTTGACGTTCCTCATTCTCACTCCTATCACTGCAGGAGGCAAGAAGAGCAAGAAGCAGTAGGACCAGGAGACTCTGAGGACAGGTCAAGTCCCCTTCAGGGGCTAGCTGTCTCTTCAGGTGATGATCAACAAGGCTGATCCTCGGTGTCAATCCTGTGCATTACCAAAGAGAGGACAGCCCTGTCCTTTAAAGTGTAATTCTTTACTATTATTATATCATTGTCACAGTTTCCAGGTGATGCTGGCTGGACGTTCAGACCAACAGTGATTTGGATTCTATCCAAGAATCCAATAACCAGTGACGTGTTGTTGGATATTGTGAGATGTTCAAGCAGTGTTACTTTTTGTCATTATGATATTGTGATACTATCTGATGATTTCAGTCAGACCTGTTTTGTCAGGTAACTTGGAATTGGTCCCAGTATGCCTATCTCCACTGGAATGATCGTTGTCTTTTCTACCCAGACATGCTTAAAGTTCTTTTTATAGGTCTTGCTATTTCATGAATTTTCTATGTCCTTAATGTCTTCACTTCTGCTATCCCCCCAAAACTGGCACATATATAATCTCAGATTTTTAAAAAAAAATCTATAATCTGAAGAGATTATAGAAAAGATCATAGAATTTGATTATAAAAATTATAATAATTATAGATCAGTAAGCTCTATAAGAGATTATAGAAAATTATTTCTATAGAAGTGACAGATTACAGTCAGCCATCCATATTTGCAGGTTTAACTTTCACAGACGTGATTATCTGTAGCCATTTCCACACTAGGCTGTTACAGCGCTATGATTCCACTTTCAATATCCTATGGAATCCTGGGGTTTGCAGTTTCGGGAGGGGCCAGCCTCGTGCGGAAATGGCCTGTGAGTTTCTCCAACCCTTGTCCCTCCCACCTCAAGCCTTTCTTTTCTGGGGAACCTTTCCTCTCAACAACTCCAACCAGGCCACACAGCCCTTTAAAAACCAACCTCTGTTCCTCTTCCTCCACCATCAGCTGCTCCCTGGTCAGCTAAGACTGGCTTGCAGCCCAATTTCTCAGCATCACAAACCCAATCCCCTAAAACCAAGGAAGGAGATGGCTGACAGAGAGGAAGTATGAGACATCATGCTGGCCCACTCCCCTTCCCTCTTCTTTCCCTGACCTGGTTTGGACTCTGGGAGCCCATTCTCACCACCATGCCTCAACCCCCTTCCCACAGATGCCTTCTTTCTCAACTTTTGCAGGGATCCTGTGCCCCTAAACCCCAGTGAATGTGGATGGCCAACTGTACTTGTACCAAATAATCTCCAGGTTACATCTATAATCTTTATATACTTTACAAACTAAATCTATAATTCAATTACTGTTACCACTATTGTTGTTTAGTTATCATCATCATCACCATCATCATCATTCGACAAGAATACAGTGTTTGAGAGAAGCAAGAGGAGAAACGGAACTTGGAAAAGGTGCTTTTCTATACTATAACTTCTAGAATCAGGCATCTGGACAGCGTCCATCTGTTTGGGGAGATTGTAGAAGTTAAGGTTCAAAAAAGTCATTTTCTAAGGTCTGAAGAGGATGCTAGCAAAGGAGGGTGGGTGTTTGGCAGCTTGCATATTCTGGGTACTGGGCCATGCAAAATATATAACACTGAAAAACAGCAACATCAATAACAGCACTCTTTCAAGAGTCGCACAAAGGGAAATTATAGCTTCCCTGTGTTGTTCCAGTGGAACAGAAAGGCTATCTTTAAGCTGTAGGTTTACAGTGGAGACGCCTTCTAAGGCTCAGAATTCTGTCTTTTCATCAAAATTAGAAATCTGGCAGAGCCCTGCCGAGTTGGGCTGAAAAGAGAGTAAGTAGTAATCATTTCGGCTGCCATCTCGAGCCATGGGAAAGGAAGAGGGTGTTACAATATTTTTTTAAAAAACCTACTTCACAGAAGCGGCATTTGCACAGTAAAAATCTCACTTTGAAATCTTATTTTTGTACAATCCGAGAAGGGAGTGGTGGTCCTTTCAGTTCCCAGTGGCATTTATTTGCAAACCTTTGCACCACATCAAACTAATCAACCCAAGAAAGCCTCTGAAATCACCAGGCCAAACAATACCTTTGGAACTTGAGTTCCAAGTTATTGGCAAGGGAGATACTGGTTTGCCCGCCCACATTTATCGTCACCTCGTCACACTGGAATTTCAATACTGCACCAGAAGCACAGAGTCCAATACCCTCCAATCTATGGACAAATGTTTCAGCCACTTTGAGGCACAGAAATGACTGCCCGTCGGAGGCAGCAAAGCACACAGATTGGGAGGCTGGTGCCGCACAATTATGAAGAGAGCTAAGGTATTCTTTTTAAAGCATCCGTCTGTGAAACTGAGTCAAAACTGTACACGTGAGGCAATGCTGTAGCCAAGCTGTAGACAAAATGAAAAAGAACAAAATGAGGGCAAAGTGAAACAAAAATAATTCTGCGTCAGAATGATAGGTTAGATGTGTTGCAACATACTCTTCTTCACAGCTGCAGAGAAAAAAAAGATCTTAACCTATGGGTTGTTCAAAGAAAAGTAACCACAGGAGAGAACATCTCATGGGGTTGCAGGGAGAATAGATTCACCAATCAGGACCTTCTCACCTGGAAGATCTTGGGTAGGGCTCTTTTTCATGCTGAGCAAATATACAACTGGTAGAGGTTGTGGTGGGCAGATCAAATGAAAGTCTTAAGGCAGCTTCCACTGTCAATGAAGACAGCCAGCATGGTTTAATAGTTTGAGCATTGCACTCCAACCGTGGGGACCAGGGTTCGATTCCCCACTCGCGCATGGAAATCCACTGGGTGACCTTGGGCACATCATACATTCTTAGCCCCAGAAAACCCCATGAAAGGCTTGTAGGAAACGAAAGCACATAATAACCACCCTCTCGATGAATGAGTGGTGCCTATTTTTTTACATCTTTTTACATTTTTTTATATCTCTCAGATTAACTGTTATGGCAGGTCCCATGTATGGGACCAGCAGCTGCCAGTAGCTGCTGCCAGGTGAAATCCACTCTGGGTTTTAGTCTGAACTTTATATTTACGGCTGTACCCAATCCCCTAAATAGGCTGAGCAGCCTGGACAGCACATATAAAGTTCAAGCTAATGCCCCTAGTGGAGTCATAGCCCACCTGACATGGAAGTTACCAGTCTATACAGGCTGCTCTAGTTTGGCATTCAGCAACTCACCCTCTAAGAGAGGAGTAGGCAACTGGTATCTTAACAGTATTTCGGACTAGAGATCTCATAACTCCTGATCACTGAACAGGCCAATGGAGATTTACGGGGTATGCAGTCCAAAACATATGGAAAGCATTAGGCTGCCTTTCCCAATGGCTCCCATTATATCTCCCACTTGCCCAACAAAATAGTCAGGATTGTTTCTCCAGTGCAGGTAAGACAATTCAACTTCCTAAATGAACAATATGTCCATTTTTTAAGATAATACTCAGGACCCACACGTGACCCATTCTCAGAGCCTGCAAACAATTCTTTTAAAAAAATGTCAACAGATAACACTGATATTTCGAATGATAGCATGAAAGCAACAAAACTGGTAACACTGAAATTTCACAAGATGCTCTGCTGGATATTCATACTGCAACAAATCATGAAGGTGAACTTAAAAGACTTGAAAATTAGAAATCTCACCAGCTGCAAGCAAACAACAAAAATTAGGCAAATGCTTTCAGTTTCAGAGACACTGCGACTCAGGAGGGAAAAAATAAGCAAAGAAAAGCTAACACTTCCTTGAGGGCCAATTTATGCTAAAATTATACAGGGAGGATCCATGTTTTCCACAAGAATTTCCTTTCGAGAGACAGGAGATGGTAAGATTTCCATCCTTGTACAGTGATGATGCCTTCAACGTATTTTTTTTTTAAAGGGCACAACAAAAAATGGAAACAGTTGTTTATAGTGCTGCTTTCTTTGGTGGGGGAGATCCATTTAGTCATTTCCTTTCCTTTCTCCCTTTCCTCAAGGTGTTAATGGTTTATAGCACTTTTTTGTGCTCCATTAAATCAAAAGAAGCTTTAAACAAATTGAACTCCACATGCAGCACAAAAGAAGAATGCATTTATATGGGTCAAGCAACCTCTCCTTTGATCTTTCAACATCTGGTTGGCTGTTACAGTGGGGGGAAATTTCAGCTTCCCGAATCAGGGCCTGTGCCCATAGAGGCTAAAAACCTCCATCTTACCAAAGAATGGAAAGAGGGAGGATGTTGCTGGACTTATCTTTGCACAAAAGGGAGGTCAAATAAATACCAATAGACACTCTCTTGGAAGAAGTATAGTCACTAGTTGCAGAAGAGTAACTGCCTTGGTTTCTCTTACTTTTCTGCTGCTCTTTCTTGAACACTCTGTCTGATGACTTTGAAATGAACACGATGCAGGCCTGCAAACAGTGACTTCAACATTACCTGTGCTCCCAACAAGAATTCAACTGAGGAAGAAACCAGTGAGGTTTGAAAACTGGCGTGGGTTTTTTGTTGCCGTTGTTGTTTCAGCAGCTTCTGGCTGACCTCATAAATGCATCACCCGTGTGTATTTTGGGTTTTGTTTAATGATCAACATTAAAAAATAATTTCATTGTTTTGCAGGATGGCAGCCCTCAAAAAGAAAACCTGCACTCCTGACTTTCAGAAGTAAAAGAAGTAAGTACCGTACTTGCCAGCATATAAGACACACTGGTGCATAAGACACACTCCGTTTACACGTCAGCAAATAGTATTTGCCAGTGTATAAGACACACTGGTGTATAAGACGCACCCCATTTTGAAACAGTATTTTTTGCAGGGGGGGAGTAAGTTTTATACACCAGCAAATAGGGTATTTAGTAACAAGAACTTTAAAGCCCTATATGGCTTGGGCCTGGGTTATTTAAGGATCATATCTCCCTTTTTGAGCCCATGTGAACTCTTAAGATAATTCGGAGAGGCCTTTTTCTCTGTCCTACCACCCTCTCAGGTGTATCTGGTGGGAACAAAAGAGACTGCCTTCTTGGTGTGCTGCATTCACTGTTTTTCTTTTCCAGCTCCCCTTTCCATGTAAATGCATGTGTCTTCACATGGGTGTTATATGGTTCATCCCATGTTAAACGGAGAATCATTTCTTTAAGATTAAGCATACTCTGAACGTAGTTTCACGCTTTCCCCTTTGTTTATTTATTATTGAGTTTCCATCCTGCCTTTCTCCCAAGATGAGATTCAAAGAAGCTTGCAATAATTTAAAAAGATCAAGCTAGAACATTAATTTACAAAAGTTTAAAAAGTATGAAACAACAATTAACAACAATTTGTACAAGTAGCAAAGATTTGAGAGGGCAAAACCAGGAGAAGTAGGGGGGAGGAACAGGGCTAGCCTCCCCATTCCCACAGAACAAATACCACAGAACAAACACTCACACACACAGACATACACACAGCCAGATTACCAATGGATCAACTCTTGAAACAGCTTCAGGCCTTTCACTGTCTAGCAGCTTAGTGCTGAAAGTAAAAGGGGCAGCTTGCTGCTGCTTTTCCAGTTTACATCCTGAATCCTTCATTGTTTCTATTATCATCACCATTTTGAATGTTGCATATGTCACATTAGGTGCATCCACACTGCACAATAGTAACACTTTGATTCCACTTCCATTGCCATGGCTCTAGCTTATGTAATCTTGGGATCTGTAGTCTGGTGAAAGACTTAGAATTCTCTAGTATACTCCCTTGAACTACAGTACAGAATTAGAGTGCTCCAGCAGAGAATTTTAAGCACCTCATCTCACCAAACTACAAACCCAAATATTCCAAAGCAACTAAAGTTCTATGAAACTGATAAAACTGTGTTAGTGCAAATATACCCTAAAGTAATGCTTGGGATCCACCTACTACTCACACTGAAGTTGCAAAACTGTAGATGTGTTCACTCTACTGGACTGTGCTTTATCATATTTTCTTTCCTCTTTTTACAGTGGGTTCTCCACTTTTGTGGGAGCTAAGAGAGCAAGACCCTCCATAAAACTGGAAAAACCATAAATATAAATAAAAATCACAAACATTTTTTTTTTAACCTGAGAGAATACTTTTCTAGGAATCTCTAGATCTTCCAGCATGACTCTATGGTAAACTTTTGATATAATCGCTCGGTCTTTAGTTTTAAAGGTAAAAATCACAGAGGGAGTCTTGAGATTGACGGTTAATTACAATACACTTATTAATGCGGGTATTGCTCCACCACCAAATCATATAAAGCAATTATACATGGAAGTTATGTTTTTTGGAGCTGAAACTGAATTTTGTTGTAGTGGTGGTGTGTGTGCCTTCAAGTCATTTCTGAGTTATGGTGACCCTAAGGAGAACCTATCATGGGGTTTTCTGGGGGTTGAGAGTATGTGACACGCCCAAGGTCACACAGTGGGTTTCCACAGCTAAGCTAAAAATCGAACCCTGGTCTCCAGGGTCATAGTCCAACACTCAAATTATATCTTTTATTGCCCTTTGGAGTGGCCTCTGTCTGCATTGATATCCCTCTAGACTGACAACAGAAATAACATCTGAGACAAAATGCAGGCCTATGACCCTAACATCATCATTTTTCTGCTCATGATTTTTAGCATCTTTCTCTGAAGCCAGTGAAGCTCTGAAAGCTTGCAGGATGTATTTCTCTGCATTTTAGTTGGCCAGTAAAGGGATTGATCTTTTGCAGCCTTTGGATTTTGTTGTGTTTTCTTGAACGGCCAACATGGCTATCCCTGAATATACTTCAGAGAAAATATAGGCTTCATGCTTCCAAACTACATAAGTCACCATTTTTATTTGCCCACCTATCTAATTCAACAACCTTCTCATCAAGGAACCAATTAGCATATACATATATTTTACCCAGGAAAATAGATCTCTAACTCTAGCACAGGCATCTTCAAACCCTAGCAACGCATTATCTCCAGGAATTGACTCACAAGCCAAAACAGAAAAAAAGAAGGAAGGTCGGAACACAAACAGACAGACAGATATTGGGGCAGGAGGAAGTGGCTGGTTTCTTGCTCTGGCCTGCACTGCAGAACTTCTGCACAGTGGTTCATGTCAAGACCAACAGCTCCTCCTTGTTTTCAAAGAAAAATGTATTTTACCCTGGGGGGGGGATACAGGACTGCTTTACACCCTGTGGTAGGCTGCCAAGAGTTAATTCCCCCACTATTGTCCCGTGGTGCTCCTTTAGCGGGGAAGGGTGTTTGGTGGAGGGGGCAGCGGCATACTAAGATAAGAGCTCCGACTCAGAGGCACACAAAAGCCAGGAAATTCACAGTTAATGCTGAAAATCAGTGCTGACACGCCAGCATTCTCTCCCACCATTAAGCCTTTTGGCAGAAATGGCAGCATCAAGGCAGGGGTGTCAGCGAAGATTTGCAAGCTTCACCATGAAGTTCTTTAATGTCAACCCGATGGATGCAAAGTCCTACGAGGCTGTTCTGGAAGTGGGGAAAGCTGTGGATTTATACATGCCACGTATGTGCAGGACACATTTTTTTAAAAAAAGAAACCAGCACATTTCCCTTGTAGCTCCACGAAGGCCGGGGATGTATCACTCCTACACCCCTTACCCACCCCAAAATGAACAAGCACCACGAATTCAGCTGAGGCAAACTTGTAAGACCCCAGCTAGCCTCCAAAGAGGGGGTGCAAAGGCAGATTAAGTAAATGGCTGAGTGACACCAACAAACAGAGCAGAGTAACCGTGGCAATCCAGATTTCACAGAGTGGTGTCAAATAGCAGCCATCCACTCATGGGCTCTCCTCCCATTTGAAATCACTTGGGAAGAGACACACAGAGAGGAGAAGGAAAAGAAAAGAAGAAACCAACTAAATACACTTGTATTTTGAAAGTGCCCATTCCCTTATAAATTAATTTCAAAGAAGACTCCAGTACAAAACTTGATTTAAAACAAATCAAGGAATTTGATTCCATCTGCTCAGGTTCAATTGCAAAAATGGTTTCTTATCCCTGCTCCAGGCATCAATTAACCCAGCAATGACAGAACAACTGGGTTATCACTAGTTCTGGCTCTTGTGAATTATTCTTGCCCTTATCTTAAAGCTTTACATAGAACTGTTGCAGATTATACTTCTGGCAGTACTTTGTTACCAGATCTCACTATTTTACTCTATAAAACATGTGTGAGTCTGTCAAACGCACGTGCACACACATTTATGTCAACTGAGAATGCCATTGCACACACTGCATAAAACAAGCTCTAGCCATTATATTTTATGCCTTAATAAGTTGATTAATTAAGGATGCCTCAAGTTGTTAGAGACTAACCTGGCTACTCTCTACAATATATCTGCTCTATCAGAAGAAGAGAGATGGAGTAAAAGGAAAGACACTTCCAAAAAAAACATGAAACAAGTAATGCGACGAACTAATCAGCTTCCAAAACTAAACAGGTTTTCCTTCCCATCAGATTAAATAATTAATTAATATCTCATTTTTCTCCCATATGGGAGCCAAAGTGGTTCACACCTTATGTTAAAATAATACAGTTAAAGCAGTCTGAAATGCTAAAAATTTAAAAAGCATTAAAGTATCCTCAAGACATTATTCTAAAACAGACAACAAAATGAAAAAGGAGGAGGAGGAGGAGGGGAAGGAAGGAAGGAGAGGGACATAAAAAAAGAAAAAAGAAACCTACCCATTTTACAACCCCAATCAGTTAAAAGCTGAAGGCCTGTTTAGGAAAGGTCTTTGCCCACCTGTGAAAAGAGAGCATGGAGGGAGTTCCACAGACTAGAGCAGCCACTGAGATACCTCTCCCCAGGGTCCTTACCAGCCATAGCTGTGATGGGAGTGGGACTGAAAGGAAGACCTCCCACGGAGACCTTAAAAACTGGGTAGGCTCCTATAGGGAGATATGGTCTTTCAGATAGCCTGAACCTAAGTAATCCTATGCTTCTCTTGCAGCAGTCAACCTTAATGTCTTCAGTGGAACTTGCGCCCAAGTACATGTTTCAGGATTGCAACCTAATGGGTTCACAGAGCAAAAATTAGGATACAGGCAATCACTGTCTCAGTTCAAGACTCACTACAAAGGCAGAGAACAACTCACAGTAGGCCTTCGGCAAAGAAAAAGCAATGCATTCTTTGCATTTTCTATCCCTCAACCTTTCAGGCAATTGACAGAGAATATTATTTTTAAAATGCAGTGGAAACCACCCATTTTTATACAGTAATATGGGAACATATTACTGTATAAAACTGTATTACATAACAGTAGGATGGGAAGCAAATTCAAGATCTGAAATACATGCATGAAGCATTTAAGTGCATCAGGGAGTCAAGATTGGCCCCCTGTATGTACAAATGGTGTTGTTGCAGCTGCTGTGTGCCTTCAAGTTGTTTCTGATTTAAGGCGACCCTATCACAGAGTTTTCTTGGCAAGATTTGTTTAGAGGGGGTTTGTCCCTACCCTCCTCTGAGCTTGACTTGCCCAAGGTCACCGAGTGGTTTTCCATGACAGATCACAGATTTGAACCCTGGTCTTCAGAGTCGTAGTCCAAAATTCAAACTGCTATGCCACAAGTATGAATTTGCTTCTGCTTGATATGTGAAAAAGCCCTTAAAGTTTTGTACAATAGAGATCCAGAGGGCAGTAACCCCTTTCCACACATAAATCTAAACATCACTAAAACTTCTCCTTTGTCCCTATATATTCATGCCCAGGTATTAAGATCCATCAAAGAGCTTTCTGCTGCTTCTTGCCCCTGGCAGATGTCCATTATATTGAGTAACAATACAGGGCCTTTTCAGCTGCTGCACTCTAAATTCTCAATGTCCTCCTGCCACCTCTGGAGACCTGTCTGATGCCAATGCTGGTTTCATTTCACCGTTAAGGTAAGTCCTGACTATTGTTCCACATTCTTTGGGTCTTACTGGCCATAGCTTGGTTTTCATTTATCTGCTTGAGTCTGAAACCTGCTGCTTCCAGTTGCTAAAACTCTCACAATTTACATATCCATTGATCTATCTATGCATAATAAAACAGAAAATAAAGTCAATGAATGAATGGCCTCAATATTATGTTGTGGTGGTCCTATCCTGGAAGCATTTAATTGATTATATCCCACCCTGAGATCTACTGGTAAGTGGGCAAGTTAGACACTTTTTAATGTATAACACATAAAATAAAGGACGGCAGATTGTCACCTGTATTATATAACTGTTTGGGTGGAGTGCAGGCAGAAGAAAAACAGAAGGAGATGAAAAGATTTGGGTGCATTGCAGCAGGTACCAAAGATCAAACAGTTGTAAATCAGATCATCATAAAATGGACTACAGTGCTTTCTCAAGCACTAGAGCATAGAACGTGCAAATTCCAGAAATAAACTTCAAGTCTGCCTTCTTTAGAAATCAGTACAAGGATGTCTGTTAGTGAGAAAAAGATAGTAATATTAAAATTATGATGTGAACTGTCATAAGACCTTAATTCTGGAGGAAATGAATTAGCTAATTGCTGGTTAACAGTTCTGGAAACTATGAATTGATGTAATTAGTGGCTTCTGCCTGTGACAGTTACAGGCCACTTGTTTAATATGTATATGCTGGGGGAAGTGTGGCACTTTGAAGAGCCACAAACTTAGATCAGCATCAAAACAGAATCATAAGGATTTTAAAAACAGGAGACATAAATGTAGCCTCTATATTCAATGGTAGTAAGCCATGCAAGCAATAAGGAAAGGAGAGGTGGAGCTGTTGTTTTCCTTAAAGGCTTCTGGGATCATTTAGCTGGAAGCAGGTGACTGCACTAGCTGTGAAGGAGGAAAAGTATTACTATTATTTCATCCAAGAGATCATCCCAGAGCTTTGAAACTACCACAGGAAAAGCACTGCTTCTAAAAAAATGTATTTTGATTTTATTTACTGTATTTTTTTTACACTGAAGACAGAGCGCAAGGTCCTCCTCCTCATTTCTATCCACACAATAGTCTCTGTGAGGTAGATTCTACCTGGGAGATAAGGACTAGTCCAAGGTTGCCAGTAAGATCCATGGCCAACTGTGTATTTGAACCCAGATTTCTCCAGTTCTGGTTCAGGATCCCTAACACCACGACCATTCTGGTTTTCACTTTGCCTAGCAAAAGCCCCCCCAAGGCAGAGACCTACACGAAGATTCTAACTGGCAACAGGAACTCATGTGATGAGATGCAAACTCTACGTGAAACAGCATTAATCTGGCTCTCCTACACTCAATGAACACCATTCTGGGCTTCAAAACGGGAAGCACCAGTCACTTGAATCCAGTCACCTTTCTGTTTAAAAGGGGCCTTGCTATTCTGGCGGCAGCACAATCCACAGAAACAGCATGTTTATTATTAAAGCATTAGTAAAAGCAAAACCATATACGCTTTATCCACCAGACTCGATGGCCTTCATTCTTTGCACATTTGCAGCTGCATTAATCCAGGGGCATGATGGGAGTTGTCTGGGAATTGACAGAGAGCATAAAGGCAGAGCATCATTGGATCCAATTAGTCTACCTTAGAAATCTGAAGGGCTGACATTATCTCTGCTGGGATTTGAACCTGTTCTTTTTCTAAGGAATGGAGGGTTTTCAAACAAAGCTACTAAGCTGCCCCATATAACAAACCGGAGCAAAAACACCACCACCAAGGAACAGGAATTTAGAGGTGGCAGTGGAGCAAAATTAGTGCTACAAAGAGATATGCAAGGCTGGCAAAATATAAGATTAGGATTGTGGGATTTAAAAAAAGAAATAAAGAAAAAATGTGTCAACATTTGTGGATATGAGATCTGGGAATTCACACAGGCAGTCAAGGTCTGCCATTAAACAGGTAGTCCAGCCTATGTTGACTGTCAGCATTCCATATCCTACAAGGCTGAAGAATAAGTAATTATGTCAGCCCTGTCTCGTGGGTCTTCCTTTATAGATCGCTCCATAACGATAGCACCATCTGTGACACTCTGCATTAATGCAAGACAGAATTATGTCCTTCATTGTTCGCTCCCTGACACAACCATGTTACAGTGTCACTCAATATCATTTCAAACTTTATCATGATGATGTCAAACCACCACCAGGAAGGACTGGTTTAACATTAAGGCAATCTAAAACACGGTTTTAAAAATCAAGATTCCCATTTTAAAATGTTTTCCCTTCCTGAGTAAGCATGAATAATGAGCCAGATGATATACAAACTGGGGATCTCAAGATGCCAAGAGCAAATGTAGATGTTTGAATGTTGGGCTATGACTCTGGGAGAGCAGGCTTCAAATCCCTGCTCAGCTATGGAAAACCACTGAGTGTCACTAGGCAAGACATACTCTTTTGCTCTCAGAGGAAGGAAATGCCAAATCCTCTCTGAACAAGCCTTGCAAAGGAAATGCAATGACTGACTTGCCTTTAGAGCTTCGTCAGTCAGAAAACACTTCATGGCACAGAACAACAGCAGTAGATGCTCCCGGCTAAATCTCCTACTGGGTCAACCACTGGCTATGCTGGCTGGAGAAGATGGGAACTGAAGCCCATCAACTGGGGACTAAAAGTTGGTATCCACTACTATAAATAATCCGGATTTTCTTGGCAATATCTGTTTAGAGGAGGCTTGTCTTTGCCTTTCTTTGAAGCTGAGAGAATGTGACTGCCAGTGAGATGATGTTTTAGGTAGCTTTTAGGGGAAAAAACACTTCTAGTAACAACTGGATTCCCAATTACAAATGCAAAATGTGGACAACATCAATCATGACTACTTGTGAATTCACATGTCAAATCCACAGTTTTGTGTTTGCAAATTATAGTTGAGCAAAAATCAAGGTTAGCATTATCCACAGTTAGAATTAGTGCACATACAAGCCACATGGGGGACAAATACATGGCAACAAGCTTCCTTCTTTTAAATATCACAATCCTGTTAGGTTTCATGTAATTAACCTTTAAAAACAGATGCGGAAATGAGTCTTGCATTCTCTTAATGGTAGCAAAGATTCCACTAATTTCAGGGAGTAGGATGAGAAAAGCGAGCTTGGTCTGAGCCCTGGACTGTGACTCTGGAGACTAGAGCTTGAACTCCTGTTTGGCCATGGAAACCCATTGAGTGATCTTGGGCAAGACACATTCTCTCAGCCTCAGAGAAAGGCAAAGAAAAATTCTGTCGAATAAATATTGTCCAGAAAAAAAACCCAAAACCTTCGGGGTCACCATCAGAAACAATTTGAAGGATGGGAAGACATATATATGTATATCTCCTATATGTACCTTCTCTATATGTGCCTAATTGAGGTCTGCTGGGGAAGTCTTTCTCCATATCCCTCCAGCGAGGTGAAAACAGTGTGGCATCCCAATTGTAGAACACCTTTCTTTTGGAGGCTTGGCTGGCACCAAGGCAAAAATATTGCTAATTATTTATGCCTTTGGGCTTTGCTGGTTTACTTCAAATGCACAGGATTTTTAAACTGTTTTCATCTTTTAAATTTATTTTAACTTGCTAACATGCTCAATATGTTTTAGTCTATTTAAATTATTTTCTTGTTTTACATTGTTTTCACCTCTTACTTTTGCTTTTCCCTGTAGGCAACCCTGAGATCTTTAGATATAGGGCAGGGTAGAAATGTTTTAATTAATGAATGAATTAGAAAAGCATGTGTGTGTGTGTGTGTGTGTGTGTGTGTGTGTGTGTGAGATTTAAATTTGCTTTGTTTTTATTTCACCAGATGTCCCAAAAAGGAAAAAAAAACACCTTCTTTCAATATATTTCAGCTCTTGGATTCCTCTTAAAAATCAGGTGCATAACAACATTTTGACATGTCTGAAGGAGTGGAGAAAATACAAAGCTTAATTACTGGTTATCTCAGATACCTGTGTGATCAAAACAAGGCATGAGTGTGGGTGGGCACCTTTATTCAGCAACACTCTTTCCCTTGGGATATATTTCTGCACATTATGTTTCAGAAATACAGCTAAGATGGAAAAGAGCCACAGGGTCATAAAAGGGTGTGAACATGACTGCTTGGAGGCAGTTTGAAGATCTGTCCAAAAATAAAGCTGCCTTATACCAAACCTGTTCAATTGTCTAACTAGTGGCGTTCCGAAGCCTTGAGCGGGAGGTGTTTAGAAGCATTCCCACCTGAGATCCCTTAATTGGAAAAGTCACGGATCGAACCCAAGATATTCTACATGCAAAGCATGTGAGCCACAGCTGAGTCTTTACCTCTCTCCTTTCTTCCCCCCTCTCCTTCCCCTCCCTGCAAACTGTCGGCTGTGTCCAGCTCTTGGGAACATCCCTACGCTCCCAGCATCCTGTGCAAATTTGCCTACGGGTGTCAGCTCTGCACAGGATCTCCAGAGAGATCCTTTTATCTTGTACATCTGGCCTGAACAAACACATTCCAAAAATAGCATGGGAGACAGAAAGCAGCGGTGGTGGTCAGGCTTAGTAAACCTATAGAACACAGAGCATTACAAATGAAAAACTGCAAGCACAAGCAGCTGAAGGTCATTTCTGAGGCTACCTTTGCACCCCACATCCAGGAAATGTATTTCAAACCATTTGCTGGTTTGATGCAAGACTGTGTTTCTTCTGTTACAACCTTCTATGATCACACACACACCCATGTACATCAATAGCCAATCCCTATTTTGTTTATTGAAACAGCCCTGCACACCAATCTGCAAAAGTATTCATCTTCCATTTTTGCCACTATTGTGTCAGCCATTTCTGCAGCTGCATGAAGAAATGAAAAGGACCACTGCTCCTCCAGTTTGCAAATGCTTCCCTCTTGGTTCACCCAGAGCTGTGGTGGGCAACTTTGGAAGTTCTGGGGGCCAGTGTTCTACCCTTGAACCCTCTATGGGCTGCACCGTCTGTCAAAAAAACTAAAAAACAAAACAACAAAAACAACAAAAAAAAACTGGAGTAGAATATTGCTTACTGTCAGATAACATAATATGTAACAGAATTAAGAAATAAGTATGGTACAATTATAATGTTGGATAAATATTTGATCATGATATATACAGATAAATCAATTTGATTATATAGGTGTGGACAACAGTAAGAGTTTAGAAGTATAATAATGTTTGGTATGGCTTTCTAAGGAGTTGGAAGTCATGTGTGAAATCCTTTTACCTTTTTATGTTTTCATTGTGTGTTTAGTATTTTAATAGTCTAGCTTTCTTATGTAGTAGTTTATTTTGTTAGTGTGGGGCTTTTATTTTTTGCAATTTGTGTTTGCTTATTCCATATATGTGTATTCTTTAATAGTTAAGAAACTGATTTAATAAAATATATTTCAGCTTTAATAAAATATTACAATTTAATTTAATAAAATATTACAAAAAAAAACCCTTGAAGTGATGGAAGTCCACATCTGGTTTTAAAAAAAAATGGAAGAGGGTTGTGCTAAACAGTGTAGCCCTGGTACCTGGAGGTTTCCAGGAAAGCAGTTCACTCTTCTCTTCTCTCTTGCTGGAACAAGCATGGCCAATCGCTAAGGACTACAAAAATAGCCAGGAGAAGGGTTGCCCTGCGGCCATCCTGAACCAGAGGCAATCTTCTCTAGAAGCTTCCCATTAAGTGGCTGTTCACAGGTCCACTGCTTGTGATGGTCTCTTACAAGCTTTGTTTTCCCTTCTCCTCCTCCCCATCCCAGAAAGCTGAAAACCGACCACCTGGCTTTACTACTCTTTCAGGTGTTACCAATTCACCTTTATTTCCAGTCGTGTGTGAAGGCAAAAAAGATCCCTAAAATAATATGATAATAAAGAGAAGTGAAGTGCTATTGTGTACCAAAATTTTTAAAAAAGACAATTCACTTAAATATTTGTTTCCTGACTCTCTTGTGATAGAGGTGGCATGTGCTGTACAAAAGGAGCTAAAATGAAGAAACATCACCAAAATCTTATTTAAGAAGACACAACCAAGTGTACAAATGCAGTTGTTTAAAAACAGATTTCCTGAACATCTGGTCCTGAACACTTGGTTGCTGAAGTAAGCATCGTAATCTCTTTTCAGATCCTTCAAAGAAGTGTGCTGCCAACCATACCCAAAAAACAGTCCCTTCATTCTGCGGCAACTACTCAAAAACTCCTGTACCTTTAATGATTGTATAGAAGAGGGAATTTAAGCAAGTGTTCCTTGTTACCTGGCTGTGTGACAAGAAAGATCTACTGAAATCCCCTCTTCTACACAACCATTAAAGGTACAAGAGCCCATCTCCAGTTTTCAATCTGGCAACCCTCCCTCAGAGGCTGCCCTGGACTCTCACAAATGGTCCAAGCAGAACAAGGAAGCTGAAAAATACAATTTATAAACTCAGTCCACCCATCAGAAATTAACTAAGGGGCTAACAAGGGAAGAGACTATCTCTGAGAAACAGTCCTTAAATCACAAATAATGTTGGACAAGGCCTTATGGGTTCACTGGTAGCCACTAAAAGTTACCACATGCGTGTTCTTGAGTATGGCTGAATATGCTCCCATCTCTCCATTGCATCATCTCTGGGCAGACACAGAGGGTTCAGGGGTCTACCCACCATATTTTCCTCCTTTATGAGCTCACAAAGGCAGCACTGCTGGTTGGTGGCAGGGGGGAGAATGCAGAATTCAAAGTGCTGGCTATGGCCTTTAAAGCCCTATGTGGCTTGGGGTCCAGACTATTTACCCTCTCTATATGAGCCTGTCCATGCTCTAAATCCTGCAAGGGAAGGTTTTCTCTTGGTTCCACTATCACCCAGGGTCCTCTGATGAGCGCATGAGAGACAACCACCTTGGTGGCTACTCCCAAGATATGGAACTTCCTTCCCTGGGAGATGAAGCTGGCTCCCTCTCTACTGTCTTTCTGCCAGCAGGTAAAGTTCCTTTTATTTAAGGAAGTTGTGGTTTTTAGCATGCGGAACCAGTTTTATTAAGCGTCTTTTAATGCTGTTTAACTTGTTTTGAAATGCTGTTTTTAGCTTGTTTTCAACCTGCCTTTTTAAAAAACCCAGAAATTTAGTTTAATTGTGTTTTCACTATTTATTATGAGGGTTTCTCTTAATTGTATCGCGCTTTTACAAAATGCTGTACACCACCTTGGATCCCACACTGGGAAAAGGGCAGGTTATAAATTAAATTAAATTAAATTAAATTAAAGAATGAATGAATGAATGAATGAATGATATGAGAACAGAAAAAAGGTGCAGCAGAGGGATACCTTGTTTTATATGAGGGCCATTCCCTCTGGAGACTTTTAGAGGTATGGTTCTCTGTTTTACTTCTAGAGGTGCCTCTTGGGGCTGTAGGAAGGGCCACAGCAGTCTACGAGCAGCTCAATGGACTACACTATGCCCACACTTGTTTTACAATGATCTAGTTAGAACTTTCTTCAAGGCAATCCCCCCCATGAAACAGACCGCAGTGGTCTATCCAAGACAACAAACCAACAAAGTAAACTCAGTAGGACTCATTCCCAGGCAAGTATGCATACAATCAAAACCTCAGGTCCACTGATTCTTTTGTTGCTGTGTGCCTTCCAGTTGTTTCCAAATTATGGCAACACTAAGGTGACTCTATCATGGGATTTTCTGGTGGATGAGAGGCTGGGACACACCTCTGGTCACCCAGTGGGTTTCCATGGTCAAGCAGGGAATGAAACCCTGGTCATCAGGGTCATGGTTCCTCACTCAAACTACTACACCATGCGTACTTCTCTTCTTTATGCTTTACAAAGAGGGAATCCTACACAGCTTCCAGAACTGCTTTCCAGTTGATGTTCTGGCCATCACTTTGTAGCTGGTTTTTGGCAAATCAGTAAAGATGGATGGGTCTTGAATATTACAGGATTTTCATATTCTCATGCTTTCGGAGGTATGCATTTTAAAGAAGGTCATGTGACTAGATTTGTTATTCCTTGCTCATCTTTGCTTCCATAATCCACCATGCACATTATCTGTAGAGAGTGAGTTTTACTGATTTGCTTCATTTTCCAATATTTTCCTTGTTATCTTCTACACTTTCTTCTTTCCTTACTATTTTGAGAAGCCTTCTGGAAACCAAGCTAGCTGAAAAGCAAGATAAAATTTGCTGTTCCTTTTGTTGTTGCTGTTGTCAGAAACAAGAAACATTCTTCATTTTTTTCCCCTAGAATCAAAAATTATTTTAGAAAACTGAGAAGTTCAGGGGTTGCCCCAGACACAGTAAATCTTTTAGCACCCTCAAAAGTCATTCTGCCTTCCAGACATTCCATTTCCCCCCCCCCGTGGTGGATAAAAAGGGGCCAGCGACCCATGAAATGTCCGGAATTCATTTAAACAGAGCTCAGGCGAAGTCGCAGGGCATCTATTGTGCTCAAGTGAAGTTCAAACGCAAATCCTGTCAGAGATGCTGCTGCTCATTGGTTCCTTGCTAGCAAAGGGGGATCGAAAAGGAAAGGACTGGGAGGGGGTCGAGAGGGGGGAAAGGGGGAGTAAAAGGGGAGGCCTTTGCCAAGACAGAGATGAAAAGGGAAAAAAGAGCAAGGCCACAACGGTATTAAAGCAAACTTTCTCACAGATACAGCGGGGGGAAAAGAGAGAGAGGAGGAAGAGAAAGAAGGTTGGGGCATGGGGTGGGTTGTAGGGGGAAGCAAAGAAAGAAAACCAAAAGAGAGTCATACTTTTTGGCCATGGCAAGCTTGTACTCTTGTTGCTTTAAGGCCTTGGCAGGTGGGAAAAGTCTGTACTTCCACATTTATCGTAACAAATCAGCCCTTCCCTGCTCCCAAGGGGACAAAGGAGGGAAGACAAGAAAAATAACAGTTTAAGGAGAATGGCTTGCTGTGTTAAATATTCATTACCAGCAGCTACAGTAGGCTAATGGGGAAAAGTGTTCCTGGAGCCCTTAACAACTCTGTTAATGCACCAAGGTTGGCAGAGGTCATAGCGTGCTCTGGGGGAATTCATGAGCAATTCTGGAGTAAGACAATAATGGGAAGCCTTCTGGTAATCACCTCACCACCAACCCTACACCAGAGGTCTCCTCAATAGGTCTGTTGTTGTTGTTATTGTTATTGTTGTGGTGGTGGTGGTGTGCCTTCAAGTCATTTCTGACTTATGGTGATCCTAGGGCAATGCTGTCAAAGAGTTTTCTTGGAAAGATTTGTTTGGGGGGGGTGTCTTTGCCTTCCTCTGAGACTGAGAGAATGTGATTTGCCCAAGGTCACCCAGTGGGCTTCCATGGCTGAACAGGGATTCGAACCCCAATCTCCACAACGATAGCCCAATACCCAAACAGCTACACTATGCTGGTTTCTCAGCCACATTTGTTACATTACAATAAAGCACAATGGGAGGAATCAAGGCCTCATTGTACATCAAAGTGGGGGCCTGGATGTAAATCTGTTCCATACCAAATGCAGGTAAACATGAACAGTGTTAAGTGCTGTGAAGGGAGTGCTACTCAAAATGGTGGTCCATGGCCTCACACCGATCCCTGAAGAATTTCTGGGAAAGAAAGAAACAGTTATAGCAATGGACACAAATATGACACTAGTCCCCAGTATCCTGCAAAAAGAAAAATGCCATTCCCCTCCACCTTGATAGTTTAAGAAGCACAGCTATAAGGGAATAATTTGGAGCAACACCCTTTGTTGGCATAAACCGGTATCTGGAAAGCCCCCCACCCTCTGCCTTCAGTACCCACCAGTAAAACAGTGCACAAAACAGCCTTTCAAAGCCAACCAGTCCTCCAGCTGTGCAAGAGTGAAGAAACAGGTGTCCTAAAACACAAACAGGAGACCTAGTGCCACTTCCATCATTCCAGACCAATGGCTATGCTTGCTGGAGCTCACAGGAGCCAAGGACTGGGGCTTACAGAAGCCTCTCCGTTTCCTTAGAAGTTTCATCATCATTCATCATCACAGTGGGCACAGTAAACAGAAGATAAAACTATAAGCTCCCACTTCAGCTCTCACCTCAGCCATTGATTCACTAGCTGGAAGCATGGAGAGTCAGAGGACTACAGAAAAAGAGGGACCTTTCGCACCAATCCTTCTCATTTGACTAGACTATTTGTACCCATCGATTCTGCAGGTCAGGGGAAGGCAACACACGGGCCATGAGACACATGTGGCCCTGTCTTCCAAATTTTGCTCATGGCACCCCAGTACTCCAAAATGCGCAATAGCTACTACCACCATCCACCACCAAAATGACAGTGACTTCCTCCCTTCCTTGTGGCCTAAGGAAGACTCTGACTGTGTCTCACATAAGGCTCTATGGTGGAAGGAAGATACTCTAACATCATCCTCTACCATGCTTGCCACTGAGGTCTATGGCAGAAGCCAACCCCACAGAAGTACAGCTCTCAGCAGTCCAGGTGGATTCATTATTTTATCTGCATAACCACCTGAAAATTCAAAGCAGTACCAGCTTGCACAGAAAGGTTATTCAGCATCATCTTCCAGGCATTATCCCCCTCTAGCAAGGATGGAAAAACCAGCTTGGTACAGTGGTTTGAGCACCAGATACAACCCTAGAGAGCAAGGGTTAATTCCCCACTCCACCATGAAAACCCACTGGGTGACACTCTCAGCACTAGAAAACCCTGTGATAGGTTTGCCTTAAGGTCACTGCAAGTCGGAAACAACTTGAAGACACACAACAGCAGCACCCACAAGGGCAATATGTTTAGCTACTAACTCTAGCTTATAAAATGTCTCAAACAATGCTGACTGGGCAATTAAAACATGAACACACATGCCCTGACTACTACTGTACTGTTCTGGTTTGGAAAGACCAACATATCTGAAAGGGCAGCTAGTTGGGGAATGCTGCACTAAATCACACTAATAATCACCATTCAGAAAGTGTTTGACTTTAAATCTGAATGTGAATAATCTAGATCAGAATTGGGCAGCATTCCTTGCTACTTCATACCCCCTCCCATTTTCTACTTCTTTGGGGAGAAAAAGCATACGCTTTGTCTCCTCACGCTCAGAGGGGTGGCCCAGCTGAATTCTTTTCCTTATTAACTCTGACCGCCTATTCCTTGAGAATCAAGATGAGATTCTTAATCAGTACTTCTACACAAAGGGGTCTTCATTCTAACTTGAACCCCCGAGGTCTACAAGCCTACTGAATTAAAAATAACTAATAATAATCAGGGTGACAAAGTATCACCACCATTCAAAAGCAATTAAAAGCCACAGTACGCATCCACTGGATTCCAAGTCAGGAGTTTAAAAGTAGGTATTAGGCAAGCAGGGTCACTAACTAATCACTTGTCTGAAGACTCTGAGATCACACAATCCTGCATGCACAGTTTTCTTTAGGACAAGCAATGTGGCTTTTGGATTTTTTGAATTCAAAAGCTGCTGTCTCTGTCACCCCATTTCAGCCTCCCAGACCCGAGAGAGAGAGAGGGGTGGGGATTTAAAGGCTGTGTGCAACCCCTGCTCCATCAACTTTGCAAAACTGTAGAGGTCAGAAAGAGGGAAGCCAATTAACTCACTTTGGAAATCCACATCATGTAGCCAAATTCATTTTCAACAAGAGATGGGGAATTACATCAAGAAACTGCCACAGAAGTCTGTTCCAGAGGTCGAGGGTATCCTCAGATCTCTTCCACCCCAACTCTTTTTTAAAAAGTGTAAAAGGAAGTAAAAGGCGATGGCAGACTAAATTCACTTAGATGATAACTTCTGTTGCTCATTATATTTTAATCCCATGCTTCCCCTGAAAGAGCTTGGCATGACACACACAGCCAGTCCTCTCCCTCCCATTTTATCTTGTGAGACAGATCAACCTAAGAGATACCTAACTCAGAGCTACCTGAGGATCTTAACACAGGTTCCCCTCATACCTAGTTCATCCATTATGCCACACTGGCTTTAGTCTTCCCCCATGGATTTTAGCAGAGCAGAGTGAAAGAATAAATGTTTAGGCATGAATCAACGGTGCTTTCATTAGATTTCTTAGCCAGATTTCCGCTAAAAGAAAACTGCCAAAAGCACACTTTAAAAAACAAACAAACAAAAAAGAAAAAGAACAATGCTTTATAAAGCTCAATAAAAAATTAAAGTGCTAAACCCATATGTGATATGGCTCCAATTCCATTAAGATTCAAATTATAAACAGCTTACCAGCACACATATTAGCAGGTCAGCAGGCCGTCCTCTGAAAGTTCGAAGTACTAAGAGAAGCAGCCAAGCAAAGCTTTCTCCTTCCACAAAGCGGATGCCACAACAGAGAGGCCTCCACGCTCCCTTTTTTCACTGAGTTTATCTGATTAAAACAATGGTCAGAGACGTTTGGTTCCTCAGATATTGTTGGATTGCAACTCCCATAGGAACCAGCACAGGTGGTATTAAAAGAGGGCACTCCAATACAGCCTCTTGAAGGACAAGAGTGGAGGGAAACACGCAAGTACTCACCCATACTCATATAGGGATGGGATCATTTAGAGCAGATCTTTCCAAACTGTGCGTCGCGACAAGTTAGTGTGTCAGCTGTAGTGTGTAGATGTGTCCCAGAAATGTAATGGGTGGAGGGGCTACCTCTCCCGCTGCCACAGCAGGCCAGGTCTGGGTGAAGGGGCTCCCTCTGCTGCCACCACTGCCCCAGGCCAAGGAAGACCTTGGCAAGGGCAGCAGCGGGTCAGGCTCAGGTGGACGGGCTGCCTCCATTTACTGAATTACTGTGTTGCAAAATGATGCATGTCTAAAAAGTGTGTCACCAACACGAAAAGTTTGGAAAGCTCGGATTTAGAACATTCTCAATGGGGGGCCATGCAGTTCTCAAGGAGGCCCTGGCACATTTTAAAGGGGTCACAGACTGAAAATTGTGAGAAGGGCAACCTGGTAAATGAACAGATCAAATACACAGGCAGCAACCTCAATCGGAGTCAATAATTTCCTTCCTGTTTATAGCATCTTTCCAACACACTGTTTGACAATTTTCTTGACAAAATCCAAGAACAGAACTGATACGGCAACAAGAGGGGACTTCTGAAAGGCACCAAGCTCAAGGATCATATTAGACATGACAGATGTTTAATTTCATACAGTCTCTTTTAAAGTTTTGTCCAGGATGTCAAAATGTTCAAATTTTCTTGGTGATTTTCTATCCTGATTTTTGTATTGTATCCCAATTTGACATGGGGCCCTAGAACTTGAGAAGAGTTGGGGGGGTGGCAAAAAAAAACCCAGTTGAGAATGGCTGATTTAGTGCTTTAAAAGATAAGCGCCACCTTTTTGGATTTGTCTTGGAAACTCAGGGTGAATGCTGCAGCCAAGACTAAAATTATTTAAAAAAAAACATACACACAACGGTATAATGCTGTATGTTGTCCCACAAAATGCAGTTCTGCATGCCATAGATGAAGACTATTGTCTCTTTTAACACAGTCATCTATTAAAACTTTATTTATTATCTGTGTCTGGTGTCTATAAACCCCACCCATGAATTTTAACCTCACCGCAACCCTGTGAGATAGGCTAGCTTAACTCAGTCAGGAACTGGCTGAAAGTCAGTCAGTCAGTCATTCAGCTCCACAGCCAAGTAAAGCTCAGACTTTGTCTAACATCTAACCATTATACAATGCTGTCTGCTGTTCTACAGGGCCTCAGGCTCCTATCCATGTTGCTCTACGTGGAGATGCTAAAAACACCTCCATTACCTGAAGCAGCACTACCAGAGAGCTATGAATACTTAATCCATTAATAAAACGGGGTATGAGAATTTTTAAAACGTCATATGATAAATTAAGTAAAGAAGAAAAAAAGAACTTTTCTTGGAAAGCATTTTCTGAAACTCTAGCCATTGTTAGCAGGATAGCCTTCCTAGACTCCATTTCATACATAGAAGGAGGTCACCAATGAATTTTCACCTGGGGCATTAATAACCTGCTGCATTCTCAACCTTTCACACTGTTTACATTCAGAGATGGCACATTTATAAATGAGCCAAGAATCTTTTGAAGGCTAGACACCACTGGCTAGTATTCCTGAAAGCTCTAAACACACTGTACGAAGCAGCATGAAAGAAAGCTGGGGTCAAGTAATACAAAAGAAAAACAAAACAAATTGAGCAGTTCTACTCCCATGGCCATTTTTATTCTATGCATGGAGGGGAGAATGCATCAAAAAAAAATTGTATTTTTTTTCAAACAAATGCACAAACTATCACAAACACTCAAGGTCTTTGCCCAGAAATGTGGGGAGGATATACTCTGCAAACAGAATTTTGCTGTTTACATGATCTGCATATGCAAATATCACTTTGGAAACTTGGCATTTGGGACAAAGTCTGGAATGGTTTTTACATTTCTTTTGGAAGGATCAGATGAGGTTTAAAATTAACAACGAAGTGTTGTGAGGAACCTTAAATTTGTGGCAGCAAATGAAGAGGAAATCAGATCACGAAGAAGCTGAGGAAGGACTAGGGGAAGCAATTCTGAAATGCTTGGATGTACATGGATCTCCAACCTTCAGAACTTAAGATTACGATGCCTGCGATCCAAATGCAGGGTTGGCAAGAAGGCATAGACAGAACCAAGGTTCCATTCAGCAACAGCAGAGCAGAAAGTTTCATCAGTAAAATCATGGAGAATCACATGCTGCTGCTCTGGAGCAAAATTGCTACGGACAGCTTTCCAGAGCCAGCTATTTCATCAGTCAATGCCAGAACAGTCAATTTTCCAAGCCACCTCTACCAAAGTGCCTTTGCTCCCAGGACCCCTCAGAACATGAGGTTGAATGAAGAAATAGCTGGGGTTGGCCACTACTGTTCATGGTCATTTTTCATCATTTTCTCCTTCTCATTCCCGTCCATGTCTTTGTCCTTGTATGAGGTGGTGATACTGCCTTCTCCTCCTCTTTCACTAGTTGAAGAGCTTCACCTACTTCCTCCTATGGCTGAAGGTGAGGGAATGCCTTCTCCTTCTCCAGATTTCCCACTTGCGCAACAAGGTCAAAGATATCTCTGCATCTGAGCCTTAAAACTATCAAACCACTCACAACACCAACTGTTCTAACTGTAGAATCCAAGACTGGAAGAGTAAGTATAGTATATTAGGAAGAGTGTATGGGGGCTACAGCAGTATATGCAATCAAATTTCAGTAAAGTGCCATCTACCCCGTCAAGGATGAAGAAGCAGGTGAATGACAGAACAGACGGCGCCCCCAAGGCAGTTCCTGGATGGAGACGCAGAGGTTACAAGTTCAGCCCTTTAAATCAGCTTTACAGTCACCTAGCATACAGACCCCTGCTGCATCTGTCTGTCTGACATTTGGCAGATTTCATCCCCTACCGCTGGCTGCACCAGCAATTTTCATCCAATGCAGCTCCAAAAACTTTTTTATTTCTTCCATTAAAATCAATGGGGAAACACCTGAAATTCTAGAACAAAAAAGAGGCTGGAGGGGGTTCCAAAACAACCTGAACTGTCTCCCCGCCAACAAAAGCATTGGAGTGCATCTTGAACCTGTAATTCTCTCATTCCAGCCCAAGATTTCTACTACATGAACAAGCAGCAAAGATATTGGAGCTCAGACACTTGTCGTTTCTCCAGTTTATATCTGTAAAGAGATTAGGAGTTTTTGCTTCCATCTGTCAATGGACCACACCATGACATCTAGAATTGTTGAAATGCTACAGTTTCAGAACAAGCCACAGTCTAAAACTAGAGTCTGATGCTCGTTTGTACTCCAAGCAATTGTTTAAGTAGGTTACAGCTAACAAGTTAGAACTTCACAAGAAACAGATGTTTAAAACTGGACACAACTAGTAAGAGTGAAAACATTTGGGTGTAAATCTGATAAACAGTTATTAATGCAAACTACAGCACATTTTCCCATTCTTTCTCAAATCAGGGATTGTACATGCATGTACTGCATTTAATTACCATTCTTCTCAGTTTCTCTCTGGGTTAATAATAAAATTTTATGTTGCTCAATGTTTATATATCACTCATTTCTAAATATTCATAACACACAGTAAAGCAAAGCAAAATTACACCATGCTGACAATAATCATTTGTTTACCTGGCCATGAATGGCTTGGAGCAAGACACCGGGAGGCAGTTCATTACAAAAACCATTCAAAAAACCACTCTCAACACCCCAAACCCAGAAAATTCAAAAAGGTCAGACTAGCATCCAATTTGCTCTTACACATTCAAGACAGAAAATGCTTCATTTCTCACCCACGTACCAGGGAAAGTATCATTTTATTGTGAGGTTTTAATCACCATTAATTGTTTAACTCACAATGTTTAGTACCGTTCTTAAGGATTCATTCACACCCTGGTTACAAAAGTAACCTCACCACCTAGAGGAAACGGCTTCTATTGTTTAGGCTTTTCTCATTTAAATAGAAAAGGTGTGTGTGGTGAGGGGGGAAGGGGATGCTTTTAAAAAGAACAGAATACCATGCTGCTTTCTCTTCTAGGATACATACTTCAGTGAATTCATGTCGTGTGCAGAACTGTTAACAGTAAAACCTTTTCCTAAATTAACCTGCAGCACTTTATTTTTTTTTTTGCTCTCAGTTAGCAACAGCGGAAAAAAAGGCTCACAAAAAGAAAACCAACATAATATAAACACTTGCATAATTCTAGCTAAGACAGTACCATGGAGTGATTTTAACAAAATATTTTAACGCCTGACAAGACAGACACATAGGGATAAATGCATCACTGACAAAAGTCAGTGAAAATGATATAGTACTCTATCGTAAATGAATAACTAAACATAAAAATAAAAAAAGTAGCAAGAGTATAAAAATTGATGTTTCTCCCCCAATTTTAACTCTCCAAAGAAAAAAAAAGGGTATAAACTGGGGAAAGAGATGACCAGAAGACTTACAAAAACAATAAAGTCACAGAGCCTGATCCAGAGAGAGTAGACTTACTGCAATCAATGTGACATAAATTAGTCATGAGTAGCTTAACATTTGCTTGATTCTTCTTGGTCTACTCAGTAGGTATGATTAAATCTGGATAGAATCCAATGTCTGTTTTTCAGCCTTCCAGAACAGGATACTAAACGACACTTACTGACAAGGACCATGGCTCACCTACTGTCCAGTACACCCTTCTCCCAGCCCAATTAGCTCCAGATGTGTCAGACAAACAAAAACTACCACCATGCCAGTCAATTGTGGGCAATGGGAATGGCAGCCCAGCATATCTGTGTAGGCCTGTTAGCTGGAGATGATGACACTCCTAGTTCAAGCCAAGGAAAGTTCATCCATTCTGAGTTCATTACAGGCAGAGATCCTTCCCAGCCCCTAATACCAGATGCCTGGAATGCTCCCAAGACTTTTCTCCTGAGAAACATCTTCTCCCAATTGGCTCTGCTGCCTCCCAAAAAGAAATAATCTCAGTTAAGACACTTTTGAGGTGGGATAAGCTTTGTGCAACTGGGGGATCAGGCATGTGTCTCACCGTATGCTAATTTTCTATGAATAAAGAGTACTTGACATAGGTCAGAACTGAAGCCCATGAAGTTCCACTTGCATTCGAAGCTGTGGCTGTTTTGTAATTACAACTCTGCTCTGGGGGTCAATCTCCGCATAATCCTAGATGCATGATAGTAGGTAACGTTGAAGGGAAGTTGTTTCACCTATATTCAGAAGCACAATCCTCTGCAGAGTCATGCAGAACAGGAAAGTGAGGAGTTCATGTGAACTGTGAAAAGTAGTACCGGTGCTACAAACTGGTATGTCTTTTAGAAATTATGCCTTTTATAGCATACTGTGCTGTATGCAACATCAGTTTGGAAAACTACTTCAAGGGAATGTTGGGTTCAAAATAACTTCAAGGGAGTCTGGAAGTTCCCTCAAACAACTTTTCTAAGCTGTGTCCACCAATAGCAACAATGACATAATAGGTGAGCATACACAACACACTTTGATCAGAATGCTATTTGCAGTCTCATGGGACCCAAAACAGACTAAAGCTAACGGGGCTGCAATCACAAAGTAATTTACTGGGCATCAGTGAACCAAGCAAGACTTACCTCTGCAAAAACACATACATGGAAATTGCATTGTACAGGTACAAACTGTGAGCTACTATGTCTTCTTCAGGTCAAAACTCCACACAGGGGGTCCATTTTGATCCCCAGCATCATGTATGCAACATGATAAGGGGATAACACCTTACCAGATTGCAATAAGGGCCACTGAGATCATATGCATAAAACACTTTGAGCAATAAAGAATCCAATGTAAGCATGTTAACAGCAGCCTAAAGCCAATCCTGCTATCTTGATACACAGATCGTTCACCTGGTTGAGAATATGCTATTTTGCTATCCTAATATATGGTTAGGATATGCAAAGCTGAGGATATGAATTTCCCATGCACGCTTCCTACTTTTTTATACAAACACATAGCACATATCCTTTAAAAGACTGCAGGGCTGCCCTTACTATACTGCAATTTGGGAGCCACTCTAAACTTCAGATGCTATTCCTTGTTAAAAAAAAATTGATTTCCCCCTTTTGCTACTTCCCTTGAAAAATAACTATTGAATAAAACTAGATGAATGAATTTCTTTCAGGCATTTAGCATGCCCTCCATCTAACAAGAGTCTGGCATTCTGTCAGAAAACAGATTTGCCCTAAGGAAACCTTGCAATTAATACCTATTTGAAATACAGCACATCAGGTTCAAACTTCTGCTTCAGCTTCAACTTTGCAAAAAAAAAAAAAAAAAGCCTTGGAGGCACGTTGTTTTGTTTACTCATTTTTATACCCCCAATAAACCTTTGATGCAATTTACTACAGTTTTCATGGTGGCTATTAGCAGCAATAATTAAAGGACTACTGGCTATGGAATTCTGCAGTTTGAAAATTGGCCTTATTTATGTTATGTTTACAATTCCTCCCAACCACTAAACAGCCCTGAGCAACAAAAAGCAAATTAAAAAGGGGGGGAGACAATGAAGCTTTGTGTATACATAAGCTTCAGCAGTCTTCTGCATCAGATGCTCAACACTCCAAAGGCTTTCACACTGGCTCCTCTTATTTGTTTAAAAGACCTCAAAAAGCATACATGGTGAAAAGATTGCATGTATGCAAACTCAGAACATGAGTATACACTGGCAAGTCACCAAGCTAAATACAGCTAGTCACACAAGAGAGCATGGCTGCTCAAGCAGGCAACAAAACCAGGTGGTTTATCAAGAAGTGTGTGAAGCTCCCATTCATGGGTTGCATTCTGTTTGATGAATCACAGGCGCAGAAAGCCTCCACCACAAATTTATCAGGAAAATGCTACGAAGACTGGACCAGATTCTAATCCACACTGAGTCAACCAACTTACTGCAAGAACTTGAACCAGTATTTTTTTGCAGCAAGGCCTACTTCATAGGGTTGTTGTTGTGAAGACAGATTAAAGGGAGAGAGAAGAAGCATGTATAGTGCCTGGAAGTCACCAGAGGAAATACAGGCTGGAAGAGTCTGAGAGCTAGAGTCCAAAAAAAGTTACTGAGTTGCAGATGTTGATAATGAAGACACTCTTAAGACAATTTAACTTTGGTTGCTATTTCATAGTTTCTATCACAAAGGAATTCCAAAGAATGCAGTACAGCAGCCTAAACAAATTTTATTATTCTTGTGTAGGTAAGACCACCAGTGTATATGGATCTTCACAGACTCAAAAGGAACAGATACTTACCCCAAGGAACCTACAGTTTGACATTTTAACAGAAAGGAACTAACAGAGAATGCATAAAGAATGGAAGCCAGAAAAAACAAACAAATATATATTGCTTCCATTATACATAATACCAACTCAATCCAACAAAGGAGCAAGGGCTCTGAGCCATGCACAGTGATGCATCAGGGACTTTGCAGACCTGTTCTCCTTGCTGCTTGATTGCTATTGCAAAACCAGGAGAACAGTCAAACACACAAGTTGTGCAGGCCACAACCGAAAAGGGGGCCCAGTGTATACACACACATACATATACACATCCTCAAATGCCACACCCATTATCAGACTGCATGCAAGAACACTAGAAGTCAACCTTGGATTTCTCCCTAGAGCAGTACAACACTTTCGGCCATCTAGATATTTTGGACTGCAATTCCCAAACTCCCTGCTGGCTAGAACCTCTGGGAGTCAACATCCCAAACATCTGGAGGTCCAAAGGTTCCCCACCTCTGCCCTAAATCCTCACCAACCCCCTTCCAGTCTGTCTTCCTCGTACATTTTCACCCGGGGGAGCCGTAAAGGGAAAGCCGAATAATCCGTTGTCATTAATGAATTGACTCAGTCATGCTGTTAACAGCCCCATTTAATTGTACAGCAGTACTTCCTTGGCAGCTCCTCCCACTCTAATGCAATAACAATCCTCGATGGCATCCCCAAAAGAATTACACGGGCTCGGTTTACCCGTGTCGCTCTACTCTTTTCCCCACAGCCATTCTCCGAAATACTATCCACTTGCCTCGCTGTGCACTGTGATTAAGCATACAGTCAAGATTAGCCTAGTCAATATCCATCACAGCTTTCACGTGCAACTACAGACATGAGTTCAAATAAAGAAATAACATGGTGCCAAGATGCTAACTAACAATACTCTCATTACAGGCAAGCCTGTCATTAATCACAAGCTGATGGGTCCGAGCTGGCCTTCCCAGCTTTTTGCTTCTTCTCCTCTTTGTGGCAGAGAAATGAAGTGCTGCCTAGCTTTAGAAGCTAACAAAACAATAACTCACTTAGGTTTGCAAGCAAAATAGCAAAAAATATTTTATTGGGTTTTTTTTTCTGCAGGCCAACAAAGCTCCAAGTTTTGGTCCAAGGTTGGGAAAGTCTTTTTTTTTAACTAAAGTTGCAGAATTCCTAGGCACAACTATTAACTATTCTGGGAGGTGACAGTCCAAAACGTAACTTCTCTAAGCTCTTCCTTACACCTTAACTAAGTGGTACCTAAATCTTATGGGAAAAAAATATGACTTGTCCCCAAAATTCCCAGGAAAATACTTCCTAATGCACATGTGCCTTCTTTCTCTGTTGTGCCTTATTTATGACCTAAATCCAACTGCTAGTCACAAGTACACACACACACACACAAAGACACACATACAACATTAAAAAGCAAACCAACAGCACTTCTACCAAGTTTGTTTTGGATCCCAGAAGGATGCAGTTAACCACTTAAAAACACTTACTGAAGTGCTTAGCAAACACTTGTTCAAGGATGGTGGCATCCAATAGTGAGATTAAACAAATAAAGTCTTGCACAAGAGCATCTAAAAGGTTCTCACATTTGATGCCACAGAGGTAGGATAAGAGAAGATCCTCATACCTGATGGCAGTAGTAGACAGGCCAGGAACCTGCACATTTGGTGGCAGCAGTGGGAGAGGCAGAAGACCTCAAACTGGTTTTGGACATTTTTTGCTCATTTTATATATTTTATTTCTGTTTGTTAATCACTTCAATAAATACAACACAAACACCTAGGTTAGCAAAAAGTGGAGGAAAACAGAAATCAGCACAACTTTAAATGTAATCTGTATATGACTACTCAAAAAGACCCAGTGAATGCAATGGGGCTTACACCAAGGTAAGTAGGTACAGGACTACAACCTTACTCTTTTATACTGTGAGAATACAATGCTGTAAGCTCATATTTTGAGGCAGCTCAGACACAGAAAGGTGTCATACATTTGTTTAGGAAAGACATATTTAGTGAATTAAGACCTGGACCGCTTGAAGTTGTTCTACTGAACCATTTCTAGAATCATTCAACACCTGGTTTGGACCTAGGCTCTAGCAACAACTACAAATCCTACGAGTTTAATCTGAAGTAGGAGACTGGTATGTGACATCTTAGCTCACGAATGGCCCTGAAATGAGCTCTGAAGCAGATTTATACTCATGCTAAAACTGACGGCATAACATGCACAGGCATAAACATGCACAGGCAGATCAATGCTTTATACCAAAGGCTGGAAACAGGCTAAGACAAAAGTTGCTGTTGGACTGTAGGTGCTATTAGCCCTAGCAAGCATAGGCAATAGTGAGGGATGAGGGCAGATGCAATCCAAAACAATCTGCATTGCTTATATATTCCCCAACCATACTCTATGCTCAGTGTTTTAAATGTCATGGGGAAGACAACACTCTCTTTGGCTCCTGTCAAAGTCTTGAGAGAAAGGCATGGCATGACAGAAGTGCAGGAACAAGGGGAATTGCTTAACAGCTCAGATTAAAGAGTAATTCTGGCCTGCGAACAGGTACTGGTGGCTGGGAGGAAGTTTTCACAAGACCTGGGCCATTTCCACTCTAGACTGTTATACTGCTATTCCACTTTCAACATCCTATGGAGTCCTGGGCTTTGCAGTTCAGGGAGGGGCTTCAAAGGCCCCTCTTTAAACTGCAAAGCCTAGGACTCCATAGGATGTTGGCAGTGGAATAATAGCATTCTAAGAGTCTAGTATGGAAATGGCCTTGGTCTATCCTACGGATATTCAGTAGGCACATTCTTTTTCACCAGTGTGACTGGTTACTTTGAAATTTCCAGTCCTAATCCTTGCTTAGTGTTACTCAAACCACCAGCCATAGACATAATCAGTTCATTCCCCATCACTCTGAGCTACAATGCATTTATAACTGTACTACAGGACTGGGTAAAGTGCAGCCCAGATGTTTCATGCACCCTCCAATGCAATACTTGCACCTCCCAGTCCCTAAGTTGCTAAGATCCTTGAAAAGGTTTTCAGGCAAAAATTACTCAAACCATGAACAAAGCCTACAAAAACATGTATTTAGTTACACACACATCATCCCAAATGGGAAAAAAGCAGACAGAAATCAGCCAAAATAAAAGCTATATCAAACCTGGAAGACATTTTTTAGTTTCGATTTACATATATCTTCTACCAATCTCAGTTGTCCAAAATGCATCAGTGCAGCCCAGGACAAGGTTCAAATTAGCTTCCATTCCCTCAGTGTAGTTACAATTGGGTATTTCAGCTACAAGCCAGCATAGTGTAGTGGTTTGTGTGTTGGACTATGACACTGGGAAACTAATGTTGGAATCCCTGTCCAGTCATGGAAACCCATTAGATGACCTTGAACAAGCCACACTCTCTCAGCTTCAGAGGAAGGCAACAGCAAACCTCTAATGAAATCTTGCCAAGAAAACTTGAAGGCATATAACACCAACAGAAAATTTCAGCTAGACCAATTGAGTCCCTGCAGTGTCCCAGGATTTAAGAAGAGACATCAAATATCTACACTCAGAAAAGGGTTTCAGATTCAGGGATCCTGAATAGGTCCCTTCTTCACCCCAACATGTTCTTCTATTCCTCTTTTTATCCTCTCTGCCAGGAGGTCACAAGAGATCTGTGTGTATATGCCACCCTGCAGAAATTCTACACTTCAGATGATACTCATACATACAACAAAATGTTGTTGGAACCTAACCAGGAGGCTCAGGTTCCCTAGCAATGGCTGTGGTTAAGTGATACCTGAATAGTCATTTTATCCTTTGACATCAAAGTAAGGCCCAAAGATTGGCAGCACCCCAACCACACACTGCAGGAAATCGATGTGCAAAGAGGCTTCCTTCTGCTTCCCTCACAATCCTCCTTGTTTTATTCTTTTTCCCTTCAAACACAACTGTTCCATCTGGAAAAGAACCTAAACGTTAATTATTCCAAGAACTCAAGGACATTTTTGAAAACTAAGGAAAGTTTCTAAAGCAGTTTATGATGTAGGAAGATGGATGTTGTTCTTTTTCGTGGGGGGTGGGAGCAACTGCTTACTGGAAAACTAAGACTATGTATCTTTTGCACTGAGTAATTCTATAGGCCAAAGTAGATCACATGAGGCCCCCTGACTTCTATAAAAGTTCCCAGATCAAGCCCACCTCCTGATCTCAGCAACGGGATCTGCTGCCCCATTACTTCCAAATAGGACTGCTGTGTTACTTCCAAATAGGGCTGCTTCTACATTTCCTTGTCTGTCTCAGCCCTAACTTAATTTCTTAAAAGACTGGGAAAATTCTTGTTTTTCCCACAAAATAAACTGCCCCCAAAAGAAATCTGTTAACAATTCTTTCAAGAACATTAGCTTGGCATAGCATATTTCCAAACGCTCTTACCCAATACTCCCTTTGAAGAGTAATTGGCTAAAAGCTGCTTTCAACTGACCAAAAGGTCTTTACCAATTAATTTAACAACACTAAAAAAAACTGGCATTGTATTAGTTTCTCATTTGCTCTGACACAAAAGAGAATGCCTCTAAGATCTAACATGTACATGCACTTAGAGCTTGAGAATGTTACTTTTGGACTACAACTCCCAGGAATTCCCAAGTGCACATAGCCCTATGCTGACTGGTGGGTTTTCAGAGTTGTAGTCCAAAAGTAGTTCTTCTCAGAACTGCATACACTATCTTCAAACGAAATTGTTTATTTCTTCAAAGCAGTCATTTCATCTATATTCCAAACTATTAAGATTTCATCAATCAGTTGAACGACATTTAAGTGGGGTGCTAGTTCTGAATCCAGAATTATACTAGGTTAGCAATTACTTTTGCACAGTTCCAAATTCCTGGAAACTGGACAATTTTTATAATTTTTTTTCCAGGCGGGTATGAACTGTTGTAAGAGTGCAGCTTCCATTAGCCCTGTAACCAAGGTCCATGGTCAAGGGTGATGACATAGTCTGACGCTAATACCAGGCATGTCCCATTTCTTTTTATAGGTGATCTAGGTTTGTCACATTGCATTACAACTTGTAATTATGTGTTACACACTCATTGAGCATGAAGACATACAGTTTGCCTGCTAATGCTACTCTGGCTCCAAAAAGCATCCAAAATGTTGCCCACTCATGAACCATATCTAGAGCGGACTATGAAACCCTTGAGAGAGAGGCAGCACACTGCATCCAGCTTATAGTAGTTGAAAAAATATCTGTTCAATTCTAAACTTGTCAGATATCCAATTCAGACCAAACAAATACTCCTCCTAGGACTGGTTCTAGATTTAGACATACACAGATAAGGACTTCCTTGATCCTTCTTCCACAAAGTTGCTCCTCCTAAAAATGCTTAACAGAAGGTCCAAGGACCATGCCAAATGGAATGAGCTGTAGGGATCCCTGAAAATGAGTTAAAGCCTTCCTTCTTAAGTGAGTGGAGTCCTTCAGTTTATAGAAGGTAGATCCTCAGAATAATTCAGTGCTCAAAAAAGGTGATCAAGCTATCAGTTATGAGTTCACCAGGAGTTTCCAGAAAGCTATATGATAATAATATGGCCCAAAAATGATATTGGTCCCTGGCACAGTAGAAAAAAAAATCCATCTGCCACAACCAATAGCTTGAAGAGTGCTGTATGAGATCAGTCTTTCCTCTCCAACAGCTAAATGGAGATCAACAGCACTGATATCAGTGGATTGATACTGGTTTATAAATGTTGCATGGCAAAATCTAATAAACTATAGTATTTGTGGGAGAGCAGAACCTGCTAAAGGGAAGGAAGAGAACAGAGGGGCAAACAATGCAATTAGCAGAATGTGCTACCAATATACTGTTATTTCCCTGACCTTATAAACCAGAAAAACAAATGCATTCTAGCAATTTACAAATACAGCAATATCAGCACATTAATGACAGAGGTCGGAAAGAATTGATCCTACTGTAACATACAAAACAGTTCTGCGCCAGAATGGATTTCTGGGAACGCTATCGTATGTTGTACTATAAAATTATAGCAGAATGCAATTGGATTTGAAAAGGTTTGCCCTGCAACTGAATCAAAGCCTTGAATCTTTATGCAGTATTTTCCAATGTCATCTTGTTCTTATGTTGTAATATGAGTTTGAGGCTTGGAATTCTTTTTTCAACACACATTTCTTTCCTCATCTCCAGTCCAACAAAGGACTACATTGTTCTCCACACCTGAACATTTTGGCTGGCTTAGACTTATTAAGAGAAGCTTTAGATTACACCCTTAAACATCTGACACCAGACTAGGAAAGATACTTTCTTTTAAAGTTTTCTTTTCACCCTTTAAATAAAAATATGGTAGGCAATTAAGGAAAATGCAAGATTTTAATTGTGCATGTAGCAGATATCAATCACGGCACCTAGTAAATTAAGAGCATGAGCACTTGGCAGATAGCATAGGAAACATGTAGCTGTGTGCTGCTAGAGAAAGAATAACAACCCTTGCATTTTAACAAATGCCAACCAGAACCTACACACTATATAATACCTCTAGTTTCTAGAGAAAGTAACCAGGCAAGCCCACAAGAGGATATTAAAAAGCTACAAACTTAAATTCTAACAAAATGCAAGCACTGTTGCATGTCCCAAACTGGATAGGAATGCCTTCAGTTCATGCTTATTCTCATACCCAAAACTGAACCAAGAGAGGGTGCAAGTCTCATGAACATTTTCTCTGACACAAAAAGGATCCCTTCTATCTAGCTTCTGATGCAACACCTCAAAAGGGGGCAACAACCTTCACCTATGCAGACTGTGCATATTTTTCAGCCATAAAGATCTGCAACACTCTTTAGGTTTAGAAAGAATGCAGGAACCTAATACAACAAAGGACTTCAACTGAAGGAATCAACATTTCTGAGCAGATGTACTATGCAGATGCCAAACCGCACCATACAGATGGGGATGTAATAGCGGCACTCCTAACTATCAAAGGCTCCCCAGATATGGGAAACTGGAACAGCTCACATGACAAGACAAAGTACATACCTTCTCTCATCTAACCTAAAGGCGGAGGAAGGCACATCAAGAGCTAGCAAAGCTGGTGGCATTTGTTTATTTACTTTTAAAGGCATCTTCAAGGCCTTTGTTTTTATTTGTTTGTAAGTGGATTGTTCAAAACATAGCTGATACAGATTAGGCCACTGACAAAAACTGCAACTGCATTTCTAACCTGGGGGGAAAATTATTTGGTCCTAAAATCTGCCTTCAAGCTTCAGCAATCAGCGGTTTTGTCTGTGCTTGCTCTAACACACACTGTTTTGTAGACAGAAAAAGAAACTGAGAAGAGAGGAAAATTTCAGACAGGGTGCAATTCTCCCTCTCTCTAATGTTTTAATTATTTCAGGCAATTTTCCTACCAGATCATTCCCAGTACTTGTGCAAGAGCATTAATGGAACCCATATTCCTAAGGGCTCCTTTCATTTTTGTAAAAAGGAAGTAAGAGATTATTTCATAGGAACGTACTTGTCTTATGATGTATCAGACCACTCATCCATCGTAACTCAGTGTTGTGAACTCTTGAGTGGCAACTGTTCCTTTGGGCTCCATGTATTCTTTATCTGTACATGAAGAATCCTGGTATTCCACGGTCAGCTCCTCTCCAAGTATTAACCAAGCCTGACAGCAATTAGCTTCCAAACTCAGACAAGATCATATGGGCTTTCATCACTGAGCAGGGATTCAAATCCAAGCTGCCCTAACTGCTAGCCCAACATTCAAATCACTACATCGTGCTTGTACCCTACCACTGGCTGCAAAGTTAGAATACAGATGTATGCACTATTAGCTACCAAGAGATTTTATCCTTCATGAAATATGTCTATCTTCCCTTTAAAGTCATGTAAGCTGCATCACTGCATCTCGTGGCAGAGAATTCCACAGTTTAAGTATGCACTGTGCAAACAGGTGGAGAAAAAAATTACCTCCCTGTGCTCAACTTCCCAAGGCTGAGATGAGAGCTTCTGAACACTGCTATCTCTTCAATTTTGAGTGTACATGAACACTATTCTTTGGCTTATGCTACCAGTTGACTGGTTAACAGATGATTCTAGCACACTCTTCTGCATTCAGGCGTAACAGGATCCCATACGTAGGCTGCCTCTCAAACTAAGATGGGCCTCAGGCAGTGTACCATCATTAGTGCCTTCTTCTTTCACATTTTTTTATTGTCCCAAAGACAGAAGTTGATCAAACAGAGAGAGCACTGATTACGCACAGTAAAATTCTGGAGGTTGAGTGTATAGTCTTACACCTAGGAATAAATCTCACTGATTACAGTGAGATTCAACATCCAAGCAAACATTCATAGATTCCATTATAAAGGTCTGAAAAGGTTTACAACTGCTCTTAGTCAAAATAGAAAATCAAGATTTATTTGACTTTTATTGCATTTCCTGTTCCTAGCTAACCTAGGGCCATTCAAGGTAAAACCAAATACCTGTTGAGTCTATTACCTGGGAATCTGTAGACCTTTCCTCCACATTATTTAAACTGTTGTCACCTACATTATGTATTAAGATCAAATCATATGAAATTCGTGGGGTCGCCATAAGTTGACAGGCAATCTGAAGGCAATCACATACATTCTCACACAGATTGCCACAGACACTTTTCTCCTCCTCTTTTGGGTAAAATTTTGCCTACAAAAGAGACCTTGTCATCTCAAAGTCTTGAAGTAATTTTTAAGTCCTTCTGCTTGACCAAAAGCCTTTCACATTACACAATTGTAGGACTTTGATTCTACATTAAATGCCATAGCTTCATCCTATGGAACTATAATATTAGGTAGCTGGAGGAGGCGTTAGAGCACACCAAATACTTTATGAAACTACAAATCCCAGGATTCTATAGAATGGAACCATGACAGTTAAAGTGTTATAATTATGCAGTATGAAAGGGCCAGATGTTACTACGCTATAGATTTTTGCATTTCTCATATACCTAACACAGCTAACTCCTTTTTGATAGAAAGGAACAGATCAGGAGCTTGGAGTTAATTCCATTCACTCACTCCACAATGGTACTTTCTATCTTTTTTTAATTTCACAATCCTACAGTTCTGCGATAGTAAAAGTGCAGTATCAGAAGCATTAAGGATTGGCAACAAAGAGCTGAAATGGTAAAATATATGGGAGATTTATTCCCATATTTGAAGACGACGATGCCTGAAGGTACTTCTTTTATTAAAGGCATTTATATGTCAACGTGTATTGAAGATTTCAAGGTAGTTTAAAACAATTAAGTGAGGTGATTTGCATGCATTTAATAAATCAGAGAACAACCCTCTTCATCTGCCCTTGCCCAATGGTGGGAATTCAGAGGTATACTGCCCTTTAATTCCAAAGGGTGCATGCAGCAATGATGGCTGGTAGCCGTTGGGTTGGAAAACTTACCATCTTCTCAACAGCGTTGAGCAGAATTACTACTCAGCCAAATTAAAAGAAACCAAGACAAAAGGAGAGACCTTCCGTTTTCACAGACTTGTTAAAAGCACAGCATTTTCTGCGAACAGGCAACCTATTGCAAATGGTAATCTTATTTCCTTATATTCCAACCTCCAGTGTTGGATCATGACCTTGGAAACCAGGGTCAATTCCCCACTCGGCGATTGAAACCCCCTGGGTGACCTTGGGTGTGTCACTCCCAGCCTCTGAAAACCCTGCAAGAACTTCACTTTAGGGTCGTCATAAATTGGAAACAACTTGAAGACACACAACAACAACTGAATACCCCTGAAGTTGCTACAGCACGTGTTTTCAAAACACTTCCTGGAATAACATGGGTTATGTAAAGTAGTGCATGGCGTAAACTCTCAAGAGAACAAGCCAGACACTAGGATGGTTCAAATTGGACCTTTGTTACCCCCATCTCAGCCTCAGCACCCCATTCTACAATATGAGAACAAGCTAATGGCCACCATAGAAATTGCTGATGTAAAATATGAGAACTTCAGAGAGCTCTTTTTCAGTGCCAGCCATTTTTAACTGATATTCCAAATATATGGCAAGAGTTGGACAAGACAGTCCTTGCAGCTTCTTCTAGCTCTAGAATTTTATAAAATCCTTGTGACCATTCTCTCATATGTTCACACACACTGATAAATCAAAAGTCTGACAGGAGAAAAATATTCATTTTTTACATCCAAGTGATTAAAGAAAAAGTCATTTTTTAAAGAAGAAGAGGAGGAGGAGGAGGAGGAGAGCCGAAGAGGAACTCTTTATTGTTTGGGGAGAATTTCAACACATACAGGCATACCAGCCATTACAGAAAATTATGTTTTACTAGTCTTCATTTTATGAGGATTGTGTTAGAACAAAACAAATACCAGATGCCTATTTGTTTTATTCACTGAAATAAGGGTAGCAACAAGGGGGGACTCTAGAAACAGCTCTCTGTTGCAAGCAGCTCTGCTTTTAATTAAACACTATACGTGACGAGTGCATAAAAATGAGCGCCGTTTGAAAGCAGCAGGTAGGAAGTAATTTTATCCAAGTGTAACTGAGGAATATTCCCTCTTCTCCAAAGCAAGGCTAAAAGAGAGCACCTGCAAGCCTATGACTGCTGTGCCAAGCCACTGCTCCTGGACAAGGTCATTTAAAGATTTTTTCCCCCCAGTCGTTTTGTATGGCAAACAAGATTTATGCAAGTCTCTTCAGAAACCATGCCAAAAATGGAGAGGGCAAGGGAAGTACCACAGTAAGAGTCCCACTGCTGCTCAGATTGGTACAGCTGACCTGGAAGCTTTTATAAAGGTCAGGGCTATCACGTGATTTCCTTGAGCCTACTGCAAAGATTCTCAACTGAGAGTTCAAGACTGGAGGTTGATGGAAAGGTTTCAAAACAGTCAAGAATGTCTTTACTTAGACCTGAACTTGATGATTTTCCTCCATGCATGTTTCACACAAGGCATCTGACGATATGGGATGGAGTCCATGGCAGCATATGCCAAACAAAATGTGTTAGTCTTTAAGGTGCTACAAGATTCATAGTTGATGGTTCTACTTCACAGTGAAAACTAAAGATATTTTGATCAGGATAAGATTATCAAACAGACTAACAAGGCCTTTGCCTAGGACCCATGGTTTTCATAACACACACTCGTTTTCATGAAAACACTGCCACTGCAGGGGCAAGATTAAAGCATGAGCTCTGAGCTTCAGCTTTTAAAGTACAAGGAAAATTTAAGTGGTCTGCTAAGACCTTTAGCGATGTCCAAGTATTCTATGAGGGGACAGAGTTGAGAACCGCTGGCCTAAGCTGGTGATGTACAAGCCAAATCCCCCCTATTAAATCCTCTAGGTCCACCTTCAGTACCCACTGTGGGCTCAAATCTCAATAACTATCAGATAAAGTAATAGTGGGGAATGCAGTACAGTCAGCGTTAAAATGGCACATGGTAATGAATACAGGAAGACACACACACACGCAAGCACACACAGGATTTGTTCTGCAGTTGCCAGGTTTTCTGCATAGCAATATGGAACAGACTCCTCCCCCTATTCTCAGGCCAGATCAAGACTGATCAGAATACGTGAGGCAGGGCTACATAACGCCATCTCAAGTATCACAAGAGGAGTGCCTCTTGCAAGATCTCTTGACTCCTGTGGGATCTGCAACCTCACAGGCACTAAAAAACCACTGACATCTAGCAGTGGCACACCAGACATCACAACATAAAGAGATCACATCGCTGCTTGGCAGCCTCCACAGCCCGAAAGGAGGAAGAGCAGTACCACATCAGCTGCAATCCCCATAGATGGACCCTTGGCATTCAGGAATACATAGCTACTGCATATCAATTGTCCAGGGGTTGGTATGTGGAGAACACATAGCTTTCAGCCTTGATACAGGACCGGATTCCAAGTCCTCAAATATGAGATGGTTCATATAAAATGGGACACTTGAGAACTCGTTTCTTCATACAGCATGGGATGTTCATCATGAATTCTCAAGCCACTGGTTGCAATTATTCAGCACTGCAGTTTCTCACCTCTCAATAAAGGTTGCACAACTGATTTTCATAAGGTTGGCTGAAATTAAAGGTGGATTGTATGCTCTGCAATCACACAGCAAATGCAAGATCTAATTCTTTAGAAAGCTACTCTTTTTGATACTCTTACTCATATGCATCCTCCTTCGAAGGGACAAGAGCAGCTCTTTCTGTTTTTGCAAAAGCATGCAGACAGCTCCAGTGCCAAATAAGTCTGCACGTTATTTGGCATATAGCAGGGACCTGTGTACCTATTATCTGGACTTCACTTATCTGAAATTTCCTAGTCATGCACGACAGTGACTTGTTTTCTGAATAATGTATGTTCTGTGCACACGCACCCTGCAGATCTAATTACAAAGACATGGGAGGAGTGTGTGTATTTATTTATTCACTTACCTGCTTAAAATCTTTTAGCTAGAAAGCTTCGCAGTATGCCTTGCAAAGATACATAGCATGACCGCAGAGATGCCCTCAGCCTTACCATAAACATTTAAGAGATGACATGACAAGGAATAAGGGAAGAGAGGGAGGAGGAGGGAAAACCAAGTTCAGGCTAAATTTATGTATTGTAACTACTAGATGGACCCAAACAATTCAAGAAACCTGCTGAAATTAGGGCAGGTTTGGTCTCCCAACAGAAGTGAAAGAATCATAGTGCTGGAAGAGATCACAAGGGCCATCAAGTCCAACCCCTAGCCATGCAGGAATACACAAAGCATTCCCAATAGATGACCATCCAGCCTCTGTTCAAAATCTCCAAAGAAGGAAATTCCACCGTATTCCAAGGCAGCATATTCCATTGTCAAACTGCTCTTACCATCACAAAGTTCTTCCTAATGCTTAGATGGGACCTTTTCTCCTCAAGTTTGAAGCTACTGCTCTATGTCCTGGTGTCTAGAACAGCAGAAAACAAGATTGCTCCATCTTCCATATGCCATCTCTTCAAATATTTAAACATAGCTATCAGGTCACCTCTTAACCTTCTCTTCTACAGGCTAAAAATACCCAGCTCCCTATTTTGGTCCTCACAGATCAGGGTTTCCAGACCTTTTACCATTTTGGTTGACCTCCTCTGGACACATTCCAGCTTGTCAATAATCTTTCTCTTTTCCCCTTCTGTGGTGAAGCCCATTAAAATGGTTACCCCAAAATCTTAACTGATGGTGAGCCAAAACTGGTATAAATTCTGCAGTGAACTCTACTCTTCAATCTCTCTCTCTCTCCCCATAGATACAGATATAGAGTACATATATGTACACATGCATAAAAAAAATTAGATGTATTCCAAACAGAGAAGCCAACTTGATGTACCAAGAGCCAAGTTTCAGTGCAGGAATTCATTCCTGCAAAGCACATCTTGGTTCTTTTTTCCCTCCTCCAAGACGGTGACAAAAGCAAGTCCCATCTCCAACATTCTTACAGAAAAGTCATGGTTTATTTGTTCAACTGACTTATTGTGTTGATCTTTCTGAGCTATTTTAATGCTGGTTGTATTGCACTGCAGCAATAAGGTTTTGCAAATAAATAACATAGCTCAACTGTCTCTATGCTATGAACATGAACCCACTTCTTTCTGCCTTGCCTCTGCAGTGGTGACTGAGAATACCTTCATGTCCCTGTCAAAAGCAATGGCAAAGAAAAAGAAGAATGCTATGAAAAGGAATGCCGACTTCTTAATTCCACGTTCTCATCCAAAGAAAGAAGATCATGATGGAGAGAGTCTAACCATTCTATCTCAAAAGTCGGTCTAGCACAGGCTGCCACCCAAATAGCCACATCCAATAGGAAGTATTGATCAAAACATATTAGCACAGTAGTGCTAATTAGCTGCTTGAGGAAAACAAATCTTAAGCATCATCAGCATTTTTTGACTAACATGGTTGCTTGGCACTAGAAGTTCTTCACAGCCCCAGTTCTAGATAGATTGTCCAAGGAACAATGTGCATGATATGGGTGGAATACCACCAGAAATTCTGGGTGCAAATTGTTCAACAAAGAATTTCAACAGAATTGTTCAAAAGAATTTTCTGAAACCATATTTTTCCATGGGATATTTTCAACGCCATATATACATATACATACATATATATGGTGCTGAAGTAATGGATTGGAAACAATAATTTCAGAGACGCCAAGAGATTTAATTTATAGAGCACTCTTAACAGATATTTTCCTAGAACTAAACTCCATTGTTTTGAATGGAACATGTGGGCATAGGATTGCAACTTAATTCTATAGAGACATTGTGTGCTTTTCTAAAAATAAATATTGCTACTTTTTCAAGAAGCATCCCAAGATATTGGGAGAAGCAATTCTTTCTCAATGACATCAGTCAAACAAATGTATTGAAGAAATTTGGTTATTTCCATTATTTCGTTTTTATTCTTGCTTATTTTACCTTTGGTTCTGGTCAAAGGTTATCTACAAATAAAGGTTATTTATGAATAATCAAATCCGCAAAAGTGAAACCTGCAAATATAGCGGGCTGACTGTACAAATAAAAACTTCTGATAGGGCAGTGGTTCTCAACCTGTGGGTCCCCAGATGTTCGTGGACTTCAGCTCCCAGAAGCCCCAGCCACTATGGTCAATGCTCAGGGCTTCTGGGAGCTGAAGTCCACGAACATCTGGGGACCCACAGGTTGAGAACCACTGTGATAGGGCTTTCCCCCACTGTTGTCTAGAAAGAAAACCATTTCTACTTTGATGGTTGTGGACTTGTATCTGAAAATGCAATGGGGACAATATTACCTATGGACTCCTCTTGACACGCTATCAAAGATCTTTGAATAAGTGAAATAATTATTTACATTGAGAAGAAACAACAGTTCATTATATGTACACACTACAACCCTGGTAGATGCGTCAGATGAGTAAAAAGAAAGAAGACAGGTCCCTACCTACAAGGATTCAAAATTTTACTGAACAACCTTATGCAAATTTACTTGGAAATATGTCCCACAGTGCTCAACAGGACATAATTCCAGTTAAGTATGCAAAAAATCCCAGCCTAAATTTAGACAGGGGCTCAAGGAAGTGGCAAGTGAGAGTCAGAAGCAATGTTAAATTCATATACACCCAGGATCATAGAACCACCTACCTAAGTTAACACCCTAAACTTGTGTATGTTTCCTTGAGAGTAGCTCCCACCAAGTTCAGCACTCAGTACCACAGCCACAGCTTCAACTGAAATGAGATCACAGGATCTACTTTTTATGGCCTGAATGAGCAAGTGTGACCCTTTAGAACAGAACTAATAAGTTAATATTAATTATATATTACATTGGGGGGGATTTATGCCAGAATATAAAGTATCTTTTCTTCCAATGAAAATTGGTGGATTTTTGAGGACATTTTAAAGGGTATAAGATGGAGGATAGCATTTTCATTGCCTATGTTGTTCCCCAGCCCCTTGCTGCCGCTTCTGATGGAGTTTTCCACTTTGTGACAGGTAGTAGCAACTAAAAAATAGAAAGGAGTGAGGAAAGCAGATTGCAGAAGCTGCTTCATGGTACAGAAGTGTATGTGAGAAAGGAAGGCTAGCCTGTGGAGAAAATATGAGGCAAGGGAAAGAATGGACACATGTAGACTCCTTGTGACCCCATGAACTACATAAAGTTTTCTTAGACAAGGAATACTCAGAAGTGGTTTTGCCAGTTTGTTCCTCTGAAATATGGCCTACAGCACCTAGTATTTATTGGTAATCTTTCATCCAAGTACTAACCAGGGCTGATCCTGCTTAGCTTCCAAGATCAGACACATTTTGGTACCTGTGGGGTATACAGGCACCTGATACTTTAGTCAATAGCTAAATTGAGGCAGGATGGTCATTACAGAACAGGGTCAAAGGTTGAAGTCTGAATCACTTCCTTGCTGTTGGGAAATCAAAGAATGATTTCTTTAATATTTTTACCTTGTCTCTACACCTAAAACTACAGGTGAGACAACTAAAGAGCTTCTCACATGTATCTGAATCACTGCATGACATGAAAGACCCAACTGGAGCACAATGATGTTCTAGAACCCATGATTTTCAATCACAGACACATGAAGAAACAGCATATCCAAGTAGTAAATACATAAAAATGGAGATATATCAGATTGCCCAGAACTGAAAAGAAGTGTGTGGCAGGAAAAAGGAAAATTACACACCCTCCTAGGTCCTCCCATATACTCCTCACAGACAAACTTGGGTCTGTTACTAGTATAGTGCCAACTCAGAAGGCACTCAATTGCAGCTAGTCTACAAATGCACTGATATTGTACATGTATTCACAGCCAGTAATCTGAAGCATGTTCAGAACACCTTCGGCATACACCAGAACAGAGATAATGGTCAGGGTGGGGGAATGTGCTCCACTGTTTGTCATTTTATTTGTAATTGTCTTGTTTTTAACTGCTTTTAAGTCCCTTGATAGTTTAGTTATTTTTTTAAAAGTTTTATATGATATTAATTTTACAGCTCCACCTGTTTTAACTTTTGTAAGTTGTCCTGAGTGGGAAAAGGGCAGGAAGTAATATTAATAACACATTACCATCTTAATATCCAATAATATCAAAATTGTAGGCAGAGGAAAAACTCCAATCACAGATGTTGAGGCTAGTATCTCTCTCCTCTGCTTCTCTCTCCTTTTCCCTCTCTCTCCCATTCATTCACACTCACTCACATGCACACACTTATACCACACACAAAACAACCTATATGAAGCAGCAGAACAGGCAACTATGTTTCTAAAAGCTGACCAAAATTAGCAAAACCAACTATAGTTAGGAAACCACAATTTAGGTTTAAATACTTCTGCTCAGCATTAACACTGATCTACATGTGATGCTTACAATAGTCAGTTCCAAAACTGAAAAGGCAAAGAAAAAGATGTCTGCATGCTAGAAGGAAGGGAGGAAGACCCTGTAAGACTATGGAGTATTCCCAGATGCATTTAGGTGAGCAGGGAACATCATCTCCACACCAGCAAAGTTCTAGGGCCTCCTCAAATTACAAGACCCATGATTCCATTGCATTCACTTATAGCAGCTGCGGAATCACAAGGCAGTAACTGTGTAGTGTCGCAGAGCTCCTGATAAGACAACAACACACACCCATGCTTCTTCCACATGAAGAGGATCACTGGCCTGGTAATCATAAGAACTTAGCTTTTAACAACAAGTGCAAATGCTTGCATCTGGAAGCATTTTTCATAGATAAAAATCACTACAGGAATACTTCCAGTTGTGACAAAATGCATTTTAAAGGAGGTTGTTCCTATGTGCACAGCTGGAAGTCACTAAATGCTGCTTATGCATGCGATTCAGCCCTTGGTTATTTGTTACTAAATTTAGTGGTGGGGGTCAGTTATTTCTCTTTATGAGCAACCATTCTCACTGTCTGATCACCAAATCATTGAGTGATCCTTTTCCCTTCCTCTTATCACTCCTTTAGTATGCACGGTGTGGGTGCACCACAGGTCTTGCTTAATTTCCTACCACAGAATAAAAGAAAGTCTGACAATTAGTAAGTTACAAATAGGTTTTCCTAAATTCATAATGAGTCTGGTGTCTGACTATGAGCTCTATGCTCATATCAATTCTTGGCTTTATTGATGCTCTGCCATTTCAGATGCAATCAGACTCCCTCTTTATCTTTTATCTTCTTCTTTGGAACAGCAGATTTTAATTCCCACCCCCATGTAGACCAAAACTAAAAAAAAGAAAGAAAGAAAGAAAGAAAGAAAGAAAGAAAGAAAGAAAGAAAGAAAGGCAACACAAAAATAAATCCTACAATTTTATAACCCCCTCTCTTGGATTAGGAAAAATTATTGTTCATGTTTCATGCACTATCACTCTGCACAACAGTAGATGCCAAGTCAAATAGAAAAACAATTCTGAAAAGCCCAAAATCCTGCCTATGGGCTGCCTATGTGGAAAGATTCCCAAAGAGTGAATCCTAAAGCAAAGCATTTTTGCCTTCTGAAGTATAATCTCCCTTGCTACCTGCCCAGAATTGTTCTTCCCCTTCATCTGCAAATAATGAACTTGATTTGCAGAGGCAGTCTCCGATTTTGACACCTGCAGAAGATAGCGGTTGCAATTTGGATGGCACACTCTACAACGGTTAAACATCAAACTCCCCGGCTGCACCTGTAAATCAGATACCGCTATCAAATGCACCGGCAGTTATCTGTAGGTGAAGGGGGAATATCCAAAGAGTAACAGTTCCCAAGGGGAAAAAAAGAGAGAAATGAGGCCTCTAGATGTTCCTATTACATTCTTTTAAAAAAAAACAAGGTATCTGTAGGCAGGGTCATTTGAATTCTACACAAGATTAAAAAGGGAAAAGCACAGAATACATTATTGAGTACAGCCAGTGTGTTGCAGCAATCTAGGCGCTGGGACTCTAGCATTCAAATGTACTGGGTGACTTAGGGCAAGCCCCACTCTCTTAGCCTAAGAGGAAGGCAATGGCAAACCCCCTCTAAATACATCTTGCCAAGAAAACCCAACAATGGGTGACAATAATTTGGAGTCAACTTGAAGGGACATAAGAACAAAATAAATAGTACAGGGCTATGAAAGGCTGTGGCATCTTGTATAGCTTCTTATCCAGCCCTAGTAGAAGCATAAGGTCATTTGGTTATTTGCAGAATTTAGAAATATTTATCCCTTTCATATTTTATCTTCGTTCTGTAATGGGACTCAAAATGCACAGGAATTCCGAATGGTCTCTCATTTGTGCACTAAGTGACCCAGCCCTGCTTAGCACCGTACTTGAATGGGAGACTGCCATCAAATACTAGGTGCTGTAGGCTATACAGTCTTTCAGACAAAGGAATTGGCAAACTACCTCTGAGTATTCCTTGCCTAAGAAAGCCATATGAAATTCATTCAGCCACCATAAGTCAACAGGCAACTTGAAGGCACAGATACACACGCACATACACACACAAAGGGCAGCAGTGCCCCCTCAGAGAACCTAAAGGGAAGTACCACCATCCACTACCACACCCCTGAAAGAATAACTCAAACTGCTTGCCCTCAAATGCCCTCAGTTCCATTGGAGAGGGGGAGCTGAGGATGCAATTTCCTACACACACACACCCGGTCTTTAGTCACAAAACAGCCCTTTATTTTTAAATAAGATACGACCAATTCGTTTCCTGTTAACAAAACCCCTTTTGAGTCTAAAACAGGTTTTTTTTGGGAGGGGGGGTTAAAAACATGGTAAGATTATCCCCAAGCCACTAGGGGAAGTTGTGGGGCATTTGAGGCATATATATAGAGGGGGAGCTAGAAAGTGGGGTATAAACCGTATAAGTAAATGAATATTATTGTGAGAGCCTTGGAGGAGGCAAAAAAAGCCACATGTGGCCTATGGGCCACACTTTTCCCATTCTTACTCTAAACCACATGTGCCAAACACAAGGCCCGTGGGCTGAATCCAGCCCAGCAGGCCATTTCATGTGGCCCTCACACCTCTCTGGCAGCTGTGGCACTCCCCCTGCCTGGCGAGCCTGATCCTCACATTGTGGGCCCCCAGCTGCCAGTATTCTGAAGAGGGACCTAGAAGCCAGCACTCACAATCTGCTTCGACTTCTGACTGCTCCTCTGTCTAAGCGTCACTGTCAGAGCATTGCCACAGATTACCATGCCAATGCTCCACGCAGTTCATGAGAGTTGAACAGAGGAGCAGTCAGAAATAGAAGTAGATCATAAGTGCTGCCTGCTGCACCTCTCTTCAGAATACCAGCAGCTGGGGGCCCACAATATGGAGATCGGGCTCATCAGGTACAGAGAGCGGTCGGAGGGCAGAAAGAACCACAGAGGAGGGGGAGCAGAAAAAGGCCCAGAGAGGGTCCGGAGAGCAGAAAGAGGCACAGAGAGGAGCTGGGGGGAAGAAAGAGGCACAGAAAGGGTCTCAAGAGGGACCAAAAAGTTAAACAAAATTCACGTAATAAACAGTGCTTGGTAATACTTGTCTGATGATCAAAAAATAACCTTCTGTTTTCAAAACTCATTTTCCAATAAATTGTACAACAGCTGTACACTTGAATAGCTGCTTCCTATTATTTTTCCTAAGCTTCTATTTCAGAGCTAGTTATTAGTAAAACCAATACTAATCAAATGCACAGACAATTATTTAATACGATAAAAGAGGAAATACATTTATAAAGCCTTGGAGATACAACCGGCCCTTTGAGGGCAACCATAAGGCTGATGTGGCCCCAAGATGAAATTGAGTTTGACACCCCTGCTCTAAACCAAGACATTTATCTATAGATCTGTGCTCAAGATTGCAGCCAGAAGATTAAGGATCTAACCCATGCATGCTCAACAATGAGCGGGCCCCAGTGATTCCGACAGGAATCATTTACAAGCAAACACCTCTGGGACTGAACTGTATACCTCCTTCTGTCAACTGCACACGGAGGTTATGCTAGCTAGGGAAGATGAGAGTTGCAGTCCAGCCTGTTCATGAGTTGGAGAAGAATGAGCTAGATTACTGATCTGCACTTATATTCTGCTCTTGACTTACTACAATTAGCAGGTCATAAGAAACTGATTTATAGAGTCACACAATTTGATGGCAAGAACGCTCCAGTTTCAGATAATACAGGCACCTGTCAGTAAACAAAGCCTCTGACAAAGAAGCTCCTTTTCACAGTCTTTTTACACTCGCTCATCCAACTTCTTCTTCTCTGTCCATTGTCTATATGGAGGTTTTCTGCAGCACTGGCACTCAGAGGACGGTGAAAGAAGAGTGAAGAAACATGGACTTTTGGTGTCAGGTTGCAGCAGCGTATCTGCAGTAAACAGTGAGATAAAGCTTGAGCTAAGATCCTAAGAATCAGACTCTATTCTAATCAATCCTACTGTAGCTGTGTATACCTGCCTACAACAGATAAGATAAACAGCAGCTGTTCCAAGAATCTCATGCACAAATAGCAAAACTGAGAAAAAACAGAATATGGATTATTAGCTGGCCTCATCAGCTACGATCAGTATGTTTAAAAAAAAAGAAGAAGCATAAATCTGCACCAAAAATGGAAATCGTAACAAAAGTGGAAAATGGTAAAAGAACCACCCTTGGTCTCTAGAAGGTTCAAAATATTTTTATTTACTTATACAAGCCTTACCTGACATGACTGTTTCATTCCACATGGGCATATTGTTAGTTATGAATAAAAAGTTAGCTGATACAGATTGAACTACTTTTCTTTTTGTGATGCAGGAACCTACTCCTTTTCTTTCCATGCTATTATTGCCTCTGGCACCAAATTTACTCTTAAACGAGTAATGGCCAATATGAGGTATTCTTTCCAATCTAAAGATACCATGGATCAAACTTGGGACCTTCTTTATATGTTCCAGAACAGAGCTATTTCTTCTCCATAATGGGAAGAGTTTAGAGATGGACTGAAGGTACATTCTAAGCTAAACAAGTCATGCAGCAGAGAAAAGAAAGGTTACCAAAAACAGACATCAGACACTCAACACATGCATGCATTCCAGGAATTCAAATGGGACTTTAATTGGATGCAAGCAAACAATAGAAATCTCCATATGATCATACTTTATAGTGAACCCTGTGTCAAAAGGAACAAACCCAAGCATATAATTATAGGACATTTCAATTACGGAAAGGAAATGAAAAAGATACAACGTGATCTGGAAGCCTTCCCTGTTAACATTTTTAAAGCACTAAATATTTTTTCTCTTATAGCCAGATAATCAACCAAATCAGGGCTAAATCTGTTCCATCCAATTGCACAGAAAGAACCAGAGATACAGCAAAGTAAGCAAGCCAGGAAATTTATTTACAAAACTGTTTTAAAAGTGATACTGTGGAGAACAATGAGGGGGGATATATTTCAGCTTTACTGTTTACCGTCAATTGTGTTACGACAATTATTGTATTGGCTGCTTATAGCAGTGCCTCTAAGGGCTTGGAAAAGGGAGCAATTGGCTTGAAAATATTCCAAAATAAGGGGAAAAAATCCAAAAAGCAAACGTTGATTTTGTCATTTTATATAAGGGATGTCAGTTTACTATACCACCATACAGAATGGGACTTGAACATCCATGAATTTGAGAATCCTAGAGCCAAACCCTAGTAGATATCAAGGGCCCTAAGTAGTTTGAAACTTGAGACAGTGCTTTACAAATTGGGTGCACTTTGTTGTTGTGTGCCTTCAAGTCATCTCTGACTTATGGCAACCGTAAGGCAATTTTATCAGTGGGTTTTCTTGGCAGTGATTGTTTAGAGGGGGGTTGCCCTGGCCTTTCTCTGAGGCTGAAAGTATTTAGCTTGCCTAAGGTCACCAAGCGGGGGTTTGATCCCTGGCTTCCCAGTGTCCTACTCCAACATTCAAACTATTACACCATACTGGCTCACTCCATGCCACACTACATGTAAGAGATCAGATACCTTCAGACTATCTTCATGTAAGTTCACTGCTGCAACTAACAAGCTCATGATCCTTAAAGTCAGATATCAATGCTGGTGTCTCTTTGGTGTGGATGCATGTTGCATGTTTTTCAAATGATTACACATTCTAATACAAACTTGCAGATTTGCATATCATCTTCTGCAGTTTCAGTCTATTTTGCAATGTTCCATCATCATCGTCTATCATCGTTCTGCCATATCTGGATGCTCAGACTGAGATGAAGAACAACACTGTCTGTCTCTCTCCATATGTGTCTCTGTGCATCTGTATGAAGCTTAAGTTTGTGTCACCTTTCTGCAGAGGCCTTGCTAATCTTTTCTGCATCATTTCAATTTCACTATACATGGTGCTAAAGCAACCGCACCCTTTCTAGTATATTTACATGGGAAACTGTTGCAACAGTGACAACGATCACACCTACCACTCTTGGTTGAAACACTTTTGCTTGTGCCATATATGAGGGATTCCATGTTTACTTACTCTAGAGATATATTGAGCTACCTGCTTTCAATTTTAGAATACATGAATATGTACAGTGTTCATGAATTCATATTTATTACCTAGCTTGATTGTCAATTCTTTGGCAACACATCACATTTCTGAAAGAGAAAAATTAAGAAACCAAAATGCAGCATCCGGAAAGACAGTGTGCACAAATCACAGGGGGAAAAGTATTTTCAAAACTAGAACTTGGAGCACGATTCCATCAGAGGATAATCCTCCCACGATGTACAATCACAGATACTCTTGCAAACTACAGAGGACATGTGAAAGTGAAAATCCAACAGAACAGCTATTGCACATAACTGCTCCTGTTCTTCGGCTGTCTGGAGACTCCACAGTTTCAAGAAGCAATGAGCAATGATTGCATAGTTCCAGGACTTTGGTCTTAAGCAGTCCCGAATGCACATCAGAGTTCTTATTCTAATAAAATAAGAAATCAGATAATGTAACGAGAAGGGCCAAATATGGGTTAAGTTATAACATAATCAAATGCATATTAATAAAGTTATAGCTCCTTATTTATGTTTTATCACATGAAGAGGGTTTTGAGGCTATTCTGAAATTATGCTTGTTACTCAAGAGAAAAGCCAGGAAAAAAATGATGCTTCCATGATTTCTCTGTTAAAAAGAACTTAATATTGCTACAAATATTTATTCAGAAAGTGATTTATCTGGGTCATATTATCCACAGCCAAGTAGGAAATTTACTGGATCAAGGCCTCTTTGTAAACTGGAATTCCTTATCCCACCTTCCCCCCGCCCCATCTCTTTTGTGCATGAAGTGTATCAATTCTTACTTGGCCACCAACTCCATTCCCTTAAATTCTTCCATCAGGAACAGTTTGCTTTCATGCCTCCATACTAGATTCTGTTTTGATTCATACAGACCGCTGGACGTTATGCAAAGCTACAGGGTTTCATCAAAATAATTTCCTGGCAAATTAACGAGAAGGGGGAGAGGAAGAGAGAAAGAGAGGGAAAAGCACCTAAGAAAAGTGAGCAGAAATAACTAAGAAAAGCATCTCCATAAAATGATATACACTTCCAAGAATCTTAGAATAACAGAGTTGGAAAAGACCACAGGGGCCATCCAGTCCAATCCCCTGCTACGCAGGAACAGACATCAAAGCACTCTCAACAGGTGGCCATCCAGCCTCTGTTTAAAAACCACCAAAGAAGGAGACTCCACCACATTCCGTGGAAGTATATTCCACTGCCAAACAGCTCTGACCATCAAGAAGTTCTTCCTGAGATTCAGGTGGAATCTCTTTTTCTGTAGCTTGAATCCATTGCTCCTTGTCCTAGTTTCTGGGGCAGCAGAAAACAAGCCCGTTCCCTCTTCTATATGACAGCCTTTCAAATATTTAAACATGGCTATCATGTCCCCTCTTAACAGTCTCCTCTGCAGGCTAAACATAGCCAGCTCCCTAAGCTGCTCCTCACAGGTCATGGCTTCCAGACTCTACACTATTTTGATTGCCCTCCTCCAAACATGTTTCAGCTTGTCAATATCCTTCTTGAAATGAGATGCCCAGAACTGCACACAGTATTCCAGATGAGGTCTGACCAAAGCAGAATAGAGTAGTACTTATTACTTTCCTTGATCTAGACACCATACCCCTATTGATGCAACCAAGAATTGTGTTTGGCTTTTCCTTACCAGGCAGAGATCTATGAAACCCAAGATCTAAAATACCTGCTACTATCTATTTATATGAACATTTGTGATGGAATTTACCTGATGCCAGATGAGACTATTAATACATCTGGACCACTCTTCACTACTCTGACTCCAGTGTTTCCATGTGGTCTTCTACATGACCTTAGTAACTGGAGAGACCCTAAGCCCCCACTCAAAATACATTAGGCACATTCATGCCTAACACAGTGAACAGCTTTCAAGGAAAAAGTTAAACCAGCTGAGAGGGTGATTTGTTTCCTCCTCCCTTCCAATCCATTTCGTACTCTGTGATAATGTAATACATAATTTAAGGTTATGCTCATTCATTCTTTGGTTCTTAAGTAATCTGATGCAGTGGATACTTACTGCTTTACCACCCCTGGAAACAGTGACAGCCTGTAGACAAAACACATTACACAGAACAGACTATTTAACAACATGAAGGATGCTGTTTAACTATACACATAAGCATGTGCCTATTAATCTCTTGTTATGGAACTGGTCAGCTATCTACATCCACAGACAACTCCTTAGATATTCCTGGTACAGCTTCAGAGGCAGATAATGAATACAGAAAACCTCAGGAAATCAGATTTCAGCAAGCCGTCAAACACCGATCCATTAAGTTAAGTAAATGCTTGATACTATTTATCTCAAAAACAGCACTTTGCTTCAAAATAGGCTAGGAGGCCCCATTCATACTTTACAGGAGCAACATGATTACCAATTCCCCACGGCTAGGTACCACATAGTTCTAATAAAACCCAAATAACAAAAGCCTCAGAGACAAGCTGGGATGAAAGGGGTTGCGGTTGTGGTTGCTGTGTGCCTTCAAGTTGTTTCCAACTTATGACGACCCTAAACTGAACCTAGCACGAGGTTTTCTGGGGCTGAGTGTCTGTGATGTGCCCTAGCTCACCCGGTGGGTTTCCACAACTGAGCAGGAAATCAAACCCTGGTTGCCAGGGTCACAGTGCAATGCTTAAATGCTGGCTCCCAAAGGGTTACAGGATTATAATGCTTCCCCACTCAACCTCTAAACAGAGGCTTCTTACACCAATACATACAGCATCTATGTGAATCTAGCAGATTCACGTATCCATGTATGCAGCCTATTCATTACCAGTACCAGCTATTGTTGAACTGCAAATCATTAGGCTAAGGCTGATGGGAACTGCGGTCCGGCAATATCCGGCTGTGTGATTCTTAAATCCAAATGTCAGTCTGAAGAAGAGCAAATCCGCTGAATGAGTGGAACTTAACACAAGTGCTGACTTATTATATACAGAAATCCCATTCCTAAAATGCTGCTCCCACACATCTAGGTACGCATACACATCCTCTGCTGCAAATCCTTAAGTCCTTCATATTTTCTTCTGCAAGGATAGGAGGCTGGCTTCACACCAGAAGTGACAAGGACAAGCCAAGCAACCCTTTCCATAACCAGAATGCTGTTATATACATGAAAGACCAGTATTTTCAAAGCTTGGTCCTGAAGAAAGAAGTGGTTTGCTTGGATTAAAGTCAGTGAGGGTGCTTTTCAAGTTAGCCAGGAATAAACAAAGAAATAAATAAATGCACACAAGTGACAAAACCCCTAACCAGGTACACCCTAGTAATTTTTTAAAAGATACAAAACATTCACAGTTAAAATGTTTATATGTCCCTATAATTTCAAAGACCATCAAAAATTCTATAAACAAGGCAAAGCGGACTGACATGTTGGTCTGGATAGCTAGGCACTATTCTGATTATGGACAGACACATCATTAATGTTACCAAGAGCATCTACAACATTTGTTAATTCTTCACATCTGAAGACAGAGTGAGAAGCTAAACTTATTTATCCACGGTCACTTTGAAAAGAATGTGGTCTAACCTTTCAATATTTATATACCTTTCTAAATGTCAACAAATGTGCTAATAAACATGGACTTCTGCACTCACTCTCCTGGGAATAAGAACCAGGGCTTACAGGCAAGCAGGTATGTATAGGATATTAGCTTCATTATTCACAGTGCTTAGGTAAAGTTATCTCCCTCTAAAACAAAACAACATTGAGGAGGCATTCAAACAATTCAAAATTAATGACACTCAAAGCAAACCCGAAAGGAGCTACTCAAGCCATGTATACCAATATAATGTCTATTACATGTATGCATAAGCAGAGAGAGAACAACCCAATCCTTAAACCCTGTTTGCAAGTATTCTAATCAAGGTAATGCAATTCATTTTGCTCAGCATCAGCTTTATCTGCGGAGATGCATAACTTTGATGGAAATTAATTAGTTCGTTCCTGCAGATGGATTTCTTAATAGAACTTGGAAAGACTGAGCCAAAACATGTCAAACCCTCCAGAGCATACTGCAAAAAAGGTAGAAGATTCATCAGCACAGCTGAAGTGGGATGCAAGGAATAGACAAAGAAAAAAAATGTGGGATACTCAGCAGTTCTTTAGGCAGCACTTGAATGCAACTAAATTACCCAATTTTGTTCTTTGCTTTGTCCCTTCGGGTCATGTAACTATATAATCAGATTTATCAGAGAGAGACTGTAATTGTGCAACCTCTTCCTAACCAAGTTATTTGGAATTTCCTCCCCCGTCCCAATATGACAATATCAATGGGTTTAACCCCAAGAAACCCCAAACAAGATTGCAGATTTATTCTGTTTGTTGTTGTTTTATGTTCCTTCAAGTTAACTCTAACTTACACAGAGCCTATCACAGAGTTTTCTTGGCAAGATTTATTCAGAGGAAGTTTGCCATTGGCTTCCTCTGAGGCCATTTCTGCACTACACTGATATAGTGCTATTATTCCACTTCAACATCCTATGGAATCCTGAGGTTTGCAGTTTAGAGGGGCCTTTAAAGGATTCCACAGGATGCTGAAAGTGTAGTGTAGTGGGGAAAGGCCCTAAGACTGTAGAAGAACATGAACTGCAAAGGGCCACCCAGTGGATTTCCAAGGCTGAGTGAAGATTTGAACCCTGGTCTCCTGGAGTCAACACTCAAACTACTACACCATGCTGGACCTATTACACCACACTTGCTTTTGCTCTATTAACAGTACACAAATGCTTTCTTTCTCGAGAGGCTGCTGCTCAACAGGCCCTGTCTCAGCCAGCCACTCAACTTCCTGCCTTGCCAGGATCGATACCACCAGGCCAACAGGCCACTTGCTGAATATCTGCACTCCTGTCCATCACAGAAAACAAGGTAAGATAAATTCCCCAGTAAATTTCAAGCTGAGGTGTCAGAGAAAACGAGGAAGCAGGGAAACTTGCCCATCTGGGTGCAGCCAAGACAGCCCCTGCCTATGTTGCTGACAGGGCATAATCATGTTTTTTTAATGAATGCCATGAAACAAGAACCGCCTTGCAACAATGGAGAGACTATGGTCTATTTCATTCAGTACTGCAAGCTATAGCTCTTTGTTTTGCCCTAGCTCTTAGTCTGAAGGGATACACTGCCTTGATCCATAGAGGTTTCTCACTGCTATCACACCTAATAGCCACTAAAACCATATCTATGAAGTACAGAACAAGCTATCTAATTCTTAGCCTTCTTTCCAAAAACCTTTTAAATTTAGATCAAATGCAATACTAGGGTTTATAAAATTTCTTTTCAAAATTCTCATGAACTGCAACTTTTTTAAAAGCAGCCTTCCCCCTTCCTCCCCTCTTAAAAGGTAAAAGAAAGTTAGCAGAGAACTATTTCCTGTATTAGAATAGATATAATGAGCATATAAAGAGAGATGGCCAATATTCTGTAAATCATGTTTCCCCCAGGACATGGCCTTGTCAGAATTCATAAACTAAGAGCAGAGCCAAGCACAGGCAGGACTGGAATTGGGGGTGGGGGAAGAAGGGGAGGGAGAAAGAAAGAGAGAGATAAAGGGGGGAGCCGCATAGCAGATAACAGAACTCTATAAATCCACATTGAATCTGTGCCTCTGTGTGATTTTTAGGGCTGCAAATAGATGCTCTCAAAGGTGCTGTCTTTCCAAAGTACAGCCCTAATCATCTGTGGCGTTTTGCAAAAGTAATTGCCCTTACCTTTTTCCGGAAGGCCATAAATCAACATCAATTAACCTGCCTTGAAAGAACGACAAGGCTATGGAGGCAGGCAGGCAGGCAGTCAGGACTGACCAGTGGATCACTTGAGGAAGATCACCAAGATTCTGACAACCAGAAGCCTTCCTCATCCACTCATCCCAGCTGACCCCAAATCAAGTGTTATAAAGCTCTGGGGGAAAATAGGAGTAGATTGCATGGAAGAGAGGCTATGTGTGTCAGCTCTAATTCTAGTTCTGAAAATCAATTCTTGCTCCAAAGCACTTTGTTTTGCAATTTCATGTGTGCTACCACCTGTGTACCTGGCTTCAGTTAGTATAGACCTTGGGGTTGTAGTGAAAAACAAACTGGATCCCACCTACCTAATTTCTGAGTATGACCCTGGTACTCAGTGGAGGATTCTCCTATGCCTCAGACAGGACTGCATTTTCATAGCCAGGAGAGGAAACGCAACCCATATAACTTTCCTTAAGGATGAATGGCACTCGACAAAGAAAGCAATTTTGTGTTAAGACGTAAACACAAATGTGTCCAGGACCGAAACCTCAGAGAGTACATCTTTGGGGAAGAGTTTTTCAACAAAAAAGAACAAGAGAATGTCCTATCAAAACTTGTAAAATTTACCAGAACAGCTGAGTAACATTAGTTTGAGATCACTACACATGGCTAGCAGATCCCACACAGACCACACAAAAAAAAGAAAGCCTATAGTTATTAAAATCTGATGCATTCTCTCTCTCTTCTTTCTCTCAAGAGATTATTGCAAACCTCAGATTTAACAGTGTTTTACTTCTACTTGCACGCTCCACTCATACAAGCTTATGAGTTATCAGGTATACACAAACTACAGAGATCGTAGCATCTGAACACAGGTGGCATGATAGTCCTATGACCTCTACAAAGCTACATACACAGCCATTCAAACTGATTCCAGATGCACGGCAAGTATGCGTGACTGCAAGAAGCAGGGATGTTCATTCTCGTAATCTGGTGTCTAGCTGCTGATCAGTTTTCCTAGTTTCTAGCAAACTCAGCCAATTTGAAAAAGCTGCAGGTCAAATAACGTATTTCTGCAGCTACAGTCTTCCCACATGCCTCATCATGTGAGCCCCAAAGGCTTATAATCCTGGTAGTTCCTGAGAAAACAGCACTTCGAAGCAACAGGTATGGATACGAGACCATTGTCTTCTTACACAGAATCAGCGTCACTTTAATTTGAAAATCTCGACTGTGCAAACACAGCTGTGATCAGCATTTAAAATTAACTAATTAGTTTCAAACAGGCTCATTATCACTACAGCTCTACTATGGCCATTCCAACACAACTACTGTCTCAGCAACTACATGGAAAAATTACATGTGCAATTTGCAACTTACACTGGAAAATGCAGGCACCTTACGTTGCCAAACAATATGGCACGGGTGTGTTTTTTTGTTAATACCAAACAAAGAGAAGCTTGGATGCAAATGGTAAGACAAGACTGAAGCATCCAGATGGACAATACTGAATGCTTTTGGTGAGCAAAGAAACCTTCAGATCTGAACAGACAGTTCTGTGTAACTCAAAAGCTTTCTAATACACTCTGCTAACAGAAGAGCTATGAGACAGCACCATCCTAATAATTTTACATTCTGTTTTTCTTATCTATATTAGCTCTAGGGGGCTGATTTCAAAAGAGGGGAAACCAGACCTGTAGTGGAAAAGCTACAGGAAATGTTTATACCACTGGTAATAATTGTCAACATGGAAAAGCAAACCAAAAGGTCTTTGAAGCTAGAGCAATTCCACACCTCATGTTCAGTGATTTTACAGCTGGGTTGGGAAAGAAAAATAAATGCAAAGGCTAGATTTCAACTTACACAGATCAATCGAACCGTTGCTTTACTAGTCAGAAACCTCAGATAAGCAAGTCTAGGTGTACTCATCTAAATAAATTAATACACACCCACATATTTAGCTAGTCATCAGATTTCTCTGAACTTTGTTCTAGGCAATATTCACCCAGAAGAAAAAAGGAGAACATTCAACTGAGGGGAGGAGGCAAAGGGAGTGAATGACTGAAAGAAGGAAAGATGCAAGTGTGTACTTTGTTACTTGTCACAGAGGCAGGGAAACTACAAATCCCTAGCTCCAGAATAATCAAAGAAAGTTCCAGGATGAAGCTGTGATCTGGAGCAATCTTACCCGGGTAGACACCCAGTGAAACCAATGGAATGAGCTGCCTGATCTTATGCAGGTAGATTGGGAATGGTATTGTGGAGAAATCTGGCAAGACTTAGAATGCAATCTTACGCACACTCTCTCAGCAGCAACAGTGCAATCCAAAGCACGCTTTCTCAGCAGCTGAATGGGACTTACTCCCAAGGAAGTCAACAGAATTGCAGCTTCCCCCTTAACCCAAGACTGGGCAACTGCAGTTCTGCTCTGTCAAGGACCACATGGATCATCACAAATGCTCCCAAGAGGATGCAGTTTTCTGGTTTTCAAAAACAGGGTTTTTAATGTTAAATAATACCAGCCCCCATGCTATCTGAAGGGACAATAAATAAATCACCCTGGGGACCAAAGAAGGGTGTGTGGGCCACCAAAGAAGCCCCAGCCAGCCATCCTTTGCCCAATCTTGCCTTAAGTGCACATGAAGCTTACACTACTCATTTCCAAACAGCAATTTTTGGAGTCTGATGTCAAAGATGAAAATCCTCAAGTCTCACAGATTACAGACCGAAAGCTCCATGCTAGAACAAGCAGGGAACCCTCACCTCCTGACTGAAACTTGTGCCATGGGGACGGATTTACTCAATCATAGTTGAATTTTAAACTTATAAGTTGAGGGGAAACTTCTGCAACTGAAATGAAGGTAGGGTTTGTTTGGTTTTGGAAGTAGGCCCTGACAGTCTGTGATTTAGCTGGACCTTTACAGAAGGGAAAAAGAAAGCAAGAGACAAGCGCAAAAGGTGCCCAGAAATCCTTCAGCCGGGGTTCTCAACCTTTGGTCCTCCAGATCCCAAGTCGGCCAGTGCACAGGAATTTGGGGAGACGAAGTCCCCAACTTCCCACAGGTGGAGAGCCACGGCCTCAGGCTGCCACTGCGGCTGTAGCCACGTGTGCTAAAGGAGCAAACAGAGGGCGAGAACAACAAAAAGAAGGACCAAGCGGCCAACTTACTTTTCATATTCCGCGTTGTCCTATCGCACCGTGAGTCCTTGTGCTTCTGCCAGTCTTTCCCATGCTTGCAGGTGGTCAAGAGGACAACATCCTCCCCATTATGGACATGATATAAGGCATTCCTGGTGTCCGATCCTATCCCAGTCAGGTACCTTTTCCCCTTGAAGACCAACATGTACTTCCTGAGGGGAGGAATGGTGTTAAACCTCAGGAAGCCCTTGTCCCCTCCTGTCCTCGGGTGATCCTTCGAAAAGAGCGGGATGGAGACATCGAAGTTGGGCCGGAAGTTTTCCGTGCTGATGCTGGCCTTGGCCAACATGGCGTGGCCAATGTCAAAGCCCACGTCCTCGGTGTAGTCAGGCCAGGTGCCGGAATATAAATTAAAAACTAAGTGGTTCCTACCATTGTTCCACAAGTGGAGGCTCTGCACTTTGGACCGCAGGTTGTGCACGTACTGGGGGGAGAGCTGGTCGCGGTCGAGGGTGTCCAAGCCGAGGACGAAGAGGCAAGCCTGGCTGGGGTCGGAAGTGTAAAAGCGGGAGCCCTCGACGGCGGCCAGGATGTTCTGGTAGCTCTCGGCGATCTTCTCCCCTTTCTGCTGCGGGTAGACGTAGACCTTGAAGCCGTTCCGCTGGCAGAGGGCGAAGTCGAAGCAGGACTCCATGCGGCACTTCTTCCCCGGTAGACGCTGGCGTTGGCGTCGCGCTTCTGCCGCGGGGAGGCGGGCGCGTCGCGGCCCCCGCTCTCCGGCGCGTCGCCGGGCGCGAAGGGGCGCAGGGCGTCCGGGAAGCGGGGCCAGGGGCGCTCGGGGCTCGCGGGCGGCCAGCCATGCCTGCCGCTACTGGGCGCCGCGCGCCGGCTCTGGCTCCGCGATGCTCCGAACCGCACGCCGCCGAGGCCGAAGTAGAAGAGCAGGGCGACGCAAGTGGCAGCCGAGAGCAGGATGAAGTAGCGTTTTTTGGCCTGCATGTGTCCTACTGGGGTCGCGAGGGTCGGGGAGGAACGCGGGGCTCGCCCAAGTCGGCCAGGGGACACTTTCAGCTTGAGTCCGCCATCTTCCCGCCTGCACAGCCTTCAAACTCTCTTCTCCCACCTTCTCTGGATTCCTTTCCCAAAGGCTTGGGCTGATGCAGCGCATGTGGGCGATTTCTTTAACTTTCTTCCCTGCCGGCTTTCATCTTTGGCTCTTTCGCACAATGGAAAAGCGGGGGGGAGGGAGCCAAAGGGAGCGAAGGGCGCCTTCGGCGCGGGGAGAGAGGCAGGAGACGGAGGAGAAGGGGAGAAACAGGGAGAGAACCAAGCAGGGGCAGGCGGGGAGGAGGATCACGCCCAGCGCGGCTTTGCAAGGGAGGCTGAGGGCGCGTCTGCACGCAAGGCAAGCGGCGGGGGAGAAGGGGGCACCAGCCCACTTCCACAACGAATCCGCCGGTCCCGGGTCCCCGTTGCCCTTAAATCGGCTGTGGCAAGACTGAGAAATGTGTCCCGCCCTCTCTCCTCTCTTTCCCTTCCTACTCTCCCTCCCTCCCTCTCCCGCACACACACACACGCGCGCGCGCGCGCGCGCAAGTCGGCACACACAAGACACGCGCGCGCGCGCTCCCGGCGTTCGCCCAGGCTCAGGTGCAACGGCGCCCGCTGCAAGTTCACCTCGCGCAAAACATCCCTGCAGTGTGCTTTCCAAAAAAACGAGGCGGGAGGGAGGCGGGCAGGAAGAGGCACCCACGCGCCCCCGGCTTTCGAGAGCAAGCCGGCACCCCGGCCGCCGCCGCCACCGATGGAGCCCGCGAGGGGAGCGACCCCGAGTCCGGATCACATCTTCCACCCAGCCGAGCGCCGCCGTAACCTGACGAATCCCTGCATTTCTCTGCCTTGCCGGATCCCGCCCAAGCCCGGCGGCTCCAAGCCTCGGGGAGGCGGGGAAGAAAAGGCTGCTCCTTCCGCGATCTCAGTTGTGTGCAGCCCCCGGGATGGAAACCAGCGCAAGACCCTCCTCCTTCTCGCCTCCCCTCCTTCCTTCGCCGCCGCCGCCGCCGCCGCCGCCGCCTCTTAACCCCCGCCCCCTTCAGTCATTCATTCCCAGCGGCCGCGTGGCCGGGTGCTTAGACCGCCGACGGGCTCCCTGCCGAACGTTGCCGGCCGCGGCGCTCGATCGCCGAACGTTCCCCGGGATCGTTCCGAATGTTGCACTTCCAACATTCCATTCCCCGACGCCGCCGCCGACGCCGCCGCGCTGACCTCATCCATCCACGCAGCCGGCTCGCGGATTGGCTGGGCGTCACGTCCGGAAGGGGGAGGGGCTTCCGCTGCACCCATTCATAACGCCCCCCTCTGGCCCCGCCTCCCTCCCAAGCCCGCTCCGCCGACTCGCCCCGGAGGAGGAGGAGGAGGAAGCCTGGCCGTAGCTTCAATGCAAAGCTAGTGCCCCCCCCGCGCTTTAAAAGGTGCGCGCCCGATGAGCCTCGGGGAGGGGGAGGGGGCCGGTCTGTCGGTGGGGAGCGACGGGGCCCTTCGCGCTGGCCCGGCCGCCTGCCTGAAAGCCCAGCCGGGGGTTTCGCCGCCGGTCTCCGACGGGCTGCGTCGCCCCAGGCCGGGGAGGGCGCCCTTGGCTGGCGGCCCCGGCACCCCTCGCCGCCCCCTCGCCGCCCCCGTGCAGGCAGCGACAAGGGCCGGTTGCCTCGGGCAGCGGCCCGTTGTTGGGGAGACGGGGTGGGGACGTGCGGGGAGAGGAGAGGAGAGAAGGCGGCTTTCCGGCGTGCCCGGAGGGGTAGGGAAGATCCCCGGCGGAGGTGGCCGCGGCAGGGCGTGCCTCGGCCGCGCTTGGGGAAGCCGCGCTCCCCGGGAGGAGTCGGGCCACGTTTGCAGGCGCGCGGCAGCGGGGAGGAGGGAGAAGCCGGCCGCCTCCGGGCGGGGTCAGCAGCCCCTCGCCGCCGAGGAGCGCCCGAAGCCCTGGCGGGAGGGCGGCGCTCTTCCGCAGCTCGGGGGAGTCGAAGCCCCGCGGGGCGGGCGGGTCGAGGCGCAGCGCGGCTTAACGCGGAAGGGTCCCCGCCCCCCAATGCCAGCAGCCCGGTCTTAACGCCGCGGTCTGGGAAGTTTGAAGCCCTGCTCTGCTCAGGAGTCAGGGCCCCCCCCGCGCTGCCGGTCCGGCGGACTTAGTTTTGAGTAAGCGGCATCGGGGGCGTAGTCTTGTTCCCTGATTCGGGGTGGCCCCGGATTTGCGGACCCGGGTCTGAGGCCATTTCCGCACTACGCCCTTATAGCGCGGTTATTCCGCTTTCAACGTCCTGTGGAATCCTGGGGGTTGCAGTTTAGGGAGGGGCCGGCCCCAGGATTCCACAGGATGGTGAAAGTGGAATAATCGCGCTATAAAAATGTAGTGCGGAAACTGCCTGAGCCTGCAAAGCTAAGCCCGAGGACTCGGAGGTAAGACTCCCGCTGGACTCGGCAGGATTTATTTCTGAGTAAGCTTGCGTAGGCTGGGTTTAGAATCGTGGGGTAAAATGGAAAATATTATCTGTTTTTACCCCGCTAAAACTGAAGCAACTTCAAAACCAGCGGGGGCGAAAGTTGATCACATCACGCGCTTTTAAGACCGGTCCTCTGTCCCCTACTTTACCCCCCCCCCGAAAAAGTACCTAAAATTGGTTTGTCGTAAAGAACGAAGTGAAAGGGGGGCAAAAGTCAAGAACTGGAGTGAGCCTGCTGTTTATTGTTGAGCGACAGAGAAGCAGCAGCACATGTTCACGTGGAATTCGAGTTTATTCTAAAAAGAAAAAAACAGTTTTTTGGAAGAGCGAAGAGGAGCAAGGGCATCCCTGGTTCCCCCTTTGGTAGGGCGAGAGGGTTGTGTGAGCGCCCTCTACCGCACGGAACAGTTCATGGCCGCCAGTTCAAAGTGCAGCGAAGCTACTGCGAGCGGCTCCTTCCTTTGCGGGCAGAGGACGGTTCAGATCCGATGCTGAGTGAATGCAGCAACAGAGCTCCCTGGGTGCCTCAGCCTCTCATCTATAAAATGGGTATATTAAGGTGGTGCTCCTTCTCCCTAGGAATAAGCAGAGAGGGATGAGAACTGAAAAGTGAACTAGGAAGCTAGCAACGTAGCATGAGGGTCAGGGTGGGGTAGCAATTTGAGTGTTGGACTCTGGATGTCAGGGTTCAGAGCTCCCGCTCGGCTGTGGAAACCCACTGGGTGACCTCTGGCAAGTCCCACATCTTTCAGCTTCCTCTGCAAAGGCAAACATCCTCTGAACAAATCTTGCCAAGAAAACACTGCGTGATAGCTTCACCTTAGAGTTGGCACAACTCAGAAATGACCTGAAGGTACACAGCAATAGCAATGCAAGTGCACAGGGCCAGATTATCAAATGGAGCAATTTGGAGCAATTTCTCCAAGCCAGGGGCCCAATGCTAAGGAAAAAAGACGTTGTTTGCTTCCTCTTCTTCTCCAGTCACTTCCTGAATCTCCCTTTATTTCTAGTATCAACATTTTGTGTGTTAACTTGAGCAACTGAATAAAAATACATAGGAAACAGGCTCTTAGTCTCAGTGAAGTTGTAGTGTTGAATGAATTCACACATGAAGATTTTTGTGCTGCTTTCTGTCATGCAGGAAGCCCCCTACCTTTTGATGTCCTGCTATCTGATAACTTGCTCTTTTGATATTTCTAAATTAAGGATAATTTCCATTCATTTGACTGGGATTCTGCTCTTTCATCAGTTCTTGCCTATGGAGGCTCACTTGGAACCACTTGCAGATGCATGCTGCTTGCAAAGTGAGCTGGGGCAGAGAGCAGGGCACTAAGCCAGCTGAGAGACTTTGCAGGCAGCACCCATATGATCAGTCCCAAGTGAGCCTCCATAGGTCCTTCATGCTGCCTGCAGTACGGTACATAGGTTTTGCTTTTTAATCTATTCTATTTTCTGAAAGTGTTCTGGTTCCTAACCTGTAAGTGGGGGAAGTACAACCTGTACAGTCATCCCTCCTCATTTGGGGCCACAAGACCCCCATGAAAGTGGAAAAACCATAAATAACTCTAGGCCCTCCCAAACCATATTTAACACACCAAAAAGTGTGATCACCATTTTCAACCTACTGTGCATTCCTTTGAGGCATCAAGGTTCCTTCACAAGGCAGAAGTGGGTGGCTGGTGGGGCTTACTGCCATCTCCACTGATGCCCCACACCATTTTTAACGGGGACTTACAAGCCTCATTCACAGTTTCTCAGTCTCAGAAGGCTTGCAGTTCCTATTAAAAATGGCATAGGGAGGTAGCAGAGGTGACAGCAAATAATCCTTGAATAATCAAATCCGCAAAACTGAAACCCACAAATGCAGAGGGCTGACTGTACTTAGTATAATTAATTTCTGTGGCACTCTCAGAATAGGTCTCACATATGTGGAGGAGAGGGGCCCTATTTTGGGCACTGTTCCAGGGTTCAACCACCTTGCAAATACAAAGCCTTTCCAAAACTGGAGATAAGAAATGGAAAGAAAAATCCCTCATCTGCCAGGTTTCTATGTATCAGGTTACTGTTAAAGCTACAAAAGCAAACAGTTTCAAATATCTTCAGTTTTTTTAGTACAACCATAGCCTCTCCTGTGTGTTCCTTTCCAAGCCCTGCTGTTATAGCTAGCAACCAGGGATCAGTGATGCTCATCAGCAAAGCAACTTCTGTCCCTCAAAAGACACTGAACGTGTATCTTCATCTAGTGCTAAGAACATCCTCAGTATTCAGAAGCAATCCAAAAGATGACCTATTACATTTTTACAGGAATCTAATGTAATATAGGTTTCAAGGAACCATGTTTTAACAATCCTTTTCAATAAGTTTACCTTTGCCAGCTATCCAGATTGGCCTCTTTGCGGTTGTGAAATTCATCTGCACAACATCTCTGCAGGGTCAGCACCCCCAGTTTGTCAAAGAACCGTCAACAGTTGTCTCAATATCCCCTGATATTTATCTGTCTCCTGAGCACTACTAAAGGTGAAGGCAAAAATCTTTCAGGGTTAAGGTTCTGTGAGTGATTTTTAAAGTGCAAAACTATATGAAGAAATTGAAGGGCTGCTTTATGAAGTGCTTAGTTCTGCAGGATTCCACCTTAAAATAGTATTTGCCTTCAGCTGTTATTGCTGACTATTAAAGAGAAGGAGAGATAGGGAGATGGGGGAAGCATGCTTTCTGACATGAATACACAGAATGAGAACACTCAGTAATTATTGCATGGCTTGGAGCAAGCTGAAATGGCCAGTTCTTTTTACAAATTAATGTCATTAATATTGCATTAATACTAGTCAGTAGTCAGTCTGGTTTGAATATTATATTAGAATGAAAGGTATTCAACAATGTCCACACACACACACACAGAGTAATATTGGGATGGGCATAATTAAACTTCAGCATCACAAAGGTTCCTTACATTATTAGGCAGAGACGGTTGCTGTTGAGAATAGTTCAGAGGTCAGAGAAGTTACTCCTATTCCTCTTCTTCTGTTCCCACAATCCTCCAGCCAGCATGCAACTCTGACAAAATTGATAAAAAAGAATGAATTTATTCGCTTAATGTGTGATTTTCAGGGTAAACTCACAATTATCTGTAGGTTACAGGACAGGGCTACTTAGAGTAGTGATCTGTAGAGCAGTGCTAGTCCATAAGCTGTTGGCTGCCAAGCCATAGCAAGTTTCAAGGAAATTATGTGAATACAATAATAGTATGGTACAAATATGCTACTAATACCTGGTACTATGGGGGAGGGAGTACTAAATCAGCCACACCAGAGACATTGAGAAACACATCTGTAAATTAGATGAGTATGTGTAGGATCAGACAGTATAACACATTGCTGGGAAAAGCAGAGCTCTCCCGTGACTCTGTGATCTAGTGGTTGGATAGTTAGAAAAGAAATGCATAAGAAACCAATGGTTTTTTTTTTCTGTGAGGTAGGAACCATTCAGAGGTTTGCAGAATGCTGGTGAAAGATTTCCATGAGTCACAGTGATCATAGGACTATTGCTTAAGCTTCATCTATTTCCCTTAAGAGAAAATTATTATAATTAATAATTAGCATTGATATGAATTTTTGCTAGTCATTATAGCCTTTACAACAGCCTGGTAGTGTAGACTACTACTGTCGTTGTTCTCTTTCAAGTGCAGGGCTTGAGAGAAGAGGGGGTTTACCAAAACTCACTCAGGTTGCAACCCTATAAAATATAACAAATCCAGATGATAGTGATACCTATATTACACCAATCAAATAGCAGGAAATATAGTATGCAGGCTTTCAGAGCTCACAGGCTTCTTCAGCAGACAATTATGTTAAAATAATTTTTAAGAGGACAATGTGATTATAGAGTCACAAAGTCATCTTTCTTAAGATGTGAAGATGCTCAGGGAAGGGGGTTGTTGATGCAGGTAGAGACCACAACCCTTACTGTACATGGGACAGGTGGGGACAAAAACCACCAAAGGGAAAGAAAGGTCCTTCTCCATTGGTAGAGACAAGGAGAGTTCCTTTGAGACCTTGGCCATATCTGCCCTGTGTGAGTCTACAAGCCACTTTGGTGGCAGATATGTCTGGAGACAAGTTGTGTGTAATGTGTCCCCAAGCTACCTGTCAACTTATGGCAATCCCATACATTTCACAGAGTTTTCTTAGGCAGCGAATACTCAGAGGTGGTTTGGCCAGTTTGTTCCTCTGAAGTATAGTCTATAGCACCCAGTATTAGTTGGTGGTCTCCCAACTAGCTTCCTTCTTGGCTTCCAAGATCAGTCAGGATCGGGTACCCTAGAGTATTTAGGCCAGAAGACAAGTTTAGGTATTGTAACACATAAAACATGCCAATGACAGTCAGCTTCCGATTCTTTTACCTTTGTCAGAGGTTAACTCTGAGTTTCTAGATGACCTGACCTTTGAGTTTGGGACTTTTTAGATACAACTTTCACAGCACAGATCTAAGGCCGTTTACTCAGAAATAAATCTCACCATGCCTACGAAGACTTGGAGCCTTTCTGTGCTACACTGTTATAGCGCTATTACTCCACTTTCAACATTCTGTGGAATTCTGGGATTTATAGTTTATTGAGGCCAAAGAGCTCTCTGGCTGAGAATTCTAAAGGCCCCTCCCTAAACTGCAAACCCCAGGATTCCATCAGATGTTGGAGGTGGAATAATAGCACTATGACAGTGGAGTGTGGAAAGGGCCTTATTTGCTGATATATGAGCATACATTTGCAGCCCTAAGCTACACTACACCAGCTTCATCACCCGTTGCCTTGCAGCTTGTTTGTTATTTTTCAACACAGTACTGTAGGGAGAAAAAGCATTGTTTGTGTTGCAGCTAACACACTGAACAAGTAAAAAAAAGGCCAAACCCAAAAACTGTTGTCTTCAACTTCTCTTTTGCTATTTGGGAGTTGTTGTAATCGCATTTGTACTCGGGCACTACCTGACTCCTTCACTGTATAGGTCAGAAATAAGGAACATGTGTTCCTCCAAATGTTTTGGGACTACAGTGCCCATCAAGCCCAGCAAACATTGTCAATGGTAAGGGGCAATGAGAGCTGTGATTGAACAACATCTGGAGGGCAACCCATTCCCTATCCTCTGCTGTCAGATTTAATCACACATATAAATTCAGTATGGTACCCAAACCAGTTTGGGTGTTGCTCTTTTGAATGGGGGGCAAGGTTTCATACTATCTATTATTACTGTTGTTATTATCTATACCCTGCCCTTTTCCCCCAAAACTGGGCCTCTAAGCACCCATTGGACCTCAAAGCAGCTATCTGATATACAAGTAACAATAAAGCAAAGCAAATGGTCTGTTCTTTACATTTATTTTATAGGAAAAGTGCCATTGAGTTCTGCAGAATGCAGTGCTGCCCTTCCTGCATGATTTGGTGTGAATCGGGTGGGAGAGGCTTCTGTCTAAATGTCTAAACTCATCCGTCTAAATCCAGGATGGGTACCTGTCCCCCACCCCTGAAGTTTTTGGCCTACAACTCCCATCAGCCCTAACCAGCATGGCATATGGTGAGGTGAGTTGAGGTTTTATGGGACCTGCAGTACATGACTGCTCAAAAGCCCTACAGCTACAGCTGCACCCTTACTTAGCAGCAGTATCCTGACAGAACCTCTAGATGTGGGCCAGAATCCTGTTGGTGTCTTACACACGTGTACACCAGCTGCTGGACCTTTCTGTCTGATGCAGAACGGCTTCATTCAGTTCAAGGTTGCAGAAGCAGTTGCACATAGGCTGCCTATTGCCCATGGATGCACATTGTGCATTGTGACAGGACGCATTGCACAGGGATGCCATTGTTCCCTGAGTGTGTTGATTCACTTGTGCAACATTGCTATTCAACACACACATTAAATTCCGCTGGGAACTCCAATTTAGGATCTCAGCCATTGTGGTTTAACCTTTCTCCAGGGACTACAGAGCACTTTGCCAGATGCAAAGCCATGGGCCAGCTGATCATCTGTTCCTTGCACACAGAGGTCATGATGGGTGGCTCTACACACTAATGGAGGAAAACATTTGCCCTGTAGTCATTCGTCAGGTGGTGGATATTCGAAGTGTACAGAGTTTCCAGTGGTTCAGTACTATGAGTAACCCAAACAGTAGACACTCAAACTTACAGCAGGGTAGCATGAGACATGATCAGATGCTGGTAGCTCAAAAGCTGATTCAGAAACATTTGATTAATCCAAATATTTTGGAAACTTTTTCTGGCCTTTATTACATTTAGAGGGTGGCAGACCTTAGCTCAGATTGTAATCCTTCATGGAGCATCTTGAGCATAAAGTCATTCAAGCAAAGATCACAGTAGGATCAAGTCTGGTAATATTTTTTTTTCCTGATCCTTTTCTTCTGTCTGTAACTGCACAAAATTCTCTTAATAGATAATGAGTGATGGCGGAGGAGAAACCTGTTTATGCTAGACCAGTGGTTTTCAACCTGTGGGTCCCCAGATGTTTGTGGACTTCAGCTCCCAGAAGCCCCAGCCACTATGGTCAATGCTCAGGGTTTCTGGGAGCTGAAGTGCAAAAACATCTAGGGACCCACAAGTTGACAACCACTGTGCTAGATTATAGTTCAAAGACACAGGAGAACGGCTAGGGGCAAGGAAATAGCGGCAACCTTACTGGGATAGGAAAAAACAACAATAATTTTGTCTTATCATTTTCAGGGCTCTTGTATAGGGGCAATTCAAGCTATCATTAGATAATCACCATCTATTGGTAACACAGACCTTGTAGGGCATGTTTCGAGATTGTTTGGCTCTCCAGATGTTGCTGGTTTGCAAATTTCATCTCACTTTACCATTGGCTATGCTGTTCTTTGCTGATGCAAGTTCTACTCCATCAATAGGAGTTGTGCTAGACATTCCCTACCTCTGCTCTAGAACCTTTGGTCTTCCTGATACTTTGAAGTTCAAGAGTCTCAGTCAGTTTGACTGAGTTCAGGAAGACTCCAGAATCCTGAAATTAAAGTCCAAAACACTTGGAGTCTACGCTACCAGTAGGGCTTCTATTTTATTTTATTTTATTTTATTTTATTTTATTTTATTTTATTTTATTTTATTTATCCCACCTTTCTTCCAATAATGAGACTCTAGCTGGATAGCAGCATAAACAATACAAATTAAAAACTATACAAATTCGTTAATAAAAGTACAAATAGATGAATTGTTTTAAAAGGGATTAAATAATTTATAATATTAAAACACTGAAAACATTGAAGGTCTTTCCGCACAGCACTGTTATCATGCTATTATTCCATTTTCAACATCCTATGGAATCCTGGGGTTTGCAGTTTAGGGAGGAGCATTTAGAATTCTCAGCCAGAGAGCTCTTCAGCCTCAGTAAACTACAAATCCCAGAATTCCACAGCATGTTGTAAGTGGAATCATAGCACTATAACAGTGTAGTGCGGAAATGAAAGTTATTCAACCTTAAAAACAGGACTGCACCGCGTTAAAAGCCCACCCCAGCCGATGACATAAAAAATGCTTTATCTTGCTGATGGAAGGAGATTAGGGATAGGACCATCCTGGCCTCTCTAGAGACAGAGTTCCAAAGACTGGGCCAGCTACTGAGAAGGCTGCTATTTATTTTTATTTTTTAAAAGATTTCTATCAAACCCTACATCAAAAGATCTCAGGGCGGCATACAAGTAAAATGAATACAAACAGATTTTTAAAAATGAAAAACAATGAAAATAATTTAAATAGGCTAAAAACATATTAAATACAGTCAATAAGTTAAAACAGGTTCAAAGGACTAAAATAGTTTTAGAACTATGTGCATAAGCATTTTGCAATAAAGGCTTTAATAAAAGGCTATGGCCATTTCCGCACTACACTCTTACAGCATGATTATTCCACTTTCAACATCCTATGGAATCCTGGGGTTTGCAGTTTTGGGAGGGGCCAGCCGGCCCCTCCCGAAACTGCAAACCCCAGGATTCCGTAGGATGTTGAAAGTGGAATAATCGTACTATAAGAGTGTAGTGCGGAAACGGCCTATGTTTTCACTTGGTGGTTAATGAAACCAGAATTGGAGCCCATTGGGCCTCTAAGGGGACAGCATTCTACAGCTGGGGTGTCACAGCTAAAATGTCCCTCCCCCGCATCCTCATGTAGTGTATTGACTGCACCGATGGGAGATGGAGGGGGTCTCCATGATCCCAGGGGGGCATACAGTGTACGGTGCTCCCTCAAGTACTATCTTTGACAGCTAGGACTGCCAGGCAGGATTGCCCCCAGAGGCATTCCGCATACAGAAACCATCTGCACCGACGCTCGATTCTTACTGCAACCCAAAGGTGATGTTGTAAGTTTAAAAACTGCAGGACAGGTTGCAAGCCAAGAAGAGTTCTCTTGCTTCAATGGCCATTTCCACACTACACTGTTATAGTACTATTGTTCTACTTTCAACTTCTTACAGATTTTTGGAGTTTGCAGTTTACTGAGGCCAAAGATGCCTCCCTAAACTGCAAACCCCAGGTTCCATGAGATGTTGAAAGTGGAATAATAGCACTATAAGTGTAGTGCGGAAATGGCCAGTGTTTGACATTTATCTGTTATTTTTCTGTGCCTTCAAATCATTTTCCACTTGTGGTGAACCTATCATGGGGTTTTCTGGCCAAGATATGTGCAGACGTGGTTTCCCCTTGCCTTCCTCTGAGGCTAAGCGAATGTGACTTTCCAGAGGTCACTCAGTGGATTCCCAAGGCTGAGTGAGAGTCAAACCCTGTCCTTCCAGTGTCCTTGTCCAACTCAAACCACAGTATCACACTGGCTCTCTGTAGTGCCATTTGTATAGGTTATTAAACAGAAACCCCATCTGCAGTCATTGGCAGAGGGTGGGAATTGTGTGGCCCCTCAGATGTTGGACTGCATCTCCCAACAACCTTAACTGGCATGACCAGTGGTAAGGGATACTGAGAGCTGCAGTTCAGCAATATCGGGAGGGCCACATGGTTCCCGTTCCCTACCTTAATACATGATAATTTATCTATGTGTTATGGAAATAGTGCCCAATCTGTTTAGAACCCAGCCCAGCTACAGAGCCCTGTCAAAATCCAAACGTCTTCCTTGCTAGATTATATTCAACACAAACGAAATTATGAACTCTAACATCTTCTTCTTTTTTTAAGAGAGAAAACCTTAAGGATCTGGGTTCTTTTGGATACGTTGAGCCATTCTACCCCTTGCATATTCTACACATTATAAGCTAATACAAATATGCTGTCTGAAAATCTTTGAAAATCATCCTGTTATATGACTTTTTCTCTCCTTCCTCACAAAACATTCAGCCACTGAACTGCATCTCTAAAAGTTTTATGAGGCAGGAGTGCATAGGTGGCATCCATAGCTTCAGTGGCAAGAATTCTGTTGCTCTGCTAATATGGTGGTGCTACAGGAGGGGAAAGACTGTAGGTATGAGAAGGAAAGAAAGCATTATAGAAATACACTGCTTTCAGGTGGGTTTGATCTGCCTTTCTTTGCCACGATGACATAACCCTGGCAAAAGTGCATGTGTTAGTTTAGTGCACCAAACAAGATTCCATTTTGTATATTCAAAACAGCTGCCAGTGTTGTTGAAAGCTTAGACTGAGGGAAGGCACCTTGGGTGACTCATTTCTCTAGGCAATACTTTCACAAAGTCACTTTCTATATGCAGATACAGGTGGCAATCAGATGAGCCAATGATTCATATCTTTTGCCTCTCCTTCATCCACACCTATACAAATAGCCCAGGCAGGACAAGATTTGTCTTTAAATATTTCTCCCCTCTCTTCCACTTGGAAGATGCACATTTGAATTATCTTAAGCTTCCACGTGAGGAAATACCACTAACCCCCACACATGCTTCCAAGCAGCTTCCTGTACATTCAAATAATTACACTCCCTAGATATAGGTCCAGAACTCCGTTTTTGTGCAAAAAGCAAGTCAAGGTGGAAGAAACTGTCTGTTCTCTCTTTGGCCAAATCCCCTGTCACTCACTGACCTTTGTCAAACATTGGATCAATGTTCCACAGAACAGGACACAACTATAACAAGGAAACAGCTTTAGAGCTGGTGCTGCCTTTAGGCAGAGTAAGGCCTAATGCCTTAGGAATCATATCTGTGAGAGACAGCAGATGCTTTATTTTGGTTATGTGGTTTTTATTAGATTGATATTTGTGAATGTCTCTGCCTCCTAGTTTGGCTGGCTTTAGGTACCATAAACCTTAAACTGGGTGGGTGGGGAGCAAGCCATTTGCTGCCCCATTCCACTCTCTTGGACTGGTTTTGTTCAATTTCAGTTTAACATATCGTTCTTTTCTTTTTATTTATTAAAATATTTATGTCCTACCCCATACCACCAGATTTCAGTACAACATGCAGATAAATACAACTTAGAACAATTTAAAAAATATAAACAGTATAAAGGCATATTAAACAATTTAACAAAACAAATTTAGAACTGTGTAGCAGTGCAAATTTAAGTAAAATTATTCAACTCTCTAAAAGCCTCTATCTTGGCATCGTAGTGAAGCCCCCCAATTGGTCTTCCAAAGGGAAGGCATTCCACAATCAGGAAGCCACTACAGAAAAAGCCCACTCCCATAATTCACAGTAAGCAAAATACCTAATGAAATATCAGTCTGTTGCACCTTTATTGTTATATGCCTTGAAATCGGGTCTGGCTCATGGTGATCTATCACAACGTATTCTCAGCAAATTTTATTCAGAAGAGGTTTGCCTTTGCCTTCCTGTTAGGCTGAGATAATGTGACTTACCTAAGGTCACTGAGTAAGTTTCCACTGACAGAGCAGGGAGGTTGACATTGGTCTCCTAGAGTCTTAGGGCTTTATCACACCAGCCTGTTGTCTCACAGCAATTGTGTTATTTAAGCAAATGAAAACTTACCAGTACAGAAAGAATCACTATCACACCATCTCTGCAATAATGCTATGCTGCCAGTTTGGTGATGCACACTCCTTCAATTGGTTTTGAGCACGATCCCACTGACCCCGCTTCCTTTCCCCTATTCACACTACCACATGCGCAATATTTTTGCTTTTTTTTTCCTTTGCTGACGCTGCACAATTTCACCATTTCAGCATGCTGAGAGACTTCCTCCCTGTCATTTTGGCATTCTGTTTTCCTGTTGTGCCACCAATTAAGCATTTTGTTCTTCCAGAATCATGGTAATTTTTCCGTTTTGCCATAATGGTGTAATTGCACTGTGCTGGACAGGGCAAGTTTGCAATTACATCAAAAGTAAAAAAAAATAAAAGTACTGAGGCATGGAGTAAAAGCAACATTGTTCACCTGTACCATGATGTCCTGTTTGTCCAGATCCCATGAACTCACTCTGCTTGGGAATAGGGAGGAGAAAGGGGAGAACAACACTCACTGACACCACAAGACTGTTGCAGTATTGGAACTGCAGCAGAATGGAAGGAACTCACAAATAGAGAATAATGGAAAAGCAGTGTTACTGGAGCCATTCATTGGTGTTTCCCATGAAAGAAAAGAGATGACTCAGTAGCAATGGGGATGCAATCCAACCATAGAAGAGTGATGACATCATGTGATAAGAAGAGATCAATCACAGAAAAAGCCAGTGCAATTGTGCAATAAACCCAGTGTGCGATAAAGCCTTCAGTCCAACACTCATACCTCTATACTACATTCCAGGAGCTATGGAACTGTCTGTCCTCACGTAGGGGCAGGACTTTAGGAAATCAATACAACGCATGATAGGTTGACCTGCTGAACTGCACCCACAATAGGGTTGTATCAGAACTGAGCTATAGGTGGCAGGATGAGGGGAGCTGGAGGTCAGAGTTTCTTGGTTGGTAGGTAATAGTAATGATAATCACACGACAGCAACATTAGAGATCTCCATTGGTGCCTGCAACAGCCTTGTTATCTTTGACTGTGTGCTTTTAAACCTGTGGTGATCCTTTTTCTGGAATCAGTGGTAGCAAAAAGGTGCTAATGCTGAATATCCAAATCACAGCCAAACCCTTTTCCCATGATGGACAACCAAACCACCTCCTGTTTCTTATCTCACAGAAAATGGATATAATGAGTTCAACAGCTCTGGTATCTCTTATTAGAAGAAGAGTTGGAAGCAAGGCTTATCATTAGCCATACCATCCAGTGGTGGCTGGTAGCTTCCATGTCAGTAGCATGTGAATCCACTCTGGGTTTTAATCTGAATTTTAAAGGAAGTATCCAAGATATAGAACCTTGGCTCTCCAAAATTGATTCAGCACCTTGGATGGCTCCTCAAAACTTCATATGAAAACCCAGCATTGATTCACCATTTCACTGAATATGGAAGCCACCAAACATCACTGCTACCATTCCCTCCAGGAGACAAGCTGGTGCAGCTGCCTTGGGCAGTTGATGCTGGTGGACAGGTAACAGCAGTGACAGATTGAATATATGTGCCACAGGGTCTATCCTGCCCTGCCTAAGCTATCCTGTAACACTGAAGGAAAGTGAAAGCTGCTATTCCATTGCCAATAGTGAAATACAAATTTACCTACCAGCCCATTCAGTTTGTTTATATGGATTGGGACTTTGTTTGTTTGCTGCTGGCTTGAAGAAGCCATGCCCAAAAGGGTTTTGTTCCTTGAATGATATAGCACTGGCCTATTTGGCACAGTACATTATCTCAAAGCTTAGTCATCTCTTTAGCTAGAGATGCTAGCAAGTGAAGCAAGGCCTCCTTCATGCTGTACCACTGACCTATCGCACCCTCCCCACAATACATCTGCTTTTAAAGACATGGGGTTTTTATATTCCTTTTTCACACCGCTTGGAAGGAACATGTTACGAGTAATATAGGTTGATGTTTAATGTGTTACTTCTGGGGAAAATTAGGGCATTAACAACAGTCTTCCTTAAAGTAGCGTAATGTGGTTAACATCATTGCATTTTTCAGATGAAAAATAACGTTTACTTCTTATTTGTACTGATTGCTTTTGTGAGAGAAAACCCATTGTCTTGAGGGATATTTTGTTGGTTGCTTCACACATACCCTAATTTTAGATCATGTTCTCATTATTCGAAGTGCTTTTTTTTCCCAAAAAAGGAACTAAAAAGTTATGACAACTAGCAAGTAATGGAGCAAATAACAAGTTAACCCCCCGCCACAGACTGCACTGAATAACAGGTTAATATTTAAATATATAGATTGCAACACAACTGTAAGTATTCGCTTTGAAAAATAATTTTCCAAGCTTTTCTCGTTTACCAGCAGATTAAATTCTATTATTAGAATATTGTATAAAGAGGAAGGAAATCACACAGACCTCACTAATGAGTATCATCTAAGCTGCAAAGCAGCACTTTGTAGTGACTGACATTTAGAATCTTAGCAGGATACAGCTGACTGGGGTTAGGCAGAGGAGGTGGTGAGAACAAAAGGGTGAGGCCGTCGGGCAAGAGGGCAGGGTGAGGAAACGAAAGAAACTCCAGACTGGGAGAAAGGTGAGGAAGTGACTCACAAGTTGCTATTGTTTCCAACTCACATGAAGCCACAAACTTCCTGAACAGTAAGGATATAGAAATTAGATACAGTTCTCCAGTATAAAGACATATCATTAAATGCCAAAGTTGGAATCATCCAGGCCATAGTATTTCCGATTTCTATGTATGGTTGCGAAAGCTGGATGGTAAAGAAATCTGACAGGGAGAAAATCAACTCATCTGAAATGTGGTGCTGGAGAACAATTTTACAGGTACCATGGACAAATGGATGGGTCTTAGAGCAAATCTAGCCTGAACTCTCACCAGAATAACAATACCAAGGATTTGGACATCATGAGACGACTTGACTCTTTGGAAAAGACAATAATGCTTGGTAAAGTGTGTGTGCGTGTATTTTCAAGTTGCCTGTTGATGTATAGTAAGTCCATGAATTTCATAGAGTTTTCTTATGTAAAGTAGAAGAGACCTGAGCAAGGCAGTTTATCAGCAGGACTCTTGAAGATCTCTCATTCATTCATTATTTGGCTTTTGTAATCCAGAGAAACAATCCAGGAGGCCATATTAAAGTAGATGGGGCTCTCATGCAGTTCAAAACATAGGGTTTCCTTTATATATTTTTGTGACCTTTTCTCTCTTTGTTTAGGAGTGATGGCATATAAACTAATTAAATAAATAATATGCAGGATGCAATAGCAGCACAAAAAATATTCATGAGCGGACCCATTTTCAACTCTGCAGTTCAGTGAGATTAAAAATCTAATCTCATTTATTTTTACTCTATTGCTGAAGTAACACACAAAGGCTGGAATCCTGTTATTGTCTCATTCATGTATAAGTTCTCCTATGAAAGGGGCTGGATATTTTTGTCCAGTGCAGAACAGCTGCACTGAATTCCAGATTGTGGAAACAGAGTTGTACATGTGGCGCCATTTTCACATTTGACATGCTTGTACAACAGACACATAAGTTAATAAGCAGATGGGACCACATGAACCGCGCCACTTCCACAGTTGGAGTGTACATTGTACGTGGATGTACATATCCATTGCACATAATGCACACTCTGCAGGGATGCATAGGCACATTGGCTGTGTGTTGGGTTGCACATTTGGTGTCTTTTTGTGCACATTGCAGTTTGGATCGGTTGTGCAACACTAGCATTCAAAACAAGAGTTACATAGCACAATTAAGGCCTAACTAAGCATATGGAGATTTATGCTACACAATTCATTTGTAGGATCTCAGCCATAACACTTACTTACAAAAATATAAGCAGATGTGGGAAGAGAGAGAGCAAGCATTTCCTGCTTTTAGTTCTAGACATTAGCCAGTCAGGGACCAAGACCTATTGCACCAACTGAACTATGGACGGTGTAGCCCTGGTGGACAGCAGGCATGTTGATGAAGATGGAAAAAAAGATGCCAGTAGCCATAGTGGCTGGGTGGTTCTGAGATTGGTAGTTCTCCCCCCCCCCCCCCCGCACCTGGCAACAAAAAAGTAATGTTTTCAAGTTCTGAAGTGCACATATGCCCATTTACTCAACCTTACATTATATCATGCTAGGACATAAGGGCATAAACACAAGCCAGGCTATTATTGAGTGGTCAGTTGGCAATTCTCCCTCTTCCCTTCATTTATCTGCCCCTCTAGCACAAACAGGGCTGCACATCCGCTTGAATCAAAGCTGTCTGGATTTCCAGGTTCAGAGAACAATCTAGTCCTCATCAGTCTGTGGAATGGTACTCCAGTCATCCACTGAGCCAGAGGGCTTAGATAGTGCTGTTGAGAGAAGTTAAATAATTTTCTGAAGACCTTCAGAGGGAGGGAGGAAGAGACAGAGAGGATCACAGTGCTGTCTGTAGAAGCCAGTGAATAAGAAGTGAAGGACACATGTAAATTCCACTCCTGTGTTCCAGCATTCCCCAGGGAAGTGCTCAGTGCTCTTCTTTGGGGCTCTTCTCTCTGTTTAATTTGAATTTCCTTGCACATTAAAGATTAGCATATTTAGCCTCGCTCTCCATGGGCAAGCAGAGTCATTTTGTTTGCACAGGAGGTAAAAGAAACTTCCAGGAATGGACAGATAGAATGAAAGTGAGCAGACAGGGTGGTGGCAACCATAAGAATTCCTTCACACATATTTGGAGCTTCCAGGGCTTCTCTGGTCCACAACTGGGTTTGAGGGAGCCCGCAGCAAATGGCCACGTATCCTGCTTTACAGTGGCCAATCCACTGGTTGAAGGTCCCCTCTGTCTGAACAGCTGCCTAATCTAATGCCCTTTCCGCAGCTTACCTTTTTGCGGAGCTGGAGTGCAGGGATTGCTCGAGCAGCCTCTTACAAGAGGCTCTCATGTCCCCGTTGCTTCAGCTACGCAGCTGCTGCCTGCTAGCGAGCAGGTAGCATGAGAGCACCATCTCTTCCTTCTGCAGCGCACACTGGGATTTTCCCAGGCTGCACTGGGGCAGGAAGCGCAAGCGCTGCGGCTCTGGAGCTCCGCACACACAGTAGGTGTGTGCGGGGCCCTGGAATGATGCACAATCACACACCATTTTTGGCTCAAAGCCAAAAATGAAATAGTGCATGATCGGCGCCTGCCAGGCCCTGGAATGTCGCGTGATAGCGAGTGTGTCGTGTGGACCGCTCCTCACAATCACACAATGCTCCAGAGGCCCTTTCGCATGGCAAATGCCGTGCGAAAAGGGCCTAAGTCTGGTTTAAAAGGAGAGAACAAAATGAATGGAGAACAGGGGTCTAGAAACTGTGTAGTGATGGTTAGCGCCTGTACAACAGGCTGAGCCATAGGACTGCAAGTTTAAGACTGATGTGGGCACTGAGGTCTCCAGGCTAAAACCTAAAACTACAGTTAGCCCCTGTTAAAGTCATTAAGTGTTATGCATTCAGTATGAACTAGACACAAGCAATGGACATATTTTCCTGACTGACATTATAGCAGAAATCTTAGTTAAGGGGGTAGATCCCCAGATCAAGGAGAAATGAGGGAATGATATCTTCTCACTTACGAAGATAGGATAAGGAACATTTAGTATAGCCTAGACAGAAGGTGAAATAAGAGCAGAGAGGACGGAGAGCCCTGGTGCCACAACAATTAGGAGGCAAGGAAGAGATGAACTAAGTAAATAAATAGACCCATCTCCACCCCAAGAGTCTTTGCATGTTGCACCAACCAATCAATTAAGCTTTGGAAAGTGTAGCAAGCTGCTGCTTTCCTAGCTGAGGATTCTTGAACCCAGGCTTTTCCTTTTGGCTGGAGTTGAGTCCACCAAAATTAGAAAATTTACACCCTTGTCTTGTGCCTGGAAGTGACATGTGACAATAGGAGACTCAGGTCCAGGTCCAGAGTTTTAGCAGTTTTACTGAGCAGGCACACTGTTTACCTCAGGACTTGTCCTTCCATTAAATAGGATGGTGTGGTTGCCTTAGGTAGCAAGTTCTAGGGGGTGGTAGCAAGGTGTTGGAGAAGAGAGCTTGCTGTGCCCCCTCCAGTGGCGGAGCTTGGAGTGTATGGAGGGGGGTGGGGCCACTGTGTGGGGACAGGGGTGTGGTGTGTAGGGGCATGGCCAGGGCATGCAGAGACATGGCTACAGGCTGGGCCGCCCCAAAAACATTGCTGCCTGGGGCAAACCGCCCCAATTGTCCCCCGTCCCTACGTGACTGGCATCCCCTAAATTAGCTTCCTGTCTTCAGGAGTTATGGAGACTAGTCAATATGGAAAGATGATTCTGCCACTCCAGATGGCTATTGTACATGGGATGAAAAAAAGCACCATCTTGTTCTTCACCTCTGGTGGGAACACATCTTGGGCTACCTATCTTGGATCAACTGGCCACAGTCTTCCCCACTGTAGAGAAATCCTAATTAAATTATCCTAATTAAATGATCATTGAATCAATCCACCTGTAATGTGTTCTTCCTCTTTTCCTTTGCCTTCCGCTCCACTGAGCAGTATTGTTTTTTCCAATGAGTCATGTCCCCTCATAATATGTCCAAGGTACAATAGCCAGAATACAAGAAGCATCCTAACATTTATGATATTGCTGTTTCTAGTGTTGCCACAGGAAGGCGAAGGCGAAGGCAAAGGCAAACCCCTTCTGAACAAATCTTCCCAAGAATAGGTTTGTCTTAGGGTCATGGTAAGTTGGAAATGACTTCAAGGCACACAACAACAACAGTGAGGTAGTGGGATCAGGGACTGTAGTCTTGAAGTCCTGGGATCTTTTCATTAGCAGAGTCAGTGAGGTCATCATTCCATCCTTTCCAACTTCCCTGGTCAATTTGAACTTAGCTGTGATTTTCATTAAAATTTCAGATGTGGGGAGGAGAAAGATTCTCTTTGTAATAATTTATGTTATGGATTATTATGACCTCTTTTGTAATGCAGAGTATTTTAGAGTGTCTTGGTGTTCAATGAGCCATTAAGAGTCATTAGATTTACAGAAGACCTGCTTCTCAGATAGATGGAAACCGATAGAACTGTTCTGTTGATACAGATCAATACTACTACTGAAATTTGGGGGCTCTCCTTTGGGACATGACTATGGAGAGAGTCGTGGGCCCTTTTTGCACCTTACCTTCATTGCGGCAGTGGGGAGCGACACTCGCGTGAGCAGCCGCTCACGACAGCCCTTCTGCCTCCCTCGTTGGTTTCCTGGTAGCGCGACCGTCGTGCTAGCGCCCTGCCCCTTCCTTCCGCAGCGCAGTCTGGGAGCTGTAGGCTGCGCTGGGGGAAGGAAGCACAACCGGCCCGGCTCGCCGAAGCACCGCATGCAGGTAAATGCGCGAGGGTGCCGAAAGAATTGAGCGAGCACGCAGTATTTTCAGCTTACAGCCGAAAAATAAAAAAAATGTGCGCCCGCCCCACTTTAGCCTCATGGGCTAAAGCGACGCTCCCATTCATGTGATGCTCAAGGGGCGCTTGCGCAAAAAAAATATGCATGCGAAAAGGACCATAGTAAGTTCCCATGCTTCAGAAATTTACCACTGTACCATTGCTTATATCTGAGTGAGCCACTCAGAGCCTGGAAAAGTAACTTTGTAAGGAATATAAAGGAAAAAGGAAGGAGAAAATGAGAAAACTAACCAAACTTTCAAGGCAAACTGATTTATTTTTATATGAGCTTTTGTGGATATCAGTCCACTTCTTCAGATGCACTGACAGAACGATATTAAAACCATAGGATTTTAAGCACAGATCCACAGATGGAGGAGTGGAATAAACTGTAATAGGATACAGAAAGATACAAATTATGATTCTGGCTGTAAATCTTCAAAGCCTTGTGTGCAGGTCTTTCAAACAGCTGGTAATAGTCTTTAAAGCAGTCTGTTAGTATTGATGTTTGAAAGCAATAAATCTTTTAATGAAAAGTCAGTTTGCTTGGTGTCAAAGTCTTCCCTGAGGAGATTCCTTTTGTTATATGCACAGTTGTGAGAACTCATGTACTAATATATGCAGTGTGCCATGAAACCATTGTCTTTGTTCACACATTTGCTAATGGATTGGAATAAAGATTTTTAAGTCCAGAATCATCTTGTTAAATTACATTAGCTTAACTACTTTTTCAGATGTTGTGCAAGGAGGTATCCTATATCTCCTATGCAATGATTTTCCCCAGATTGTGCAGAAGTTCTTAATTGATACTCAAGTGAAATTCCACCCCTGACCCCAATGGCCTCTGACTGGGGAGAAGGGGATGCTGGGAGACTTCCTTCTTGCCCTCTCCTGGCTGACAGCCATTGCCCTTTGAGGCCTCCTGTGTAACAATGCTGATGGAACTTTACACACTGCTAGCATGATACAGAATGTTGATATTAGACTGCAAGAGCCAGAATCCCCCAGCCAGCCTGCTGGCTAGAGGAAGCAAAAACAAAGGCACAAATCTTTCTAAATATGAAAACAAAAAAACAACCTCACAAGAGGAAGAGATTACATACAATTTTTAAAAATATAGCAGTGTATTCAATACAAAACTAAGGCCATTTCCACTACTACCCCATCCCAACATTGAAGCTGGTCTGCAATGTGTGCTACTGTGTGACGTCATTGCAGTCCCGCTCCAGTCATGTCCCCAGCCATCGTGACTGTGTGTTGTACTATTACGAGAAAAAATCTGGTAATAGGCCCCTTTTGAGCAACAATCATGTTGGCTGGGGCTATGCAGAAAAGGATGAAGTGCTATCAAGGTGCTTCTTTCCTCAGTGTAGGAACATTTCTGCACGACACTCTTATAGCATGATGATTCCACTTTCAACCTTCTATGGAATCCTGGGGTTTGCCGTTTTGGGAGGGGCCACCCGGCCCCTCCCGAAACTGCAAACCCCAGGATCTACAGGAGGTTGAAAGTAGAATCATCGCGCTATAAGAGTGTCATGCGGAAATGGCCTAGAACAGGAAGAGGTTGGCTGCACTGTGGAAGGAAAGAGCAAGTCCCAAGCACTATCATCTGCTGACAAATGGTCGGGTGTGGAGGGGAGTATTTGGGCCATGCTCCCATTCTGGCAAAGGCACTGCCGGGATTGCGATGGAGTGACATGAGATCATGGTAAAGTGCAGAAAAGGCCTAAGACAAAGGTTAAAATATACTTAACACATTCAGTGTGTCCACAGGCATAAATTAAGATACATATATTGCCTGTTGTGAATCCATTTCAATTGTTCAACTCCTCCTTGGTGCTTTTAAATCAAATAGAATTCCATGAAGCTGGCAAGATACACTCTTGAGATCCAGCTGCCCAGCTTGTAATAGATATACCTACAAGTGGACTCCAACTTATGGTTACAACTTATGGTGACCGCTGGACAAAGGGGTTTTCTTGACAAGATTTTCAGAGGAGGTTTGTCACTGCCTCCCTCTTATGATATAAGGTGACTTTGCCATGGACACCCAGTGGGTTTCCATGACTGAGTGGGGGATTTGAACCCTGGTCTCCTGGAGTCCTAATCCAACACTCAAACCACTCTATGCAGCAACTCTCATTTTGTCGTAATGCACCAATAATAAAAAATACTGAGCAAGTCACAGAATTCAGTACATGGGTAGATTCTTCCTCCACGGTGTCCCAGCATACCTGAGAGTTCTCGTAAACAATCTTGGCAATTGGTGATGCCAGAGCCAGTGGGCTGTAGTGGCTTAAATGCTGAACTATGACCCTGGAGACCAGGATTTGATTCCCTGCTCAGCCATGGAAACCCACTAAGTGCCCAAGGTCACATCACATGCCCTCAGCCCCAGAAATACCCATGATAGGTTCACCTTAGGATTGCCATAAGTTGAAAACAACTTGAAGACACCTAGCAACAATAATCGGGCATGTGTTAAATGTATGTATTAAATGTAAAGTCGGCCCTTCATATCCATGGATTCTGTATCCACGACTTGAACCAACTATGGTATGAAAATGTTAAAAAAAATCCAAGAAGCAAATTATGATTTTGCCATTTTGTACAGAGGATGCCATTTAACTACACCATTGTACATAATGGGACTTGAGTATCCACAAATGTTGGTATCCATGGGAGATTCTGGATCCAAACCCTAGCGAATACAAAGGGCCCATTGTATTTATGAATTTAAAGCATATATGTATATGTATATATGCATGCTCATTATTGTATTTAACTTTTCTTTTGTATAGTTTGTGCCATCTGGGGGAATCCAGGACTAAGTAATTTTTCTAAGCAATGCCACTCATTGAATGAGATCCAATTGCTCCTCCCCTGCCCTCTCTTTCTGAGTTTCATATAAAGAGAGAAAGAGAGAACACTGCACATTATACTGGAAACCAAAAATGGCCAAGGGCAGAAGGGTAATTGCTGAGCACTACTAGTTTCCCTCTCAGAGAGCAAAGGACAAGTCTGTTCGAACACTAGATGTATCCTGGCCCTGCCATTGCCCCTTTCGCTGTGTCAATAGACCCACCATGCCAACAGTATCAAAGTCTGTCATAATAGCAAGACTGGATCAAATAGAAACCTTGACCCTTTGTCACTGACTCAGGACAAAATCATCGACCCATCAGAGGTGGGTTACGTAGCTGTATCTTGTCCTGAAATCGTGCAGATTTCAGGGACTTCCCAAACAGCAAATCAATGCCCGGAGCCTGCAAAACAGCCCCTTATGTGATCTCGTTTTGCAACATTCTTGCATCCATGCTATCCTGAACTGAATTAATGAGTGTAATATAATCACCTTTTTCTGAAACTGCAGCTCTCGGATGCCATACCTGGAATATAAGGTCCACGATGGATCTTCTAGAAAGGAAGTTGCAGTTCCTGCCTCAAGCCACTGAGGCTTTCTTGATGTTAGATAAGGCAACAAAAGATTGAAAATGCATCCTAGTTTTTGTCAACCTCTAGTATGGAAATGTCTCAGAAATGGCAGCAAAGTAATATGAGATTCCCCTTTCAGGTGTGAGATGCATAATCCCCACTCCATTTTTACCCATAACTCAGCATTTGATTATATAGAATCTGGGGAAAGGGTTCATTTTTGAACAAATTTCAAGAATCCCCTGGCCTTCATGGCCACTGGAAGTGGTAGTCTAGAAAAAAGGGAATGTTTCTGATCTGATACCACATTCTATTATTTTGTAAAGGTCTGGAAGGTTATATGTAGTAACAAAGTTAAATGTATAAAAACAGAGAACCTAAGCAACAAAAATGGATGAATAAATGAAACTTCTGAAGGGATAGCCATTTTAGTCATTTTATCAAAGAATCCCGAGGCACTTTAAGGCATTTATTATAGTATCACCTTTAATGGCCTGTACCCTGCTTCTTCAGATTCATCCAAGGAAGTGAGCTGGAGTCCAGAAAAGCTCATGCTGTCATAAATGGATTAAGCTTTAAAGTGTTGCAGGATTCTTCATTTTCTGGGAAGTTTAAGTGGCACTGTAGTTGTGTTACCCTGATTTCTGGGGGTCCTGTGAGGGACACCTAAATGTGCTCCAATTATCTGGGGAATGGGAATTAGCAAGAGCACAAGCTAAGCAAAACGAGAGGCAGGGCAACGTAGCAAGATCTTGAACCCAATGTCTACGGGGTCAGGCCGAGTCAATGAGCAAACAGAAGTAAATTAAAATTGTTTTTCTTTATTTTGATAACACAGTCACAACGTATGTATGCAAAACACACTCACACAGATCTAATGAAAGAAAGGTAGGACTTGGATAGAGGGTTTTAAGAGGGATTTTTGTATGGGAAATACTACACTTGTCCTGAAGCTCGGGTAGTCGGAAGAAAAATCAGTAGAAGCGGAGATTCTCAGCACACAGAGCTGAGGGGAAGGCTCGTCGAACGGAGTGACAGCAAGGCAGGATGGAAGTCAGAGCAATCCAAAGAGATGCTCAAAATCAGGGGGTCTTATAGGGGAAAATGTGCCCTTAGGCTAGTCCGTTCCCAGGGATAACAATGGGTTTCGGGCTGCAGACAAAGCCTCCGAAAGGTCAGTATTTTGCATGATTGAGTTATGACAGAGTTGTCAATAGCGTAGCCAGTATGCAAATGCGGAGTGCTTGACAGTTGGATAGTCAGCTCGTCAAGCTGCCTGCTCGGGACAGAGAGTCTTTTGTAAATTGCATGCATACATAATGTGATCTTAAGAGAGTACTTGCCTGGAAGTCTCCTGAAGCTAAAGTCCGGCAAATACTGGCCTGTTTGGATTTGTTTTGAATAGTTCAGCTATTTTCAGCTATGTTTTGAATAGTTCAGCTATTTGTTTTGAATAGTTCAGCTATTTTCGGCTGTGCCCGTGTGCGTGCTTGTCCGGGGGCCTCGCAAGCACATGGAGAGGAATGGGTAGTGAAGGCCAAATTCTTGATATCAAATGATATCTAATATACCACAAGTACAGACTAGAAATTACAGTAACAGTTGTAATCACAATTCCTCAAGCCTATGTAGACTACTCTTGTTTTGAGCTGACCCTACCAGTAGGCAAAGTCAGGCAACTGCTTTGGGCAAAAGATGCTGAAGGGTTACATCAAAGCGTCCCTAGAAAGAGCTGTGCACCATGTAGTCTGCCCAACAAACTATCAGCTAGTCTACTGCCTTAAAGGTGCAGTGAAACCACTGTCCTGTTACTGCAAGAAAGATTCAGCTACCTGTTCAATTGGTTGTTAAACAGGGAATAACTAGGGAGTGCCATTTTGTTTGTTCTTTGTTTGACATGGCAAAATGTCTTGCGGCAGTTCTAATCCTGCTCATTCATATTCAATTTCACAGAAAAGAATCTCTCTCCCCCCCTTTCCTTCTGGCTTAGAGAATACATTGGGTTGCACAGAATAAATGTCCACATTTACAGACATTAATTGTGCTAGGCTACCCTTGTACTGAATGGCAATGTTGCACAACTTAGCCAAGACACCAAATATCTTTTTGATATTTACAGACACATCTAAACTTAGCTAATAAAGCTACTGAAGAAACCAACTAAAAAGAAAACTAACCACACAATTAACATTTAACAAACACAAAGGGGGAATATACATCTGACTTCCTAATCCCCCATAGAACGGTTACTATTCCTTCCTAGGTATACTTCTCTACATTCCTTATCTATATTTATACACATTTTAAAAGAATATCTAGTGCTTGTAAAATAAATCTTAACACAATCACATAACTATTGATTAATATCTTGAGATCTTAGTTCTAATAATATCCTACAACATCTGTAATAATAAATTGTTATCGGTTCATCAATTAATCAAAACCTCTTATTGCTTGCTTCCCTTCCATAATAAAAATATTATAACCCTTTCCTTCTGTTTCGTGATAGGAAAGCATCTCTCAGTAAAGTTGTTAACTTATCCATTTCCACCATGTCCAACAGTTTAATCAACCAATCTTCTTGAGATGGAATCATGGGATCTTTCCACTCCTGAGCATATAGTAATCTCATAGACACAATCCTATATTGTATTACTCTTACACAGTTCTTGTCTATATGATCATCTACCACTCCCAACAAGAACAAGTCCAGTTTTAATTGCCATGTAATCTTCAAAATCTTCTCCAATAATCAATACCAAATCTCTTGACACCATCTGAACACACAATGAAATGCAGAATGTGCATCCATGTGGAACACACATCCTTGCGCAGTTGTACCACATGCATGACTCTGCTTCTGCAACCTTGAACTGAATTTAGCTGCTCCATGTTGGGCAAAAATGTCAAACTATTTCCATAGGGAAAGTTACACATGCATAAGACACTTAACAGGATGTCAGCCTTGTTACTGCGGTTTCTAGGCCGCCTTGGCGATAGCATAAAGATATCATTTTGATATCAATAATTCGGCTTTCTTCCACCACCTCTCTCCATGTGTTTGTGAGGCCCCCGGACAAGCACGAAACTAGGCTCAGCGGCTGATTGCTGCAATATTCCTAAACAATACAGGCGAGCCAGAAATAGCCAGATCGCAGCTTCAGGAGACCTCCCGGCAAACACCCTCTTATGTATGTGTGGCACCTACAAAGGACTCCCTGCCCTGAGCAGGTAACTTGACTAAGCTGAACTATCAACTGTCCAACATTGCGCATTTGCATACTGGCTGCTCCTTTGTCAATTCGGACCTAACTCAATCATGTTAAATTTTGACCTTTCCGAGGCTTTGTCTCGTACCCAAAATCCATTGTTCTCACCAAGTAAGGCTTAGCCTGCAGTCACACTTCTCCCTATATAAACCCCTGGTTCCGAGACCCTCCTCGGATCGCTCCTGAGTTCCTAACCACCTTGCTGCCGCTTTGCTTGGCGAGCCTCCCCTCAGCTCCATGTGCTGAGCCACATCGAACCTCAGCCTCACTCCCTATTCTTCTGGTCTTCAGGACAGGTTTCGTATCACCCAATTCAACTATCCCTCTGAAAATCCCTCTATCCCATTCCCACCTTTATTTTCTATAGTTATCTGAATGAGTGTGTTGCATACACTGTTTGGTTGTATTTTAATAAAAGATCTCATTTATCCTTTCAAAATGGTTTGCTTCTTGACTGGCCTGACTTCGTAGACATTGGGTTCAAGATCCTGCTAAGTTACCCTGCCTCTTGTAACGCTAAAGCAGTGCTCTGAGCTAATTTTCCCCACCTATAGTTGAGCACATTTAGGTGTCCCCCATGGGACCCCCAGTAAACAGGGTAACAGCCTTTTTCTCTCTTTTGTTTAAACAACATCCCCCCCTCCCACCAGCACAAACACACCAGTCACCAGCATGGGAGAAATGTGACTCCTTAGGTTCCATAGCCTTTCCTAATACACCCCTGAACACTTTTCCTTTTTATGTTCCCTGTCACTAGGGCCTTCAAGTTATTGCAAGAAGCACCAGCTAAAAATGCCCAGTTTTAAAACCTACAAGTGCCAGCAGCGCTCCAATCAGCATGGCTCACGGTCAGGCCCTTCATATCCGTTAGGCCAAGGCTTTCCAAATGGTGTGCCGTGACACATTAGTGTGTCACCTGAAGTGTGCAAATGTGTCGCCTACAGTCTTGGAAATGTATGTTATTATCTATAAATCATGTATTCTTAAAAATATATGAAAAGTTTCCATAAGATACGTTGTGTCCCCACAGATTTTTTTTAATTACAATTTATGTATGTCTGTCTCTCTTATAAGGGGGTTAGTTTAACCTCTGGTTTGCTAGTAAAACTGAATTACTGTGTCGCGAAATGACACAGGTCTAAAAAGTGTGTCACCGACATGAAAAGTTTGGAAAGCTCTGCATTAGGCACTTTAGGCACAGTGCCTAAGGCCTATGAAAATTTTAAGACCTATGAAAACAGGATTTTAGGACCTACAGGTCTGATTATTTGTGAGTTTCTCCAACCTTTGTCCCCCCAGTGCTTCTTTTCTGGCGGAATCTTTCCTCTCAGCAGCTCCCACGAGGTCATGCAGCCCATTAAAAATCTGCCTTTGGTCCTCTTCCTCCTCCTCCTCCTCCACCAACTGCTGCCTAATGAGCTAAGGATGGGTTGCAGCCTGATTTCTCAGCACCATAAACCCTCTCCCAGTGCCCCCCACCACACCTAAGGAAGGAGATGGGCAAGAGGGAGGAAGCGTAGGGCCATCATGCCAATCCATCCTCCTTCCCTCTCCTTTCCTGGCCTGCCATGGTTCCGCACGAGGCTGTTATAGTGCTATGATTCCACTTTCAACATCCTATGGAATCCTGGGGTTTGCAGTTTCAGAGGGGCCACCCGTCCCCTCTCGAAACTGCAAACCCCAGGATTCCATAGGATGTTGAAAGTGGAATCATAGCACTATAACAGCCTCGTGCGGAAATGGCCCTGGTTTGGCTCCTGAATGCCTGCTTGCCCCACCAAGCCTCCACCCCCTTCCTACAGACACACACACACACACACACATTTTGATATTTGTGCTGCTTCCACTTTTGCAGGGCTCCTGTGCTCCTAACCCTAACAAATGTGGAGGGCCAACTGTAGTTGAACAATAGAAGACTAACCGTCAAAATTGAATGATTTAGCAGAAATGGATAAATTATTTGCTTTGATTAGAGAAAATCTTTAGTAACATTTTTAAAGGACTGGAAACCCCTGATTGACTTTTTGAGAAAAAAGAAAATGATGTGGCAACATTGGGTTTTGGAAATTAGTATGCTGTCTTATCAGAAGAAATGTAACAAGTAATTTTTAAAGCAGGAGGAAAGATCATAATACTTAGGTTTCTAACCACTGAGAAGAAAGGGGGAAGTCATTTTTCTATTTCAGTGTACTTTTTCTTACATTTCAAGTGCTTTATCTCTCTTTTTTCCTGTTTGTTTGTTTTTCTGTTTTTCTTGTCCTTGTTGTATACTTTTTTTCTCTAAAATAGTTGCACTTTTTATTATATTTGGACAATTTCATCATCATCATCATCATCATCATCATCATCATCGGGAATTAAAGTAGTTGAAGACCTGGAGTAGCTCCCAAAACAAACCTTTCTCTGTGCACCTGTGTGAATTATTCTGGAAGTGCAGAAATAATAAACATGAGTGAGACATAAAACAGAAAATAAGTAGGTAGCAGACAAAAATACTTTCATGTGTGAATCCATGTTTAGTCTTGCAACTTCGGTGAGACTAACAATGGGATCCCAAGCATTTTAGCTCACGTACTCAGGTAATACAAACAATGTTGATGATAACAGAACCAACAGAGGATTGAAGGAATAACTGGGGAATAAGAGAAGTTACACATTTGTATTAAATCCCTGCCAGTGAAGGGCTGGAAACAATTGAATCAGCTGAATCATTGGTAATCTGGCCCTGCTTGGGACTTCTTTAACCACAGCTAACTTAAGTTCTATGGATTTCAGTGGGTCTCCTCTAAATATGACAAAGGCCAGATCCAGCCCTTAGTTTCTTTTCTACTTTGCACCCACTGTCCATCAAGTAAAAAGACTAGTGATCAGTATTCACTGGAAAGAACTACACCACCAGAGAAATTATTCTGGTCACTAAGTAATGACTTTCCGTCTATCATCTTATGCAATAAATATACAATCAAGTTATGAGGCAAGAAGCTATTCATAGCAGAAAGCTGGAACTTAAAAATAATTTAAAGCCACCCTTTCTCTTATTTCAAGGAATGTGTTTGGGCCAACTGGGAAATCCAGCTTATGACAAAATAAAAGGCAACCATTACTGAGAGGAGGGATGTTCCAAGGACACATCAAAGAGGAAAAGAGAGGTTATCATTCTATTACACTTCAGAGGACAAATATGTTAGGCTGCAGTTCCAACAAAATGACTTCCTCGTGAAATCTCTCCTTTTGAGAGAGCCAGCGGACTCAGTGGGGACTGCTGAACTCACGAGACACCAGTGTGTTCGGTCCCTGCTCACCCATATATTCCCCAAGATCTCATGGTCACATTTTATAGAATCATAGAGCTGGAAGAGACCACAGGGGCCACTGAGTCCAACTCCCTGTCATGCAGGAATACACAATCAAAGCATTCCTAACAGATGGTCATACAGTCTCTGTTTAAAATCCAGTGCTGTAGCTAGAGCTTTTGCCGCCTGGGGGCGCTCCCTGAGTTTGCCGCCTGGAGGTAATCCCTCTCAGGGGAGGGAGGGCCTATTTAAAATACCAAAAAAACCCTGCTCAATTGGCATTGGGTGACTGGGCTCTGGGTGTTCGCACTCAGAGGGGGCACTCTGGATGTGCTCAGAGACACACCAGCATTCCTGTGGCAGTGAATGAAGTCTCTCTCTCTCTCTCTCTCTCCCCCTCCTTGGAGACTTGGCTGGGGGGCTGATCCCCAGTCTCAGAAGTGGAGTGGGGGGAAAGGCGGGCGCCTCTCCCCAACTCCTCTCCTCTCCTCTCCTCCTTTTCTCCCTCTCTCCTTCTCTGTCCAACCCAGAGGTCTGCTGGTGTCAGCACTGCTGCTTTGTCTGGAAACAGATTTGACTCCAGATTGTGAGGGAGAGAGGGAGGGAGGGGGAGAGAAGGGGGAAAGGATGGCCCCCTTACCCACAGTGGCATACCCCCTCCAGCAGACCTCTCTGGGAGGCTCCAGTGCCCATCTAGTTGCTGGGCATCTGCCAGTGTGTGGAGGGTGGCCTGGCGCTGCCCCCAAACACGTGCTGCCTAGGGCGCCCCACTCCCCACCTCCCTCAGTACACCACTGTTAAAATCTCCAAAGAAGGAGACTCCACCATACTCTGAGGCAGCATATTCCACTGTCAGACTTCTCTTACTGTCATGAAGTTCTTCCTAATGTTTAGATGGAATCTCTTTTCCTGAAGATTGAACCCACTGCACCATGTCCTAGTGTCTCGAGCAGCAGAAAAAAGGCTTGCTCCATCCTCCATATGACATTCCTTCAAATATTTAAGCATAGGTCTCATGTCATCTCTTAGCCTTCTTTTCTCCAGGTTAAACATACCCAGCTCCCTAAGCAGCTCCTCATAGGGTGGGGTTTCCAGGCCTTTCTTCACTGGTAAAATGGACTTGTCATAAGATACATATCTCCCAGGGACTGGGAGGCAGTGATGATAAAAAACGGTCCAATTCAGAAATTTCATATATTATTTGGTATATTTGTTGGTGTTGTTATTTGTCTTCAAGTCAACTCTGATTTATGATAAGTCTATCATAGCGTTTTCTTGGTAACATTTATTAATTGCATTCCTCTAAGGATGAGATCATATAACCAGTCACCCAGTGGGTTTCCATGGCTGAACAGACATTCAAACCCTAATTTCCTGGAATCCTAGTCCAATACTCAAACTACTATTTAACATTGCTCTTGAAAGTCCCTTGTCTCAGCAATGGCTGCCTTTTATTTTGTCATAGGCTGGGTTTCCCTGTTTGGTCAAACAGAGATATACATATCTATGTGTTGGGTATATATGCACGTGTGGAAGCTTCAAGGAGCATCCATCATTTTCAAATTCTGGCTGTCCCATCTGTTAAAAAAAAATCTGCTTTTCAAAACTGGAAATGGATTCCCATTCATTTCCATTTTGGGGGGGGGGTAGGGTGGAGAACTGGCCGTGAAGCCCTCAGAGGGCAGAATACTGTCCCCCTTTCCTTTTGATCAATAATTGTTCTTAGTTGCCCAGTCTATATGTATAGCCCTAATTTGGGTGTTCCCTCTCTAGGATAAGGATGTATATAAAGAGGGGAGTGTACTAGCTCCGTCCTTCTCCCCTATGTATGACATGACTTTGTCAGGTGGAAAGTCTACTCTCATTGCTTAGAATCTCCATGCAACTTGGAACCCTGGAAAAATTGAAGACCATTGCTGCTTTTCTTGTACTGTTCTTTCCTGGATGCTACAGTTCATCTTCTTTCCCATCTGCAGATATAAGCAATTAGGGAGGAGACAGCAATGGGATCTGGGATGGAGTTGGTAGGGTCGCTGCAGAAGTGGGCAGTTTGAGGGCATCCTCTGTGTCAAGGGCTAAATTAATCTGAGACCAGCATAAAGATAAAGAACCAGAAGAAGAATCATCAGATAAATTGACATTGATCATCCATGATTAGGACTTGGACAGGAAACTCATCAGGTACAAAGGTCACCTGATTAGCATCTACAGTGAAATTCACTGTATTTCTATGTAAGTTGTAAGGGTTCCTCCTCCCCCAAAATGTCTATACATATGCATCACTTTCCCTGTCCAGCAAGTGTTCTGCAATTATTATTATTATCATTATTGTTATTATTATTACATTTATTTCTATCCTGCCTTTTTCCCAGATCAGGATGCAAAGCAGTTTACAGAAATTCAAAAAGACATTATTAAAAATCTGCAAGATACAAAAGTTAAAATAAGATTAAAGAATAAAAAAAAGTTAAAAGCAGATTAAAACATACATCATGAAAACGGATGCACACAAACCAGCAAAACAATTGGCAATATCCAGAGCGTTGTGCAAGACAGGAATTATATAGTCATCCATCAAATGTCTGTTGGAACAGAAAAGTCTTTGTCTGTGAAAAATAACACAGGGAGGGTGCCAATCTAACTTACCTGGGAACCGATTTCCAGAGCCTGAGGGTAGGTACTGAGAAGGCCCTCTCTTGTGTTCTCACCAGATTTACCTATTAGGGTAGTGGGACAGAGAGGAGGGCCTGCCAGCAGATCTCAAAGCATGGACTGGAGCTGTTGCAATAGGGGAGTTGTATGATCCCTGTAGCCAGCCCAGTTAGCAATTTGTCCCATGTAGAGGGCATTACAGTAATCCAACTGGGATGTAACTCAGGCATGTGTCCCTGAGGCCAGATCTAACATCTCAAGGAACTCTGTAGCATCTGTTTCTCTTCTTCCTACTACAATGTTTTCTAATTCGCAGTGAAGTGTAGGTGGCCACCTTACTGGAAATCTGTAGTACCAAAGGGTACTATAAGAAACATCATCTCTCATGTGAAGCTTCCACCTTGCTAAGGTTTTCACCAAAGACTTTATATCATGTCCCAACACAAACAGAAGTACACATGGTGATGACAACAAGAAAGGGTAGTATCTTTGAGGTACTGGTACCTTGGATGTATAGTTGACCCTCAACATTTGCAGGTTTGGCTTTCATGCATTTGATTGTATGCAAGTTTCTCCACCCCTGCCTGCACCTCAGCTGCCGTTTTTCCAGGGAAACCCTGCCTCTCAGTGGCTCCAATCAGGCTGCACATCCCTTTAAGAATCACCTCTGGTCCTCCTCTTCTTCCACTAGCCACAGCTTGGCCATCTGAGGAGAGCTCACAGCACCACAAACCCTCTCCCAATGCTCCCACACACACCTAAGGAAGGAGATAGACAAGAGAAAGGAAGTATAGGGCTATCATACCAATCCACTCCCTTTCCCTCTCCTTTCCCTGGTTTGGACCCTGGGTGCCCACTCTTCTCACCATGCCTCAGCCCCCTCCCACAGACACATATATGTTGATATTTGCAGTTTTCCCATTTTTGCAAGGGTCCTGTGCCCCTAACCCTAGCAAATGTGGAAGGTGAACTGTAAAACTATTTCAGCCCTTTTCAGCATGTTGTTAAGACTGTTTTATTCTTTGACCTGGAGTATGCTGCTCTTCTTGTTATTGTTTTCTCACTCTTTTAAAAACATTCAATACACTGTTTTATTCCTGTGTTTTGTTCCATGTTATATTTGGTTATTATGCACATTTCAAGAGTTGTTTTTGCTCACATTAGCAACTTGGAAAGCTTGAAAGTGGAAAGGTGGCCTGGAAATAAGTGGAAAGGTGGCCACCATTGCATATACATGCCCAATATCTTTTTACTGCCTGAAACAAAGAACAAGCTGGTGTCCCTTCCTGTCACCTACACCTAAGCCAATCAGGTAGATAGTTTGATCTCACTTCAACACTGATGATAGGAGAGCAGCCTGCACCACATCTGAAGGGTAGCTTAATAGATGCAAGGCAAATTTTACTGCCACTTCCCTAGCATGTGCTGCCTAAGGCAGATGCCCCCCCTCCTTACAGTAGGGCTGATCTTGTGCATTTTTGTTGTTAGAAATAAATGTGTGCCCTTGGGTTAATACTAACAATCCAATTCTGTAATGATAAGTCAGGTTGGACATTTAAGGATATTATGATAGAACTGGAAATGAACGAGAATATCCATCAGACACATGCATTGACCCAAGTTGGCTGTGGCACAGCAGGAGGGTAATGTTTCAGGTTGAAGGGATGGAAGATGAAGCTGATCTAAAGCTAAACATTCATGTTTAACATAGTTTTAAGTTAGGAGGCTGTGAGTCCCAATGCAGTTCTTGTGGCCCACACAGAATATATAATCTATGCATTCATTTCACTGAGGCAGTAAAAAAACACAATTGAACAGCTGTTATCGCCAGGTGGAATTATAAATTTGGAATCGAAGACCTTTCACAATTGCTTGAGTTTCTGACAAAGCCTGAGCTGCCCCAGAATTGCCAGAACAACAGACATGCTACACAAGACTCATCTTACATGAGGAAGGCATATCTGGCATAGGGAACAAGCTCTCGAATGAAAGAGGCAGAAATAACCCTTTGTTCTCCTCACGACATAGGAATGTAGGCCTGTTGGCGCTTGCCGAAACGTCTGCAGGAAAGTTTTTTTTTCTCCTCTCCTTCTGAAATCACTGATGGCTGCACTTTCCAAATTGGCACATACACCATTAAGAAAATAAAGTTAAGCCGCAGAAGTCAATCAAATAGCACAATCTTTCTTATGGTGTCCTCTGTCTCTTTAGTTTCCTGATAATATGCAGAATTTTGAGGCCAAAACTAGGAGGCCAACACACTGCTTAACCATCCAAATTGTTACAGAGACAGAAAAAGACGAGGAGAATCTCTCAGGAGGAGAAAAATTGAGCCATCTATTTGTACCAGTGTCTACCTGCTCCATTTTATTGCTTACAGCTGCTCCCCACCCCTCTATGGCATTAAAAGGATATTGAAGCTAACAACATCTTCTTGTTTTGTCCATTTCATTCCAAGAGATTAAAATTTCTTTTCCTTTTAAAAACTCAAACCTGGAGGTGTGTAGATGTGGACATTGCTTGACATATTAGATAAGGATATGTAACAAAAATGCATAAACAGGAAGTGTGTGTCAGATGACACAGGTATTGTCCAGTAGGTGCTTGAAATAGCCATAAAGGTAGAAACAGATAATTGTATGTGTTACTGTGATTTAAATTAGAACTGGATCCAATTGAAGGAAGGTGGATCTTTCTTTTCTCTATTAGTAAGCATACCATATTAGTAAGTAACACTGCACTATTTGTTTTTTTTACATTTAATTTACCGAGTTTGCTCCTATAGTTATATTTATTAATTTATTTTTAAACAGCTCAAACTTGGTGTCTTTCAAAACTATACAGTAGATTAATGAAAAGTATATATTTTAAAACTCTCATGAGGTCAAACCATTCAAAATTCAAAACTGTCCAATGTACAAAATGACAAGAAGAATTTCCAGATCTTTAGAGATCATACTGAAACTGAAAAATCATTTTTCACCAAAAAGACATTTTTCATTAAAAAGACATCCTCTTGGCCCCTTTGCATAATTTTGAGAATCTTTGAGAATGGGAAGAATCAACAAATGTAATATTTGTTTATATTGGTATCTTGTTTATTCACTGAACATTATGATGAGCTATTTTCGCAGGGAGGTAGAACCATGCCTGCACATGTATCATCCCTGTAATGCTGTAATATGTGTACTGAATGTGACAGCATGGTGGCTGGAAATACTGAGAACTGTAGTCCTGAAGTTTTGAAGGGCACAATGCTGAGAAAAGCTGGCAAAAGTATGGAAGGAGGAAGGAGAGTCCAGACACAGACCCTAGAATCTCACCTTCTTGGTCTATATATTCTCAGTGTGGTTTGCTACACACAGCAGAAGGAAAAAAATTCAGCCCCTGTCTTTTCTCCTTTACTAGATTGTGGGAAAGATCTTTGCTTGTGTCCTTGCAAAGCCATTCGCACTAGTACTGGGTTACATCCAGGTATACAAATGTGGCCTTTCAGATGTTGTTGAACTTCATCTGCAACCAGCATAGCCAAGGATGAGGAATGCTGGAAGCTGCAACCCAACAGAGAAGGAGGGAGGGGGAGAAGGAGGAGACTGCACGTTGCTCATTCCTTGTTTCGATGGACAACTGGTCTTACTTAGTAGGACAGTGGTTCTCAACCTGTGGGTCCCCAGATGTTTTTGGACTTCAGCTCCCAGAAGCCCTGAGCATTGCCCATAGTGGCTGGGGCTTCTGGGAGCTGAAGTCCACAAACATCTGGGGACCCACAGGTTGAGAACCACTGTAGTAGGAGGTTACTTTTTGTGTTCTTAAAGAGTGAAATGTATGTGAAGAGTTTTAAGGCTCTATTCATTAGCAGGACTGGCTCTGCCTTTAGGCAGAGTGATGAAGTTACCTCAGACAGTAGTGGCAGGGATTATGACTGGCAATGAGATACTTGAGGACTGAGCTGTGTATGCTACGTGGCCCAGTGGCGTGGCTAGAGCTTTTGCCAGCAGTCCCTGAGTTTGCTGCCCCTCTCAAAGGAGGGAGCACCTATTCAAAATAACTAATAAAAACTGCTTGATTGGCATTAGGTGATTGGGCTCTGGGCATGTGTGCACTCAGAGGGGGGTGCTGTGCGCACACTCAGAGGCACACTGGCATTCCTGTGGCCACAAGGGCTCTCTCCCTGCCTCCCTTCCTCTCTCCCTGCCTCCCTTCCTCCTCAGAGGCTCGGTTGGGCTGGGCTTGTGACTGGTCTCGGAGGTGGGGGAAAGGCAGGCACTTCTCCCTGCTACTTCAGTGCTTCTCCTCTCGTCTCCCTCGTCTCTTCTCCTCTCCTCTTCTCCCTCCCTCCTTTTCTGCCTGACCGGGTCAGTGCTGCTACTTTGGCTGGAAACAGGTTTGACTTCAGATTAAGAGGGAGAGACGGAGGGGAAGGACGAATGGACATCCCTCTTTCTCAGGGTGGCATACCCCCTCCAGCAGACCTCTCTGGGAGGCTCCAGGGCCCATCTAGCCATTGGGCATCTGCCGGCCCAGCGTCGCCTCTAAAAATGTGCAGCTCGAGGTGCACTGCCCCTCTGCCCCCGCCTCAGTATGCCACTGACATGTCCTCACTCCCAGCCTCAAGTTAGCCTGCTTCCCTCAAGTGCCGTGCAAGATCCTGGCCCATTGACAGTACTGGAAAAGGTGTACAGCTTTCATAATCATCTGATGGTGATTCTGTGAGCTGGAGTCGAAAAAAGTAATCCATCCAAGATCTATGTCAAAGTAGGATTGAATTATTATTCTTGTCAATTTCTGTACATGTAATGGGAGAGAATTCTACCTTTTCACTTGCCTCTGGCAACAAAATATCTGGGGTTGTTCATGTTCATTAGGCACAATGTTTGTTTCAGACAGAGCTGCAGAAGTCACAGTGGTGGGTCACAATGGGACACATTTGCTGCCTTTGGAAACCTAACATTGAACTGACAGGCAGTCCTTGGACTGACCTACATATTTTATGCTTATATTGACCTAATTCGACAAGTGACTAAAAATTGATTCAATGTTGTTTCTTCACCTACCACCTCCTACACATTCACCACAATGTGCAAAGGGTATAAAATGCAACTGTTTTGGAAACATATCCTGAGGTCACCCTGGAGATTTTAAGTTAAGATCATTACTTCTCTCTGAATTTCAAATTTGCAATATCCCTGATCTTATTTTAGAAGCTTTGAGCATTTCATTCATCCCAGTGACTCCAAATGTCAGAGACCTTAGACGAGTTTAATCATGATTCTCTCTGACAAGGCAAGGGCTCAGTACATTATCAGTTTGTGGCTCTGATGTCATGGGTGCATGGATCCACTCTGCGTTTTAGTCCAAACTTTAATGTGCTATCAAAGGTGGTGAATCTATGGGACAGTAGGGTTCAGCACCTTAGGAAAATCCTTCAAAGTTCACACTAAAATCCAGAGCAGATTCACTGCCCCACTGACACTGGAGCCACCTGAAACATGACAAGCCATGACAATTAAAATAATATGAAATCAATATAAACAGGGAGATAGTCTTTTGTTTAACTTAATAGTGGTTAAATGCCTGATCTCTCTCATTCACTGGGACCTCTCCGAAACCCTCAGTGATTCCCAGAGGATAATGAGCATCCAACTATAGGAATATAAGTAGACATTGTTTGGTTGTCGTCTGTCCTCTTGTAGCCAGTAAAGCAATAGACAGGTGAGTTCTCTGTGTAGGGAGTGGGTTACGAGGTAAGAGTTCTGTCTACTGATACATCGTGTTCCTCCAGATTATGCAGGATCTCAGCCTGTATATGCCAATTAAGTTTGGCTGTATGCTGCTGATGTCACCAAGACAAATGAAACTCAGGGAATGTACTTATCTATTCCTTCCAATATGAAGACACCCTTGGATACATACTCAACAGTTAGTCTGGTATTGAAGAAGAGCTTACCAAGGGATCTCAGGGAACCAGTGATGATCTAACTCAGACCAAGAACCTCTACTAAAGCTGATGGCTCCACCCATTCACAGCTTCTAACTGATCAAGAAAATTTCCCCTTCTTCCAAGTAGTCCATATAAAAGATAATGGCTAGGCAGTATAATGGTTGCCATGAAGTTCCTTGCCATCTTCTCAACTTCTGTGGCCATGGTGGGCTGAGACTGGTTGCACTCTGAGGGCCTTCTTGGTGGATGCTACCAGGCTCTTCCAGGAAAAGCTAAACTGGTCTCCGCTAATCTTCCATGGGGAGATGAAGTCTTTTTTTTGTTTGTTTGTTTCAGTAGGCTTTTGAGAATGAATTGCTTATGGAAGAAAGGGTCTTTAATAATGCTCTACACTGTCTATATTTCTTTTCTTTTTTTCTGGTTATACTTTTAAATTTCTATTAGTCCTATTGATATAGGATTTGATATTTAATTATATTTTAACTTTTGTATGATGTTAAGTTTTATCTGTATCTGCTTTAACATTTGTAGGTTGTCTGGAGTCCCAGAATAGGCAATGAATAAATACCAGGGTGGAGATCTCAAGTAAAACATTGAGGGTCTGAAGGTTCTGCTCTGGGATTGTTCTTAGCCCTGGAGTTTGCTGAGGGCAGTGGTCCTTTGCCCTCAGTGGGTCTCTGGTTTAAGATTTTGGCATGGCTGGTACATGCCAATACTGATCACATGACCCATCATAACTAACAATCTAGACACTTTTGTCCCTCCCCTTCACAGTAAGTCCCTTTTTCATGGAGACTATTGCTGCTAATTGGTCATAGTAGCCATGGTAGCAACATGTTAAGTGATGGCTAATGATTTTCACGTCAGATGAGCAGTAAGTGGACTCTGGCTATTAGTCTGTTCTGGATGGGTTTATACTCCCTCAAAAGACACAGGTCCAGAGCTGAGCAGAGCTCCTGGATTCAACTCTGAGCCTGGAAGTTCAGGTTTCAATGGAGGCAAGGAGTGTATTTGCACAGCTAAGGTTTGTGTGCCAGCTGCACACATTCCTTGAGATGTCAGATCTGGCTACAGTGACACATACCTCACTTATATCCCAGCTGAATCACTATAATGTGCTCTTTGTGGGGCTACCTCTGAAGAATGTTCAGAAACACTAACTGGTCCAAAGAGCCCCACAAACAGATTGCTAACTGGGGCTTGATACACGGAACATGAGCAGTGGGGTATCATGGCTTGAGCACTGGACTGTGACTCTGAAGGCCAGGGGCTGAATCCCCACTCAGCCCAGAGATCTGCTCAGGAGGCTCTTTTTCTCTGTCCCACCTCACAGGTACATCTGGTGGGAAAATGGGAAAAGGCCTTCTCAGTGGCTTCCTGCAGGCTCTGGGATTTCTTTCCCAGGGAAATTAGACTGGCATCCTCTCTACTTTATTTCCGCAGACAAGTAAAGACTTTTATGTTCCAACAGGCATTTGATGAATGACTGCATAAGGCCAATCTTTCTGCAACACACCTTTTCGTGAAGCTGGGGTGCAGGGATCGTGCAAGCAGCCTCCAGCAAGAGGCTCTCGCGTCCTGGTTCCTTCAGCTCCACAGCTGCTGCCCGCTTGAGCGAGAGCCCCACCTCTTCCTTCCGCAGTGCAGCCTGGGAGTTTCCCAGGCTGCGCTGGGGCAGGAAGCGTGAGCGCTGCAGCTCTGGAGCTCCACATGCATGGCAAATGTGCGCAGAGCCCCGGAGCAATGCACAATCATGCATCATTTTTGGCTCACAGCTGAAAATGAAAAAGTGCACAAGCGGCGCCTGCCAGACCCTGGAGTGTCGCACGATTGTGAATGCGTCGTGTGGACCGCTTCTCACATTTGCGCGACACTTGAGGGGCCCTTCTGCATGGCAAATATCGTGTGAAAAGGGCCATAGTTGGTTCTTGTGCTGGTAGCTATGTGTGTATGTGTATGAATGTTTAATGATATCTATTTTAATATGGTTTTAATTTGTGGATTGTTTATTTTGTTTTAACCTTTGTATCTTGTGAATTTTTTAACCACAGTTGAGAGTTTCATTTTCACAGATTTGATTATTTGTAAGTTTCTACAATCTCTCCCCCCACCACCACTTTAGGTGCTCCTTTTTGCAGGAACCTTTCTACTTGGTGGCTCTGATCTGGCTACGCAGCCCTTTAAAAACCCACTTCAGTCTCCCTCCTCTTCCACCAGCCTCTGCCTTGCCAGTTGAGGATGGTTCACAGCCCAATTTCTCAGCACCACAAACCCTCTCCTGATACCCCCACCTCTTCCAAGAAAGAGAAGGGTAAGAGAGAGGAAGTATAGGGCCACCATGCCAACCCATCAGCTCCAGTTCCTCTCCTTTCTCTGAACTGGTTTGGGCCCTGGATGTCCCTTGTCCCCACTATGCCTCATCCCCCTTCCCATAGACATACACTCACTTCTTGATATTTGTGATTTTTCTACTTTGGTGAGGGTTCTGTGGCCCTCGCCCTAGTGATGCAGAGGGCCAACTGTATGTGTTTTTTAATTTGTTGGAGGCCACTTTTATTTCTGAGCTGGGAAAAGGCAGGATAGAAATAAATATCATCAACCTCATCCTCATCCAAGGTACTGAACTTATTATTTGGGACATAGCATTCAGCTCCTTGGATGGTTCCTTCAAAAATTGGGTCTAATACCTACCCTATTGATGTGATAACTGAAGCCCCTGTCAGAAGTGCTGATGACGAGCAGCAGCTATTGGTCCCTGTGGCTCAGGATGGAGATGATGAGCAGCAGCTGTTGGTCCCTGTGGCTCTGGCTGGAGATGAGTCCTGCAGCTCAAGAGCTCCCCCTGCTGTCATGGACCAAGCAGGCTTGGACATCCCTCTGCCTGCTCCTTTAGGGCAACAGGGATTCAGCTGTGATCCAGAGGATGCCTGGGAGCCTGCGTCAATCAGCCCACAAACAAGGCAGAGACTCAAGAGAGCTGAGCAAAGGGAGGCTTCCTTGATTAAGTTCAAGAAGCGGTGACTGGCCACACCTGTGCCTTGGCTATATAATTGCCTGCCTGGAGGCTTTCCTTTGCTTGTGGCAAACTTTCTATAAGTCCTCTCCTTGCCTGTTCCTTGCTTTCAGCACCTGGATCCTGATACCTTGGATTGATCTTTTGGCCCCTGACCCCTGGATTTTGGACTCTGACTACGGCTTTTGCTTGTTGCTCAGGCTTAGGTAAATGGACTGCCTATGAGTAAGTGCTTGCTTTGACTCCTCCCGGCGGGACTCTGCTATCTCTCCCTCTCCCTTCTCTGGGCTGGCTTGCCGCCTGGGTCTCTAACCTTGACAACTGACATGGAACCTACTCTCACCTCAGAACTTACCTCTCAGTACCAGCAGCAAGATGGCTCCAGCTCCCACAGCCTGCTTGTGGGTGTTCTTGAATCATCTAATTGCCCACTGTGGGAGCCAGGTTTCTACAGAATGGAGCCATGATAGTTAAAAAATTATCGCACTGCTTTAAGAGCAGTGTGGGTACACTCACTGTTGAGTGAAACTTGATAAGTAAGTTTCAATCTATCACAAGAGATCTGAATAGAGAGAGGGTTTTTTTTTATCTCACTCAGTGTGTTTACTGGCTTACCTAAAGCCAGCATGAAATAGCTGTTTGAATAGCCAATGTTGATAATATCCTAAATATGGTTGTTAAGCCCAACTAGAATTAGACCTTCTGAATCAATGATAATTTGACAAATCAACACTTATATAAGTTCCATTGATTCAATGGTCTGCCCTAGTTGGGACAAACAACTGGATTTAGCTCAATGTAATTGTCGCTGTCAATGCATTCTCCATTTGATGTCTCTCTGACCTTGTTGTCTCCAATCCCACCTCCAGCTGTGCATACTGTGTGTACATATATATGTCTAATATGTATGTATATACATTATGTCTATCTGACAGGGTATTTGAAATGTCAGATAACTCTTCATGCATCTGATGAGGCAAACTATAAATGAAAAAGCCTCATGCTATATTTGTTGCGTTTGTTTTAGGCATAGTAGTTTCTCCTGTTTTTATCTATTGCCTCCTCATTTTTGTAACCACTATGTTTTCCAGCAGGAGCACCTTATAAACTGAATGAGGATGGGGGGGCTAGTTTCAAAAGGGTCACAAAAGTTACCCCCTCACACACACTTGGTTCATGAACCACTCATGCTGTCAGGCAAGGATCTTATTCTTAAGAGATGGTTGGGCTGTCTACAAATCAATCACCACTGTCTTCTTGAAAATGTACTTCTGGGGCTTGAGACTTCATGGGCTATCATGGGTATAGACCCTTGTCTGGGACAGTGGAGAGCAAACCCCTCTTGAGTATATAAGAGAAAAAAATATGATAAATGAGTTCTTCTTCTTCTAGGTGGGTAGTTACTATTGTTTGGCAGATCATCTACTTATGGAATAGCATTGATCTGGAGGGTAAAGCTATACCAGTAGATACCGAAGTCAGAATCATCAATGCCATAGTATTTCTGATTTCTAAGTACAGGCATTAAAGCTGGACAGTGAAGAATGATATCAGAAAGAAAATCAAATCATTTGAAATGTGACACTGGAGAAGAATTCTAAGAATGCCAAAACAGACAAATGAATGGATCTTAGAGCAAATCAGGCCTGAACTCTCACTAGAAGCTGAGATGACTAAACCGAGGCTGTCATTTCACTGACATACCGTGCAATGATGTGACTCACTGGGAAAGACAATAATACCATGCAAAGTACAAACAGAAGGAGGAGAAGACGACCACATTACAGGTGGAAGGAAGGAAACACGGAACTCACAACTTGGAGTATGCAGAGTTCTCATTCATTGAGCTGCCACTACATTAAAATTGATTCGATGGCAAACAACAACAATTGATCTGGAATGGAAATCACTCATAATTCTGGGTCATCTCACCCTGAAGGAAGGAAGCTGAAAAATGCCCCCATGGGACAGCAGCAGTGCAAGAGAGGTTGGGGAGAGGCTCAGCACACCTGCAGCTCAGTGGGTGCCTCCTCAGCTGTTTTCAGTGAATATTTAGCCTGCCTACATAAGGCAGGCAGCAAAGCACTCACCAGCCACTGTAAGCAATGCGTATCACCTACTCTTGGGGAAAGACACCCAAGCCAGCTCAGAGACTCTATCCTGCTCTCTTGACCTTTTGAACTAGACCCTGACTACCTCTGCCTATCTTGGTGTTCCCAGCTACTGATTGATTCCTTGGCTTCTTGACCTCTGGACTGCTAATTACCCATGCAGCTTCTCTTCTCTCCCAGCAAATTATGACAAAATGATGTCTTCTATACGTGGAGGGTCCAGAGCTTGGTGGTGCAAAAATTTCAGAATCTGTTTTATTATTATTATTTTTTAAATCAGATCAAGATCTAGCAAAGGGGAACCAAATTATACTGAAACGCAGTCTCCTAATAAACAAAGCAGGACATGAGGCACACACTATTTCAGCAGTTAAACAGGGAAGATCAATATTGTTTGCTAGACAGTGGTCAGTGCTTTATTGCTCATACGCTGCTTTGCTCCAGTATTGATCCTTTTTCCCTCCCTATTCCTAAAAATAAATAAATAAATCAGGCCAGTGATTTAATTTGGAGGGTCATGACGCTACACAGCTAACTTGATTGCCAGGTGCTTAATAGAAATAATGTGATTAGGAGGCGGCGTTCAGAGCAGTGAGAGGATTTTGCCATAATAGGTACTTAAGAGATAACATTGGGCACATACTATTAACTACAAAAAGTGACAGTTCCCCCTCCTCCCAAGTTCATTCCAGATGATTTATAATAATATTTCAATCTGGTGACACTCGAGAAATCAAGGATTGCAAAACAAACGGTGGAACATCAGTTGTCCAAAAAAGGTTTTGAAACATCACTGAACTATCAAGGGAGCTGAATTTAGCTCCAGCACTAGCAGAAATATGAACTGATTTCGTCTTCCCCTCTCCCCACTAATTCCCTCCTCCCTTCCTGTGCCATCCTGTGGTCTTCTCAGATGGCTTTTCTGCAGAGATTAAATCTCATCCATACTCATTTCCTAAGGATTTAATGTTGGATTGCAGTGGGAACGGGGGGGGGGGTCTCAATTTTTGCCGCAACTTTCTGTACTAATTTGTCTAGCTTTCATCAGGAATCTACTCACATTGCCCATTTCTGTGTCTCTATAAAACTTTTCATCACTTTTACAAAAACTGGATAAAAATGCACTTCTCAGAGTTCTGCATTTGTTCTCCCGCCTAGACTGAGATTGTGGTGATAGTATAACAGGCACTCAAAGATATTAAAGAGAAGGAAAAGGGGAAGAGAGGAAGGAAGAAAATTCAAGAGCAAGCAGAAGACATAAGGATGGAGAGCAACCTTCTTGCCTGCAGCATACTTGATGTTGTTAGATTTGAGGTCCTAGCCTGCATAGGGTGATCGGAGTTGTAGTCCAATAGCATATGGAGACCTGCAGGTTCTACATTCTTTCTTTAAATATTTGCTTTCTTCTTCTCAGAAAGCAATTTTTTGAGCCAATTCTTTTAGTTATGCTCTCTAGGAGAAGGCCAACTCAAGATATTTTATTGTTTGAGGCAAAATGTAAAATGGTACCCTCTTCCAAACTAGGTACACAACAGAGTTGCAGCTGAAACTTAACTAAACAGCAGCAGCAGGGCAACATCCTTTACCCCACCTGAGAGCAACAGGGTAGTCTACAGAGAGGCTGGGTTGCCAGTTCAGAATCGCCCAGATCCTGAGCTTTCTGGGCGAATCCTGAAACCTAGGGACAGCTTCTGGTGATGTCATTAAGTGTTATGCATTAAGTGCCAAACACAGTTGCTCACATGCTGTCTTTCAAACACATACACAGAGCATACATTCCTGACTGAAAATTAAGACAGAAATCTTAACTAAAGGGGTTGTTTCCAGTTGAAGGTGAAAGAGAGGGGATTTTGTTTTTTCACCTACTCAGGGAGATGGGATAAAGAAAAATGTATCTAGCTTACTTGGTTCCTGCCAGAAGGTGAATGCAGAGTAATGGAGGGTGAGCCCTGGCCCCACAGACATTGGGAGGGAAGAAGAAAGCTAAATAATTCAATTCATAGACCCCCCACTAGAATCTTTGCAAGATGCAGCAACAAATCAACAAACCCTTGCAGAGTGTACCAAGTTGCTGCTCTACTGGCTGAGCTAGAGATTTAAATACAGCCCTTTACTCCTGTCCAGAGCTGAGTCCCGCCCCCCACACAAGTGCAATACTTTCACTCTTGTCTCCAGTCTGGAAATGACCCACAAAAACTGGCCTTAGACTGCGGGGGGGGGGCTGCATGAGGCCCTCAGCTGCTCCCTGTAGGGTTCCTGAAGCTGGGACTTTATCAACTTTTCTCCACTGTCCAGCTGGCTGGGCAAAATGCTTGCTGTTTCTTAGTTTCCAAGGCCACCCTTCTTTTGATGCCAGTAGTAGTAGGTAAACAGTGGTCTTATCGGAAAGAGAAGGAATCCCATATCACTTTTATCATTAACTGAGAAAAGGAAATTTCTAATATAAGCTTTCATGGACTCCAATCTATTCCATTAGATGCACAGAGTAAAGCCTCTGGGAGCAGGAGGGTGGGGGAGTGTGAATTGTCAAATAAATAAATAAACCAAACTTTTTGGTATGGTGATAAGGTCCTAAGTCTCAACGACAGTCTTAAAGAGTAGTTAAAATAACAAAGATGATAAGCTTTGAGACAAGCCAAAATAAGCAGGCAAACATACTCATGTGATTTGCATTCATATTACAATTATCAGTGATTGCTGTGGGATGGAACTGCACTGAGGTCTCTCTCTCTCTCTGTGTGTGTGGGGGGGGGCGAAGTTTGCTGGCATCCTGGTAGTGGTATATATACATACATACATATACATACATACGTTTCCCTTGCAACTGCATATGTCCTTTTGCAGTTGCTGCAGAGGTTAGTGTTCCCTTCTTCTTTCTTTAGTGCACAAAGCCAGCCCCGCTCCAGATTTATCATATAGCCTCTGAAGTCCTTCTCTGTGGGCATCCCATGAAAGTGAGGAGCACGCAAAATTGTAGAAGCCTCTATGTTTTCATAGCCAGGCACAAAATGATAACAGCAGTGCTGAGACCTCCTGAGGGTGCTCCAGAGCTCAGTGATGAAGTAATCATTTTGCTTCTGGCCATGGGGACATAGCAATCTTGCCTGCTCCCCACAAGGCATTGTATGGCCATGCAGAGTAATAGGCTTCAGACGCTTTATTGTAAGTTAGGGAGGTGGTAGTAGTGGTGGTGGTATATAGCTCAGCCTAGTGTGGGTCTGCACGCAGAACTACCACGTTACACTGGATTGCAGCCTATTTGTGTGCTGGCACACTTGTGTGTGCCTCTGTAGGTTTGGAAGTTAAAATATTGCTTACTTCATACCTGCATGCAAGAATTAATAGTTTCCAAAGTTTCTCACTGCTGGGTAATACTGCAAATATTTTTATGCATTTTTTGGCATTTTGATTTATTTTTTGCAAAAAAAAATTGTTAAATTGTTTTCAGGGAACACTGTTTTTTTAAGGAAAAATAAACTCCACACCCTTGGGTTTTGTGCAAAGACAACACTTCTTCTCAGAAAAAACAATGTTATTTTGCACATGTTTACTGCACAAATAATTCCCCCACCCCAAAGTCCCCAAATGCAATAGCTTTTCAGCAGGTGAGCCTTTTCTTGAGGGCCCTTTCTTGAGTGGACAAGAATATTTTGCAAACAGGCTTTATGTTCCTAGTAAAGATGGCCAAAATCATATGTGGTCACTCATTGTGTAAGAGGTCTGCCTTTCATTACACTTTCCTTGTCACTACACAGAGGACTTGCTATTTTGCTACAATAGCTGCTTCCCAAGGGACATTCCATGGCTGGTGTAGGGCAGAAGGCATCAGAGAATCACCTGGCTATGTTCCTAAAGCCAGACACAGGCCAAGAACATCTTTCACCAAGATCAGACAGCAACTTCCAGAGAGCTCAGAAGACAATGGCGATGGTCTATGTCTGGCTATGGGAACAAGTCAGATGCCCCTCTGACCCCCTCTGTTCTCCACTAGCAATGGAGTAGTTGTTGGAGGGGGGAATATCAGAACCATACAATCGGTTCTGAGTGGGCAGAGTATTGGTTATTACTGAAGAAAGAAGGGAACACCAACTCTGCAATGATCGAAAATGTATATACATGAGTGCAATGTGAAATTACACGTGCATATATTGGATGGAATCCTGTAAAAGTTTTCACTCAATGTAAATTTGCATACATGCAACTGGGCAGAGATGCTATGAAGCCCAGTTACTAAACTGTGGAGATGCATAACAGGACACCAGCAAGGGTGCCCCATATGCACTGTGGGCCCAATGTGCGTAGGACACCATAGCTTTTTGGTTCCAATTCATTCAATCCCATTGTACATCAATCTCCTTGCTAGCTTGCAATTCTATTTCCTGCAGATGCAAGTCCATTTGCGAGCTTGCAACACTCCCACAGGATAAATAAGATGCTGGCCTATATGAGCACTTGGTATGTACATGGTTTCTAATTCCCCTGCCTCCTGGCACACACTGGACGCAGTCCTCAGGGCTGGAAAGATTGTGCGCCACTGCCTTAGGGGGCATAGTTCAGACTGGGTGGCTTACAAGAGTCTATCCACCAAAGTCCTGCTACCATTTCATGGCTCCTGCCAATACTTGTTGCCTCAGCTGCTTAATGGTAAGACTCGCCTTGCACTGGAGCCTTCTCAACAGGAAATTCTCTTAGGTTTAGTCTTAAACTAGGAACTGTGCTAACAAAGACATTTTTCAAGGGCTTATTTCAGTTTCTGGACTTGTGAGAGCAAATGTTTGTGTGGCTTAGGCCAGCTCCAGTCTCCATTAGCTTTCATCTTCTCATCAACTGTTTCTCCCTTTCCTGCCCCCTCTCAAATTAGAACATGGAGGGTTGCTTTAGAAGGAGGTGAGTCCTTCTCCTTGGGATCAAAAGAAAACATGAGTTGGCAAAATGTATGTGGAACCAATTATGGATCTCACATTTTTACTGGCATCTTGTCTCTTTAACCTCTGTGCCACAGAAATTTCAGTGACAGCCTAGCAGCTTGAAGAGCACCAGATGAATAGGGGAGGCCCTCAAGTGGAGAGATGGAAGTGGTAAAATCCAGTTTTTTTCTTGGGGGAAAAATTGACTCCAAAGTTCTTAGTAGTGTGAGGAAAATGAAGAGAGACAAATGGGATAGATGCCTGCTGCTGAATCACATGAAGGCACTGGCTTAAATTTACAATTTTGACTGTTGCTTGAAAATGAGCTGCTTTTGATTATAATTACCCATTTGTTTGCTAGCTTTTTATTTAATTATGAAAGAAGCACACGTAACAGCTAAATGGTGTGATTCAGAATACAGTGTTTGCCAACAAATACCCTTCTGCATGCTTTTAATTTTCATTGTAACAAAATAATGTTGCTGTTTAAAAAAGGACTGACTATACGTATCTTGATGCACATGGTATGTGTGTGTGTGTGTGTGTGTGTATGTATGCATACACACACACATATTATATATGGTCAATAAGATGTAAATTTTTTTAGGGGATGTCATCAGTCTTGATGGCCAATAAAATCTATTGGCCAGTTATCAGATTCCCAGACTTTAGGTACCATGCCTTTAACCAACCTGAGAAAAACTGTTCCCAGGGCCAGTCCTACCATTAGATAGAGGGTGGCAGTTGTTCAGATGGCACATGCCAAGAGATAGCAGGAAGATGTTGTGGGAGAGACCTAAGCATCCTGTTCCACAACCCAAGGTAATCTACTGCCTTCAAGAATGATGGAGGATGCCATCTTATCACTGCTATTGAAGAACCATTCAACTGTCATTCCAGTTGGTTTTTGTAAGTGGAAAGGAAGGAGCACCATTTGTTATTTGCCTCAGGCAGCAAAATATCTTGGGTGGGCCTTCTCAAGTCACCACCTTTTCTAAAGTTAGTTCAAAGACATGTCTAAAAGGTTGTACATTGGAAAGAAGTCCACAATAGAGTCATCTCTGGCTTTTATGAGGACATTTCCCCTTCTACACAACCATAAAGGTACAGGAGCCCACTGCAGTTGTCACTTTGGCAACTCTAGCCTGAAGTCAGCGGACTCACACTTGTAAGTGTCCTCATAGGATATCATAAACTTTGTGCTTTCTTTCTCAGTCAGTGTTCTGACCACCACATCATTGGGGCCTTTCTGCACCACACTGTTACAATGCTATTATTCCACTTTCAGCATCCTATGGACTCCTGGGGTTTGCAGTTTAGGGAGGGGCACTTAGAATTCTCAGCCAGAGAGCTCTTTGGCCTCAGTAAAGTACGCAGGATGTTGAAAGTAGAATAATAGCACTATAACAATGTAGTGTGGAAAGGCCCTAGATTTTCCTTAATTGCTGGAAATCAAACTACTGTCAAAGTGACAGCTTCCAAAGTTGTCAGCTCCAAATAGGATAAACCAAGGAGATTTTCAGTCTAGGAGTGGTGACTCCAAAGAGCTTGGCTGAAGTATGGTGTTGACAGAGGAAAGATTGACATGCTGCGTTGAACCAATCAAGAAAAAAGTTGCTTTGTGTTTTCTAGTCTCAGTAAAAATTCCCTGGTTCTGTATACTTCCATCAGAAGGCTGTTTGTTACATTCACTCTAAATGGGACAAATGGAAGCTGTTTATACCCATTGGCTCAACTGGTGAATGTTGAATGAACATGTAGATAAATCCAATTAATTCAGTGAATGTTTTCTAGCTAGGGCTAACTATAGGATTTCACAGAATCATACAGCAGAAAGGGTCAACAAAGGCCCTTTAGTCCAATCTCCTGCTGTGCAGAAACATACAACTAAAGCACTCCTGAGAGATGGCCATCCAACCTCTGTTTGGAATGCTTCAGATATGCAGAAAGAAGTCTGTGATCTGTAACAGGGGAAAGAGCAACTCAGGAGATGCATGCATGGACCTCACTTTCATGACCTACCTATGAAACCCCTTCCTAATCCCTCAGAACACCCGAACCCCCATTTAAAAAAATGTTTCAGCATGATTTTAGGGAAATTTGTGCCTGGAAATTATGCAATAACCCCCCCCCCATGCAGGAATGCATGAAAAACACCCTCACAACTCACAACCTCCACTGTTTTTTCTTTGGAGTCCCATTCAACACGGAACTGATGCAACATCATTTCTGGATGCCATTTTGAGAGGTACTTGGGCTTGCTGTGCAGGAGGGATGTGGCCCAGAAGGAGGGTCAGGGGACTTGTGACTACACAGGATTCGTGACTACAGAGCATTTACAGACTCATAATTCTAGTTTATGAATCTGTAACTGCAGTATAGAATATCAGCTATAAAATCCAATGTGTTTTGATGATGATACAACTAATCTTCTCTAGTTGCCTTCAGATGCTTTGCTTCTCTAAGAAAAAGCACACCACAAAACAACCAGTTAACACAAGCATTTATACGCAGTAGCTAATCAGACCTTTATTTCAATCTCACGGTAATATTGTAAATGAAGACATTTCTACCCCAGACGGCATGAGTCCACAGAGAAGTCATGAGCAAAAGATAAACACTTCCCAATGGTCATTTTAGAAGACCAGAACCAAGAACAGTTGATTTAACATGAAAGCTGTTCCTGTTGAAGTTCCATAATTACAGAGTTACACAGATTGGTAATTCTCTCCTGTTGAAATGGGTGAGACCTGGACGTCCTTAATTTGGGTTGGACTGTGCTTCAGATGTCACCACTGACAGTCAGGCCAACCATGGTTACTGAGGAATGGAAGGAAGGGTGGCAAAGACTTGCAGATATTTTCAAGAGTCAGTTATCCCAAAAAATCCAAGCAAACTGGCGGCTGCTGTATTGGTTACCCAAGCTTTAACTTCAACTTTGGGTAAAGGTAATACCTGAGAACACCTTTAGATTCTAAGCCCATATAACAATATATAATAGTTCTTATGCATCTTGTTAAGGAAATCATCTGGGAATATACAAAATCACCATAAAACAGAAAAGAATGCCCAAAAGGGAGATGTATCTTCAAACTGTGCTCTGGAGAACCTTGGGGCCTCATAGGAGGTTCATGAGCCAATTTAAGGGCTCACGTGATTTCCTGAAAAACAGCTTACCTGCCATTATTAAGCTTTTCTTATCAGGATGCACTTTCAGCTTATGTAGGGTTTTGATGAAGCCCAGGAAGCGCTGCCAAATCCCCAAGCTTGAACTGAGAATATGCACCCTGGAAGCTACAGCACACAATATAATTCAGTGGGAGAAATGCAGTCATCCTTGGCAGGCAAGTCAATGTGCAAAGAGATTCTCAAGGTACTAAGTATGCAAACTATCACACTTGAGGTGATGTATAGAAAGATTTTGTTCAGCTACCGGCACTACAGATGTTGAGATGTTGGGAAGGAATTGTGGGAGAACTATAATGACAAAAGGAGGAATTCCTATGAAGAAAAGCTAAAGGAATTGTCCTTGACTAGATTCAATGGAAGGGGAAGCGAAATGTAATCACCATTATCAGGTGCTGAAAGGATCTCATATTTTGTTGAGAAAGAGGGCAGAACCATCATAGTTAGGTTGTGGGTCAACCTGTAATGTTTGCACTGTTAAGCTTCTATGCACATTATATAAACGTACAAAGCTGGTTTATATCAAGTGAGACCATGGCTCCATCCAACCTACAGCTCTCTCTAATAACTAGTAGCACTTCTCAACAGCCTCAAGTAGAGGGTCTTCTCCTGCCCTGCTACCTGAGATTCTTTTAACTTAAATTGCTGGTGATTGAACCTAGGATCTTCTCCAGGTGCTGTACTAGTCAGCTGTGCAAAGTTCTCTCATTTATGACAGTGCAAGCTTCAGACACTAATCCAACTGAGATTGTGAATAAAGGCCAGGATTGTCAAATATCTGCATTCTAGTTTCTGGAGCCAAAATCCCAAGGAAGTTATTTTGTTTGTCTGTGAAGCTCCAGAGGAAACTGGCTGACCACAGTTGGAAAGAGAATGTTGGACTTAATAGATCTTTGGTCCTGATCTAGCAGGGATCTTCTTATTTTCTTATGTGAAGAGTTCCTCAAAGTTGTACAAATGGACTACAGAGAAAACCTGATGATTTAGGAGGCCTATATATACATAATAAACAGCTGCTGGTGGAAGAGAAAAGTGCTGAGAGAGTGCGTAAGGAAACCAGTAATTCCATTAGGCACGCAGAAGTAGGTTTGTCACTACAGTTGATAATAATCTGAGGCACTGGTTATAGACATGGTCCTTACAAGAGTTAATATCAGCGGCTGCATCGTATAAAATGAATGGCAATGAATGGGTATTTCTGGACTCCTCCTTTAACTACCCATTCTTTCCTCTTTCTGCTCCTCTACACATTTGCTCTGGTCATGAAATTTCATCCTATATAATGCTCTATTCAGTTCTGATCTGGCAGCTGGCTCAACCAAGATGAACCAAGCCACTGCCATCCCTGGCAATGTCAGCGTTCTACCCCAGAGTGCTGGATTGCAAGGCATTGTAAACTATTCTCCTATGTAATGATGCAAAATCTTTAAGGAATTGGGGCATATCGGTAGGACTCTTTTCCTCTAGCAATATAACTTTCCTGAACCTAATGCTGTCTAGCTAAGATGGCCAACGGCCAGAGAGCATGGAAGCTGAAGGTCAAAACATGTGGAGGACATCAAGTTAGGAAAAGCTGGTGTAACAGAATCCAATCTTTCAGAACTAAGTGTACTTAATCTTCCTTATGATGAATACAAATGAAAACAGCCAAGCTTCACAGTCCTTGCCACCAGATTAAGAAAACATAGACAATTCATTATGACTGTTGTGATTGGAGGTTACAATGAAGTGACATTTGTAAGATTTTGAGATACACATATATATCAATTCATCCGCCAAAGCAGATCAAACATAACCAGTCCATGCTACCATTCTAAAGTGTGCTGATAGAACTGAGTTTTGATGCAATAAAAATGTAGATTTCTTGATTCTTTTGTGCCCAATCCACAAGCTCTGTCTGGCTGAGGGAGCAACAGTGCAAATGACAAATGACTGCAAGAAGAAAGAGAGATGAGTGGTTCAGGATCCACATATAAACAATAGCAATTTGTTTTCTTAAAGAGGTCTAAGATAAAAACTGTAGCATTGACAAATCTCAAGATACAAATTATATGAAAGCTATATGTGCCAGATAGGCATATTCAAAGCCATTCAATAACATAACAGTCTATGGCATGGGAGAGACAGATCAATTTGCAAATCTCCCATCACTTGATTTAGGGACTACTAGGTTCAATTGGTTCTGTATCCTGTGGATGCTACCATTATTATCTGCTACAATGAATTTTGTTTCGAATAGGAAACAAAACAAAGCAAAGCAAAGCAAAGCAAAACAAAATGAAAAGCAAGCCTGGGTGCATATGAAAATTAAGCCACAGCCTGCTGTGTTTTGGCAACCTAAAAAATGAACGGTGAAGAGCAAAGCTCACTTTGGATGCAACAGTCTTGTGCCAGCTACAGTTTTGTTGAAAGTGAACAGTTCTCTTTGACCTTATTTCCTTGTAAGAAAGCATTTTGTGGGAACAAGAGAAGAAAGCTGATTGCAAAAAAAGGATAGTTAACACAGACTTAAATTCAGTGATTCCATGGGACCTAACAGAAAGTCCCTTAACACTTTGTTGAAGATTCCATGGTACTCTTGGCTTCTGAAATGTTGACTTGATCATCCCAATTATGACCTACCAGTAGTGAGTCATCAGGTTAACAAAAGAGGAATTTGGGAACACAGTGGCACAAATGATCAATGTAAACAGTGAATCCCAGGTCTAAATTGGGAGTCTAAGGAGGAAAATGTCATTAGGTAGAATGGCATATTAACACACTTGGGAAAGCAACAGATGGATTTACTGAAGGCTCCAGTCCTCCAGAATCTAGGAGGTCTTGACAGCTACTCACCTTTACTATCCTACACACAACTGCAGGCATCATTCCTAAAGTTGCAAAGTCATCATCCATAAAATTCTCCATATACATAAAGACAAAAAAAGGGAAGGTAGTATTTCTTTTCAAGTATTCTTACTCTTGACCATAGACACAAATTGCTTCTAATGGTGAAGATAGACATAACATCTCAGCAGTGGTCACAATAAGCTCCTCACGTACAGTGTACATATCACTGTGTGAGTACCAGCAAATCAAATGCTGGATCACCAATCCAACTTGCTTCAAGAGAAGTATGGACCTTTTTAGAAAAATATGTATTTTATTTAAAGTAGCTTATATAGGTGTAGTCATCTTTATTATATTATATGTGCATCTTTCACCTTTTCCCCCAATTAAAAACTAGTAAACATTTGAAAACAGCTGAAAAAACTGTTCTAGGAAAGAAAAAGGCATGGTCTTAGTGATGGCACTTGCACTAGCCAATCAGCACTCATTACAGCTGGCCCTGGCTGTAAATGTGTAAAAGTGGTTTTTCAGAGCTTACCTAGGAAAAGATATACTTGTACTCAATGTGGTAAGGACGCACCCTGCCTGCCCCTCTGTTTCCAAAATGTTATGTCTGTCTTCATCACGGGCAAGGGATTCTTGCAACAAGAGAACAATATTTTTATCTATCATTTTCCTTTTCTCTATTATTTAACATGCATTGAAACAACAGAAGTATAGTTCCACTTGTAATTTTTGGAGGGTTAATGCAGCAAAGACACTTACGTGCTCTCATTCTACTGCCTCTACAAGTCAAGTGTCAAAACAGCCATTACAACAGACAAGATACCAAACCAATCTTGCATGAACCGGTGAAGCGATGCATACCATGAACTATACTTAAGGTATCATCCCAGTGCAGTTACCTGAAACGTTGAATGGATGTGCTCTCAGAAACTTTCCTATAACACAGTCAAATTGGCTAGAATGTCTGTAAGGAGATCGAGTGGGGAATGCTGATACTGTACGATGGCATACCACTGAGCTGCATCACTAACACATACAGAATATGTTGACATCCATTTCAGGTGACAGAGAGTAAGGATATTGGCAAACATTTCCACTGATTGTGCAGATCTGGGACATCCCTCCCACCCCCTCCCCTAAAAACATCATGCCATCTGCATACATAATATTATCCAGTATTTTACATGCTCAGAAGAACAAAAACAGCAACAACAGGGGGAAAAAGAAAAACGCCCCAGAACTTTTAGTGAAGGTCACAGAGAGTTCCCTAACGGGAACACAAAGTTTATGCACAGTGATGAAAACTGGGAGACGTTTTCCAGTGTCATGGGTCCACCAATAATTAGCTGGAGAAAGTTAGCACTTTGTCATCGTAGACCCTCATTTTCATGCCATAAGGGAACCAAGACCTCTCAGGGCTTATCCTGTGGAGAAGATGGATGGGATTTTGGTGCTAAGTTCTTCAATTGTCGGTGGTTGTCTTCTTTGTGGCAGTGTCGTTGCTTATGTTTTACGTTTATCGTTCATGAAGGAAAAGTTCAGCTTCCGTATCATCTGGCAGGGCAGCAGCTTTAGAGGCTGGTAATATTTATGGAGAACTCTCCGCTGAGGCTGTTAAAGATAAATAAAAACAGAAAGTAAATACAAGCTTACCTCAAAGCTGAGGCAATTACAACATATTGCAGATGAAACCAAAAGGTCAGGGCTGTGCTATACAAATTATATATCCACGAAAGATAAGCGCTCCCAGACATATTTTCCATTCTGCACCTACATTTCCTTAGCCACACTTTATGCAATACTAACCACAAAATTATTTGGGGATACTGCTAGGGATGATTCAAAGACATTTCAGCAGGATTCCACATCACAGCAGAGCCTGCTATGTAACTGCTTCTGTGATCTTTGAAGACAGTTTGTTTGCAATACCAACTGGATCTTCTAAAGATCAAAGCCCACAGTCACCCAGCCCAGAAGAATTCCATTTTCCCCACTCTCAACAGCACACTGTTAAGAAACATGCCACCCTGAGAAGAACAGTATATGTTGGGGTGGACTTCAGCTCTCAGAAGCTCCAGCCACCATGGTCAGTGGTAAGCAATTAAGGAAGTTACACGACACTGTCGTAGTGCTATTACTCCACTTTCAACGTCCTATGGAATCCTGGGGTTTGCAGTTTAGGGGAGAGGCCTTTAGAATTCTCAGTCAGAGCGCTTTTTAGCTCAGTAAACTACAAACCCCAGAATTCCACAGGATGCTGAAAGTGGAATAATAGCACTATAACAGTGTAGTGCAGAAATGGTCTGGCTTACTTCCTTTTCTTTACAACAGAAAGCAGTCAGTTGAGTAACCCTAGCGGAACAAGATGATGTCACTTGCCCGTAAGGCTTTGCAATAGGTGGCTGACAGAGGAAGCAAAGAGGCAAGAGAGGTTCCTAATTTCTCTCTGTCTAAGCCATTTTATCCCTAGTGGACAAGAGCGCAGCAAGAACAAGTACAGAAACTGCTGTATATTCCAACAGTAAATATTTAGTGCAATGCCAGCCTGCATTTTTTTGTAAGCCTCAAGAGCAATCATGTGATATTATGTAGTTCTAAGTGCTGCTGCTGATATTATTATTACTGTAATCCCTCCACATTCGCTAGGGTTAGGGGCACAGGAGTCCTGTGAAAGTGAAAAAAAAGTGAATAACCCTAGGCCCTCCCAAACCATATTTAACACACAAAAAAGTATGATCACCATATTTAACTGACCATGGATGCCTTTGAGGCATCAGGGTTCCTTCACAAGGCAGAAGTGGGTGGCTGGTGGGGTTACTGCCACCTCCACTGCTGCCCCACACCATTTTTAATAGGGACTTATAAGCCTCATTCTCAGTTTGTCAGTCTCACGAGGCTTGCAGTCCCTATTAAAAATGGCATAGGGGGGTGACAGCAAATAATCTATGAATAATCAAATCCACAAAAGTGAAATCCACAAATGTGGAGGGCTGACTGTGTTACTACTACTGTTGTTGTTGTTGTTGTTATTATTACCACCACTACTATTATTTTGTTACCCATCTCTCCCCAAGGCTTCAGGCGGGGTATAAGATTAATTAAAATACAATTAAAAATACCTCGTAAGTTAAAATATACTAAACACAGATAAGACCATTTAAAATACAAAAACAAAAATCAAAATTAAAACACATCATTATTAAAATACATCATAGTTAAAAAAAGACTGGGTAGGCCTGCCAGAAGAGATAGGTCTTTAGTACTTTTTAAATTCAGACAGCCCGTTTCGCTGTCGAATCTTTTCCTGCAGGTCTTTCCACATTCTAGGGGCAGCCAACAAGAAGGCCCTCTGGGTGACTGTTGCCAGTCTAGTCCTGGCCAGTTTAAGTAAATGTCCTCCAGAGGACCTGAGTGTACGGGGCGGATAGTATGGGAGGACGCGATCCTGAAGGTAACTTGGAGCCAAACCATGTAGGACTTTAAAGGTAGTAACCAACACTTTGTACTTTGCCCAGAAACTAATTGGCAGTCAGTGTAGTGATTTTAATATTGGCATGATATTTTCACTTCAGTGATATACTGGAGAAGAACAAGGCAGCAAAGTGTTCTTCCTAGAGTGTTCCCAAGATGCCAGTGTTCTGAGTATTTGGCATGTCGAGTATTCCTGCCTAATTTTACAAAGCTCAACAAAGAGGACATGTTATTAATTGCTAGAGCATTTCAGATGCTGGCCAAAGCAAGGACAGCTGCCAATTTGCTGCAGTGACGTAAACACTGATACCACAATTTGCTTCCGTAAACCCTTCTCCACACACCCTGAAGAAAAAAGGCACAATGATCTGTAAGAGGACACCTTGCGTATAGGTGTCCTGCATGTTCTCAGCCCTTGATATAAGATTACTTATAAATAAAATAGACACCCAGGGAAAAACCATGGAACCCAGCCAGCAAACAGATGTTCCACAAAAACAGTGTTAGAAGAGCTACTGTTGCAAGCTAATGTGGATTGTTGCCAAGAGGCTATAGAAGAGATAGGGCAGGAACAACAATGGCTCTGGGTTCTCATTATTTCTCCTGGGTGACAATAAAGTTAAGGTTCTTTTTGATTCTGTTTTTTTTTTAACTTCAGAGTGGAATGATGGGGGAGGTTACTGCTCTAAGCCTCCTGTACTCACCTCACACAGTCAGCAAATAGAGTTTCCTAACTTTGTCTTCTCTACAAATCCAGGTGCTGTTGCATGTATATTTTATTTCAGAACATTCTGACAAAGCAACCCCATACCCCCCAGCGGGACAGTCCTGATTGAGCCTCTACTATTCCAGTTTTTAAGATGCTTTTAAAATGTCCCAGGTTCCCTCTCCTTCTTCTACTTTCTGCCTTTGTCCTCAACTTAACTCAGTTGTGTCAAACTGAGTTAAAAGTATAAAAGTAGTATTTACTCAGTTAACTCAGCAGGGGCGACAAGAGAGGAGTATGTTCTCCCTCTTTAATAACGTTTGTCATCTTGACCATGTTCTGATTATGCTTGCCCAAATGTGTTCTGGTTTTCGTCTGTGAAATGTTGGAGGGAAATCCAGTGATAAGCACCATCAATCACATACAAGTTGTGAGGTAGTCTGGATGATAGTTTGTAAACACAGGCTGGAAAGTACTAAATTTGATATTAATAAAGTTAGAACTGAGAGGAATGAAGAGTCCTACTGTCCTATAAAAGTGAATCAATAGAAAATGGAATAGTCTCAGTATCTGAAGTTTCTGTAGATTTTTAAACTGCATTAGGTCCAGCAAAAATGGATGCTTTGATTATCATGGATACCACTACAATTCTCTGGAGACTGCCAGTGCAGTACAATGATCTGAGTGTTGGACTAGGATACTGGGACACCCAGGTTCGAATCCCCACGTGGCATGAAACCTACTAGATGACCTTGGACAAGTCATATGCTGTCAGACTCAGGGAAGGCAATGGCAAACCCGCTCTGAACCAATCTAGCCAAGAAAACCCATGAGTGGCTCACTTTAAGGTCATCATAACTAGGAAACAACTTGAAGGTACACAGTAACACATATCTCTCTGGGAGGAAACTGGTCAGTTTTAAATACAGTCAGCCCTCCACATTTTCAGGTTTCACATTTACAGATTTGATTATTCACGGATTATTTGCTGTCACCTCTGTCACCCCTATGCCATTTTTAATAGGGACTGCAAGCCTCGTGAAACTGAGAAACTGCCAACGAGGCTTGTAAGTCCCTATTAAAAATGGTGTGGGGCAACAGTGGAAGTGGTAGTAAGCCCTACCAGCCAGCCACTTCTGCCTTGTGAAGGAACCCTGATACCTCAAAGAAATCCATGGTGGCTTGAATATGGTGATCATATTTTTTGTGTGTTAAATATGGTTTGGGAGGGCCTAGAGTTATTCATGTTTTTTTCACTTTCACGGGAGACCTGTGCCCCTGACTCTAGCGAATGTGGAGGGATGACTGTAAATGTTGGCAACGTAATACAGACTAAGCTTCCTTGTAGTATATAATGTAGGTGTGTCCAATTATGATGTGAATCTGGCTGGATGTATTGCAGAGTTCATTTTGGTATTTTGTAGACACTCACATACTTTTAAATTATATTACTATGGTTTGATAGTTAGCATGGTTGGATCCTGCAGACCCTTATTACAGCAAAAAGATTTATACTCCAGGGTTGGAGAGACACATACCTATTGCTCATTGTTCAGTGATCAGATGTTCTTCATGTTCTGTTTATGTGTGAATGTGTAACTTACAGATATCAGCTTCTATCTACTTTGTTTTCAACATACGATCAGCTTATGCCTAACCTGTGATATATACTTTCTAATTTCTATATACTTTCTAATTTCTCCTTTTTTCCTTCTGAATTTGCAATAAAAGGTTAATTGGCAAGGGGGGTTGGACTTGCTGGCCATTGTGGTCTCTTCTAACTCTTTGTTTCTATGATTTGATGGCTGGCATTCAATATAGCAGTTATAGATTTGTGACCTAGAGTTAAGAATCTGTAACTTCTCTGTATGTAAATACCCCTAGTCCACCTTAAATGGGTTGGGAGGTGTTGCTTACATGAAATTAAGTCACCAATGCAGAATATCAGTGATTTTTTCTTTTAAATGAAACTCAATAGCTCAATGGGGAAACACACAACAGTACTCTGTGGTTCATTCTAAACCAGCTCAAGGACAGTATAGTGATGACTAGAAGTGCGTACATACTATACAACACACACGCACGCACACGCACACAGGAAACTCTTTACCATAGTAATCTGAGTTCTATTCCAAAATCAAAAATCTGTTAATACAGGAATTATGTAGACTGATTATGTTTCCATTTGCTTGCTTATTTTCTGCAATTTAATTGGTTTCCATTAGTCATGATTTGGGCAAAGAGTGACACAAAGCTTAGCTTCTTGACCAAAGGAAATCTTATGTAGCTATTCATGAGGACCTTACATTTCTTCAATAACCCAGACATTTGCAAGCATATCTCTTCAACCATAACAGCTAAACAGCCGGCCTCCTCTAAAAAGAAAGCTGAGATTCTTCAGAAACTCAGTTGGATGATTCATGGCATACTTGGTGAGCTTTTCTGTGCTTGCATTATGTGGTTTTTACACAACTGGTTTGGTAACCAGAAATGTTGTGACAAGTATTGTGTGTTTGTGTGTAAGAGACAGAGAGAGGGAGAGGTCATAGTGGAGTGGGGATTGGATAATAGAAGCATCTGGTTATGTCCCAATCGCCAGATGTGAGGTGATTTGGTGGACCGCTGAGTTCCACTGGAGTCTTCTGGAGGTCTCAGCTACTGATATAATCATTTTGCCTCTGGCTACAGGGACATAAGTAGACACTTATATGATTTCCCCCACAAATTAAAAGTCTTATTTATAATACAAATAGAAATTATGCACATTTAACAAATGTGGTGTAACTATTCTGCATACTTTATTCCCCTTTTATATGCAAAGGGGAGTGGTACAAGATTAAGTTTACCTTCTACAATCACTGCAAGTCTTTCTTCACAGCTTGGAAATGTCATATTTTATATAAGCATACCCAGAATCCCCTGGCTAGCATGACCACTGACAACGCTGGTTGTAGGTTCTAGGGTCATTTCCACACTACACTGCTATCATTCCACTTTTGACATTCCATGGAATTCTGGGGTTTGTAGTTTAATGAGGTCAAAGAGCTCTCTGGCTGAGATTTCTAAATGCCCCTCCCTAAACTGTAAGTCCCAGGATTCTATAGGATGTTGAAAGTGGAATAATAGCACTATCACAGTCCAGTGCGGAAATGGCCTTAGTCTTACTCAACTAGCTCTCTTGTTTTAAGATTTCAGTTGGTGCTGCCCACAGATTTTCTAAATATACCCTACATAAGGAATGTCAAAAACAACACAAGGCAAAACAAAATAAAGAAGAGAGCATGTTGGGATCTGGGAACTGCACCTTTTTTCTTGCTAGAAGATCTCTCTGTTTTTTGTTGAAGCAGAACAAGCAGATTGTGAGCCACTGTCCGGAAGACAGCGCTTATCAGAATCTATCACCAGATGCCTTATGTTATCAAAGAGTGCTAATTACACAAAATTACACATGTACCATGAGAGACAGGGACCATTTTGATGCCTGATGCAGAGTGGTAAATTATGCGCCCCCCATGACCCAGACAAATCAAAATTACAATGCTTAAACCCAATCAATGTATTCTGGCAAACAAGGCTGAAGATCCTACAAGGGCCTGTCCTCATCCTTGACAGTAAAAAATCTAACAGTAGCCCTAATCAATGACTGCCTTTTGTGCCATCCAAAATCTGTTGCCTGAAGCATCTGCCTCAGTCTGCCTCATGGCAGGGCCAACTCTTCTAAGACCTAATTGTTTTGCCCTGTTCTATACCCTCCAACTGTTCTGATTTGGCAGGGGGAGTCTCAATTAACCCTCTGTTGTCCCCCTTTTTTTAGCTGCTTTTAAAATGTCTCAGTTTCTGTCTCTTCCTCCCATTACCCCTTCCACCTTTAGCTAACTTCAATTGCTGCAAACTGACTTCAAAGTGCCAAAGTAGCTTGTACTCAGTTAACTCATTATGGGGAGAGGAGAGTTGGTGGGAGAGCCAGTGTGGTGTAGTAGTTTGAGCCTGGAGAATAGAGTTCAGTTCCCCACTTGGCCATGGAAACCCACTGGCTGACCCTGGGCACATCACACACTATCAGCACCAGAAGAAACATGGCAGGTTCATCTTAGGGCCACCATAAGTCAGAGATGACTTGATGGCACACAACAACAACAACAACCAACAACAACAACAGAGGAGGTGGCAAGGCCTTGCCTTTCCTGAGAGGTTCAGACAAAAGCAAACTGCTGCAGCCTCTCCTAGCTTCTGTGTTCATTTTCATTAATAACCTCTGTCATCTTGACTACACGTGGTCACATGGGTCCTGTGAAATTTCATCTGTGAAATGATGGAGGGTGGGTTGTTCAGGTTTGGTGGGAGAAAAGGCTGCCTGTTTTCAAACTATACTGAACACCCTCAGGTTTTTTTGGTTGTGTCTGTCTGTCTGTCGGTCTGTCTGTCTTTCCTTCTTGGCTATTGTGGGTGGGAAAATTAGGTCTCCATTTGAAAAGACATCAACTCCAAGTGTCTTGTTTGCGAGGCTAGATGATCAAAACATGCAGCATGCAATTGTGAGAGGAAGCCTTTCAGGAAGAACGAAAGGCCTGGCAGATGCTCTCAGCAGGTAGCCTTTCGTAAAGCCAATTAGTCAGAGGTAATTGCAGCTGTTCTACCAGACAGGACCGGCTCGCACAAGAAGCCACCAAAAAGGTACTAACCCAAAATATATGCTTGTACAACTAGATGTAATGTCCTCCAGTAATTAGCAGCAAATGAGTCCTGGCTCTCATCACACTTACTTGGGAAAAAACCCCACTCTTTTTAGCACAGAAAGAGAAACCTTTGGCAGGTTTTTGTCAGGTAAGACAGATGAGAGGATGTTGTATGTGTGTGAGAGAGAACACCTTGACCTTTTCAGAGATCCTTGTTTATTTGGCAATCTGTGTTCCTTTTGCAAACTCCTGGCGTAGGAGCAAGAAATGTACGAATCACACACCAAATTGTAAGGTATTTTGGATGCAGTGGATTCTTGCCATTTTGGGGGGCCATCCACTGATATGCAGTGGTATGGCTTATGTGGACCTGTTTTGCATGTAGGCAGGAACAACAGAATTCATCACATAGTGGCTTTAGTACATGGTCAAACACTCATCCTTTGTTTACGATAACAATGCATCTTTTGGCCCCTTATAGACTAAGGCCATATCTGCACTATAGTGTTATAGTGCTATTATTCCAGTTTCAACATTCTATGGAATCCTGGGGTTTGCAGTTTAGAGAGGGGCTTTTAGAATTCTCAGCCAGAGAGTTCTTTGGACTCAGTAAACTACTGATGTTGAAAATGGAATAATAGCACTATAACACTGTAGTGTGGAAATGGACTAAAAAATTCCATTTGGCCTAAAATTTCATGGATTTCAGTTCACATCATCAAAAGGTGAAGTAAGCTGCAATTCACAAAAACTTAGGTCAAATTAACTTCCTTGTCTTTGAGAGCCCACAAAATTATGTCGTTTTTGTGGTAATAAGTTAATATGGTCCTTATGATGGTCCTCCAACTTAGGTTTCATTGCGCTATTTACAAACCCAACAAATTTCTTGTAATAGGCACAGAGTTAAATGTGTCTAATACTATAGATTCTTGCTTACATAAACTGATGTCAACACAGAAGATTTGTTTTATTTTGTCAGCGAAATTCTATGCATGCCCACTTAAATCCTAGAGGTGAGTTCTACCTGAATGCTGGTGCAGAAGAAAACTTCATTGGTGTATTTACACTAGATTGCCCATGTATGGGATTACACAAATGGTAACCGCTGTAATGGAAATAGACCATTGACTTGCACAACAAAACAATGGCGCGCTCATGCTACGGTCCACTGAGCACTTTCACACAAAAGCATCTTGGATGAGGCCTCAGAACAAGTGTAGGCAATTGTGACCCTCCAGATGTTTGCAGCCTAGAAGAACTCCCATCAGTCCTAACTAGCCTAACCCACTGATTCTCAGTCTTTGGTTCTCCAGATGTTTTGGACTTCAGCTCCTACAGATCCCAGCAAGGATGAACAATGCTCGGTAATCCTTGGAGCTGAAGTCTCAAACATTTGGAAGACCAAAGGTTGAGAATCACTGGCCTAGCCAATGGTAAGGACTTGGGGGAGCTGCAGTCCAAAAGTATGTGGAGACTCACAGTTGCCCATCTCTGCCTGAAACATTCCTGCCATTGAGATCCTCAGGAGTACCCCCAGGTATAGGTGCATTCAGAACTCTGCTGGTATCTTATATACATGTGAGTTCTCCTAGGGCAGCAGCTGGACATCTCAGTCCCATGTGGAATGGCCACATTCAGTTCAAAACTGCAGAAATGGAGTTGTGCTTGTGGCGCCATTTCACAGTGAGGCACACTGCACATGGAGGCACAGATTTTACATCTAAATTGGCTGTGCCAATTTAGACCTGAATGTTTGGGCTGAGTTCTGTTAGGGAGATCTAAAAAATAAGTTTCCCTTATATATGTCGATGTCACTTTCCAGGTGCTGTGGTTTTTCTATCCTCTCTCTGCAGTGTCCTAAGTCATCTTCAACTTGTTGTAGAGCCCCTGAAACCTCCTGATAGACCACTCCATGTTTTGTAGCAAACAAACACAGTCGGAGAAGCATCTGGCTATATCCTTGTAGCCAGATGTTTCTCTAATCAGACCTGCCTGTCACAAAGCACAGAATGGATATGTGGGATGGCTTCAGGGTATATTGGGGGGAATATATTGCTCAGCATAGTATAGGTCTGCTTGAAGATATTTATGCTACACTGAAGGGATGTTGGATAGAAGCTTTGCTGCCTTGGTTCAGTTGCACAATGTTGCCATTTAACACAAAGGTTGCACAACACAAAAAATGCATAGCTCCACATGCAGAGATTTACAATACCAAACCTCAGTAAAGAATTTCAGCCATTTACAGGTGACAAATTACATTTTTAGACATATCCTTCAGACGTTTCTAGTGTACATTTGAAAAGTAATGTAAGGACGCAGTAAACCCATATATCATGCCATGACACATATCAGGAACCAATTCTCCAAGTCTATACTCCACAGCAACCGCAGATTTGCCTCTGCATAACAGGCAAAATGAGTCTCACATGTCTGGAATTTAGTTTAAGCATGCAGAAACTACTTGAATCACAAGAAATCTGTGAGCACCAAAGATCAGATATATATCCATCTGAATTCTCCTGCTAGTTTCAAGATCCATGAATTAATGGGGTTTATCAAAGCATTGACTCACTATTCATCAATTGATTCAATGATCTATTCTATTTTGGGCTAGCCAATAGGATTCAAGATAATGTTAGCATGCTTCTAAACCACTCCTCTCATTTCTATTACAGCCACAACAAAGGTTCAGGGACAAACGTTTTAGTGCAAAAATGACTGGCGGAGGGCGTGGGAGGAGGGTCAAAATATTTGCCAAAAGGATTCTATCAAATTTTACTGAATTGATGCTGAGTTGCTGTTGTTCATTGGTTCAATCTTGCTGCAGATTGGCATTGTTTCCTTTTCAAATACTACAGTCTTCTTTTAGAGCCAGCTATGTCACTGCATAGCCCATCAAATTGGGCCCTAGGGGAGCATAGACAGTGTTGCACCTGCACTGTAAGACTTAGCACTTGTCCTATTTGTATGACTGGTCACAGTTCCCAGTCAACGAGACACAATAAGTCTGTTGTGGGCCAATACCAATTTCATTTGCTACCAACACATGCCCATCTGGATGGAAAATACAGAGGCTGGAATCTTCTTGGTGTCTTATGCATACGTAAGTTGCTGTATGGAAGCAGCTGGAATATTTTTCTCATGGAGAGCATCCACGTTTAATTCAAAATTGAGGAAGTAAAGCTGCACATGCAGTGCCATTGTACATTACACAAGGATGCCCAGAGATGTATATGCAGATGGATGCACATGCATTTTGGTTGGTTGTACATTTGGATGCTCTCTTGGTATCTTGGTTCAGCTGCCATTCAGTGGAAGGTTTATGTAGTAAGACTGACGGAAATGACATCATGTGATAAGTCCTAGCCAAAGACACTATTGTTGTTGCGCACCTTCAAGTTGTTTCTGACTTAGGGCAACCTGAAAACCACCCTATCACAGGGTTTTCTGGGGCTGAGAGTGTGTGATGTGCCCAAGATCACCCAGTAGATTTCCATGGCTGAGCAGGGAATCGAACCCAGCTCTCCAGAGTCATCGTTCAGCTCAAACTACTACGCCATGCTGGCTTTCAAAGACACTGTTATCTCGCTGCAGTTATGATTTATCTGTCTCATGTGACAAAGCCCACAGTATCTGATTCCAGGCTCTAGAACTCCTTTCCTAGAGAGGTTGAACTGATGTTTTCCTTCTGGTGAAGACTTTATTGTTTTGGCAGGCTGCTGAGGGCTGACTGCTCAGGGGGAAAATGGCTTCCCAAAACATGCTGTACTGCTTATTCACTGTTTTTCTTTTGGTGACTCTGCTTCCTGATGCTTTTAACTCCATTTTATTCTATTTCGTTCAAATATAGTTATAACTTTTGTATGATGTTAATTTTAAGGCTGCAATCTGATTTAACCCTTGTGAGGCACCTTCAGTTTGAAAGTGGGGAAAATAAATAATTAAATAAACAAACAAACAACAACCACAACTCCTCATGTGGACATTTACACCATGCAACCTTGTTAGCCACAGTGTGGACTCTGAGTTATTATAGTGAAAACTTTTAACGTCATGACTTATAAAGCCCTATATGGCTCAGGCCCAGATTACCTGAAAGTCTGTCTCTCCCCATAGAAACCTGCCAAAATCTTAAGATCTGCAGGGAAGAGTTTTTTTTTTCCTGTTCCATTACCATCACAGGCTCACTATGGCAATTTCCACACCAGGCTGTTATAGCGCAATTATTCCATTGCAACATCCTATGGAACCCTGGGGTTTGCAGTTTAGGGAGGGGCCTCAAAGGCCTCTCCCTAAACTGCAAACCCCAGGGTTCCATAGGATGTTGAAAGTGGAATAATAGCGCTGTAACAGTCTAGTGTGGAAATGGCCTTGGTGAGGACACAAGAAAGAGTCTTCTCAGCGGATGCTCCCACCCACTGGAACTCTGTTCCACAGGAGGCTAGGCTGGACTCCTTCTTGGTTTTCTTCTGCCAGCAGGCAAAGACCCTTTTGTTTAAGCAGGCTTTTAATGTACAAGAAGAGAAGCTTTTACTGGGATGCTTTATTTCTCTATTTAACCTTTTGCCTGTATTTTAAATGAATTTATATTGTTTTGTGTGGGGATTTTACTTGTTTTTAAAATTTAATTGTTCAATTGTTGTTGTTTTTTTAAAAGGACTTTTCTGGAAGCTGCCTTGGGCCCCCACTCTGGGAGAAAGGTGGCATACAAAACAAACAAATATATAAAAATCGGGTTGGGTATTACTCTGCCCACTTAAACCCTGCTGCAGAAAGACATTTCAAAATGCCATGTGTCTAAAACTGACACTGGCCATAAAGTCGGAGTGAGTTTTGAAACCCTGAGTGTCTTTCTTTCCAGGAAAACTCTCACACCGGAATTGTGACAGAGCTGTGTGCAGAGGAGTTGACACACATGGACACATTACAGGGTATATGGATCTCTGACTGACTGAGATTTCCTGTTCCTTTCCAATCTGGTTGAAAAGCATGGCACCAAATGGGGAAGCCCTGGCTTGCTGGGAGGTCTGTCTGGGCATCAAAGCAACCTTAGATCAAAGAGCCACAACTTTCATGTAAACTGTACATTTGAATATGTTGTGCAGTAGTTCGTGAACTTTGCTGAAGTCAAAGTTTACAGCACAGACTTGGTTCAGGTCTACTTTCCACAAGAGGAATAGTTTGTGGGTATCATCTATGGTCTGGGGAAAACCTCTGAGCAGCAACCACAACTCTCACAACCCCCTTGGCCCATGGCCATCTCAACAACAACAACAACAACAACAACATGTCCAGGCTCTAGGCAGAGCAACTCTAGGGAGTTGTAGTGCATACAAAGCCATCTAAAGAGGTGCTGGCATTTTAAAAAGAGCAACTTTCAGCAACAATATTCCTTTCCCTGAGATTTAACATGATTCAATTTAGGGAAACAAAATTTATCTCTCAGATCATTTGCCTTTGGGTGATTACAAGCCATCAGAAAAGTGGGAAACAGCTTTGCCTCGGTGGTTTATATTTATGGAGATGGTCGGGTCTTCTGTGAGAGGTGTTTAATTCCACTGCAGCCTTTGGGAAAAAATTGCTGACTCTGCCATCGCACGCTTAAAGGCCCTTTTGCTCAACAAATACATTGCAGCAAACAGCATTTTCTGGCACAGAGAATGGGTTGTGCAATCTTTGAGGGAGAGCATTGCTTTATCGCACATGTTAAGGCTTTCACTCCATTTTAACTTTTATGAGCATGACAAAGAATGAGGAACTGGAGTTTAAATGCTTGCTCTCTACTCGCTTTCCCATTATCCTCAGTCAATTTCACACTACTTGCAAAATGCCACTGAGATATTCCTTTCAAAGTGTCTAATACCTCTAGCTTGTTCTGGGACTTTTACATTCAAAGGCATACCCCCAAACAAACATACAAACAAACTAAACTTTGGAAGCTCAACACTACTTGCATTGTTTAATGAAGTGGTTCTTAACCTTTTCTTTACCGGGGACCCTCTGTAAATATAATTTGTTACCGGGGACCTTGAAGATTTAACTCAAGATTAAAATATTTCAATTTAGATTAAAATATTCCTTTATTTATTTACTCATTTATTTATTAAAGACTTCTGGAAACTAGGATTTAAATTCCCACTCAGATATTGGGTGACTTTGGGCAAGTCACATTCTTTCAGACTCAGAGGAAAGCAAAGGCAAATTCTCTCTAAACAAATCTTGCCCCACAAAACCCCTGTGATAGGTTTGCCTTAAGGTTGCCATTAATCAGAAATGACCTGGAGGCACACAACAACAACAATGAGAGAAACCACAATGAGAAGAGCTCCTTTGTTAAAAGCCTATGGTCATTTCCGCACTAGACTGTTATAGTCCTATTATTCCACTTTCAACATTCTGTGGAATCCTAGGGTTTGCAGTTTAGGGAGGGGCCTTGAAGCTCCTAAGGAAAACATAAATGGAAGGCAAACACCTTTCACCAATGTGTATTTCATAATATATGAAAGGTACTCTTGTATCTCTTTCAGGCTGAAATTTTCCCTAATACAGGGAAAAGTGGCTTAGTGACATTGAACACAACATTTGAAAGAGTTACTTTTTTGGACTACAACTTGCAGAATCTCCCTGCCAGCATGGCTGCAGGATTCTGGGAGTTGTAGCCCAAAGTACATTTTCCAAGCTCTGATTTTATCCTACCTTTTGTGCCAAACTGAAAAGGTATAGAATCAAGCAAGGTGGATCACTCACAAGAGAAACAACATGGAGGAATGTAGGTAAGAAGGCTTCACAATGAGGATACAGATGCACCCCTGTTACTGAAGTAGCTGCATTTCTGAGCATTAAGTCTTTAACAAGAGAATTTGGTACCAGAGGTAGAAATAACATGGAAAAGATAGGGATCACTTCCTATTCCACCCAAAAAAAAAAAAAAAGCATGCATGAACAAACTTTTTACACAAAACTAATAATATGCACATGTGAAACAAAACAATTAAGTTAGGTAAACTTTGCAACTAGGCCCTTTTTGCATGGCATTTGCCATCTGAAAGGGCCCCTCAAGCGTTGTGCGAATGTGAGGAGCGGTCCACACGATGCACTCACAATCGCACGATGCTCCAGGGGCTGGCAGGCACCGGCCGTGCCCTTTTTCATTTTTGGCTTTGAGCTGAAAATGGTGCGTGATCGCACATTGCTCTGGGACCCCGTGTGCATTTGCCATGCGTGTGGAGCTCCGGAGTCACGGCGCTCGTGCTTACTGCCCCAGTGCAGCCTGGGAAAGTCCCAGGCTGCACTGTGGAAGGAAGAGGCAGGGCTCTCACGTGAGCGGGCGGCAGCAGTGGAGCTGAAGGAACCGGGACGCGAGAGCTTCTCGCTGGAGGCTGCTTGCGCGATCCCTGCACCCCAGCTCTGCATTGTGGAAAGGGCCTAGGTTAGGTAAAGAAAAATATTTTGAATCTTCTAGGGAAATACCTGAAGGCTTTTTCCAAGATACATCCAGGGATGACTTTTTCTTCCATCAGCCTCCACTTTTCTTATGATTTCCATTTTGGTGGCCAACTTCAAGATCTATGCTTTTTAACATATTGTGGGATGGAGTGGCTGGTAGAACAGGCTTACCTGCTTTCCCCTTTTCTCTCTGTTTTGTATTTTGTGTACACTCAGTAATGGATTGTTGGAAGCAGCTACTGTCTGCCTTGCCTTTTGTACACAGACATACACAGCTATAGTCGGATCAACTGGAACATCCTTTCCTAGCTCAAGACTGTGTTGTTTCTGCCAACAACCCAACACAAAAAGTTTGTCTTTTTCCAGCCCTCCTTCACCACCATCTCATTGCTGATGCTGCTAAAAATGTCCAGCTTGCCAGAAGAGGAAGAAGAAAAGGGTCTGAGTGATTGTAAAAAGATTTTGTAAAAAGGAGCTTTACTGTCAGAGGCTTTGTTAACTGAGGTATGCCTGTATGCTTAAGCTCTCTACTTCTTGGTACATGAATTCCAGATAATAGATGAACCTGGGTCTGCTCCATATATTGCCTATGATTCTACAAGAGTGCAGAAAATATGTGAGAACAGCACATTTCCCCCATGCCTGGACTTCATCCTCGATATGTGATCGTGTACACAAAGCTTACGCCTCAAGGCTGTTATTTTTTGCACTCCAGAATCTTAAGCTATTTCAGCACTTCACATTTTGATTAATGTCAATGGGGATTCTTTGCTAGTTTTCAAGACGAGAGTGAAATTGACAAATACTGATGTTTACCAAAGGAACTCAAATCCTGACAGGTCTATATATATTTAAAACAACAGCAGAAACTCAGTCTATATCCAGAGAAAAATGGTTTCTTGTATTAAACCCTGGCTGAAATCCTGTTTGTGCACACCACTAGCATAACTGTACCACAGTAGGCACAGGGCAGCAGGAAGAGAAAATGGCGCTGGTGTGGTGGCCGTGAAGTCGTAAGGCACTGGGAAAACAGGTTGCTTGGAGCTGACAAATTGAGCCCTGGAGCCTATTATTAGTCCCAGATAGAGCAGAACCACTTAATCTGTGGGATTTACCTATATGTTGACTCATCAATTTATCAATTATTTCATCAGCTTTTAACTGGTTCCTTTCACCCACTGCATCTAGCCCTTAACACATTGGCTTCAATGCTGCATCACCCCAGTGTACACTAAATATCTGCATAGGTATGTACGTTACGCTGAGCCACATACTCTTTTCCCAGCTTAATGAAAGCCCCCTGAAGCTGTCCTGCATGGCCATTAGGTGCTTTGCAGTAATCAGGCAGGATTGCAGAAGCCATGTCCCCAAAGCCAGAGTCTTCTGTTCACAGATGGCTCTTTGTGGGATTAGAGCAGAATTTTTCAACCCCAGGGTTCCACAAGAGGTTCCTTGAGGCCTGAACATGATTTCAAATGTTCCTCTAGGGTAAAAATATTGCAAAAGACTGGATTAGAGAGCCTTCAACAGAGCCCTCTATGAGAGTAGAGAAGCTTCTGCGACGTACTCACAGAAGAAACAAACGAACAAAAGAAAACAAAAACAAACAAACAAAGAAACAAAAGAAGAAGCAGGAAAGGCAAGTGAACATCAGAAGAGCCACAATGAAACATACCACTGGCCTATTTAAGACTACTATTCTGTTCTCATAGCGGCCAATGGGAAGCTCCCAAACAGGACACAAGGACAACAGCATCTTCTCACATATGTTTCCCAACAACTGGTATTCAAAGGTATACGGCCTCTGGATCCTAGAGACAATACATAGTAATAATGGCTAGTAGCCACTGACACTTTATGCTCCATGAATTTCTCTAAACTCTTCTTAAAGTTGTCCGACTTGGGGTCCATCAGTACATCTTATGATAGCAAATTCCAGGCTTTAATGGTGAGAAGAACTGCTTTCTTCCTTTTATTTGTCCTGAATCTCCCACTGTTCAGTTTCAGAGAGTAAGAGCAAGGGAGAAAATAGGGGAAAAAAAATTCTCCTGATCCCATACTCTGTGTTATTTTATACACTGCTATTATGCCCACCCTGATGCACCTTTTTTCAAAGCTAAAAGCTACACATCCAAATCCTCAAGCCCAAATGGTGCAACTTTTCTTCCTAGAGGAGCTGCTTTTTTCAGTCCTTTGATTATTCTGATTGCCTTCTCCTCTACCTTTTTCTAGCTCTCTAATATTGTTTTCATGTTGCAGTCACAAGAACTATATGCACTATTCAAGGTATAGTCACCCTGTTGTATGATACTGGCAGTTTTATTTTTACGGCACACTGCCAGGATATACTCTATGTGACAGAAGGTATATAAATATTTTAAAATAACCAGCAAGCAAGCCAACAAACACATCCACCTGGCCCTCCACATTTGCAGTTTCACTTTCACGGATTTGATTGTCTGTCAATTTCTCCAACTCCTGTCCCATACCTCAGGTGCTTCTCTTCCTGGGCAACCTTCCCTCTCAGTGGCTCCAATGAGGCTGCATAGCCCTTTAAAAACCCACCCTGGTCCTTCTTCTCTACCTGCTGCTGCCTGTGTTATCCTGTTTACTAGGAGTCCCGCAAGGGACTCCAAACATGCTCAAATATTGGTGGGGAAAATCAGCTCAGAGCACAAGTTTGGCAAAGCGAGAGGCAGGGCAACGCAGTGGAATTTTTAACCCAATGTCTACGGGGTTAGGCCAAGTCAAGAAGCACACCAAATATGAAAGAATAACTGATTTTATTAAATGCAGGCAAACAGTGTATGCAACACAATCACACAAGTAACTATGGAAAATAAAGGTGTTAGCGGTATAGAGGAGTTTGAGGGTTTGTTGAATTGGGTGATACTACACCTGTCCAAAGCCCGGGGAAGATCACAGTGGAGGTCCGTAATTGCGCAGTCTCGGACGGAGACTGAGGGGAAAGCTTGGCGGACGAAGCGGCAGCAAGGCAGGATGGAAGTTCAGAGCGATCCGAGGAAGTTCTCGGAATCAGGGGGTTTCATAGGGAAAATATGACCGTGGGTTAGTCTGTACTTGGGTGAGAACAATGAGGTTTGGGCGTGAGACAATGTCTCCGAAAGGTCAGAATTTAGCATGATTGAATTAAGTCCGAATCGACAGTGGAATGGCCAGTATGCAGATACAGCGCGCTTGATGGTTAAGCGTCTAGCTCATCAAGTTGCCTGTTCGGGACACGGGGCTCTTTGTATCAGCATGCATCTTTAATGAGGTGTTTGTCGGGGAGGTCTCCTAAAGCAAGATCTGGCTGAGTGTGGCTTGCCTGGGTGGACAAAGGAATGTCCAGCAATTAATGGCCATGCCTAGCTCCGTGCTTGTTCGGGGGCCTCACAAACACTTGGCCGAGAGTGGCAAAATGGGGCCGAATTGTGATACCAAAGTGATATCTAATATCTTCCAAAGCCAGGCCAGTTCACAGTGATAACACCTGGCCAGCTAAAGGCACCACACAGCCTGATTTCTCAGCACCACAAAGCCTCTCCCAAGGAAGGAGATGCGTGAGAGAGAGGAAGCTGGCCCATTTCCTTTCCCTGAACTGGTTTGGACCTTGAGTGTCCACTATCCACACCATGCCTCAGCCCCCTTCCTACAGATACATACACACACACATTTTGATATTTGCTATTTTCTCCCTTTTGTAGAAGTCCTGTGCCTCTAACCCTACCGAATGTGGAGAGCTGACCGCAGTATGGGTATGTGTATACAAACACACATGCACATATGTACACTACATATAGTATTATAATGCTTGATAAGGTAGGCAGTAGGAAAAGAGGAAGACCGCATTACAGATTGATAGATTCAAGGAAGATACATCCGTAAATCTGCAAGACCTGAGCAGGAGGGTTGATGATAAGTGGCTTGGAAGTCTCTCATCTACAGGGTCACCATAAGTTGAGATCAACTTGATGTCAGTTGACAACAACCACAAAAACTGCAAAACCCCAGGATTCTGTGTGATGAAACCATGGCAATTAAAGTGGAATCACGGTGCTATTACTGTGTAGCATGAAGGAAGAACTTAATTAGTCACTGAAGGGAGCATGAGGACAGAACTTAATTAGTTAATTAGTCACTAAGCACTCTGATCCCATCAATACATATGTGAAGTTGGGATTGTTCTGCCCTAACAGGCATCTATCTTTAAAGGCGCATCTTCACCCACATATTTCATAACTTTCTAGATACTTCATCGTAACTGTCTTAACTCCTTGTTTTTGTTGTGTGCCTCTAACTTATTTTTGACTTATGGCAACCCTAATGTGAACCTATCATGGGGTTTTCTGGGGCTGAGAGTGTGTGATGCACCCAAGGTCACCCAGTGGGTTTCCAAGGCATAACTTTATTTTGTAGAAACCACATTAATTATTCTTCACCATGTCTTGCTCTTCTATATTAGGGTGGGGAAAGCATTGCCCATGGACCCTAAGTCATCTCCAACATTCTTTCTGCATCTCAAGTCACCCATGAGCCCCCCAAGCCCTCAGAACTGCAGTCTTTAATTAGAATGTAAAAAAGATCAATTAAAATCACAGCCAAAAATCAGGTGGTGCAGTCTGCTATGGGGGCAGGGGGTAAAAAAAAATTGTCCCCTATTCAGAGGCGGTATCTAGTGTAAACAGTACCCAGGGCAAGCATGGAAGTTGCACCACTACCTCCAGGGCTGCTTTGTCCTCCTCCTCCTCCTCCTCTTCCTCCTCTGAATCTTTGGGCAGGGCTTTCTTGTGCCACCTTGACATTGGCGCCCAGGGCACGTACCTTGCTTGCCCCATCCTAGATAAACCTCTGCCCCTACTCCTATCATAGTTCCCTAGCTCCTAATTTTTGATACTCACCTTCAATAATGCTTGCCATCTGTTCACATACATAAAAAAATATTAATCTATTTGGTGTGTAATTTCCTGTTCCTCTACCCACCCACCCCACAAAAACCTGGAGCTCCATATCTTTAATAATGCTGTCCAACAGCTCACCAGGAACAAATACTAAGCTAAACCAGCCTGTAATTTCCTGGATCCTTAAAACTAGATAAATAAATTGACGGTACAAAATTACCCTTGCACATCTTGTTCCTTCCCTACTCTGTCACAGCCAAAATAGAATGTTTGCATCTTGTCTACCTGAAAGACACACCAGTTAGGAGCCTGTGTGTCGTTCAAGTGGGTTAGGTGCAAATTATTCTGGATGCGTGACACAGGCATGGAAGTAAGGAAAGCACGAGGCACTCGCAGTTCCCTTTCTCTGTGCCTTCACATCACAATCAAATTGGCCCTTAGTTTGCAGTGAAACAGTCCTTGCAAAAAAAGTAAACCAGCCTTCTCTGAAAATTAGTTTTGCAGGCCCAAGACACCAACCCAGGAATGAATTCAGGAAGAACATGGACATTACTGTCACACTGGGACAGGCTCCTGAACCGAGCATGGGAGACAGGTTCCTCCTGGCCCTACCTCCTCAGGCTAAATCCCTCCTGGATAGGGCGGCCAGATTGAAAATTCCTGTACAGGCTGCTCCTGTACTTTTGATGCTTGTACAGAAGAGAGAATTTCAGCAAGTGTTGGCTGTCACAAAACCAGGTTAACAAGCAACACCTGCTAAAATTCTCTTTTCTGCACAACCAGGAACTCTCTCCAATTTTCACTCTTTTCCGGAGAATACCAACATGCTTGCTTTCCCCTCTAGTTCCCTTCGAAAACATCAACTGAACTGTTATTTCCTGTCATCATTATGTATTGTAGGGGAGGAGGATGGTTCTGGCTGGTTAGCGGATGGTTTTCTTGTGCATTTGTGCTTTTTTGGAGCCTTTGGGTTGCAATATTTGCCTCAACTTGGGTGAGTGGTTGAGGGTTTTGGAGTACTGGATGGGCAATTCAGGAGGTGTAAATCCCTGCTGTTATACCATCCCCTGCTGCTCCTCAATCCTGCTTTTACTTCACAGTTGCTGCTCCAGCTGGCAGTATTGGTCTGGAAAGTAACCTTAGCATCTGTTTCCTCTGCATTCTTCCTATACATGTCATGCAGCCTTCGCCAACCTGGTACCCTCACATGTCATGCTAGTTGAGGATAATGGGTCTGTAGTCAGATACGTAGCACCTACTGGAATCCCCTCTTCTGCCCAATCATCATCAGAGACAAGAAGCCCTGTTCTTTATTTCCCCTGCTAACCCTATCTAAATCCCTGTCAAGGTAATGTATTAGGGCAGTGGTTCTTAACCTTTTCTTTACCAGGGACCTCCTGTAAATATAATCTGTTGCCGAGGATTCCCAAGACTTAACTCAAGAGTTAAATATTTAAATTTTGATTTGAATAATCAAATATTTATTTATTTATTTATTTATTTGAGGCTTCTGGAGACTAGGATTCAAATTTCTGCTCAGACACTGAGTGACCTTGGACAAGTTACATTCTCTAAGTTGCAGAGGAAGCCAAAGGTAAACCTTAGGGTTGCCCAAAGTTAGAAGTCACTTGAAGACACATAACAACAAAATACTGCTAACAGAGGTAGGTTCTTTCTAGCCATCATGTCCCTCCCCTTTGAAAACTGAGGCCCTTTCCACACAAGGAAATTAAGACGGGCCAATGCGTCCTGTCACGGAGGTCGTCTGCACCTTGGATCAGACTAGGTTCGGACTATTTACCTTAGTTCTGCACCTAAGTCCGATTCAATACGCCTCCAAGTGGTCCTCCAGCATGCTATGTGAAGACCGGAAAAAAGCAGTTTTTAAATTTTCTGGAGTGCGCCAATTCGTTCCTGCTCAGTTGTGCAGATGCACAGATTCGCACCAATGTGAGCCTGTGATCAGTGGAGGGCGGGCTGTGGGCATGGTCAGCTTCAGCAGTTGGTCCGGACCCACAAACAACAGGAAGCCGCCATTTTGTCAGCCTCACCAATGTGGATCTGAAGACCTCGCACTGCTCCGAATCGCCCTGGAACAAACCGAGGAGCCCTGCAGAAGGGCTTAAGGGAAAGTCCGCATTGTTTCAAGCCCAGAAGAAGCAGTAAGTAACGGCACGGAGCGATTCACTCGCCTTGTGCGGAAAGGGCCAGAGTTATGGCAGTCCTAAGGCGAACCTAGCATGGGGGTTTTCTTGGTAAGATTTGCTGCCTTTGCCTTTTTCCGAAGCTGAGAGAATGTGACTTGCCCAAGGTCACCCAGTGGGTTTCCATGGCCAAGTAGGGATTCAGTCCCTGGTGTCCAAAGTCATAGTTTGGGTGTGCGCACATGTCTGTCTCTGTGTCCCTTTCATCAGGGATGCAGCAGTAGAGGATGGGGGCATTGAGGCACAAGGCATCAGGCATTTGCAAACCAGGGAGCAGTTTCAGCACCCACACCCACCTCTGCTGTTGTGTCTGTGTTGCTGCTGCTGTTGGTGTCCAGCAGCAGGGCTTTGCAGACCTTCCTGTAAGGGCTCCATGGACTCCCGGAGGTCTGCCAGACCCCAGGTTGAGAACCGTTGTATTGGGACAAAAAAAATAAAATAATGCCATGCTGTTTTGTATATAAAAATTCTACAGAGAAACAGAAGTATCATACTTTGGTTTGTACATAGGTTGGACCCAATGGAGGTAGGGGACATATGTATTTTCAATGGGTTAGGGAAATACGAGAAATGTACAGGAAACTCTACTGCTAACTGTAATAATTAGCCACACTGCTAACTTGCTATGCACCAGAAATCTCAATGGAGTAAGAAAATCCTCTACAACTCATTCAGTGCAAGTGAGCTGTACATGAGGGTTAATGTTGAGCACATAGGAACTAAGTAGGGAAACAGCTGTGTGCTTCTGTGTGTCTAATGCTCTCAATTACATTTTAATTTCCAGCATTTTAATTTCCCATTTCCCACTCTAGCAAGTCAACCCTGTGTCCAAAAATTTCAGTCCTTCTTTATTCTTTTAAAATGGAAGGCACAGACGTATCATTTGAAGCAACGCTAATGGATGATGAGCGAGGAAATCTTTCCAAAACACTACTAAATAATTCTTTTCCGGGAAAAGAAATTACAGTTGTGGACAGCTCATACAGTAGAACCTTGCTAATTTATACTAATGACTGGAATGCTCGTTATCAATTATTGAACTCTGAATGAGTAACAGTAAACAAAGCAAGGCTAATGCATCACAAAAGAGGGTTTGATTGTATATTTTGACAGCTGCAGTTTGAATTACAATGTGAGATCCACCAATAAGTGTCCTGTTGTCTACGCTGTAGCAACAGCAATTAAGAGATTGGAACAACCTTACCAATGATATTCCCTGTCTGCTTAGAGGCAGGAAAATCAAAGTCACTGTTGTGTGAACAGGAGGGAATAATCCAGATTAGATCTGGATTTGGCTCAATCCACTGCTAATGAGTTAACTTGTTGCACTAACAGGTAAGTTAATAGTTTTGCTATCTCTTATTTTATGTTTGGCCTTTTGTAATATCAGATATGAAAGCCAGCATGGTATAGTAGTTTGAGCATTAGGCTAAGATTGTGGAGACTAGGGTTTGAATCCTGCTGGCCGTGGAAATGCAGTGGGTGACCTTGGGAAAGTCAACTCTCTCAGCCTCAGAGGGAGGCAGAGGCAAGAAAATCCCATTATAAGTTTGCCTTAGGGCTGCCATAAGTTGGAAATGACTTGAAAGCACACAACACACACCATCTTAGATATACATAGCTCTGGCATTGATTGCATTGCAGAACATTTTGTTGCTTAAAGTCGAGCAGCAAATGGCACACACTCCTTAACCTCTTTCCCCCAAAAATCCAAGTCCATAGTAGCCAAAGCTGGCCTGGTTGTTTTGGAACATCATGAGACAGAAAATTCCACAACCCTCATCCCCATTTCTGGTAGTAAAAATAAAGCAGCTCAGGAACAATGTATTTCCCCTTTGTGATATCCAAAATCAGTTTCCTGAGGCAGCTGCCTTATACAATCTAATGGTAAGGCCAATCTTGAAGTTGCTAGCTTGCTCTCTCTATTCTGTTGCATGTCCCAGCCAGCATGTTGCTTTTCTGTTACAGCTTCACAGTCAGTGTGGCCAGTGGGGATTTCTGTAAGTTGTACTCCGAAAGAGTAACCTGTTCAGGCTTAACTCAAAGTTATCTTTGTTCCAAACTCTTTAAAAGGCTGTTGTGATTCTCCACTAGTGCTTCATCATTCCTCACAGACCAGCTCCTTTCCCCTCTCTGTGGGTTTCTCCAATCTCTGGCTACACATTTCTCACTGGAAGCCAATGCGCCAAGACATGGGAGCAGAGGCTTGTTCATTTTATCTTTGTATAGTGCCAGGACCTTGGAGGGACTTCATAAAATTTGTTTTTCTGTTCATCATAGCATAAGACTGGTGAGGGAGCAGTCAGTCTAGAAGATCCCTGTAGCTTTGAAATCAGCATAGAAGAGCTGAGCTACATGATCACCAGACGCAGGGGTGTAGATACAGGTGGTCAAAACAACTGGGGAATAAAGGACATTTTCACAGGGAGGAATCACAATTCTTACGTGGCAGGCAATGGCCTCATTTTGCCCACTACCTCTGATAGCTACACACTTGCAGCAGAAGCATGTCTTGCATTTTAGTATGAATGTACCTCCTAATAATACGACTTGTTTCTAAATCAGCGGCTCCCAGGGTTCCCCCCACCTCCCTCAAGGAAATAAACCACCCTTCCCACATGTTATGTTAGACTGTTTTTATGTTTGAGGGTCTCCAAAATTTCATGCCAACTGAGGATCACTGGCTTTTGTTACCTGCTTAGTAGTCTGACTTCATACATATACCATGCATGGGCAAGGTGTTGCTCACGGGACACCCACAGTTTGTTTTGTTGCCCGTACATCTTTAAAGCCCTCTCCCCATTATCAAGCCCAAATCAGCCAAAACTGGTGCCTCTTGTTTCAAGAAGCATCCAGAAGTAGTGGTCTAGAGTAAAGCAGGCTTGGAGGAAAGTCTCCAACCCTGAAAACCAAAAAATCAAAGGAGTTTGCTTTTGCTTCAGCTTATTGGGAAATGCAAGAACCCAGCCCTCTTTTCTTCTCCCTCTTACTGAATTAATTGAGTGCAAATTACTTGTGCATTTTTACAGTTGGTCCTCCACATTTGCTATGGTTAGGGGTGCAGCAAAAGTGGAAAAACTGCAAATATCAAAATGTATGTGTGTGTCTGTGGGAAGGTAACTGAGGCACGGTGGGGAGAGCAGACACCCAGGGTCCATACCTGGTCAGGGAAAGGAGAGGGAAAAGGGTGGATTGGCACTGAGACCCTATACATCCTTTCTGTTGGCCATCTCCTTCCTCAAGTGTGTGTGGGGCATCAAGAGAGGGTTTGTAATGCTGAGAAATCAGGTGTGAGCAGTTCTTAGCTGGCCAAGTAGAAGCTGGAGGAAGAGGAGGAGGAGGAGGACAAGAGGCAGTTTTTCAAAGGGCTGCATGGCCTGAATGGAGCCACTGAGAGGGAAGGTTTTCTCAGAAAATGACTGCCTAACGTGTGTGTGGGGCAGGGCTTGGAGAAGCTCACAAATAATCAAATCCATGAGGGTGAAACCTGAAAATGTGGAAGGCTGGCTGTAATCCGGTTTGCATCAGTGGAAGCAAGACAAAGACAAAGGAAGAAAATGGAAAGAGGAGAAACAAACTGGGACATTTTATAAGATGCCAAAAAAGTGGGATGATAGAGGGTTAATCAGGATTGTCAAATCAGGGTTAATCGGGACTCTCAAGTGTCAAATCAGTACACTTGTTCCAACATTCAGTCACTTCTACTTTTGATTCCCCCCTCATTCTTTCACATCAGTCTCCTAGATGTGGTTTCTTTTTTTGACCAGTTGTTTTTTAAGCCTCCAGAACAACCAAAGTTGCTCATCTCTGATACATGTTAACAGTGGTCTCAGGCCATTTCCACACTAGACTGTTACAGTGCTATTATTCCACTTTCAACATCCTGTAGAATCCTGAATCCTTAAAGGCCCCTCCCTAAACTGCAATCTCCAGGATTCCATAGGATGTTGAAAGTAGAATAATAGCACAGTAACAGTCTAGTGCAGAAATGATCTCAGTTCTCTGAGTGCTAAAGACAAGGGGGGAAATTACTTTTCTTGATTTCAACACAGAAGGCAGTAGGACTGCGAGAACATCAGGCTTTTCAAAAATGTGCAACAGTAGTTAGGAAAAAACCTATCAGGACTCCCTTCTGTGTCAAAACAGCCTGCCAAATACTAAGGATGCTCAGTGGGCAGAGTGCTGATGGACTGCTGTGGATGGTTGGCTGGATAAATTCACAGTGGAGTTTCTGTGAAAAGGGCATGGCTAAACAGGAGCAGCAAGCACAACAAACATTTTTTGCAGGTTCTACATGTATTAAAACGCATAGCCCCATGGCGCCCTGAAATCTTATTGGCTAGTCCTAACTAGAGTTAACCTACTGAATCAATTGATGAATGATGAATCAACACACTGGTAAATTACATTCATTTAATGGGCCTACTCAATCATAGAATCATAGAATCATAGAGAGGGAAGTGACCATAGGGGCCATCCAGTCCAACCCCCTGCTATGCAGGAACACACATCAAGGCACTCACAACAGATGGCCATCCAGTCTCTGTTTAAAAACCTCCAAACAAGGAGACTCCACCACTCTTCGAGGCAGCATATTCCACTGCTGGACATCTCAACGTTATTCTTGAACTAAATTTCAATGTTATTCTTGAACTAAATAAAAACAACTAAAAAAAAGAGGCAAAAGAACAGTGAGATGAGTGGAAGGATGAGGTTAAAAAAGCAGATGAGAAGATTGGGCCCTTCAGACCGTAAGGAGAACCATGAGACTATCTTCCTATATAGGCTTCCCCTGCTTATCCAACAGGTTAGAGATTGGAGCATTGTCAGAAAATGGAAATGGCTGAAAAGCAGAACCCATCTACCGTAGAGATTGTGAAGGATTTACAGAGGCTCACTTGGGACAGATTGCATACTGCTTGTAAAGTCTCTCAGCTAGCTTGGCATCTTTTCCCCCTGCTTTGAGCTCACTTTGCAAGTAGCACATGTGCAGTCCCAAGCAAGCATTTGTGGGCAAAAAGAACCAACAGAAGCCTGCTGTTTGGATGCTTGCAATATAGACAAGTTCCATTAATGCAACCACGGGATCCGTTCTTTTGACAAGCAAGAAGAAATGATGAAAAAGCAGACTTCGCATTGAATTAATGGAACTTGCCCTTAATTTGGAAACTGAGAGTGACTTGCCAGATAATAGTGTGTCAAAAGGCAAAGGCTTCCTGTACTAGCCAGCCTTAATTTTAGGATCGTTGGAAAAGAGCTTTCTGTTTGTCTTACCATCGTCACAGGTACATTTGGTGGGGACACGGGAAAGCCTTCTCTGGCAGTTGCTCTCAGGCTATCAAACTCCCTCCCACAGGAAGTTCAGTTGGCCCCCTCTCTGTTCTCTTTTCGCCAGTAGGCAAAAACTTTTTTATTTAGGCAGGACTTTGGTACTTAAATTATGTGGCAGAAGAGTGTTTTGAACGGAATGTGCTGTGCTTTTACCTTTTCCCCCTTTTAGTTATGTTTTAAACGTGTTTTAAACTATTTAACTGTGTTCTTTCTAAGATAATTTTTTTTTTAAAAAAAACTTTATAAAATAAGATTTTAGCTGGACTTTGTTTTAAATTTTTGTAAGCTGCTCTGAGTCTCTGAGAAAGGTGGGATACAAACAAACAAGCAGACCAAACCAGAGAGAGGAGATCTTTTGGAAACAACCAAAGAAACTCATCTACCTCCCATTTTCTCCACCTAGCAGGCTACTGCTAGAAGGATGGATAAACATCTCAACTACCTGCTTTTCTGAAATTAGGCTTAGAGGTGGGCATGGCCCTAGGACATCCATTTGCTGTTCCTAGGTCATAATCCTTGGAACTGCTCTGCTCAGGTAAGCCTGGGAGATATAGAAGCCTTTCCCTTTTCTGAGAAGTGTTTCTGTCTTCTTCCTTGGCGCCTTTGCCAAAGCCAAGAAGAGAGGTTACACCTTGCCTTCAAGCAGTGTTGCATCTCACTCAGCCTCTCTTCCTTGAATCATCACCATCGGAAGGCTTGAAGGAAACAAAGCTCAAGAGACGATGAGGGGGAGAAAAAGGATGGAGGGTGACAGGAGGTGGGTGGAAGAGCAGGGAAACAAAGCAACTTTGTACTAAGTCATACCTGGAACAGAGTCATTTCTATCATGTTAAAGGAAGAGACACAGGGCGTTGGTTACACCACACAAAATGGATGCTCACTAGAACACTGCGTACTCTAACAGTTGGCTCTCTTGGGATGATAAGCACAGCAAACTTGCCAGTGCCTGTACTGGCAAACGATCATGCCACTTTTGGAAACTCCACTTTGAAAAAGGAAAGAAGGAACATTCTGGAATACACGCTCACTCTGTCGAAAAACTACAGTTCATCCAGTCTATCAGGTGCTGGTATCAGCCATGCATGAGCAGCCAAGCTTTGCCTCCTGAATTAAATATGCAGATTAAACACATTGGAATAGCTTTGCGTTCTTGATAGAGATGTATCTTCTTACTGGACCTCATGACATGGAATGCCTTTGCTTCTTTTGCTGCCATGATATAGTTTAAAAATGAAAGTAATATGCAATGAGAGGCAGGGTGTGGGTGTCTGAATCTGCTCTGGCCTTTACTCTGAACTTCAAAGGAGACATTGAAGGTGCTGAATCCTATCCTTCAAATAGGTTCAGCAGCTTGGACAGATCCTTTAAAGTTCAGACTACAACTGGGAGCAGATTCATTGCTCCACTGACACTGGAGCCTCCAGCCATCACAGTCAACATCCAGTTCAGTGTGCAGAAGCTGCTCCTACCGGCTAGAAAGGCCAGTCAGTTGTCACAGTGAGATGAAGGTTCCAAAACATGGCTGATTTTGCCAGGTCATCAAGATGTATACTTTACGGTTTAAACAAACAAAAAAGTAGCAAGCATGTCTCAAAAGTTTCAATACGTCTCTTGCGTTGCAGTGGAAGAAATGCAAAGTCTGCCATGTCCTAATTGTTACATGCCTTAAACTGATGACTTGATTCTAGTTTGCAAAATATGCCTGTGATTCAGTATTGCACTTACAGATTTGTAACCTAGAGTTATAGATCTATTACTGACTCATATTCACAAAGCCTGTATATTCATGATAGTGGCATTATTGTCGTGTCTGTAAAAGTCCCCCAATCCTGCTTTCCTTGGCATCAGTCACTGTGAGCAACAGAAGTCTGTTCTCCTGTTGATTGGAATGCAGCAAATTGCTGTTTCCATCTCTCTCCTGCCAACAATCTCAGGTTTGAGAAGGAATTGTGACAAGGATCCTGTTCCTAATTGTTGTGCCTGAGATTGCTTGCAGAAAGGGAGAGGGAATGATGCTAACGCCTGGTAAACTAGGATTGGAGATGCCAGGCCAGGAGATGCTACTTAGTTTACTAGTAGCTGATCTAGGATCTCAGCCTGTTTTTTGTTGCTGCTGCTGCTGTTTACACACAAATTAGACTTTCTGGCTTGCACTTGTGTACGGAAACAAACAGCGGAGTCTTGAGCTTGCTTCCTCTGAGCTTGCTCTCACTAGCAGACTCTCACTAACTCCCCAAGTTAGGAAACGTGGGCTGCTCCCCCACCAGCTAAAGTGAGTGAAGAAACTTTTGTCAATTCCTCTTTCTTTGTGCAGTTCCAACTAGTCTGTTCTGATGTGTTCAAAGGCTTCTGGGAGAGGGAAAAATTTGTTAATGATTTAATTGCTTTTTGACTTTTGAATGCTATTAATTCTTAGCTATATTTGTTTTACCTGTTGTAAGCCACTTGAATCCCAAACTGGGGAAAAGGCGGGCTATAAATAAAGGCCATGATTCTAGATCTGGTATTTAGTCAAGCATACTTAGTAGTGTTTTCCTGGCTTGGCCTCTCCAATCCTAACTTATTGGGTGACTGCTGCTGTTAGCAATGTTTTTTTTTTCTGTTTTCCTGTCAATCAGGGCCCTCACTACAGCAGTCTCTGATGCAACAGTCAGAAGCAGGACCACTATAGCAATTCCTCCTCTCACCAGAGATCACTTGTGGCAGGATGGGGGAAACTTTAGCCTGTCATTTGCAGAGGTCGATGCCCGCTAAGGCAGGATTGAGGGACTTTTACAATATCTACTTATTCCCTACTCAACTGATTTATGTAGAGACTATGAATATGAATCAGCAATCAGGGCTGTCCGGCAGTGGAATATGCTGCCTCAGAGTGTAGTGGAGTCTCCTTCCTTGGAGGTTTTTAAGCAGAGGCTAGATGGCCATCTGTCAGGAGTGCTTTGAGGCTGTTCCTGCACGGCAGGGGGCTGGACTGGATGGCCCGTGTGGTCTCTTCCAACTCTACATTTCTATGATTCTATGATTCTATAATAGATGTGTAACTCTAGGTTGTGAATTCATAACTGTGATTGTGAATTCCAGCCAAATACAATCACCACAACACAGCCTGAAACCAGAGATGAGGTGCTATAGCGAGATGCTACTGAATTGGCCAAGCGAGGAGGGTAGAAAGCAAACGACTGAACCAGAGTTTACTCCCTGCTAACCTCCAACTTACCAACGTGGCACTCCTCTAGTTGCGCTCCTGCTGGGCTGCTGGAGTACTAAAGTGATAAGATTAAAAGATAAAGAAGCTCACCACGAAAGCATAGTTTTCCAGCAGTGGGCCATAAAACTGTGTGATTTGTTCCCATGGAGAACCCTATTTACTGAAAACTTTCTGACTGTGTTTGCCTCAAGTGAGAATTACCTTCCAGTGACTCATTTTCCGTTTATGCCTGATTGGCATAAACTTTGACTTGATTTCTCTCTGGATGCACTGGAAAGGGTGGCCTTCAACCAAAGTCTGTAAACACTGCAAACTCCCACCTTGGCAATTTCCCAAACAACATCCTAGTGGTGGAGTATGTAGGATTTTAGCAGTAGGCTTGTTTTGAGATGCAAAAATGATTTGTGGGGAAGAGAGAGAGCTATTGTTTTTGAACTCTGTGCCTGAACAGTCATGTGTCATATAGGAATGGCTACTCTGACATAAGAAAAACACTCATTAAGTGATTACACCAAGGGTGGGCAACTTGGGGCTCTCCAAATGTTGTTGGCTGCAATATCTATCAGCATGCTGCCTGAGGCTGATGAGATTTGAAATCCAACGTCTGGAAGGCTACAAAATTACCATACCTGAATTAAAAGGGATGTTCAGCTGGCACCTGAACAGTCCTACCCATAGAGGAGGTTTAATGCAACTCTGTATGGTTTACTTTGGATTCTTTGAGATGCATGGGTAATTGTGTACTGCACTGCCTTTGGTGTGCCTGGATTATTTAATTCTTACTCTTATACAGTTGGCCCCCTCCATTTGTGTGTTTGGCTTTCATGGATCTGATTGTTTATAGGTTTCTCCAACCCCCCACCCCTTCATCTCAGGTACTTCTTTTCTGGGGAAACTTGCCCTCTTGGAAACTCTGATCAGGCATACAGCCTTTAAAAACCCATCTCTGGTCCATTTTTGCTTCCATCAGCTGCTGCCTAGCTGGCTATGGATGGCTCGCAGACCAATTTCTCAGTACTACAAACTCTCTCCTGAAGCCCCCGCTTTACCCGATGGGTAAAAGAGAGAAAGTATAGGGCTACCATGCCGTCCCTCTCTTTTACCTGACCTGGTTTGGACCCTGGGTGTCTGTTTTCCCCACCATGTCTCGGCCCCCTTCCCACAAATGCATAAACACATTTTGATATTTGTGATTTTTCTACTGTTGCAAGGGTCCTGCATCCCTATCCTTTGCGAATGTGGAGGCCTGAATTGCATAAGTTATGAAAGTGAACCACTGTGATGTAGCATTTATAGCAGCCTTTTCCAACCAGATGCCCTCCAGATATACTGGACCACAACTTCTAATATATTGGATAACAACTTCTGAAAGACCGTATCTCCCTATATGAATCTGTCCAAGTCTTAAAATCTACAGAGGAGGGCTTTTTCTTCATCCTCCCACTGTCACAATCTTGCTTGGTAAGGTTGTGAAAGGACGTGAGAAAGTGGCTGTTCCCACCCTTTGGAATTCCTTTCCATGGAAGGCCTGCCTGGGCTCCTCCCTGATCTCCTTTTGCCAGCAAGCAGAGACTTTTTTCTTTAATGTGCAATTGCCTACAAGGAGGCTTCTTACTGAGATGTGTATTTATTTTATTGCTAGGTTTTCATTGATTCTTTTTGTGAACTGCCTTGGGTCTTACTCAAGGTGCAGAAAAAGGTAGCATATAAGTGAAATAAATGGCTGGAATGGTGTAGAAAGAAGCAAATTGGAAAACACTGGATGGCAGTGTTGGGAGCATCAACAGTATGAAGTTATAAAATGCACTATGCTGAAGTGGTCAGCAAGCTTGGCATGAAGATCCAAATAAGTTAGCTAGCTTGGCAACCGAGGTCAGCTTCATACATATCATGTCATCTTGAACTTGGTCTCATTTAGAAGTATTGCTCACACTTGGCTCATTCCTTTTTTAAAAAGATAGATGTAACAAATACCATTAATCCTTCATCCATCTGTAATTTCTTCCACAGCCTTCTCATTCTTCTATCCAGGTAATACCTTTAAATGGGCAACTTTCAAGGCTCCTGCTCACATTCATAGGGTTCTTTATCTTTAAAATGGACATGGACTGGACAGCCCTTCCAGCACAGAAGGCCTTCAATTAGAGGGCTGTCCTCTAGTCTAAAGCAGGACTGCAGTTTCTCTCTCTTTTTTTTAACAGAACCCTAAGACTGAAGTGGAGGCTTTGCAAAAGGCAACACTTAGGGCCAAAATGGAAATTCCTTTAGCTTGTGATTATGTCTTTTTTTCTGTTTCACTCTACAGTATACATAAATGTTGTGAATCTGATCCAGACTGGGAGCCAAGCAATGGGGAATTTTAGGAGGTTTTGACTTTTCACATGACATTGTATTCTCTTGGTGGAAGATAGTTTACAAAGGAGATCACCTCACTTGTAAAAGAAACACTCTCCAAATGGCTTCCCACCAACAGAACAACATAAGAGGAATGAGGTAATGTGGTAAGTCCAAGCCAAAGATGCTATTATCTTGCTGTAAGTGTGATTTACCTGCTTCCTGTGATAAAACCTTTAATCCAGAGAAGGTACAGGTGCTCCTGCTCAGTCATAAGGCAGATCAGGGAATAGGGATTCAGCCAGTTGGACACGGTTACACTCCTTGTGAAGATGCAGGTTTACCTCTTGGTGTACTCTTGGATTCAGCCCTAACCCTGGATGCTCAGGTTTCTGAAGTAGCCAGGAGTGCATTTGCGCAGTGAAAGCTATGCACCAGCTGTGCTTGTTCTTTGGGACACATGACTTGGCAGCACTGACACATGCCTTAGTTACATCCTGACTGGATTATTGTAATACACTCTATGTGGGCTGCCTTTGAAGAGAGTTGGGAAACTTCAACTGGTCCAAAGAGCTGCAGCCAGATTACTAACAGGTGCTGGTTACAGGGAACAGAGAATTCTCTTCTTTCAGCAACTCCATTGACTGCCAGACTGTTTCTGGGCACAGTTCAAAGTGCTGGTTTTGACCCCCAAAACCCTATACAACTCAGGCTCAGGCTGTTTGAAGGACTGTGTCTTTCCATATGAGCCTTCCCAGGCTCTAAGATCTGCTTGGGAGGCACTTCTCTCTGTCCCATCACCTTCACAGGCACCTCTGGTGGGAATGGGAGAAGGCCCCCTCTGTTGATGTTCCACCGCTTTGGAACTGCCTTCCTAGGGAGGTTAGGATGGCTCTTTCTTTGTTTTCCTTTCTTTTCTAGTCAACTTTCTGAAAACTGATTTTAACCCTCCAAAAATGGCTTTTATGGTGCTATACTGTTTTCAATCTCTTTTAAAGTAAGATTTTAATTGGTTTTAATTCTCTTGTTCTTTAATGCTGAATTAACCTTGATTTTGTACATTTTTAAATGATATATGCTTTACTGTATTCTCTGTCTTTTTGTAAGCCACCTTGAGTCTTGGCCTGGGGGGAAGGGATCAACGGATGGATGGGTGGATGGATGGAGCTTCTTCGTCATTCATCATACTATAGTATTCTTGTACTTCAAGATATAGGAGATTTTTTTTCTTCACCTTAGCTCAGACCTAGGGGTCCTTCACATCCCAGAGTAATAGCTGTTTGCCAGAATCTAATGCCCCAAGTGTGACATGCACATAAAATTATATGAAAGTATACTGACACCTACACCATCGTGACCTGATGAAGAAGTAGCCCTTCTTAAAACTCCATAAAAGTGAAATCCTTCAGTGATGCAATGCTCTAGTTAAAATTACAAAGCACTAACTCTAAAATTAACTTGCTCTGGGATATCTTAAAATAGTAGATTGCTAGTTTAGAGCTTATGGGTGTTCTCAGTTCACTGGCACTGATGAAATATAAAAGTGGTTTATTACATGTATAATTATATATAAAGATCCCTGCCCAGTACTTTCCCTTCCTAGTTGTAAGATAATAGTCTAAATGCATTGTGGCTGGCATAGGCTAATATCAAAGGGCTACTGCATCATGAAAATCTGTATGAAGCAGTAGATTCCTGGGGCCATGTGAGCGCCTTCTTTTGCCTTTTTTAAACCTCTTCCACATCTTGACTCTGCTTTGACCTTCTAAGGAAAATGACTGTCTGCTCTCCCTCTAAGCAACTGAAGGCTGAAAGAGAGATGCAGTTTTTAGGTTGTTACCTGATACATGCCAAATACCCTAATGGCACCAGATTCCATCTGATCTTGGAAGCTAAGGAGGGTCCATCTTGGTTAGTACTCGGAAGGGAGGCCACCAATGAATACAAGATGCTGTAGCTTATATTTCAGAGGAACAAACTGCCAAAACCACCTCTAAGGAAACATTGTGAAGTTCATGAGATTGCCACAAGTCAACAGGTGACTTGAGGGCACATCCATACACATAAATCATGTTTCTTTAGGAGCAAGTCTCACTGGACTGACTAGGAGTTACTTCTGAGTACAGATATAAAATAGGTGCAGAGACTGGGAGAGTTACTTTTTGGGATTACACCTCTCAGAATCCCCTTACTGGCCTGGAAATTCTGCATGTTGTATTACAAGACTTCCGTAGGGTACAAGCTCTGCATTTGCACACATCCCAGATTTTATCAAAAGGATTCATAAGCCTTTGTGTGGTCCCAGGAAATTATTTTGAATAGCAGTTACCTCTGAATGTAGATATACAGCAGGTGCAGAGCTAGAAAATGTGATTTCTATATACTCCCAGTATCCTTGAGCAATGACGACTGACTGATTTTGGGACGCTGTCCAAAAAAAGAAACTTTTCTGGGTTTGGATCAGGTGTAAAAATGCTTTATTTACATCCTGATTGAATTACTGCAATGTGTTCTAAGGCCCTTCTCACACTATACAGTTACAGTGCTATATTCCACTTAAATGCTATGGCAACGTTCTGTAGATTTCTGGGATTTATAGTTTAGCGACGCTCAAGAGTTCTCTGGCTGAGAATTCTAAATGCTCCTCCCTGCACTGCAAATCCCTGGATTCCACAGGATGTTGCCATGAAGGTCAAAGTGGAATAATAGTGCTATAATAGTGTAGTGTGACAAGACTTTAAACGCCTTTCAAGAGTGTTTGGAAACTTCAGGTTAGTGAAAGGGCTGCAGCCTGATTATTAACTGGGGCTGGCTATAGCAAGCAAAGTTTCATGGCCTGCCCATGCATTTCTAGCCACAATTCAAACTGCTAGTTACGATCTACAAATTCCTATATGGATCAGGTCCAGATTACCTGTCTGTGTTTTGGGATATTCTGGAAAGCCCCTTCTTTGTGCCCCCCCCACCTTCACAGGAACATCTGTTGAGAATACAGGAGGAAGGCCTTCTTGGTGGCTGCTTCGGGCTCTGGATCTCCCTTCCTAGAGACATTAGACTGTCAAACTTCTTGGTATACGCTTGTAGACAGGTAAAAACCTTTTTATTTCAGCAGGTGTCTCATACCCAGTTGCTCAACGGCTAAAGGAGCAGGGAGAAGTACTTGAAAGCACATGCAATAAATCAGCAGAAAAAAAAGGAGACCAGGCTCCTTATGGATGGTCCAAATTTATTATTTAAAAAGCCCACTGTGTTTTGGCCTGTTTATAAATTAACTGGCCTTCTTCAGGGGCATAAATCTAATCTACAACAGAAATTTCTGGAGTTGCTGCTGCATTCTCTTTATGAACTGGACTGATGTGCAATAAAGAAGCTTCATAAACAGAGTGCAACAGCAACTCCTGAAATTTCTGTTGCAGAAAACAGATTTATTCCCCTGAAGAAGGCCAGTTAATTTATAAACAGGTCAAAATGTGCTGGGTTTTTAAAGAATAAACTTGGACTATTCATAACCACATGGAGTCTAGTCCCCTTTTTTCTGCTGATCAAGGGCTAAAGGGCCTTTCAGAATGTGCTGCACTGTCTCTTTGTTGTTTCCTTCTTAAGGATTTTGTGTTCAATTCTTATATGATATGAATTTTCAACCTCCATCTGTTTTAAGCTGCCTTTTCAAGCTGCCTTGAGTCCCAGGCCCACATATAGTGCATTGTTCCCCTGAAATGGGATGGAAATAGTTCTGAAGCACGAGTCAAATCAAACTTAGTTTAGAGTCTTGTTAGTTCACATCACATGCATAGCATTCTGTATGTGAGCTGCTGCACTTTTTCTACAGGTTTGCATAAGGAGGAGCAGGAGGTAGCAGAAGAAAAGGCTGCTGGCTTTCGAGCTAGTTATTTCCCTAGTTCATGGCTTCCAACAGGGTAGGAAGTGTGGAGCCAAGATGCTCTGGGAGAAGTGGCTTCAAATAATTTCTAGTGGGTAGATGACGGAACATGCAATTTTTTCTCAGGAGGCCTTGATTCCAAGGCCACTCCCTCAAAAGCTGTAGAGAAGTAAGCAGTTCAACACAGAAGCCTGCTCTCCCACCATAACTACTACCAATTTTCCCCTCCTTTTCTCACCACTGCTACCTCCACTGTTTTTTTCATCTTGCTGCCACTACCTTCACCTTCACTGACATAACTGTATATCAGTGGAGCCAACAGAGCCTCAGTCTTAGAAGACTTCCAATGACTGGAATTTCTTGTATAGGAAACAGAGTTTTCTACACAGAAATGTATACTGTACGTTGAATGCTGTGTTCCGTGCAGGACATTTGTTTTCTGCACAGAAAATACTGAAACTGGAAACGAGAATGCTTGTTTTCTGCGCAGAAATGGCATTTTGTCTCCAGAAAATACTGTTTTCCGAGCAAAAAAACCTACATGCATTTTTCATACACTGTAACTCCAAAATTGCAAAGAATCTCTCACCTGTCTAGGGTTCTCCTTGTTAGGGTTTCCGGACAATCAAGAAATCAATTTTTTTAAACAATTTTAAAAATCTTGTCAAATATTCTTTCTATCCCTATCAGGACAGATAAGAAAAAGTACTTCACAGTTTGCACAGTTCACTTGTGGGATTCACTGTCCCAATATGTAGCTGCCAATGACTGTCAATTTGGATAGCTTTAGATGGGGACTATACAATTCATGATGGAGCGGGTTAGCAGTAACTCTAAACACTGCCAGCACTGATAGAAGATTCAGTGACCAGTCTATGTGGCCTCTGTACTTGAAGTGGAGTAAGGGTGAACACTTGTTCTTCATTTCAAGCAAAATCTCTTTGGCCAGCTCCGAAAATGAGTCAGTGGCTTCCATGACAGAAAGGTGGTAAATTTCTTCCACATTTTAGTCCAAACTGCAAAGGAACTATCCAAGTTCATACCATGAACCCTATCCCCCGAATAGTTTCAGCAATTTGGGTAATGCCCTTAAAGTTTGGACTAAAACCCAGAGCAGATTCATCATCTCTCCTAACTCGGGAACCACTAGCTGCTGCTGAAACGAGTCCTTTGTATGGGGAAAAAATCCTTTAGTATTCTGAAGGGTTTCTTCACTTTCAAGGGTGGAAGAAACTTTCCAGCAAGTTCTTATATTAAGTGTTATTAGCTATTTCAGTGTCAACTGTTCTTTTTGGCAACACCAATTAATTTAAGGTCTCTTCTCTTACATTTTTTTCTCAACAGCCCCTACAGTTTCTAATGTAATCCTTTATCACTAAACTAGAAACACACTTAACGCTGTCTAATTCAACTTTTTAAAGTGTCACAGTATACATCTCTGGGTGACATGCTTCCCCCAAGCACTTGTATTCTATCTTGTGGTGACATCCAACCATGGTGCACTGGCATTCAATTTAGCATCCAATTTGACTCTGAGAGTTATTTAATATTGCCCTTAAAGAGATTTCAGCTGCTGAACCATTATCCATGCTTATAGTGTATCCTGGGAAACAGCATTGCTCAGAGTGGTTTCATTCATGGCTGCAGGAACCTCTTTCCTTAACACACTACTTCTATCCATAGTCTAAGCTTAGGCCCGAGGGGGATGCATTTATATTGCAATTCCATATTGGGCTGGCCCTACTATTAGGTAGAGTATGTAGCTTTGAGCAGCAGATACTGGAAGACAATAGTAGTAGCCTGCTAGCTGTTTCTCTTCAGTCATTTCTCTTTTTTGGAAATGGTTCCCTCTGCCATTACTGCCCTTCGGGGTGGTGGAAAACCTTACCCCATTACAACTATTGCATTAAGATTCAGTTACCAGTCCAGTCAGTACTTGACAGTGGAATGGAAGCCACTATCTTGTTTTTTATTTTAGGCACCTAAATCAGGGCATCTCTGATTCCACAGGAAGACGTACACATTCCTACACAACATTTTGTTGAATCTGAAATCCAGCTGTTTCAGAAGCTCTGTTTTCTTTTTAGATACAAGCAAGTTTCTAGCTTTTACAGCTAGATGAAGCGTAAGATCTTTCCATATGTGGAAATACATACGGATTGTTCTATACAGCTCTTGTGTTGAATGGCACCAGTGCAAAGCCAAATGCATACCTAAATGTGCAACCGAACGCACAAGCAAATGCACATGCACATGGATGTGTATGCAGCCACACCTCCCAGCACATGCGTAATAGCACCACATTGCAACTCCACTTTTGCAACCTGACAAGGGGCTTAGCAAAATTTGGTCTACTGACAGCTTTTACTGCCCCTTGTGGCCAAAAAGAAGAAGCATCAGGTTCCCAACCAATATGCCTCTGGATGCCAACGGGAGGACCATTCTTCCTTGTGCTGTGCCAGGGCCATGATTATTGCACCTCCTTCTTGTCAAAGTGGCAGATGTTTGCTTCCCTGTTAGTAAGGCAGTGAATCTGGTCTGGATTTTAGTCCACATTTCAAATCCTATTCTCCCCAAACAGGTTCAACACTATTCCTTAAAAAAACAAAAAACAGGATTGTATGTATCACCCTTACTGAAATGGAAGAAAACAAGGTGCCACTGCCTAATTCATCAACTTGAATGCTACCATCTCTCTTCTCCAGCTGAAGCCATCATGTGAGTGCTTGGTGCTTCTCAAGTAACTTGGTGAACTCTGTGCGTGGTTCTAGCATGGGCTGGGAAAAGTGCAGCCTGCAGGATGCATGTAGCCCTCAGGGGCCAAAATCCAGGGCCTTTCAGGGTAATTTTTGTTTGTTCCAAAATGATCTTTAAGGGATACGGGAGGGGGGCAAATCCATCAGATTTGGAGTCCCCTTGGACCCTCCCAGGTGTCAAAATGAAAATTTTCAAAACATTTCAACTTTTTTTTCCCCCCACAAAATGTCCTGTAGGGGCCCAGAAAGGCCCCAAAACATGCCCCATGTCTTCTAGGGGGCAAAAAGTGATCTCCCCCCCAGGGACAGGTTTGGTGGGATGGCACTCTAAGGTCTTCTGGAGGGCTAATGCTGCCCTCTAGTGCTCCATAATGTCCCCACTTGTTCTAGCAACTTCTTTTTCCTCTTGGCTTACTCCAAGGCTGCAATACAACATCTTGCCAGTACAGCATAGATATCCACTCACGGAGATATGCCCTGCTGGCACTACACCACCCTCATGCAGCAATGTGGAACCCATGCCGATAAGCAGGTGCAGTTGTGCAGTGTCAAAATGCAAGGCACAATGCCTACTCACAATGTGCAACTCCACTTCTGCTGCCATCAGCAGAATATGTTCATTGCACTCTGGTGAATAATTCACCCCACATGCGTAGCACAACTTACAACTGTGTATATCCCTAACTGGATGTCATGTGTTAGGCTACTACCCCTATCACCTTGTCCACATTGAGTAGGGATGGTGGAAGATAAAGGCCATTTCCACACAAGACCGTTATAGTGCTATTATTCCACTTTCAACATCCTTTGGATTCCTATGGAACCCCAGAATTCCATAGGATGCTGAAAGTGGAATAATAGCACTATAACAGTCTAGTGTGGAAACGGCCAAAGTTCCACTCAACATGAGGCCCCCAGGTTGGGAAAAGACAGCTTAAGAATCTGTCATCTCATCTCACTGCCCCCTCCCCATTTGTTGTGCCAACTGCTGGAGTGAATATGTGCCACGGTGATTGATGACTCTCTGCATCTTACTGGATAGAACTGCATCAGCTGTACTTGGAAAGTAAATGGCACTGTCAGACTCCATTCGAGGAAATCGGCCAGTACTTGGGCCAAATGTATTAATGAAAACAAGAGGAAATGGACTGGTGCAGACTACGGGCACCATGCTTTATTCACAGACACCTTACCAGCATAAAAATACAGCAGGGATTCAAACCTTGACTGATCTCGATACTAATAGATTCAGACTTGCACTCAGACAAGTACTAGAAATGGATGCATGTTTGGATATAGGTAATCTCTTAGAGAGAAGACAATGGAAAACCTCAGAACGGAATGTGCATCAGAAATGTCATGGAGGAAATACTGGCATGTTCAAGTTTGTCACTAGCTAATCACATGCACACAAAATGTTAGCAGCAAAGGCTACGGAAGGAAAGAAGGGAGGGAGGGAGGGAGGGAGGGAGGGAAAAGTAAATAAAACAAACTGAAAGTCATTTTGCATCGGTACTTCTGAAGATATTAAGAGTATTGCTGCCTATGATTACAAAATGTATTTGGACAGCTGCCAAGTAGCATGGGGGTGGGTGGGGTGGAAGAGCAATTTAATAAGAAGAGTCGAGCACTAAGTCCTGATTTGTAAGATATGGCAATTTCAACTTACAAAACACAAAGCCCACACATCATAAATGAGAAATGGGAAAAATTTCCTTGGGCTGGCTAAATATTCAGTTGAGTGAATTTTCATTAAAAGTGCAAAAATGGGAAGGGAAAAAGAAAATAGACATCCAGTTCTGAAATAATTTCCTGAGGAAAATGTTCTTCAGTTACAGTAATTCATGTTCTATTTCACATTCTCAACCCTCAAAAATAGCAGCTCTCTGGTGGTAGGAAATGGACTGTACCTGAATTGACAATATGGATATAGCTGAGTCGAATTTATTTACAGGTTTCACTAATGTTTAATTAACATGGTATAATGAATCATGATAGCCAAAATCTGGCTTCCAATATTTCAGCTATATGATGATTTTTATACACTATACTGATCCCACTCATCCTGCAGAAGACTAGGGCCCTTTCTGTAGGATGACATCCTTCCAGCGTAGGGACACAAGAGGAACGGGGCTGCAATGATGCTTCCACATGGCACTGTTGTGGTTCTGCCCTTCTCGCATTGCCAGTTGGTGTGATTGCAGGATATATCACTGAGGAAAAGCTCCAACAATGGCCCCTGATCGCACAAGTCTTCCATTGCCACTGGCCATGCAGAAAGGCCGGAAGCATGATGACACACTTCCTTCCCTACTGCAGCATGGGACAAAGCTCGGCTGCAGTGTGGAAGGAAGGAGCATGCGTCTCACACTCCCTTCTGCAGGCAGCCATTGAGCATGGAGGGAAGCACTGGGGAAACGCTCCCATCCCCGCAGAGGTACTGCCAGGATTGCGACTGGATGACACAGGAGAGCATTGTCATGCAGAAAAGGCCAAAGTATGGGCAAAGCTTCAAAAGCAGTCACAGGTATAGCTTCAAGTCACTCGCATTGTTTAGCTATAGTTATAGTAAGAGTTTTGAAAGTAACTCTTTCTGTTTCTCAAAAGCAAGGAAAATAGCTACCTTAGCTGCTTAAAAACGCACCTGAAAGCTGCAAACAGCTGACCTGTGGAGCAATGGTGTAGCTAGACCTTTTGGCATCTGGGGGTGGCCCCTGAGTTTGCCGCCCCTCTAAAGGGAGGAAGGACCTATCCAAAATACCAAATAAAAACTGCTTGACTAGCATTGAGTGATTGGGCTCTGGGCGTTCACACTCAGAGGGGGTGCTTTGCACGTGCTCAGAGATATGCCAGCATTCCTGTGGTGATGAGCACCCTCTGTCTCTCTCTCTCTCTCTCCTCCCTCCTTCCCTCCCTCTTTGGAGGGTCAGCTGGGCTGGGCTTATCCCCAATCTCAGAGGCGGGGGGAGGGCCCCTCCTCTCCTCTCCTCTCCTCTCCTCTTTTCTCCCTCCCTCCTTCTCTGCCTGACCTGGAGGTCTGCCGGTGTTGGCACTACTGCTTTGGCTGGAAACAGGTTTGACTCCAGATTGGGAGGGAGAGAGGGAGGGGAGGGGAGGGGAGGGGAGGGGAGGGGAGGGGGGAGGGGAGGGGGAGGACAGCCTCCTTCCCCAGGATGGCATACCCGTCCAGCAGAGCTCTCCAGGAGGCTCCAGTGCCCATCTAGTTGCTGGACATCTGCCAGAGGGTGGAGGGTGGCTCAGCGCTGCCCCCAAAAACATGCCACCTGGGGTGCCCCCTGCCTCCCCTCGGTACGCCACTGTTGTGCAGAACAGGCACATTCTCTTTCTGTCTAGGTTGTCATTGTCTCAAAACTCAGAATATGCCCTGCGCCACCACAAGAACCATGTCAAATTCCTCCTTCACCGCTGAGTGAGGCCCCAACCACATTATCATAAAAGTAACTAAAAAGTTACAGTTATACCACAAAAGGACTGGCAATGTCGATTGTTTTGTTACAGTCCTAAAGCAATGCAGTTCAGTCTACATTACTGGGGAAAGGAATTCATTAATGGAACTGGTTATTTGAGCACAACGTCCTAAAGATGATCTCAAAAGTATGTTTGGTGGGAAAGTGGAAGAGGGCCTTCTCTGTGACTGCTCCCAGACTTTGGGGGACTTCCAATTATTCTTTCTGCCAGTAACCAGATCTGCACACAATGCCTACAACTGCTTCTTTCATTCCTAGAAACTCACTGGGGATCAGCAGGCAATGGCTCAGGGACCAGCGCCAGTTCAAGAATCACCACTTTGAACAGCACTGTGCTAGACCTTGTGAGTAAAATTCTTTGGACTTCTGAGTACTAAACCTTGCGCTGGCCAGAAAGGCTATTTCTCTATCTTGCTGTTCCTTTCTTTGGCCATTTCCGCACTACACTGTTATAGTGCTATTATTCCACGTTCAACATCCTGTGGAATCCAGGGGTTTTCAGTTTAGGGAGAGGCATTTAGAATTCACAACCAGAGAGCTCTTTGGCCTCAGTAAACTATAAACCCCAAAATTCCACAGGAGGTTGAAAGTGGAATAATAGCACTATAACAGCGTAGTGTGGCAATGGCTTTTATCTTTGAATGAATGTATTCACTTCTTTTGCCTTTTACTTGTGCACACAGGAAAGTACTGACCTAGACATACAAACTGGGGTCCCTGTTTCCTGGGGTAACTCATAAAGCAAAGGAAACCTACCTAATAAAAGATAAATCACATTTGGGCCAAATATTTCCCCCCCAAACAGGTTAATATTATTCATACATCAATGAGTTAAAAGAAAGAAGCATTTTCTGCACCTGTCACAGATGCACAGTGTTTTCTGTAGTGATTTAAATAAAAATCTCCTGTAGAAACAACAAAGAATTTAGCACCTTAAAGATTAACATATTTATTATGGGTACAACTTTACATTTCAGCCATACATCTAGACTTTGGACATAAACTTACATTACACCAACAGCAATAACAGGAAGAACAAACTGTTAGTTCTTAAGGTGTTGCTTTTGTTGCAACAGACTGACTTAGCTACCCATCTGCAAAATAAATCCTACGTAAAGTATGTAATGGATATTCTACTATGCTCGCAATTAACCTTGCCATCACAATTATAACTCCATGACATTTAAGGGTTATTTAGGTCGAGATCTGAGCTAGGGCTATCAGGAATATTTGCAACGGTTTCTTGTTCTTGAGGAAAGAGGTTGTCTTGTCCTCCAAAGAAATCACTCGCCTCTAGAAGAGCTCTCACTTCCAGAATGAAAAGAGGACAAGAAGCACTATGGTCTTCTCTAAGGTTTCTTATATTTGCACAAAAAATGTCTCCAGAGTGACTAGTTCCTCCCATGTTCTTGGGGATGGTGAATCTCCTCGGCACTGTCTGAATGTTAAAGGAGCTATCCTGGGAGCTGAGCCTATTCTGGGGATAAGATTCAGCAATTTTGATAGCTCTTTCAGTGTTCAGACTAAAACCCAGAGCAAACCATCCCTGACTTGGGAGCTACCGGATTTCATTGACTGTCTCTGCACAAAACTGCTTTCTTTTCTCTTTGTGAAGCCAAAGCCAACGCCAACGCCAACGCCAAAGCCATAGCTGAGCTGACTCGAGCCAAGCATAGCACAGCACAGCATGGTAAAGCAAGGCAAAGTATGCCAAAGCAAAGCAGAGCAGTCACATACCAAGCACAGAAGGGATGGGAAACTGCTAACATATGCATACATATGCATATATATATAAATATGGCAAGACTTTATTTTATACATCTATCAGGAAGCCTTTCAACATTCACCAAAGCCCTTTCTTAGACTATGGAGGAGAGATTAAATACACATTACAATATAAAGAATTGAAAGATAATCTCCAAGGCATTAATGGATTTATTTCCTATTTCTAATTCTGAAGTAAGAGGAGGAAAATGTGCTAAATATACTACTCTTTGTCAAAAATTAGATTTCAGCTTTATGTCTTTTCTTGAGTTTTAGGCTTGTTTCTTATATTTTCTGTTTGTTGGTTTGGGTTCTCTCTTCGGTATTTCGAAAGTTGTTACTTTTTTAAAAAGGAAGATGCAAACCACCACTTGATGCTTCAAATCTTTGAAAATCAGTGTCAGAAGGCAGAAGCCATTATAGTTGGGCTATGTGATTTGCACAATTTATACAACTTGGGCAAATAATATACTCACAAAGCTCTCACTGAATGCCTCACGAGCAAGAAGGACATTTTGTATTTTCTCACATTTGTGGAAATGAACCAAGTGAAGATTTATGCTCCTAATTTTTTTTATTTAAACTTTTTATTGGTTTTTGATACAGTAAAGACAAATTGATCATCAGCTCCAACCCAATTATCTTTGAAAACCCTACACTTATCATGCAGTGGCCTACAATGAAGGCGTGGAAAGATCTGGGCATATCCCTAGACTTTGACCTAGATACAGCCAAGGATCTCATGCCATTGGGAAACCCCAAATAAAAAGTAGAGGCAAAGCAGTGATTGTGCACATGTTGTGCACATGTGGGCAAGCTGTGGAATTAGCACCCTAGCACAGCTATTGATTGGAATAATTAATTTGAATCATCTGAGGATCTTAAGTCAGGATATGAGCTCCACAGAGTTTCGTTGTTCTTGTTCTTCTTTGCCATTGAGCCAGATTTATGGCAAACCTGTTACAGGAAGCCTTCACCTTTTGACACGCTATTATATGACAACTCCTTTTTTTGATGCTTCCAAATTAAGGACAAGTTCCATTAATTCAATGAGGGTTCCACTCTTTCATCGGTTTTTCTTGCTTATGGAGGCTCACTTGGAACCGCTCATACACGCGCTGCTTGCAAAGCAAGCTGAGAGGAGAAAATACAGTGCTAAGCCAGCTGAAAGACTTTGCAAGCAATGCACACATGGCCAGTCTCAAGTGAGCCTCCATAAATCCTTCATGCTTCCTACACTACAGTACTTGGGTTCTGTTTTTCAAACAATTCCATCTTCTCACAGTGCTTTGGCCCCTAACCTGTCAGATAAATGGGAGAAGCCTGTAATGAGAGACCTTTGAAAGTGCCAGCCATCAACCGCCATACTCAGATCTTTCAGACTAAGGGCCATAGCTTCCTTTATTGAATAAAACTATCTCTATTGTGGCTTTCCTTTTCACCTATGGCCTTTCACTTGACTGAGCACTATCTTCCTTCCCAATGAGTCATGTCACCCCATGATATGTCCAAAGTAAGACTTTGGTCATTTTGGCTTCTAGGGAGAATTCAGAGCTTAATTTGCTCCCAGACCCACTGATTTACTCTTCGACCCACTGATCTTCCCTCAGAATGTTCCCACACAACTAACTTCTGGCAATACTTCCAACTCTGATACTGCTGAAGGGCTAAATTCCTAATCTTAGCTCAGCTCTTCAATAGGTTTCATTATAGACTATTTTTGACACCATAATTGCAATATTCCATTTCTGTAATGCAGCCCGCGAGACATATTCTTTAGCCAGGATGCCCTCTAACATCTTCACTTGCAGGTATGGAAGTGTTGTGGGAAAACACTCTGCCTATGCTTACTGGCACCTTCCCATCTTCTCTTACTTTATATATCTAATACCCATCACTGTCATAAAATCATCAGATTCCAGACCAGCCTTCTCCAGCCTGAGCCACTTCTAGATAGGCTGAACTGTTATTTCTCATCATTCCTAGCTAAAATGGTCATATCCTGGCTGGGGACGATGAGAGCTCCAGTCAAACATATTTGAAGGGCACTGGATCAGGAAAAACTTGTTACAGCTAGTAATTCAGGACAAGCTAAAAGTGTGCTGAGTTTTATTTTAAGTTGGAAAGGTTTGGTGAGAAGATGTACACTTGTAGGTGAAGGCAGCAAGATGAATTGAACATAATTTTGTTTTACATTTTAAATTTCTGGCACAATTTATATGCTGTGTGGATGGTTTTTATTAACCTTTCATACCTGTGCTCAAAGCTTTAGATGAGACTATTTTAAATATCAAATGTTGCATGCTTTCCATTTTTGTGATTTTATTATGCAAATTTCACTCATCTCTTTCTCTTTGAAACATCACATAAGCTGTAGACAGAGAGGACTTTTTCCTCCCCTCTTAAAAAAATGTTTTAATGCTACCAGAAAATGTAGAAATCTACCCTGATGGGAATAAGTTCTGTCCCACTGGACTCCAACAGGTAAATAAGAGAAACCAACTTTGTATTTATTTTTCTCAGGTTTATTCTTCTCTTTAATGTACATTTATAGGTACATCTGTCTCTCGAGTTTTCAAGACCACCTCGAATTCGATTTTATTCCCCCTCCCCAGCTGTTTCAATTATCCCAGCACTACCTCAAGCGCAAACACCAACTGCAGCATTCAAAAGCAATTAATGCAAACATTCTGGCTCTCTTCATGCGTTAGTTTCCTGGGAGAAATCTCAACCTGGTAAGACTCTAGGGTGCATACACAATCCCTTGAATTCACCCTTAACAATGGGGGGAATATAATGACGGAATGAGTAAAGCAAACACTCTGGGAATCTAAACTTAGCCCTCTGGCCCAGTTTATACTGTATACAAGCACTGGGGAAAGAGTTTGGTTGTAGAAGAGTACGACACATCGCTGTCATGTTTAAACACTTTTCACATGCGCTACTTTCAAAGACAGCCCTACCACTGGGCAGAGTGAGGCAGTGGCCTGAGGTGACATATGTGTAGAAGAACAGAAAGGGAGAGTAGTGTGTGCTGCAGTAGCCAGCCCAGTGCTGCTGAAACTGGCCTCCTGTTTTCTCGTGCAGCAGTGTACATTTCCCATCTCTACAATAATTTTTAATTGTCAGTCCAGTTGCTTTTTGTCCATGGAATGGGGAGGGGTGACATCTTACCAATGGACCCTGAGAGCTTCCAAGTCAGTGTGGCATGGTGAATCTTCTCCACGTTTTACTCTGAACTTTAAAAGAGCAATCCAAGGCACTGGACTGTTTCAGCACTCTGGATAGCTCCTTAGAAAGTTCAGATTAAAACACAGAGTGGAATCACAACTCCGCTGGCATGCAAACTGAAGCAAATTCACTATCCAACAGACACAGAATCTATGACATCCTATTCTTTGACTTTATCAACAAATGTTTCCGCCCTGACCTTGGATGTCCCATATAGCTGTAGCATTTCTACAGTGATTGTTTGCCCTCTGTAATGTGCTGCTAGAAGGTTATTTGCTCCCTGTATGGATGAAGCGCAATATATCATTCTTTCAGTGCATCTAAAAGCTCATGCTAAAATAGCAATACTGGATGTTTTCCCCCACTTCTCCTTTTTAAAAGTTATTTTTAAGAAAGGCTAAAACATAAAAATCAGGTAAGCTGTACGATGATATCATGGCCTAAATCCTATCAGTTGTTTCAGCTAGCATAGACTCACTGAATTGTTTACACTTAGGTAAGTCCCATTGATTCAATAAGTCTACTCTAGTTTGGTTCTGATAGGATTTAGGTCTAAATGTTGGTGTTTGCAAACCATTTTATCTTTCCAGCCAGTGATGGATGATAAAGAGTTTAGTACAGTTTATGAGGATTTGAAAGACAGCTGGCCAGGCTGGTGATCTTTTCTACAGTCTGAGCAAGTCTGGATGTACCTCAAGGTTGGCCAGCTGAATCTCTTCCTTGGCTCTGGATCACAGAGGGGTTGTGGTCAAAGCAGAGGATATTACAGGAAAGTTTTTTTTAAGGGTAGTGGAGACAGAGTTGAAGTGAGGTCAGAAAAAGAGAAAAAGAAAATGTGAGTGAAAAGATTCTGGGGCATGAATAAAACATATTCTATTGGGGCAAGAGGCAGGAATAAGACTGCGTTTTTGGCGGTTGCTTCGCTGGTGGAGACACTGAAAAGGACTACTTCCTGCCCACCAGAGCGAATGGGAGGAGCCATCCACCCAAGGAACATTCCTCCCATCACTGCTGTGAAAATGCACCACCTAGTGCAGCTTGCTTATTCCTTTTTCCTCACTGAGATGAGAAAGCCAGGAACCAAGATCAGAAAACAGAAAATTCATCCCAGGCTGATGTTTCTATCAAGTAACTTGAACATGGAGTTAAAAGAGGGAATTCCTTCCAAAACACCTAATAAATACTTCTCAATGGAGACAGTAAACATCTGTAGCAATTTTCTCCAACTTGGTACCTTCCCAATGTATTGGACTATAGATCCCACCGTTGCAGGGTCTTCAGGCCTTACCACACTATGCAATTATAGCATTTTAATTCCACTTTAATTACCATGGTTTCACCCTATGGAATTCTGGGGTTTACAGTTTGATGAGGCACTGAGCAATTTGACTGAAAATTCTAAATATTCATCCCTAAACTTCAAATCCCAGGACGCTATAAGATGGGACCATGGCTTTTAAAGCTGAATCACAGTGCCATAACTGTGTAGAGCGATAGGTCTCTCAGCCTGCCATGCAGGCTGGGTGATGTTGGGTTTCATAATCCAACACATCTAGACAGTGCTAGGATATGGAATGCTGATGGATGGCAATATCAAAATTGCTTTTGAAAATCAACTCAAGTCCACCTGATTAGGAATGCAACCAATTACTAGCACAAGTTGTTGGATCAGTGTCTTTTCAATAAACTTTGGCAGAAAGCACTGTTAGTTTAGAAGAAACCTGGGCTGAGGTCCAGCATCAAACACATAGACACAATGTTGTAGCTATGCTTTAACTCCCCATCCAGCCTCTGGAACCCACCTTAAAAGCCAAGTCAGTGATCTGGAATGATGGAGGTTTGCACTGCTGCTCACCACGGCGCTGCAGGATAATGCATCCAGCTCCCTGCCACCAGTGAATGACACTGTGATGAAGAGTTGTGATAGGTCCCTACTTCTGTTCTTCTCAGCACTACTCACTGGCAGGATGAGGTTGATCACATCATTCTGCTTGCACAGCAGCACAGACCTCAATTGCTCTCAAAGTCCGACTGGCTTTTAAGATGGGTTTCAGGGGCATTTCCAGTCATGGCATAAAGCCACAATTGCCAATGAAATTACAAAGAAATTACATTGTCCTAAATCTAACTTTGGACATTGTACCTGATTAACTGAATGCCAACCTATAAGGTTACAGTCTTTAAATTTCTTCTTTTCACTATCAACTGGAAGGGTGGGAATGAGGCTCTCCATATCTTCCAGGGACCTGTCAGATCCTCCCCGCTGCTGCAGTATTTTTCCCCCAAACCCAAAATGTGTTTTTTGGCCAAAAGATACTCAAAGAATGGTTTGCATCCAAAGGCCTGTTTAGGCTCATTTCCAGAACAACAAATAAATAAAAAGAAAGTACCTTGTGGTCACTTGAAACCTCACTTCCGGTTAGTAACAGGAGCAGTGGTGAAGCCCAAGGATAAGGTGAGTCAGAATTGGCCTTCTGGCCTTTGGCACATGCCCATCCCTGTCAGCTAGCTGGGTGGAAGTTTATAGGAACTGTAGTTCAATACATGTAAAGGATACTTAGGTTGGAGAAAGTTGGCCTTTAGGAAGTACAGGGAACCTGTGGCCCTCCAAATGTTGTTGAACCCCAGCGTCCATCAGCCCCAGACAACATGCTGGGAGCTGTAATCCAAGAACATCAGGATTATCATGTGTTTCCTATCCCTGGTCTACTATTGTAACTTCAGAACACTCTTGTTTCCAGTTCCATACACTTCATCCTTGCTTGTACCGCTCACTCCAACAAAGTAAAAGAGCCCAAATTCTGAACAACTTGTGCTTCTGTCATCTCATGCCGTAACTTCTCATTTTACTTAATGAGACCCAGTGTCAACGCTGTATCAGGCAAGATTTTCTTTGTGAATTTGCATCAACTAGTAGTAAGCATCAGCCTGATGAAAGAACTAGTTTAATGATGAACTCCAAGTGATCCAAGAGTTTCAAAGGGAAATTCTGGCAATTATCAGGCAGAATAAAGTATACAAAGCATCCTTATTTGATCTGCTCACTTTATATTATCAATTAAAAAGATTGTGCTGCATAAGCAGTCCCCAAGTTTTAATTATTTTGAAATCTGCATAGAGTTCTAGCAAATGACTTTTGTTCAGGTTTGTACAATATACCTTTTAACTATATGAATCATTTAGGATGTTTCTTTCTAAGTGGCAGTGGTAGTGGGAAGACAAGCAAAACCGTATCAAAGCCTTTAGCTGCCTGTGCTAGCCACACTAAAGAAAGTTGACCTCTGGAATCTATGGCCCCAGGCCTAACTGTAACTCTCCTGTGAACTGGTAACACCTTGACAGTTGTGCTTGCTTGCTTCTTGTTGTTGTTTGTTGTTGTTGTATGCCTTCAGATCATTTCTGACTTATGGTGACTGTAAGGTGAACCTATCATGGGGTTTCTTGGCAAGATTTGTTCAGAAAATGATTGTCTTCTTCTGGAGATGAGAAAAGAGCCAGTGTGGTACAGTAGTTTGAGCACTGTGCAATTACTTTGGACCAGGGTTCAAATTTGTTCTCAGCCATGGAAACCCACTGAGTGACCTTGGGCAAGTCACACTCCCTCAACCTCAGAGGAAGGCAAAGGTAAACCCCCTCTGAACAAATCTTGCCAAGAAAACCCTATGATAGGTTCACCTTAGGGTCACCATAAGTCAGAGAAAACTTGAAGGCACAAAACAGCAAGCAAGGCTGAGAGAATGTGACTTGCCCAAGGTCACCCAGTTGGTTTCCACCACTGAGCAGAGATTAGAACCCTGGTCTTCCAGAATTGTAGTTTAACACTCAAACCATTTCCAAAATAGTGACATGTTTTCATTTAGTAGACTTTCTGCCTTTTCAAAAGGCAACATAATTGTGAAGCAGGAAAATGGTTCCAAGCAACTTGCATAGGTGAAAAAAAAGGCTAGTGGTGCACAGCTTAGCGTGGGTGGGATTAAAAGCAAAAGAGGGGATTTAGCTTTAATTATTTCAACTCAGAAATAAGGTGATTAATGAGGAACAGAAAGAAAACAAAACTGTACACTCTGCTAAGATAATAATAGCGCAAAGGGTGGTGAAGGAATAATTGATTTGGTCTGGTACCTTTGCCTTCCTCCCCTTGCTAAACTGTGGTATGCCTGAATTCACCTCTGAATACCATTCTTTGGGAGAAAAGCAGGATATAAGCCCAATAAATATGTGAATAGATAAACAGATGCATTATATGCAAGCAAACTGACCTGACTACCTAAAGAAGCAAACTCTGGCCGCTATATCTCTTTTTTTTACAACAACAACAACAACAACAACAAAAATCTGTCTGGAGTAGCAGTTAACCATGTGGCCCCATGCCCTGCTCTCACAAAGCAGCACTTGTTGACTACTTCAGTGAGAAGTAGGCCTTGAAGAAGACTACCAAAACAAGAGATTTCCATACAAGGCCCCTTTCCATCAGGAGAGAGAAAACATTACCTTCTCTGCTTTGACAAAAAGGTTTTATTGTTTGCTTGAGCAGCTCCTAGGAGCTGCTTGCTACCTTGCCCATCGGGGTCCTTGACATTTTATCAAAACTGACAATCCACTCTTTACCTCACCCTGCAAGGAAGATATAGCATCAAGGACACGCAGAAGAGGACGGAAAAATACACTCATACTGAAGCCTGTAGTCTACCAGCAAGCAAGAAGCTAAGAAGTTGTCATCGCTGCAGAAAATATATAAATAATACATCTCAGGTAACCTCTGCTGACTGAATGGCGCTAATGCAAGCATTCAGCAGCAGTATTTTCATATATTTAGTTCTGTTTAGATAGTGGAATGCCCTTTATTCAATCACAGCGTCGCTCCCTGGATCTGACAGACAGGCTTATGCATTTCATGCAAATTAGTGACAGTGACAGATAAATACTGCATGAGACCTAGCTCTGATGTTGGGAGGAGAAAATTATATTCATCCCAGGCCTATGTAAAGTATTCAGTCCTCAGCCTCTGAAAGGCCTCGTATCTTTCACTATTAGTTTCATTCACTCACTCCTTCCTTCATTCATAAAACATACAATGCTTCTCAGCTCTAAAATGAGCCCCTAAGGTGGTTTATGACAATAACATCAATATGGTTTTTAAAAGCATTTGAGTCACCATAAAACAAGATCGTAATTAGATCAAGGAAGAGCCAGTGTAGTGGATTGAGAGTTGAATGAGCATTCTGGGAAACCAGGGTTTGGCTACAGAAACTCACTGGGCGTCCCTTGGCAAGTCACACTCTTTCAGCCTCATACGTCACACCCCCTCTGAACAAATCTTGATAAGAAATGTCATGATAGGGTCACCGTAAGACTTGAAGGTGCAAAATGACAACTACAGCTGGCCCTTCACATCTGCTAGTGTTAGGGGCACAGGATCCTTGCAAAAGTGGAAAACTACAAATATCAAAAAGTATATGTGTGTGACCTTGGGATGAGGGCTGAGGCATGGTGGGTAAAGCAGCAACCAGGGTCCAAACCAAGTCAGGAAAATGAGAGGGAAAGAGGGTAGGTTGGCATGGTGGCCCTATACTTCTTCTCTCTTGCCCATCTCCCTCCTTGGATGTGTGGGGGCATCAGGAGAGGGCTTGTGGTGTTAAAAAATCAGGCTGTGATCTGTCCTTCGCTGGCCAGGCAGTGGCAGAAGGAGGAGGACCAGAGGCTACCAAGAGGAAAGGTTGTCCTGGAAAAGAAATGCTTGGTGGGGGGCAGGGGTTGGAGAAACTCGCAAATAATTAAATCCTTGAAAGCAAAACCAGCCAGTGTGGAGGGCTGACTGTAGATAGAGCTGAAATGTATTAAAAGTTAGCCAGAATGCTGAGTTGAAGCAGTCACAAAAAGTTAATTTCTGTCAGTGGCAGCTTATGGGCTAGGCATGGAGGGAGCACCCCTGTCTCTTCCAGGAGCCGCCTGGTTGAATTGTTAAGTATGCTGTTTGTTTTTTCAAAGCAAGTTTCACTAATCTCCATAGTGTTTGCTGCTGAATATTTTCTTTGGACACATAACTCAGAAAGCAGCACAGATGCGTGCTGCAGTTGGTTGACCCGCAGTCCCTCATGGCCTTGCAGAAGCACATTAGCTGTTCCAAAATCTGTCCTTGTTCAGAAATGCTTGCTGTTCCTCTTTTTTTCCCCCCTGTTTTGTTTTACAGACCAGGGTGGTCAATCAAGAACAAGGATCAGTGCAGGTCAGCCAGCAGAGTTTTGGCTTCAATCGTTGCCAGTCAGAAAATTAGTCCAGAGTCAGAGAGTAACAGGAGCAATTATTTAGCACCTGCTTTCCATTCAGAGCCTATCAATAAAGACTCTGAACCACACTGGCCTTTTATTGTCAATTCACATGCTGAAACCTGCTGAGGCTTCTATACCAGCCTATGACCCCACCTCAGCAGACCTAGTCTTGCAGTTATAATTCATGCCCAGAAAGCACTGAATCAGATTATAGCAATATGTTATAAGTGGAGCTGCCTTGGAAATGGCTCAGAACCTTCATTAGTCCAAAAGAAGGTGGCTAGATTGTTCAGTGGTACTGGCAGTATGATCATATTAAATGCCAATATTTTTACTAGTTGCCAGTCTTTTTCCAGGACCAACTCACACTGCGAGTTACAATATTCGAAAGCTCTAAATGGCTTAGAGTCAGGTCGCCTGAACATGTGTCTCATCCCGTACCCATAACTGGACTTTAAAGTTTTCATTTGAGGTTGTTCTGCAGGTACACCAAGTAAATGAGATATGAAAGGTAGAAATAAGTGTGAGACTCCTTCCAGTGGTAGCAGCCTGTCTGTGAAATTCCCTCCCTCAAAAGGTTTGCTTTGCCCCTGCAAACATAGTCTTCCTACACATTTTTTGAATCGTTTTGAATGCTTTTAAATTACATGATGCAAAGAGTATGTGTTTTGCTGCTGTTTTAACTTGGGCTTTATATGTGACAGTGATTTTATTTTTGTTTTATTTTTGTTGTCTGTTTTATCCCAATTTTATTATGTGTAAATTGTTCTTTATGGTCTCTATCTTATGTTTTTAATAGTTTGTATGCTACCCAGACAACATCTGTTAGCAGTATAACAGAAAGAATAAGTAAAGATGCATACGGACTACAGTGTTGAAGATGTGGGCTGTTTAGATCTTTGAAGAGTTCGAAGTTCTGCAGTGGGCTACCTCTTAATGTCACATGATCATCACTGGCAAACTGTGCCCCCTAAAGAATAAGATGAGGGTTTTTGGAGTATTTTTTTTAATGGCTTTTGTATGAGGGTCAGAAAGGGCAATTGCTTCGAAAAAGTAGTGGGGCCCAGGAAAGCTGCAAGAGGTTCACAGGCTGCTTTCTGATTTAAGTGCAGAAGCAGCATAGCCGGTCAGGTAGGCTGTTGGGTTGTTCAGTGGCAATGGATTTAAAGGAGTTCTGCAGAAGGACAAAAACACGGCAGAGAAGCTAAATGCTTTTATTCCCTTGGTTTCTACTGATGAAGATACAGGGCAAATAACTCCTGTCTCAATTGAGATTAGCTGTCAGAACCTACAGGGACACATTGCTACTGTTCAGTTCCCAGAATGGGTCATTTGCCAAGGTAGTGGAGGTTCTGAATCCAGATTGAAGGAAATGCTGATCGTCAGTTTGATCCAAGAAAACATGCCATCCTGATGGAATTCTAGCTCCAGGATCTTTCTCAAAAGAAGCACATTTGAAACTGGTTTTCTTATATCACCTGCTCCTTAACACTTGCGCCCACCCCTCATTATCCCTTCATTCCTCCTCTGGGCACAATCCTCAAGTGAGTAACTCATAAGATGATGATTCTGATCTGTTTTCACTTGCTCACTTGCACCTCATTTTGGTCACCAGGCAGCAGGGTAACAGGATTATGGTTGTCAGCTGTAGATCTTCTGCTGAGGTGTGGGCGAGTGCCCAACATTTCTTCTGATGCCAGCTACGCCATCTTGCTTAATTGGTTCTGGCACCCCTCTTACTGGCTGTCCTCTTCATACCTACTCACCGGCCTACAATGCCTCTTGGGCAACTACCATGTTCTGATTTGTCACCAATAGTGGTGCTTCATCCTTTAGTCAGATGCCTTCAACTAAGACCCAGGAGGCTGGGAACATCATCCTTCAAAGTGCTGGTTTTGACCTATAAAAGCTGATATGGCTTAGGTCCAAATTATGTGGAAGTCTATATCTCCCCATAGGAGCATTGCCTGAGTCTTGCAATCTTTGGGGGAGGGCTTTCTCTCTGTCCCATCACTCTCACAGGGTCTCACAGGTGACTATCTAGGACCTTCTCAGTGGCTGCTCCTAGGCTATGGAATTCCCTCCTGAGGAAGACTCGGTTGGCCTTCAGCTTTTAACTAGGTGGGGCAGAAAGGTGTTTCATGGGTGTGCTGTACTATCCTTTGGATGTGTTTAACATTTTAAAATTAATGTTTTCATAGGATTGAGGGTTTTTTCCAATGCATTTGGGTTTGCGGCTAGGACTTTAGGAGATTGATTTCAAGTCTTTGCTCAGCCATGGCAACCTGTTGGGTGATCTTCGGCAACTCACATTCTCTCAGCTTCAACAGAAGGCAATGGCAACTATCCTCTGAACAAATCTTGCCAAGAAAACTCTATGGATGCCATAAGATGGAGATGACTTGAAGGCACACACAACAGTAGCAATGTATTGCTTTAGATAGTTTGTCATAACTTAGAATGTAAGATGCTTTCAATCCCATATTGGGGGGAATAGTGTGATATAAAATAAATATATAAATTAAGTGCTAATTATAAAAAATAAGGCGTGAGGAGTTTACTATGCTTGCAATGCAGTGAATGATTACACAAAAGCTGTCGCTATTTCTGCAGGTTGTGCAGAAAGTTATGCAAGTTATGCCGTCAGTTATTTAAGCCTAAAACCCAAACCTTAAATTAGAGGCATGGGTAGTAAATCTGGCCATGCATGTGATGGCAAAATGATTTACTGAGAGACAAAGAGCACTGGGACCGTGACCTTTTCTGTCCTCTTGCTTTACTCTCACCAAAACACAGACTTTCAATTGATCAAACATAATTCTTTGGGTGTTGCTTGCTGGGACAGAAATAGAAGATACTTCCTTTGCCTTTAAAAAAACAGAACTAAAAAGTCATCCTCCTTTCTTAGGACAGAGATCTCCAAAAGATTCTAGCTCTGCTACCCATAAAGGCAAGGTTCCTTTTACTGTACCCTCCTTCCATCCACCCCCCTATCATATAATTATTTCCCAGTTAAATTTTCAAACTCACAAGAGTCCTGCATATTCTTCAGGAGGCTTACAGAATACAAAATTCTTTAAGAAAAAGTGTTTGGAGAAGTTTTCTTTTCTCTCTCTCTCTCTCTCTCTTTCTTTCCTACAACTCCTAGCTGGCACTTAAGTGCAGTTTATGCATGTTCAAGTACCTTTCTGGACAAAGCACAGAGGGATATTCACCTGCCTCTGTACAAAAACCCTTCCAGTAACTGGAGGGGCCCCTGCCTTTGGAGAAGCCCCTGTTGCTGCTGATTACCAGTCAGGAGCAGTGGGATGTAGGTCATTCATACTATGGAGAAGCAGCTGCTCTTGGTTTCACTGTGGAGGGGTGAGGGAGACATTAAGCTGTGCTCTCAAATGGCACAAACCTGTCTTTTTCTTCCCCCAGGAGCCCAGAGAAGCCAGATGCTGGATGAAGGGAGGATACAGAACGATGTGTATGAAGCTATGAACAGATGCAACATCTCGGTCCTAGAGTGTCACATCAATTTCCCAAGTAATTTTCCAATCAGCAAGAAAAAGTTCCCCTAACTAAGTTCCAGGAAACTTCTAAAAGTTATCAGTACTCCTCTAGTAGAAGATAAGTAACAGAAGACAAGTTTCTTTTCCCCATTATACACAGATGTGAGGAAGAGGTGAATCTGTTCTATGTCACACTCACAATTCCAGTGGAACAAAGGTGAGGCCCAATAGACCTGGTATGAATTGGATTTGTATGCCAAAACATATCCCAGAATCCTCTGTAAAATGCAACGTTCTGTTTTACTTCCTTCAGCAGACAGGACTCCTAGAAGTAGAAAGTTTGGAAGGCAGAGCTCTGCAGAAAACTCACTGCAATACCCATGGCTCATGTTATCAGTATTTCCCACTCTCTTGGGTTCTTTAATGAATATTGCAAACACAATTAGAAACATTGCAAGGATTTGCATTTTTAAAACAGGGAAGAAAAACAGCAGTAGCAACAACACACGTATATATAATTAAGTTCCTGCATAAGCAAGGCATCACTTCAAGAGCTGATTGGAAATGAATACCACAAAGTTGTTGTTCTGTCAAATACTAGAAATCAGAACATTATTGTTTCACAGAACATTGTTTGGTAAAGCTCAACACAAAAAGAGCCCACTGACTAAAGCTAGTTGAAAGTTAAACCCTGAAATAAAATAAAAAGATAGCACATAATACCACTACATGGAGCACACCTGACTGTTTCCTTTGCACACATAAATTGCAATCCTGTTACCTAAATCAAGGTGACAGAAAGCTTACACTCCTGCTTCCTGAATAAAATGGCTCCACCCCTCTCTGGCTCTCTCACTTTTTCCTTTTAAGCCTAAACTTTACAAAAACAGCCCTTTCCTTCAGGATTCCTCATGCACTGGACCAAACCAGCTAGTCCACTGACGTTATAACTGGCAATGGTTCTCCAGAGCACCTGGTGGGAGACTTTGCCAGACCGAGGGGTCTTTCACATTGTTTGCAATTATAGCACTACAATATCACTTTAACTGTCATGATTCCATCCAATGGAATCTTGGGATTGGTAGTTTCATGAACTATTTAGAATTCTCTGCCAGGGAGCTCTACTGTCTCACCAAACTACAAATCCCATTATTCTGCAGGATGGAGTTAAAGTGGCATCATAGTACTATAATTGCATGGTACTAAAGAGACCCTAATTCCTATAATCCTTCATTCTAAAATTGGAGACTGAAGGACAGTCCAAGACATTTTGCTACAGAAAGCAAAGGACGAGAGGCTTACCCCGCAATTCCACAAACCGCAGAGGCCAACTAGACTGGCAGCTGAATCTTACTTCAAAAGTAGTAACAATTCAGCATCCCCTGCAACTTCTGAGGGCATGACAAGCTGTGTCACACACGCAGCTCTCTCTTCTGCCAGTTTGCTCTAAGCCACAGAGCGTCTGCCACTTGTGGCAACTGCCTCACTTTTCCTAATGGTGAGACAGCCTTGTGGAGAAGCCGAGGACTACATGCAGAAGAGACACTCTGTTACTGACTTTCCTGAGATTTCATAACAATCGTATTTTCCTTTCAAACTAGAGTTACCAGAGACTAGCCCTTCTCTGTGAAGAGACTGTGCTCTACCTCTGAATATGGACCCATTATGGCTTCTTCCAAGGGGTCCATTTCTTGGGCATGGGCATGTGTAAATGCACCTCCCCTTTGGGCACGTGCATACGTATAACCATCTATAGCCATAGAAACTGGGACCGGCACTAGACTGCCCACTTGCTTAATTTGTGCTCTCATGATGGTTGACAAGATGGCCACCCATCCATTCCATGTACAGCACCTAACCAGACTGGCAGCAGAATCTTACTTTAACAAGTCCTTCCCTACACCTGAGGGCAGTAGGGCAGTTTAGGAGGTGAAGGAAAGGTGATGCGGCACGCATAGTCTATCTTTCAAATGAGGGGAAACACCAGGGGGCTTAGGAAGAAAGCCCAGGGAAGGGGCTGCTGGTTGTGTTCTCTAGCATAAGCCATTCCCACACTACACTGTTATAGTGTATTATTCGACTTTCAATATCCGGTGGAATTCTGCGGTTTGCAGTTTACTGAGACCAAAGAGCTCTCATGCTGAGAATTCTAAAGGCTGTTCCCTAAATTGCAAATCCCAGGATTCCATAGGACGCTGAAAGTGGAATAATAACACTATAACAGTGTAGTGTGGAAATGGCCACAGCTACTTGAAGATGATTTGCCTCAGTCTGCCTACCAGTAGGGCCAGCCCTGATAGCCATCATTAGAAGAGACTTGCAGAACTGTTAAGATACTCTTAGCATGCAGACTGACAGCATTTAGGAACACTGGACTTGAAGGTGCAGAAGCTCTGTCTCCCTTTGTTTCCCATTGTTATCAGAAGCTTTTATATACTCGTCTGTAGCCAGCAAGTTAAGAACCCTTGGAATAACATTCCCTTAATCACTAAGGACCAATTCATATGTTCAACATGGGAGCAAGTGACTGAAAACTTCAGTTCACCTTGACACATTCTCATACTGGCCCTCATCACATGAGGAGTGCTTAGGCCCCATAATCCCGCAGGAAATGGATATCATAAAATCATTTTATGAAGATAATGCTGTTTCAATACCCCTTCTGTGGCAAGAGTTGGTATTTAATGTGTCAAGGTGAGCTTGGGTTCATTTTCATGAATTAAATAAGCAACCCTTTGTGATGTGAGGATGATTTTCCAGTAGCAGCCAGAAAATGCAGATCTATACTTGCAGCAGGCATGTGCCATTTGCTAGTGTTAAAAATAAAAGACAGCTGACTAATAAGGGCATCAAAATAGTTAGGGTACATCCAGAACAGTGGTTCTCAACCTGGGGGTTCCCAGATGTTTGTGGACTTCAGCTCCCAGAAGCCCCAGCCACTATGGTCAATGCTCAGGGCTTCTGGGAGCTGAAGTCCAAAAACATCTGGGGACCCACAGGTTGAGAACCACTGTCTTAGAAGTTAACAAGTTGTCCATGGCTGATAACCAACAACTATTCTACTACCTGGCTAGGTTATGCTAAAAGTGTGTCTCAGCACCAGTAGAGTGTTGTTTTCTTTTTGCTAAGCCACTGAAATCTGCTCCGTATCTCCCCTTCTACCCCACATGACGTTAAGGAGAAAGACTTAACAAAGTTCTCTTTGGCTGCCCCCAAATGGTGGGACTCCCTGCCAATGAAAGTCCGGGGCCTATCCCCTTCCTTGTTCTTCCACGAGTAGGCAAAGATCTGTTATTTGGGGACATGTTAGGCAGCTAACATGTTATTTGGGGACATGTTAGGCAGTTGGTGGGTGATGGTGGCAGGCAAGACCCCTGTACTTTTTATTGATGTGCTCTTTAATAATACTTAATTCAGCTGTATTTGAGCATTATAATATACAATTGTGGTTGCTTGGACCCATTTTCCTGCTTTACAATTATATTGTCCTTTGGAAAGGTACAAAGTTTAAGAGATGAAAACAGATCACTTTTTGGAAATGGTTTGAGTGTTAGATTAGGACTCTGGGAGACAAGGGCCATTTCCGCACTAGAGCGTTAATAGCGCTATGATTCCACTTTCAACATCCTATGAAATCCTGGGGTTTGCAGTTTTGGGAGGGGTTGGCCCCTCCCGAAACTGCAAACCCCAGGATTCCATAGGATGTTGAAAGTGGAATCATAGCGCTATTAATGCTCTAGTGCGGAAATGGCCACGGGTTCAGATCCCTGTTCACCCAGTCAGGTTTCCATGGCTAGGCAGGGAATTTGTACCCTGATAATTCTAGTCCAATTCTCAAACTACTATACCATTCTGGCTCTTGCTCTGAGGAGCTGTTATCTAAAAAGTAACTCTTCCAGTCTCTCCACAGAGCTATTCTCGAAGAACGCAAGAGACAACAGCATCTCTCTCTCTGTCTACACAGATGTATGTAGGGATCTCTGCCTGCCTCTCACCAGACATGGTCGCAAGATGTCCTACATCAGCTAGCTGATTAAGATTTGGCTAGGAAACTCCAGGTGGTTAATTGGTAAAATATATATCTCAAAAGACAATTCCTTTAATTACATGCATTTGACATCTTTATATATGTTTTATGAGACAATAAATATATTTTCACTAGGTATCCATTGAAGCCATATGGCAGAGCACAAGAGAGCTGAACAAATTAGGTATAATGATGCTCATTAAAATAAGCAACATCTACTATTAAAAGGACTTTGGGAACTTGAAAGATGGAGGTTCAGATGTCGGTGTCATGCAAGATATGCCCTACATTTCTCTTTATTTTTCAGACTCTATAATGTGCTGCCAGAGATGCTGATGAACTTGGGAAGCAGAACAAACCAACAAATCTGTGACAAAAGAACTCAGACAACTAACAGAAGGCAGACTAAGAGGGAAACTGCAATCAGAAAAAGTAATCAGATGCAGGCCTAAACTCCTGTGTTGAAATGAGACATGTGCAGTCTATGAACTAGCTGGGCTTAATTCTTGTCTAATGTGTCCAGCAGAACTATTACTTCCACAGCACTCATGATGGTGTCTGCTATCATCCTGTGGCTTCTTATTAGCTTTTGATACTTCTTATCATTTTAAAAGTTGCCCACTACTGAGTCAAGCTCACAGTCGATTTATCAAGCACTCCTGCAGATAGAACCTTGGGTTGCCATATTCCAGTTCCCCAAATCAGTCAGTCATTTTTGTGCATATTATGCAAAAATGTATGTTATTTACATTGTACAAATGTTCATGCCATGCCAATTAAGTACATAAATCACTGCATTGTTTTTCTACCACTAAGTTCCAGTCTTGACACCATTTTAGATTGTAAGCACTGATCTTACAGAAACAATATACTGTAATGATTAGAATACCAGAGTTGGAATAGGGAAGTTCAAACTGAATCACAAAGCTTACTTGGTGAGTTTGGTCAGGTCATTATTTCTCAGCCAAAACTACTTCAAAGGGTTCTTATGAGGATACACGGGTAGAGAAGAACCATATAAAAACAGCACGTACATTGCTGGTGCAGTACAAATTCATTACAATCATAATTATATTTTGTCATTTAAAGGAATTTCCAGTGGCATCAGTTTAGGTTTTTGTCATCTTTTTAAAACTTTTTTCTCTATGAGAATAGCAATAGCAATCGCATCTGTATTTCTATACCGCTTATCAGCTAAGTGCTCTCTAAGTGGTTTACAATGTGTTAGCTAATTTCCCCCAACAAGCTCGGTACTCATTTTACTGACCTGCGGAAAGATGGAAAGATGAGTCAACCTGGAGCCTGGGAGGATCAAACTCACAACCTTGTGGCTGCAGTACCAGCATTTAACCACTGCGCCACCAGAGAATATCACAGGAAGCTGTGAAAGTGATACACTGTCATCTCATTTGCAGGAAAAAAATGAGGAGTAAAGTGAGGGCAAAGCAGGAACTTCAGGGGAAAAACTAAGGTATGATTTCCTTCAGAGATACAGATCACATATTTTAAGTGCAACATATTTTAGTTTAATTTCGTTCATCCTCTTTGATTTTTCATCACAATAAATATGAACATCAGCTCATCAATACCAGCATATATGTGTTACCGTGATGTTACAATAATCTGCCAACTGAGACAACATTCCTTGCATTTGACGAAGTGGACTGCAGTCCACAAAATGATTGGTCCTACCATCAGACAGGGTGAGGCAGCTGATGTAGGCGGCAGTTTCCTAGTACTGGTGAAAACTGCTGATCTCCTCACTGAGAGAATTCCACTGCAGCTGCTTTAACCCATTCACTTCCCAGTTCACTCCACCTCACTTTGTCACCGCGTCTGCCTATCCCTTCTCCATCTCCTGCTTGCCCCTGTGGTACTGTTGCTGTACTTCCTCCTAGCTGTCCTACCTGCTGCCTTTCCATCACCTGCTGCTCTCCATTTCCTGACTGCTCATTTGCTGATATGCACGGCAGCAACTGCAGCTGCCACTCCTTGGTGCCACATCTGCCTGCTGCACTGCTGTATCCTGCTTGCAGCACACTGGGCAGCTGTTGCTGCTTCTCCTTGTCTCTGTGCCCATCTAATATTCCCTGTTTGTGCTGCAGTGGTTTCCTTGCCATAGCTTTGCACTCAAAGTCTGCAGGACCTATGCTGGACCTTTTGAAAAGAAGAGGTAGGTGGCAGATGGTGTCGTGCAGGCAGGTGTAAGAAGCTAAAAATAGAGACATTTCTCGCTCCATCTCAGAAGGGGAGGGAGAGCTTGGGCCGCCATTATCTATGAAGGATTATGCCAAATAAAACTTCCTGGTCTCCAAGGCAGGACAAGTACTGGGACCAATGGGGAAGAGAAATGATGTTGTTGACCTTGTTTCTTTGTTCTTGGCTGGAGATAGAGCTGAGGTGGGCTGCTTCTTAATTGCCTGCAATCACCTTTCCCTCTCTTTGTATGGGCATTTAACCCTAGTAGCAGCACCTCTCACCCCAGGGCTCAACAACTGATAGGGAAGAGGCATGGAGCTAAGTGTACACAGGTTTATGCTCGGCATACAGGTTTCTTGGCCAAAGAGCTGAAAAATCCATGGGATTCTGCAGAACAGCGGCTGGTTTTGTGTGTTGGTTATTTGGTAGTTAAGCTGACATACTGCCTTTCTTTCAGTGACCTCAAGACAGTATAGAAGCTAAACTGAAGACTCTCACAACAGCTTGGGCATCTGTGCCATGAACAAGGTCACATCATTATCAAAAGTTGTGTTTGTTAAGGGACAGTTTGCTGTACACCTTCTCCCTTAACCTTCTGTGCTTGGCTTGGCTTTATCCTCCTTAAGGCTATTCAACAGAAGGTATAATGCTCCCATGACATCTATTCTCTGAAAAACCCTTTTAGGACAGGGGGAAAAAAACTACTGTATGCTTCAGAGCTACAAACAAATGAGCCACGGAAGCTGTCCCTAGATAGCAGGGTTTGCAGTTCTAAAAATCTTCTCACTGTCCTTCTGTAAGGTCCCTTCTGGCTCTCATGTTTTAAAACTCAAAAGCTCCTTGCCTAAGTTTGGGATGTGTGCATATGTGTAAGTCTCTAAGTCATTTCTAACTCATGTTGACCCCAACGATTCTTGGCAAGATTTATTTAGAAGAATTTGCCACTGCATTGCTATTAGGCTACTAGGGTGTGACCTGCCTAATGCCACACAGTGGGATTCTGTGGCCAAGTGGGGATTTGATTCCTGGTGTCCTAGAATCCAAGTCTAACATGCAGACCACTATATCACACTGGATCTCATGGATATTTCCCAAGAAGCTACAGCCATTGTCAGCAGAAGACCAGTTCCCTGGCATTAAAGGGGAAGATTAAGTGAATGAAACTAAGTGGCATTCAACCTGACATTCTTTCATCCAAAGATAGAGATTTAACTACATTTTGTTCCTTCCACATTTTCAAATGCTCACAGACTTGCCATTGTCCATATTTTAGCCATTCTCCTTTACTGATGATGCTCTTCCCACCTTTGCACCCCTGCCTGTGCTCACGTGCCCCTTCCTAAACTCTGGCTAGGTTCACATATGCTGACACAAGCCACAAATTATCTGCTACTTGAGCACACAGAGACTGCCAGGATGGAGTTGCTAATTGTTTGAAATGGCACCTCTGTATTGACAGGGGCAAATCCAGTTGCTGTGATTCATATACTAGCTGGAGCTTGAAAATGAGAATCCAAAGTGGTGTCAGTTTCAGCAGTCACATGAGCATGACAGTTCATATGATCTGATGCATATGCACAAGATTTGCATTTTTATGGTTCTTAACTGCAGTACAACTTGGTAAAGTTCTATTACGGACTACCAAAATTCCACACCCATTCCCCAGCAAGGCCACTGCAATTTTTGGGTTTGGGGTTTCTGGGAATTGTAGCCTGGGGAAACTGGTACTTGTAGTTATACAAAAAGTACCTTGGTCAGCGGTATCCAGAATGGTGATAGAAGCCTGCATCACCATGGACTCTTGCTTTTTCTGGTCCTCTCTCTCCACTATCTGTGCTAGGAGGTTCAGTAGTGGCAGAAGAAAGATGAAAATACTCTCTCTCTCTTTATCTCTCTCTCTCACAAGAGAGAGAGAGAGAGAAAAACAAGGAAAAAGAGGGCAGCAATATAATTAAATTTTGATCTGTTCTCTTTTAGAATAGACACTTGCCAACATTTGGCTTCTTCACACATTGCAACCCTCCTTCCCCCTGGAGACTGGCTTTGAACGTCTCTTTGGTCAGGTGCAACTTGACTTTTTCCAGCTTATTGTGTCTCAACAGGCATGCAATTCTGAACAGAATCTTCAGTGCTAGACAAGAAACAGCCAGAGTAGGAAAAGAAAAGAAAAATCACCCAGAACTGAGTGCTCTGTTACAAGTTAGAGCCTCAAGCTCAAGAGATTACATTGCTGTGCACTTCTAGCCTCCTGAGTACAAGGGAGTTTTGGGAGAACCTCTCCTTATTTTAAAAGTCAATGGCATTGCACAGAAAGAAACAAATAGCTAAAGCAGGTTTACTTCATTTGTTAACTTATTAAGCACAATGGGTCCATACAAACTTCTGGTGGCCCAACAGTAAAACTCCTAAGCAGGCCCAGAATCAGTACCAGGCCTGATAGGGCAAATTCTTATGCCCACCAACTTTGGAGGATCCACTGTTGTCAATGTAAATTTTTCATTTTTGAGTATGTGAAAACCCCTTGCTGAAAATCCTTTCTAAAAACAACCTGGTGGTTAAAAGAGAAGAACTCAGGGAGGCATCTACGGTTCTTACCTTAATTTCCTAAGAATGTGGCAGGAATACAAAGCATTCTGGAGAAATTAAGATGCTGGCTATGGTTGTCTTGCCAGTGTTTTCCTTTGAAGCAACTACTGGTATACTGCTGTCTATCCCTGCTAATGTTTGGTATACTGCCTCTCAACTCATGACGCTGGTAAGCTCATGGTGGGTTCACAAATAACATGTAAAGTAGGGAAGTGAAGAATGGTTGTTGCTGTTATGTGCCCTCAAATCAATTCTGACTGATGGTGACTCTGTTATGCAGTTTTCCTGGCAAGTTTTACTCAGTGGTTTTGTACTGCCTTCCTCTTAGGCTGAGAGGGTATGACTTGCTCAAGATCATCCAGTGAAATTCCACGGCTGAGCAGAGATTCAGACCCCGATCTTTCAAAATCCTAGTCCAACACGTAAATCATCACACTACACTGGCTTTCTAAATGTGAAGAATAGTCATTAATATTTGCATCCGTGATGAATAAAAAATGCATTTTAATACATGAGACACCTAATCAAGGCAAAGGAGACCAGCTTTGAAATTGTTCACACTTATGGAACACTGTTGTGTAAAATTCAACTGAACAAAAACAGATGTGCAGAAAACGTAGCTTGCGGTAAAAATAAAATGTGTATTTTGTACAGCTTTGCACAATTAAGCACATATACATAGATTCCTATGCTGAAAAGCCACGTGTATGTATTTTTTTGTGAAAAATCCAGGATTTGTGCACAGGAATCAGTGTATTTTGAATAAAATATGTGTATTCTGCCCCAAAACACCTTTCCTGCTCAGTAAACCATGTGCATTTTAGTGCAAATGAATTTTCCCCAATGAAATGCTGAAGTACAAATAGCGCTAATTTTACTTATTTATTTTTGCAGAAGCCTTCATATTCTCTGGGAGGAACTTGCTGAAGTTACTCATTCTTGCATGTGGGAATAAAGTATTTACAGGGCTAATGGGAAATACCTCATTGCTCCAAGTATCTTGTACATATCCTCACCCTACAGAAACTAAAAACCAAAAAGGAAGGCAGTCCTGTCGATCAGAAAGGACAAAACAAAATCTAATAACTATAGACAAGCAATATCTTTATTAGAAGGACTAATTTCAATTCCGTAAGAGTGTGCAGGCTTTTGAGCAATCAACAACTTTTCATTAGGCTAAATGGTAAAAGAACTGGGAGAGTAGTGAGGAAGGAAAAGATATGGAAATCTAAAATAAACAAGTAAGCCATGAAGCCTGTGATTAGACTCAGTCTCATTCTGTGGACAGCAGGACTGAGAGTCACTCACAGGTGTCCAGCAAATTAAAAACTATCAGTAAAAATGGAGTTGCAGTAGACATTGGAATAGATACTCTTACAACCATGGCATTAAGTCAGAGTAGGTGTATGTTTCTTCCTGAAAAAAGCATTAAGACAGTGTCAGTCTTTAAAGCAGTGTGTGCACAGTCTGCTTCTCCAAGCTGTTTTAGCATCCAGATCCCTTCTGATTTTACAAGAACTGCCCCTTTTCTGGCCAAAAAGTAACAACTGACGGTCCTGAACAAGTCTAGGATCAGCTGTCTGTCTTTGAGACAGGTCATAAAATCACCAGTTTTTCCAAACCGCAGGTGAACTTCTTATCACTTCTTGTTGGTTTGTTTTTTTATCCCCCCCTCAAAAAAAAACAAAAACAAAAAAACTTTGGCGTCCATGCTGCCCTTAGAGAATTCCATGGGCAGAAAACTGCTTGACTGGACGGGTCAAAATTTCTCTGCTTTAAAGCAAGTTCACAGGATCTTGTAAAGTAATCAAGTTACCCTCTTTAAGTGCCACTCCCTCCAGAGTACTGTAAAGGTCACTGTTCTCAGTGAATCGTATTTGAAATGCCAAATTGTCTCCTGCCAGATTGCAGTGAAGAAGCTGTGGTATGTCATAGCTAGTAGCCAATAGCCATCAATAGCCCATAAAGAAAAGTCTCCTAGCTTTTCATGCACACCAAGGAAACATCTTCAGATATTTGTTAATCCAAAGCTTCAATCAAAAAAGCAAATCTTCCTGGTGATAGTTGTTATATTATATTGAGTCCAGCTACAATGATTATTAGTCTGACAGTGCTTTTGCCAGCTCACGCATGAGCCACTGAGTTTAATATGGAATGGTTACAACAAAAATGATCAAATGGTCAGGAAACAAAAATGACAAAATTGTTCTCACTTTAGTCATTACTGAATAGTCTGTTGGATTGATTGAACATGTCAGGAAATCTGGAAATGGAGCCTTATATGTCTTGATAAAAGAATATGGAGTTAGGTCAGGTCTGTAGAAAAAAGTATTTAAAATTAAATGACAATTAAACTGTATTTAAAGAAAGGGTAATCCTAAAGTGATTTGTATTTGCCTCATGCACACCAACCTCCATCAGAAGTGAAAAAAGACAGGCAAGCCAACATCACATTTTTGCCTTGCCTTTCTTTCTTCTGATTAAATTCATTGGCTTAAAAAACAAAACACCTTATAGAAGTGGCAGCTGGTAGCTTTCATGTAGGTATGAGAGTCCATTCCAGGAGAATCTATTCCAGAACTTTAACGACTCTGTCCAAGGTACTGAATCCTTTCTAGCTCCAAAATGTGCTCAACACCTCGGACAAATCTTTTAGAGTACAGATTAAAGCATGGCGTGGATTTGTCACCACACTGACAAGGAAGCCACCATCTGCCACTCTCTTATACAAGCAGAAATTCTTAAACAAGCTGCAAAGATAAAGCTGGAAAGCCCACAGCTGATCATCACAGCACACATTTTGCCTCATATGAAATTTCATGTTCATTTGAGGGGCATAATGGTTCTTTGGTAAAGATGGAAAAGCCTCGTATCTAGAGTAAGACAGGAAAATATGGAAGGCTAGGGCGTTGTACTGGTCCTGAAGGAGACCTGGGTGTGTTGCACCTGCCCATTGCAACCCCTTGCATACATATACATGTATACAAATATAAATATATATATTTCTTCCCCACCAAATATTCACAAATGCTTACTGGGAGGCATGGGCAAATTTCTGCCATTATTTACCTCCACCCATCCCTTTTAGGCCCAGGAGAGGCCTTTTTAACAGAAAATAAATGGAAGTCACTTTCTGCTCACTTCCTGATTTAAAATAAGACCTTGCCTAAGCCTATAGGGGACATTTGAGGGCAATTTTTTGCCCTCCCAAAGGGCCCAGAGAGCCACAAAAACACTTCTGGGGCCACATGAAGCCCATGGGCTGCACTTTGCCCACCTTCAACCTCAACAGCTCTTCTCTAACCTGGTTCATCCAAGATGTGTTGGACTATAGTCCCTGTTGCCACAAATCAACATGGCCACTGGGCTCATTGGCTGTATATTTTGGGAAATGTACACCAGAACATCTGAAGGTCACCAGAATACTGATCTAAGCCTTGTAAAGTGACTGCTATTTAGAGTATACAACACCTGGGGAGCTACTGGGTTGGCTGTTTTGTGCCTTCAAGTCATTTCTAACTTATGACAACCTTAAGACAAATCTATCATGGTTTTTTTTTGGGAGTCTGGGAGCATGCAATACTCCAAAGACCCCTCTTCCATGGCTGAACAGGGAAACCTCCAGGGTCATAATTCAAAGCTCAAACCACTATGCCATGTCGGCTCTCTACTGGCCTAGCACATACTAAACATTAAGTCTAGTAGTCAGTCCAGAAATATCCCAAATGAAAACTATTGATGCTACTGAGTCAGTCAGTTGACAAACAGAATTATGAAGGAATAAATGATATTTTTCTTCCAGCTTCTTCAACCACAGAGGGTTGGCTCTGCCATTAGGCAAAGTCAGACAGTTGCCTTCAGTGGCAGATGCTGAAAGACAGAACTGTGTGCCTAACCTAGCCTGTTGCCTTCAGGTATGGTGGAAGACAATTTCCTGTGGCCTATATTAAAGACAGATTCAACTGTGTATTCTTGGGTTCAGCCCTGCACTCGGACGCCCAGATTTTAGCTGTGGTCAGGTGTTTGCATAGAGAGATCTGGTGCGCTAGCATTGACTGTTCATGGAGAAATCTGAGCTGGCTGTTGCTGTGTATGCTTAAGTGCATCCCCTTTATTGTAACTAAATCTACTTCAAACTGCCTCTGAAAACTGTTCAGAAATTCTCTGCTAGTCCAAAATGCTGTGGCCAGATTATGCTGGCTGGGGTCACAATTCGGAAGTGATAGTTATGAAGTATAAAACCATACATGACATAGATCTAGACTATCTAAAAACCCTTGAAGTTAGTGAAGGGAATCATACTTCCCCAGAAGTTACGTTTATAAATATTGTTGCAGTCACAAGGTTTTCTCCAGACTCTTGAAGCCTCTGGACTCCCCGATTTTTTTTTTTAAATAATTCAACCATTTTCAATTCCAAAATGATTAATCACCATCCCAAGAGGCTTCTAGCAGTCTAGTCATACTGCACTATTATAATGCTATATTCCCCTTTGACTCCCATGGTAACATCTCATGGGATTTCCAGTTGAGAGAGCGATTTTTTTAGAATTCACAATAGGAGAGCTCTACCGCCTCCTCAGACTACAACATCCAGGATTCCACAGGATGCTGCTATGTGGAACATAGCACTATAACTGTAAGATATGAATGGGTCTCTCTCCCATCCCAACCCAGAAGACTTCCAAATGGTGACTTTCAGCTGATTTTGAGGCAAAACTAGGATGAGGCAACTTGATACAGTGGGGGAAATTAACTCCTACCTGCTCACTTGTATTCTAAGTTGATGCCCTCTACACCAAGACAAAAAAGCAAAACAAGTTAATGAGGAAAATAATCTTGTAAAATATTTTTTGAAATATTGCAATATTTATTGATGGGTGTTTCTGTATTTCTGAATCTATGTTGCCTAATACTGAGACCTTTGTCTACTTCAAAGTCCCATGGAGTTCAACGGGACTCTGTCCTATAGAACTGCACATAGTATTAGAGCAGTGGTTCTCAACCTGTGGGTCCCCAGATGTTTTTGGACTTCAGCTCCCAGAAGCCCTGAGCATTGACCATAGTGGTTGGGGCTTCTGGGAGCTGAAGTCCACAAACATCTGGGGACCCACAGGTTGAGAACCACTGTATTAGAGTCTTAAGGTAACCAGGACCTCTGAACTCCATTGCCCTTGCCAGACTAACTTTTTACACTTTGGGCAGGTAGCAGAAGTGAACATAATTCTGTATTCATTTTGACTTCTTTTTTGCATACTGTTAGCAAACTCACATACTGTTGTAAGTATTAATTGCAAGTTACCACCTTGTCACCAGCAGCTCCAGTTGACATTAATAAGAAATAATTTCAAGGATCACAATAAAACACTAAGTCTGATCTTTTGGATTTTGAAAATGTGCTCACTTATTTAGTTTGGGTTTTTTCCCCCCAAAACACAAACAGTTCTGAACAGTTAAGAACTGAACTTTTTATATTTGCCCCAAGAGAAGACGCCCTTATTGTTGATTCTTCCTGTGAAAATCATTTCTATCCTTCGCCCCACACCCTTTGCTTTCATTTGCTGGGGAACTGATTAAATTATTTGTCTTCTAAACTCCTCCTTATAAAAACAAGTTGAAACAGCATGTAAGACGAAGTAAGCTTCATAAGCATTTTGAAAAGCTAGGATGCAAAGAACGTAAGATATTGTCCAGATTCTAAAGCCCATTTACTTCCAAGCTTCAACAGTCTAATGAAATGGGCAGGGGGGTTAGCCCAGATGTCCCTTGTGGTCCCTTCGGACTCTAAGATTGCATGATTCTAAATGTCATTTTTCATGGTTCCTTATAAAACACTCTCTCCATACACAGTTAGAATCTATTGCCTTTCATGTGGGACCCTAGAAAATGTGGAGGGCCAACTGTAATTTTTATGTATGAGTTCTCTATGATTGGAAAATTATTTCCAGGGTTCCTCCAGGGTAAAAAGGTTGCTAAAGGCTGTTTTACACTATCTTAACCAAAGGAAAACTATGCTGTAGTCCTTGCTATTAAATCTGATCAAGTGGGAATAAGCCCTGTTTATTCTTGTTTTCATTTAAGACTAAGAATTTGGTCAAGATCTCAAGAGCTCTGCTTTTGTATTCATTTCTCAGAAATACTCTAAAGTCTCTGAACAGTGATTATAAACACATTTGCATACTTTAGCGTAATACATGTTTTTAGTGTAATGCCTTTGGGGAAAAGTAAAGCACAGTATTATATGACCTGATGCATCAGTTGTTTCTTGTTTCTGGAGGCAGCTGCTTCTTCCCTCCTGCCCAACTGAATTGCTCTTGTCCTTTAATACAGGTGAGTATAGAAAAGTCCTTGAACTGTTCCTTATCTTCAGTGCTCAGAAACCCTCCGATAAGGAAGAAAGAATAAAGGTTCATGACAGCTGACACTATATTTTCAACAGCAGGAAGGGAAAAAAAAGAAAAGAAAGCATTTGGGAAAAGTGACAAGAAAAACAATGGCCTGGTAGTGACGTTAGGTTTGTTTTTAAATATTTACTCCTGTATGTATTGAGATCAGAATAAAACTATTCATGTAGTCACAGCAGTTAGTTATTATCCAAATATGCCACATACCTCAGATTCTAGATGCACTGGTTTTATATTAATTCCTACGGTTTAAAGAAGTTGAGGCATTAGCAATAACATAATCACTGGAAGCAAGAGTCAAAATGGCCACAAATATCCATCTAGTATAGGGAAAGGCAATACCCTCCAGCAGATCTAGTTGGGTACTACGGTCCTTCCTCCACATTTGTAGGTTTGACCTTCGTAAATTCAATTATTTGCAAGACATGTGCTTTACATCCCAGGCTTGTGAGGCTTGTGTTTAAAAAGGACATTTTTTCTCTTTTGGATGAAAAAAGCCCCCCCCTCACCGCTGCCACTGCTGGAGGTGAGTACTCTCTGCCACGTCTCTGCACATTCTGCTGTACAATGGCTGCTGATTGGTCAGGTGGTCTCTTTGCTCCTATTCCTCCCTTCTGAGAGGAATCTCCATTCTCAAGATAGCAACCAGAAGTAGCTAGAAAGCCAGAACTCTTCACTCTACTCTTCTCCCTCTGAGGGGAAAGTACCAGTAAGCACTTTACCTTGTCTTTTTATTTTCTCCCAGGACTGCCAGAGCCAGAGGCCAGGGAATGGGAGCGGGGAGCTCTGGAGGTGAATAGATAAAGGATCATGGGGCCGGGGGGGGGGTTATCTGCAGTTTTCCCACTTTTGCAAGGATTCTGCATTTCGAAACTTGGCAAATGTGGAGGGGGCACTGTAGTAGTTCTTGTTGTGTGCCTTCAGGTAATTCTTGACTTACGGTGACCCTAATGTGAACCTATCACAGGGTTTTCTGGAGGTTGAGAGTGTGTGTTGCATCCAAGGTCACCCAGTGAGTTTCCATGGCCTAGCAGGGAATTGGACCCTGGTTTCCAGGGTTGTACTCCAATGCTCAACCCAATGCACTATACTGGCTCTTTCTGTTTTGGTAGGATAGTCCCAATTAATCTTCTCTTTTCCTGTTTTTCCAGCTGCTTTTAAAGTGTCCCAGTTTCTCTCTCCTCCTGTCCTCAGCTTATGCCAATTGCTGCAAATTTATTCCAAAGTGCAAAAGAAGTTTGCATTCAAAAAACTTAGTACTGGGGAGAAGAGAAGATGGGGTGGAATCTTGACTTTCCCAGCTGGCTCATGCAAAAGCAGGCTGCTACGGACTCTCCCAATGTGTATGTTCTTCCTCATTAGTAACTTTCGCTATTGTGACCACGCTCTGATGTTACTCGGCCATATGTGTCCTGATTTTCCTATGTGAAATATTGGAGGATATGCAACGTACATCCAGGAACTGCAAGTGTTCCCCACAGCATTATTCAGCCCACAGAATGTAATAAGTCAATCTGTATGTAAGTCCTGTAATTTACCATTGCGGTTGAATTCAGGAACACTGCAATGCTGCTTTCCCTCAAAATTTTCATGCTAAAACAAGGTGTGTGGAAAATGTAAACTTTGCTTTAACATGAAAAATGCAATTCTGAGGAACCAAAAGCTTGTTTTTATTATAACCAATTGAAGTTGTTACCAAACTGCTGAATTTTTCTTGCAAAGTGGCAGGAGGGTAGGAAACAAGATCCACGAGTATGAAATTGACTCCTAGATAAGCTGGTTACTCACCCTTGACTTAGCATAAGTTGAGACCAGTACCTCATGATCACAAGCTAAACAGACCAGTAGCTGAAACAAGTCCTTCCCAGTGATGGAGCCAGTTCTATAAATTATACTTCTGAAGAGCTTTGCAAAGCTCACTATTCTTTAAGAAGTTTTTTGATATTTAATTTTTTTTATTTGACTTACATCCTACTTTTCTCAGGATGGGGTCTTGAGATGGAAGCTGGTAACATATCAAAGATGAGTATAAAAAGGATACATTCCCCCCAACAGCTTTAGAATTGGTAGACTTTTGGTTATTTTGCTTCTCACTTCATATCACTTTGGTATGGTCTTGAGATTTTGTAAACACCTTACATGTAGAAATTTTATAACATACAGTGAGCCCCAGTATCTGCTGGGATTTGGTTTTAGGATCTCCCATGGATACCAACATCTGTGGATGCTCAAGTCCCATTATATACAATGGTGTAGCAAAATGACGTCCCTTACATAAAATGGTGAACAACTAAAAGGTTTGCTTTTGGAAATTATTTTGAACATTTCTGAGTTGTGGTTGGTTGCTTCTGTCAATGTAGAATTTGTGGATACAGAGGACCAATTGCACAAGATCTTTCAAGATGGAATCAATCTGCCAAGGAATTTAACACCGTTAATTCTTACTACTTTATCCATGAAAATGTTGGCTATATTTTTAATATAAAATAAAATAATTTCTCTCTCTGTCTATCTGTCTCTTAAAACAGTGCTATCAAAAGTGGTCCCTGATGAGTTTCCAGGAAAGAAAGAAACCATCGTAACTAATGGTCACAAATATGATACTAGTACTTAGCATACTGCTATCCTAAAATACCTTGAAGGCACCAGATTCTGTCTGACCTTGAAAGCTAAACAAAGCCAGGGCTCATTACTACTTGGGTGGTGGATCACGAAGGAATATCAGATGCTGTAGGTTATATTTCAGACAAAGGCAATGGCAAATTCTCTTTGAATAATTTTTACCTAAAAAAATACATGACATTCATGGGGTTGCCAAAAGTTGACAGGCAATTTGAAAGTGCGCACATAAACATGAACACTGGAAAAAAGTTCCCCACCTCAGTTAGCTTGAGAAGCACTGTATTAAAATAAATAAATAACTATTCTGAAAAAGGAGGGTAGACTTTAGACATAAATAATTCCATAGGATTTTTATCCATAGGATAAAAATTATTTATTTCTAAATAAATACGCAAATATCTTCACTGAGATAAGGAAGATGATCTATTAGCTTGCTTACGTATTTATTTAATTTACTTATATACCACATTTCCAGGCAGAAAGTCCTTTGAGGTGGTTTACAAAACTGAAAACATAATTGAAACCACACCAAAAAACAACACATAAATAATGGCATAAATTAAATTGTTGGTCCCAGCCAAAGCAGACCCATTGAATCAACAAAATTTATATAACTGTTGATTTACTTAGTTCCCATTGATTCAGTAATTCTAATTTGGTTGTGACTATAAATCGGCTTTTGTCTGGAATAGAAAGGCTAGTTCTACAACGAACTGGCAACAGCAGTGCAACAGAAGTGCGGAGTAGTTACCCTGTTCTTGGACTGCACCTCCCAAAATTCCTCACCCATTCACTAATCTGACTAGGAATGCTAGGCCCTGCAGTCCAACAGTTTCTGGAAGGCCGCATAATTCTCGTCTCTGATATAAACATTCTACACCAACAATAAAACAGCGGCAGCCGTTAAATGTCTTCAACTACAGACAGCATCAGCAAGTCAATTAAAAGCAATTTCAATTAAGAAGAGATTCAAACAACCAGGTCGTAAGGCCCCCATTTAAAAGCAGTCAATGAGGGAGCCAGATTCATTTTGACAAAGGCGGCTGCGCCACAATGACAGGGATTTTTCAAAGCTTACTTTAAATAACTCACAAATGAGTGGAGCTCCCAACAAAATGTGCTTTGATCAAGTTGCTCAGGCTTAGGAAAAACAACAAAGAGGCTTGTGGCACATTAAACACCAACCAATTTATTTTGGTGTAAGCTTTGAGGAGAGCCAGCATGGTGTAGTGATTTGCATGCTGGACTAGATTCTGGCCATTAGTCATGGAAACCCACAGGGTGAGCTTGGGCAAGTCACACTCTCTCACCCTCAGAGGAAGGCAAAAACAAACCCCCTCTAAAGAAATCTTGCCAAGAAAACCTTGTGATAGGTTTGCCATAAGTCAGAAATGACTTGAAGGCACACAGAAAAACAATAAATAAATAAGTAAGTAAAATAAACACAAAACATCAAAAAAGAAAAAACAAAGCTTTGGGTGTGCACAGTGTTCTTCATTGGAATCATGAAGTGTTACTCTTAGGCCATTTCTGCACTACACTGTTAATAGTGCTTTTATTCCACTTTCAACATCCTGTGGAATTCTGGCACTTGAAGTTTACTGTTGCCCAAGAGCTCTCTGGCTGAGAATTCTAAGTTCCCCTCCCTAAATGGCAAACCCCAGGATTCCATAGGATGTTGAAAGTGGAATAATCGCGCTAGAACAGTGTAGTGCGGAAATGGCCTCAGCACACACGGGGTGTGTGGAGAAATGTGAACAGGGAGACAAGAGAAAATAGTAAAGTTCAGCAAAGACGTCCCAAGACATCTTGGTGCCTGATACAGAAAATCTTCACAGGAATGATAAAAATATAACAAAAAACTCAATAATTTATAGTTTCCTTCCCTTTCCTTCCCCAAAGTAGACTGCCTCACTCTCCTTAAAGGTACAGGAATCAAAAAAACAAGCCAGCGCTGAAAACTGAGAAAGAAAATGCTGGCTACTCATAGTGAAAACAGCTGATTATTGTTGCGTGAATGAGGCACGCAGAGGCCATTTCCGCACTATAGCAATAGTAATAGCAATAGCATTTATTTCTATACCGCCTATCAACTAGTGTTATCTAAGCGGTTTACAATGTATTTTAGCTAATTGCCCCCAACAAGTTGGGTACTCATTTTACCGACCTGCGAAAGGATGGAAGGCTGAGTCAACCTTGGAGCCTGGCAGGATCGAATTCACAACCTTGTGGTTGCAGTACTGGCATTTAACCACTGCGCCACCAGGGCCCTCCTGAAACTGCAAACCCCAAGATTCCATAGGATGTTGAAAGTGGAATAATCGCACTATAAGAGTGTAGTGCGGAAATGGCCAAGACATGATGAAGGTTTTTTGGTATTAGGAAATAACGTGGAGGGAGTTGATAGAGGTGTTCTTCTTACGCTCAGCCACATGATGAAAGCTGCTTTTAAAAAGTAATTCATTATGGCAAGAAGCTGACAAAATCTTGGTTGTGAGCTGCACAGACTCCCTTCCCACTCAGTATTTTTAGACTTGCACCCTCCCCACCCATGACAGCATTCCCATTGAAAATTTCCTTCCCCTCCTCCCTCCTGAAAGTCTCCAGAAGCAGTGGCTTTGTGCAGAAACAGGTTTCTGAATGTCCCCTCTCCCAGCTTCTGATTCTTAAAATAACAACAACTCTAACTTGTTTTTTAGTCCTCATTTTCAGCTTGCGGAGGGTCCCAGCATCTGAAAATTGGTTCCTGAACCTTCTGAAGCTGCCCAGCCTTGCATAATATTTGTAGTTCAAAACGGCCCCCAGTAGTTAAAATTTCGGTTCCAATTTCTACGAGTAACGCTTTACTTTCCTGTTTCTCAATGGAAATTTAAATAATTGTTTTTACTTTACAGAAACATTTGGATGTCGCAACTCAGTGCCCTGCGGCACAAAACACATCCTTCCTTCATCTACTCTGTTGTCACCACAGCATTCTGGGCACAGTATGGGGTAGAAGGAAAAGACAACAGCAGGAGCCAGTGATAAGAACTGTAAGATGTTGCTCCTCCACCATTTAATACAATAAAGCTCTGTAACTATTAAACTAATTTTAAAAAGGCATGGCTGCTCTTTGGAAGAAGGGAAGCCTCCCTTCATAAATAATAAACTTCAGGTAGTTACTTGTGACATAGCACTAAAACTAGTACTGACCTAGATGGCTCACGGGCTCATTCAACAAAAGGCAACTTCCTATGTTCTCATCAATATGAACACCCTTTGGATATAACTAGCTATTTATTAGTGGGCAACTTGATTTGTTCTTAACCATTACGAACACAGTTTGGAAGTAGTTAATTATTTGTTATTAGGCAACTTTCTAGCTTCTTCCCATTAGCAACAGAGCTTGTTATTTGTAATCAGCTATGTTTGTAATTAGTTATTGTAACAGCTATTTCTGAAAACTATTTTATAATGTTAGTTCATAGCTTTGCTCATCATGGTAAGAAGCAAGGGAACTTGCCTTACAATGAATTGGGCCATTTCCGTACTATGGTGTCATAGGGCTATTATTCCACTTTCAACATCCTATGGAATCCTGGGGTTTGCAGTTTAGGAAGAACCTTTAGAATTGTCAGCCAGAGAGCTTTTTGGACTCAGTAAACTACAAACTGCAGAATTCCACAGCATGTTGAAAGTGGAATAATAGCACTATAACAGTGTAGGGCATAAATGGCCATAGTCCATGGGGTCATCTACATCAGTATTGCTTACATGGCCTGGCAGTGGAGTCCAGATTTCTATAGCAGAAGCTCCTGGTCTGTGTGGGATGGGAGGCACCTCATATAGCAATTTTGGGGTGAACTTCAGCTACGTGCAAGCCAGGATTTCAGGGAAGGTTCTTTTTTAGCCCTACCTGAAAATGCCAAGGATTGAAATGGGGCCTTTTCCAGATGAAGCACGTGCTCTGTCACTGAGCTGTGGTTCTACTCTAACTTCTAAATATATAGTGGTTATACCTTTATTGAACCAACCAGTAGGATTTTTGTTGTTGTTGCTACTTTCAAAGCTCACCTCCCTCTTCATGAAGTGATAATGGTGCAGAATTCATGCGAGGGAAAAACGGCATTGTTGTAGCCCTAGGTTGCCAGTTTGCATGTTGTTTGTTTCAATATTTCAAAGCCACATTTGGTTCCACTCAGCTTCCTTGGGTCCTGCTCTGAGGGAAAGGCAGCATATAAATACAATAAATAATGTTATGGAGAGTGTATGAGATAGGCCAAAAGTTTAGATCTTGCCTCCCCCTAAAAAAAGAAAGGCAGGGAAGTGACAGGGAAAAGCAAAAGAAAGCCATAACATTTCAGCTGTCCAGTGCTGCCACCAGGTCTTCCCTGTGGAGTTCTGTCTGCCCTCTCTCATAGCAAGTCCAAAGTTCCTATGTTTACCATTCAGGACAGCTAGCTAGTAAGTTGATTTGGTGCTGTTTGCATTGTTCTTGTCCTGCAAGTGTGTGCATGTGTTGTGTTGTATAGCGAAACTGTGTGGAACTATGCACTTGATGTTCTCCGCATGCTTGTTGGGGAGCACAGCAGAGGCACCATTTGCTGCTCTACCTCAGGCAGCAAAACGCCTTGGGCTGACCTTGATGTATTAGAGGATGCTTACGATATTTTGCAGCCTAGGGAAAAGAACAAGATGACTTCTCAGCTCCATTTCCAGCTGAGTCTTCAATACTGGTGATATGATGGTGCCCTCTACCACATCTGAGGCAGCAGGTTGCATGGTACAAAACTTTCTCTTCCAGCGCCTTGTTGCCACTTCTCGGTATCTGTTGTCTGATATGACAGTTTGAATATGTTTGTGTGAGTGTGGGCTATGCTGTATCTCATTTTCCTAGGAAGTTAATCGGGCAACCAGTTAGAAGGAGATGGAAGACATTTATATTTTTGGGCTCTAATAGCCATGGTTCTAACTCTCTGCCTTTCAGTGGAACAGAGATGGATTGACTACCTGTTATTCATTACCATATATGTATGTAGACCCAATCTGTGCGTTGGGAGAGGAAGGAGAAAAGGTCACAGATGACTGCCTCAAGCTGCAGCTGGGATGAATTCCTTTGTACTTTTCTCAAAATTTCCAAGGTGTAATATCTGAATTTTCCATTTGGGGGAATTAGAGAATGTTCAGTGGCACATTCTACTTGCACGAATTAACAGGAAGGAAAAACCTTTAGTAATGAGTAACTTATGAAGTTACTTCTCTGGATTAGAGTAACAGTACCAAGTAATGACACAAGTGATCAGATAATGAGTAAAGTAACTAGTTCCTTTCAAGAAGTGACACTCCAGGTTCTGGGTCAGGTAGACTCCTGGATATATTCATATGCTTCTGTTCTTCCAGGATCAGTGCGCTTTTTCCTGGCATTTACTGTTCACTGCTTATAGAGCAGACAAAGGTTTTGTTTTTCAAGTCAAATTCTCCAGTTTTGCAATGGCTTCTAATCTGAGCAAGACACAGCAATGTTCTAGTTCTAAAGACATTATACTCCCTATCCCACCAAAAGAGTGCTGTTGGGCTCATAAAATAAATATGCTGCCTGCTCCTCATTTGGGCTACAGATCTTCATTTACAGCAATACTGCTTTTTAAAAACAGCTTGGCTGGGGTCCTGGCTGGGATGTTATGTTTGCCTTCTAATGCATTAAATCCTTTGGTTAAAGAAGGAACACCGTCATTGCTGCTGTTTTTCTCTGCTTTAAAAAAAGGGAAAAAAGAAGAGAAGAAAAGAGAGAAGGAACAACCCCCTAACAATTGAACTGTTTCATTAGCCAGAAATATCTCAGATAGAGACAGCCATAAAAATAGATTGGTTTTATAGCGACAAGCACAGCAGAGAAAATTATGTTACATAGCGAGGGCTCACAAGGCCTGTGTGGCAAATCACTGACTTTTTCATCACAGGAAAGGTGAGATTGCTCTAAGGTAAATGCTAGGTGGGCTGCCACAAACAGCGGGAATGGCTTGCATTATGCTCCCTTTGCCGTGTGCCATGTGAATCTCATGCTGCCACACCACTAATCACTAAAGCTCCATGAAGCAACCACTGGAATGGATGGGGTGGAGGAGGAACAGGAAAGAAAAAAGAAAAACACAAGGCAGAAGTAAATCCGCAGACTAATTGTTTCCCAGCAAAGAAATAACTCTTGAGTGCTGAGGAAAGAATGAGCCCCGGAGATCTTAAACACATTTATCTTTATATGGAAGGAAAGGCGCAGAAGTGTTCCAAGCAGATGGATATGAATCACACAGTATTCTCTTTCCCTGTTTCTGGTGATGGGACAGTACCAGTGATGGGAAGGACTTATGAATAAGTTCCTTCCCCAAAGCATTGCTAATTCAGTATTCACTCCAGTCAATGGGGAAAAAATATAAACAGAGGGGAATGGGGTAAGCCAAAGTGTGGCCAGGCTAACTCCTAGGAACAGAGGAGCTTCTCTGAAAAGGGACACGTTTCCACTTTAGGTGGTGGGGGGAAGGAGCAGAAAAAGGCTTTCTTCTCTCATGTTCTGCCTTTGGTTCACATTCCATATGCAGTTTTGACATGTTAAGGTCGCCACAAGGTGGTTCCTCTGTGTCAACAGTATTGTAGCAAAAACAGGGCCACTGAGAATCAAGAGGAAGGTGCCAAAATGTTCTAGGGTGGGGTAGGGAAGGTACACATTTGCAAAAAGAAAAACAAAAAAGTTTGGGAGGGAAGAGACACGGGATAATTCCCTTGCCCCTCAAAAGCCCACTGAAGACAGCGCTACAGAAAGCTGATGACCAGTTGGGAAAGAAACATGGAAAATGGTAAGTCAGAGTATGTTGGAATGCATTGCCTTGCTGGAGTTCTTTATATCTTATTACAGGGATGTGGAAGTTCAATGGGTCCAGAGGAGCATTTCTGGCCTCGCTTGGACTTTGGCAGGCTGCATCCCCTTGACATCTCCCTCCCCATGCTCAAAACCATCAGAATGAAAGTGCTCCCTAGAGGTTTCAGGGGAAGGGATGCAATTTGCCACCTTTAAGCTATTTTTGTCCTTCCTTCCTTCCTTCCTTCCTTCCTTCTTTCCTTCCTTCCTTCCTTCTGTCTTTCTTTCTAAAGGCTATTGAGACCTTTAAAAAAACTCAATGGACACCTGAAACAGCACTGAAGTAGCCAACCATACCCCCCACCCCAGTTTCTAGATTGCAAATGGCTGTTTTCATTTATAATCTGCCATCCTCCAAGGAATTTAGGGTTAGGTAAAGGATGTTCCACTCTTTCCTGGATCCTCTGAGCCCCCACTCAAGTCTTTCTATTTCCAAATAATGGCCAGGGTGTCAGAGCTGTGGCCTAGCTTAGCAAGGAAGTCTCACAGTCCAGGAATATTGCACTTGCTGTGCATGGAGGAGGCATCCTGTGTAACCCTGTACGTATCATCCACACCACCCTGTATGGTATTGATTGTGTATAATTTAAGAGGTTAAGTATGGTCCAGTGAGTATCAACTGCTATACGTAGTGAGGGCTATAGTGCAATGGTACAGATCCTGCTCAGTTGACTCCAAAATTTCTATTTGATGCAGCTTCTTCAGACAGCAATACTGGCCCTCCAATGAAGGATCACGATCAGATGTTCCCAGTATAAATACTGGACTCTTGGCCTTCTGCAATAACAGAACAGCCCTCTCTGCTGCACTTTAGGATCACTCACTTCAGGTACTCAGTTAGCAAAACACAGATATTTTCAAATTTAGATATAGCCAATGATATCCGTATGCTGGGCCAGACAGCAAATATATTTAAAGATGCTGATAGGCTTAGTCAGAATTAGACTGTATGCTTTGTATGAGAAGATTCTAATTTCAACTTTCTCTGGGTAGGGCTCAGAAAGATCCTTGGAGAGCCAGCCAGCTAAATTAGATGGATCAATGTTTTGACAGTATAAGGCAGCTTCCTATATTCCTATGACAAAAAATGGCACTGTGTGTCATCAGACTTGCCAGGTGAAATAAAGGACAGGGCTTCTTGACCTTTAAATAGTTGCATAGAAGAGGGGTTTCAGTAGGTGTTGTTTGTATGACATGTAACAACTGCTGAAATGTACTCTTCTGCCCAACCGTTAAAGTAACAGGAATCTTGTCCCTTATTTTGCCTTTCAACTCTGTGTCGTCGTTGTCATCGTCGTCGTCGTCATTATCATCATCATCATTATGGAATTATTACCGGTTGTGGGAGAAACGCTGTTCTTCACATATTGTGGAGAATGCAGGAAGATTTTGTATTTTGAGCCACCTTATAGGACAGTCTTGAATTGCATCCTAGGACATTAAATAAGGACTTGCTGACCCAGCTTTACTGATCATCTCAGAAAAATCCTGGATAGCAAATGAGAGGAGACTGGATGGAAAACAGGCAAGTGTTGTCCAGTCTTCAGAAAGAAGGAACTATAGAAGGGTCACTCTGACTTTAATGGAGGTAAGAAAGCAGAACCTGAGAAGTTACTTAGCTCTGGAAGGCTCTTTAACTAATATGCTAAAGCCATCCAGAACACCATCCTACCACAGCTCAGTTCTGGATGGCTTCAGCATGTTGACATACTCATTCTTCTCAAAAGTGCTCTCCAAGCTGTAGAAGGAAGTGTAAGAGCGGGTTTCTAAGCACCTTGACAACAACATGGCGCTTAGCAGAAGCCAGTGTAGAAAAGGGCAACCAAAATAACTGGAGCGCCACCCCTAAGAGGAAAATTTACAACGTTTGGGGATGTTTCAATTAGGAAAAAAGATCAGTCATCTGATCTCCCTCCAGATGGAAATCATGTTAGCCCCATTTTTTCTTTCATTGCAAGCTGTAAAGTCTGTTTAGATTTAAAAGTTCTACTAAATTTATTTTAAATACAGATTACTCTGCATTTTATTTGGTTGTTTTTGCTTTAAAGTTGTTTATTGCCTAAGGGATCTCTTTGAAGCAGAAAAGCAAAAACCTCTTTTTGGTATGAGAAATTCAATAAAAGAAAAGAGAGAGCCTTCTTGGTGGTTACTTCCAGGCTGTGGAATTCCCTTCCAAAGGAGGCTGGCCTTGCCTACTCTTTCTTGTCCTTTCTCTGGTAGGCAAAAGCAGCCTGTTAGCAACTGAGAGCCTGCTGAGGGAGGGGTTTTAAGCAGAGCTTTAAGCACATGATGGTGGAAAGTGAGATATCAAGTAAATCAACTAATAAACCACTTAGTAATCTCTGCCTCTCTGGGAATCTTCAATCAGAAGCAGGAGACCTTTCAGCAGTGGTTTGGTTATACTCTAAATTTTAATGGAGCTATACAAGATGCTGATGCCTACCCCTCAAATCAGTGCAGCTCCTTGGACAGGCCATTTAAAATTCATACTACACCATGGAGTGGATTTACTGCTGCCTGATGTTGGCTTCTCCAGCCCCATTGGTTGAGGATGCTCTAGCTGTGGATCTCTTTAATTGGGTAGCAAGAATTTGGGACCAAGAGCCTGCAAGCCTTCCCCACTTTTAGGATTCTATGATTTTTTTTGAGAGCATAGTCACAATGTACTCTTATCTGGGCACCGAGGATATTAAGTATCTGTGGCATTTCACAGAATCACTGATGACATTTAAGAATGATCTATGAAATTAATAGAGGTGACAGGGGAGGGGATAGGAGAGATGCTGAAATTCTAGGCACATCAATTTTGCAGTTTATGTTGGAATCAGAATATGTAAACCAGTTTTCACGTAATAGAATATTGTGTGTGTGTGTGTGTGTGTGTGTGTGTGTGTTTGTGTATGTTTCCTTAAAAAAATGTTCATCATTAATTTACTTTGGGAGTCAGTGGGAATTCAGCTTTGGCTCTTATGCTCAAACTGACAGTATGAGGTATCATCAGAAAGATTACAATGAAATGTTAGAGAGAGAGAGAAATTATTCCCCCAGGCTGACTGAGTCAAGAAACATCTCTTTGTGAGAATTCTTCCAGATTCTATTTGAAGCTCTTAGCTGCACATAACCTCCTTGTTTTATACTCCCCTCAACAGCCATTATATTTATTGCATTTAAAAAGTACATTTTTTATAAAAAGCATTGCTGTAAACTGATTTTTGACTAAATATTATAAAAACAAAGTCTATGTTGGCATCGATAAACGAAACATAAAAATTAATTGTCTTGCAATGAGGGGAAAGGACTTTGTTAAGAACCTACTGGGCAAGCAAGCAGCGAGTGCTCCACATGCCCTAAAGCACCACTGAAAACATTATTACTCAACAAGCCACGAAGTCTGGCTTCTGAGAGGAGACTTTCACAGTATGACATTCATAATTCATTAAGAGGCTATTACCAAAAAATGGGGAGAAAAAAAATCTGCCTGCCAAACAACGCTTGCATGACTCGCACAACAAATTCTAGCAAAAGCTAAATCTGTTCACTCTGATCTACCTAAAGTGACCCATCCACATAAGCAGGCTCCTATGAGCCCTTTGCTTGCTGCAGCAGGAATTGTGAGCGTGGAGTGGAATGCACACCTAAGTACAAGATGCCAGGTCTTCAATGGCAGCTGAAGGAGATGGAGCTGAATGTGCTTCTACTACTTTTTTGGTGCAGTGAGCAAGGCTGGTTTGGTGCAGTGAGACAGCTGGTCTTTCCCATTAAGCTATCTCAAACTTAGTAGGTCCCATAGTAGGAACATAAAGAACATCCATGGTATAGCATATCTTCCAGCTGTTCCAATGTGACACAGTCAGTTCCAATTAATCCTCTGTCAACCCACTTTTTCAGCTGCTTTTAAAATGTCCCAGTTTCTCTCTTCCCCTCCCACTCTCCCCCTTTGTCCTAGCTCACTTCAACTCTTTCAACTGAGTACAAAGTGCAAAAGCAGTTTTCATTCAATTAACTCGGTGTGAGAGGGGGCAAGCAGGGGCCCTTCCCAGAAGGCTCAGGCAAAAGCAAACAGCTGCAACCTTTCCTAGCTCATGTATTCCTCATTAATATCTTTGTTCTTTTGCAAAAGCACACTGACATTGCTTGGCCACATATGTCCTAGATTTCATTTGTGACATGTTGAAAGGTATGCTCTAGTGCAGAGCTTTCTAAACTTTTCATGTTGGTGACACACTTTTTCGACATGCATCATTTTGTGACACAGTAATTCAGTAAGCGGAGGCAGCCCCTTCACCTGGACCTGGACCGCTGCGGTGGCAGGAGAGGCAGCCCCTCCACCTGTTACATTTGCTCAACACACCTACACACTGCAGCCGACACACTAACGTGTTGTGACGCACAGTTTGGAAAACTCTGGCCTAGTGGTTCAAGTGTTGAACTAATCCTCTGAAAGACCAGGGTTCAAATTCCCAGGCAACAATGGCAACCCACTGGGTGGCCTGGGACAAGTCACTCTCTCTCCACCTAAGAAGAAGGCAATGGGAAACTCCCCTCTGAACAAATACTGCTGAAAAAACAATAGGTCTGCCCCAATGTCACCATAACGGAGATAAAATACATTTCACTCTAATGGGGAATGCTTTGTCCAGGTGAACTATGTAGCAGGTAATTGATTTTAGGCAGCTTCATTTCCCCATTTTCACTTCTTATGTTACTTTTTAGACTGAAATTAGACCTGGAATGGATAAGTGGGACACATTCAAAGCTTTATGTGGAATTTTTTTTTGGTAATATTTGTAATAATATAAAGAGAGTAGCAAATACATCACGTATAAGTCCTGTCCAGACTGAGCCAGAAGCCAACTGTGTTGAGCACAGGAAGAGAGTGTCATACATTATTTTTCAGTTCCTCCATGGCATCTGAGCACCAAGATTTGCCAATGCTTGTTTCTTTAGAAGATTAACTTCCAGAGGTTCATATCCTATATTTAGCACTTCTGATATATTCGATTGCAGTACAGCAGACCAGAAAACTATGGATAAACATACAGCCAGTATGGTCTAGTAGTCTGAGCACTGGACTAATATTCTGGGACAATAAGGTCTGAATCCTTCCTCCCACAGCCATGGAAACCCACTGGTTCACTTTGAACAAGTCACACTCTCTCAGTCTTATTGGAAAGCAATGACAAACCCCCTCTGAATAAATCTTCCCAAGAAAACCCCATGATAGGGTCACTGTAAGTCAGAGTGGACTTGAAAGTGCATGACAACAACAGAGATGTAAACTGTGGACTATTTTACCTTCATATGCAAAGATGAGTAATTATGGTTTTTTTGCCCTCATGGGAGAAAATGAGTATTACTCTGTGGTATTCTCACCATACAGCCAGCATAGTGCAGTGGGTTGAGTGCTGGACTAAGAGTTTGGAGACCAGGGTTTGAATCCCTGTTTGGCCATGGAAACCCATTGTGTCACCTTGGGCAAGTCACACTCTCTCAGCCTCAGAGAGAGGTAAACACACCCCTCAAACAAATCTTGCCAAGAAAACTCTGTGATAGGTTCACCTTAGGGTTGCTATAAGTCAGAAACAACTCGGAGATACGTAGCAACAAACAACAAAATTCTTGTTGATTTTGAACAGCTCTGATGTACTGCAAATTACTCTGTGGAGAAAAACATGGGTATTTTTAGTCAGAAACAGGTTTCTTGTGCAGAAAAACCCATGCATTTTTCACCACAGAATAATTCTTCTTCAACACTTCAGGATGTTTGAGTACTAGCAGAAAATTCTGTAAAATTCTTGCTGGCCTATTATTCTTCCTGACAGGGTTTCTTGTCTGTCATGAATCCCAGTTTTTGACTGGTGAATGAATCATTATAAATATTCTTTCCATTTCTGCCTCCTGGCATGATCTTAAAAATGTGCATTATGTAAATTGTGAAATTTAGGGATATTCTGGGGGGGACTTGGGGGTAATTCTGTATGGAGAGGCCACTTGTAATCAAAGGCATTAAGCGAGTAGTGGGAATGGTGCAACCTCCCAGATGTTATTGGGCTACAACTTCCAGACGCCCTAGCCAGTATAGCCAATAATGAACAAAATTGGGAGTTGAAGTTCTACAGTATTTGGAGGTCCCCATGATTCCCACTCCTGCCAGAAAATGTTGCTTACGTAGTATGTACGTAAATCTGGCATATCTACTTATAGAGTTGCAATATATTAGGGGTAGGCAACCCCCACATATTTTTGTGGCTCCCATTCAAGAGTTGAGCAATAAAAATACAGCATTTTTATGATTAAAATCAAGAATTGTGCTCTCAGAAGCATTGCGATCCTCCAGATCAAAATGCATGCTTCCTGCATACCTTGTTTTAATATGCAGGCAAACCTCATGTGAAAGAGCCACCATGCTGAAATGGCCTGAATGCTGGGCTATGAGTTGGAGACTAGGGCCATTTCTGCACTAGATTGTTATAGTGTTATTATTCCACTTTCAACAGCCTATGGAATCCTGAGGTTTGCAGTTTAGGGAGGGATTCAGAGTGTTTTCATTCAATCATGCAAGTGTTATCTGACCTGGTTGTTTCATTTCACATATCTTTAGTTCTCCATAAAAAGTCTGCTGAAAACACATGCATGGATGATTTTGTTCTATCACTAATCTCCATCTTTCCTACAATTTACATTTTGGTGGCCAGACTTATAGATCTATTGTTTTTTTAATGTATTGGAGTAGCAAGCAAGAAAGACTTATCTGCTCTCCCTTTTTTTACTCTGTTTTGCTGTTCATGCACACTCAATGAGGGATTCTGGAGGCAGCCACTGCTTACTTTGCCTGTTGTATTCTGACACACCGTACCATAGGATCAGGTTGATTAGCATCCCATTTCTGCCTAGCTCAAGGTTTGTTGCACTGTTTACTGCAAACATACTGCTGCCAAATGTCTGTGTTTATCCAGCCTTCTTTCACCATCTTCCCAGTGCTGATGCTGCTAAAAACCTTCTCGCTAGAGAGAGGACAAGGAGGAAGAAGAGGCTGGTGGCATAAAAAAGACTTTGTAAAAAAAACCCTTCTTTCTCAGAAGTTCTGTTAACTAAGGTATGCCTGTAATGCCACCCCCATTTCCCATTGGGCATGCATCTTCTCATACTTTTCCTGCTTCGCCACTACATTTGAGCAGCGTGTGACGGATTCACCACCCCACTGTCACTGGATCCACTGGCTGGCATCAGGAGGTTTAGTGTAGCTAGGAGTAGAAATGAGATCTAGACAATGTATGAGTTTGCCCTTATTTTCATGACTATGCACAATGAAGACTGAAGGCTTGAGTTATAAATGAAGAAGAGACAAAAGATCTATATGAAATAAATAAAATATGGTGTTTACCACAAGGCCCATGAAACATTTCCCACTAAACAAAGTAGATGCTCAGATACTTAGATAAAAAATAAATGCCCAGCTGCATTAGAACTGGGTTTCTAATTATATTAAAATTAACTGAAACAGCTAACTAGAGAAAAAGAGAGCCAAAATAAATTCCTTGGCAATTGAGCTAAGCAGAGCGTGCAACAGGCAGAGAGGGAATAAACATAAAGGAGGCACAGGTCCCATTTTTCAAATATATGCCCACATGCATTAAATCCCCTTAGTCAAAGGGAAGGCCAAATAACCTTCTGCAGATTTCTTGACTAAACTAAGGCCATTGTTCTTTGGACATACTGTGAGAGAACATGACCTGTTGGAAAAGATAACAATGCATGATAAAGTGGAAAGCAATAGAAAAAGAGAAATATTGTAGGTGGAAAGACTCAATCAAGGAAACTATGAGCCTGAATTTGTAAGACCTGGGCAGGGCTGTTTCTGGGAAGTGTTTCATTTACTGGGTTTCCATAAATCAAAGCTGAGTTGACGCCATATGACAGCAAAAACAAGCCTTCAAGAAGATTCTGAACTTTGAACAGTACATTCCCATTCCTCCTACAGAGAGGACAAGGAAAAAACATCCATTTCGAAACAGAAATGTAACACACAGAGCAATATCCCATGCCATTGTGGCCAGGAATGTGCATCCTGAAATTGCATGTATTTCCTTTGCTTTTTAAAGGACGGAATTGATAAATAAGGCAAGGCTCTCAGAATAGGAGGCGGGCCATTCTACAGAGGCGCCAGCAACCTTTTCATCTCACAAAGCCACCTTTCCAACTTAAGGGCAGCAATAACCCTGCACATTCTTGATTTCATCCATTTCCAGAACAGTGAGACATAAGAAACTGAGAAATGAATCCTTTGTTTTTTCATTACCCTTGACTAATCTTGATGTCTTTAAAACATGTATGCACAGACACACTTTGGGATTATGTTTGTTGCCCTATAGATGACAGAGCTACGTGCTTCAATTACTTGTTAGCAACCTAGTTACACAGATGTGTTTGCTAAAATTAGTGTCTTGGATTGGAGTGGTCCAGGTTGGAGGAAATGGGACACTAATTTTAGGAAGCCAAACAGATGTTTCCTGCACTATGCTATGCCTTCTTAGGAACAGAATCAGCAAAACATTTGTGGCTGTGGCTTCCATAACAGGTAGGTGGGGGTTAGATCTGCTCTGGATTTTAGTCCAAACTTTAAAGGAGCTATCCAAGATGATGAATCTATTTTGGGGCTAGGGCTCAGCATCTTAGATAGCTCCTTTCAAGTCTGGACTAAAACCCAGTGCCAGGTTTAAGTCTAAACCTTCAAAGAACTATCCGTGGGGCTGAATGTAGTTTGGGCAACAGGACCAGCTCCTTAGACAGATCCTTTAATGTTTGACTGAGATGCACAGCAGATTCATTGAGTCACTAACATGGAAGCTTGTTGTTGTGTGTCTTCAAGATTTTTCTATGTTACAGTGGCCTTAAGGCAAACCTATCATGGGGGTTCCTTGCCAAAATTTGTTTGGAAGTGAGTTGCCTCTGCCTTCTCCTTCCTCTGAGGATGTGAGAGTGTGACTTGCCCAAGGTTACCCAGAGGGTTTCCATGTCTGAGGAGAGATCTGACCCCTTGTAGTTGTACTCCAACATTCAAACCACTCTGGCTCTCACACAGAAGCCACCACTGGTCCAAAGGGCATGCATAAGCCCAGAAGCAGATGAGAGGCCCTTCCTCCATCCCAACTGCCACTGCCGAGGCCGGGGAGGGAGAGGAAAAAGAGGCAGATCTGGCTCCATCATGCCCAGACCCAAAAGCAGAGGAAAAGCCCTCCCTCCATCCCAGCTGCCGCTGCCCTGGTCACGGAGGGAGAGAAGAACCAGTAGTATCTGCTGGACTTAATCTCCTCACTCGCTATCATTCCTTTTTCCTTGTGTTTTGTGTCTTATTTAGACTGTAAGCCTGAGGGCAGAGAACTGTCAAATTAATGATCTGTAAACCATACTGAGAGCTTTTTGTGGCTGAATAGTGGGGTATAAATACTCTACATAAATAAATAAATAAAGTAAGTAAGTAAGTAAGTAAGTAAGCAAGATGGTGGATGAAGGAATTGTGTCTGTCAGAGACTGGCTGGAAGCAACAGCAATAATGCTCAAATCCAGACACAAGATGACTTTGAATGTGATTTGGTGAGGGCGGGGGGATAAAGAATGAGCCGATACCTTCAGATATAGGACTCCAAGGATGTTTACAACACTGGATTTTTAAAACAACGAGTCAAAAGGGCATCCCCCCAACTGTACTTTTGTAGCCCTAACAGCAGGCTCTGAATAGAGACGGGGACTTTGTCTATTTTCATAGGGCTGCTTTTTTCTCCCTAGAAATCACACCAGAGCTATGCTGTGTCATGATGTGGCATCATCCCATCTGTTCTTGGGGAAAAACAACATCAGCAAAAACAAAGTGGTAGGCAGTGGTCAGAAGGACTGCCAGTTGAATTCTGTCCCCATTCCCCAAAAAATAAAAAACAAGGCGGTTTCATCACACTGACTTTCACTACTTCCAAAATAATAAGAAATGAACCTTCAGTCTAATCTTTTTAGACTTTATTTAGGATTGCACTTAATCCATAATCAGGATTGTAACGCAGCTGCAATTTTTCAGGCAATCTGGATGGAAATTAAGACGATGTAAGTATTCCGTTGGGTTAAAGGACAGATATCAGCAAAAGAATACCAGGGAAAATTGAAAAGAGTTTAGGAGCAAAACAAAAACTTGGGGCTTTGCTTGTGTCAATTCAATACATCTGCCATCTTAGAAGGAGACCTAGAGAGGTGTTATGTCAATAAACCATTCATAAGTTGTTTGCAAACACTGAATGAATTGCATGCCTGGGTTCATGGAGGGAGGGAGGCGGAAAGAGAGAGAGAAAGAGAGAGAGAGAATGGGAAACCAGGTGTGGCTGAAGGATGCATGTGAAGAACAAACGACACCATCTAGTGGTACGTTTGGTACCACAAGGGGCAATGTCGATTTAAACCTTCTTTTTTACAGATATCTACCAGAAGCAAGACTTTTGGCTCTGTACATCTGTGGGACCTTTAAATACTTTCTGAACATTTTTAGTGTTCTGAAAGTACAATAAAACCCACATTATGCCAGCCATTCTGTAACGCGATCTCTCAATACTGCTTCCTCAAAACACATTCTTAAATTATACATATAAAGATTTTTTTCAACTAGTTATCCCATACTTTTCCTCTTCAACTCGAATGAACGTTCAGTACATAAGAGAACCATCCCATAGTCATTCCCTGTTATTCTTGCCTTTCCCCCTCTTCTTCTACCTCAGTGGTTCTCAACCTGTGGGTCCCCAGATGTTCATGGACTTCAGCTCCCAGAAGCCCTGAGCATTGATCATAGTGGCTGGGGCTTCTGGGAGCTGAAGTCCACGAACATCTGGGGACCCACAGGTTGAGAACCACTGTTCTACCTTCTTCCCTGCCCTGCTGGGAAATTTACAAAATGATACCACAGGAGATGGTGGAAGATACAGGGTGATGTTGCAAGCAGGCTTCTTTGTGAGATGGGAGTCCAATCCACTTGCTTGCACCCTTCCTGTTGCTTTCTTCCTTACTAAAAGGGAGGGGGGATGAGGGGATCAGCTCCCACCTATTGCTTAACTGGATGCAGCCCTTTTATTTCTGCAGTCATCCACTGGCACCTTGCAACCAACATGAACCAATCCATGCTATTCCACAAAGTGGAAAAGTTATTTATGGGATGACAACTTCCAGAATCCGATATTGTGCCAGAGACATACTTAAAAATATCTTAAAAATGCCCTGATTACAGAGTAGGCTGGATAGAGACAGATGTACTCGAAGAGTGAAGTTTTATGGAAAAAAAAAAGTATGTTCTACAGACAATTCTAGTAAAGAATCCTCCAGTTGGCTTGGCCATGTTTTTTTCATCTATGCTTTTAAATTCTTGATTTAGACAGTTTAAATTCTACAGACTGCTTAACATTTTTTAATATTAACTTTTTGTATGTTTTTAGCTATAGATAGCTTTACATGTTTCTTTCTTAAAGTATCTCTCTTTTTATTCTGTAAGCTGCTTTGAGTCCCACTTTGAGGGGAAAATGCAAGAAATAAATAAAACGATTAATTTATTGATTGAAATAGGATGGGGGATTTAGTGAGTTGTAGTCCAAAAAGTAACTTTTCTAGATTCTGGTACAGGATCATGCACTGCTGCTAATTATCATCATCATCATCACCATCATCATCATCATCAAATCATCATCATCATCAAATCATCATCACAAGTCTATGAAGTGCATATGAATGGTTATCAGTTGAACAGGTGATGAACCAGCAGGAATTCTGGCTCTGAAGGACTGGTGTTTACTTTCTGGGAGAATTCATGCAACATTTACCCATTACTAGTTCAATCTGCAATTATGGACTCTGTCTTAAACACTGACTCTGAAATCTTCCACAGTCATTCACAAATAATCCAAATGACACACCGCCACCTGATCCACATAGAACTGATCCAAGCACAGCCTACAGAAGAAGAGATGAAAAGTTGGTATGTGTAAAGTTGCAGTTGGAATAGGCTTCCAGGGTGTGACATTTTGGAGCCTTTAAAAATTAACTGCACAGTTGGTGTACGGTCATCTGCCTCCCTCCAGGGAAAGACAGCAATGCTTCTTAAGTACCATTCAAATCAATGAAGCTGACGTTAACCATAAGTCACTTAAGTCCCATTGATTTCAAAGTGATTTAAAAGCAATGAATCTATCCTGAATTTGGGTCATAAAACTCACAGCAGAAGACACTTCAAGAGCCATCAAGTTCAACCCCTTTGGCCTATAGCACAATATGTTTTGTCCAACCAACCCAAACCACGGCTGGTCCTACCATTAGGCAGACTGAAGCAGCTGCTAAAGGGGACTGATTTATCAGGTGATGCTGGGAGAAGACTTTCCATCTCCTGAGCCAGTCTGTCTCCTCCAGGTGTGACAGAGGAAACAGTGCTGAACTGCCAGTCCAGTTGGATTCTACATATAAGATGGGGGTGAGGGCATCCTGGCTTTCACTCAGGCAGAAAACTGTCCTAGCCTAGTCTTTATTCTTTATAGCAGGAATCGGCAATTTTGAGAGGTTAGGATCACTTTACTCAACGCCCCCCGGAGACCTCGAGGGCTGCATCCCCCCACTAATCCCCCTCATATTTTTTTTTTGCCCACAAATGTCTCTCTAGAGGCTGTAGGGGGCATTTTCACCATGTTTTTAGGCCTCCCGGGGCCATTATTTTTTAAACAGGAAGAAGAAATGGAAGAAGTGTGGCAAAAGTGCCACCCATTCCTCCTAGAGGGCATTAGGGGCTTCTGAGGACCACAAAAATGGCCTTTGGGTCACATGTGGCCTGCAGCCAGCATTTTGCCCCACCTTGCTTTACAGCCACAAACAGCATATTCTTGAAATTTCCAGGTGAAAAGATTGTATAAGCACACAAAGTATTTGAGTGTATACTCTATGAACAAACAGATTTTACATGCACTTTAGTTTAAGCTACTCTTTAAAATCAAGCCCCTAATCATACTGAACACATACCCACCCATTGACAGCCATTATGCTATCATCACTGCGGAAAAAATAGGAAGCACAAATGCCTCATACTTCCTGTTGCGCCAGATAGCTTGGCCAACTTAAATGCCAGAAATAAATCCTATTATCAGTGATCAGAACAGCAAATTTAACAGTGAAAAATGAAAATCTGTACATCAAATGGGAAGAGCCAGCGTGACTAGGACTCTAAGATACCAGGGTTTGAATCCCTGCTCAGCCTTGTGAAGCCACTCAGACCATCTTATCCAATGCTCACTAGATACACTAACACCATTTCCACACTAGCCTGTTATAGTGCTATTATTCCACTTTCAACATCCTATGGAATCCAGGGGTTTGCAGTTTAGTAAGGGGCCTCTGAGGCCCCTCTGGAAACTGCAAACCCCAGGATTCAATAGGATGTTGAAAGTGGAATAATAGCGGTATAACAGGCTAATGTAGAAATTGCCAACAGGCTAGTGTGGAATGACCCAACCTAAAGGGATAAGGGAGCCGACATGATATAGCATTTGAGTGTTGAACTAGGAATCTGGGGACCAGGGTGGAATTCCCTGCTCAGCCATAGAAACTTACTGAGTGATCTTGGGCAAATCACCCTCTCCTTGCCTAAGAGGAAGGCAATGGGAAGCTCCCTCTGAACAAATCTTGTCGAGAAAACCCTACAATGAGGCACCACAAATCAGAATCATCCTGAAAGCACAGAACCACAACACCAAATAGTATGTGGACGTTACATTTTATGGCCCAGTGCTATCTCAATATGCTAAATTCTAAAAATGGATCTGGATTTGGATACTACATTAAGGGTTGGATCCAGATTTAATTACATGTGTGAGGTGGAGTTCCTCACTCTCTCCTTCCTCTTCTGCACCTCTGAAATTGGGACACAGAGGGACAAACTTCGATGACAGGGGTGAGTTGTGGCAGAGGGAAACTCCACAATCAGAGCATTTTCATCAGCACAGTATGGGAAGATGTGGTCACCCAGATGTTGTTGGACTGCAGCTTCCACCATCCCTCATGATTGGTTATGTTTGCTAGAAATGACTGGAGTTGCAGTCCAACAACACTGGAAAGCCACACATTTGCCACGTCTGTTCTACTAAAAAGCAGATCCTAGATATCCAATACTTTTTCAGCTCACAAAAGCTGAAAGAAATTTAAAATTGCAAACAAGTTGCAATCTGCCTGTTAGTATTAATCACATAAGCAATCAAATTAAATATCTGGCTTATGTTCACGTTTCCATGCTTCCTACACTCATTAGGTATACGTATCAATACGCTGGTTTCAAGTGAGCATGCTTACGCTATTTCAGAGCCCAAATGAAACATGACATATAAAAACCAGATTCCTTAGCTCCATCTCCACAAAGCTGTGGTCCTTTCACACTATATAAATATAGCACTATGATTCCACCTTAACTGCCATGGCTGCATTCTATGGGACCCTGGGATTTGTAGTTTAATGAGGCACTAGGACTCTCTGGTTGAGAATTCTAAATCCCTCATAAAAGTGTAAATGTCTGGACACCACAGGATGGAATCATAGACGTTAAGGTGGAATTATAGTGCTATATTTTTGTACTGTGAAATATCCCTGTTTTTAAAGGTAGTGGTGAAATGAAGGATCAGCTGGCAATGACTAGTTGGTTTTTTTCCTGTGTAACCATTAGGAAAGAGTCAACCATAGAACCAATTCAGTACACAAACAGTGTTCATAGGAATCCCATCTACTTCACTGGGGTCATCCAAAATAAATGAAACTATAAGATATCCATGATCTTTAAGAAACGAGATGCTACTTAAGTGTACATAAGCCAAGAAGCTCTCATATATATATCTATATAGCTATATATCTGGGGGTATGAAATATAGCTCTGGGTATGAAATAAATACGTTTTGCCCCAAACTTAAGGAAAATGAATGGCTGCCAAAATGAGAGTCTATATCCCACCAGAGTGACTGAATCATCAAATGGCACAATGCATTTTACAGATTTCATCCTGGAAGGATGACAAAAGTATAAAACCAGATGAAGAGATGCAAAGGGTTTTTATATGTGGACAGGTTGTGCCAGCAAACCATTAGAGTGAAATCTAAGCAGTGTTCTTCAAAATGTACGCAGCACCAAGACTGCAAACATTGTCAGATTGTCCATAAAACCCCCTTTTCAAGAATATTGAGCTCATGAGATCTGGTTCTGGAGGTGAAGGCCTGAGTGGACCATACCAGTGATTCTGGAGAAGACTGCTGGGCCCAGCTTGATTCCTGAGGAAAGGGCAGTGGATGCCATATTTGGACTCTTAGGTCATTTCTGCACTATGTTGTATTAGTGCTATTATTACACTTTCAACATTCTGTGGAATCCTGGGGTTTGCAGTTTAGAGAGGGACATTTAGAATTCTCAGTGGAGAGCAATTTAGCTTTAGTAAACTACAAACTCCAGAATTCCACAGGATGTTGAACGTGGAATAACAGCACTACAACAGTATGCTGCAGAAATGGTCTTAAACACTGAAGAAAACATATCACTACGATGATAATTGAAAATATTAATTGATATAGTAAAGTTAATGTATCACACTGATACTATTGGGGTGTTTATGGATGCCTGTGTTGGTTATTGTTGTGTTGTAAATAAATATTAATGTAAACAAAAACTATTTTCAAGAACAAAAGCATTAGCAAGCTGGCAACGTTTGTGTTAAATTTAATCGATTGAACACTTTTGTTCTTGCAAAAATATTTCATTGAAGATCATTCATGTATTTACGTGTGGGTCGCTGAATGTGGAGTTGGCAGAGTGACAACCTATCAAGTGGTGGGTGTAGATATATGTAGTTGTTGTTGCCATTGTTCATTTACATAGCACCATCCATGTACATGGTGCTTTTTAAGTACAACAACCAAAAACAATGGGCCCCGCCAAACGCATATCATCTAAAATATATGAGTGTACACACACAGAGAGAGAGACAGAGGGAAGAAAGGAGTAATAGTATATGTTTAGCTGTTAGGAGATAATAAAAAATGTGTAACAGAAATTGTTGCAAAATTTCTGTTTTTCTCTTCTGCTAAGATTTGTAAAACTGCGATTCAGACACATTGTAATATTCGAGGTTTGTCTCCCTTTTTAAACTGTACTAAATGATGCTAAGCTGATTATGTTTTTAAGATTTTTAAACAATTCTCAAATTGATATTATCCCAGTCTGTTTTATATTGTTTAGCTTTCTATCATGTTTTATATGACGAATATCTTGTCTTAATGGTCTGTGACTGTACCATAAAGATTGATTGGTTGGTAATAAAATATAAAACTGTACAATACAACTGTAAAACAAATTATCCAGATAAATTACAAATAATACAACATAATATAAAGGGAGGATAAAATATAATATAAAGGGAAGGATATAATACTCAGTCCTTCTTGTCATTCTTTCAGACAAAATGCCAAAGATTGGCTAAAACAGTAAAAAGAAACGAGAAGATCACCAATAGGATTAACAGTGGATTCATTGGGAGGGAGGGATTTTAATTTTCAGACGAAGAAACAGTATACATCTTTGACTTCTGACACATTAGTGCCACTGCTAGCCTGTCAGCACTTCTCTTCTTGAAACAGGTTTTTTCAATCCATATTTATTTACAACACAACACAACCAACATAGACATTGCTAGCTTGCTAACACTTTTGTTCTTGAAAACATATGAAATATATGAAATACATTTTCAGTGAAATATATGAAATATATTTTCAAGGACAAAAGTGTTAGCAAGCCATGTTGGTTATGTTGTGTTATAAATAAATATTAATTAGAAAGAAAGCTGTCTTCAAGAACAAAAGTTCTAGCAAGCTGGCAATAGCTCTAATGTGTCGGATGTTTAAAATGTATACTATTTCTTCTGAAAATCCCTCTCTAAAAAAGTCCCGCCGCTAACCCTGTCAGTGACTTCCAATTTCTGGGAAATGAATTCAGGGGAAGCTGTATTGGCTATGCAGCAACATACAACAAAATCCAAAATCCACAAAAGAATGATACATGTATTGGCCAAAAAGTTATTGTCTCCAAAAATTTTTGGACCTTCACTGGTTTCTTCTTCAGGCAAAGATGTTAAAAAATCAGACAGGAGAAGAAAAGCGATGACATTAGAAGCCTACGTTTTGTCTCAGATATTATTTCTGTTGTCAGTTAAGATGGTCTAGAGAGGGATATCAATGCAGGCAGAGCTCATTCGCCTTCTTGACCATGTGAAGGCCAGGAATAAAGGGCAATAAAAGACAGGTAACAAAATTTCAACTCCATTAGCAACAGAAAAGGAATTTCTGTTGGAATCCAGGCGGCCCGTGTCCTGTGTGATGCTAACTGCCCCTTTCTTAGGCAGAGAACACTGAATTTCGCAAGAAGCCTCTGTACAGTGCGCTCTCTTCAGGTGTGCCCACTGACTACAATAGGACGTGATGCTAGCCTTTTTTTGTTTAACACGGAGGTTCTTGGGACTGCATGTATGGTAGGGTACAGTGTACTTCCCATTTCTGTCCCTTGTTTTAGCCAATCCTTTGCATTTTACCTGTAAAATAACTCAACCACTTTTTATGCTGTATCATTCCAGGACACACTGATTCCCCTCCCCAGCTCCCTCTTTCTCCTGCCAGTGTTTCTAATGGAGCTTGAAATTAACATGGCTTTTTGTTTAGCTCCTAATTTGCGCACCAACATCATCAATGTTGTCAGTGGAGAGCTGCAAAAAGTGTTCGTTTACTACTAGCACGAGAAGGAGAGAAGAACACGTGGTGTTAGATATTGTAGTCCCCCTTTTAGGGAGACAACAGACACACATCCACACCCATCCCTTGCTGTTTTGTCCCTCTATCAACTCCACATTCAGTGAGCTTCACCTAAATGTGTGAATGGTCTTCACTGAAATATATTTAATTATAGCAAATCTAGTATAACAACCTTTTAGTGCCTATATACCACTGAGGGCATCTTAACAATTATTAAAACCAATCGGAAAAATGTGATAAAATGCCAAAGCAGTGATAACATATCAAAGCAGCAATAAGATAATAAAAACAAACAGCTATTACAGGTAGAACATTAAACAAAACTCTTGTCTGAATATTTACACGCTTCACCATATTACAAAATGGTATCACATAAAGTGTTAACCTAGCTTCCTACATCCTAGAATTCCAGAGTTTAGGGGCACCGAGAAAGCCCTTCCTCAAGCAAATACACCATGCTTGAGAGATTACAAAGTATTTCACACAGTTTGGCTCATTTGGTTGGTTACAGAGCAAAGGGAGAGAAATAACTCAGGCACAGTCACTGAGGAGAGGGGGCACAGAACAGCAACAAGGTACTATGACCCTTTCCACACGGGGGAAAAACACGGGGTAACATGGGGTAGGATGACCTCACCCGGAGGTCGTCTACACCGTGGAGTGCACCAGGGCGGTTAGAAATGTGGAGGTTCCACACCTCAAACCGCCCTTGCGCAGCTACGGGGGTGGCGCCATGTGTTTTATAAAGACCACATTTCATGTGGTCTTTATGAAACATGCGCGCGCTAGCCCGTTGCAGAGCCCCATGTGGAATTGCAGGGGCGCGCAAGCGTGTCCCTGCAGAGCTGCCCGGGGCGGGCTTCCGGCTGGCGCGCTTCTCCGATTGGCAGAGAGCTGCCGGAAGCCATCAGCCGCCATTTTGGGTGCTGCCGGGCGCCGCTGCCATGTAGAGCGGTGAACACACGCTGCTCTCCGCGGCGACGGAGCAACCCGCATTGAGGTAAGCTCCGTTTCTGCGTGCGCCGCCCTGTTTCCCTGCGTTTCATGCCCCCCTGTGTGGAAAGGGCCTATGATTTTTCACTTAGTTCACAGTTCTGTCACCGGAGTTGTAGTTAACGGTCATCTGCCATTTGAGCTGCTTTCCATACATTGCCCCGCAAATAAGAATTCTTCCCCTCCAGATGAATGTCTCCTTCAGACCCCAAATTTCTAGCACTGCATTAACTTAAAACTTCAGTTGAGAATTTAGAAACAGAGTCCAGGCATCCAAAGAAATGGGGAAAGCAAAGCAATGAAAGGAATGTGAATGTGAATGCAGCAAACAGAAGTGTTCTAGGTGGAGAAAACTGAAGGAAAATTTTATCAGGGGCAGAATAATTATTGAGATACCTTACATCCCCCATCGTGCACAGGATGGCCAGAAAATGAGTAGTCTAGACAATCAAGAAGGGATGAGGGCTACAAAAACAGTTTGGAGTCTGTCAACATATAGGTAAAACTAACTGATTCAATGGCTCTATTTTAGTTAGGACCACCCCACCCCCAGCAGCAGCATTATTAGTTTATTTCTATGGCACCTCATATCAAAAAATCAAGGATATAAATAAAAAAATTCTATCTAGTTAAAACAATAAAAATAATTTCAATAGACTAAAGACACAAACATGTTGAAAAGTTTTTTAAAAAAAGGTTTCAAAGATTAAAAATTTAAAAACCCTGTGCACAACACCTGAGATAAATCAGTAAGGCCCGAAATCTTTAATAAATAGCCATGTGTTTACTTGGAACTTAAATGAAACCAGCATTGGTGCCAACTGGGTCTCCAAGGGAAGGGTATTCCACAATTGGGGTGTCACCGCTGAAAAGGCCCCTTCCCACATCTCACAGCGTACACAGACCTCACTGGATCTAGGATTTACTTTTGCTATAGGATTTAGGGCATACTTTAACAACAAAGGAAAACAACTGGAACTAATGGCAACTAACTGGGCTTGGAATGATGACTGTAACTAATTACTTTATAAGTAACATCTCAAGCTCTGATTGACTCATATTTCATTCAAAGAAATGAATGGTGAGAACATACCACCTGGCTCTTATCTCTTATTTTACCTTGACATGGGCCCTTTCCGCACCTACCTTTTTGCAAGGTGTTTGGTGAAGATCCCAGAAGCGGCTTTGCCAGGAGGGGAGCGCAACAGGAGTGCTCCCCTTCGCACTGGCTGGATCCCTGCGGAAGGAAGCACGATGGCCATGTACTGCGGTTGGAAGCACAGCCATTGCAATTCCTGGGCTTCTGCAGGCTGTGCAAGTCCACAGTGGTGGTGGGATCACAGGTCATTGATGATGAAAACCCATCGATGATTTAATCTGTGATTGCGCCATCTGGGGATGGCAGAAGGGAGAGACTGCAATGATGTCATGCAGAAGCATCATCGCAGTCCCGGACTTTCCTGTCCCCATAGCGGGTTGGGAGGGTGGCACGGAAAGGGCCATGGACTGGCCATGATCATCATCAAACATCAAAGTGTGGCTTGGTTCTATGTACTGTTTCCATAGAAAGGAAAAGGGGGTTGTGAGATCTCTCCTTCTATTTGCTGCTTCCCAATCTGTTGCCTGACAGGAAACTCCCAGAGCCTCAAGGCCAGAGTAACTTTGGTTGCTGCTGTCCTCTGAAGGTGGCTCCCCATCAGCAAATAATTCCTCCTTGTGCTCTTGAAGTGCCCTTCAAGTAAAAGGAGGCAACTGAGCAGGAATGTTGATGCCTAAATCATCTTAGCCCCAAGTAATCCTGAACGAGATGTGATACACCAACTATGTTTTCAGAAGGCTGACACAGGAAGGACCAGTGCATGAATTTCTTCCCATGAATCTGACATCTGTGGCTCAGTGTCCCTCAAGCTCATGCTGGTGATGCACAAATGGTACTAATTACATGTAACAACAGTATGGAAATTAGCCAGCAGCCTTCCCCTTCCTTATGTTTCCTCACTTTAGGCAAGCTGCCTGCCCCAAGTTTGCAATAAGCAAGAGAATGTTTACGAGGGCAGAGATCAGGCAGACGTAGTCTCAAAATAATGAAAGTGGTGACGACTCTGCACTTTGAGCTATTCTGCTCGTAGCAATTGTCTTTCTGATTCATGCGCTCATCTGTTTTCATTTCAATTTTTTTGTCAAAGACGAAGGTCCTAAAATTTTTAATGCTGCACAATTATATATTCTGTAAATTAAAGCAGCAGGGCATGCTGGCTGGTAACAGCACATTTCACACTTCATTATGTCTGCTGCAACTCAGCTAATATTAAGTCCAGATTCCACTCCCTCTCACCAGTACCTTTCCTTATTTTTCATTAGTGGTGAGAGGTGCCCTTCTCAGTTGATTCTTGGCATAGGAAGGGTCTGCTGGGGAGAAGCAACACCCTTCCCGATAGATGAACAATGCTTTCTCTCCACCAAACTCAACGGAGCTAGGAGGCATGAAGGCCACCCTGCAGAATGTTAGCTCTGGGAAGCCTCAGACTCAGTTTCTGTGGAGACACACTATTTTCAGTGTAGAAAATGCTGCATCTGTGTAAAACAACCATGCACAAATTTTACACAGAATAAGTTTTGAATTGCAAATAGGCTTCCAAAACTGCATCGCTTTTGAAGACTTTGTCATAGTGGAAAGAGAATGGCTAGAATTACTTATTGCTTCCTTTGAGAAGAATCTTAGGCCCTTTCTTCACAAGGCTGATACAATGCAGTTGTGTTGTATTGTCGCTTTTACATCTGCATGTTAAACTGGTTTGACATCTTTCTGTCCTCTGTGGTTCCGCACGAGTTGAGGTCTTAGCACAGTTAACATCCATGTTAAATCGATGTATTGTAAAAATGGAAAAACTTCGATATAAACAACTCAAACTGTTTCTGCTGCATTTTTACCTATGTACAGAAGCGTTACATCAATTCACACACTTGCACTAAAATGTAGGAATGGTTTCTACAACTGACCAATCAGCAGCGGCGGGATGGAGCGAGGGAGGGGAATAGGAGTTCCACAGGAATTGTCAATGTGGAAGCTACAAACGATTTTCTCTGCTTTACTTCAATAGAGACTGGAGGGTGTGCAGATAGGAATCGGGGTATATCGGAGTAAAAAACACCACTCATGACACGCGGTGAAACGCTCTGCCACTCTAGTGCAGAAATGGCCTTAGTGAAGAATTACAATCAGCCCTCTACATTTGTTGGCTTGACATTCACAGATTTGATTATTTGTGAGTTTCCCCAACCCCTGCCCTCCCATCCTAGGTGCTTCTTTTCCTCTTGGTGGCTCTGAACAGGCCATGCAGCCCTTTAAAAACCTGCCTCTGGTCTTCCTCCTCCACCACTTGCTGCCTGGCCAGCTAAGGACAGATTGCAGCCTAATTTCTCAGCACCACAAACCTTCTCCCAATACTTCCCCCACACAGAATGAAGGAGATCGGTAAGAGAAAGGAAGGAAAGGGCCACCACGCTGATCCGCCCCTTTTCCCTGACCTTGTTTGGACTCCGGCTGCCTGCTCTGCCCATCATGCCTCAACCTCCTCCCTACAGACACATATACATTTTGATATTTGCGGATTTTCCACTTTTGTGGGAATTCTGCGGCCCTAACCATAATGAATGTAGAGGGCTGACTGTATATCCCTGTTCTCATATTTATGAAACTGGCAGCAAATGCGCCCTATCAGCAGTTTACATTCATATCACTGTTAGGCAGCTGTGCTAATTTCTGTGTTTGGGTAAGACGTACCAGACTCTATTGACAAAGTCTTGCATGCTATATTTCACTTCCCTCTGACCCCACTGTTTACAAGTTACAATGATCATATAATGTGTACTTTGAACTTACACATACAGATGCACCCACACACTTCTGGATAGTACCTCATGCGTCTGATAAAGTAGGCTATATGGTGGTTGGGAATCAAGCAACCTTCTGGATGTTATTAAACTGCAGTTCTCAGCTGTTGTAGCCAGCAGAGCCAATGGTGACAAATACTGGGAGTTACAATCCTACAACATGTGATTCCTACCCATGGCCTATGGTTTAAATCCCCTTTTTTAGTTCCAGTTAGAGGAGATCCACTGCATCAAATGCTGGGTGATAAATCAATACTGATGTAAATCAAATGGATTTAGTTGGTCTACTCTGGTTGGGACCAACAACTGGATTCTTGTTAATGAAAGCTTGCGGTATAATAAATCTGTTTAAGGTCCCAAAGAACTGTCTGTTTATTGCTATCAGAACTTGGAAGATACAGACAATGCTGTTACAAGTAATGTGTCTTCTTCCCCATTTTTGATAACAATGACATAACTAAGTCACATTTCTCAAGGAACTTTAAGAGTGGGAAGGAAGTTACTTTATTGGTGTTAACTAGTAATGTTTTCTAGATATTTTTAAATGCTGCTGAAGGCATTTTTTAGAGGACTGTTTCAAGATCATGCTATTCTCTTATCAGTGCTAAGGGTTCTTCAACTACATAATTTTCTTTTTAAAAAAGAACAACAACAAAACTGTCATAAGCTTCACAATGAGGAACAATTAGGTAACACAACAAACCCTATGAGGAACAATCGAGGAAGATGAATGTGTTTAACCTGGTATAGAATGATAGGTGATATGATAGCCACCATCAAATATCTGCAGGGCTGTGAGGTAAAAAACGGAGTGAGTTTGTTTTCTACTTTTCCAGAGGGTAGGAACCAAACCAATGGAATGAAATTCCACAAAAGCAGATGCTATTAGCAAGAATGGTAAAAGCTGCTCAATAGTAGAACATGCTTCCTCAGTAATGGAAAGGTTAGAGTGTCGGGCTCTCCTTTGCTGGAGGTTTTTAAACAGAGGTTTGGTTTCCACTTCTTGGTATACTGAACCTGTAGATTAGTGAACTGCAGGGAGCTGGGCTAGATAGATCTTGGGGTGCCTCCTAACGCTACAATTCTATAAATTAATTTCTTAACATATAAAGCAGGTGTGAGCAGAGTGTATTGCACAGGCCTCATGCGACCCCTGGACCTCACGTTTATACCCCACAAAGCTCTCCCAGTCACCCACCCCCACTTTTTTTTAAAAAAATATCAATATGATGCCACTGATAGAAGAGAGATGGGGAAAAAAATTTTTTGCTGTAAAGAGTAATGTCAATGAATTAACATGTTAAACATTATAAAGAGCAGCAGGAACAAATACAGGTTCAGCCTCTCTTGTCTGACACGCTTGGGACTAAAAGTATTCTTTACTTTGATTTTTGTGTGGGGGATTTTGGAATACTGTGCCTTTTTGGAATAGCTTTTTGTCTCGTTCATTCACTACTTGTGTTTTGCGTGAGACATGAGGCTGGAGAGAGATTGAGGATCTGTGAAACGGTGGGAATCCAAGCATAGTGCTCAGCACAAATCCATACCTCTCACCATTTCACGGGTCCTCAGACATTTTTTGCTACCACCTGCCCACTTCTGCCTTCAAGGTAGAGGAAGCAGCATTCCTGCTTGTCTCTCAGATCCTCTGTTTTTGCCACCAGCTGCGTGCTTCTGCCTTCAAGGCAGCAACTGCAGCGCTATTCAGATCTGACAGACAAACGAGCAGGAGTTCTGGAGCTGCCACCATGAAGGCAGAAGCAGGCAGCTGGCAGCAAAAAGTGAGAGACTGAGGATTTGAGACATGGATGAATAAGAGCACCACAACTGACGCCTTGAAGGCAGAAGTAGGCTGCCAGCAGCAAAAAGTTTTTGTTTTTGGTGGTTTTGAGATTTCAGGATAGGGGAGGATCTATCTGTAGTTATAAACAGCAGAGGGAGCAAAAGCAACTATGCAAGCTCTGATTACTGCTGCTGCTACTGCTACTGCTACTACCACAGCTACTAACAATGTTAATAATAGAATCATAGAGTTGGAAAAGACTACAGGGGCCACCCAGTCTAACTTCCTGCTATGCAGGAACACACATCAAAGCATTTCCAACAGGTGGCCATCCAGCCTCTGTTTAAAAACTTCCAGAGAAGAAGACTCCAAACCATATTTCGAGGCAGCATATTCTACTGCTGAACAGCTCTGACCATCAGGAAGTTCTTCCTGAGGTTCAGGTGGAATCACTTTTCCTATAGTTTGAATCCATTGCTCCTTGTCCTAGTTCCTGAAGCAGGGGAAAACAAGCCTGTTCCCTCTTCAATATGAGATCCTTTCAAATATTTAAACATGGCTATCATTTCCCCTCTTAACCTTCTCTTCTGAAGACTAACCATATCCAGCTCCCTAAGCTGTTCCCCATAGGGAATGGCTTCCATACTCTCCCATTTACTATCTGAAATCCAGTTTGCTAAAGTGAGCCTTTACAAGTTGTTGACATTTTTTTTAACATCAGGGATATTAAAGGCTGACACAATGAGACTGTTGCCTGACTTGCAGAGGCAGAGGGCTACCTTGTACCTGACATTGCATCAATGGTTCTTTTTCTTTTCTTTTTCTGCCAGCACTTTGGGAGGCTTGAATCTCCAAGCCATTTGTTTTACAGCTTTGCGAAGGCTCTTCACAACAGTCTGAGAATCCCTGTTCTGCCTCACTGCATTTAATCCCACCTTGTAATAGCCAACATCTATTGTTGCCCAACAGGACAGGATGCTCTATGCAGTAACACAATAGGTAAAGACTCAAGAGGGCATATCTAGACACCGCAAGAATGTTGCAAAGGTTCCCAAAGAACTATGTAATGTATATACTTTTAAACACTCTATGTGGATAATAAGCTCAGTAAAATCCAGGCCAGTATGAATGTAATGTTTAAAACATTAGTACTAGCAGCTCTGTGCTGCTCTAATAGCTCTCAATTCCATGTGTCTAGCAAGGTTAAGGAACACGAACCCTCCCCAAAGCCTTGGGACAGTAAGGATCACCTGCCTTTCCAGCAAGGAGGATTTAAGTTGTTTGCCAGATCCACAGCCTTCCAGCAATCTGTCAGGAGTCATTGCTACAAGCTTACCTATAAAATCATTCCTCTCTATTTCTCTTTTTCAAAATCTTGCTCTCATCCTCTCAGATATGTCTGTTATAAGCCATCTACATCCTTCCCCTGACACTAAGAAGACACAAGGTGGCTGAGCTGGGAACAGTGTGGAAGAGAGCAACCAAAGTGATCAAAAAGCTCAGGCAACTATGAGGAAAGGTTATTGTGCTTGGGGCAATACTGCTGGGGATAGGACAGCTAAGACAGAACCATCCAAAATTCCACATGGCAGGGAGAGAGAGAATGGGAGGATGTTCTTCCCCACTTCTCACAATACCAGAACTGACAGAGGGGGTGTGGGGATTGGTGGGAGAGTACAGATAAGTGGATGGTGGAAGAGTCTGGATAGGGGAAGCACTCTTACCAAGCACATAGTTAAAATGGCCACCAACTTGGACAAGGAGATCACACATTCATAGAAGGTAGGACTGTTAGCCCTGATGGTTATATATTCCCTCCAGTATCAGAGGTAGTATACCTTTCCATGCCAATTGCCAGGGAACCTGTGCAAGAGGATGCTATGGCACTTGTGTCCTGCTTGAGGGCTTTCCAGAGGCATCTCTCTGGCTCCCGTGGAAACAGAATGCCAATCCAAATTAGCCTTTGGTATGATTTAGCAGTGATCTCTGTGCATTCATATGAAATCAGTTAGGTTACAGCAGGCTAAATCCAAGGAAGAGACAGACAGATGCAATCTATTCTCAGCAACAGTGAAATATCTATATTTATCTCATTGTGAGTATATTTCATCTGGCAGAATCCTGTTTAAGGGCCAATGGGTATCACATAACCAGCTACTCCTGTGGCTGGTAGCTTCTATGTCAGTGGAGTCATGAAACTGTTCCAGGTTTCAGTCCAAATTTTAAAGGGGCCATCCAGGGTGGTGAGTCCTATCCCCTCTCAAATAGGTTCCACTTTGTGGTTAGCTCCTCTGAAGTTCAGACTAAAAACCAGAATGGATCTGTCACCTCATTCACATGGAAGCCACCAGCTGTCACTGGTTTACAAGATTCAACTGGAGGTATGGCTGGTCACCATGTAGTTCCCTCTTCTGACCAGAGATGAGTGTCGACACACAAATGCCATTCAGAGAAACCAAAAGTAGATTTAACCCATTTCCAGTTGCTGCTGTTCCACTGCATTCTTATAGTGATTGGTTGCCCCATCTCTGTCCTAAGCCATCCACAAGCAACTTGTGTCCCTCCAGATACTGTTGGACTGCACCTCCCATTATCTCTCATATATCCTCCAACTGTCTCAATCTGGCAGGTACAGGCCTGATTTGAATTGTTTTCTCTTTTCCTTTCCCTATTGTCCTCAGTTTACTTCAACTGCTAAAAAGTGAGGCCATTTCCACATTCCACATTCCAGCATACCTTGTTTTAATATGCAGGCATACCTCATGTGAAGGAGCCAGCATGTTGAAATGGCCTGAGTGTTGGACTATGAGTTGGAGACTAGGACCATTTCCGCACTAGATTGTTATAGTGCTATTATTTCACTTTCAACTCCCTATAGAATCTTGGGGTTTGCAGTTTAGGGAGGGGTTCAGAGTCATGCAAGAGTTATTACACTTTCAATATCCTTTGGAATTCTGGGATTTGCAGTTTAGGGAGGGACCTTAAGAATTCTCAGCCAGTGAGCTCTTTGGCCTCAGGAAACTACAAACCCCAGAATTCCACAGGATGTTGAATATGGAATAATAGCACTGTAACAGTCTAGTGCTGAAATCACCTGAGTTGAAATTACAAAAGTAGGTTGTGTTCAATTAACTTAGCAGGGGCCAGAGGAGAGGAGGCCATAGAATTTTGCTCTTCCCAGTAGATTTAGGCAGAAGCAAACTGCTGTTGCTTGAATGTTCTCTCTGTTTAGTAATTTTTGCCATCTTGGATTTTGCCACCAGTGGATTATGTTTAACACTCAGAACTTGCTAAAGCTTAGATCCTGACAACGGATAAACAATGACAAAGTGAAATAAAAACATTTGTGAACATTTTATTTATGAAAAAGCAACCTTTTTCTCCTGAGGTTTTCAAGGTACTTATAATTTTTACAATGGATATCACAACTTTTATTTTGATCACTTTATTCAACCAACCCAGGAGTCTATGAATGAAAACAACAGAAAGAGGGCAAGCAAGATTCTGAGCAGTAGTAACTTCCCATTTATGTGGCCAAGTTCAGCAAAACATGCACAAACTTGATAGTCATTGCTGAAAATCCCAGTGAACATAGTTCCAGGTACACAGGATCCAGCCATAAGAAGTTAAGGAAAGGTACAGTTTGTGCAGACCAAATTACACATTTGCTACAGGACTCCATTATGATGGAACTGTGGAGCTTAATTTGTTTCACGCAGGGAAAGAAAGGTCAAAATGGTTTTATTTGTCCCCCCAGAAAGAAACTGTTCCATTAATTTAATAATGTATGCCTCTTGCTGGCTTTCCTTCACCGGAATCTCACCTTAGGAACAAGTTTCTCCACCTCAAGAAACTCTTTGCTCTGGCAGGGGGTACAAAAGTGAAATTACAGCAAACAACTCTTCTATGGTAGCTCACTATGCCTAGTTGGAGAATTGCTAGGATAGAGGTGAAAAAGAAGAGAGAAGACTGGAGTCTGGACATCTGCTTCCATTGGCAGAGAATGTCAGTGGTGTATTTTATTTACATACATTATTTACAACATTTCACAGATGAAAACCAGGACATGTGTGGTCAAGTAGTATCAGAGTGTGGTCAAGATGGCTAAGAAAGAATGCACAAGCTAGGAGAGGCTGCAGCAGTTTCCTTTTGCCTGAGTCTACTGGGAAGGGCAAGATTCCACCCTTCCTCTCTTTTCCTCCATCAAGTTAACTGAGTATACACTACTCTGACTCTCTGAATTCAGTCTGTAGCAATTGATATAAGCTGAGGATAAAGGGGAAAGAAGGAGGAGGAAAGAGAAACTGGGATATTTTAAAGGCAATAGGAAAAGTGGTGTGTCAGAGGATTAATCGGAACAATTGAGGGGTATGTTTTATCATATGCTAGTGGACCTGGTTGCAATTTGGCTAAGTTTAATCAAAACTCTATTCACTAACATAGCTCGAGCAAGAAAAAAATCTCTTAGCCTAACCATGTTGCAAGATAAAACAAGAATAGTCCCAGGCTATCCATAGACGTTAGGAAAGCTTCTGCAACTCCAACTAGATAATTCTGGGCTAAAGAGCCAAATGGCTTGAGTTGACATTAACACATTATAACATGGCTTAAACTCAATTGTGAGTCCCACCTAGAGCAGACCTACTGAATCAATGAAACTTGCACAAGTGTTGACTTACCATGTTCCTATAGTTCTACTCTGATTGGGATTAACAAGTAGATTTAGGCCATATTCCTGAATGCTCCATCATAGAATTCACAGGCCTTCAGCCCCACCTGGAATCTCTGGTTTTAGAGCCCCATACCCTGTCCTCTTGGTTGAGTTGTTCAAATTCTGGGCAGCAGATAAGGCTTCAAGATAGTGATAAAAAAACGAGAGGAAAGGGACAAATGGCAAGAGGAGGGTTTGGTAAGCTCTTCAAGAGTCAGTTGCTCTGCTTTGTTAGGAGAAGAGAGGTGGGAGAGAACAGAGAAGGTGGGAAAGCTTCTCCTAAATTCCTGGGAGAGGTTACTTTCTTGGACTACAGCTGTCAGAATCCCCATGCTAGCTGGGGATTTGGAGAGTTGTAGTCCAAAAAACATCCCTTTTACATTCTTTGGGAAAAGGGGCGTTTAGGGAATGAGGGTACGGTTTTTGGCCTCAGGACTATAACGAGAGGAGTATTTTCTTTGACGGTTTTGTAGCTCATAAGTCAGCAGGCAGGTCAATGAATACCTGGATGCAGACATGCCAGGCCAATGTGCAGCTATAATCAATAAAGTTGTGGCCAACTTTATTCCAAAATCCATAATATCTATGTGTATCCTTTGGCATGCATCCTAGGAAATGCAAGTGACTTTGAATAAGCCCCTTCCCCAATAAGTATAACAGCATCACATTGCAACTGTAACTTAACATAACTGAATAAAAAGGAAGAAGGGAAAAAGGAATGTAACAACACCTTTAAAACTAACTGGTTTTTTATTTTGGCATGAGCTTTCCTGGGTATGAACCCATATCTTCAGATGCAGTGCACAGTGAGATCCAGGCTCAGGATATATAGCGTATTTACACAGTTGTGGGAACAGGAGTGGGGTGGAATGTAATAAGATCCAAAAAGATACAAATCACACCCCTTACCATAACTTTTCAAAGGGCTGAAAAAGGTAATACAGGCCTTTCAGAACTTTATAATGGTCAGTTAGCGTTAATGTGTGAAGGCAACATATCTGCTTATGAAAAGTCAGTTCTCTTGGGTTCTAAACCTTCTTTGAGTAGATTCCTTTTGTTATACATGCAGCAGTAAGGACTCTTGTATTAATATATGTAGAGTGCCATGAAGCTATAGTCTTTGTTCACACGTCTGTTAATGGTTTGGAATTTGTGAATATAATATAATGCAGTTGTTTCTCTTTCTGCTCTTCTGCTGTAATTTCCTTGTTCAAGGACTGTGACTTGTAAATCCCATTGTATATGTCCAGGGAGGTCGAAACGTTCTGCAACTGATTTTTGGGTATTGCCAGTTCTAATGTTTGATTTGTGTCCATTTAGTGTCCTAAGTAGAGACTGTCCTGTTTGTCCAATGCAGAGTGTAAAGCGTCATGGGACAGCATAAGGTATTTTGAAGGAAGAACAAATGAAAATACCTCGGATGTTGTGGGTGATACTACTGGCTACTGTGATATTGCTCCCAAAGTAGAATGGGGACAGAGTTCACATCTGGGTTTTGGGAAAGGTCTTGTCTCTATATAACCATCCAAATTACGCATCCTGTTTTACACAAGTAGTTGTTTAAAATTTGCAAGCTGTCTGTAGGCCAAATGTAATTATAACACTTGATACTCATTGTGTAGTGCATATGGTTATGGGATGTGACCCCAATGAATGGTGGAGGAATACTGCATGGTTCAAGTTCTGGCTCAAATTGTGACTCACCTGCTGCTCCTTCTGCTGTTGTGGGTATTGAGATGTCAACATGGGTCAGGGGGCAGGAGGAAGACTTGCTTTATACCACATTCTAGCACTAAGATTTAACAAAAATAACTAAAAGTAACTATATAGTAGCTTTTGAGAAACAAGCAAGTCAAGAGGGTTTTCCCCCCCAAAAAATTGCAACTATAATGTTAACTACCTATTTTGGAGTGGGCGTGCCTTGGAATTATAATGGTCATTATTTATTTTTTAAAAATAACTGCCTAAATTCTGAGCCTTTTGTGGGGGGGGGAGACTAAAGCATGGATCTTACAAATGGGGAAGACCTCATCTGGGATCAAAGTGAGGCTCCCAGTTGGCTTTGGTATGTGCAGGGTTAGAAAATGGTTAAGATAATCTTGCTCAGGACTGATGCTAAAATTAAGAGAAGTTAAATACTGCCTTCTGCTCCCCAGCTATGGCTAGCTTTGACTTGGGTATTTTACTGTTAGGGATCTTAATATCAATCTCTGAGCAGAAGTATGTACAGCATCAAGATCTTTATACTAAATATTTAATTGAGATACTGGTATGCTTTACATTCATTTAAACATCAGTATGTCATAAATGAACTGTTAATGAACAGTTAGTAAGATTTACATTGTAATGTATTATTACCCACATTTATCTGATTTACTTACTCTGAAGGATGGATACACAGCTCTCTTCCCCACTTTTATCTTTCCAAGAGTCCTGTAGGGTAGGTTAAACTGGGAGACAGTGATTGGTCCAAGGTCACCAAATGACTTCCATGGCTAAATGGAGATTTGAACCTGAGTGTTTCCAACTCCAAAGCAATACTTTAACCACCACACCATGCTGGCTCTCCACTACTCGGCGTGGGGCCATAGCTCAGTGGAGGGGTACCTGTTTTGGTCACATATTCAATCTCTGGTATCTTCAGGTAGGATTAGGGGGAAAGAAACACTTGGCTTGAGGCTGTGCTGAATAACTCACTGCCAGCCAGCGATGACAGCGCTTGGCTAGATGGACCTGTGGTCTGACTCAAAAGAAAAGTCTTCACTTCTCATATTGATGCTCTGCTGAGTACGCAGGAAGTATGTGAGCACAGATTCTTGACGTGGAAGTGAAACCTAGCCAAAACTGACAATGTTGTAGTAAACTGACAAGAAGCTAGGTAGGAAGAGAGAACAGACAGAACACAGAAGGGTTCCAGAAAGCAGGCTGGAGGATTTATAGACAGAAACCTTTGTGGATTACAATATTTCTATAATAACTCTTAAGGATTATAATAGTCCTTGTGATGCTATAAAACAACCCTGCGAACTTCAGTAACCTTGCGGATTTTCTTTGTAGGATTTTTATAGTACATGGATTTAATTTTCAATTTTCTTTTCTCTTCAAGTGCAATTGAATTTGACTCTCTGTGTGTTTGTGGATGTCTGCGTAAGAGCATATATACATATATGTAGAGAAAAAGAGAGATTATGGTGTTTTATGCAACCATAAGTTCCCCCATGGAAGCAGTTGTATATTTTTGTCTGATGTGGAAGGGCTACATTCAGTCATAGGATGCAAAAGTGCAGTCGTACATATGTGTCATGTATGAATGAACATGTGCATTATGCACTGATACACATGTGCACTTGGTTTCTTGGTGCAATTGGGTAACACCACTATTTGACACAAGGGTTGCATGACACATTTAATGCATCACTCCACATGCAGAAATTTACACTGAGCTACCCCCAGTGCCAGATCTCAACAACAGTCTTTTGCTCTGCTTTTCTCAGTAAACATTTACCTTTGTTCATTTTAACTTACTAATTACACGACTACCTCAAGATGGCTGTAAGTTGATAAACTGATTTAGTCAAAAGTACAAACTGAATCTGGTCCTGTCTTAATGTAAAGTGGAGAAGAGCATATCCATTTAATTGTGCATATAATATCTACTGTGATAAGAAGTAAGTGTTTCTGCTCTGTTTTGATTTTTATTATTTTATTTTTTGTAAATCAGTTTGAACATCATTCATTTGTGGCAATTGCAGTATATAACTCAGATTGCATGAGTCAGGACAGTACACGAGTAGCAAGAGGCTGTGACGGGGTTTTTCAAAGTCAGAGGCAATTTCCACACTACCTTTTACAGTGCTATTATTCCACTTTCAACATCCTTTGGAATCCTGGGATTTGCAGTTTAAGGAGAAGCACTTAGAAGTTTCAGCCAGAGAGCTCTTTGGCCTCAGTAAAATACAAACCCCAGAATTCCAAAGAATGTTTAAAGTGGAATAATAGCACTATAACAGTGTAGTGTGGAAATGGCTAGAAACTTACGTGTTGCTAACATGTGGGACCAAGGATTTGAAGTACAGCTGAAGCCAGAAGACAATACTCTGTTGATCAAGTATAGGCTAGGTGTATTTTATTCATTATTCTTAGTTATATTGCTATCTCACCTTTCTTCCAGCATGCTCTAAATTGAGTACATGGCTCTTTTTGCTACTTTATCCTCACCAGGGCCATTTCTGCACTAGGCTGTTATAGCGCTATTATTCCACTTTCAACATCCTATGGAATCCTGGGGTTTGCAGTTTAGGGAGGGGCCAGCCAGCCCCTCCATAAACTGCAAATCCCAGGATTCCATGGGATGTTGAAAGCGGAGTAATAGCGCTATAACAGCCTAGTGCAGAAATGTTGTAGAACACTGTAGGGTAGGCCAGGCTGAGAGAGACCGACTGGTCCAAGATCTCTCACTAAAGTTTATGGCTCAATAGGGATCTCCTAAGTCCCAATCTAACACTACATCATGCAGGCTCTCCAGATTACTATACCTCTGTAGGCTCCTTGTATTCATATCAACACTGGCCAATCCAAAGGCCTAAACTTGCTTGCCAATCATGCACACATCTCCTTCACTGGCAGAGAGCATATGTTCATAAAAAGAAACCTTATTACAGATCAGATTTTTTTTTTAATCCATACAGCCTAGTACTTATTCTCCAGGGTCTCCATCACCTCCAAGAGTGATCCTTCTAGAGAGATTTGCCAGTGACCTGGGATATTCTGCACACAAAGTTTGGGCTCTGCCACTCAGTTATGGTCCCTCTCCAAGCAGGAAGGCTTGTATAAACAGAAAGAGTTGAGACTGTCTACAGGAGCAGTACATCAGCTGAGCAATATTTCTGTCAGTGTTTAGCTCAAGTCACTGATGTCAGACCTGAAGGAATCTGAGCTAAAGTGGTACACTCTGAAGTGCAATTACTTATCATGACAGCATCCATAGAGACACTCCCAAAGAGTCTCCAAATGCAGGCAGTTGTGTTGATCCAGTTTTGCACTTTTCACCTCTATTCAGAGCAGACTTTTTGTAACACCAATGGGTCTTAAGTACCCAAAGAAGAACTAACCACAACCAAGCATGAGGAATAGTCTTTGGGAAATCCATCCTTCCTTCCCAACTACAAGGAGGTCCGCAGCTATGTTCACAGGGGAGAAAGAAGCATGAGGGGGTGGCAGATGAAGTCACTGTTCCCATAAATCAAAAAGTCACACCAGTTTGATGCTGAGATTCCAAACTCCATGACACCCACAGGGCATGTCCTCTAGCTTTAGATTCAGGTCTGGACCCGCATGGTCTGAGGCTGGTTCTGACTGGTGATGCCGATAAAGTATCTCATCTCTTAAACTCCAAAATGAGAAGGGAGGGGGAGAGAGAGACACACAGATTCGGTCCATCAAAACAAATAAGTGCATTCATAGACAGGTTCGATCGACAGTCAGCTGATGGAACATGCTGTACAATGAGATGTCTGCTATTAATGTAGCAGGGCTTTCTGGCTGTAGGGAAGCATAGGGATACAGCTGCTGAAGACTGATGTGAAATTAAAGAGGGAATGAAATGTGTGATCTTATTTAATCACACCTGGCGCTTCAATTTTTCAATAACAGCACCCTGCTAGACTGTGTCAAATCACTTTCACAAAGGGAGAGGAAAATTGATGGCAAAATGAATTAACTATTTCACTCTCCTTGCAATAATGCTGAACACATGCAAAGCAAAGGTTTCATCTACGGAGCAAGTGCTCATGATTTCAGGCCTAAATGTGCCTTAACAGGGTCAGGCTTCATTAGTATTTGGATGAAGGGCCACCAAGGAGTACCTAGGGCCCATTCACACTACACAGTTATAGCACTGTTATTCCACTTTAACTGCCATTGTGCCATCGTACAGAATCCTGAGGTTTATAGTTTGATGAAGCACTGGAGAATTCTAAATGCTTCTTGCTAAACTGCCAGTCCCATGATTCCATAGGACAGAACCATTACTGTTAAAGTAGAATCATACCACTTTGTGAATGGGTCCCAGGAGCTGTAGGCTATATTTCCAAGGAAGGCAATGGCAAACTACCACAGAGTACTCCTTGCCTAAGAAAACCCTACAAAATTCATTTAATTGCCCTAAGTTAACAAGAGGCTTGAAAACACATATGCAAACAACAAAACACAAGAGATTGAGTGACCACTAAAGGTTTACTCTCACAATGGAAACAATCAAGTTATCATCTCAGGGCTGTTGTGAGCCTCCAAGTCATTTCTGACTTGTGATGACCCTAAGATGATTTCTTGGCAAGATTTGTTAGAGGAGGTTTGCTTTGCCTTCCTCTGAGGCTGAGAGCATGTGGTTGTCCAAAGTCACCTGACTGGGAATTTAAACCCTGGTATCTCAGAGTTGTAGTCCAACACTCGAATCACTAACTACACTGGCTCTTTCATTTCAGGGTAATCATTCTTTAACAAGACAAAGGGATCAAGGCAGAGCTCATGCTTTCCATACAGATGGTCTGAAGTATGATTCCTGGCATCTGCACTTTCAAAGGGACCAAACCCAAAAGGATGCTCACCAATTGCTCCTCTTTATCCTGGGGAGAAGTGACTAGTGGGGTACCACAGGTTCTGTCCTGGGCCCGGTGCTATTCAAGGTCTTTATAAATGACTTGCATGATGGAACAGAGGGATGCTTTGTAAGAAGTTACACAAGTTACTTTTAAAAAGTACCTTTCCAAATTCTGGGGAGAGCAATGCGTAAAATGCAGGGAAAGGAGATGTGTCTTTGAAGTCATGTGTATTTCCATCTCCTCTTTCCTGAGAGTAGTGCGTCTTGCATCCTAGGTGCCTGGGTTTATATTAAATGCCAAATATAATTTGTTTCTCCAGCCTCAAACTGTGCAATTACCCATGTCTCATTGGTTAGTCAGATACTGTATATCTCTGTGTACTAATAAATCACTTTCTGTAACAGATATCAAGGTGCTTTATCTAATGGGGAAACGGTAATGGGGTAAACGGTCAAATGCTTCATTTTTTCCCAAAGTAAATGGAGATAGTTCACAGTACTTTCAGCTCCTGGGTGGTATTGTTTAAGAAGCTGCAGGGTAATTAACTTCACATAACCAACCACCTATGTATTAAATAAACAGAGAAGAACATAGAACATTGGTAGGGGAAACAATAGAATCTGTTGCTTTTTTTTTCTTTTTTAAAGCTGACTGTCAAAATTAAGGTACAAAAGCAAGAGACCAATCTTTTTACTCTTAAGGACTCTGATACTTGAATTAAGAACCCCATGGTCTGAAACTGGGATCTAGACTGGGTGGGGAAAATATAGCCCTGATGACCTATTTCTGTGCCTCCCCGGGGGTAAAAAAAAAAATCCTATGGGAATGTGGGGGTAATCCCACCATATTTTTTCTTTCTGTTTTTTAGGCTTAGGAGGGTCCTTTAAAAAAGGAGTGGGGGAATGTACTGGGGGGACATCCGGACTACTCTCTGAAGTAAAAAAAGGCCTCTCTTGGGTCTGAAACAAGTGGGGGAAGAGGGTGGAAGGGGACGAAAATGTGCCCCACGTCATCCACAAGGCATTTTAGGCATTGCAATCCCCCCCCAGGGGGGCAACCCTCAAAAGTATTCTGCAGAGGCCAATATGGTCCCCTCACCCCACACACCTGCTCCCTCCTGATCAAGCAAAAGGGGCACAGGTACCTGGTTCTTCTTAAAACATAAAACAAATAGGAATATGTCTGGCCAGTCCATGTGACGGGCAGGCAACACACCTATTACCAGGAAACACCAACCTAGAAAACCAACCAAAGACCGGATAAACTATTTTTCTATGATGGGGTGACAATTCTGGGCCCTGGGGACAAATCTAACCTTTATTATATGGTCTCCTTCCTGTTCTGAGTGGGGAAGACATTTCAATCCTGTCCCAAGACTTAGCTCCTGACAGTAAGAGCTTTATGCTAAAATAAAATGGTATTTTGAGGCTCACATTTTTGCCTTTGATTCTTTCCCCCAATCAATAGAATACAGCTCCTAGGAATGTCCCTGAAAGAGTTTCCCTTTATTACGTCCAAACTGGAGGTGGTCAACCATAGAAACTCTAGGGTGCCACACATAGACTTCCCCTCAGCTACACCCACCTTGGAACTGATCAAAAGATGATCTCCAAAAATGCTACACAAGGCCTAAGTAAGGTGCAGTGGGTGCAAAATAACATTTATACAAGAATCTAGCCCCCTACAGCACCCCTATTTTTGGTCAGAGTTTTACGGCAATGGTGGGGGGGACACTGAAAGCTCTAGAGCAGTGGCTCTCAACCTTTTCTTTACTGGAGTCCCCCTGCAAATATAATTTGCTTCCCAAGGCTTAACTCAAGATTTAAATATTAAAATATTTACTTAATTATTCAAATATTCAAAAACTAGATTTAAATATTCAAATATCTGTGTAAATATTCCCCAGTCCCCAGGTTAAGAACCACTGCTCTACAAGCATGCAAGAGGTACTTATGGGCTGCATGTAACACATAGGCCACACAATACCGAGCCTGACTATCAGGTAGATTGGTTGAGGCTGATTTTTTAACTAAGATTTCTAGACTTATACATGAGTATATATAATAACAGAGGATAGTTTGGCATTATACATGAGCTTGTATGAGCCTGTCCGGGCCCTGAGATCATCAGAAGAGGTCCTTCTTTCACTTCTACCACCATTCAAAGCATGCTTGGTAGGCACTTCATAGAGGGCCTTCTCAGTGGCTGCCCCTAGACTCTGAACTCCCATCCCAGTGAAGCCAGAATGGCCTCCTCCTTGCTATCCTTTCATCAGCAGGCAAAGACCTACTTGTTCTGACAGGTTTTTAAAACAGAAAATTTTTAAAGAATGGGTTAGGGTGTATGGTATCATTTTAAATAGCTTCTTATCTTCTTTAGTGGACCTTTAACTGGAAGTTTCAATTGTTTTAAAACTTTGAATAGTTAAAACTTTGAATACAAGTAAAAATATACAAAAAGTGAACATTAAAATAGAACTAAATGTCCACTTTTTGTATATTTTTACTTGTATTTTTTTAAAAACTGTAAGCTCCTTTGACTCCCAATTCCAGGAGTAAAGTGGCATATAAATAATAATTCTTCTTCTTATTCTTCTTCTTCATCATCATCATCATCATCATCACCACCACATACCTCACAGCTGGTTGCTCAGTCTGAGCAATTTGTTTAACTGAGAGAAAGGCAGAGACGAAGATGATCCAGAAACTTTCAATGTCACCTTTTCCTAAACTATACACCTGGCTTTGGTCTTTGAGGGCCCAGATTTCCCAAGGCCCTGACACTCGGTTAACAAAGCAATATTCCCCCACTGGGTGTAGTGGTGTAGTGGTTTGAGTTTGGATGACCCTGAAGATCAGGCTTTGATTCCCCACTTGGCCATGGAAACCTACTGGATGACCTTGGACTAGTCATAAACTCCCAGTCCCAGAAAACCTTGTGATAGGGTCTCCTTAGGTAACCGTAAGTCAGAAACAACTTGAAGGCACACAACAACACCAACAATTCCCCCTTGCTGCTGCTCCTCTGGCTCTGGTAATTCCTAGCTTCCCTGGTTTTCCAGCTTCATGTTCCACTACTTTGGGCTGGACGACATCTCCTTCCAACATATAGTTAGACACCAGTGGTCTATAATCTTGGCACATTCACAGAGTACATTAGTCAGTGTCATTAGTTTCCAAAAATATGTCTAAACGTATTACTCTAAATGTATGGTAATTTATGCTTTCCCTTCAACTTCATTGGCTTCTGAGTTACACAAGCTGGCATTACTCAGTACTAAAAAATATTTTAAGAATTAAATTAAACCACTCTGACAATTACAATGGTTTCTTATGGCATTCTCCTTCATTTCAGCATATGCCCATAAGATAGGGGATCTCAATGCTGCCAAATTATATCAACAATGAAGTCTAGGATTATTCTTATGACTTTTTTTCTAGTGTAATATTTTACCATGAAATGCCTTCGGAGTTTACTTGAGAAGCTGCTTAAAAATATATGAACAAACTCTGTATGGTTTATCCATTTTGGAGTTGACTGCTGCTACTGCTCTGCAGACAAGCACAGCCATAATCAGATGTCTCCAGCTGTATTTAATTACAACTCACATCATATTAAGCCAGAACAACCAATGGAAATGCTAGTTAAGGATGATGGCAGTGGCAGTCTCTCACATCTGAAGGGTGTGAACTGGGGAATTCAGGGCTAGCTATTTAGCTAATAAAGAGCTTTGGAATGGAAGATGAAAGCAGACGGAATTGGGCACATTTAGCCAAAAGTGGGGTGAAAAAAGGAAGGAAAGAGACAGATGAAAGCAAACCAAATGCAAAAACCTGAAAGGTCACCATATGGAAGATGATATGACGTGAAGGTCACATTTGCATGTTGTATTTTACATCATTTCAATAACGGGAGCGAATTCCAGGGGCAGCTTGGCACAACGCTGCTCAGTGGAGCCATGCTGAAACTTAAGAAGGGCTGGAAACTTCTGTGCCTTTTGTAGATTGCAAGCAGGATGTCTATCAGGACAATATTTTACTAGGGCAACCTGTTAAAACCATATTTACTCAGATATTTGCCCCAGGGAGCACAGCACCACCTAAATATCTAAGAGGTTCACACAGACAGACATCCCTCCCCTTAACATGTGCTGGACCCAGTCCATTTAAAGTTTTTAATTGAGCCCAGAAGCTAACTGGTAGCCAGTGCAATTCCCACCAAGCTGGGGCTGGCAGATCAATTAATGTTAAAAATGCTGGAAGCAAGCTTTCAAGTTCCGCAGTATCAGTCTTCAGAAGTAAGCATTCAAAGCAAAGATATTTAAAACAAAAACAAAGAAAATGTTGTTGCATATCTGGGCAGACCTGGTGAAATGAAATTCACTTTATAACAAAAGAGCACGAAAGTTTGACTATGGGTTACATTAACCAAGTTAAGCTTTAGATGAAAGATGAGGGCACATAAGATCCCAGAAATAAACCAAAAAGAGCCCAAGTTATTCTACTGCTTGAGGCAAGCAGCAAAAACTGTCCCCCTCATGGGTTGAAGTGTACAGTACCTACTTATTTCGGCACCTGAGACAGAAAATACCTCAAACTTCTCTCTTCTTCTCTAAAGGTAGAATTACAATAACAACAAGTTGAGTAGTGAACAATTTGCTGCCCTTTCATCAAACTAAGGCCATTTCCTCACTACACTCTATAGTGTTATTATTCTACTTTCAACATCCTATGGGATCCTGGGGTTTGCAGCATAGGGAGGAGCCAGCCAGCCCCTCCCTACACTGCAAACCCCAGAATTCCATAGGATGTGAAAGTGGAATAATGGCGCTATAAGTGTGTAGTGCGGAAACGGCCTAAGACTCTGCTGCCTGAAGCAGCCAAATGGAGGGGCTGGCCTTTAAACTGAAGCAAGCTCCAGTGGCAGCTGATGGCTCCAGGCCAGTTGAGCAAGGGAATCCATTCCAGGTTTCAGTTTGAAATTTAAAGGAGCTATCCAAGGTGCTTGAACCTATTTTTGGGGAAAAGATTCACTATTCAGATAGCTTCTTTGAATGTATGACTAAAACCCAGACAGGATTCACCATCCTACTGACATGGATAACATTACCACCACTGTCAACAACATGTGGTCAGTAAAAACCTTGGATAAGTTCCACATTGCTAGAAACTGAAGAAAGACATATGCGTGAAGAAACATGACAAGAGTGAAATGGAAAACAAAGAAGGCCTTGTAATCCCTAAGTGCAAACGGATATTGGTTTAGGAGCTGCTGGCTTTAGCTTGATTGTGTGTTCTTAACGTCTTCAGAATATATACTTGGAGCTGATGTTTTGAGACCTACATGTCAGAGCATGGAAATACCACTTTGAACATCCAACAAACACATTTTAAAACTCTGAGAATGTGAATTCCCATTGCCTCTTTGTTCTTTGTGCAAATAAGCTGGATTGATCATAGCAGATCTACCTATGTGGGAAAGAGAGAAGCACTGTTACTTATACTTCCCCACATGACAGGAGTAACTTCTTTTCCCTCTGGTCACCCTGCCTCCTTATAGTTTTTTATGGGCTGTGTGCACATGTAGCTATTATTTCTGGAACATTTATTACTTAGAGGTAATAAAAATAAAAACACTAAGTCAGCTGTGCTTAAGTTTCCAATCAACAGAAAGTCATTGCATAGGGTTGGAGCTAGTGATGCTTAGAACAGAACCTCTGAAATCAATCAAAGATTTAAATTAATTAAGATTTGACTTGGTTAAACATGACTAAGTCCCGTGTATGTGCATGTGTGTATCTCTGTGTTGTTTATAATCAAGCCCAACTTCTAGCACTTGAGGCCTTATTGATACATTTAATAGAATGCAAACACACACACACACACACACACACTCTAAACTTGAATGTGACAGCTCTTAAATTCCCTAAGTCGCACTGGATCAGCAACTCAGTAACTCACTCAGCCAGTCTGCCATTGCCTCCATAGGAGATTTCTAGAGCTAGCTGTGAAGAGAAACATTTTCTTCCTTTTACAAATGTACTATTTCACGGCTTTGTAATTTTAAATAGTCCTCAACAGTTCATGGCCACTAACCTTTTATTAGCTGCAGTATATAAAGATCTTGTTTGATTCCTACTGCTGGGATACAACCTGGGGTCTATGCACTGAGTCCTGCCTTTTCATCTCCCTGTTGCAGGCATCGCTGGGTCTAAAGCGCTAGGATACATTTTGGGGATGGCGGTTTTCCAAAATAAAATCGATCGGCTTTAAATGGTGACATTATTTTTGCATTTGTCTTCTTTTTACCTTACAGCGATGAACAGGTTCACGGTCTTTCAACAAGGGTGCCTGGGCAAGGCTGAAGAAAAATGATGCTGAAAGGAATCTTGGCATTGGCAGAGTCCCAGAGGGAAAGCACATGTTTTGCATGCTAAAAGTTCCCCACTCAACCTCAGGCAATTCCAAGTAGGGCTACAAAAGGCTCAGTTTGAAAAACTTAGTGAACACCAGCCTACTTCCATCTGTCACCATCTAGATGTGCCAAACTATAATCCCCATCAACTTTGCTTGTTGATGATGCTGAGAGTAACAGCCCAAGACACAAGGAAGGCATGGGGTGGAGAAAGGTTGATAAGGACCAGGGATGGTCAAGCACCACACTGAACCCCTGGATTTCTATCAATGCGGCAGCACTGCTGGATTCATCAATGTAATTGTTGCTATCTCCAACACCTAATGGCAATATCCACATTTGTGCTGCCATTGTTGCCGTCCAAGTTCAGCAGCAAGAGTAATGATTTTCTATGGTGTGAGGGGATGCAAGAATTCCCTCCCATACCACAGAGCCTGATAAGAGTGCAAGGCAGAGTGCCTAAACCCCTTCCTGAAGCAAGAGGAAGGGAGAAATCCACATGATTCCGCTGGTGGGGATAGAAGCAGGGGGACTGGGAGAAGGGCTGCAGAACAGGAAAGTGAGAATTAATTGGCAGAGGTGAGAATCATGTGACCCTTCACTGTTATTGAACTGCACCTTCCAGCTTTCTTCACTACTGGCTTTGTTTCCTAGTGGTGATGGAGGGACACATGAATGTATAAGACATGTTCTGAATACATATACTTCAAACCAGAATTTCTAGCAGTTTTTTTAAGCACCTCAACATTGTTCTTGAAAGAAATCATGCTCCTGGCGGCTTCAAGACCTCTCCCCCATTTTTATGCCACGGTTTGCTTTTGAGTCTGCAGAAGGTTACCAAATGGATCTTTAGCTGTTCCATCCAGAAGACGCCTATGTTATTGGCAGGAAGCAGGAAACGTTACTCTTTTTGAATGACAATTCTCCCCCGACCAAAATAGCCAGTGGTCTCCCAAAGTAACTTTTCCAAGCTCTGGCTTTGACCCTGGCTGGTTTCTCAGAGATGGGAATTCAAAAATGAAGGGGCGTGCTGCTAAGACTGCCATGGTGCATGCTCTTCGCATTTGGTCCATGACATGAAAAAATGATGTTTCTATTTACATTGGGATACATGATCATCTCAACTTCTGGTGAGCCAATAGACATGACTGCATTCAGCTTGGCAGATCTCTGATCTGGCAGCCCTGAAGTAACACATAAAAGAATGCTTGATCTTCTCCTGCATGCCATGTAGAATGGGAAAAGTTGTGGGGAACAGCAATTATTCTACAGTAAATATTGACTTTCATGGAAGCAGCACTCTTACTGCCTAACACTTCTCTGATGCTTTTGGAAACCTATTATTTTTCTCCAGGGCTTTGCCAGCTGCCAAAAGATGCTACTTTGGGATTTTTCCCCCTTCTGTGGGCTTGTAAAACTCCAAATTTGTGCTATCTTTAGGAACCACACATGCCCAAACAAGCCTTTCTGGTTTTAATTCAGCAGCAAGAAGCAGAACAAAAACATTTAAATATGCTGCAGAAACTTGTCTCTGTATTTTGTGCACGTGTGTGTGAGTGGCGGGGAGAAAAAGAGAAGTCTGTATATTTGCTGATGCAAGTATATTTGATTTTTTTTAAAAAGAAATAGCTTGTGGCTTAATTTTTCAAGCTTAAGCTTAATTATTTATTTCATGACACAACTGTCAACAGTTCTGAACAGGAAAAAAAAGTTCAATCCTGGTTTCATATCTTGGTTTGAAAATTGAAGTTTTCAGATGGTGAAGTAGATTGGTGTAGGTGCTGAACATGTGAAGGAGGAAAGAGAAGGGAATGCGTAGGTCATTACTAGAATGGTATTTGTCTGAGAAAAATGGGGCCACTATCCCTTTGGGCTGTTTCATGCAAAAGAATTTACGTCGTTTGAATGTTGGAGGTAACAAGACCCTGTACATGATTTGGGCAAGGCTGCTACCACATTCTGGGGTCTTTACCATCTGTCAGTCTTTGAATCCATATGTGGCACCTTCTGCCCTCCCTCTACAGGCGACAGCCTGGAACCAAGATTATATTGTACCTTTGTAAGGATTTGCATTGTTAAGCTGCTTTGGGATCACAACTTAGCTGGGAAATGAGGTATATAAATGTAATACCTATAATAAACAGCCAGCCAACATGCAAATGCATACGTGGGTAGGTGGGTGGGTGCTGTGTGTGTGTACACACATTTCACCATTTGTATACATACTGGGAATTCCCTTCCATGGGTGCCTTCTGTATTACACTGTATAATATGTATCTACTCCCCATTTTGAGGACTGAAAGGAGACTGTCTGTCAGATCTTTCTTCAGTCCTATTAACACACACACACACACACACACACACAACCCCCCTCAGCTTTACAGGTTTTATCCCACGGCCATACAAAATGGATACGTGCCAAGTGCACAGATGAATCCAATTTAAGCATCTAGCACTATATGTACAATCCCATATGGCAGGGAGACAACGCATAAAGAACTTGTCATTTAATCTCTCTCATGCTACAACAGCCAGGCAACACAAGATAAAAATCAACAGCTAGTAAGCTCTTTAACACACACACACACACACACGAGGGGAAGGATATATTTCCCTCCTACAAACTCAACTGTAAGAATTATTCTGCAAGTTGTTTAAATGGGCAATATTGTTAACTGTTCAGAAGAGTATTTGGTGACTTCAGAAGCATCCTGTTATCTTGCGCACTAAGTGTCAGATAGGGGGTCAATAAGAGAATGTCCTTATTAATTTCTCCTTACATCTAAGATGCACAGATTCTCCTTGTCCTCTTTCTACCTGGAAGTGTTTTTTAGCAGCATCAACACTGAAAGAAGGCTAAAGAAACATAGACTTTTGGTGTTGGGTTGCTGCAATATGTCTGCTGTAAACAGTGAAATAAACAAAACTTGGCAAAGAACGGAATTCTATTGTACCTGATCCTTCTCTAGCCATGTGTGCCTGCCTACAACAGTCAAGGCAAACTGCAGCTGCCTGCAGGATCCCTTATTGACTATGCATGAACAGCAAAACAGAGAGAAAGGGGGAAAGCAGTTAAGCCTGCCTCACCAGCAACTCTCTGCATGGTAGGGAAGCACAGACCTACAACTCTGGCCACCAACATTAAAATCATAAGAAAAGTGGATCTAGTGAGAAAAAAAATCCCTTGATGCGTTTTGGAAAGAACCTTTGAAAGGTCTGTTTCAACATGTTATTCTTTTCTTATGCAAAGCTTGTCTGATATGGTTGTTTTACTTCACAAGTGCATATGCTTAGTTTTGAATGAAAAGTTTGATGAAACATGTTGAAATGGTTTTCCTTTTCGTAGTGTAGGAACTTATCCCTACCATCTCCATGTTATTTTTACCTCTGGCACCCAATTTCCTGCTAAAGATATAATGCCTGAGAACACTTCTATCTCATTAATGGAGAGATACCTGTATACTGAATTATTCTTGCAGTTTGCATTTCCCACGACTGAGATAGGAAAACAGCTATCATGACCATCTGCCTTTGGAATATGTGCAACAATTTAAACAGAACAAATGGAAAGAAAACTTACTTAGCCAGTTCCCATGATGTCCTCAAGGACGGGAAAAACCTGGACCGGTAGTTCTTAACCTGGGGTCCCTGGATCCCTGGAGGTCTGTGGAGACCTGATAGGCCATATAGGTCACATAGGGTTGCTATTCATCCTGGAATTCACCATTGCCATTTATCCCAAAGCAGCATCAAGACCCTTACTTTTTAGGCACTGTTTGAGAGAAAGGACAAAAGAAATGCTGTTTCCCCGAAAGAGTATTGAGAGAACAAGGAGAAGGCAGGTGTTTCGGTACTTTCTTGGTGCTCCTTCAGAGGGAAATGTCATTTCTTTCAAGCTTTCCCCAAGAGCTGCACCAAGACCCTCACTTTCCAAGCACTGCTTTGGGAGAAAGTATAAAAGAAATTATTCTTTAGGCCTGCCTCTCATTCATAACCTTCCTTTAGGAAATTCCAGTGTATTCTATTCTTCTGGCATTTGAAGGATCTCAGCATGCTACTCCACAGATCATTAACAGGCCTTCTTTCTTTGCAATTTCTACTGGAAAAATAAGGGATAAGGGTGGGCAACTGATGAGCAGCTTTAAACATATATTTGCATACTTAAATGTAGATTTAGGTATTTAAATATTGAGTCAAATTTTGGGGTTCCACAGCAACAAATAATATATACAGGGGGTCCCTGGTAAAGAAAAGGTTAAGAAGCACTGACTTGGATGATTCTCAGTCTTTCAGACAAATGATATTTCTAGAGGCTGACGTTATAAGGAGCTTCCTCTGACTACTCAAACTCCTTTGCAAAAATTGTGCCATTTACACTTAGGTGTTCTGCGATGGATTTTGTTTCCAAAATGTAGACAAGCAAGGTGGTAATGCCTGGCCTTTGAGAATGAGCTTATCCATTGAAAATGAGATTTTGAGCAGGACGTTTGTGAAAGCCCATCCAGTCTTTCTCTGTAACCTAACTGCTGTTAGGGAAAGAATTCAATGTCTCATTCTGCAAATTCATTTTCCCCCACTCAAGTATGTTATCATTATTTAGTAATTCTGGGTAATATTCCCTGGATGAAGGCTCTCTCTGTCTCTTTTCCTTTCTAAAAGGAAATATAAAAATTTTATTAATATGTGCCAGGAATAAAGAAGGATGTATGGCAAGAGAAGGACGTTCCTCTACCTGGGAGCTGGTTTTCAGTGTTAAAGTAAGGAGGAGGAAAGGAGCCTGACAGACATCTTTGCCAGGATATAAAATGGTTGTGCATTACCTGGATAGTTGAAAGAAGTAAATCCATATCTGTTGCGGTGAGTCTTCAAGTAGTTTCTTTCTTATGGCAACCCTAGGCTTGTTATGGGATTCTCTTGGCAAAATTTGCCATTGCCCTCCTCTGGGGATGAGAAAATGTGACTTGCCCTAGGTCACTCGGTGGGTTTTGACAGGAAACTGGAGCTCTCTCAGAATCGTAGTCTAAGGCCATTTCTGCCCTACACTGGTATATTGCTCTTATTCCACTTTCAACATCCTATGGAATCCTGGGGTTTGTAGTTTAGGGAGGGGCATTTAGACTCTCGAACATCTCAGGTCCTTTAGGTTACAATGGAAGAGGACAACTATAATCTTTCATTCTACATGCAAAGTTTGTGGTCTACCATCACATTACAGCGACAATCCAAACACATCTCCTCTCATCTGACTTCAGAAGCTGAGCAGGGGTGGGTTTAGTAGTACTGTGAATGTGATGCTGGAAGTGAGTTCTACAAACACCATGGACTTCTGAGAAGACAAAATAAATGGGTCAAGCCTGAACTCTCCCTAGAAGCCAAAATGACCAAACTAAGGCTATTGTACTTTGGACATATTGTGAGATAACATGACTCTTTCTAAAAGATTATAAGGCTTGGTTAAGTGGGAGACAGAGGGGAAAAGGGGAAAACCACATTCTAGCTGGATGGACTCAATCAAGGAAGCCACAATCCTGAGTCTACACGACCTGAGCAGGCTTGACAACAGCATTTCTTGGAAGTCTGTCATTCATAAGGTCACCATAAATCAAAGGCCCTTTCTGCACGACGTCGTCGTCTTGTTTCTGCCACAGGATGGCAGCAGTCGGCAGGTCGTGCTTCCGCATGATGTCATCGCTGTTCTGCTGCTATCCTGTCATGGAGCGTTGCACTTGCACAGTTTTCACAAAACAGAAAAAAATCTGTTTCATGTCTGCATTCGCGCAGCACTCCCGTCACTTCTGGCCGTGCGGAATCTGTGGAAGCACATTGGCGAGGCTTCCTTCTGTAGCACAGCAATGGAAAAAACCCGGCTCCACTGCAAAGGAAGATGTAGCACCATTGTGTTCTCTTCTGCATGGACAGAGGAGGTGCAGAGAGCAGTGTTGCTGACACGCTCCCTTCTGGATCCGGGACTGCAGCTAGACAACGTGGAAGAGCGTCGTCGTGCGGAAATGGTCAAAGTCCACTTAATATCAATTAACAACAAAGCACTTAGATGGAAAGGCCAAAATACTCTAAAGGCATCAGATCTCATCTGATCTTGGAAGCTAATCAGAGTCATTTCTGGTTAGTACCTTGATGGGAGACCTCCAACAAATACCACACGCTGTAGGCTATATTTCAGACAAAACCATCTCTGAGGAAGGTAACCAAAATGCTAAAAGACCTAGAAAAAATGCCCTATGAGGAGTGGCTTAGGGAGCTGGGTATGTTTAGCCTGGAGAATAGAAGGTTAAGAGGTGACATGATAGCCATGTTTAGAAATTTGAAAGGATGTCATATGGAAAATGGGGCAAGTTTGTTTTCTGCTGCTCCAGAGACTAGGACACAGGGCAGTGGATCCAAACTACATGAAGAGAAATTCCACCTAAAAATTAGGAAGAACTTCCTGATGGTAGGAGCAGTTTGACAGTGGAATATGCTGCCTCAGAGTGTGATGGAGTCTCTTTCTTTGGAGGTTTTTACACAGAGGCTGGATGCTCATCTGTTGAGAGTGCTTTGATTATGTATTTCTGCATGGCAGAATGCGGTGGGACTGGGTGGACCTTGTGGCCTCTTCCAACTCCATCATTTTATGAGTGTTCCTTGCCTGAGAAAATCCTATGTAATTCATAGGGTCATCAACAGAAAACAGGTGACTTGAATGTACACACACACACATGCTTAGATGGAGGACTACAAGTAATACTAGTGGTTGCCAGGTAGGGCAAGGAAACAATCCTGCCTGAAATCCTGGAGAGCCATGTCTGCCAGGCAGAGCTGATAACAGGGGGCTAGAAGGACCAATGGAGTATAAGGCAGCTTCCTGTATTTCAGTGGTTCTTTCTGCCATGCTTGCTACAAACACAGCCACACCTGCATGTACACTTCACCACTGGGCAGCAACATTGCTTCTATCCCCATCACTCCCCCACCGCCACTTTTACTTTCTTCAAGAAAACTCACAAGCCAAATTCTGTGTGCTTATGTTGAATTGTGGGATTAAGTTGCCATAAACAGTCTCCAAATGGTTTATTTGTATTTTCATGTTTTCATTTTCCCTTCACGTTCTGCAGAAGTCCCTGGGTAATGTACTCTTAAAAATTAATGTTGCTGTATTCAAATAAAAATGTATTGCTAATGGCTTTCATGCTTTATCTGACATAACACCCTTCATTTGTTCATTTATACACCAGCAGTCAACAGTGTTATGAAACACCTTTTATTGCCAGGATGTGTGAGGATCTGGAGCATCTCACAGAAGACAAAACAGTCTTGTTGCTCATTTTTAAAAATCTGACATGATCATAAAACACGGACTCAAGATGAGCTTTTTTATGACGGCTACAGCAAGAATTAATAATTTCAACAATATTGGTTCCTCCTTCAGATCAATACCAAGGATTTTTCCTCCCCGTCACAGTTTGCATTGATATAACTGAAATTGATTTACTATGAATAAATATACTGAAATGTTTTAACCATGACCTTCAAGGTAATAATATACTCCTGCAGGCTTTGAAGTTAGAAAATAGCCTTCACTTCTGCAAAAGAGAGTTCTCAGTGAAAGGATTTCTACCTCTGTGAAGTCTACTGATTAACAAAGTGTCTGTTGATAGCTACGTTCATACTAAAGATCAGAAACAGCTTTGAAATTTGTGCGCATGGTTTAAAAACAGGTGGGAATCACACTGCCTTCTTTAAACTGCTAAACTACAACTCCCAGCAGCCCTAGCCAGAACAATAAAGAATGCTGTGAATTGCAATCCACTAATATCTGGCTCCAGTATGTAACTCCCTGCCCTGCCTTAAAACCTTTCCTAAGAAAGACCAATTTTAATGGTTTATAATTTCTGGGGTTTCACCCCCCCTCCAGTATATCTACAGTATGCAGACAAAAAGCTAGTCTAGGTCAGAGGCAGGGAAACTGCAGCCTTCCAGATGTTTTGGACTACAAATCCCTGCTGCTGCACTTTACACATGTGCACATCCTTACCATAAGCCATGGACTTTGGTGTACATGTGTAGACACTACAGCTCCATAAAGTAGAACAACTTCCATATCAAAAGGAAACTCTTCCCGCACAATCCATCTTCCCTGTAAACACCTGGGCCTAGTCTGAACTCTCCTCTAGTCTAAGGAATGAAAGCATCCAACTGTAGCCCTTTTAAACATTGGCCCTTTCCACACGGGGAAAAAAAAACGGCTTAGGGCGACTCATCCGGAGGTCGTCCACACCGTGGAGCGCGCTAGAGCGGTTTGAATAGTGGAGGTTCCACACCTCAAACCGCGCTAGCGCGGCCGCAAGGGGTGGCGCGGCGCGTTTTTTAAAAACCACATTTTATGAGGTTTTTACGAAACGCGAGCGCGCTAACCCATTGCAGCGCCCCGTGTGAAACTGCAGGGACGCGCTAGCGCGTCCCTGCAGAGCTGCCCAGGGGCGGGCTTCCGGCTGGCGCGCTGCCTTGATTGGCGGAGCGCCGCCGGAAGTCGCCGGCCGCCATTTTGGGCGCCGCCGAACACCGCCGAAACTCGCCAGTGTGTGGAGCGGCGAACGCACGCTCCCCGCAGGGACGGAGCAACCCGTTTTCAGGTAAGATCCGTCCCTGCGTGCGCTGCCCCGTTCCCCCATCCCCCGTGTGGAAAGGGCCATTGTTTTGAAAGTCAAGAATATCACATGCCTTTAACTAGGCTTGCTTGTTTCCTCTCTTTTTAATGTCAGTGGTGAGAAACAATGGAAATTGTGACCTGAAAACATCTTATGGACTACAGGTTGGGAAATGGTGCTCTCTTTACTGGTTCAAGCATTCAATTTGGAGACAGCCCACCCTACAAGAACAGGCAATAGGAGGCAAAAGCTATGTTTACTTTTTATCTCCCAAATAACACTGGTTTAAGACAGCAGGGACTTCCACATTTCCTTAGAGCAGTGGTTCTCAACCTGTGGGTCCCCAGATGTTTGTGGACTTCAGTTCCCAGAAGCCCCAGCCATTATGGTCAATGCTCAGGGCTTCTGGGAGCTGAAGTCCACAAACATCTGGGGACCCACAGGTTGAGAACCACTGCCTTAGAGGCTTTTCAATCTTTTTTTTTTACTTAAAAGATCAGTAATTGTAGGTGAACTTCCTCAGTTCTACAGCTCTCCAGTGCTAAACCAACGCCTTCTACAAACTGAACACATTGGAACAGTTCTTAGAAGACTTAGTGATGCAAATAAGGGACAAACATTCAAGGATTTCCTTGTCTGTCAAGTCACTGTGGGAATGGTCATTTTAAGCAATGGCATAGTGGCAAATTCTAAAATGTAGGTCCTCATCACAACTGTCTCTATAGCAGAAGCTCCATGGTAAGTCCAAAAAGCCAAGCAGCTGTGTTGATCCAAACATAAAAAACATTCCTAGCACTCTTTATCTCCACCAAAAACAGGTCTTTTGTGTAAATAGTCTTGCCCATTCAAGACCAGATGACCCCAAACTACTTTAGATTACAAGAGGAAAAGCTTGTAACAATCCACCGTTACTGGAAAAATACATTTTCACTGCAGCTATCCTCGGGATTGCAGCTAAACTGAGAGGGAATGGGAGGTTCAGGGGTGGTGGCAAAAGATGTCATAGTCCCTGCTAATCAAAAAGTCCCAAGGCTTTGAGTCTGTGTGCCTTGATTCCACTACACCACTGTTTTCAAATTAAGAGAGTCTGAAAACCACTGATCTATTAAGTTTATTTGATTATTCATATTCATTGTAACCACAGACATTTTGAAGCATAAGGCAAAGGACAGAAGGCATTCTCCTATTCCATATACCAAAAGCAAATTGGACTAGTTAAAGTGAATCCTACTTCAGAGCTAATGATGGGACTGCATCTTCTACCATGTATGAGAGCAGCAGGGTGATTAAGATGGCACAGACTAAAGGGCATACAAAGTTCCAATGGCGAGGAGGGGCGACTCAGAAAGAATAGCCAGAGTAACAGCGAATGCCACTGCTGCCCCCACCCCTGCTTAATGGTTGGGCAAATCTTAAAGATCTCTTTCTGTTTGCCAGTAACTGTGCAGGTATGACAATTTTTTCAAGTGTGTGACCTCCTTCTTTTTATTAGGAACTAAAGAAACAGCTCTGAACAATTTCATGCAGATTAATGAACACTAGATTATATTCACCTCCCATTATGGCCAGGCTGATTTGTATTAGAAGCAGTTCCAACACATTAACCTGAAAATGGGGCATATTACTGATCTCCCTTAGAGGCTTTACCTATGATGATGGCAGAGATGTTTTCACTGTAGTGTCATCAAATATTCTACATAAGATCAGAGCAAGATATGAGACACCAAAGCCAGCCTGTCCACTGGAAGTAGTATAGTCTAGACTCTTGTGACTTTCAGCAAACAAGGTAAGTGAATGTAAGAAACAGGAGAGACCCACCAGGGCTTGTTAGCAAACCTAGGTGATCCATTGTTGGCGAACAACAGTTCCACCATGATAACAGATAAAAGGCCCTCCTTCCATCCCAACTACCACTGCTATGGCTTTGGTGGGAGACAAGAAGAGGTAGGCACAGCTCCACCATGCCTAGGATCAGACGATGAAAGGCCCTCTCTTCATCCCAACTGCCACTACCCTGGTCTTGAAGGGAAAGGAAGAAGCAGTTTTTGCTAAGCATAATCCCTTCCCCCACTGCCATCCCCTTTCCTTGTGCATTGTGTCTTTTTAGATTGCAAGCTCAAAGGCAGGGAACTGTTTTTTCTTGTTCTTTGTCTTGTAAAGTACCATCTGCAGTGATGGTGCTATATATATATAAATAGATGATGATGATGATGATGATGATGGCAACTCAAGGACACCAGGAGGGATAGGAAAACTTCTTTGCCAATTAGAAGGGACCAGTAGAGCCAGCAAGGCTAAAGAAGAGAGAAAGCAACTCACCAGTCTGCTGGCTTCAGTAGGTTAATCTGCAACAGCTGGGAGAGGGAGCAGCTATAGAAGGTTACAGGGAGAAACAGACAGGAAAGGCACAAAGGACCAGCTTGGTTTTAAAAGCAAACCAGGTGAGACCACATCCAGCAACCCTTCCTGTGAGTACTGTGCCAGCACCAGTGGCAGACTACCAGATGGATGGCTCAGACAACACAGAAGCTCAGGAATCTTCCCTGTGCCCAAAAGTAACAGGCTTGATTAGCTGAAAGGAGCAAGTGGCCTGGACATTTAGATCCCTAAGGAAAGGGTTTCTTTGCCTTAAAGGAGAGAAGGACAGACACTTGCAAAAGGTTGTGAAGTAAAGGTGCCTTTGGAGAGGCCCAGTAGAGCCTAGTGCTGTGAGCCGAGCTTAAGAAAACTCAGACTGAAGCCATAAATAAAACCTTTAGCGCTATAAAACCCTGGTGTAGGTTGAGGGAGCATTCAAAGGGAGTGTTGATCTTCCCCTACCAGGGGTGGACACCATACAAGTCAAAGTATAAGATGACCTTAGAAAAGTTAGGGTTTATACATTACAACTCTAGATTCTCTTGGCCAGCATGCAAGGGGGGGATTCTGGGAACTAGAGTCCAAAAAAGTGACTTCCCCAAACTCTGCCTGTAAGTGGGTTCTTTCAGGTCATCACACAGCAAGGCTGATTTCACTTGCAACTGTTAGTTTAGTCACTGAGGCAGGAGGGTAACTGCAGAGACCTTTCAGAGTTTCTTATTTGGCAAGGCATACATAACTGACAGAGGGAGGTGGCCCAGGGCAAAGTAAATCTACTGGGAAATTTGGCTTTATATGTGTGCATCTCTGCCAAAACAAAACAGCTTTTTTTTTTTGGTATGAGGTACAGACAAGGAAACATTTGCATATAGTAATTCTTGCTAGGAGCAAAAGAGGTGAGGTCCCTCTGAATCTGCTTGAAATTGCTTTGTTTGGGAAAAGAATAATGTCAGACTATGATAAGAGAGCCAGCATGGTATACTGTTTGAGTGGACCAAGATCGTGGAGACCAGGGGTCAATTCCCCACTTGGTCACAGAAACCCACTGAGTGACCCTGGGCATGTTACACACTCTCAGGCCTCAGAAAACCTTGTGGTAGGTTTGCTTTAGGGTTGCCTAAGTCTGAAATGACTTGCAGGGACACAATAACAACAACAAGGATATCAAAAGCAAAGGGATAAGAGAGAGCAAGGGAGGTACATATAGGGGCTGAATTATCTTGAATTTTAGAGACTGTAGCAGCAGGGATGATAGAAAAATAGGTAGGGGAAGTAGAGTTGCTACTTAATGAATGGTATGATTACCTTTCAGTTAGGTCAGTGGTTCTCCACCTGTGGGTCCCCAGATGTTCGTGGACTTCAGCTCCCAGAAGCCCTGAGCATTGACCATAGTGGCTGGGGCTTCTGGGAGCTGAAGTCCATGAACATCTGGACACCCACAGGTTGAGAACCACTGAGTTAGGTATTGGCCCTTTCCACACGGGGTAAAAAACGGCTTAGGGCGACCTCATCCGGAGGTCGTCCACACCGTGGAGCGCGCTAGAGCGGTTTGAATAGTGGAGGTTCCACACCTCAAACCGCGCTAGCGCGGCCGCAAGGGGTAGCGCGGCGCGTTTTTAAAAACCACATTTTATGTGGTTTTTACGAAACGCGAGCGCACTAACCCGTTGCAGCGCCCCATGTGAAGCTGCAGGGACGCGCTAGCGCGTCCTTGCAGAGCTGCCCGGGGGCGGGCTTCCGGCTGGCGCGCTGCCTTGATTGGCGGAGCGCCGCCGGAAGTCGCCGGCCGCCATTTTGGGCACCGCCGAACGCCGCCGAAACTCGCCAGCGTGTGGAGCGGCGAACGCGCGCTCCCCGCAGGGACGGAGCAACCCGTTTTCAGGTAAGATCCGTCCCTGCGTGCGCTGCCCCGTTCCCCCGTCCCCCGTGTGGAAAGGGCCATTATCTAGTTTGGTTAGGCAACAAACCAGGTTTCCAGTTATAGGTAGTTAACAACCTAGGATCTAACTCTTCCTCCCCCCACCGCGGTGGAAGGAAGATAAAACCTGATTTAGGGGGGAGTAACTGAAGCAACTCATACATTTATGTACTGGAATGGGCAAAACATGCCTTGAGGGCTATATACAATCTCTAGATAGTTTTGTGGCCCTCTGAGCATCCATTTGAACATTTGGTGGCATGGCAGAAAAAAAATACCTCAATTTCTCTGCTAAAACAAGCAGAGCAGGAAATGGAGATGGAAGAATAGACAATGAAATGGAAACAGTGGATAAACAGGGAGAAAACACACTACTGTTTTAGGTTACATGCCCTTATTGGTATTGCCTTCAAGTTCACTCTGATTCATGGAGACCCTATCATACGGTCTTCTTGGTAAGACTTATTTGGAGGACAGTTGTCATTGCTTTTGTCTGAAAAGCTATCCTGTGTGTTTCTGCAGTTGAGTGGGGATTTGAACCCTGGTCTCCCAGAGTCCTGGCCCAAACTCATATACTACACCACACTGACTCCCTTTATGGCCTTAGGGTTAGGTGTCAAGGGAGCCCATGGGCCACATGGCTTCAGTGGCCCCCTCCCTGAGTGGCTTTACCTCTTCGTCCCTTTTGTCCTCACTGCTTGCCCTCTCCTCAATAAGATCTGTACTTGGCTAGAGGGAGAAGGCAAGGCAAGTGAAAGAAGGTATTTCATCTTATGTCCATTACTACTTGTGTGCTCAGAGAGGGCAAGTAAAAGAGCGATGAAAGCCAGGAGGAGGATAGGCAAGGCCAAGAAGACCTTGGAAATGGCAATATGCCCTTTGCAGGATTTCTGGGCTTTGGCATTTGCCCAATGATGCCTACCATAACAACCTGGCCACTAGAGAGATCAAAGAATTGGTCCCAGTGATCACTTCCATCAAAATCAATGGCATTTAACCAGGAGTAAACTTTGGCAGGAGCATTCCTATTGTTTTGTTACTACAACTTAATGTCACCCTTTCTGTTGTAGACGTGTTTCATTTTTTGTTTTGCTTTGGCAATTGCATTGCCGACTGTAAAACTCACCCAGTAAATGCCAGCCCCAAAGCTACCTGAAAAAGAGAGAGGTGGAAAGATGTGTGAAAAATATAACACCCAAATATCACCCAGACAAAACGTGTTTTGCTTCAACAAAGCATACCAGCCCACACAAAAGCAGCCGTGCCTTAGCTAAGGGACACACCAGCTGATCTCGCCCAGAGCTCAGCAAGCAACGAATATCCAAAAATAGTTTCACGCCATCATCAGACTGCTGGTTGCTGCTTCCGATGAATCAGGATTAGGGAAGAAATGAAGGATGATAATTTCCCTCTCTCTCCCTGAGCTGCTCTCCCAGAGAGACAATCCGCAGATATTTTTGTCAAAGAAGTTCAGTGACCTGACTGAATTTCTTTCAGACAAGCTTGCAGGGGTGAGAAGGTCATGTCTGTGCCCTTCAAGCATGGGGAAGGAAGAAGGGGCAGGCGAGGAAATCCAGGCTAACTTTTCCTAAAGAAAACTGGCCCAGTTATCAGCTCTCTGCTTACAGCAGGGCTGGGGAACTGTTTTGGGGTTTCCTCCTTCCCTTGGATGATGTGGGGGGCGGGGGTGGAAGGAGAAGAGCCTGCAAGGGAATTCTCCCTCCCCTCTCTATCTCTTACTCACTCATTGTCATTTCCAATGGGAATTCCTGTTTCCCTCTCCTTATTGTCTACATCAGGTGGGGCTTAGGTCAGATTCTGATTCCCTATAGGGTGGAGATCTCTCCCTTCACTGGCTTATAGGAAAAATCAACATAAAACCAGAGCTTGGGGAACAAAATTAACAGTTCCCAGAATCTCACAGACAGTATGAAGGGATACAGCAATAGAAAATAACAGGAGCTCAGAACTGGTAAAATGAGGTGCAGGTAAGAGGGTCTAAGTATGGTTGCCAGATGAAATAAGGAACAGGTCTCCTGTACTTTTAGCAGTTGTGCAGAGCAGGAAATTTCAGCAGGTGTTGAAAGCTTTCAACATCCACTGAAATTCCCTCTTCTATTCCACCATTAAAAGGACAGGAGCTCTGTCCCTTATTCCACTGGCAAACCTAGCCTAAGGAGAAAGACTATGAGGGGAGAAAGGAGGAAGAACATAGTATCTTGGAAGAGTAAGCAAAACACTCAGTTAAACTGTAATTTGCACTACATTCAAAAGTTTACACTTTTCAACAGGCAACCCATGAAAAGCCACTTACAGTGAGTTACCACTGGAAGTTGGCATTCTTCAATAAGGAGGGCTGAAAGAGACCCAGGGTCTTTCACACTAGATAGTTATCGAGCTATGATTCTACTTTACCTGCAATGTTTCCATCTAAAAGAACTGGGGAATTTGCACTTTAGGGAGGGGTATTTGGAATTCTCAGACAGAAAAGCTCTAGTACCCCATCAACCCAGGATTTTATAACACGCAGCCATGGCAGTTAAAGTGGAATCATAACGCTGCAATTGTCTAATGTAAAACGGTCCCAGAGCAGGGACTTAAGGCATGTAAAGCATCAATGATGCTGCAGCTAAGCACTCTGAGCCCAGTATCCATACAGATGGGAGACTATCTATCTATTACATTTATACTCAGCCTTTCTCCCAAAAAAAGCATTGCTCAGTGCTTTGTAGAAATAATAATAATAGTAGTAGGAATAACAACAACAACAACAACAATAATAGGTGCACTTAAAATCAGACTGCACAAGTTGGTTCTTACATGAGCACACAGAAAGGGCAGAGCCCAGGATTCGATGACAAATGGCTGAGAAAAATCAGATATTCATTGTATGCACTAGTGATGGCAACTAATGATGCCAGACCTATCTTTTCAATCTTGTTTCAACAGGTGACTAAATATATTCATCCTAAAAATAAGAAATGAATGTTGCAGTATTTTCATCTTTGCACAAAAAAAGAATTCTTTTTAATATCATTGCTGGGCTGCATCCACTAAAGTGTTTTGAAAACAGTAAGAGGATTTAAATCAATTCATGACTCTCATTCCAAAAGCATTCTTATTGTTGACATGAACCTTCAAGTCAACTCTGGTTTAGGGTGACCCTTTCACAGAGTTTTCTTGGCAAGATTCACTCATAGGAAGTTTGCGATGGCCTTTCTCTTGGGCCAAGAGAGTTTCGAAAGGTCGCCCAATGAGTTTCCATGATTGAGCAAGGATTCAAATCTTGGTGTCTCAGAACAACAGTCCAGCACTCAAGCCATTATGCCACTATCCTACCTGTATTTTTCCCCATATTCACCATGCTATGATTTACTTCTCCTCCTCTTAGTTCTTGTATGGATAAGTAATAGCAATAGTGATAGTATTAATGCTACAGCTAGCAATCACAACTGTCATTACTTCTCAGATCAACATTTCATGCATTGCATATGTGTGCAGAGAAGAAGACAGGAGTACTAACATGCTGTAACAACGTTACATTACTTTGGGTTTAAGTAATTTTTGGCAAAAGGCATTGTCTGCAGCACAAAGGACAAGCTGGAATGTCACATCAAATCTCTTTATGACAACACACGGATGTCCTTTACTTACTTTAGAGGAGTGACACCACAAATTAAATTCACTTTAGACAGTAAAGCATTAAGACCACTGGAGAGGCATCACTACAAGTCTAAAATATCTTTTCCTTAAGACACTCCCCTGGGGCCAACCAAGGGTTGCATATTAAACTATCACAAGGAATACAGTGAACCACTGACCCCAATCTAAGTCTTGTGAGCAATTCATGACCTTAACTAGCACAGCATTAACTTCCCTAAGCAGGCTAACATTAATGATTAGATTCCTGGAGGGCAACTACCTGAAAAGCAGTCTCATATTTTCAGTTTCCTTCAGCTGAAAAAAACAACCATTTCTGTTTTTCTTCTATTGTATACTACAGTTCTTCCCTCTTCTTTTGGTTCCTCTAACAGGCAAAATATATTTATTATCTAATATCAACCTCACATATAATTAGTAAAAAAAAAATATAATAAGTTTGGCAGCTGACTCACAGGCATGCACAGTATGTGTTAAGAAGTAGAATTAATCTTTTAAGCTATGAATGAAGATCCAGAAGGAATTGTTACTGGCTCTTCTCTCTTCCTTTGGTCCTTCTAACAGGTAAAATATATTTATTATCTACTATCAGCCCTGCAGATAGTTAGTAAAAAAAAAGTAATTATAAGTTTGAAAGCCCACTCACAAGCATGCTTGGTATGTGTTAAGAAGTAGAATGAATCTTTCAAGCTATGAATGAAGAGCCAAAAGGAATTGTTACTGGCTCCTGGTGAGTTGCTTATTGAGCCCACCAATAGCAACATCCAGGACACTGGGAGTAAAGAGTGGGACTCTATGATTTACACTGCATTTTTACTGGGACTTTGAAGAGATTCTCTGAAATGAGTTTGCAAAACACTTTGAAGATAGAACGATTGGGATTCCAGCATGGGCTTTACAGGTAGAGCAGGCTCTATGAGGGTGACTGAGACATGTCCTTATCCATTTTTTCCTGAATGAACTCAAACTTGTTCATTCTGAGGAGTGAGACAAACACCTGGGACAAATGAAGGCAAGTACTTGCTTGCTGGACTTGTGTCCACTTTGGCTAGTAAAAGCTGCCAAAGGAGGGGGAGGAATCTGTCAGCTAGGGTGCTGGAGACCATAAATGCTTCTTTGGAGGAAGGTTGTGTTGCAATTCCTTTAAAAGAAACAGCGATAAGATTGTTCTTCATCACTGGATCTCATTTCTGGAATGAAGTGGATTATTTGAATCCCTTCAAATCTAGGTTCGCGCCCAGATGATAAACGAATGGTAGATTATCTGTGTGGGAAACAGACAAGGAAGTTCACCTCTGTTGATTTTTGTCATCACTATATGACACTATCATATCTCTTTCTGAGATACGTGGTTATTATGGGATTATGGAGAACCTTTTTGCAGTAATTCAGTCCTATTTGGCTGAATCTTCCCAAAAAGCCATGTATGGCCCCATACTGACCTATGGGGTTGCCTTGAGGCTCTACGTTTTATCACTTTCCCCTTTCTATCACCTACAAGAAGCTACTGGGAGAGGACACCTAGGAGTTTGGGGTCAGATTTCATCAACGTGCCAAATGATACTCCTCTCTGTCTCTCTTTAGCTGATTCCAAAATAGCTGTGGAAAAAGTGGGACACTGGCTGGACCTAGCAATGGGCTGGATGTGGGCCAACAAGTTATGGATCAATCTAGACAAGACAGAGGTCTTGATACTCTGCAGTCCTCTAAAGTACTACATCCTGAAAGTGCACTCCTTCAAAAGTCTCAGAGGGATATTTTCACCTTCACTGGAGCACATCACTGTGGCCACCATATTGAGTGATACCTTTCAGGCCACTTTTGGAGGGGAATTTGGCAGTTTAGAGTTGGAGAACCTGCCAAAACACTGTTCTTCTGCCTTTCAAGGATGTCAAAATGATTATTTTTTTCGACTGGAAAAAGATTGGGAGGATGTGCCAGGACCACTGGCTAGTTCCTGGGGGTCTCAGGGTCTACACTGGAACACCCAAAGAACTAGATGAAACCCATGGGCCTCATGATTCCTACCCCTGCTCTAAAGGATCACATGCAATACATCTACTATTCCTTCTGGATATCCAGATGTCTCTTGTGGACAGGAGTGCCTTTGTTCAGCTTTGGTGGCCTGGGAGGAGATGGATCTGTCCACAGTGAAAAATGCTCCAAGTCAAAGTGCTTTTAGTATGGGCTTCATAGACCATTTATATCAATCTTTCTTTCACTGCATGAGTTATCTTTTTCCTTCTACGCTCAATGCAATCTAATGGTTCTCCCTTACAAAGCCCAGGGTACAGTTACAAGACGTGGGGGTAAGTGAAATGTGGGCTCTGGCCCTTCAAATAAAAATTCTGCCCGTAAATGAAATTTTCCTTCAGTCCTGAAATTTCTAGCATTCCAGAGAGTGAAGCACTGAAAACAGTCCACACCTAGAACTCATATTTGCTCCGTTCATGTTACCTTGGTAACGTGGCCTGTTACCTCCTACCTTTTAGGGGGATGCCTAAGCTGCATATCTAAAAGCTCAACTGAAGTTGAGTTAAGTTACTGCAATGCTACAAATTGCGGGAATGAAGAAAAAAATCATTTCTTTGTAGGGGAGAGAAGAATTTGGGGGGGGGCATGCCTTCCTGCAGTTACATTCCTGCCTAAAAAGCTACAGTTCTAAATATCTGAAAATGTGCCTCACCCTCCCATAGGAACTTCCCTGCCATCTACTATTTTTCTCAGAGGTCCACACTGAGTGTTTTAGACGATGGTAACATTTATCATTGAAAGCTAAAGTTAAGATAGTCCATGCCATTGTATTTCTAATTTCTATGTATGATTCTGAAAGCTGGACAGTGAAGAAAGCTGTTAAGGAATCACAGAATCATAGAGTTGGAAGAGACCACAGAGGCCATGCAGTCCGACCTCCTGCCATGCAGGAACACACATCAAAGTATTCTCAACAGATGGTCATCCAGCCTCTGCTTAAAAACCTCCAAAGAAGGTAACTCCATCACACTCTGAGGCAGCATATTCTACTGCCGGACAGCTCTGACCATCAGGAAGTTCTTCCTGAGGTTCAGGTGGAATCTCCTTTCCTGTAGCTTGAATCCATTGTTCCTTGACCTTGTCTCTGGAGCAGTGGAAAACAAGCCCGCTCCCTTCTTGACATGACATCCCTTCGAATATTTAAACATGGCTATCACGTCCCCTCTTAATCTTCTCTTTTGCAGACTAAACATACTCAGCTCCTTAAGCCACTCCTCATAGGGCATGGCTTCCAGACCCTTCATCATTTTGGTCACCCTCTTCTGGACACGCTCTAAAGAATCAACCCATTTGAATTGTGGTGCTGGATGGATAACATGGACTGCTAAAAAGACAAATGAGTGGGTCCTAGAGCAAACCAAGCCTTCTGCCTAAGAAGCCAAGATGACTAAACTGAGACTGGTGTACTTTGGTTATACCATGAGAAGGCATGACTCACTAGAAAAGACAATAATGCTTGGTAAGGTAGAATGTGATAGGAAAAGACAAGTGGACAGATTCAAACGGGGAAGGCAAGGCCTAAGCAGGGCTGTTAATGACACAGTGACTTAGAGGTCTCTCATTTATAGTTACCATAAATTGAAGTCAACTTGATGGTGGTTAAGAACAAAATATAGTAGAAGGCTTTTACTGGGGCCGCATCTCAGTTCTAAATCCCCTCCAACAGAGGTTAAATTGGTCCCATCCTTGCTGAGTTTTAGATTGGCAGTTAAATATTCAGCATTTAGTGGTTTTTAATATGAGGCCAATTCCTTGCTTTGGAATGTCTGAAAACTAGCTCTGTTCTTAATTTGATCACTTATTACTTCTTTTCCCCCAATGTCTTTTAACCGTTGAGACTCTGATAAACATTTTAACAAGTAATAATAAAAAAGATAAATCTAAAGCCTCTACATTCCATCAAATAGAACTCAGTACATTAGACAAGGATTCAGCTTCGCACTTCTGACCTAGCCCAATCAGGACACATTTGGGGGAAATAGGCTGAAAGATACCTGGCAGTGTTTGAGACATTTATGTATCAGTTTATGAAATTTATATACACCCTAACTGGGAAATATTCTGAAACAATCAATAAAGTAACAACAAAAACAACAGAGCCACGTCTTAATACTAAAGTCTTTGAATATCAATATTCCATTGTTATTATTCCCACCTATTTCTCCGTTCTCAGGGCCACAATTTAAAATAACCAAGGTCTATAAATGCTATTTTTTTCACAGAGAAATGTTTTTAAGTGGTCTACAATAAACAGGCAAAAATGGGGAGGGGATATCTCATTTCACCCCCAACTCAAGCTACACTGCTAAAGCAGAGTGAGATTTCCCCATGTTATGGTTCATTATCCTTGGAATCAAATCCAGATCATAAGCCATGGATTGTGATCTGCAGAATATTCCAAATATATTTCAGGCCTTCCCTGCCCCAGAAAACCCCAATGAAAACGGAAGATTTGTTGAAGGAAAGTGAGGCTAATGGGTCCCACTTGGTTCACAGGACTGGCTTTTGCTACCTGAAGTGAAGTATAAAGATGGTGCACCCTTCCACTCCATGTGCAAAAGGTGACTGGTCTGGCAATTGAATCTTGCCCAAACATTGGTGATTGGACACTGTCCTTCACTGCACCAGAAGGATTAAGGCTAACTTAGAGTCTCCATGAAACATAGTTCTCTCCTCTGACTGCATGATGTCACCTGCCACTAGATCTAAAAACAGTCATTCCCCTTGCAAAGGGGAGACAAAAGAGTCAGACATATTTTTTAGTTTCACAACACATACTTTCAGCTTTACTTGGTAGACAGTATGGAGACACTCCATGGGCCCACTTTCCCCAATTTGTGCTGTTCAGGGGTGAGATACTATAGCCCTTGGCACATTGTTGGACCACATGCCACTTTTTCTCTGGCCAATGGCTACTCTGGCCAGGGCTTAAGGAAGCCAAAGTTCCTCACGGCTTGACCACTCAAACACCTCCATTATGTAGTGAGGATAATTTTCTTTGAGAGAAGAATTGCCAAGACTCAATTAGTACAATGAGGTGAGATCACCTACTGCCTTTGACACCGTTCTGGCACTAAAAAATTACTTCTTTTTTTCTTTGTGTTTTCCTCTCTGCTTCCTCCATCTCTCTTTTATGCATGTTTTACCTTTAATATAGACATAAGAGAGGGCAGAATTCAAATTTGACTAAACACAGGACTGCTGCTGGAAACAGCAACCTTGTATTGAATTTTTCATTCTCACAAACATAAGCCAAGATACTACATCGAGTGTAGTGTAATCTGCACAGTTCCATGTCCTTTGGCCCACCTTGTTAGCTATCAAGGGAGAGATTGCTATGGCTGCTCTTTACCAATGGGGCAGAAAAGGCAATTTAGAGAAGGAAGATGCAGCCGGTTTGGGCTTGTAAGGGGGAAGAAAAGAGTATGTGTATTCCCAGATGGAGTGCCCCATCTTTTTCCTTCCCTCCAGGACATAAATAAGTTACCTCTTCCTTCTCTGGATTGCCTCGTCCCTTCATCTTCTCCCCACCATCCTTAATAATTGTGGAGGAGATGAGTTTGGGTGGGGCACTAAGGGCAAAAGAATAGCCCTCTATGCCCCATCCAAAAAGAACATATGCGGGTATGAGTCACACTTACACATGTAAGCCACTGACAGGATTCTCCCCATAATGCCCACAAAGTCTATAATGTTTATCACATGGGGCATTTCCAGATACCTGCCACCCACAGCGTACTTCAGAATTTGCATGAGTAGAACATGCAACGTTCATGTCACAACACAAGCATGTATGACTTCCTAGTAGGGCCAATTTGAGTGTATCCATATTATGCAATTACAGCAGTTTGATACCACTTTAAGTGTTTTGGGTTCACCTTACAGAATCTTGGGATTTGTAGCTTGGTGAGATACTATGTTTGCTGGTGTATAAGACTCACTTTTTTTCCTGAAAAATACTGTTGGAAAATTGAGTGCGTCTTATACACTGGTGTGTCTTATATGCCAGCAAATAGTATTTGGCAGTGTATAAATGGGGTGCGTCTTATACATGGGTGAATCTTATATGCTGGCAAATACAGCACTTTGGATTTTCTAGCACGTGCCTCTAAACTGCAGAATCAGAGCTCTGTCACAGAGAATTCTAATCACCTCATAAAACTACAAATCCAAGGATTCCATTGGATGGAGCCACAACAGTTAAAACGGTATTAAATTGCTAAAATAGTATAATGTAGCAACATCTCTGGCAGCAACAGTTACATTTTTAAACCAACTGGCCATTAAAGTTCCAGCACGTATCTGGAACACAGGTGAGGAATTGTAAGGGTAATAATACAACCTCCCCACTTTTTTGAGCCCCAGATTTCAGATGCTGGAAGTGGGATTAACAGGGCTGTAGCCCAATAGCTGTCTTTGGGGGTGCAGGACAATTTTAGGATGTGGTTGCTATTTTCCCAGGCAGCCCCTTTGTTACACCAAGTTATTCAACCAGGATGAGTGAAACACAACTACTCTCCTGCTGTTTGATGTCCACAAGGTAATACCGAATTCCTGCTGTTTGTCTTAGGAGATCAGGTGTGTGTGTGTGTGTTGGAAAAGCAGTAGACTTTTTAAAAAATTGCTCTTATCATAACACACAGGCAGTCCCTAATACACGTATTGATCTGCTCTTGTTATTTTTCCTTTGATCTCCACTGAGGAAGGTGCTCTCAACCCACGAGGCCTCTTCGTGCAACAGTTCATGCTGGAGAACATCAAAGCCATCTTTGTACTCTCGTCATAACCTTTTCCCTCTTCTCCCATGGTCCCTCATCAGAAGGTCTCCTACCTTGCGTGAGTAACTGAAGGTTTCGGACCTCCTCCCTCACTTTTAGCTGAAGGACCTGCTGCAGAATATGCTGCCGTAAGCTCTCCTGAGCAATCCCCATTCGCTCAAGCTTTTTGTCTGTCAGCCTGAGCAACGCACGGCCTAGATCCAAAGGAAGAAAGTAGAAGGGGGGGAGAGAGAGAGAGACAGAGAGAGAGAGAGAAATTACCCAAGGATTTTCATTTAATGAATCAAAATTCTACATGCTGTAAATGTCCTTATTCCAGCAGATAAAACCTGCCTGCACCACTAATATCATCCCTGGTGAAACAATTTGAATCACAATGGGATAGAGAAGGGAAAAGAAGCCTCAAAGCATAGGCTGGCTCAGTGAGTTAATTAGCTTCCGCTCTTGAGATCTAGATTCAGAAATCAACTAATAATGCTACCAGAAAGGGTTGGGGCAGAGGGAAGACGAGCTTGTGTTACCCACACTGAATGTACTTGTGGTACAAAAAGAGATTTGCTATCTGATCATGGTAACAGGTTTACTCAGTGGTAGAACACAGATTTTGCATGCAGAAGGGCTCAGCTTCAGTCCCCGAAGTCTTCAGCTAGAACTGATATGGGAAACCTACCATCTTTTAGTCTAATTTTAACCTAGCGCTCTCGGAAGTTTATCATCATCATCATCATCATCATCATCACCATCATCCCACCTTACTCCCCCAAACTGGGACTTAAGGCAGCTTGCAATCTAATAAAGAACAGTATAGCTAAAAACATACAAGAGATAGGCATTAAAATTGAATTAAACTACAGTCAGCCCTCCACTTTTGTGGGGGTTAGGGCAGAAGGCCCCTGGAAAAATGAGAAAACCTCAAAAATAAAAATTGTGAATGATAGTCCCCTGACTCCCAATTTTTTTAAAAAATGGCAGGATTTTCAAATAAATATTGTCCCCAAAACATATCCAATATCCCATAATACTCTCCCCGACCCCTCAAATCTGCCTCAGAGCCCCTACCCCTGTTAAAATACTTTCTTTTCCCTCCATTTCCTATTAAAAATTGTGACAGAAAGCAGTGCAACATGACTTCTGGCTGCCATTTTGAAAGAGATAAATAGGGAAAACAAAGTCTTTTGGTATGCTCAGATGGAGCATGTAGCCTATAGGGGGATTGGAGTGTGGAAAATCGACCCCCTGCTCCCCTCCAGTTGCCCATTTTAGTCTAGCCTATGTATAATTCAATATAGATCCAATTCTGTATCTCTCCCAAGGACGTAAATCTTCACTTACTTCATTCCTGCATGGCAAAATATTTCAAAAGTTTTCCCTGGTTTGGAGAGTTTATGAGAGGCTTTGCTCATTTCTGAATTATTTTTTAAATTTTTGGATTTTTGGGGGAAAAAAATCAATTTCTGTGCAAAATATATGATTTACATCATGAATTATATTTTGCATGTCTTTCTTCCCCCTATTGCGGATGATGATGGGGAATAGTGCTGGTCTTTTTACTTTTGTGCAGGAGTGAAAAAATCTCAAGGCAATTGCTAATTTTTTCTATGGGCCATCTCAATATGTTAGATATTCTTGTTTTGTGACAAGATTTGTAAATACAGGCATGCCTTAGTTAACAAAGCCTTTGACAAAGAAACTCCTTTTTACAAAATCTTTTTATGCCCATCTCAAGCTTTCCTCCTTGTCCTCTCTCTAGCTGAAAGTTATCAGCATCAGTATTGGGAGGTTGGTGAAGAAGCACTGGAGAAACCCTGAATTTTGGTGCATTTAAAAAGCATAGATCTGCAAGTCTGACCACCAAAATGGAAATCATAAAAAGTAGAGGCTGGTGAAAGAAAGAAAAATCATTTCTGGATGCATTTTGGAAGACATTTTCTAGTGGTCTCTAGAAGGTTCAAAATTTTTTTTTATTTATCCAAAAATCTGGACTGCTTTGTTTGTTTGTTTTAATTTCACCCGTGCAATATGGTCAATTTTGAATAAAAAGTCTACTGAAACATGTTGACCCATCTTCTTTTTTGTAATGTAGGAACCTATCTCCACACTTTCTATGTTGTTTCTACCTCTGGTGCAAAATTTTCTGTTAAAGTAATGCCTAGGAAAACATCTACCTCATTAACTATACACGTATATGTGTATTCTTTACATCTCTCATACCTCTTCCTCACATCCTTCTCTACTTCCACACTGAGATGTGAACTTAACCCTGAGTTCCTCAAAGCGGGAAGGCTTTGATGACAACCCTAGAAAGGGACTGTATGTCCGTCATCTGAAGACCAGCACAACTAAGGGCCCTTTCACACTCCACAATTATAGCACTATGATTCCACTTTAATTGCAAAGATTTCAAAGTATGAAAGTATAGGATGTTTGGGGGCAGGGAGAGGTATTTAGAATTCTGAGACAGGAATTTCTAGTGTCTCACCAAAGCAAAATCTCAGGATTCCAAGGGAGACAGTCATGGTAGTTAAAGTGAACTTGCAATGCCATACTTCCATAGTGTGAAAAGGCCCAAAGTACAGAAAGGATCATCACCAGAAAACTTGCCATTAGTAGATGAACAGAGCAAAGCACCTCTGAACACAACAGCAATGTGAAATAGCTGCTGTCTGCACCAAAGGAGGGGATATCTGAAGCAATAAAGTTGTGGATTTTTAAGATATTCAGGAGACAGACAGATAGGATGGACAGACACGCTAGTCTTTAACCAAGAATCTGTCCCTCAAGATAGTGAAGACATTTTCTAGTGGTCTCTAGAAGGTTCTGATACTGAACAAAGCAATATAGAAACATGGAAAAAATATTAAGAATTATTAAAACACAGTTTTTTTAATACACACACACACACATATAGAAATAGAAATAGCAGCAGGAAAAAAGCAAAAAAATTGATTCAATTTGTAAGAACAAAGACCAATAAAGGTAGGCAAAGAACCCATAGAGAAGGGGTGGGCAAAGTGCAACCCACAGCCCCCCCTTGTTTATAAAATTGCCCAAAAATGATCTCTAGGGGGTTGTGGCAGGCATTTCCACCATGTTTGGAGCCCCACTGGACCTCATAGGGCAGTGGTTCTCAACCTGTGGGTCCCCAGATGTTCGTGGACTTCAGCTCCCAGAAGCCCCAGCCACTATGGTCAATGCTCAGGGCTTCTGGGAGCTTAAGTCCAAAAACATCTGGGGACCCACATGTTGAGAACCACTGTCATAGGGGGTCAAAATGAAAATCTGCAAAATTCCCCCCACAAAATATATATATATTTGTCTCAAAATGCCCTGTAGAGGCCCAGGGAAGCCCCAAAACATGACCTCACACCCCTTACAGAGCTTCGTGGGGCATATGGAGGGAAACAATTGGTTTGTTTGTCCCCATATGCCACATGCCATATGCCACAGCAGGTGATGTGAGGGGCTATGGCCCTCCCAGGTCTGCTGGAGGGGTAATGCGGTCCCCTAGTCTTCCATCATTGTCCACCTTGGCTTGAGAGGCTCAGCTTTAATAGGGGAAGGCTTAACTTGGTCCTCCCCTAAGAGCTCTTTGAAGTTAGGATCACTGCATACAAATTTGGCTCTGGCTCCACTGAAGAATCATACAACACTAAACCCAACCCTGGGGATACGACAAGCTATTAATTTTCAACCTATTACTTTTTTTTTTTTTAATAGTTGATAGAGAACAAAACAATAGCCTTCCAGAACTGCCAATAACCTTCTGGATGGAGAAGGGGAAGAGTTAATATGAAATTGTACATCATGATTACTGGAAGTGATTCAGTAGGTAATTTACTGTTCTGATGGGAACTGTATCGATCCTTTACAAGTCTTGAGCATAAAAGACTGTTAAGACAGTCCTGTTTTTCAGTTGAACATATTCGGGAGGGCCTGGTAATTTCAATGGGAGGAAATAATCATAACCTGAATTCCCAACTGAAGTATAAATTCAAGCACAAATCATATTAGTCTGCTTTGCAAATGTACTGTAAAATGTGAGACAGCCATTTTTAGAGCTCTCAGGAAGGACCAAGCAGACCCACAAAGCAAATTAAGCACACATCTAAAACTTTAGCAGACAGACCCATAAATCTATGTTTGTTACATGTAGGCTTACAAACCTATCCCTGAGATGTACTAACTGTTCAATATCCAAACAACAAATGTTATATAAACAGTTGTGTGATTGTTAAAGAAGTGTAACAATGAAGGATTATTCTATATCATACTATCCTTCCCCGCTGAGGCCCAGCCTTAGCACCAGCCTTCACCCACAGCTCGGAGCTGGATAGCCCCAACAGATTTATGAGACCCTCAACAAATACAAAGACTTCAAGGTCTCATCTGTTTGAGAAGGCTAGATTGCATCTGTCAAAATAATGGACTGTATCTGGCAGCAGCTGGATAGGTTGTCTGAATCTATATGATGCTGCACAGAATATCATCCCCCAAACAAAGACCAGGTAGAACGTAGATCTGGATCTGCTAGTAGATCCTTAAGGGATTAGAAGGAGATGGCCAAGAATTTCCAACTTCAGATTTTTCAAAAACTAGAAGAAATATAAGAGTTAGAAAATTTTTCATCTTCCAGTGCTAACATAGCACTCTGTCTCTTTCCTTCTGCTCTTCCTCTTTTCTCCCCTATCACTCTTTTTCTTTCTTGATGTTTATTTCTCCCTCCATCCTAGTGGCCATTCAACGTTTTCCTCGGATTATCTGCATTTTAAGTTCCTTTTCACAGGTCTTGCAGAGAAAAGCATTAAATAGAGCTACCTACAGGCCCTGTTTAGAAATGAATATGTCAAGTGTGATTGTTAGTTAATCCTGCCTCCTATAGGGGGAATGCATTTTAGAGACAGTGTTTTAATTAAATAAAAATTAATTGATTTTACAAACAAAATAATGCCAAGATACATAGCCCTAAGATCTCCTCAGTATACATGAACATTTTTAGTTGTCTAGGTTTCATGGTCTTGGAACTACAACAGAGAAAAATGAACGCATGTATATTTTCTTGTATGATTACAGATATCACTGGCAAAATAACATATCCTAAAAATGACTTGCCCTAAAATATACTACTCAAATATACTGCTCTTGGGGCAATTCAGAGTGGAATTTAATTCTCAAAACAAATCCTGAACTCTGATTTCTTTCTGCAATGGCTAAAACGTTGCATCGCTCTAAACTAGTCCAATTCAGCCAGCAGCTAACAGAGTCCTGTACTACTTAGTTTTTCATATGCTGGTTTTCAAGTAAAAAAGGGAAAAAATCTCTCTTGACACCTTGCATATTTAACGCAACACTGGTATTTAAGGTCATATATAAGGCACTGATAACACCACTCTTTGTCCTGTTATTGGCATTGCTTGTAACAAGTTGCTCTGAAACTCACTGAGGAAGGAAGAGTTCAGCGGTGGAGTACAGTCATCCCTCCACATTCGCTAGGGTCGGGGCACAGTACCCCCGTGAAAGTGAAAAAATGTGAATAATTCTAGGCCTTCCCAAACCATATTTAACACACAAAAAAGTATTATCGCCATATTCAGCTCACTATGGATTCCTCTGACGCATCAGGGTACCTTCACAAGGCAGAAGTGGCTGGCTGGTGGGGCCTACTGCCACCTCCACTGCTGCCCCACACCACTTTTAATAGGGACTTATAAGCCTCATTTCACAGTGCCTCAGTCTCACGAGGCTTGCAGTACCTATTAAAAATGGCATAGGGAGGCAACAGAGGTGACAGCAAATAACCTGTGTATAATCAAATCCGCAAAAGTGAAACCTCGCAAATATGAAGGGCTGGCTGTACAAGAATGTCCCAGATTCAGCCCCCTGCATCTCCATAGAAAAGTTCTGCATCTAAAATATTAGAAAGATACTGCTAGGCAGTGTAAATAATAAAAGGACAGATAGATCAATTAGGGCAATGTCATACGTTTCTCTGTCCTATTCTGCTTTGGTTGGAGAAAGAAAAAAAAAGGTTGAGTTCCTTATCCCCTGAGTTGGGAAGGAAGGGAATTCTCTTATTATCCAACAGGTATAGCAGCAACTTCAATAGAGGATGGACTACACAAACAAGAAGCACAACCATAGCCTACCATCAGGACGTAGAACCTTTACAGACCCAAGGGCCACAAAGTGGTATGGCATGTGGCCTGGAGAGGGGCATTGCTGTTATTATCACTGGTTTCATCGTTTATCATGTATTACCAATAGCAGTTTTGAACCACCCATGAATCAGACTCTACCTAAGAACCTAGTATTCAGTAACTGGACAATGTGGTATGTTCCAGGCAGTGTCATTTTTTGTAACTGTTCTATTGTGCTATAGTGGTCTCAGTCACATTTGCTCCCAGAGCACCTATCACCACTGGAAGCACAAGCTGAGATTCTTCACTGCTTGGAAATCGTCATCATCACTATTATCTTCTTCTTCTCCATCCAAGAGAGAGATCATCATCCCACCTTTTCCCCAAATCCAGGCCTTAATGTGGCCCACAAATTAAAATAAATGGCCTGTGTAACTGAAACATTAAAAAATGTTAACACTAAAACTGAATTAAACTGTCAATAGCAGTGTCTAAAACAATTTAAAACATTTAGTTAAAAACAATTAAAAGCCATTTAAAAACAGTTACAATTAAAAGTAGCACGGTAAAGTGGTTTGGGTGTTAGACTAGGACTCTAAGAGCTCAGTGTTAGAATTCCCACTCTGCCATGGAAGCCTATTGGGTAAGTTTGGCTAAGTCGCAGTCTTTCAGCCTTCGATGAAGCCAGTGGTAACCCCCTCTCTGAACAAATCTTGTGAAGAAAACCCCATGATAAGTTCTCCTTTAGGGTTGCCATAAATCTGAAATGACTTGAAGGCACACAACAACAACCCCAATTAGAAGCAATATAAGCACCCTGCTGTTGTTAACTGCTGTCAGGTCAGCTTTAACTTACGGCAACTGTATGAAGGAGAGACCTACAAGATACCTTCTTGTCAACTGCTCAGGTCTTCCAAACTCAGGTCTTTGGTTCCTTAATAGAGTTTATCCACCTGCAATGTGGTCTTCCTCTTTTCCTGCTGCCTTCTACCTTACCAAGCATTATTGTCTTTTCTAGTGAGCCAGGTCTTCTCATGATATGTCCAAAGCACAATAGCCTCATCTTGGTCATCTTAGCTCCTTGGGAGAATTCAGACTTGATTTGCTCTGGGACCCACTTATTTGTATTTTTGGCAGCCCATGATATCTGCAGAACTCTCCTCCAGAATCACATTTCAAATGTGCACACTATTAACATCTCTCCCTTTTTTAAAAATGAATTCTCAGAATCCTGTTGGGACTAAAAAGTCCTTGGCTGATAAAAGATGGACAGTGAGTAGGAGGCTGTTGCAGGCTCCATGGGTTCCAGGATCCTGGAAACAGCCACACAGAAGGCTATATACAGAGGCATGTGTATGCACACACAATATGTGTATCTATAACGGGCAAACATACACATACACCTCAGTGCAAGTAGGTATTTCAGTGTGTTCCCATCCCTCAGCTATTTTCTACTAGGAGTGAACAAAATGCTACCTGGAGCAGCATTTCTCTAGCCTTTCTTCAAGCATAAGTGGGTGGGTGCCACTGGCTTTTATCCCTTTATTACATCGGGTCTTTGCTGTTTACTCTCTGCCCCCCAGCATGGAGCTGGGAAATGCAAGTCACCCCATGGCCATCTTTTGTATAGTCCTGGTGTTTAAAAAGTAATCAGAACATGTTTGTACCCTGATTTGGGGGGGCAGTCCTAATTAATGAGTTGTAATTCTGCTTTTTCAGCTGCTTTAAAAATGTCCCAGTTTCTCATCCCTCATTCTCTCTTTTTGTCCTAAACTTAGGCCATTTCCGCGCTAGACTGTTATAGCGCTATTATTCAAATTTCAACATCCTATGGAATCCTGGGGTTTGCAGTTTACGGAGGGGCCTCAATGGAATAATAGCACTAAAATGGTCTAGTGTGGAAATGGCCTTACTTCAATTGCTGCAAAATGAGTTCAAAGTACAAAAGAGGGTTGCACTCAATTAACTCAGTAGAAGCAGAGGATAGGAGGTCGTGGATTCTTATATTTCCCAATAAGCTCAAGCAAAAGCATACTAGGGCAGCCTCTTTTAGCTTGTGCGTTTCTTCCCCACACAAATAACTTTTGTCTTCTTGACCACACCCTGATGTTGCTTGGCCTCACATGTGTCCCGGATTTCATCCATGAAATATTGGAAGTATGCCTCTTTCCTCTCCTTTACATTAAAACTAGAAAGCAACCTGTGTCATAGGCTATTTCCATACCAAACTGTTACAGTGCTATTTTTCCCCTTTCAACATCCTATGGAATCCTGGGGTTTGCAGTTTAGGGAGGGGTCTCAAAGGTGGAATAATAGTACTATAACAGTCTAGTGCAGGAATGGCCACAAACACCATTTTCCACTACCTGTTCTCAACCAGTGAGAACTCTTAACATTCAGAACTTCACAAAACCATTTTACTATGCTGCCAAGAGTCTTCCGTTTTCTTTTCCTTTTTTAATTTACTAAACAGAATTAAGAATACTAAATTGAGGCTGCCCGTTAATATTCATGAGATTAAATAATTGATGTTAATAGAAATGGAAAATTAAAAGCAGCATTAGTATAGGTTAAGCAGTACAAAAAGCTGTGGCGCGGCAGAAAGAGTCCCCACATACATATACACAAACCACACACACGCTGTATTTGCAGCCTTCATCAAACAATTCCTTGATCTTCATCTTTGCAGATTCTGTGAAAATCCTTCCTGCTCAACAAGAAAACTCCTTGACAGGGGCCCTTTCCACACCTTACCTTAATAGCATGACGAACTAGTGCCACCGCGGTATTGCTAATATCGCAAGAGGCCCAGTACAGAGCCTATTGCATTCCACATGCACCAGGGCATTCGCGAGAGAGCACCAGCTCCTGCCTGGTGCCTTTTCCACACGTTGGCGTCCTGGGCCACACCCAGTCCCGCCCTGTCCCCACCCCACCGCCCCGATTGGTTGGTGGTTTTTTTATTATAATTATTTTGCCGGCTATCGTGCTAATGTTAGCACGATAGATCCTGCCAACAGGCACTCGCGTCAGCCTCAAGGGCAGGCCAGTAGCAGGAGCCCACCCATAACAGGCTGCACTGGAAAAGGTGGGGACTGACAGGACAGATCGCAGTGTGACCCAGCTCGAGGTGTAGCTGTCTCCACCACTCCCATGGCCCGTGATGAAGCCTGAGCAGACGGAGCTCCTTGGGACACAGGCCATGCAGCTCTATATGAACAACATCACTGCTGTCCAGGCCTCGAGGGCACGGCAGTGGCGGCGAGTGAGGGAAGCCACCCTGGTGGCAGCCGCCACCATCTCCACCCAAGCAGCCAGCTCCATCGTTGCCGCCGTCTCAACCAATGGGGAAGATTCCACCGATCCGCTGCTGTCTGGGGGGCTGGGGAGGGTGGGCTGAAATCATGGAGTCATGGGATTTAGCATCCTAGAGCTGGGAGGGTCCACAATGGCCATGGAGTCCAATCTCTGCCATGCAGGAAGACTCCTGATGGAGGGCCATCCAGCCTCTGTTTGCACACCTCTCAGGAAGGGAGGTGAGCCCACCACACTGGGAGGCAGCACACTGCACCGTCAGAAGGGTGTGCCCTCCAGAGATTCTCCCTGATCTTTGGGTGCAATCTGTTTGCCTGACATTTGGCCCTATTGTGCCATGTCCAGGTCTCTGCAGCAGCAGGAAAACGGCTAGCTCCATGTACACCGTGATGTCCCTTGAAATCTGACAGCACGGCTCTCCTGTCTGCTGTCAACCTGGTTTCCATCGGGCTAGATGCCCCAGGCTTCCTGGGCTTCCCCAGGCTTCCTGAGGCTTTCCTTGCAGGGGTCCATGGCTTTCCGGACTCCCCGACATATCCACCGTGTTTAGCAAGGTTGGAGGTGTTTGGCTGTTTGGGTGATGACCGTGGGAATGGCGGCGGGAAAAGTTTTCACTCTGCGGGCTCCTCGCCAATTTCACTGTGAGAACTAGGCTGGCAGTCAGCCCTTAGGGAACACTGCTTTGTGCTACAGTGCTAACCTGCTAACGTGCAAACAACACCACTGATTTTTTTTTAAAAAAAATGTCAGTCAGCCAGGCCCTGGGGGCTGCTGTCATCTCAAGTGTGAGTGGTGATGTCAGCCCTGGGGTGGCCTCGTGCAGCAACATGTCCTGCAATGTTTCCTGCTGCGATGGGGGCAGTGGCTGCCCGGCTGCTGGGTAGAGCTTCCCCTGGGAGTTGCTGCATGAGGGACAGGCAGCAGGGACTGCCCACACCCCGCCCACTCCCAGGTCATTCCCAGAAGCAGACCAGAAGATGGCTCCGCATGCCCTCGGCTCGCGCAATTGATGCACGAAGAAGGTTATTTTCGCCTTTCAGGCGAAAATGAAAAAAAGCAACATCAGCACTGCCTGCAGCTGGGATAGCACCTGGTTGGCCGGAATGTCATGCGGTACGGTGGTTCTTGAGGTGGGGAGGGACTGTACCTAATGTGCTTTAAAAACGCCATGTGGAAAGGACCAGAATCTCAGTCCCTTAAAGTCATTAATGTATATGGCACTCCCAAGGCCACTCTGTAAACCTATCACGAGCTGATGGACAACACCAACCAAATTGCTCCTCCAAGTTCTATGGAAAGAAGTTAACTCATGTATTCACAGCTCATTTGCATAAATATAGAAGAAGGCAAGCTACAGCTGGCAAGCAGGCTTCAATCAGCCTCTGATTTTATTAAAAAATCTAAATGGCTTATTAGGTTTTCACAATTGTAATTACAAAGCCTCGTGAAAAGTTTTAACTCTGCATCAGCAAACAAGCTTCCATTTCTGTTCTCTGCTCCTCGGTGCAGCATTCATCTATCTTCAGGCAGTTAGGTATTCTTAGTGGTTTTCTGTGATATTCTTAATTGCACATTGTTAATCCGGTATTATGCATAAACAATTTAAGGCAGCCTGTCAAAGGTAATGAAATTAGAAAAATAATTAAATGGCCTTCTTTTTAAAAAAGAACATTGCCAACTGGTTTGTGAAATATGAACGTAAGAAAAATGAGTGGCACGCCATAAATATGCAAAAGCCTTTAATATGATGCAGAAGGTAGTTCTATCCTTCTGTATCCTGAAGTGTTCTAAGCTACAAACAACTCTTCCCAAGCACACACAGTAAAAATGAAAACTTAAAACGCTTCTGCAGCTAATGTATAAATACAAGCCAAACATAAATACCACAGAATGAATAACCTTTATAAAACTTCAATAAAAACAACATTGCAAATGGTTTGTTGATAATAAAATGACCTTTTTTTAAAAAAGAGAACCCCATTAATATAAAAGATATTAATCTAAATTCAAAAACATCTTAATACAGTGAATTACCACAATCTTCAAAAAACAAAAACAAATTCCCACAGCCACAATTACTTAATGATGACTGGCACTGATCAGGATGCAGTTCACATCCTGATTCAGTGCTTTGGAAAACACCCTGTTTGGGCTCAGAGTACTTTAGACCCAGTCCACTTCAACTTGGGTTCTGTACACAAGTCAAAATGAGAAATCCAAAGATTCATGACTATATCCGGAATATTTAAAAAAATGGTTCTAGTTTCTCTCTGTTCTAGTTTGAGATAGACTATATAATTGCAAGTATGAGTGATGGAGATTTTGTGCTATGTACCTTTAGAATCTGTTTTTTTTTAAAAAATGGAAACATTAACAATTTAAAGAAAAAGTACTGGCAGAATTTGATGAAATTTGCAGACACAACTGAATCAAGACTTCCAAGTTTCAAACAAGTAGGCATAAGTATTGGGGGGATTCATTTTATTTTATTTGTATCCTTTCTCTCTCCCAAGACTGAAATGCTATTTTGTACGAGCGATCTTTCCATTTGGAGTGTGTGCAACAAAGAACACGCTTGTCCTCCTAGTTCCTTGGGGATCACCGTTCTGAAAAAGGCAGAAGGAAGAGGTAGATAACAATTTTGTCAAGTATCAGAATATAGCTGTTTATGTGGAAGGGAATTTCTAAAATACTGGAAGGAGGTAGTATTTATACATCTCCTTCCTTACCTCCATTTCTCTCTGATGCATTTGTACATGCACCAAGAAAGGAGAAATGTTTCACAGGACAGGTTCAAAAGCTCCAGGGTTATGAAGTTTGAAGACCAGTTTGAGATTTTCTAAATAGAAAAGATAATCGTGTTTGAAGACTATATAATTCACAATGCCATTCTTACTCCATCCTATTTCATACGTACTTGTCACCCTGCCTCACTGTTATACTTTATAATCCCAGACAGGTAGACCAGCAAAGGGAGGATTAATTAGAAGAAGGACCTCACAGCTGTCTACATTTTCCAATATACTTCCAACAGACAGAAAGTATGTTGCATTCTAAACTGAAGTCATAATCCTCCCCAACAGCCATTAGTAAAACATGCCTAGGATTAGAAGATGGGCTTACTGATTACTCAGCCCTACCTTTCTATACTATGTGTTTCTATTGAAACACAAAAATTAAAATATGGGGGAGGATTTATGCCCCCTACCCCCAATATTTTTCCAAAGCCCCAACTGTGTCTGAAACTTTGACCAGGGTCCAGTGTCAGTTCTGGTACTTTGGAGGGAAAACTATTTTGCACTGAGAACCACCAGAACTAGTTTGCTTAAGTAGCCTGATTTGGCTCCAGGCTTCAGGTTTTCACCAGATCCAATAGTGTCCCCCCCCCCAATAATCGGTGCAATAACACTTGATTGATTTCTACTTGTTCAACTGCAAAACAATACTCCTGTATAATTTATTTCAAAAAGGATAGGCAGTAAGTGAAACAATCTCAGATATGTCTTTATATACGAGCAGAAAACAATTGATGTTCCTAATAATGGTGCTTCTTCTGTATCCTGAACTTCAGCCTTTCAATACATAACAACCTGTGCTTTTCAATAAATAGATTATGTTGACTGCCTGCCTTGTCTGAGTTGGATTCTATGTGGCAGCTTAACCATGCATCATGCTCTAATGGCTGTTCATCAATAGCTAGAAGACTATTCCCCCATCTCCACTGTTTCTAACCTAGGAGGCAGCAATCAAGAACTGAAGAATAATTTATACTGGTAGATCAAATACAACTATGTTTTAACATACGGTGGGAATCGTGTGATATTGGACTAAAACTCTCCGCAGCCCTAGATAGCATAGCAAATGAGGAATGGTAGGAGTTGCAGTCCTGACAACATCTCGAGTACCACACACCCTTGTTTTAATGTAATGCAACGATATAAAAATCCAACCAAACGATAGTTCTTATACTGGCTGGCCTTTCACACTACACAATTTTACTGTCGTGATTCCACTTTAATTGCCATTGCAGCATGCTATGGACTCCTGAAATTTGCAGTTTACTCAGAATTTTCAGCTAGAGTGCTCTAGTGCCTCATCAGCTTGCAAACTTCAGGATCCCGCAGGATATTTCCATGGTATTTGAAGTGGAATCACAGTGCTATAATTGTATAATTAAAAAAGGATTTTTAATTCTTCTAAAAAAATTTTCTGATATCAGCTAAGATCTTACCTTATAAACATAATCTTTACTCAAGAATGAAACTTTATTGACAAATTTTAAAGATTTTTGTTTTGTTTAGAGGATAGTATGAACAAAGGTGCAGATATCAGACAGATATCAGATGCAAATAAAGCTGTTACCAGAGGGTTCTTTATGCAACAAAATGAATAACTTAAAAGAAAGAGACAACAGAAGAATTAAATTATTTTGGATGAGACTAAGAAAAAAGAGAGGAATTCAAAAAGAATCCATATAACTCATTGATCTTGAAATAAATAATGATTTAGCAGAAACAACTATCTAAGAATATGATGTTTGATACAGAGAAGAAGATGACTTATGCTACATGAAAATATTTTGAACTGGTGAATAAACCAGTTGAGAAAAGAGAGAAAGGAGAAACTGATTCTAAAGATTAAACACCAAAAGAAATTGATAATGACAGGATTAAAGGGATCTTTTATAAATTCTTCTCAGTGCTTTATAAGAAACAAGACACAGCCAAAGGAAAAATTCAAAAATATTTGGATCTACAAAACTTACCTATGATTTCAGAAAATTAGCAACTAACTTTGTCCATAACTGTGGAAAAGTGGTGGAGGCCTTAGAGAAATGGAAGATAGGGAAGGATCCAGGTCCAGATGGTCTTCTCACAGTCTGTTACAAAAGGTTGGTAAAACAATTGTATCTGCCATTTCAATAACTTCAATTACAACAGGTAAACTACCAGATAGCTAGAGCCAAAGAAATATCACTAAAGAAAGAACAAGACATGATAGATGCTAAGAATTAGAGCCCTATCTCACTTTTGAATAATGATTAAAAGGCTTTTACATAAATCCCTGCAGAAAGGATGAAGATATTACAGGATAGAATACATGAGGATCAATGTGGATTTTTACCAAAGAGATTTATGTGGGATAATGCAAGATGAATAACAGACATGAGGAGAAACAAATCACTTTATTATTTTTAGATATAGAGAAGGCCTTTGGCAACATTAACCGGATGTCTATGATTGAGATTTTGAAGAGAAATTTGGTTATAATTTTATTCAATGGATTATATTCTTTTTAAAATGTAAAGAATCTGATTCATGGTGAAACAACTAAAAGTTTTGATATATAAAAAGGGACTCTTTCACTGTTACAGTTTATATTGACTTTAGAAGTTCAGAATAGAGACACCAGAAAAGAAGAAAAGATAAAAGGTATGGCTATAAACATTTTTTTTAACATTAAGGGCATTTGCCAATGATTTAGTGAACATTTTTTTTTTTTTTACAAAATCCATTAGAATCTGTAGATATATTACTTAAGATACCGAATGACTTTGGCTGTTTGGCAGGTTTTAAAATAAATAAAGACAAGACAGTCATGTTGACTAAAAACATGACAAAAGAAGATCAAAAGCTTTTGATGGATAAAGCAGGATTCCAGATTAAGGAAGTAAAATATTTAGGTGTGATTTTTGGCATACAGAATTCAATTATTTCAGGACATAAGAGATCAAACAAGATTTACAAAGATGGTCTAAGTTGAAATTTTCTCTAGTAGGTAGGATTTCAACTATAAAAAAGAAAATGTTTTACCAAAAATGTTGTTTCTGTTCCAGACAACTTCTGTTGTGAATAATGAGGTGCCATTTAAAAAATGGCACAGAGACAGAACTAACTTTGTTTGGCAAGGGAAGAAATCAACTTAAGATTTTGAAGGATGCAAAAAACAGAGGAGTCTCAGTTTTCCAAATCTGAAATTGTATTACTCTATTACTCTAATTAATAGACTAGATTAACTTAAAAAGGGACAGACTTCCAAAATTAGAAGGTTTGGTTGACATGCCTTTTTGTGGTATGATAAACTTAAAGCTAATGTTCATTTTAATAATAATTAGGTTAGACATGCTTTATTAAGAGTTTGGAACAAATACAAGATGAAACTATGTTCTAAAGTGCCACTGTGGTTTTCATCGCATGAAGCTTTGTTTAAAAGAGAAATAACTTTTAAACACAGTTAACTTACAAAGATTTGTCATTGATGGAAAGTGGGCAATTTAAAATGAAATTGAATGATGAACTAATTCAAGAAGGTTATGATGTGCATTGGTTTTCAGATATACAATTGACTGAATGGTTTCAAATAGGTAAGAATTTATATGGTTTTGAAATACCTAAATCCGAAGAGCAATTGTACGCTGATGAGCAACATTCAACTGCTAAAATATATAAAGTTATTGTTGAAAATTGAAGCTGAAGATGAGCAAGTAAAAGACTGTATGACTAAATGTAGGTCACACTATGTGCACTATGATTTGAGTGGGAGGGAGATCTTTGTGATTTGTCCTTCTGGATATTTAAGTACTGTATCATTCTAATTCAGCTCACCTTCAACACCAACCTACTTGTTAATGTTTAATTTATTCACATGCATACAGTTGAAACTTAGCATTACATCTTAGTGCAGAACACAAAGAATCTTTTATTCATTTTGCTGTAAATCCACAGAGCTGCCAAATAATGACTCCTTTCTTAACAAAAGGGTCACATTGATTTTCAGCATCCAACTTTGGGATCACAAGGAAACCTGCCTTTTAAGAAAGCAGATAATCTTGAAAACATATCACTTGCAACCTGTATGAAGCCATGCCCCTTCCAAAAATCAATAGCCATTTTTGAAAAATAGCTGCTCCAAAATACCATCACTGTTGGTGTGACAAGAAATGACATCAGTGAAAGGGTAGAGAGAAATGTGCAGATTAATATTTGAGGTGTTATCCTGGAATCCTCTTAATATTTCAGTCCTGCTCCATTAATACCTTTTAAGAATATTTAAGGTTTCAATGAAGTTACTTTTAAGGGGTATTTGCACACTTCATATCATGTGCAGGTTGACAGTCACAGCATCTTTACACAGGTTAATCAATCACATGTGGATATCAGCTTCTGATCTCCAATCAAGACCAGAAAAGGGAGATATGATAGATAGAGGTATATGGAAGAACTGGATATAAGTTTCTTTCTCTCTTTCATAATACTAGAACCTGGGATCACCTACTAATTCTCAATGGTGGAAGATTTGTCCTTTGTTTGCTGTACTTGGTGCTGATTTTCACATCTCAGAATGTTGGTCAATTGGTCTGTATGCTTCTACAAAGTACAACCACCTTGTTGCCTTCCATCCCTCTCCCCTCCCTCACGAGCCCTCCTAGCCTGTAATCTGAACAGCTTGCTTGCTGCTACATGACCTGGTTACACCATTTCTGCCTCAGTTTGCTTTCTCATAACCTACTCCTCACCTCAGACTTAGGCCATTTCCACAATAGCCTGTTACAGCGCTATGATTCCACTTTCAACATCCTATGGAATCCTGGGGTTTGCAGTTTCGGGAGGGGAACTGCAAACCCCAGGATTCCATAGGATGTTGAACGTGGAATCATAGCGCTATAACAGGCTAGTGCGTAAATGGCCCTACTGCACGTGGAAGTACATTCTTGCTTCACCATTTCCTCCATCCTTCAATTTATGCTGCTTTATTGCCATTTTGCCTTTGGTTTCGTACTAACTTCTGAAAGCTAGTGTGGGAATGCTGGAAGGTCTTTCTTTTTCCTGCTATTGGAGAGAGAGGGAGGAGTAACCCAGATGTTCAAGATACTCCTCCCTTTTCTGCTGGGAAGCTTACTGGCATCTGTCTGTACTTCAGATCAGCTAGCTAACTGCCTCTGGACGAGACCCAACCAGTCAGTGTGAAACCAGCCTTGGCTGGACCTCTCATATCCTGAACACTAGCACTGGTTGGAGAATGAACAATTGTTTACTGCACTGAAGAAAGATTGATTCAAAGTATCTTCAACTTATGTTATCAAGACTACACTTTCCTTTTCTTGCTCATGTATGTGCCCTTAATGACAGGTTTGAACATGCAGCTCATCTCAGTTTGGAAAGTTTCACGTAACCATCAGAGAATTTTTCAAAAGGTATAAAATCCCACTGATGCACTGGGTGGGTGCTGGTTTTCATTTTGTACAGCAAAGGGGTAATTTAATTGTAGTTTACTACATTTTTGCTTCTTGCTAGGATGGATGATCACACAATATAATGGTTACCATTTTCTGCAAGTCAGCAGTAAAAAAACTGTGCAAAGTAATGGAAACCATTTAGCCAGGACGTTACATAAAGCATCCTACCCCCACCCCCCAGAAAGAGAAAGATTTGCTGTAAGGGAGATATGCAAAGCATCAAACTTTCTCTCCAACTTGAAAAATGGGTGCAAAAGTTGTGGCAGGCTGGAGAGGATAAAACACCTCGATTCTTGAATGAGGGCCTCTGAACACAGACGATTCAGGCATTTTCCTGTCTATCTATTACTTCTTGCCAGTATTCTGCTGGTCTTTAGTGCCACCACAATAGATGGCCAGAGAATGAGGCTACAACTATCAGCTCAATGGAGATCAGCAACTCTTTCACATTACCCCATTATAGCAGCAGCATTCCATTTAACTGGCATAGCACTCTCCCAGGGAATTTTGGAGTTTGTAGTTTTGTGAGGCAGTAGAGCTCTCTGGCTGACAGTTCTAAATGTCCCTCCACCAAAATACACACACTAAGATGATGATGATAATGGGAATGATTTATATCCTCTCTTTTTTCTCCAGGACTAAGGCTAAAGGCAGCTTACAAATTAAAAGGATTACAACTAAAAAACAAAACAAAACAAATACAAAAAGCTACATTAAAACCAAACGATATTATGATCCATATTAAAATCATACATTCCTTAAAAGATTTTTTTAAAAACAATAAACAATACAACTTAAAACAACAGAGCGCTTACAGCCCTTTCTTAAAGTGTTCAGTTCTAAAAGCCTGCCTAAATAAAAGTCTTCATCTGCCAACAGAAGGACAGCAAACAGGGGGCCGTTCTTGTCTCTGTAGGGAGTGAGTTCCAAAATGCAGAACCACCCAATGAAATGGCTATGGGGTTTCCCAACCCTTACCCTACTACGTTGCCACCTCTCTAGAAATCGATCTTGCACTCTATGGTGGAGGCTCCTCTAAGGAAATCCCATCACAGTGCCCAAATGGGGGGGGGTCTACCCTTTTAACTGACCAAATGTGAAGACTTCCATGGTGCTCACTGAAATCACCAAACGAGAAGGCTTTCCCTGATTCCAACCTCTGCCACCAGTGTGAGAGCTTCCTGCTATCCCCCTTGTGTGACATGGACTGTGGGGACTGTCCTTCCATCCCCACTGGACACCATCCCTTTATAGTCAATGCTGCCACCAGACACTTCGTCTGAATCCAAGCTTTCATTTAGTGTCTCCAGAGGCCAAATGTGTATACAAACAAAAACAATTATTTTTTTATAGAAGTAAAATGTAACAAAGCAGACTAAATATTACATTGACAATATCACACATACTCTCTCACATATTCCTCTCTAGCTAACTTAGACCCTTGAAACACCAGTCATTCATTTCTAAACTTGATTTTGTTGTTATTGTGTACCTTCAAGTTGTTTCTGACTTACAGAAAGCAAAGCAAAGCAAAGCAAAGCAAAGCAAAGCAAAGCAAAGCAAAGCAAAGCAAAGCAAAGCAAAGCAAAGCAAAGCAATCATGGGATCTTCTATGGCTGAGAGTATGTGACATGCCTAAGGTCACCCAGTGGGTTTGCATGACTGCATAGGGTATCAAACCCTGGTCTCCAGGGTCATAATCCAATGCTCAAAACACTACATCACACTGCGACTCAAAATCTAACTCTTTAACATAAATTAGTCACATTCTTTTACTCAGACTAACATACTAATACACAAAATCCAACTCCCCAAAGAACTGTCAAATCAACTTTCACCAACTCTCATTCACCAGCCTTATGTAAATCTCCTCAAATGTTCTACCAATCAGCATTCACTCTGACATTCCATTCACTCTCCTCTCTCAATGGCTCTTTACTTTATACAGTGGGCCCTCCTTACCGTGACATCGGCATGCACAATTTTTAGTTCATGCAAAGCGTTGTGTCCTTTTACCTAAAATGGTGGTGGCATGTGCGGACACACTGAAGTGCCCACTATTGAAAATAACAGGATGCAAGCATTCATGAATTCTGCTATTTGCAGGGGTTCCTGGAACAGAGCCCCCACATATACAGAGAGTCCACTGTAATCCGCTATACAACCAATAAACCAAACATTTCCTAACACAAGTCCACGACATCACAAAGGTCTCTCTCATGTTCTGACCAGCTGTACCTATGAATGGAGCAGAACTGAGGAAAGGACTCTCCTGCAGATCTCAGTATCCAAGCAGGGTCATGTTGCAAGAATACGGTCTGTCAGATAGCTGAGAACCATAGAAAGTTGCCACAGCAGTTAAAATGAATCATAGTACTTTAATTGCGTAGTGTGGAAGGGCCCCACATACGAAGAGCCAAAAGGATTCTACCTGGCCCTATAAAGATGCTAATTTTGACCTAGCTCCTCAATCTGAGCAACCTGTTGCTCAGTCAGATGGAGCTTTCTAGAACACTTACAACTCTGGAACCAACACTTTGGATTTGACTTACAGCATCCATGCTATTTTAAAAGAGACCCTAGAAAAAGGAAAGCAGTAGGGTTAAAATGTCCTCTTATACTTAGCCCAGGGACCTATCTTCTTATACTTTGTAATGTGCATTTGGTACTCATAATATTTATCATGTTCCACTGGGGCCTGTTGTTCAGAGGAGAAATGTGGCAGACTGAGATAAGGACATGTCCAGAAAAGTCTCGGCAAGAAAGGCCACATCAGGTAAAGTCAGATTCAAGTGAACGTTGTTTGACTTGGCAAGGTCTATCTGGATTTGGGTAGGCCTTATCAGCTCTCAGTGAACAATGGTGCCAGTAGCTCTGCTGATGCTTAAAGCAGCCAGGCATAGAGTAGAGACAGGAAGATCCCAGAGCAATCAGCCAAATACATTTCAAAGAGGAAATGTTACCCAAAAACGTGGGTTATTCAGGGCTCCACCCGCAATGCCAGTACCTCCTTGTGACAGTGGGGAATTATTTAGCTCAATTAGGAGGCCTGTGAGAGGGGGATAATCTAATGAGATCTTCCACTTATGTTTACGGCATCTTCACAGGAAAGAACCAGCCAAAGATTCCAAAAGTAAACTAAAAGGTGTTTTATTAAAGAGAATTCAATCACACACTCACACAAGGCCAACTAAAGGAAAAAGGAGGAAAGGCTGATAGCAAAGTTTCAGGGTTTGGGTGATAACTACCGATCTGGAGAGCAGTGAAGAAAGCAGTGATGTGACTTAGACTTGCACCTAAGGACAGTACTCGTTCGGGAATCAGAGCAACAGTGTGGCATTCAGCAAGTGAGATGCTGCATCTGACAGACCAAAACTGGGGGGTTTTATACCCAATTTCTACCTGGAGGGCGTGGGTGTGATTGGCTCTCTGACCAAGTAAACAATGGAGGTTGCAGAGCAGACAATGAAGTCTGGATGGTGTTAATAATCTTCCTTTTAGGTGACAAAGAATTAATTGGCTGTTGTGATAGCTCTGTAATGATGGACAGGTGTGGGGACAATGAGGGAAATGCCCAGGTCAATGGAAAGAAGGGTTGGAAAGAGGGGGGATGGGGAGAAAAAAAGCCCACCATAGGTTCCAGCCAAGGACAAGCTCCTCGCAGCCTAGGAAAGCCAACTTCTCCAAGTGGCCTTGAATACAGTACCTACAGAAGTTGCTGAACTACAACTCCCAGCATTCCTCAATCTATGCCAATTAGGGCTAATGGGACTAACAAACAAGTTCTCACCCAGCAGTATCTGGAGCCCAAGTCACTCCTGCTTTTAAAATAGGTAGATCACTGAATTCCAGAACACTGAACACCCTTGGTTAGCCTTGCTAGACAATACCACTGTACTAGATTTTCAAGATGTCCTATTTCTGTTGTGAAAACTGCCATCACAAGTAGTCTGGCAAGGCTCACCACGAATGCTCCTACCTTTCCCTCTCACAAAATTTCTCATGCCTAATTTACACTCACTGTTCCCTGATCTGATGCTGCTTGATCCAATGGAGGGACATGTTCTCGTTGTCAAGGCAACAAGGCCTAGATTCCTACCTTGCCATCCTTCATCGGCTTCCAGGGCTCCAGGACAAGTTTTTCACTAACATGGCTAGTAGGGATGGAATGGAGATAAGGCTGAATGTCCCCACTTTCCAATCTGCCCAGCTAGCCAACTGACAGGGACCTAATGTCTTCCCAATTACACCCTTCCCCAGCACAAAGTTACATCTTAGAGGGCTCCTATATCTTTTGTTAGCCTGGGTTTTTAAAAAATCTGTGGCCCTCCAAATGCCCATCAGTCCCCACCATTATGCATGGGAATTGCAACCTGACAACACAAAGAGGTCCATAAATTCCGCATCCCTGAGATATATGGAGCCCATTTGTTATGTACCTTCAAGCTGACCCTGACTCATGGAGACCCGATCATAGAGTCTTTTTGAGAAGACTTCTTCAGAGAACGTTTGCCATTGCCTTCCTCTGAGGCTGAATGTGACTTGCAGAAGATCAACAAGTGCGTTTCCATACCTGAGCAGAGAACTGAACCAAGGTCGCCCAGAGACTTAGTCAAACACTCAACCCATTATGCAGAGCCTATGTTAGCTCTTTATATCCATCTTCCAACAAACATTTTCTTTAGCTATAACGACAGCAGAGCGTCCCAATGTTGCTGTCACAGTGGAACTGCATTTCAGAACCTGACTTGCAACAACGAAGGCAAGAGATTTGATTTATCTGCATTTTGGCTGGTTCCTTGGAAGACTTCCCACCTGTGATGCCTTCTTACATTTCCACATGCTGTTTGTAAACAACCACCTTTCCCAAAAGTGGCACTCTTAGATTCTTCTTTTCTGCAAACAATTCAAAGAAAATAAAACTTTTCTTTTTAAAAAAATTAGTCAGAATATAGACTATTTTTTTTAACACTGGGGTTTTGCATTTACTGGTTTGCAGCCAAATTTTGGCAACTCCCACCTTTCTTTTCCAGGAGGAGTAGAAGGAATAGCAAAACAGACTTGACAAGCTCAGAATTCCTATCTCTAATGTGAAGGCACTTGAGTATTATTTAGCTTCACGTAAGCATCAAACCATATGTGACATTAATTGCAGGAATTTAACAGAGATGCCTGTTTTGCTATGTAAATAGCATCTGATGTGTGGAGGGGAAGTTTCACTCTTCTAACCCTCTAGTCCCTGAAATGGTTAGCCCAGAAATCACATGGTCAGCAGTTAAATGCACATTGCAACCTAAATATAAATAGTTGGGGCAAATGGAGATCGGAGGGAGGTAAAGAAGAAGTGACCAAATTCTAAACTCAATTTAAGTGCAATTGGAAAATGTAATAACACTTGTCTGTTAGAACACAAAGATTTAGATAGGTATGGAGATCAAAAGGAGTAGCAAATTACAGTCCTCTGCATAATTTGAATTTACTTCCAAAGGCAGGATCCCATGAAAGAGAGGGATCCCCATCCAACCAGCCACAAAAGGTCGGAGTCAGCATAGTAATTTGTGCACAAGCTCCCCCTTGGGGAAATTAAAGTTACTACATGGCTTGAGAGCATGCTTACACTGTGATGGAGAGAAACAGTCTTTTATTTAGTTATCCACCATGACCACCATCTCCTGGTAATAAACGGGCTATGTAAACTTAAATCATGATTACTCAACACCTGAATGTGTGACTCATTGAACATGCAACCACATCTACTGTGGGAGTGGACACAGACACTTAGAGTATTTGATTTGTGATGGCTCATTCACACATAATCTAATTGGGCCCAGATTCTAAGTTGTTTGCAAAGATCTGTTGAAAAATGAATCTATGTTGTCTGCAGATGATAAAAATACCCTGGTAAATAGGAATCCTTGAGGAATCTGATTTCTTGGAATTCCACAAGGATAAATGCCACAATGTGGAATGACCTTCTGGAAGAGATTCAACAGCAAAATAGGCTGTCTGAATTTTGAAAAGTACTAAAGACCTATCTCTTCTGGCAGGTCTACTCAGTCACTTTTTAATTATGAATTTTAAATTGATGTATTTAAATGGTTTTATGTGTTTTCAGTGTATTTTAATCTATGATGTGTTTTTAATTGTATTTTAATCTATATTGTACCCAGCCTTGAGGAGAGGAGGAAAATAAATCAGTAATTTTTTAAAATCATCATCGTCATCGTCATCCTAGGGCACTTTCATGCCACACAGTTATTGTGCAATGGTTATTCCACTTTTGCTGCCATGATTCCATCCTTCGGAATCCTTGGATTTGTAATTTAAGGACATGTATTTAAATTCTCAGCCAAAGAACTGCAATGTTTTACAAAACTACCAACCTTAGGATTCTACAGGATATAACAATGGCAATTCATGTAGAATTACGGTGGTACAATTGTGTAGTGTGGAAGGGCCCCTAGTCCATACCTCCTGGTGCCCTTTCATTGTATAAAATTATAGCACTAAGATTCCATTTAATTACTGTGACTGCCTCTTATGGAATCCTGGGAATTGGTGAGGCTATTCTAAATCCCCTGCCCTGAACTGGAGATTTCAGGATCACATAGGATGGAACGATGGTAGTTAAAAGGGAACCAGAGTGCTATGGTTATGTAGTGTGAATGGGCACTTGGGACTAATATGTGTGTCAGAGCTCAGCTATGTTCCAGGGATGGGCAAAGGTGGTCTTCTGGATGCTGTTTTTGGGCTATAGCTTCCCTTAGCACTAGCCAATGGTGAGGAATGCTGGGAGATGCAGTTCAACAACTTACCCTTCCCAGATATAAACTATGTTTCGTGGCTCCCCAGAGTGCAATAATGTAATTCTCAGAATTTAAAACATAAGAAAATGTCCACTGAAGTTCATATACCAGCATACATTTTGGGAGCACATTCGCTCATCAAAAATCACAGATTACCCCCTGCAGATTTAAGTAATTCAGATAAGGGACAGGTTATCTGATAAAGAAAGTAAGAGATATGAATAAGTGATATCATTGATGAGTAATAACTAGCATAGTATTTGAAGAAAATATGAATGATGTATTTACTGTTTAGAAATAATGTGTCCGATATTTAGGTAGTAATTTTAGAGTAGGACTAACTGACAAAGAAAATTGTAAAGGCAAAGAATTTTTTATATTAGACAACAGGTTTCCTTTTTGAATAATCAGTTTTGTAATTTTTTGTTATGAAAATAAAAATATTAATTTTTTAAAAAATAACTGATTAGTATAGGAAAAGAGTGGAATAAAGTGACATAGCCTGGAGAAAAATAGATCTTTCTATCCTTAACGGTGTACCAAAAGGAGATGCAATGACTGCGTTCACCATTTGATGCATAAAGCATTGATGATGAGGGTATCTGGAAATCATTTGGCTTTTCTGTAGTAATACCTCATTTGTGAAATGATCTTCCAGCCATGAGTTTTGCTGGGTGCCAAGCTTAACAACTTCTGTGAACCCCTCAAAGGGTTCATTATTTATCCAATCCTTTGTACATGCCTGCAACTTAATATTGCAGCTTCCTTGTTATTTTTAGTTATTTTTATATGTAGTGTTACTTTTTTTCCTAAAATCTGTTTTGTGGATTAAATGTCTTCTTGAACTTTTCACAAAAAAAAAAAAAAGACTGATTATCTACAGTTTGTAAGTCTGCAGCTGGCTTTGCCTATAGCTGTCTTCATTACTCCCTTTATAGCAGATAAACCATCATAGCTCATGCTATAGAATCTGTGGGTTGAAAAAGACAGTATAATCCCTGTCTGGTATATTATTCAAAAGAACAAGCTAATCCTGCTCAGACTTTCCAGTTACGTTTTGCTCATGGTTTTGCAACAAAGGAATGGAAGGAGAACTAAAACAGCACCAACTTCTCTGTGATTTTATACAATAATTTCTTTTCTGAGATACTTCCATTAGATTTTTTTTTTCAACATGCAGAAACCAATGCCTCTAAGAAGCACAGGGTGCCTCTCCAAGGTACCAAAACCATGTAGAAGTTCTAGCACTGGGGAGGGGGGCAACCTCCCGGCAGAGGGTTGAGATCTCTCCTGTAATATCTCCTAGATCACCCCCAAGCTGCTCTCCAAGTCCCCTGCTTGTTACAGGGCAACGAGAAAAACTCCAACTACTATCTCCGATCAGTGATTAGAGAAAGCAGCAGGAATTTCCCTACATCAATCTCAGAATTTCCCTACACCAATCTCTTCCGTGGTCTATCTCTTTTCCTACTGCCTTCCACTTTACCAAGCATTATCACATTTTTCCAGTGAGTCATCTTGTAATGTGTCCAAAGCATAACAGCCTCAGTTTAGTCATTTTGGCATCTAGTAAGAGCTCAGGCTTGACTTGTTCTCAGGCCAACCTATTTGTCTTTGGTGTGGTCCATGTTATCCACAGAACTCTCCTACAGCATCACCTTCCAGATGAGATTATTCTCTTTTTGTCAGCTTTCTTCACAGTCCAGCATTCACAACCATACACAGAGATCAGAAATGCTATGATACAGATAACTCTGACATTGGTATTCAATTCATACTGAACACAGTGGGAGCTAAAACCTGATTTGATCTTCCATGAGCAAAGAAGCCCCCAGCCACCCTGTCCTACATAAGAGAAGAATAGGGAAGTTGGCCATTTTGGTTGTGGCCATTTAAGATATTCTGGGAATCTTCATAACACAACATTTAAAGAATGATAGGATTTCCATGCAACAGTCTTCATTTTATCCCCAAAATTGGGAGGAAGACTGATTGTTCATAGCTGCAATGGCACACTTGCCATGGAAAGTAAAAATGTGAAAAAGAGGGTTTTTTTCCCCTTCCAATTAAAAATTTACCTGTATAAAGGCTGATGCTGTGAGTCAAACTTGAGCCTAGGTCTCTTGTGTTAACTTCTGAGGTTTGCATATAAGAATTACTGTATTTGGAGGATGCTCTTCCAAAGGTACACTCAGAAGTCTTATTTATGGAAGACATTGTATGGCAGATGAAATTCTGAACAAGAAATGAACAGGCAGTTGAACTCCAAGAAGCACAGGTAACAGCCAAGTGTCCCACTTACAGAGATATGTAAGACGCGCAACCCATAAGTAGGGAAGTATAAACCTCTCTATTTTGGTTTTTCTAAATCCTATTTCCATTTTCTTTGCAACTGGATTTCATGTTAGATCATGAGATTTTGTGCTTTCTTCCCATAGTGAAATTCATACTACTTTCAATTATTTTTCCCCAATTTATGAATTAACTTGCTTGATTTACCTGCTTTACAGAACTTTCCCTCATTGATTCAAATTTGTTTTCCCAATTATTTACAATTTAGCCGTTCACACTTAGCAATACATGCATTGTTTTGTGTTGTCCTTACTGCTTTGAAATGTATCAGATTTCAAAGGCGAAGGGTTTGTCTTTTTGCAACAAGTCTTAGAAGGTACCAAAATGCTACATTGGTCCAGAGTTCCCAATGAAACCTCTTTCCATCTCTGTCAAAGAAAACAAAAACAGACCTCTTAAGAAATGGTTGCACTCTCTAATCCACAGTTAGAAGAAGTAATTTCTATATGAGAAGCAAAGCGGATATTGCTTAGATCAGCTGGATATGTGGTACCTTTACGCCAAGTTAGACCATTAGTCCATCTGGCACAGTACTTGGCAGAGCTTTCTGAAAAATACTTTTTGCACTGCAACTCCAAACTCGCAGCCGGCATGGCCAGTTGTCATACTGGCTGGCATGCCGTTTGGGAAGCTGAAGTCTAAAACAGTATTTTTTTTTAAGCTCTGAGGACTCTATAAGGACTTGGTAGCAAGTACTTCCAAGCCCTGGCAGCAGAGATCTTTTTCCTGGAGATTCACTGACTGATTCAAACAAAGCAGATGTTCCACCACTGAGCTGTGGCCTGACTATGGCCAATTCTGGTTCTTGTATTTCAACAGCCAATTGGCAAAAGGTGGGATGGGTGAGCCTTACACAAAACATCACCATCAGCCTTTTGTGAGTGGTGGAGTGTATGTGTTGGGAAGAGGGATGAACTGAAAGCCAACTTGAGTGTACAAAGGAGCTTACTCTTAGTATCTTAGGGCAGTGATTGAGTTTTCCCAACTCACCTGGCCCTTCATCTTCTGCAAAGGAGTCAGGGTGACCACTCTGTTGAGGCCTATTACAGAGAGCTTTCTTTCTCTGCCAACTTTCTTCCTCCTCACTATTGCAACCCATTTGCTTGTTCTCTCTTTCCATCTCAGCAAGGGGGGCGGGGAGCAATGAAAGGACAGAACTTGCTCATTTGTTTTTCTCTGGCAGGTGAATAGCTGACAGAAACATTGAGGAGGAGGAAAAGATGGTAATCATCAGAGTGAGAAGAAAGGCAGCCTGGGGTGGGCAAATTGAAGGTTATCTTGTGTCCCGCCCAACTCCCTTCTCTGCCCAGCCTGATGGTGGTACCTACCTCTCTCAGTTCCACCTGAGACTGACTACATACACTACCTCATAGATTCCTCATCTCAGCCTCTGAAGCTTGCTCAACCATGATGGTCACTACTGTCCAACATTTAGTATTCAATCTCCCACAACATACTCTGGATTAACCAAAATATGCTTGCAGAACTTTATCCAAATGCCGTGATAATTAATTATATGAGAAGCCTGTCAGAATGCTCCTTTTCCATTTCCTTTTCCATTTGTTGGTCTGTACAATTAGAATCCTTGATATCTTACCTTAATCTTTTTTCATTATCTAAAGGTCAAGAACCTTTCTTATAAGCTATTTAAAAAACTCAGGCAAAGATACAAAACTCTATGGATTGTTAGAGTCATAATAATAAGCTATGAGAATTTAAATTGGCCAGGATCCTAAGTACACTAAGCTGCTTCTGTGACCTTGGAAGAGGGCTCCCACTTGTTATGACAATTTTCCTACTACATGAAAAGCCACTTTCTGAGGATAGTGTTGAGTGAGGGGGCTGAATACCCTAAAGGTACTGCCCATCAGATCTTGGAAACTGAGTAAAATCAGCTCAGCTTTGCATTTGGATGGGAGACCACCAATGGATATTAGGTGTTGACAGCTACCTTTCAGACGAAAAAACTGGAAAGACCACCTCTGAGTAGATTGCCTATGAAAACCCTATGAAATTTATGGGGTCAACCTAAGTTGACAGTTGACTTGAAAGCACATACACACAGATATAAGAATTAGGGCATTTGCAATGCAGCATGAGAGTGTTTGGGAGCATGTGTCATAAGAAAATGCACTGCAAGCAGCCACAGCCTTCATTTTGCTGACCTCTGGATTATAGGTATAAGTTAAAGGGTGTAAGCAAACAATGCAAAAGAGGCAACATCTGTGTGAGTGGGTGAGCTGCAGTAGAACACAGCCACTTGGTTCCTGGAGTGAACAGATGACTTGCTGAGACCACTAACTTTTTGGCTAAATTATACCTGGCTAGAACAAAGGGGACCATGAGGGATACCAAGCAAGTACGTCAACCTGTTGATCTATCTTAAAAATGTAATACTTCTGAATCTGAGGATTTTTTATGCCAAAAAACTTGGATTGGCAGTTCATAGTACCTGTAAGGGATACTGCATCCCTAAACTGGTGATTTGATAGTTGAGAAAATATTTAACCTCTATCTAGAGTTCCCACTGTTTTCTTTATTCACAGGAAAGCTGCTCTTTATAAATCAGTTTGGGTAAAGGATACACCTATAAGTTTAGATGCAACCTTCATTGTAGCTTGGGGTGACCAGAATTGATTTGTGGTATAATGCAATGTAGGAATTTATTAATGCTTACACCAGTGGTTCTTAACATTTTCTTTACTGAGGACCCCTATAAATATAAGTTGTTGCCCAAGACGCTCAAGACTTAAGATTTAAATATTTAAATTTAGATTTATTTAGATGTATTTATTTATTAAAGGCTTCTGGAGACTAGGATTCAAATCCACACTAAGACACTAGGTGACCTTGAGCAAGTCACCTTCTCTCAACCTCAGAGGAAGGCAAAGGCAAACCCGTTCTGAACAAATCTCCCTCTCTCTCTGTCTCACACACATACACTTTGCAACAATACAAAATTATAACATGAAATAAACAGCATATAGGTCTTGAATGTTTAAAAATATTCAATACAATTAAAACACATTGAATATAAACAATGGAATCACAGAATCACAGACTTGGAAGGGGCTCCATAGGCCATCAGTACAACCCCCTGATCAATACTATGATTGCATCGCCAGAGCAATCGATTGCAACATCAGTAATAAATCTTGCCCAAATTTTCATTACTGCCAGAGGAAAAAGAGAAACCTTGTGAGTTACCATAGAATCAGTATCAGACAGGAGACAGAAAATATTTTCTGGAACAGTATTAGAATGTAAGTAAGACAGAATAGAACCCCAAAATTTGGTTGTTGGGTCACAATATAATGAACAAAAGAAATGAGGCAAATCCTCCATTTCTGGGGCCCCACAAATGGACAAACAAAGAGTCAAAGTGGTATGAGAACATCCAACATTGATCATAGCTGCAGGCACAGTCTGAAAGGGCTGTAAAAACTTGGATACATTTTGAGAATGCAAGCTATATCAAATAAATAGACTTTGATGGTCAAATGTAAAGAGTCTACACCATTTTGAGAAATGAGAATTATTACTAGCCTTCTTGTTCAGTTGAACGCTACAGTCAAAAATGTATTCATAAAGTTTCTATTTTGAATTCAAGATAGAAAAATTGCTAAGCTGAGTAGGATATCACTGAAACAACTTGTGGTATCTTGAACTCCAAACTTTGCAGTTTGATAACTGTTCAAAACATGACTTGGGAAAAATCTTGATTAAGAAATCTTTTTAGATTCTCCAGGAGTTAAATAAATAAAATGGATGAGAGATGTAATGGAAGAAAAGCAGACCTCTGTCTGAACCAGAGCTGCAGAAGTGCCACATGGAAATATTAACAGTTTCTTCAGAAATGTATTCTGAAGGGCCTTCAGTTTGACCATCTCCAGACAGAGGCATCATACAAAATCTGGGCAATGGCTTTACTCTGAAAGATTCTGAGAACTGGAACTGCCAGACAATCCCCTGCAGTTTTGTAAAATGTAAGAATTGTTCCAATAGATCTCAAAGCCACTGCTCTAGTAGCTTCTATATGGGTCTTCTAGGAGAGGTGTTCTGTAAAACGAATGCCAAGGTACTTAAATTCTCCTCATTGTTCAATCTGGTAACTGCTGATAAACAATTTAAAATTGAAATATCTTTTTCCAACACCAACATCTTTGTTTTAGTACAGTTAATGTTCAACTTTTATTTAGAACAAAATATGCTGAGCTTAAAGGACAGCCTTCTCACACCTATGCAACTAAGTGAAATTAAAACCTCTATCATCAATGTAGAAAAGAATAGAAAACTTTTTTGAGTTTTTGAGTTTTGAGTTTCCAACTGAGGGTGGAAAAAATTCTGTGCCAGAGAATATAGTGCATTTTAGGGTGGTTTGTCCAACTGAATGGGCTGTTTGAGACCCATCTAGTCACAGTTAGCCAACTTAGAGCCAACATGGGCTAGTAGTTTCTGTGTGGGACTAGAACTCTAGGAGACCAGGGTTCAAATCACTGCTTAGCCATGGAAACACACAGGGTCACCTTGGGCAAGTCATACTCTCTCAGCCTAAAAGGGAGACAATGGCAAACCTCCTCCAATTACATCTTGTGAGGAAAATCTTACAACAAGGTCTTTGTAAATGAGAACTGACTTGAAGGCATGCAACAGAAAAAGAAGGCACACACATGCCTTGTGAACTTCAAACACAATAGGTGCAGACAGCATAGCATCCAACCATTCAGTTTTAAGAAGGTCACAAGTCCCATTAAGGCAACCTTTCTGGAAGAAAGAAGATACTTTGAACAAGGACCTAAGGTCCCACCAACAAAATATATGTGCACAAAAACCACCATCTTCTATATCAGAGTTTAGGAAGTGAGCATAAATAAATCAAGGGACAAATGTGTTTATTAAAATATTTAAATCCTATCCTACATCATGAGATTTCAGGGTGGTATACAAACAAAACCAGTATAAATAGATTAAAACCATTTAAAGCAATAAAAAAAAATAAACAGACTAAAAACATATCAAACATGGTAACAAATTAAAACAGGTTTAAAGGGTTAAAACATTTTTGAGTGACTCACATAATAAACAGCCCTGTCTCCACTTGGCATCTAAATAGAGCCAGTCATCTGAAGCCAGTATTGATACCTGTCAGGCCTCCAGGGGGAGAAGGCCCTCTCCCTGTCCTCAAACAGTGTATTGGGTTAACTCTTGAACACAAAGGAGCCCCCACAGCAGACTTCAGTCCTGGAGCAGACTTATACAGATTTCAGACTGTTTAGCATTAAGCTTTTCCAGTCCTAAACCGTTACTGCAGATAAGTGCCATGACTTAGGAGGAGTTATTTCTAAGTAAATTGTGTTGCACAAGTAGATGATCATAGTCCTTTCTCCTTGCCCAAGACTTATTCTGAGGCAGAGGGAAATATTGCGATGGTAGGGTGATATGTCATTACAGTGGAAGGAGAGAGAGAGAGAGAAATGCTTAATACCTTTCTTGCTTTCCAGGCATTCTTCCATCCTTAGGAAGTTGGAGAGTGAACCAAGCCACTTCCTTATGGATGAGGAGGCAGACCTGGAATGCTTTACAGAAACATGGCTGAGAGATGACAGTGGCCTGACATGTGCTCAGACTTTCCCAGCAGGGTACTATGTTAATGAACAGATAAGGGAAAGTGGGGGGAGGAAGTAGCTGTGGTCTACAAAGTCTATCTTAACCTGACCAATTACCTACTAGGGAACTGAGCTATGCTGAATGTATACATCTGAGCCAGATGACCAGGGACAGACTGGTACTGTCAATGTCACTGACTCCCTAGCTGAGCTCACAGAAGTGCTCTTAGAATTGGTATTGGAGTTACTCAGACTCTTGATCTTGGATGACTTCACCATCCCATTTAAGTCCAGTCTGTCAGGTGCAGCTTTGTAGTTCATGGCACCTGTGACAAATATGGACCTATCTCATCTGGTTTCAGGACCCACACATCAGCAGGTCACACCCTTGATGCCATTTTCAGCTTGGAACATAAGGATGTGTGGGCAGAGATGATTCATACTTCCAAGTTGTCATGGACAGACAATTTTCTGGTCAGAGTTAGTATCATGGCTACTGTGTCCCAGGGTTGCAGGTCCATTAAGATTGCCTCTCTTTAGGACTCCAGAAAGCCTTAGGGATTTTATGGCTGGTACCACCAACAATCCTGTTGAAGTCCTGGTCAGTAGGTTAACACAAATCGCTCCCCAACATCCTCTCTGACCCTTTACTAATCAGGCTTCTTGGTATACACAGGACCTCACGGAGTTGAAATGGGAAGGATGATGACTGGATTGCAGACGTCAGAAAACTTGACTTATATCCAGTAAGAAATGATATAGATAAAATTTTTGTTCCTATAAGGGAGAAATACATGCAGCAAGAAAAGCTTTCCTTTCTGCACATATTGTGTCTGCAAATTTGTGTACAGCTGAACTATTCAGAGTTGTGAGAGGTCTACTCAGGCACCTTCTTCCCTGAATCCAATTCTAGACCCTTCAGCAGTTCACTGTGATGCTTTTAACAACCACTTTACAAACAAAATCTCTAGGACAAGAGCTGACTCAGAAGCTGTCATTATAGCAGAAATCGACAATGGGGTCTCCAGCAACTCCTTGAGTAGATTACACTGGATCAGTTTCAGTTGGTAAGTACTGCTGATGTGAACAAGCTGCCAAGACGAGTAAAAAAGAAAATGTGTCCTCTTGATTCCTGTCCTTCTTGACTGGTCATCCACAGAGGATATGCAGTTAGATCTCAATTACAATACTTTATTAACACATCTGTCAGGGAGGAAAGTTATCCATCTTGTTTAAAAGAAGAAGTGGTGTAACCACTTCTTAAAAAGCTCTTCCTGGACTCCGTGGACTTTAACAACCATCAACAAGGATCAACTTTTCCTTTTCTGGGCAAGGTGATCAAAAGGATAGTTGCCTTCCAACTTCAGGTAGTTTTGGATGATACTCACTTCCTAGATTCATTTCAAACAGTCTTCTGAGCAGGATATGTAGTGGAGACCTTTATGGTCACCTTAGTGGATAATCTTCACCACAGCCTCAACAGGGGGAGAATATTCTGGTGCTTTTGGACCTCTCAGTGGTGGTCAATACATTTGACCATGGTATCCTTCTGGAATGTTTGAGAGGTTTGGGAAGTGGGGGCACTGTACTTCAATGGTTCCAGTCCTATTTCTTTTGGCTTAAACTGAAACACAGTGTCCCCCCAATGTGGTGAAATGCCTCCACACTTCCTTGGAGGCATTGGGGCCAAAAGTTATCTTTAATAATTCTACAAATTTTTTGAAAAAAATTGAAATTTGTTTGATCCTTGAAGAGGTCAGAGGGCCGCCAAACATGGTAACTCCAGAGTATGAGAGTATGAGCATTTCACACTCCCTAGAGTATGAATATATGGGGCATTTGGAAGCAATTCTTGAGCCCTGGGGGTCCTGAGAGCCACAAAAAATAGCCCTGGGTGGCCACATTAACCCCATGGGCTACACGTTGCCCACCCCTCCCTTAAACCTATAAATCACCTGTATAGGGTGAATGTGAGAACTAACTAATTACTCCTTACGAACTCTTCCAGAAATTCCAAACTCCTTTTCCCACAGGCTACCTGGGCCTTGACTCTTGGTACAAAACAGCATCCCTCAAGCATCAAGGAAGAAAAGGAATGAAAGATCTCCCTCCTCCCCTTTCCATGCAGCTGGAGAGCAGCTATCTCCACTGGCCTTTATGATTAAATAAGCATACTGTTGGAGCAAACAAGGAGGTAGTTTTGGGGAAATGGAGGCAGTGGATTGTTAGGAAGTGGGTATACCAATTTTTTTTCCCTCAGCTCACATTTTAAATCTGAGTCAAAGAAGAATTCAGGCTCCTAATCATCTCTTCTCTGGAGAGGATGTTACAAACCCCCAATTTCACGTCCAACCTCCAGATACACTCACCTTTTACAGAGACTATACAAAGCATGTATGCCTCCCTTGAGTTATGGCCCCATCTGTAAAGCAACATTGCTTGCATTCAAAGTCTCATTAAATCCAAATCTATTCAATCCCTCTTTTCCTCACACTTAAGCTAGGCTGATAAAGTGGGCGTATATCACTTCAAAAACTCCAGTTGAAACTGCAAATCTTTACTATGGTAAATCTCCCTCATTGTAGCTCTGCTACTAATCATTCCTTTACATAATGCAATTGTACACTGTTTATTCCCTCCTGACCTCACACCGTTCAGTGTTCAACATTAGATGAATGATTAATAGACATTTTATTAAGCAGGCCTCACTTGTAAAACAAGTTACAAGTGAAAAACAAGATAAGCCGTAAAAGAAATGAAACACAGAGAGAAATTCCAAAATGAAATATGTCTGATATTTCATACTTTACCAGTTATGTCATGCTGTTTGAATGACTCACTGTAGATTTGATACTGATTAGGGCAGTGTTTCTTCAGCCACTTGCACACATCCTGCTGGGTCCACAGTGCCACTGGTTTGGTCAGTTTCACAATATTTGACTAGAAAGGGAGAACAAGGAACAGCAGTAAGATCGGTTGTTGTTTTTTCCCCGCATACACTTAGCATAACCTCAAATGCAGATTTCTGCAGTAGCACAAGGATATCACTAATGACTGAATATTATTCTGACACTTACTCATATGGCTGGCAATTAATAAATCAGCAATTACAAGTATTGATATCAGAGATATTTCAGAATCTAGTAGCAGGCGGGAAAACAGCATCAAAGACAATTCAGTTAACTGTTTTGATGATCATTGAACATGTCATAATATCTCAGTTAATGCTCTTCAAAATGCAAAGTAAATTTGAGGTTTCCATGGTAGATGTTGAAAATTTAGTCTTTTGGGTTCTAACTACAGTTGTCACGGATCTGGGTCCCTGACCGAGTCTTTGCAAGATTCTGCCCATGAGGATCTTGGCCTTGATCACAGAATCCTGCCCAGTACTCAGGTACAGCGGGTTGCTCAGATGCAGGGCATTTGGAGTGGGTAGGGGTCAGCTATATAAGGGCTGGGGGTTTCTCTGCAGCCTTTGCCATAGCAACATGGTCTTCTGTGCTGCCTGTAGCCTTTCCTGATGTTTCAGTGTTTCTGGCCTTGCTGACTGTGGACCTCCAGACTCTGGTGTTCAGCCTGTTTCATGGACCTGCCTCTTGCTTCTGGCCCCTGGGACTCTTGATACCAGGTCAGACCTCTGTTGCCTTGGACTCTTGCTGGACTCTGAACCCCTAGCCTCCCAACCCAGCATCTGTTCCCTGTCCCAGCCCCAGTGCCTGCATCTGATAACCCTCGTTGCCTACACCCTGGAACCTGACAACAGTAATGTTAACACCCTAAATCTCTTCCAAAAAAAATTTGTTGCTGTTGTTTGCCTTCAAGTAACTTTCAACTTATGATGACCCTAAGGCAAACCTATCATGGGGTTTTCTTGGCAAGATTTGTTCAGATGGGAGTTGACTTTGCCCTCCTTTTTTTCAAGGTCACCCACTGGGTTTCCACGGGATTTGAACCCTGATCTCTGGTTGTACTCCAGTGCTCAAACCACTACACCACAGAGGCTCTCTTCCAAGAATTACTTGGGAAAAATCAGTTTCCTTATTACAATTAACTATCACAGTCTTACACATCTTCTACCTAGCATGTTTACATCAAGTCTAGACACTACTCTTGAGTCTCCTTTCCAGTTATAAATCACTGTTTCAAAAAATACTATAGCAAAATGCCAATTGATTTATTCATGGTCTATGTATTGAAGTCAGATTGATACTGTATATGAGAAATGGTGACCAGAATTCTGTGAAGCCATCTTCTTTTATTTCTCCTTGCCAGTCATAGATAATAGCAGCAGCAATAGCAGTTACATTTCTATACCGCTTATCAGTGCGAAGCACTCCCTAAGCAGTTTACAATGTATTTTAGCTAATTGCCCCCAACAAGCTGGGTACTCATTTTACCAACCTACAGAAGGATGGAAGGTTTAGTCAACCTGGAGCCCTGCAAGACTGAACTCACAACATTGTGGCTGCAGTACCGGCATTTAACTACTGCGCCAAATAGGGCAGTTAGAGCAGTAGACCAAATTCTATCCAGCCAACATTTTAATGACAAACCTTGCAAGGTTTTCCAAAATGTTGCAGTTCCCATGCAATGAGCTTCCAGTAACAGAGAGATAAGATTTTTACGGAAAAGCTGTTCATTATCACCATCAAAAATAGAAAATAGTAGTAGTGTATCTTTCAGCAGGATGGCTTGGTTAAATATTATACTCAACCACTCTATTATTTCCTTTCAAAAGGTTTTCACCTTAGGATTTATGTTTCCATGAATATGTACCTCCACATTGTCTTGAGTAGCTTTTTGAAATATCTCTACTGATTTTATGTAGCTTGGTCAGACATATAAACCACTTATGAACTACTTTAAGTAAAAATTCCTTTGCTGCTGCTGAAGCAGATTTATATGGGAAAGAGAACTAAATTTCATTCCAATGTTCTTCTGAGGTTATTACTGCTAGGTCAGATTCCCACACTAGTTTTGACACTTTTTCTTTGCATCTCATTGATTTTGGTAACTAATCAGGGTCAGAGATGGTTAGAACTTGGATGGGAGCCAATCAGGCAATACTAGGGAATTCCAGGTAAGGATTAGGAAACTCTGGGGCACCATGGCTGCCAGAATTGATAATATTGGGTTGGGTGTCTGATTCAGCTTCCTATATTCTGTGTACCTAGTCTAATGCTATAACTGATGATATCAATTCTGAATAAAAGTAGCATTCATTATTAGATAAAGCACCTACAATACATGACAGGATCTTGAAAGGGGCCTTCCCTCATGAAAGAATAATGTGTCTTCTAAGAAGTATTTGCTGGTTTCACTGGCATTCTTTGGTATCAGCACTCCATGAAGCAGTGCATGCTATGGATATAGAAGGTCCTACGGTCAGTCCGCAGCATAGTGAAAAAGATGGCAGGTAGTATGTGCTGGAGAAAATCCCTCTTTGGAGTCCTAAGAAGCTGTTGCCCATCAGAGCAAAAAATGCTAGGTCAGATGTAAAAATAAGATAACTTGATAACAAAGCAGCTTTCTATACTTCCAGGGGGGAAAATGCTGAATTAATGAACTGAAATGAAATGAAGAATTTGGTCACACATAAGCTAGAAATGATCAAAAACTCAAATAAGTTACACAGATCTGTACAGATTCCCACCAGGTTTCGGGGACTTCCTGGGCCATTTTAAACCCAGAAAAGCCTCCTTTTAACAAGAAGAAATGAGCAGAAATCACATTCTTCTTCACTTCCTGCTTAAAAAAACGAATGCCTCTCTCGGGCATAAATTGGCACATGGTCTCCTAAAACATGGTGGACATGCCCCTGTTCAAACTCTAGAGGGCATTTTCAGACAAGAACCTTTTTCTGGAAAAATTCCCTAACTTTTTTAACCCCTGGGGTTGTAGGAGGCCTTCAAACATGGTGGAAATGCCATCCACATCACCTAGATGTCTTTGGGGTGTTCTGGAAGTTAAAAAGGAAATAGTATTTTTTAAAAAGTTTGTAAAAAAAACCCTGGCTCCTGGAGGGGCACTGGGGGTCAAATGCAGGTTGTGATCTGCACTTTGTCCATCTCTGGTATACACCCCCAGGCCCCACCAAATCCCCCTCCATTATAACATACCAGATCTAAGCCAAAGTAAATATAATTTCCATAGTTATCCTCGCCGTAATTTCCTCCTTCCTCTGTTCAGTCTCTGTATCTATCTTAGATTGTAACCTCTTGAGACAAGGATGTGTCATATTTTTTCTCTATGAAGTGTCATATGCATAGGTGGCACTGTATTCTTAAATAAACTGAAACAGTGTTTCATTTAGACAAGTTCCCCCAGATGCATGATGCTTTCTAAAAGAACAGTATGACAAGTCCATCACTTAAAGGGACTTGCAATCTAAAAATTAAAGAAATTAAATTATACCCCATCGTTCAGTACTTCTGCTCCTAGAAATGGCTGTGAAAGGTTGCAGCATCAAACACACCAAAGTATCAAACTAAAACCTGGTAAAACAGTAGAATTTATAGAAATGTGTCTCCAGCAGCAGCACAAAAATCAATGCAGACAATCTTTTAAAAAGCCTTTGTCTTTCTTTGTTGGCAGTGTGTTCTTTGTCAACGTTTGATCTGGTTCCTTTTCAGTGTAACACAGAGAACTTTCAGTCCATTTGAACTAGTTTCTTGCTTTGTAAAAATGTATTTCTAGTGGTTTTTCTTCATATACAAAATGTTAATCATTATAGATTAGATATTAGACCTCTATTTTTAATTTATTTAGAGTATAAATGCAATGTATTGAATCCAACATCCATCCATTATCTACTATCTATCAATCATCTCTCTCTCTTTTATTGTGTTCATTTATTCATTATTTTTTTTGATTGCACAGTTTTTTTTAAAGAATCCTATTGGGGAAAAGATCTTTCTCTGGCACCAAAGAACTGTGAGAGACTACTATCTAATACTGCACTAGCAGACTCAACAAAATATATTTCCTCTCCATCCCAGAGTGGGCATCATGGAGCCATGCTAGGCCTGTGGTGGGAAAGAAATTGCCTCTCTCAGTTTTGCTGGATTCAAAAACAAAAAAAATAAAAAATAAAATACTAGTTAGATCCTGTGGAGAGATTTCCAATGGCAGAACCAAGACCCAAATATGTTGTTAGAGCAACTAACTAGAGCAAACTCAGTAAACTGAGAGAGTTTACTTATGGACTGGCTCACCAGTTGCGAATTGATTATGGGTCTACTTTAGTTGGGGCAAACAAACAGGGTTCTGGCCATGGTGTTCCATCTTTGAAAATTTCTGTCCAAGGAACATTACCTGGCACCTCTCCTTGGACAGGATGCAGCTTTCGATGGTAGAAGACTCTCTCCTCAGTTTTCAGTGGCCTGACTTCAAAAACTAAGGACACTCAGAGGAGGTCTTCCAAAACTGACCCCAGTAGATGGGCAGGCTTGTGTGGGACAAGGCAGTTGTTCTCTTATCCACATCCCAAATATATTCACCAAATATGGTTGTCCCTTGGTATTCTCTGGAGTTGGGTTCCAGGTCCCCCTGTAGATAACAAAATCTTTGGATACTGAAGTTCCATTATATACAATGGTGTAGCAAAATGGTGTCCCTTAGATAAAATAACAAACAATTCAAACAAGTTCTGGAGAGAGCCTGAGGATCTGTGAAATGGTGGGTGGCTACAGCAGGGTATGCCTACACATCAGCATAGTGTTTGATGCATCACAAAATCAAGATTTCTTTTTGGATTTTTTTTTGCCTGAACATTTTTGAGCCGCGGTTGGTTGAATCCGTGGATGCAGAACCCATGGATACGGAGGGCTGACTGTATAGGCACACCTCAGTTAACAAAGTCTCTGAAAATAAGTTCCTTTTAACAAAGTCTTTTCACACAAAAGTCTCACTCTTTTCTTCCTTATTCTTTGTTTAGCTGAAAGTTTCTTACCAGCAATGGCATTGGCAGGATGGTTCAGGAAGCTGGAGAGATGCAGACTTTTGGGATTGGGTTGCAGTAGCACATCTACAGTAAACAATGCAGTGAAGCCAGAAGGCAAACAGCAGCTGCCTCCAGAATCCCTTAACAAATATACACATTCAGCAAAAACAGAGAGAAGAAGAACAAGCAAGTAAGCTTGTATCACCAGCTACCCCAGCATGTTAAAAAACATGGATATTGAAATTTGGCCAGCAAAATAAAAATTACTTAAAATGTGGAGGTGGATGAAAGAAAAGGTAATCGCTGGATTGATTTTGGGAAGAGCCTTCAAGTGGTCTCTAGAAGGTTAAAAATGTTTCATTTACTTATGCAAAGCTCACCAGTCCTGACTTTCATTTTACATGCATATACTGTAGGGATGGTCCAACCAAATCCTCAAATCCTGGGCAAAGATTCGAGATTCGTGGATCCAAATCCCACCACCAAAATAGTTGAACGGAATCTTTTGAATCTGCTCCCCGCCGTCCTCCCATGGATCCTGCATGGGGCGAGCAGGAGGCAGCAGCAAGGAGCGCGATCCCACGCCTTCTGCTGTCCTCCTGGCTGCCACCAGCCAGATCCTGCATGGAGCGAGTGGGAGGCAGTGACGAGGAGCACGATCCAATGCCTTCCGCTGTCCTCCCAGCCACTGCCGGCTGGATCCTTCATGGGGCAAGTGGGAGGCAGCGGTGAGGAGCGCAATCCCGTGCCCTCTGCTGTCCTCTCGGCCACCACTAGCCGGATCCTGCCTGGGACAGCCGGATCCTTTGCCTTATTCTCTTGTGGGGCTTCAGAATACAGGTTAAAAATAGCTGCTGAAATCTCTCTTCCTCAATTATCCCAGCTCCGAAAAGCAGATACTCCGCTGACTCAGTGAAACTACTTTCAAAGAAAAGGTTTCCTTTGCAAAGCTTTTTGAAGTACCTGAGTTGGGGTGGGCAAGGCATGGCCTCCAGGCAGGGCACAACCCCACAAGTCTCCAATCCCTCCAGTTTGCCCCAATATTATTACACCTCAGAAGCCTCTTGAAGTATGATTTGTCTATTAGATGCCATTTTGGGGATCCTTTTTTTTGGCCCTGAAATTCCTTTTTAAAATAGAGTGGAAGTGCAGGCATTCTAGGTATCCCAGTTTGGTGTGGATGGTCCTGATTAATCCTTAATAATTAATATCTCTGGATTATTAATTAATTAATTAATTAATTATTAATTAATGAAGTGTTTTAATTTGAATTTTTAAAAGAATACAGGAGGACCAATAAGAAGGATTAAGATTGGAGGAAATGCATCATTCAGCTCTGTTTTTGCCTTGTCTTGTTCTTCTTGCCACCTTGTGGATTTTAAAAGGAAGAAAATGAATAAAAAGAGAAATGGAAACTCCTTTCCTGAAATGGAGGAAAGAAACAGTGGAGAGATGGTTTGTTGCTTTGGCAGGAGGCCATCAGGCAGCCATAGTCATTTCAGCATCTCAAACCCTTTAGGTCTGAGGGTTGGATTTCCTTCCACAGCACCACTTATTAGCCTGTATGGAAGTTTTTAGAGCCTTTGATTTAATGATAACATGGTAAAGCAGCAGCTATATGCACTACTGATTCAGTCGTTCTAATCTATTCAAAGGCCTAACATTTGATTTAACATTTGAGTACTGAGAAGACTGAAGAGCACTGAGAATCTCTTCTCATACTTAAAACGGTAATTTTTCAGTGCATTTTGAAAATTACACACACATACATACATACATGCATGCACAAACATACGCTTGAGTAGTGGCTGCAGATCCCCAGTGCTAAGAACTGCATGCGTAACAGCAGTCTTTTGAGCAAGTAAATCCTAGATTTGAGCAAGTGGGAACGCAACTCCATAATTTCACAACCAGCATGGCCAGGCCATCTTGGCTGGTGCTTCTCAGAGCTGTGATTCCCCTGCCCCGCAAAAAAACCTGTTCCAAGGTCTGATCCTGATCAAACAAGAGACATCAACTCCCGTACTTGCATTTTCACCCACAAGAATTTGTGTTCTTACACAGACCGCACTTATTGTTTTCTGCATTGTATTTTAATGCATTTTATGATTCTATACTTGTTTATGCTAATGTTCAATTCATAAAAGGGGGGAGTTCAGATACACATTGTTTAAACGAAAAAATTAAAAATTATAGTACTTTAACTTAAAACTATCTCAGTATAATAAGTATATAGATCTGTTTCCTGAAAGTGAAAACTGTTATTTAATTTGTTTTTCATTAAACAAAGATGTCAAATTCTGCTTCAAAAACACTTTTCCGCAGAAGTGCTTTCTTTCTCTTGCTTTTTAAACCCTTTTTTTAAAAAAAGGATTCGAAAGATTTGAGATTCGTGAGATTTGTGAGAACCTTCCAGGGATTTGGATCTGGATTCGGAAAATTCTGGATTCGTCCCGTCCCTAATATATTGCTAGTTTGGGATTTAAAAAATGCTTAAAACATGTGGAATTCCTCTTTTTTATTGTGGTGTAGGAATCTAATTCTATTCTTTCCATGTTATTTCAGCCTATGGCACCAAAATATTCTGTTAAAGAATTAATGCACTGGAACACACCTGCTTCATTAATGGAGGTATTCCTGCATTGTCTTTTAAACATCCATTATGAGAAGTGTTCTTCAGACTGGCACCTAGTTTCTCCTTCTGCTAAAGCTGCATGTTTTGAAATATGGAAAAAGCCTAATCATTTCCTTCAGATTCATTTCCCATCCCTCTGAGAAGGTTCAGGGGGCTCTACTGCCAAATTTCTCCTGATGTAGGAAAAAAAGAAAAAATGCTGGTATTTCTTTCTTCCTTTCCGTTGTAGCTGGGCAGAAGGGGAATATGTGGTTAACGTCTGATGCCCAAGAGGAACCAATATGGGGCAAATTCTGGAAGGATAATTGTATTGGCAGTGCATGTGTGAGAATTATTTCAAGGTTAATCCAAGTGTTTGGTAAAATAATTGCCCAATCTCTGTTTCCTTGTATGTTCTCTCTTAAATTTAGTTTATAAACCTGAAGGCAGGAATTGTCTTAGCTCACAAAGTTTTGAAAAGCTGAAAATTGCCTCCAAAGATTGTATATTGAAGAATGCTGATACAGCAGAGTGTGGTTTTTTAGAACCCTTACATGATTTGGACATGTGAATTTTTGAAAAGCTGGAAATTGCCTCTGAAGAAGACCTGAAACCATTGTACAAGTCCTGGGAACAACTGTCTGGTTGCTCATTATTCACAGCTGGCCATTCATTAGTTATTGACTGTTAAGAGTTTTATATAATTTCTTTATTATCAGGTTGTTTGTCACTCATAGTTTCTTGGAGTCATTCAGTCACTATTATTAGCACTATTACAACAAATCTTGGTCAGCTGGACTTTATTTACTTGTATAAGTCTTGGTCTTCATTTCCTATATTCTTACATTATTATATAACATATATACATGTTTTTTTTGTATGTTTAGTATGATATTTTATTTAATTCTTTATATATTTTAGCTTCTCATATTGCTTATATATATATATATACACACATACACACACACACACACACATTTGTTGGCATTTGCTATATAGTAGTCATGCTTACATAATAATCTTGTGTATATTTTAGGGACTGTCTTACTACAGATCCTGTAAGCTACTGTGGGAGCCCTTTTGGCTAAAGGGCAGGATGTAATTGCTTAAAAGAAAAATAGCAGAAAATAAATATTAATTTGGGGGAATAAATTAATATAATAGGAATTTAATTTATTTAGAGGTAATCAGGAGGCAGGGATGACCAGTAGTAATTAAATGAAGGAGAACTGATTTGAAGCAGGATCTCTGTGGAAAATTAATTGGGGTAAATTAATTGAAGAAGACCTGATACAGGAGCGACCTGACTTATTTATCTGCTGACCTGAATGATTTATTTGGGGTAAGCTGGGCAGGTAATTAAAAAGGAAGTAAAGTTATTGAAGGGGGATGGATTTGGAAGGGAAATGAACCAGCCCACCTTCAGCAAAATTTAAATTGCAGCAATTATGTCTCAAGTCACATCTATACATGTAAATTAGCATTTTGCAAATTTTATACTGACATACATCTTCATTTCTGGTGATGCATTCTCCCCCTTTCTTTGAGTTATACCTAGGTGGCCAACCTGCTCTCAAGTCTTACAAAATTTTAACCACACAAAACCAGGAACTTTGCTCAGAAATGAACCAGCAACCAATGCAGTTGTTTTGAAACTTTTAAAGTACTTAGGAATTTTAATCAAATGAGGGTCAAAATCCTTCCACAGTATTAACTGTTCATAAGTGCAGCATGGTCTGAAAGGGTTGGTTTATTATATTTGGCAGGTTAGAATCACAAAAAAATGAATCTTCTGTGAAAGCATATATTTTCTGATCTTCCAAAAAATATGCTCTGAGATGATGTGTCCAACAGGTAAAGGAACAATCTTCTCATTTTTTAAACTGAGCACATCAAAGAAACTTCCACCATGCTATTCCAGCGATCTTCTCTTTACAAACCAGAACCACACTTTAGAACCACATGTTTAGTATCACATGAAAGGACAAAAAATGATAGGTAAGAACTGATTTTGTCACTGTTTGCCATTGGATTCACATTTAATCACACAGAAAGGCAAACTTTACAACACTTACACTTAAGTCTTCCTCAGATTTTTCATTCCGTCTTTTATTGTTATTTAATTATTTTGCAATCCTACTGGCCACATTGCCTCTACTGTCCAGCAAGGCATAACAAAAGTCCTGCTGGATAAGCTTAAAGCATTCCACTTCCCACTCTGGACAGCCCGCAAAGCATGATATGAAAGCAACCATTTTCTTCCACTGGGGATCCTATGAAATTGGTTGTCAGCGCAATTTTGCTCCTGAACCTTGAGGTTCAATATAGCCATGACGATGACTAGCAAGCAAAGGATGCATCACAGATCTTGGAAATGTTTGAACCATTTCAAGACACACAAATGAGAGCATGATTTTATATTCCTTTTTAACTATTCCTCTTTGATTATTATTGCTCTTTATTGTTCCGTGATCCATTGCTTTCGCCTCAGGGGTGGACAACCTCTGGTCCAGTAACCTGCAGCTGAGAGGCGAGGGACTCATCTCCAACCATCAACCATCAAGACAAATGATATCCAACAGTGTTTGGAGTATTAGAAGTTTCCTAACATGGATGTTTAGAACTACACAGAAGAGTGGTCTGCCTACCAGGCACTGCTTTATAAAGAAGTCAGCTTAAACAGGGAGTCACATGGAAATCCTTACAAGTGCAGAATGTTTTAGATCAAGTTTAGTTTGCTGTACCCCTAGGTCATTTCTGTACACAGCAGTATCTCACTCTTTGGAACAGGGAGACAGACGCACACAAACATACAGAAAACACATACACACACACACAGAGGGAACTGTTTTGAATTTCTCCAACTATTCAGGAACAAATATGCTGCAAGGCATACCTTTGTAAATCTGCTCTCATCTCAGTGAATATCCAGAAGAGACAAACAATTTCAGGTTAGCATTTTTCTACTCTCGCTAGGCCTATTAAGGACACAACAGAAAGGTTATTATCAAGAGGTCATGACACATAAAGTCTATATATTTTCAGATGAAGCTATTTTCAGGATGGCTTTCTTTTCTGCCTAGCCTGAGATCCATTGAGAGTTGGGGGGGGGGTCTTTGCTTTTAACGCCATCAATTATCTTGACTTAACAGCCACTTTACCAGTTTAAATCTGATTTGTTTACAGGACTAACAGGTGAAGGAGAACAAATTTTAGCAAAGGGGAATAAATTCCCTCTTACCTGCATCATTTCTAGAGATATAGAATTTAATTATTTTTTTTTAAAAAAATAGTCAGAATATAGACTCTCTTGTTTTTTTTAACACTGGGGTTTCTCACTGCATACATTGGTTTGCAGCCAAATTTCGGCAACTTCCTTCTTGCTTTTCCAGGAGTAGCAGACAGGGGAGCAAAACAGACTTGACTAGCACATGATTCCCACCTCTGAGGTGAAAGCATCTGAGTACTATTTAGCTGCATGTAAGCATCAAACCATTAATTGTAAAAATACAACAAACATGCCTTTTTAAAATGTAAATAACAGCTGATATACAGAAGGGAAATTTAATTCTTTCTAACCCTCCAGTTCCTGAAATACTTAGCTCAGAAATTACACAGTCAGCTGTCACCTTCTACGCCCTTAAGGAGGACAGCTTTTTCTGAGAAACAGGCAAATGACCAGACGTTTCTTGGTTCAAAGGCTGAAGGCCAGATTTATTGAGTACAAAAGTATAAAAATATACAAATCTGCTGCAGCAGGGTGCCGGAGGTTTGGGGCAAAGGCCAGGGGTTTGGCAGGTAAACAGCATACACACCCACTGCGGCATTTTTCCACCAATCACAGACCGCCCGCCCCATATTAGGTAATGTCCAGAAACTTCCATCCATATAAGGAAATGTCCAGAGGGGCAGGTAATATGAGGTTTCCTCCAATCACAAACTACCTTCCATATAAGGCAATGTCCAGAAAGATGCTTCAGGTGAGGTAGAGTCATGAGTCAGCAGATAGGAGGGACTAGAACTCCTGTGCATGTGACTACTTTACTAGCTTGTAATGGAGGTTGTCCTTCCCTTACTCACACAGCAATTAAACATACACTGCAACCTAAACATAAATAGATGGGGTAGATGGAGCGTAAAGAGCCAGCATGGTGTAGTGGCTTGAGCTGTTGGACTAAAACCCAGCAGCCCAGGGTTCAATTCCTTGCATGGCCATGGAAACCCACTGGGTGACCTTGGGCACGTCACACATTCACAGCCCCAGAAAATCCCTTGACAGTTTTGCCATAGGTCCCCATAAGTCAGAAATTACTTGAACGCAAACAACAACAGAACGAAAGATGGAACACTCGCAAGTCAGGTATGCAGAGACAGATGAAATTTTGAAATCCGTAAAAATGCAGAAATTGTAGAGAGAGGGAGAGAAAACAGGGGAGTGAGAGGAATTGTTGCCCCCTTGGTAAACCCTGCCCGGGGTCTACAACTTTGACATAAAATTAATCTAACCCACCAGAGAGGTCACTCGAATGTGCACATAGGCAGTAACGGTCGTACGATTGAAAGAACCAGATCAGGCCAGTAAAATCCCCAGTAAAATAGCAACAAGAGACCTCATGTTGTGATAACCCATGGTGGACAAAAGGTCCTTAACCTTTAAGGAGTCTACTTGAAGGGAGTAAAAGTGTTCCCGGAAAGTTGGGCACTGGAAGCAATAAAACCTTATCAAATCCATCTCCAGAAACTCACACCACAGCCTCAAAGAGGAGGAAGATCCTGTTATTTAGATGACACTTTGTTATCTTCCGAGAAATGCAAGGTATGGAGTTGTTTTTCTTTTCTTTTCCTGTTTGTTTTCCCCGGGAAAGGATCTGCCTTCAAAGTAAATTTGTCCTACAAATAGTCCCTGTTTTTGGGCTAGTTAGGAGAGAAAGGTGAGGCAAGAAGGAGTATGATGCCTCCCGGTCATGCCAACTGACCAGTCCCCCTCCCAACAGCTGTGCGATCTCCTCAGCATCTCTTCGCTGAGCTGTTGTTCAATTGCTGCTTCCTGGACCAAAGACTTCAGGAAGAGGTGCAGTATCACCCAACCTGCGAATCCCTCAACAATCCCTCTATCTTATTTCCAATCTTTATTTCTATTAGCCCTTGGATGTGTGTGTGCGTGTTTGCGTTAGTGCAAACTATTACTATTCAATAAAGTCATTCATTGGACCTTTTTGTGGGATTTCCTTTACCCCGTAAACATTGGGTAAAGGATCCTTAATTACCCTGCCCTCTTTGCATTGCTAAAACAGTGTTCATAGCTAATTTTCCCCACAAGTGACAATTTGGACAGGCGTTGGGAACCCCCCTAAGGGACCCCCAGCAAACAGGGTAATGGAATGACTAAAACTATGAAGGCAATACTGCTCACAAAAAGGTAGGTATTAAAAGGAATCTGCACCAATTCATGCAAATTTCTTAAAAAATCTTAAAAAATCACAACATCAGTTGTGACAAAGTGAATTTAAGACTCCTGGACAGGTTATCCTAACACTTCAACAAGAATCTTCCCAGCTAAGAGATCTGTCTCCCCCACACCCACCACCATACACACATTCTCGTTAAAGGTGTTTCTTGGAGTGTATGGCATTGCACAAGGGTTGGCAAAATCCTGGAGATGGTATTGTTGTTAGTCCATAGGGAACAGTGGTTAGAAGAGAGATACTCTTATCTCACACAGGCTGTGTCATCAGTCACCACCCTAAGAGGCCTTTTATCCTTGGTGTAAATCCAGGAGTTGAGTACTGTACATACATTAACTTTTTCTGTCATTGTTTAATATGAAGACATCAAATGCAAAAGAGTCAAGTATAGCAGCTACTAATGTATTTTTTTTAATTGTAGGAAAACAGTCCATTAGCAATCTTTTATAAGAGGTGAGGGCTAAGACTTCATGCCTTAAGTGTAAATATGTTCCTCATGCTAAATTACCGCTCAAGTGTCAAGAATACATATTAGAAGCCACTTACGGTCCTTAAAGACTCTTTAAGCCCTCATTTGGGAAGGGTTTAAACAGTTCAGTCTTCTTCTTCAAGGACTTGTACCTCCTCCTCCTCTAAAAAACAACATTGATTCATTCCCTCTTAGGGGAATTTTGTCTGAAGTTAAAAATAGCTGCCATTTTAAAAGTGCCTATGTAGACGTTTTTAAGTAGCTGGGAAACAGGGGGAATGACCAGTTTAGAATCCCAGGATACAATACTGGCTAGCCCTGAAGTGCCTTCTTGCTTTAGGCAAACACAGGGGGCTTGAAATGTCTAGCTTTCACATAAAGGTGGCATATGAGTTCCCACTCAACTTAAGAAAAGGTATCCTATAGCCAGAAAACTTATGCAATAAACAGGATCAACCCATCCCAGGGTAAATGAGACAACTGTCCCAGGTCAATTTGGCCAGTCTCCAGATGTTGTTGGACTTCAGGCCCTTCTTTCAGCCCCATCACATTCACAGATACAGTTTGTGGGTCTGTGAGATACAGCCCTCCCAGTGATTGCCCCAACTTTCTGGGACTCCCTTCCTAGGAAGTCTAGAATGGCCCCCTCCTTGCTGTTGTTTGATTAGCAGGCAAATTCTATTTTATTCCAACAACCTTTATAGGCTTTTTATCATTTTTAAGTGTGTGTTTTATATTGTTTTAATACTGTTAATATTTTATTCTATTTTAATGTTGGTTTTTTGTATGCTTTTAATTACACTGTAATCATATTTAATTTGTAAGTTAAATGGAGTCTCAATGTGGGAAAAAGGCATGGTACAAACGAAGATGAAGATGATGAAGATGGTGGTGGTAACTTCCAGAATCCCTAACCAGCATGGATGTGAATTATGGGAGCTGTAGTCCAAAAACATCTGAAAACCTAGATGTTGCCCACGAGAGGAAGCCGAAAACCTAGATGTTGCCCACGAGAAAAAATGGGCATTTCACATTACATAATTATGGCACTGTGATTCCATTTTAACTGCCATGGCTGATCCTATGAAATTCAGTGGTTTGTAATTTGGCAAGAAATTGGAGTGCCTTGGCTAAGAATTGTAAATGCATCTCCTTAAATTGCAAATCCCAGGATTCCACAGAATGGAACCATGGCAGTTAAAGTGGAATCAGAGTGCTACAACTGTGCAACGTGAATGGACCTTTGATGTTTATGGACTCTCTCCACTTGCCATTCCTTCAGTTCTGTACTTGTAAATTGTGGTTAAGATGATATTGGGAGTAGTAACTACTAAGCGTACAAATCTCCCCAACTGAACACACTGTCATGGGTGAGATGATATTGAGGAAACTTCTCCTCAGAGTTGAGCTCTGATGTACTCATTTTTTGCAGTCAAAGGGAAAAAAAATGGAAAGAGAGATCCAAGAGGGATAAAAAAGAACACAGGGACTACAAAGACAGACAAAGCAAAGCAACCAGACCAAATCTGCCCAGTTATGTCCCAATGCAGGGGTGTGTGTGTGATGTTGTTTATATCCAGCCTTTGTCCTGGTTTGGAACTCAACGCAGCTTAGAACAGCTAAAACACACATAGTTAAAAATGCACAACACACAAAAGTTGAAAATGTAATTAAACTATCAAAAAATTAAAACCTGTTTAAAACATAAACATAGAAAAACACAGAAATTCCAGCACATTATGCAAGACACTTTGTCCCTTAGGATGCAGCCTTCCAACGCCTGCTAAAACAAAGCCTTTTCCTGCCTGTGGAAACATAGCAAGGAAGGTTCCAGTCAAATGTCTCTGGGGAACAAATTGCAGAGAAGATCCTCTATAGATGCCACAGATGTACCTGTGAGGGTGGTGCAACAGAGGGGCCTCCTCAGCAGCAGATATCAAAACACAGACAGATTCATACGGGAGAATAGGGTCTTTGAAATGATCTGGGACTGAACCATATAGGTCGTTAACCAGGACTCTGAATTGTGCCCACAAACAGACCAGGAGCCAGTGGTGCTGTTGCAACAAGGAAGATGTGTGCATCCGGTAGCACTGGCTCCTGGGAAGGACCCATGCTCGGTAGTAGCGTAGATGCTTTGCACAGAGAAGGACCTGGGTTCTGTCCTCAGCATCTCCAGTTGAAAAGATCAGGTATAAGGTGACAGGAAGGAGCCCTGCCTGGATAGTTGCTGCCAGTATTGAAGTAGAGAGACAAACAGACCCAATTTGTTATGTACCAAAGCAGCAGCCAGGGAAAAAATAAGCAACAGGATATTTGATTGCAATGGATTCATGGAAGCACGGAAGAATAAAGACATCCCATTCTTATCACTGCTTGTAGGCTATAGTGAACACAATTTTGATACTCGCAGAGATCCTCTGGCCAAAATTGTTTTGCGTGTGTGTTTTCTTTTTCTTTTTTCCCTTCCTACCTTATGTTTGGGGGTTCAATATAGCTCCCTGTCCACCTGGAGATATGGTGGGGTGTGGTTTGTTTACCCACCCTAACAATAACTTCCACAATCCATTATCACTGAACTTGCTCTTTGGGCTCTGTAGATACCGGGTGATTAAATCATCTGGGAGGATAATTGCTCCCCACTCTGGATTATGGGGCCCTAAATTTCATTTTCCATGTAAGGAAGACTGCGGGACTACAGCTCATCAAATATCTTTATTTATTGAACAAGTACTGTTTTACAGAACAGCATATCACACTGATTTAGCACTGATGAAAAGAGAGAGCAACAAGCAGAGCACAGCTGCATCTGTTCACACCACCAGTTGTTTCATTTCAAAACTCGTTTCTTTCTTCTATGCCCAGCTTTTGCATCGCTATTATTTTTCTGAATGAAGTTTGTAAACTGCATCCAACAAGGATTTTGCTGGGATTCTGCTAGCAATAAAATGACCACACAAAAAACAAAATAAAGAATGGGAGGGGAGGGGAAAAAAGTTAGATCAGCAGATTTAATATGTGACATTTAATTTCATGCTCTGTTTGTTCTATTGTGCAAAGCAAGAGAGTACAGTACTTATAGCACAGTCTCACAAATGATAATAATAAAATTCGTGCCTTTCGCATTGTTTGGTTGTATATTTCAAAGATACTAGCACACAAGTTCACACAAGCCCTCACCAATCATGGTAAGCTTAAATACTGCCTTTACAAGGTACCTCAACAATTTTACAAGGGCTGCCTCCAAAGCTTGCATTTCCAAGGTCAATGTATGCAGCAGCATTTCCACTTCTTTATTTACAACCATTTCAGCTCTTTACCCAAGATGTCTGTATTTCAGAACAGTAAAGATCTGAAGAAAAATGCAGGAACAGCAAACAGTAATGTGTTTTATATATTGCAAGGCTGGATACATAAAGAGATTTGTCAACTGACAAACCTGAACAACGAACAATGCATATTTTGGACTAGGAAGTGTGCTTCTATTGCAAATGTACAAAACATCAGGCAGCCCATTTTTTTAAAAGGCTCAAAGATAGTATTTAAGAGAGAAAGCAAAAGATGGAGGGGCTTTTTTTATAGCAGTCTTGTTGAGAAGGTCCTTGAGAGAAGTTAAAAACTCCTCAGATAAATCATTACATTCACTCAGCACAACTGTATTATGTCCTTCAAAATAGATTCCACATTTTGCCCTTGCAATAATTCTGCAAATAAAGGTATGCCACTGAGATACAGTGAGTGGCTCCAATCTATTTACCTCAATAGAGATATGCAAGCACAGGAGAGTTTTTTGCTCTGTCCACAAGTACATGCTAATCCATGTGTAACATAACTAGCCATAGAGTTTCCATGCAGCATTTGCAAATGGATTTATAGATCAAAGCTTATTCAGAACTAAGTCCCACTGTATTCCGTGAAATTTGTTTTTTTAAATAAGCATGTTTAAAAATATGGTTCTAGAATATTTTCAGTCTGTTGGTTAAAAAAAAAAATCTGTCCCCTGTAAATTTGTTAGGCAAAAAAGAGAGGAAAAAAGATGGCTTTTGAGCTAAACGACTGAATGAAAGCAATGGTGAGTAATTAGCACGTTTGTGTGTAAGCCATATCTAGAATTCACTGGAAATTGTAATGCAAGCATACATATTGGTTGGCAATTAAAATGTTTTAAATCTGTTTAATATCTCTTTCCCAAAGTGTTGAAAGTGCTCCAATTTTCAAAGTTCACTGACAAAAATTAGCTCCAATGATTTGCAAATAGTACTGTGGCAGTAAACTACACAACATGCACCTTATCCTTTATTCTTATGTACAAATTAAGAAAATGTCAGGTGTTGATTTACAGAAAGAAAAGATACAACACTGTCTTTCTGTAAACCACTTAAATGGCAGAAGGACACTGAGATATGAATCTCAAGTTACTTCATAGCTCTGTATGAACAATGCACAGCAGGCCAGATTCTTGCCAATTGTAAGATACAATCTGTTGCTTCAAACCAGGTGCTAGAAAATGTTTTCCCCGAGAGTTTAATTAAATGCCTCTGATGAGAATTACGTCCACTTTGTTTTAACAGTTTATAAAACCCTTCAGGGAACCTATCCCAAGTCTGGGAAGGCAACACTCACTATTAAAAAAAAAATAGGCTGCAATCCATAAGCCATTTTTGCCAAAGAGTTCCTTATGGAATACAACTGATATGGAAGTTAAGTGTCCAGGAAGGTTTTTTGGCATGATTATTGTTGTTGCTGCTGCTGCAACTGTTGTTGTTGCTACCTTCTATCAAAAGTTTTAGAACAGATACCTAATATGCAAGAACATAAAAACAGAAATTGAGCTGCAATATAGAGATGCCCAGAAAACTCACAATATAAAATTGGGCACTGGCTGAAGATACTCTTAAACAAGCAAACAAGTCTGCAATGCTGGATGAAATATTTTCAAGGTAAAAGATATATGGATCTTGAAACAGTGAGTACCACTGCCGACAGCACAGGTTCACAGTTGCATTGCTACCAACTTTACTTCAGATGGTGGTGGCACCATCTTGCACTGAACTAAGTGGAGGCAGTGCTTTTCAGTGCCCCCTCCAAATTCACTTAAACAGCCTGATATTTATTAATTTATCTGAAAGTCAGAAGCTATCAGCAATTCCATATAAGGCACTAAATGACAGACTGGTAGAGGGATAGATTACCCTATCTTTTGCCCACTTGGTAAAATGTGAGTTTTTAGGCTGTTTCCCACAGTAGCTACAAAGGAGTAGGGTAAGCATATTTGCAAGGCTGCATTTAAGCTTTTTAAGGTAACAAGCAGTACTTAGAAGTAAGCCCAGAAAAAATACCAGGGGCCTTTTCACACTACTAATTATAGCACTATGATTCCACTATAACTGCCATGGCAATATTCTGTGGAATCCTGGGGTATGCAGTTTGGTGAGGCACCAGAGCTCTCTGAGAATTCTGAATACCTCCCAATAAACTGCAAATCCCAGGATTCCAAATACCATGAAAGACAAGGAGGTATCAAACTGCCTGAGAAAGGGCTCCCAAAGTCTGCAAAGTTTCTATAAAAACAGTTAAACGGTGCAAGAAGCCAATTTTTATCAGTTCATATATGACTTGTGGATTGCCTGTCAACTTATGGCAACCCCATGAATTTTACAGGGTCTTCTTAGACAAGGAATACTCAGAGGTAGCTTTGCCAGTTCCTTCCTCCAGTACCTGGTATTTTTTAATGGTCTCCCATCAAAGTACTAACCAGGGCTGACCCTGCTTAGCTTCTAAGATGCTACAGAATAATACAGCCGTAATGAAGATTTCTCACATCCTAGGAATCTACCAAAAGCCCTCATTTTCCATGAAGTGGCAAATCTCAGATTTCAAATGGCAATAGGATGCACACAGAAGAAATACAGGGGCCAATAAAAAGACAGAGAAGAATCCAGTAGCGCCTTTGAGACTAATGGGGAAAGAAATTTCTAACGTCATCTTGTGCTTTGAGAGCGGATGGACAATGACTCTCTGCCTCTGATGAAGTCGACTGCAGTCCACTTCATCAGAGGCAGAGAGTCATTGTCCATCCGCTCTCAAAGCACAAGATTAATACAAGAATGGCTCAACTATCTATGGTGCTCTGAGCTACTTAGAAAGGGGGGGATATAAGGTAATAAACCAAAAAAAAAAACAAAAAAACCCTAAAATGGGGTTATTATTCAGTCCTTGGAGAAGCGGAACCTCTTGGAGAAGCAGAAGGCCAGAGAGGCAAAAGATACACTAAAACAGTGGTTCTCAACCTGTGGGTCCCCAGATGTTTGTGGACTTCAGCTCCCAGAAGCCCCAGCCACTATGGGCAATGCTCAGGGCTTCTGGGAGCTGAAGTCCAAAAACATCTGGGGACCCACAGGTTGAGAACCACTGCAAATATTTGAGGCCGTTTTAGAGAGCAGAAACAACAAGGTCAGAAGAGTCCAGACTGTGGCCATTTCTGCACTATACCGTTATCGTGCTATTATTCCACTTTCTAGATCCTATGGAATCCTGGAGTTTGCAATTCAGGGAAGGGCGTTTAGAATTCTCAACCAGAGAGCTCTTTGGCCTCAGTAAACTACAAACCCCAGAATTCCACAGGATGTTGAAAGTGGAATAATAGCACTATAACAGTGTAAGGCAGAAATGGCCAGTGTTCAAGCTCCTTGAGGGGGAAGGCAATGAATAATATAGGACACCAGTTAGTAGGCAGGCAAGCAGAACACAGCCCAGGCCATGAATGTGGAAGACAAGCTAGGTCAGAGAGAGGGTTTTCAGCACCATGGACACTTCACTGGAGAGCCAACAACTTCTTCTAAGGCAGTCTCCATTCTAAGTCCAAAAACATGTTAAACATACATAGTTTCAAATAGCAATTGCTTCTGCCATGTGGATCCAGCTTGAATGGGCAATGGCAACCTATTCCAGACACCAACAGTAAAGGAAAGGTGAATGGGATTTTGCTGAGGTTTGTGAGCAGAGAAGGAAGGATTGAACTTCCAGATCCACTCCTCCAGGATAACAATTGCTATTTCCAATGACATGTTGAATGCTATAACTCATTCTACATGTCTTGTAGCATGATCTTTCCTGAGCCCTTCCTGAGCTAACCAGTTGGCTTAGCACTGGGACCTGAGTCTAGTGTCTCCACCGCTGACAATGTCTCAGCCCGGTTGGCCAATTCCTGCTCCTCTGCGTGTGAGTCCTGGGTGCTGCTAAAGGTCCAGACCATAATATATACAGAAGCTGAATTTTTCGGGGCCATGTGTTTGGCACTCAGAGCCAAACTGCCTGCTTTCCCATTAATTTTACAGAATTGCAGTACATGCACACACAAGCCCCATACAGAATTGTTTGCTAAGAGTGTTCTCTTGAGTCTGAGGTGATGCTTTTCCTGCTACTGCCACTGTTTTGTTGAAAAAAAGAACTAGAGGAGGAGGAGGAGGAGGAGGGAGGGGAGAGAGAGGGAATTGACATGCTAAATTTTGAAGGACACAAAATTTGATTTTCTACTCCAGTATATTGACAATAAGAGGTAAAGGAAATTAATCAACCACTTTGTGCTTTCTTTTGTTGATCACCAGCAGTCCTGAGACTCTCCCTGAGATGAGCAAATATAGATGGCAATGCTTGTCATGTAATTCTTTGCTCACTTAATTGGATTACTTCAGACTCAGTTCTGCAAATCGATGGCTATAATGCAAGAGTTTCTGGCAGAGCAACAACCACCTGCTATTCCAACTTAAGCTTTGATTTGGCTGCTGCTTCCTTGACACACTTCAAAAATGTATGTAGATTCCAAGAACCCCTTGAACCAAGGTTGGCAGCATGGAAGATTGAGTGCAGATTAATGGTGAAATGTTACCAAAAACTTCAAAAATACATCTGAAGAAAGAAGAATTCACAAATGAGAAAAATCTCATAGAGGAATACCGATTAAACTGAAGTTAATCGAATTCCTACTTCTCAGAGGTCCTTTAGTATGAAGAACATCAGCTATTTTGCTATCTGATTACAAAATTAAGTGCAGTGTTCGGGACCACAGCATTTTATTGTAATTTCAAACAACAGGATATTCCTCATGGAAAATCCACTACATACCAAACAATAAAATACATAGTTTTGTTAATGTAAAATGGAAACAGGTAAGAATGGCAGATTCTCATCCTGGAAAGAAGTGACTAGCGGGGTGCCACAGGGTTCTGTCCTGGGTCCGGTGCTGATCAACATCTTCATTAATGACTTGGATGAAGGAATAGAGGGCACGCTGATCAAATTTGCAGATGACACCAAATTGGGAGGGGTTGCTAATATGCCTGATGGCAGGATCAAAATTCAAAAGGACCTGGACAGATTGGAGAGCTGGGCCAAGGCTAACAAAATGAATTTCAACAGAGAGAAATGTAAGGTCCTTAGGCAGAAAAAATGGTATGCAGAAATATAGGATGGGGGACACGTGGCTGGCTAACAGTACGTGTGAAAGGGATCTAGGAGTCTCAATAGACTACAAGCTGAACATGAGTCAGCAGTGTGATGCGGCAGCCAAGAAAGCCAACGCAATTCTTGGTTGCATCAATAGAGTATGGTGTCTAGATCGAGGGAGGTATTGGTACCACTTTATTCTGCTTTGGTTAGACCTCATCTTGAATACTGCGTCCAGTTCTGGGCACCCCAATTCAAGAAGGATATGGATAAGCTGGAGCAGGTCCAGAGGAGGGCAACCAAAATGGTGAGGGGCCTGGAAGCCATGCCCTATGAGGACAGACTTAGAGAGCTGGGTATGTTTAGTCTGCAGAAGAGAAGGTTGAGAGGGGACATGATAGTCATGTTTAAATATTTGAAGGGATGTCATGTCGAGGAGGGAGCAGGCTTGTTTTCTCCTGCTCTTGAGACCAGGACAAGGAGCAATGGATGTAAGCTGCAGGAGGGGAGATTCCGCCTGAACCTCAGGAGGAATTTCCTGACAGTCAGGGCTGTCCGGCAGTGGAATGTGCTGCCACGGAGCGTGGTGGAGTCTCCTTCGTTGGAGGTTTTTAAGTGGGGGCTGGATGGCCACTTGTCGGGAGTGCTTTGAGGGTTTTCCTGCATGGCAGGGGGTTGGACTGGATGGCCCTTGTGGTCTCTTCCAACTCTACATTTCTATGATTCTATGAAAAGCAAACCTCCAACTAAGCAATTAGTAATGTATTTATCAAGTAAGAAAAACAGGCAAGGTATAAACTTTTAAGTATCATGGTCCCCATTAGAATCAGAGGAGCCATGCTTATGAATAATGAACAGCCTTTTGAAGCAGAGATGCAAAGAATATTCAAAAATATTCCTACAATGATCAAAAACATATTTATCAACTTTTAGGAAACTCTAATGAGAAAAATTCTGGACTGATGAGAATCTTCACAGCCCAGGAATTATTCTGTGCAAAATTTGTACATGGTAGTGTACATGGTAGAGCATTTTCTGCACAGAAAATAAACTGCCTTTGCCGCACAGAAATGCTATTTTTCTGGGGGTATCAAAATGGGCTTAGGGCTACACTTTCCTCATTCATGTTGTAGATGTTTATGTATTTTGAATCTATATTCCTGTGACTCAGAAGTTTACAAATGTTGAATGTGGTAGGATTTTGAGAATTCTATTGTAGCAGAAAGGCATATGCTCTGGAGTTGGAAAGGCAAATTTTCATTTCCGTTACTTTTAACGTCCACTGTTCAATATTTGGGACATTAGATAATTTCCAAGATCCTGCAAATAACATTCTTGCTGCTGTTACTAAATATAACAATACTAGTTTGTTCTGGTATAGAAATATTTTTCAAACATGTGTGTCATATTCAATAGAAAGAATTCTGGCTGCATTGGTACTGATATTTTGAATATTTCTCTTATGGCTTTATGTATCTGTATCCAATAATTCTTTGTGACGGGACAGGTCCACCATATGTGATAAAACGTGCCAACTTTATCCTTACATTTCCAACAGCTATTGTTACCTGTTCGGTACATTTTATCTATTTTAACCGGTGTGAGGTGATACCTATACATCATTTTAATGAAATTTTCTTTTAAATCCTGGGCACTAGTAAATTCATTTGTGTTCTTCCAAGCGATTTCCTAATGTTCTAGAGGAATTTCGTGTTTAATATTTTGTGCCCATTTTATCGAGTCCTTCACTAGTTCGTCTTCTAATTTACATGTTAAGAAGTATTTGTAAAAGAGCGAAATTTTCTGTTTGGCTTTTAGAAATATTATGGTTTCTATTTCATTATATGTCCTTTGTGTTGAAATACCTTCTAATTTTGTATCCATTTTAAATCGCTCTTTTAATTGCAGATATGTATTTTCATATCATCTAAAGGGGAAACGAACCAAAAATATTGAAAAAATATGGCAACCAGTTATTGACTATGTAAAAGGTTATGGTTAATAGACATTCAGTATTGGCATATATATTTAAAAGGTTCAAAGAAACATTGGGATTAGAATAACTTCGACATTGTAAAAGACAGAGGTACACGTAAATGAATGACTTATGGAACAGCGTGAGAAATGTCGGTTTTAGCCAAGTATTGTTTTTCTTTATCTTATTGCTAAATTTTATTAGTAATTAATTATGCTCTTTTTTGATGTAAAGAAATAGCAAGAAAAGGTGTACTCAACATTCTAAAGGGTGAAAAGAAGAGAATTTCATATATTGAAGGGATAACGTGATGATACTATTCTAGGTATTTGGCAAGGGAAGTCAAAGTGATTAAATTTATTGCTTAGCTTCGACAATATGAAACTAAATATGCTTTTATATATATATGGAAAATATGGAACAAGCAAACATATTTGTAAAATTACACAATCTATTCTTTTATTCTTTTTTAATAAAAACAGTAATAAAAAAAAGGAAAGGCACATTTTCACCACTTGTCAGAGGATCTTACTACTTCGTTTACAGATGTCCCTTTCAAGCAGATTTTTCAAGAGACAAATGGTCAATTTATGTTAAATATGTTATAATACAAAAATATATACTGTTTACATTCTCAAGGATGCAAATCTTAAACTTTTCTCATTATGACATAAGAGAACAAAAAAAATCAGTTTTCCTCTCTTGGGAGAGATAGCAAGAGTGTATATATCTCAAAGAACCGTTTGCATTTGCAAAATATTTTTGCACAAACTGCTCTTGTCTTGTTTCATTTTTTTTTTAATAAACTGAAGCACTAGATGGCTTCTTTTTGTGATCAATACCCCTGCTACATGCTCAGTACATGAGTTTTGCTTAACAACAGAGGAAAGAGTCTAGTTTTCTGCAAAACTATCTTGTGCAAATTGTGAAGATCTTGACAAAAAAACAACAACTTTATTTTTAAGTGGTAGCAAAAAAAAGGGGGGGGAGAACATAAAATCTGAGGCTTTAACAATGTCTAATAACAATGTTAAAGGTGCAACACAACCTTTGACCATTCTAGGGGATTTCCCTTGTAATCTGTTGCAGCAGAAACATCAAAGAACTTTATGGTACTTTAACGACCAGCAACTTTTATTTGGCACTGGCTTTCATGTACTGCTGCCCATTTAAAGAGATGCATGGAATATAATTTCAGCTGGCAGGTAAACAAAACCCTTTGATCAGATACCGTTACTAGCCCCCAAGTTGAAACAGCAACCACAGGCCGCAGGCTGAGCAGATCAGAACCTTGGTCAGCTCCCTTTGCTTCAGCGTTAAGTCCCCAGCCTGTACACCCCATTAGGAAGACTTCCCAAGCTTTGAGCCTTTTTGAGTGGAATTTGAGAAGTCTATGGTTTTCAACTCCCAGAAACCCCAATCTATCTTTACGTAAATGACACACTTTTGGTGTTGGCCAAAAAAGCCAAGGGTAGAGCAAACTCCATAAAAGTATAATGCTGCTCTTGAAGCTACATGGTTTAGCCAAGTCTGGTGAAATTTTGAGAGCAAGATAATACTAGGTCTCTTATTTATCAGAAAAGATTTTAAAACTCTAACTGGAAAAATAACGTTAAAAAAACCCTGTGGTCATTTGAAGGTTATTTGGAGCCACAACACAAAATCTGTACAAAATATACAACAAAATCACATGCTAGCTGTAGAGGTGGGATGGGTAATATGTGGCCCACGGGTCACCTGCAGCCCCCCACAACCAATTCTGCACTTCTTCAAGCTCCTTCCCACTGTTACCAAAGTCACCCATGCATTGCTGAAATTCAGAAGGACAGAGAAAAAAGAAGGTGCATTCCCTTTGAACAAAAAGACACATGGGGAGAGCTCAGCTTGTTTTCAAGCATAATTGTACTTCTTGGTGGATTCCAACTTGACAACTGTGCTTCAAACAAGGAAGGCATGTGCCCCTTGTCCTTAAATGGAAATGCTGTTATCACACTGATTTTTAGTGGCAAGGTGTATCCCGACGTACCCCTTATACAGAGCACAGTTTGATGCATAAGCCAGGCTTCTGTGACATCATGATGTTGAGAAAATGGAAACATAAAATCTCAAAATGGCTGCCAAAACCACTATTATCTCAATTAAAACCAAAATATATAGATCTTGACATACGCAAGCCTCTGAAGAGCAACTTATGACTGCTATGGCAAAACAGAACAAAAATCTCAGCACCTTAGAACAACAATCTTCACAGGCTAGAGTCTACTTCAATACATGCAATGTTCAGTCCTAAACCAAGTCTATGAAACTCCTCTAAACCTTTTTAATGCAGCAGCCATCCATAATTTGCAAGTTCTGTCTTAGTAATTAGATGTTTTGTCTAGCTCAGTTCAGTCTGAAAATTATTAAAATATGAAACAGGCTCTTCACTGCCACCCTGCAGCCAAACTGTCACAATTACCAATATTCAGTGAGAGAATACACTCATTTTTAACATTAAGAACAATACAATGTTAAGTTCAACAATAGCTAAACAGGGAAAACAGACAGATGAAGCAGAATATTCTGAAACCTATAGGGAAGAGTCAGAATTAAGATGTCAATACTGTAATTCAAAGAGTAATGATTTCAAGAGGGAAACATAGGATGCATCACCTTATATCATCATCTTAAATGGAATTGTGTTCACTGGTACAGTCTCCTATTGGAATAACACTATGCCACTATTTCCAGAGTTCTCAGACAGAATATTAGTCTTCAATTCTGCTTGCCTCTTAAAGTACTCATCTGGAGCTCACATAATCAAAACTGCCAACCACACAATTCCTTTGCCTAATGAACATAGAACACAGATGTCCAAAACACTGTTTTACTATTGTTTCGTTATTCAGATCTACTGGAAAAAAAATTAGTCAACATGTCAAACATCACAAGTTTAGCTTCGAAACCACAAAGCTCACCCTTTTTTGACAAAGCTTTTTGTCAAGTTTAACACAGAGAGATCTTGCATTTTTCAAAAAAAAAATGCTTTCACTAAAGGTTGCATCAAGACATTAGGATGGATCCAGACTAAATTAGTTGTGCTTATTTTCCACTGAAATCATTAGGACAAGATAAATCATGATTGACTTGTTCCACTGATTCGAGAGAGGCACAAGTACAACCAGCATTGGCCAAGATCATTTGGGATATCTAAGGTAGTGTAATTATGGCCAGTAATGGTGGGACAACGGAAGCAGGAAGGATACTTGTGGGGTGAAGAGGCTGAAAAGGATGGAAGACAAAGCTGTCTTCTTCAGAAGAAAAAGACTTTGGGCTACAAACAGTCTATTTCTCCAATATCTGTCTTCCAAAGGGTTAAGGGGTAATTGGAGGCAAGGTGTCTGTGAAGGCTGGTTTAGAAAAACTCATGTTCCACAACACAGGAAATTGTCCAGGTCAGACTTACCATACACCATATCTCCATGGAACCATCTGAAAGCTAGACATTGTAGAAGTAAGTTGCTTGGAGCTAGAAGACTTCTCCCACTGAAGACAATCACAATTTTCTATTACTTCTCTCCTGGAGACCCAGGTAAAAGTTCAAATGCTAGTGTAAAGGATTGTCATGTTAGTGTACCTTCAAGTCATTTATTGGCTTATGGTGACTCCATTAATTTTATAGGGTTTTCGCAGGCAAGGAATATTCAGGGATGACTTTGCCAGTTCCTTCCTCTGAAGCATAGGATACCACAGCTAATATCTGTTGGTGGTTACCCATCCAAGGACTAAGCCAGTGGTTCTCAACCTATGGATCCCCAGATGTTTGTGGACTTCAGCTCCCAGAAGCCCCAGCCACTATGGTCAATGCTCAGGGCTTCTGGGAGCTGAAGTCCAAAAACATCTGGGGACCCACAGGTTGAAAACCACTGGACTAAGCAGAGCTGACCCCCTTAGCTTCCAAGATTAGACAGGATCTGATACCTTTAGGGTATTTAGGCCCTCTATCACGTTACTGCAGAGCACAAACAGGATTCCAGCTTCAATCTAAGTCCAAACCATCACGCTTCTTAGAAGTGTACCCAAGGTGCTTAAAGCACAGCTGAAAATATATAGTGGCAATCATGCATATGTAAATATATTCATCGGAGTAGCATAATCCTTAAAGGGCCTTATGGCTGCATTTCCTTGTTGCGTGTACATGTGCTGTCAAACCTGGATTTGTTCCTATATAATGTACCAAAAAACAAAACAAAAAAAAGCCATGGTGATGAGGTGGTTTAAACTGGGACTCTGGGAGGCCAGGGTTCAAATCCCTGATTAACCATGGAAACCCATCAGGTGACCTTGCGCAAGTCAGAGTTTCTCAGCCTAAGAAAAAGACAATAAAGATATCTTACTTAAAAAACCCCCACTATTAATAGGGTTGGCTTAGGTTGGAGTCAACTTGAAAGTACATCAAAAGAACAGTAACAATAACCACACAACATTAACATGCAAAAGAGTAAAGTTACACCAGCTACATTCTTCCTAGGAAATACAGTACAAGTCACAGTTACACAAGTCTTGATAATACTCAAATTGTAAATGGATTTGCTAAAATACAGAGAGTTGGCTTTGAGTTCAGTGCACAAGGAGGCTATTAACTGTTGCTGACAGTAGGAAATATATACAGCCAACACATCCAAGACCTTCACTTCAAGACCTTCAAAAGACAGAATCTAAATGCAATGAAATCAATACAATATACAATCTATTAACCTATCTCTATTTTGGCAGCTTAATTTTTTAAAGTTGGTGTGATAGTTGGGAGATTTGGTGCCAATTTTTAGCTCAAGTTTGTTTTTCAGAATGAGGGTCGGCAGGTCAGGGGGTTGGAGGACTGGCTCTCTTGGCAACTGACAAATGGGTATTGGGTTGCATATGGTCCATGCCCAAACTATAAGTCATCTTACAAGGAAGTTCCCTGTTAACATGCTGAGGTGTATCGATTTGCTGTATTTTAGCCAACCTTCCCACTTTTAAGAAAGTGCTAAAATAAAGTAAAATCAATACAGGAAAATGCACTAATGGTGCATACTTTAAACCACAGCAAGGCAAAAATTGAAATTATCAGGAGACCCAGAACTATCAACGTAAGGAAGCCAACTTCCTTCTAGATATCAAAAGAAAAAATGAGAAGAATGGAAGGAAAGAAAGAAAAAATCTTTATTTGGTAGGAGCCAAAAAAGGAGACTGGAATTCCATGTCCAACCCTAATCTCACAGGTCAGGAAGTTCTACAGTCTGGGTGTTGCCTTTGGGAAAGCCATTTCTCTGAGTCCTAAACAGAAATAGCTGCAACATATCCTTTTCAAATTTAATGTGACTTGAGTCCTAGCATTTCCAGACCACACGGCAAAGGTTCCAGGAGTGATTCCAATATCATAGCTGAGAGAAGAATTTATCCTCTCTCTATTTTTGAAACCTTCATACGAACCACTGCAATCACTAATCTATTTCACACTGAACAATTCCTGGAAAACAACTGAGAAGATTAATGACTTTATTGTTATAAACATGGATTGGACAATTTTCATGAAGGCATATTACAGCACTAGCAGCGAGGCGTTAAAACACTTTACCAGTTTAAACACTAGATTGCTTCCCTGATACATTTTAATTTTTTTTTTTAAAAAAAGTATGTGCTATTTCTTTTCATCAAGACATCAGACTGTTCTTTTTCTTTTTTTTGCAAAACCACTTGTACTGTTTCCCACTTTTACCTGTTTCTGTGACTAAAGCAATTGTAATTAAACACTTTCAGGTTCATCTGCAAACCTACTGACAGTGTTTTGGAAAAAAAAAGCAGAGAATTACTTGAATAGCTTAGCAATAATGCAATAAATTTCAGAAGCGTTACAACAGTATGAATGCTCCAGCTTTTAGAACATGTTTCCTCCATCTGCATTAAGAATTATGCATTTCTTTTCCCTTTTAATAGAAAAAAAAGAGAAATCTGAACAGATCTTTAAAAATCACATGTACACAATTAGGCTAATCAAAACATCAATTAAATAAACTCATATACCAAACATAATTGCATCAAGCAAATTACATTATAACCTCTGGCTACAGCAATTAACTTAATGTACTGAAAAATAAAACTGTATGAAATTGTATGTTAGCATATAAATAATCCAGGAAATCTTGATAAAATGGCAACCAATTTGCAGGAAATATATCCAATTTTTCCATACAATTTATGTAGCTGGTCAGTTTTATCATAAGTACAACAGCCTCAATCTTGTCTAACTATTCTTTATTAGACAATGACATACAAATTTAAACTTCCTGTGTCATGCCAATAAAAAAAAACGTGTGTAAGTGAGTTGTGGAGGATTATTTTTTACCTTAATGAGAATGCCAAGAAATGCATCTTGTCCAGGAAGTTAGATCTCAACTGCAACATATTATTAATGCACCTCTCAAGAAGGAAAGTTTTCCATCTTGTTTAAAAGAAGCAGTGGCACGATCGTTTCTAAAAAAGCCTTCCTTGGACTTCTTGAACTTCAACAACTATAGACCAGTACTGAATCTTCCTTTTTGGGGCAAAGTGATTGAGACAACAATTGCCACCCAACTCCAGGCAGGCTTGGATGACACTGGTTTTCTAGAACTATTTCAAACTGGCTTCAGAGCAGGATATGGACTTGAGACTACTATGGTCATCTTACTGGACGATCTTCACCTCAGCATCCACAGGGGGAGTATGTCCCTGCTGATACTTTTGGATCTTTCAGTTGTGTTCAATACCATTGACCACAGTATCTTTCTGGAAAGCCTGAGAGATTTGTGTTTCAGTGTTTCCAGACCTCTCTCTCAGGTAGCTTCCAGATGGTGGTGTTTGGGGATAGCTGCTCTTCAAAAAAGCAGCTGTTATATGGCATCCCATAAAGAAGCATTTTATCACCAATGCTCTTTAACATCTATAAGACAGATCATCCATAGGCAGGGGACAGGGTGCTATAACACTCAAAAACACTTCCCCGTACCCTCAAATACAGCATCAGCTAAGGATAGGGTGTCTCCTCTAAACGAATGCCTGAAGGAGTAATGGCTGGATGAGGAAAAATAAACTGAAACCGAATCAAGACAAGATGGAGGTGCTTATTGTCAAGGATCCTGATGTGGTTTTGGAGGCATGCCAACGGGTCCTGAATGGGCCTATACTCCTTCTGAAAGGCTGTGTTTACAGCTTGGGGATGCTCCTGGATCTGTTGGTCCAAATTGCAGCTCAGACAAATGCAACAGCAACAGCCAGGAAGGCTTATTATCAGCTTTGACTGTTACGCCAGCTATGTCCCTTCTTAGAGCGAGAGGACCTAAAGATACATGTTAGTAACCTCAAGCATGGACTTCTACAATTTGCTATACTTTGGGCTTCCTCTGAACCAAACTGAGAAACTTCAACTAATTCAAAACAAGGCAGCCAGATTGGTTACTGGTGTATCTAGGAGTGATCATACATACTCCAGGCAAAGTACAAAGCACTAATTATTACCTTTAAAGCCCTAAATGTTTTAAGTCCAGGTTACCCAGAGGATTGCCTTCTCCTGTATAATCTGCCCTGTACACTCTGGCAGACATCCACTTCAGTCAGACAGTTGCTTACAACTGTCACCCAAAGGACTTTTTCATCAACTGCTCCCAGACTGTGGAACAAACTGCCAGAAGAGATTCAGCAGCTGGATATCCTACCTGAGTTTGAAACAGCACTGAATAGCACTCTTCTGACAGGCCTATCCAGATGATTTTTAAACTGAGAGTTTTTAAATTATGAATCGATTGTTTTAGTATATATGCTCTTTTAACTGATGTTACGCTCTTTTAACTGCCTATATGTTTTAATTGGTGTTCTGTGTTTTTAGCTGGTACCTATCTGCTGTTGTATTTGGATCCATTGTTCCTCAACTATAGGAAAAGCAGGATAAGAAATAAATTAATAACAACAACAAAAATAATAATATACTGAAGATTAAAATTTGGGTTAGGGTCAAGATTTAGGTTTAATTATTCTCCATGCAATTACTGATGTTAATGAGAATTCTAAAGTTCTGTTAAATATTTGAAGGGATGTCATGTCGAGGAGGGAGTAGGCTTGTTTTCCACTGCTCCAGAGGCCGGCCAGGAGAAGGAACAATGGATTCAAGCTGCAGGAAAGGAGAATCCACTTGAACCTCAGGAAGAACTTCCTGACAGTCAGAGCGACAGTGGAATCTGCTGCCTCGGAGTGTGGTGGAATCTCCTTCTTTGGAGGTATTTAAGCAGAGGCTGGATGGTCATCTGTTGGGAGTGCTTTGATGGGTGTTCCTGCATAGCAGGGGGCTGGACTGGATGGCCTCTGGGATCTCTTCCAACTCTATGATTCTATGTTCCCTCCCCCACCACATGGGACCAATCACAGTGTGCCACTTCTGCTTCACTGCATCATGTTGTGAGTCTTCATGTTGTTCTGACTTATGGCTAGCCTAAGGCAAACTTATCACAGGATTTTCTTGCCTGGATTTATTCGAACAGAGGTTGCCATGGCCTTTTTCCAAGTATGAGAAAGTGTGCCCAAGATCACCCAGTGGATTTTATATAGTGGAACAGGGATTTGAATTTTGGTCTCCCAGAGTCCTAGGCCAACACTCAAACCACTACACTATACTAACTTCTTCACTGCGTCATCACTTGTGGTATGGGACTTCCCTCCCCAGCCAATGGATCCTTATTAGCTAGGACAGAAAAATATCCCCATGGAAAAAAGGCAGGAGATTTATTTTAAGATTTTTATTCAGATTCCTTTTGTTTGCAACTATATAGGAAGTTGCTAAAATTTAGAGAAACTGTCTATAGCTGTTCAGGTGACAATGCTACAGAATGCATGGATTTAGCTAACATCATGTGGCTCTGGGGGCAAAAATGTCCACCTTGGTATGTGAAGCATCATCAGAAATACTTCCTACAGAGTTATCTTTTTAAAAAAAATCAAAATTGTTATGTTTGTGTGTGTGCAGGGGTGGAGGAAGAGAGAGGGGAAAAAAAGTCTTCATTTCCCCTATACAATAGGGGTGGAAATCATGTGGCCCTCCAGATGTTGCTGAACTACAAGTCCTAGCATCCCTAGTCAGCACAGCCAATGATGAAGAATGCTGGGAGATACAGTCCAACACCAATTGGAGGGACATACAAGCCTTATTTTTGCTAAGAGGAAAATTCAGCGTCGAAACATCTGGTTAAGCTTGCTACACCATGGCAAATCAACATGGCCCTCTCAGATTGCTTGAAAAGATCTTACATTAAACTTCCATTTAGGACTTGTGGAAAGTGGCAGGGGCGATGGATAGTGGCTTGGGTGCTCTCTCCTCTAAAGACCAGCACAGGACACAGTCTTTGGCCTGATGCCAGGATAGGTCCTGCAAAGAACATGGCCACTTTCAAGTTTGAAATTACTGTTTGCTGTTCAGAACAACTGGATTAAGATCTAACGCTTATTCTATCAAGGCTTTCATGCCTTGGTTGGGAAAAGCCAGCCAAGGATGGACTGGCAGTTTGGACCCTGAAGGTGATTTACTGTATATCTCTCTGAAGGATGCCACTAGCTCCAAGGAAGCAATAAGGAACCCATTCTTGAAGAAACAACAAAAACGAATAGTTAATAAATGCCATCATATAATGAACAAACATCTCACAGAAAAGCAACTTAATTATTGTTACGAACCATTTCACACAATTTGCTGCACAAAATTGATGGGGGGATTAGGAGGAAGGTTTCCTGAAATCCCGTGGCACAAATTAAGGACATACTATTATTTTCCAACCCTGGGTCCCCAGTTACTGTTAGACTACAACTTCCACCATCTCTGACCATTGCCCATGCTGGCTAGGAATGATGAGAGATACAGTCCAACAGCATTTGGGCACTCAAGGTTAGAAACCCCAGCAGTATATGCTTACCATGGCTAAGAGACTGGAAAATCCAAGAAGCACAGTTGCCATCCCTAGAGATATATCCAATATTTGTCCAATCCTCTGCTGTGACATTTAGGTATGTCCATCTCACAGTTGCTCTCCCCCTCATACTAGCTATCAAGATAAGGAGAAAGCCTTTGGCACCTCAAGGTTCATCCCCAGGAAAACTTTACAGAAGGAAGAAACATGGGATCCTGCAGAAACCCTGAGCACAGTGGGACATTCCAAAGAACTCACTGGACTACTACAAACTCCAACAGGAATACCCTAATATAAAACACACACACAGCTCCACTACTGAAGGGTCGTTTTTAAGGATTAGTGCTTTAGTCTGAAGCACAGCTGTCTGCTATCTTTCAATCAGCAAAATTCGTGTGTTGTTTTATGCTGATCTGGCTATGCAGATGGACCTCTGTGTGTCTTGTGATCTTGACAGTCCTCATTTTGGGGTATGCTTGACATATGTCCATATATTCAGTATTCACTTATTTCTTCTCAGTTTTTTAATTATTTGTTACTTAGTTACATTTGTATCCTCTCTTTCCTCCAATGAGCTCATGCTGGCATACTTTGTTCTTCTCTCCACTTTATCCTCAGATCAACCCTTGTGAGTAGGTCAGGTTAAAAAATACTGGCCAGAATTCACTTAGGAACATATGCACACCAAATCACGCTATGTATGAGAGGGCAAAAAGTTACCATTGCACATGGATGTATTCTGCTGATAGCAGCAGAAGCAGAACTGTGCAGACAGTATACTCCTCGGTGCCTTCTTTTTGAAATCTGTACATTGTGGCTGTGCATTTTATAACTTGCATTCTGGTTGTACATCTGTTACATCATAGCTGCGCATACTATACTTTGCATTTTGATTATATATTGTGGTTGCACAGCCTATACTTTCCATTGTGGTTATATATCCCATACTTTGGATACTGGTTGCACATCCTGCATCTTTAACTGTGGTTATGCACTACGCTGTGCATTTTATACTTTATATTGTAATTGTGTATCATGTATTGTACACTGAGCAGTGGTCCCTGCCTATTGATACATGTTGCACAATGTTGCTTTCTACATGGGGGCTATGTAGTGCTGCCATGCCATATGTCCACACACAGACTTTTACACTACATTAAGGGGATGCTGGCTTGAGGTCAATGATTGGCCCACACTCAGACACTAGGTTTTGTAGGTCAATGGAGACTTGAACCTGGATTTCTACAATCCCAGTCAAAAACTCCAACCATTCCACCACACCAGTGACAGAAACAAAACAATGATGGGTCAAGTTGCCCTAAAAACATGGATAATGTAGCTCATTAGAATGCGAGCAGCAATCCACTAAACACCCCCTGGCACTGAGCACATTCATGCATCATGCACATTAATTTTCTAGGCATAACATGCCAAGACAGGAGCCAGAGGTCAGCAGCTAAAATCATTGCCATGGCGCTCCTTTGAGTTAAGACTGCTGTGATTGTTAATCCTAACCACCCTTCTTTTGAAGCCTGCCAGTATCAAACAGTTCCGGCACTGTAATTTGGGCAAATTGAAAGCACAATGAGAAACTGCCATTAAAGCCTGACAATTACATGCAACACATAAAAGAGAAAGTAGAGTGTTCCAAATGGGAGCTGCTAATATGAAGAGCTAATTGAGCTGGATTGAAACAAACAAGCAAACAAACGAAAACAACACAAAAAACAAGTCCCTAGAGGAGCAAGTTGCCTTGAAACTGACTGATGTTTGAGGCAACATCAGAATTCCATACCATCTCAAGCTGAAAAGTCATTGGAACCTTTGGGGGGCTTTGAAGTGGCAGCTGCGCATAGAGGTTCAGTCCCTGACATTTGTATTTCCTACTTCGAGAAAAGAGAGCTGCTGAAATAACCAGAGCTGTAGGTGTTCTGCTTGCTTGCTGATGGATTGCCCGAGCACTACCTGGCATCCCAGTCGGTCTAAAGGCACCAGTTCCCATCTGATCTTGGAAGCTAAGCAGTTGGTACTGGGGTGAAAGCCAGAATCCATGGATATGGAGGGCCGAATGCAATTTCTGCTATATTCATTACAGAACAATCACAGAATTTCTAAACACAGACGTTGATGGCAAAGTTTGGGGAGTGGGGTTTAGCACACAATATGAACAGCCCTGCTTTCACAGATTTTCCAACTTGTCCCTAACCATAAGCATCATGGTATCTTTGTTTAATAGCAGTGTTGGATCAAGGGCTGAATTTCAACAGGTTAATGTGGACCATGAAGATGCCGTAAAGAACCAGACAGACAGTAAGCCAGTATTGGCCAATATGTCCCATAATCGTAAACTGGTCGACAAATTTATCAAATCTTCAAGAAGGCACAATGTTATTTCAATGCCTTAGCCTATCCTATGCTAGCTAGGACAATCGGAACACAAGAGGTCTGCACACAGAAGATCTGGAAGAGAGGGCCGTTGGCTGTTCCCATACTATGGAACTCCATTCCAGGGGAGGCTAGACTGCCCCCACTTTGTTGCCTTTCCACTGATGGGAACAGACCTTCCTATTCAACCAGGATTTCAGCAATTAACTGGCTAAGGAAAGTACATTTAATAAATTGGTGCTTTCTTTCTTTTTTTAAAATCAATTGCTGTATTTTTAACTTAAGTGTGTTTTAATATTATGAGCACTAAATGCTGTTTTAACAGTATAACTAAGTATGTTTTTATTTGTACCTGTTCTTAGCTGTATCACCAGTTACCTTTGGTCACAGCCTGGAAGAAAGATGAGATAAAACAATTTTTTAAAAATTCCATGGTCTTCAGTTAGTTATCCCAGGAGTTAATTTGGCCCCAAAATAATTGACTTACAATTCTGATCCTCTGTCCTAGCTTCTTTAGTCATTTCCTTTATGTTGTTTGATGTCATTTCTTGTAACTAATTATATATGGGGAGAAACATTAAAAAGGACCCAAAACATTAATGAGCTACATTACTAAGAGTTTTCTTTTTTCTCCTAAAAAGTACAGTATGCCAACTTCTAAAAACAGCTTGTCGACAAAGAGGACTTCAGATCACTTCATATGCTTTAAAAAAAAATCTACTTTTTTCTCCCCTTGAGATCTGCAAGTTTGCCTCTGGCTCAGATATAATAATAACACAATTACTTTTTAAAGGGGAAATGTAACTCTAGCTCTAATGGTCAATATGAAAGAAATCCAATTATGCCAAGATTCAATCTGCAATGAGGACAAAATATCTACAGAATTAAGAAGATGAATCCAACTTCTGTGTAGAACTTGCAATACTTAAATGGCCATAAAGAGTATTGCACCCCTTTCCAAACGTAGGGAATAATTGGATACATATAGATTCCTGGGATTGATTCACTTTCTGTAATGAGTGTATAAGTTAGTAGGATTCATCCCCATGAGCTAGAAACTTGTCATCCAGTATATAATTACAGAAGAAACCTGGCAGAATCTAAAAATTAGACATTTAGAAACTGTTGGGCCATTTCTGCACTATACTGTTACAGCGCTATTAGTCCACTTTAAACATCCTATGGAAGCCTGGGGTTTGCAGTTTAGGGAGGGGCCTTTAGAATTCTCAGCCAGAATGCTCTTTGGCCTCAGTAAACTACAAATCCCAGAATTCCACAGGATGTTGAAAGTGGAATAATAGCACTATAACAGTGTAGTGCAGACAGGTCCTGTTAGCTCAAAATGGGAGAACATTTTAAGTATGCTTGAGAATTTTGATAAGGGGTGGGGAAACTGTGGGGAAAGTGGTTCTACTACTTCAGTAAACCTACAGCATCAAACTTTTCCAAGTTCCCCAAATCCTTTAAATTCCCCAAATCAAAACTGGCAGTGATGTCCAACAGGGTTGCCACATGTTCCTTTTTATGAGGAATGTCTCTTATTTGAGGGCTGGAAAGCCTGTCTCTTATTATAAGGGATGTCCCCTAGCAAGAGTTGGAAAGCTCTTCCTTTTATACAGACTAAACAGGATGCCAACACATCCTTTATTTTGTAGTGTGTAATAAAGACAGAAATGTGTAATCATGCAATTTATAAGTGTGAATAAATATGTTAATTTTACCCCCCAAAATACATGGCTAAGTTAAATTGAAATCAATGCTTTCATTTGGCATCTAGGTAGAAGATAAAACTGCTAACAGCTGCTTCCCAAATGTTAACCCTGCATGTCATGAACTTCAATTGTCCCTTATTGCTATTTTGAAACACCTTAACATAAAATCATTTCAGGGTTTTTTTCACTCTTGTTTTTGTACTGTTTACAACCTAGTTTAGCCTGCAAAGGAAGAAGGTCTGAGGCAGGGTCCTGGAGCAGAAAATGGATCCTTGGATCCTTCAAAATTGCCCACTCCAACTTTAATGGTACTTCCTCAGCTGTACAAAGGGAATATTGATTACACAGTAGAAAGGGGTCTCTTGATTATTTATCAAAAGCCTTTCTGATGTAACAGTTCTGTATTTAAAAGTCAAATTTAGGACACAAAGAGTATCTCGTAAAACAGAGCAACATGAGTCTAATCACATATGACAAAACCTGCTCCCATAATGTAAAGTTAAGGATATCCTTATCTTAGCCCATCAAATGCCTGAATCACCCCTGGGGATGTGGAGGGGGTTTCCTAGAGAAGTAACCAAGAATAGTCATTTTAACTGAGTGCATTGTTGAAGTGCTATTTATAGTCATGTTTTGGAAGGAAAGACCTTGCATAAACAATGATGGTAGTGGTAGTGGTTATCAGGAGTCTATCAGGAGTTATGACTAGAGTTACAGAGATTCAGATTCTATACAAGAATCTAGGAATCACTGAAGAGAGTTACTGGACAATTCAGCACATTCCAAGCAGTGTCAGTTTTTGGTTATGTCCACACTACACTGTTAATAGCGCTATTATTCCACTTCATGACAACATGCAATCCTGGGGTTTGCAGTTTAGGGAGGGGCATTCAAAATTCTCAGCTAGAGAGCTCTTTGGCCTCAGTGAACTAAAACCCCCAGAATTCCACAGAATGTTGAAAGTGGAATAACAGCACTGTAACAGCGTAGGGCAGAAATGGCCTCTATTATTGTGCAACTGTGTTTCTATCCATAGTGATCTCATTCAGATGTTTTGTCAGGCTATTGGAATTGTTCTCAAAACCCCTACCAACACTAGAGCCACAATTGTTTTCCTTTCCCAGAAGCATCCCCTGGCACCACTAATTGACATTACCTTTCCTTGACGTTGTGATTATGTGCTCCTTGTGGGGAAAGAAGCTTTGCTGACTGTAGCATTGCTACTGGTAAGGCGTACCAAGTCAAACAGGCTTTTGCTGAGGGGCTAGACTAAAGGTGCCTAAAACCCATTAAATATGGTGTACAATCAAGCAAGCAAACAAATAAACAAGACTCATACCAGATTTGTTGTTCGCTGCGTCAACAAGGAAACAACAAAGAACTGGGAAGCCAAAAACCTACACCATATGCAAGATGTATTTATAGAACAACAACAGAAGTGAAGTGCTCAAAAAAAAAATAAAAATTGGGTAATAATTGTTTCATGGTTTTAAATTCACCAGCTTTTACAGTTTATATTCCATCCTGAATAAAGCTTGTAATGAATCACTTATTCATTCAATTTGAGCTGCTGGTATTTCAAAGCAGCTCTGAATGTGCAGGATTAACTTCAAAAATCTACTCTGCCTTGATTAACTTATTCCATATTTTGACTTCACCAACAATAATTCCAATGCTGTTTGTCCTTCAAGGTTCCACACAAATTTGTGGAGTGGTGTACTCTCTATCTACCTATGAAAAAGAAGAACACACTGTGACTTATACCTTCATTTCAGTCCATTTTTAGAAATTACTAATTTTAAGACTATATATGGCATATTTCTGTCTCCTCTTTAAATGTAATGTTTTTCTATGGTAAAAAGTGGTCTGGGAAAAAGATATAGGGATGGTAATAGAAGATTTTATGGTTTTTATTATGGCCCTTGCCATTAAAATCAATTTCAGCTAAAAATACATGAACGTTATTTTAAAATGATTTATTGATGGCATCGTACTCTACCGAAACTCAGTTGTCTGTCCAATTGTTTAGTCTGTCCAATTTTGAAAAAACTGCAAAGCTGTATGTACTTTCTTTCACATGTGATGTCTCTGTCCAAAGATTTTGGTTGGACGTTTTCAATGAAATTGAAACATAACAAATAAAAAAAATTACACTTTCACCAATACTGTGTTTACTCCCTTTAGTTACCGAGGAAAACAACTTATTAGTATATAACTAATTATTATCCTTTTGTCTAACAGCTTGTATGGTGGTTGCTCCAAACTGAAAAGGCCTCCACAGTTTATATTTCAAGATTTTGTATGAGAAGGTCTACTGCTCTCATAGAAAAACTGATGCAACAGATATGCAACTCAAGAAATGAATTCCATGATGACTCCTTTGTTACTGATTAGTTTTCATTTACTTCTTTTATTAATAGAAACAGAAGTAATGTTAATCCATCTGGTTCTCATATCATTCTTTGGAATGATATCTGAAGGCTACCTGAAGGCTAGAAAAACCAGTATGTGTCTAAATATGCATTACATGTTTTGCTAAGGTTTTGCAAAGTTGTCAGGTTATAAATGTTATTCAGTTCTGTTGAGTTTTATTAAAATATATTGCTTTCACCAGTTTAATTTTTTTCTTTAAAAAGAAAAAGAAAAGAAAAACAAGAACCATGTCAAATAATGGAGTTCCTGGACATCAGAGGAAAAAGGAGGTATAGGACTCACTGTATTAATTTTATTTTATTTACTTGTTTGATTTTTATCCCAGCATTCTACCAAATTAGGACTCAGAACCTTTTGCTAGGCAACCAGGGCAAGAACCTGTGAAGCTACTGGAAAGCTAATTACGGCAGAAAAAAAGGACAGTGGCAGAAAACAAAATAATATTAAAGCAACAGGAGAAGGAAGAGGGATGGAGGAAGAAGAATAGCAAAATCATTTGCCTACATAGTGAATGTCCTCGAGAATAATAAGACTTTCTTCCCCTCTCCTACCCACCACCACTCTGTAGCCCTCTATTCTTCCTGAAACCCTGCTCAGGGAATGTCCCAGCTCTATGGAACAGATCCTGAAGATGCACCAGGAACTGCAGGAGACAGCAAGAATTCCTTCTAATCATTTCTACGAGAGAAGAAATTCCAGGAGCAAAATCTATCATCAGAGAAGCTCAGTTGGATCTCACTCTTCAGATCTAAGCTTTTGCACTTAGCATCTCAGCACTCCGAACTCAGACCAAAACTAGAAGGGTATAAAATTACAATTAATTTTTAGTCTGCCTCCTACACCACTGCAGCACTTGTGGGCATGGCAACAGGGAGATTTTCAACCCTGGGGGTAACCGAGAAAGAGTTGAAGAAAAAAAAATGGTGTGCCAATATTCCAAGACAAATTTCCCACAAAACCCACACCTCTTATAGTTGCACCTTGACCACAATTGGGAGGGTCTGCAACAAGTCTAACCACTATTCCTCTCCAAGGAGAACAGGAGAATGGCAGAAGCTAAGTCAATAAATGTGGACAATATTTGTTAATTTTCTTGACATCGAAATTAACAGAGGAATCAATCAAAGTGGCATTGTATCACTGTTAAGACCTAGCAGGTTTATGAATCATAAGTAAAAACCATCTGTCCTCCAAGTCAGACTAATTACAAATGACTAATTACAAAAGGGAAGGACAAACAAATATTTCCCCAGCCTGCTTTTTACTACAGTGACAACATTTTGATGCTGTCCAAGCATAATGAAGAGCAGCACCAATCCTGAAAGGGATTTAATTAGTGAAGAGAAGGACAAGAGTACATCCATCATACTGCACTTAATGTTCTCATCAACTCTTTTAAATAAAGAGACAATCTTCATCTCCCTTGTAGAAAGCAGATTTATAAGATGAGAAATTTGAAGCAGAAAGACGCAGCACAATGCATTTACTCAAGCAGTTCATATGAAAAAATTATCAATCTGGATACACACTAATTGTTAAAAAAATCCCCACACATTTGAATTAGCTGACCAATAGCCCTTTTGTCATCTGGCCAACATCAAGTGTGTTTTGCAATTGGCTCTCTTCCAGTAGAATTAATATCATTCTCGATTAAAAATAGCCATTCCTATTAAAAAACAACAACACTCCATTCGTCCTGCTCTTCTTTCATGGCTATAAATTCCTTGCATCTCTCAAAACAAATTTCAGTGCTGCAGGGGGGCATCTGGGAGATTAGACTGGGATAAAGAAAGTTGCCTGATACCATTCAAACTATTAGCCCATCTAGTTCAGTATAGCATAAAATGGTTTAAAAGAATCCAGTAATACCTTTGCAACCAACCGGTTTATTCTAGCTTCAGCTTTGATGGACTCCACTAAAGTACACACTTCATTGGAATGGAGACTATGCAAGCTTGTTGGTTTCAAATGTGATATTAGATATCTCTATACCATTGGTGGCCATGATGCAGCCCATGGGCCACATGTGGTCCCTGGACCCCACTTTTGTGGCCACTGAAGCCCCACACTAGCCCCAAAGACTCAACCCCCAATTTTAAAAAATGGCATGATTTTCAGGCAATTTTTGCTTCCAAATAATAAAGTATGCCTCAAATATATGAAAACATCTCCTATCCTCAAAGACATGGCATCCTGTACTGTCCCTAAATACTTCTGTTTTCCTCTGCAGTCCTTCTCAAAATGGGAATGAGAGGTAACATGACATCACTTTCTGTTACCATTTTGAGAGGTACTATAAAAGAAAATGGAGCCTTTTGCACTTGCTTAGTTGAGGTCCAGTCCACAGGAGGTGACTGGGAAGGGAATTGACTCTTGGACACATGTAGCTGTCCATCCCTGCTTTAAACCATTTTATGCAAGAACACACTAATACAACTTTCTCCTTGAATACTAGTCCAGTACTGACAACAGTTCTTTGCTGCTTCAGGCAGAGGTCCTTCCCATCAGCATGGGACATGCTACAAGCAGGCCATACACTCTCTGAAAAAGCAGTTTTCTGGATTTTTTCCAACGAGGAAGTGACTCGAATTTAATTGGAAAAAAAAAAAAAAACCACCAAAACAATTAAGATGAAAGCTGCTGGAACTCTCAAGAAACACTGATTTTTCTTTCTGCTGGAGGAATATGGGAGCTGCAAACACATCCTTCCAGGGCTATATTTGTTTCATGGGCAATATAATTCCACCCTCTCTTTAACTGCCGTTGCCAAGATTTGGATCTGAGACCTTCTATATGCAAAGCAGAGGTGGTCAAGTGTGAAAAGGCTGCAGCAAGCCAGGGAGTCACACATACTGATAAGAAAGTACAACAGCAACTGAATAAAGTACACTCTTGGTTTTGAAAGAGAAAGAAAGAAAGAAAGAAAGAAAGAAAGAAAGAAAGAAAGAAAGAAAGAAAGAAAGAAAGAAAGAAAGAAAAGAAAAGAAAGTTAGTGCAGGGGCCTGTAGCTATAGAAGGGCACAGAAATGAGGGCACTGCCATCCCCAAGAAAATGTTTTCTTCCTTCCTTGAAACATCCTTTCATAGCACTTCAAAAACTTAAATCTATGACTCGAGCTTTGAGAAATGTAGTTCAGCCATCCAAAGAAAACAGTCAGGCAAAGTGGCCAAGGGAATATGAACACAGAAAAGGTCAAGAGTTCTAGGTGGGAATGATTTTCAGTTTCTCACTCTTTCCAATACCAGAAGTTTGGCTACTGATGGAAATTTCATTGGGGGGCAGAATATTTGGGGACAATGTCCTCATTTTCCCAAACACCTCCTCCAATGTAGCTACACCCTACTGTAATCTATTTCAAAGGTAAATAACGGTTTCTGGAGTCTTCCAATAAAGGCATCTCACACCCTTTTTCGTCCAGAAAGTCTGGAGGAGCTACAAAGCCACAAGAACAGCTTTAGAAGGCCACACTTGGGCCCAGGACCGGATGCTGCCCACTCCTAACATAGAATGTGGACTCTGTCACTCAGATATGGTTGCCACAACACCATCTTTCAGCTCTAAGCATCTTGTCTCATATAGGTGTCCTATCTGAGATCTTTCTCATGACAGATTCTAGGGGTTTCACCTTCAGTCTTCTGCATACAAACCTGTGTTTGGATCCTCCTCTGAAAGGCAAGTACTTCTTTGCCATGCCTACCTTAGATGTTTCTGATTCTGCCTGCTGCCTCTTAGGTGTTCCTTTTGACTCTGGCAACTTAGAAGAGTTTTCCTTCTTGAGCGAGGATGAGTCCACTCTCTCACCTTCTAGTTGCAGGTTAATTCCTTCCGTGTGGACAGACAGATCGATGCCATTTGGATTTAGACTGCAATGGATAGCTGGGAGAAGGAAGCACAACAGCCTTTGAGCACACGAAATGGAGAAAAATGCTAATCCAAGGAAAGACAGTTCTAAGTATTCTCCAGAGTGCCGCAGGGCTCTAGGAAACAGAACCCAGGACGTGGCAGTGCAGCTGAAGTGAAATGCTGCCCGCATAGAGATTCATTTAATTTGCAAGTGTAGGCAACTGCACTGAACTGTACTAAATTAAAATCATGCAGACACAGAATGGGCATTGTTCCCCCCATGATATTTTCCTTCAGTCCTCAAATTTCTAACATTGCAGAGACTGAGATACTGAAAATCATTCACATGTAGAACTCCTGTATCTGCTGTGTTTGCATTCCTTTTGGTAATCTTGCCTGCTCCTTTTCTGCAGAAAACTATACTGTATTTTTAAATGCTGAACTGAAATTTTAGGTTAACTGCAGTTATGTAAGTTTGTAGACTGTAGGAAAATATCACTGGGAAAGACAGAATTCTTCTCATATTGGGACAGTGCTGTCATTCCCTCCCACACCCCCAGCCCCATAGCTACACTTCTAGTGGGCACAAAAACTTCAGTCCCACACTGTGAAAGGAGGAGCTGGGCAAATCTGTCTGAAGGAAGCCAGTCACAGCTCAGGGAATGCTGTGAAGGGGACCCTGCAGGGAGGAAATGTTACAAAACTGAGGCTGGTCACCGTTGCAAGGCAGATAGGGAAAAGCTAACACAGAGATAGAGAAGAGATTTCAGGGAGATAGTCAGATGAAACAGAGACAGGAGATCAGACAGAGAAAAGGAGTGACTATGGTTTGGGGGTGCGGTAAATAATTTAGTAGTTCAAAGGTTAGTGTATTATTCCTCATGTTATAATGAATTTCCACTTGTTGGTTTTACCATAGTTTCTGTCTGCTCATATTAAGTTTGATGGACGATCCAGTCACGCTCACTACCACAGAGCCCACCAAAACAACACAGCCCTTGGTCCACAACAGGGGGGTCACCTTGAGGCCCAAGTATCAATTCCAGGAAAGAATTGGGGGTGAAGGGGGGAGAGCAGGGTGAATGACAAGAACCCATGGCTGGAAATGCAAGGTCAGCCTGGCAAGGGGATCTGTCACACACCCTTGCTTCATTTTTCCATCTACTGCTTCCAAAATCCCCAGTGGCCAGCCTGGTTGGGGAATTATTGGACTTGCAGCCTTAAAAAGTAACTTCCAATCTTGTATCACCACCAACATTGACTCCCAAAATCCCTGTATTGATAAGGAAAGTCTATAGTGATGGAACTTAATTCAAGGGAATATGGTAACAAACCGGGTCCAGACAAGTGGGAAACCTGTCTTATCAGAGTACTAAATACTCATAGTCAACTACAACAAGAGTACTGTGAGAGCTGTTTATATGCTCCCCAGGTGGACCTGAGTGAAGCCTGAAGCTTCAACACCTGCCTGGGGAAAAGCTAAACCTCTCAGCAACCTTTCCTGATTGGCTAATTTCCCAGAGGACTGCAAAAAACAGCACAAGGGGCTCTGAGAAGGAGACCAGGAACTGCTGTATATATTCAACTACTAGCATATTTACCCAGGAATTTATTTTCCTCTTAAGAACTCACCCAGCTGTTTTTTCCAGTACTTGTAACTTTTCCCCATATTTCCCAATGCAATCTGTATTCAGAGTTATTTACAAACACAGTTTGGGTTCCTGGGAGAATACCCTGTGTCCTCTTTGCTGCTAGGCCTTGTCTTCATAGCAACTGGCCTATTCCAGTAGCTGTAACTTTTCCCCAAATTCCCTAATCTAATATGTATTCAGAGTTGTTAACATAGATTCCATAGAATCTTCACAGCCAGTCAATCATATGAGGTCTTCTCGCCTCACACAGTCAATCGTATGAGATCTTCACCTGCCTGACACAGACAAACAGACAAACGCAAAGACAAACATTGACTTTTGTATAGTAGAAGGTGAGAGGCCTCCACGTCATCAACAGTCCTGCTCAAGTCCTGCAAGGTCAGTGTTGTGGCTTCCTTAATTTAGTCTATCCACCTGTAAGTTGATCTTTTTCTTTCCCTATGCCTCCTTCTTTATCAAGCATTTATCATCTTGTTACCCCAAAACATAGGTGACACACGGATCCACGTGTGATGCCAGTACCTCTACACGACAGTGGAGAATTAATTAGCTCAAATAGGAGGCCAGCGAAAGGGGGTAACTTAACACAATCTTTGACAAAAATGTTTATGGGGTCTTTGAAGGAAAGAATCAGCCAGAGATTCCAAAGTAAGCTAAAGTGCTGAAAAGTTCAATCATGCATGCAAAAGATCCAAGTATTCACACATTCAGACAAGAGCTAATTGAAGGATAAGTTAGGAAAAAGCATAAATTAGGAAACGTTGTTGAGTTTTAGGGAATGGGCAATAATTACTGGTTGGGAGAGCAGCAAAGAAAGCAGTGATGTGGCTTAGACTTGCATCTAAGGACAGTAATCATTCAGGAGTCAGAGCAATAGCATGACATTCAGCAAGCAAGATACTGCATTGAGCTGCTCAAAATGGAGGGTTTTTATACCCAAAATCTATCTGGAGGCATGGCTGTGAATGGCTCTCTGGCTGAGCAAACAAAGGATGTTGCCACATGGACAATGGGGTCTGGACAGAGTTAATGGTCTTAGTGTTAGGTGACAAAGAGTTAATGGCTGTCAGAATAGCTCTGTAATGGTGGACAAGTAAAAGAAAAATGAAGGGAAACGTCCTGGTGCTTGGAAAAAGAGCTAAAACAATCGGTGTTTTGGTAGGAACTTCCCATCGTTAATGTGTGTTAGCAGAGACTTCACAGCTTTAGTTTAAACCTATTATCTCTAGTTACCTGGTAATTAGCCTGACAATGACCTTGGCTACACTTAGAGGGGATCTCTGACCTGCATTGCAATACAATGAGAGATCAGAGATCCTACATTGCAATACACATATTCGCACAGTAATTTTTCCTCTGACCAGCCTTACAGTCATCTCAGGGTCCATTTTATATCAATGCTAAATAATGTATTTTGTCAATTAATCATATTGTGCCAATTAAACCATATCAAGTTGGGATGCATGTGTGCGGACTGGTAGCAATCTTTTCTAATAAGTCATGTCATTTCATGATATGACTAAAATATGGTAGCCTCAGTTTGGTCATTTTGGCTTCTAAGGCAAGTCAAGCTTGATTTGCTCTAGGATCCATTTATTTGGCTGTGGTGTTGTAGATCACTCTTCCCTAAAAGAATACGTCCACCTGTTCTTGCTTTTTTATGAGCAAGCTCTGAAACATTTCTATTTCAGTCCGCTTTTTATTAAGAGTGTAGGTTGTTGCTGGTGCTTCTGGTGTCTCTTCATTTGTAGATACTGCAGCAGGTAGAATGGCTAGCAAACATAATTTGATTTTATTCCTCTCTTACTGATGTTTTATGGAGTTTTTAAATTACTGAGTTTTTAAAAACATGTTTTGTGTTCATGTTATCTTGTTTTTGCCCTGAGAAGATATTATAATTAAATACATATTTTGTAGCTCATAATAAATAAAGAGTGGATAAATGGAATGTCAACAGAATTGGAGACATAATGATATTCCTGAGGAAAAGGGGGAGATGTGTTCATGCTAGGACTGGGAATCATGCTCGCTTCAGGCTATATATAGCCTTGGTGAGAATCCAGTGTGGCCTGATGACCCAGCACCCTTAAATTTTTTTTCAATCCCTGAAAAGCTGGGCTTTTAGCCTGAAAAACTGTCCAGAGCAGCAGTTCTCAACCTTTTCTTTACCATGGCCCCCCTTCAAATATCTTTTGTTGCTACAGACTACCAAGACTTAACTCAAGACGGCTTCTGGCTGCATGCACCGTAGCAAGGAATTTCATGTTCCTTTTCTCAGCCATTCAACATCATTTACTTATGTGTTCTCAGTGATGTAGACTCAAGTCAATAGCCTCGGACTCAAGTCAGACTTAAGTCACTTCAGAAGAGGAGTGAGGAGCATGGGATCGCACTCCTTGCTGCCTCCTGCCCCCCGCCCAAGGCCCGACTGCAGCGGCGGCAGGGAAGAAAGGAGTGTGATCCCATGCTCCCCGCTTTTTCCCACTGTAGTGGAGGGAAGAGCGGGGAGCACACTCCTCACCACCTCCTGCCACCAGCCCTGGCCCAATCGTGATCAGCCTGGGGCAGGCAGGGGACAGGGTGTTTGCTCGTATCTGTGGATTTCAGCATCCACGGGGGGGGGACCAATCTCCTGAGGATACGGGGTCGTACTGTATTTGGAACTTACAGGAAAAGGCAAGCAATGGAAACCATGACAGAAATCTACAATGCTACAAATCTTGTGGAGGAAACAGAAAGGGAGATACTTTTCTCCTGTTCTCACAATTCTAGAACTCAGGATCATCCACTGAAACTGGATTACGTGGCTAGGACACAGGACAGAGAAGATCCAGTATATACGGTGCATAACTGGAATTTGCTACCACAAGAAGTAGTAATAATGTCGGGGCCTCTGGCCCCGCCGGAGCCTCGGAGGCCACCGCGGAGATGGCGCCCGAGGCCGAGGGCACGCCGGCCTCCTCGCGAGTTGCAGCGGAGGCCTCCCGCGCCGTGGACGGCCAGCCGGCCGCCGACAGGGGCTCTGCTGCCGTGGAGGGGGCCACGGAACAACCCGCCACCGGGGACGGTCGCCCGGCCGTCCCCGCAGGTCCACCCCCGGGGGGAAGCCGCGGAACCTACCGCTGCGGCCGGCGGCCGCCCGGTCACCAGCTCGAGTCCCGCCGCCGAGGAGGAGGTCGCGGAGCCACCCGCCGCGGAGGATGGTCGCCCGGACGCCGCTGCAGATCCCGCCGCCACGGGAGGGGCTGCAGGGCCTTCCGCCGCCGAGGGGGAACGCCCGGACGCTGCCAAGGACCTACTCACCGGGGAGGAGGCCACCGGACCCCCTCCCACGTGGCGACAGCGACGGCAGGCCAAGGAGGCCGCCCGACGCTCCCGTCGGCTACTGGAGCGTCGGGCGGAGCGCTCACAGTTGGCTGCTCACGCGCAGCTGTGAGGCAGGCAGAGGACCTGCAGCTGCGTGGGAGCTGCAGGATTGGTCGGCGCCGATCCAGGGGCCCATTTAAGGCCGGAAGGAGGACAAGTCCAGCACGGGGCAACAACCGTCGGGATACCTGCGCCGTCGGTCTGTCCCGGGACCCGTGCCTGCCGAAGCTCCGTCCGGAGGAACTGCCAGCCAGCTGCCTCTTCGTTGCCAGGGTGAGGAAACCCCTTCCTTCTGTTACTTCGTTTGCCTGCTGCAAGGCCTGCTTTTGTTTGTTGCGCTGCTGGCTGGAATTCCGGGGCTAGCCTCGGCCTGAGACCACCCTAGCCTGCCCGGCCCCGCCCTGCCACCGACAAATAACCACCAACTTGAATAAGTCTAAAAGGTGTTTGGACAAGCTGATGGAAGGGATAAAGCTATCCAGGGGTTGCCTGTGGGGGAGGGGGCAAAATAAGGACACAGCCCAACAAATAACATCCCCCCCCCCAAATATTCCTTCAGTCTCTAAATTTCTAGCATGTCAATGATTTCTACCATTTCAGGCAAAATGATCAAAGGAATAACAACATAGCAAATATAAGAATTCTAGGTGTGAGCAATTTTCAGTGTTTTGCTCTCTGTGGAGCTAGAAATTTGAGTACTTGAAGGAAAAAGTTAAGAGGCAGGGAGAATTCTCTTTGGAGGAACAATGCCCTCATTTTGTCCACTTGCATAGCTACACCCTTGAGTTTATCCATGGCTATTAGTCACTATCAATTGTTGTTGACGGCTCCCATGTCAGTGGGCCAGTAAATTCACCCTATGTTTCAGTCTTAACTCTAAGAGAACTGTTCAAGGTTCTGAACCCTATCCCCTAAATAGGATTAGCATCTTGGACAGTTCTTTTAAAATCTGGATTAAAACCCAGAGCAGGCTAACCAACTTTCTGCCGTGGAAGCCACTACTGGCAATGAGAGCTACACTGCATCCCCTATCACTAGCAACAAGATCCAGAGTGGTGTAGTGGTTTGAGAATTGGACTACACCTCTGGAAATCAGGGTTCAATTTCCCACTTGGCTATGGAAATCCACTGGGTGACCTTGGGCATATCATACACACTCAGTCCCAGAAAACTCCCCGATAGATTTACCTTGGGGTCACCATAAGCCAGAAATTACTTGAAGTCACACAACAGCAGCAGCAGCAGCAACCACAATCACAAGTAACAGGCTTCTGTACAGCAATTGTTGGGGAATGTGACCAGATACGTGCTTGTTCTTGTGGACTTCTGCTTGGGGACTAGGAGCCAATTCCCCCCCCCGATACTCCCCTGTGGGCTGCGAATCCCAGAGCAAGCCAAAAGCCGTCCATTTTCTCCTGCAGTCCTTCTCAAAATGGTGACATCATATTACTTCCTGGAGCCATTTTGAGAGGGACTGCAGACAAAAATGGTGATGTTTGGCAACAGTATAGGGTTTTAATGCACTCATGGTGATGTGATAGAGGTATTTTCATATGTTTTCACTTGTTAGGATTTTTTTTAAAATGTGGTTTGGTGGCAAAAACCACCCAAAAGCCACAGCACAACTTTTTTTAAAAAAATTGGGGCATTGGGGAGGTTAAGATGTCACCATCCCACTCCACCATAGCCAAACAGCTGGCTACTGTGGGGATAGAATCCTGGACACGACTGGCCTCTAATCTGAATCATCACGGCTGTCTTTACTTCTCTCACCACAGGCAACAGAAAGTAGAGATCAGCTGTTCTAAACAGGGTCAACAGAAACTTCAGAAATTGCTTTCTCATCACCTCCATCTGAGTGGCCATCATTTTAATGCTTCTTGCTGTTATTACCCTTTTAGAAACGAAGCCTCCAGATATGTGATTTTAAACTATTATTCTTTTTAAAGCAGATGCCAAGACCCAAGCCATGCATGTCCCTGGAGGAATTCCTTTGCCTTAAAGAATGCATGAAGCCATTCAATGCAGAACTCCAGGGTGCTTATTTGGGCCTGGGAGGACAATTGGGGAAAAAAACACAGAGATTCCAAACCAAGCAGGGGACAGATGGAATTGCGATGGCCCCAGGTGACATTAAATTCCTACATTCCAAAAGTCACTAGCCAAGCAATTCACAATTTCCCCAGAGAGGCGAAGGTTATACAGTACTTTAAATCGAACCAGGGTGTTTGTCACATCCCTAATAAAAAAAGAATTGATACAAATGATCCTTCCAGTTATATCCCAGATACCTAATTGAAACTCTGGGAGGTCTGAAGGGGAATGAGGGAGAGATTATTCAGTGGAACGCTACTCAGGTTTTAAATCAATGCAAGCCAGATTTGAGACAGCCTGATCCAAAGTGAAGTTGAAATTCTTGCATGTAAACTGATTAGTCATATTGAAATCAATAGGCCTAAATCTACCCGAACACAAATAATTCAATTTAAACCTGCTGTGAAACAAACTGTATATGTCCAGTAGTCTGAAGAATCATTCCTTCCCCTACTTTTTTCTGGTGCTAGAAAAGATGCATGCAACAGAATCCATTTCCTTAGTTTGCCTTGTAATTTCTATGTTTGGCTAGTCTCTGGCTGTTAGTTCAGTGAGAATGCCACCCTTCTTTTGCTTCCCCACTTGTGTTAAAGAGGAGGGAATCTCTCCAAATGAGAGGTCAGCAAATGGAACCCCAAGGTTCAATCTGCCTCCCCCGACTCACCAACTCAGAGACAAGATGGTAAGCAAAGAAGGAAAGGTGTATGCACTGACATCTCAAATCCTGACCCAGTATTTCAAAGCGGCCTTCCAGGAAGCCATGTTCCTGCCCTGCCCTATGGTTGCTAAAAAAAAAAAAAAAAAAGGAGATGGTGTCTTAGAGCAGTACTTCTTAAGCTATCTGGTGTGGGTGACTGCCAAAGTTTTCCTCCAATGTGCCAGGGACAGGCATCATAATTGTGTACATTAACTACAACAGTTTGTTTCTGTCCTATCTCAGTCCTGGCACAGCTGATAAATCAAACAAAACAAACTGAGTATCTCCCAGCTAGTTATTTACTTACAGGCAGTAAGCAAGGAGTCAAAAATGAAGTCCAGCAGAATTTCATGGCAATCCAAGCATTTGTCAAGGTATCCAGCAAGGTAGCAGGTCAGACAAGTTCTGACAACTCCTGGAGGGGAAGGATGTCAGCTAAATAGATCCCAAGCCTAAGCACAGCTGAGACTTGAATGATTGTTGCCAGTTATAAATCTTGAGAGAGCGACACTGGCTCCCTCTTTGTTGCCTGTACGCTGCGAAGCTGGGTCGAGGTAAGTGTTCCTCTATATCTGAAGAGGCAGGACTCTCTGTTGGAGCTGGCACCATCCCTTGTTCTGTTTCCAGCATTGTAATCTCTCTCTGTACAGCAGGCCCTGGCATGCCTTCTGTTTCAGCCTTTGGCATGCCCTCTGTTTCAGATTCTGAGTCAGAGTCCATGCTCTGGAAGCAGAGCATGACAATTTCCTTCCTGGAAGCTCTCTAGGGACTGGTAGCTGATGGTTGTAGGATCGGCACTGGTCCACAGAAAACCATTTTGAGTAGCACTACCTCAAAGAAGGTGTCTGAGCCAGCACTAAAAGCTGACAACCACTTACAGCAGAAGTGGGCAACTGTGGAAGGCTAGGAGGCCATAATAGCCTCCTCTGTGACCCTGGAGAGCCATGCACACAAGCAGACACACACATGTGCTGTACTCAGTCTTACAAAAAAGGCCAAAAATTGGTTTGCTCCATATGCCTCAGAATGATTTCTGGGGGTTATGGGAGGAATTTTCATCACATTTTGGGACTTTTTTTGACAACAGGATGTGAGCAGGAGTCAGTTCTTATTTGCCTCCAGTTTCCTGAAAGGCTTCTCCTGTAGCCAGGAAATGCACAAAATGTGGTGGAAATATGCTTCACACCCCAAAGGATATTTTGGAGAAAAAAATATTGATACCCCAGGTCCACATGCAGACCACAAGCCACACTTTACCAACTCGTGACTTAGGTTATCCTTTATTTCAAATACTGTAGGGCACAAGAGAAGAAATACTATCTAGACCTGACTTGAATTACTAACAGTTGTTGTTGTGTGCCTTCATGTCATTTCCAACTTACGGAAAACCTAAGAGGAATCTATCATGAGGGTTTCTTTGCAAGATTTATCTAGAGGCAGTTTGCTGTTGACTTCCACGGAAGCTGAGAGAGTGTGCCTTTTCAAAGATCACGCTGTGAGTTTCTATGTCTGGGTGAAGATTTGAATCCTGGTCTTCGGAATCATGATCCAATGCTCAAACCACTATACAACACTGGCTATTGTGGGAATGGAAGCTTGCAATGGAAGGCTGTAAAACTATAGAGTTTGGGTCCCCGTTTTTTCTCTTTTGTTGTCCCAGTCTTCAAAATGGGAAAAAAGAAGATCTAAACAATCATCACCCAGTCAGCCTTATATCAATACCAGCATAGATTCTAGAGCAGATCATTAAACAGGCAGTCTGTAACTATTTAGAAAGGATTGCGATGATCACTAAAAGTCAACATGGCTTTTTCAAAATCAAGTCAAGCCTGACCAATCTTATTGCTATTTTGGACAGAGTTACAAGCTTAGTAGATGAAGAGAATGCTGCAGATGTAGCATATTTTGATATCAGTAAGGTCTCTGACATGGTCCCCCATGATATTCTTACAAACAAGTTAGTAAAATGTGGGCTACATAATGCTACTATGAGGTGATAAAATGTTTGGAAACTAGGACCTATGAGGAGCAGATTAGGGAGCTGGGTATGTTTAGCTTGGAGAAGACAAGGTTAAGAGGTGACATGACTGTCACGTTTAAATATTTGAAAGGATATCATATGGAAGATGGAACAAGCTTTTTTCCTGCTGCCTCAGAGACTGCTTCCCTACAGGAAAAGAGATTCCACCCAAACATTAGGAAGAACATTCTGATAGTAAAAGCTGTTTGACAGTGGCCCTGGAGTGTGATGGAGTCTCCTTCTTTGGAGGTTTTTAAACAGAGGCTGGATGGCCACCCGTTGGGAGTGTTCTGATTGTATATTCCTGCATGGCAGGGGGTTGGACTGGATGGCTCTTCTGGTCTCCTCCAGCTGCATGATTCTATGAGTTCCTAGCTTATCAGCTGAAAGGTGTGATTGCTTAAGGACCTTTATATCTCACTGCAGCAGAATTGGTACAAATGACCCATAGCCGTTCTTCTCAATGGACACAAGTGCTATGGCCTTCGTTATGACCTTTCAGGCACTAGAATAAGGGTGCTTTCAGATGGACAGTTCCTATCAGGACTCAAACATTTGTCTCCTGTTGTACGTTACAAATCAGACTGCAACTAGCTTTCTACACTGGGAGGTGAATTGTGCTTTCTCATGTCTTGTACATTCCTCTATATTCATTCTACGTAAGTGTGGATGGGAAAAGGCACAGTTCTTTTTCATTTTTTAAATCAGTATTTTTCTCCTCAATTATCTGACTGAGATTAAATTTCTTTAACCACAGCTAAATAAGGAAAAAATGCTTATTTAAATACAATAATACTGCAATACTTAAATGCAATATTGGGGGCTTACACAAAATTATTTGCAAATGTTAAAAAAAATCCTGGGGAGTCTTCAGCTGGGAAGGGGATTGCCAGTCCTCTACATTAAATTAAAAGTGGCAGAAAGACAGGGGGATTTATTTTAATCAATTTTTAAATTAGTGCTATAACACTTTCATTTAAGTGCTATTGTGTGAATATTTTTGGAGTATAGCTGAAAGACTATTTGAGTGCTAATTAAAAGATGAACATGAGTCAACAGTGGGATACAGCAGCTAAAAAAGCCAATGTGATTCTAGGCTGCATCAATAGGAATATAGTGTCTAGGGCCTTTATCAAACCAGCCTGTTGTCTTGCAGCCATTGCATTATTAAAGGAAACGGAAAACATACCAGTATAGGAACAATCATTATCATACTGTCTCTACAATAAAATTATGCTGGTGGGTTTGGTGAAGCACATTCCCGCAATCGGACTTCTGCACCACTCTGCACCACCCGCCTTCCCCTGCCCACGCTACCCGTTACATGAGGGTTTTTTTCTCCCTTTTTCTTCTTTGCACAATTTCAGCATTTTGGCATTGTGTCTTCCTGACACACTGCCATTATAGCATTTCACTCTTCTGAAGTCACAGCTGGCATCTTTGCCATAATGGAGTGATTGTGGCATACTGGTGACCATCGGGGCAACACAAGTGAAAATAAAATTTTGTACTGAAGAATGGAGTAAAAGCAATGTCGTTTACCAGAACCATGATGTTCTTCAAACACCAGAAGTGCAATGAGCTCACCCTGCTTGGGAATAAGGAGAGGCAAAGGGAAGAACAACACTCGCTGATACTATGCACCAGCTGTAATATCAGAAATGCAATGGAATGAAAGGATCACACAAATAGAAAATTGTGGAAAAGCAGAGTTATTGGAGCCATTCACGGATATTTCCCATGAATGAAAAGAGACAACCCAAAAATGATGGGAATGCAATCCAACAACAGGAGAGTGATGACATCATGTGATTGAGATCAACCATGGAACTAAGTCAGTACAATCATGCAACAAACCAGCATGTGATAAAAACCCTAGGTCAAGGGAAGTAATACTACCGCTCTATTCTGCTTTGGTCAGACCTCATCTGCAATACCATGTCCAATTCTGGGGCCACAATTCAAGAAGTATATTGATAAGCTGGCACATGTACAGAAGAGGGTAACCAACATGGTAAAAGTCCTGGAAACCATGCCTATGAGGAATGGCTTAGGGAGCTAGGTATGTTTAGCCTGGAGAAGACAAGGTTTAGATGTGACATGATACCTATAATTAAATATTTGAAGGGATGTCATAAGGAAGATGGAGCAAGCCTGTTTTCTGCTGCTCCAGAGACTAGGACAAGGAGCAATGGTTTTGAACTTCAGGGTAAAAGATTGTCCCTAAACATTAAGAAGAATTTCCTAATGGTAAGAGCATTTTGACAGTGGAATATGCTGCCCCGAGGTGTGGTGGTGTCTCTGTTTTTGAAGGTTTTTAAACAAAGGCTAAATGGCCATCTGTGGGAAATGCTTTGATTGTATATTACAGCATGGCAGGAGGTTGGACTGGTGGTCCTTGTGGTCTCTTCCAGCTCTTTGACTCTATTCTATGAAAAAGATGAAAAAGTTAAAGAACTAAAGCTTCTCCCACTGTTCCTTCTATTTTGCTATTTTGGGGGTCAGGGGCCAATTTACTTCCCCACATGCCCCCTCCCCACAGTAAGCTTAATAAGCCTCCAATTTCTTCTGCAGTTCTCCCAAAATGGGGAAAGGAAGTGAAGCACTTCTGATAACAACCTGTGGTCTCATGGGAGACTTTCATTCTTGCAGAATCCATTTGGGTACTGCTGCATATTAGAAGTTGAAAGAGTTACAGGAAAAATGAAATGCTCACAACTGTTGATTTAAAAATAAAATAAAATACAGTTGGTCTTGGACAATGACATTTGAAAACAACACTGAAACTTGTGACTCTTCTCCAAGAAAAAAAAAACACAGATTAATCAAGTAAGGATTAAGGAATGTTCTGCATTGTGTTATCTCACCGTGAGAGACAAATCTCACTAAGCAAATCTGCTTTTCCAGATTAGGAATTCATGCTTTGCCAAATATTTTACTTCTTGAAAATGTGTAAAAGCCAAACCATAAAAAGACTATCTTTCAACTTCCTAAGCAACAACACATATTAAAATGGCTTGATGCTATCCAACACAGTGAAGGTCAACACAGGAACTATATGGCACAAAGAAATGAATCACATAGAGCAGTGGTTCTCAACCTGTGGGTCCCCAGATGTTTGTGGACTTCAGCTCCCAGAAGCCCTGAGCATTGATCAGAGTGGCTGGGGCTTCTGGGAGCTGAAGTCCACAAACATCTGGGAACACACAGGTTGAGAACTACTGACATAGAGCCACAGGAAAGAGCTGTTCATTCATGCTCTAGGGCAGAGGTGGGCCTTATTCAGGCCTTATGGAATCATTTTGAGCCCTACAGGCCTTATTCAGCCATTTCAAGGGCCCCACCTCTCTCCTGGAAGCAAAAGCTCTTACCTCCTCCCAGTGATGTATTTAAGTCTCTTATTCCAAGTCTCAAGTCAAGTCTCAAGTCTCTATCTTGCAAGATATTTACAAGTCAAGTCTGGGAACCAACTTTATACCCCAAACCATATTCCAGAATTACCGGACAGAGTCAGTCAAAGTCAGTTTTAACAGTTTAAGTAGAATCAGCCCTCCACATTTGCTAGTTTGCCATCTGCAGCTTTGGAAGTGGGGAACAGAATCCTTCTCATTCCCTTTCCTAAAGCTAGAGGCTTTTGTGTCAATGGTCATAAAAGAGTATGCAGCTTTGGAAGCGGGGAATAGGATCCTTCTTACTCCCCATTACTGAAGCTCCAAAAGCTTTAGAAGGAAGGCTCCTTCCTCCTCAAGCCCACTGCATGACACATTTGCTGTTCCCTTCTGAGAAATGCATCCTGTGCTCTGGGAACAAGTCTTGCTTCTGCTCTTAGGAAAAGTTTTAGAAGGCTCCTCCAATATGCAGCAGGGATAGGCTGCAGAGCTAACTTCAACCCCACCTCACGCACGTTGCCTAACCCAGGTGCTGTTTCTCCTCTGAGAAATGCACCCATGCTTTGGGCTTGAGATGGATCATCATGTGACCAGCAGGGGAAAAGAGATGGAAGCATTGTTCAAAGTTGTAAGGTTTCTGGATCAATGTGTTAAGGGACTGAATCAAGGGCAGCAGGTCAGTCACTAAAAATATACAAGTTTTGAGCCAAGTCGGTGAGTCATTTATTGCCAAGTCAAGTCCAAGTCAAGTCACTGAAGCAACTTCAGTCCGACTTGAGTCCGAGGCATCTGTATTGCTGCCTCCTGCCAAGCCCATTTTGCCTTCAGACTCTGCTTTGGGAACCCTGGTCTGGAACAAAAAGCAAAGATTGTTGTGGTTGTTTTCTTTTAAATGCCATTTAGGTAACCTATAGGTACCACTATGCTTACATGTGATCAAAGGAATGTGGCCACTTCTGCACTATGAAAATGACTACCAGTCCAGTGGATAGCTAATATATAGAAAAGAAAAGCTGGAAAATAATGCATGCCATCAGTCAATTGAACTCAAGCAACATGCTACTAGAGATGGAAGACAGGTTTTGTTTTCTAGTGCTGTAGTTTCCAGGTGTCAGATTTCATTTTTCTTCCACAGAACAGAAAAACCACCATCCATTTCTATGGGAGAAAGGAAAGGAGCATTCTAAGGGGCATAGATGCAATGTGGACTGAATCTGCTTCCTGACCTTGGGGATTCTAGCATCATCTAGACCAGCGGTTCTCAACCTGTAGGTCGCGCCCCCTTTGGGGGCCAGAAAATACGTACTTCCGGTGGTCTTAGGCTCCATTCCCTCCTCGGTGGTGGTGCGCAAGCGCGAACCATGCGCTCGCGTCCTCCTACCCCCTTTGGCGGGAGCCCGCGAGGCCACATGCACTCCCGCCAAAGGGGGCAGGAGGACACGAGCACTTGGCTCGAGCTTGCACACCACCACTCCTGGGCCTTTTCCGCACATTACCTTATCACGGAGGTGGGGGGTGCCCTCTCTGCTGCTCCTTCGTCCCGCAGCTGGCTTCCTGGTTTCGCGACCACCCCTTCCTTCCTTCCGCAGCGCAGCCTGGGAGCTGTAGGCTGCACTGGGGGAGGAAGCGGCGGGGCGGTCGCGCGACCAGGAAGCCAGCTGCAGGACGAAGGAGCAGCGAAGAGAGCGCCTCGCGCAAGAACCTGCTTGCGCGAATGGCACCCCCCCACCTCCGCGATAAGGTAACGTGTGGAAAAGGCCCAGGAGTGGTGGTGCACAAGCGTGAGCCACATGCTCGCATCCTCCTGCCCCCTGTTCAGAAGGGACTGAAATTGCTCCCCTTCTCCGCTACCAGGAGAACCTCCTGTCTGACGGGCCAGCTTGGGGGGATGGCGGCAGAACGGGGGGCAGGCCTCCTCCTCGCCACGGCCCCTGCCCCACTCGCCACGGAGGGGGGTGCTGAGGAAGGGCTGGGGGGCTGCAAGGCGGCGCTTTTCCGGCGGGGTGAGCTGCGCCCGGCGCAAAAGACAAAGGCGCTGGGATTCCTCTCCCCCACCAGGGTCGATATTCAGGAAACTTTTCCCACACTGCCCCCCCAGTGGAAACAAGAGCGAAGCAGAAGCAGAGCCTGGGGAGGTTCTCGGAGTTTTTTCCTGGGGGAGACGCGCAGCTCCTCTTTCCCTCCGTGCCTGCCTCTCCCCTGTTCCTGGCGGGTGAGGCGGCCTTTGCCGGGGGGGAGGCATTGTAAATAATAAATAAATAATTTTATGGTTGGGGGTCACCACAACATGAGGAACTGTATTAAAGGGTCACGGCATTAGGAAGGTTGAGAACCACTGATCTAGACCAAGGGGGAATTCCAATATCATCTAGACCATGGACTTTGACAGGTCCATGGCTAATTCATCTAACACCAACCCGGATTGGTAGTGACCTGCATTCCTTCAAAAAATAGGAGGGTTTTTTAATTTTTCTCAAAACTGAAAGTGATCAGAACTTTCCTTCCCATTTGGGGAGGAAAAGTAAATACAGGAGAGAAGACCCAATGTTTCTGGAGGCTTCAAAGAACAGCAATTCACCTTTTTAAATCTAAAAATATGTGGACAGAGGCTGCATCTGGCTCATGGACCATATGTTGGCCATCACTGATGGAGACAATGAGAAGCAAGATGGCTCCCAGCTGTATATACAGTAGGACCTCCCTATCCATGGACTATGGATCCCTGGATTTAACCAACCCCAGATTGAAAATATTTTTAAAAATCCAAAAACTATAATTTTCTAAAAAAAATCCAAATACAGTAATTTTTTTTTTTATTCAAAGCAATGCAGCACGTCTCATCTCTCCCCTGCCCTGCCCAGTAGCATCACAGGAGGACCACAGAACAAGCTGTTCTGCAGTGCTCCACTACTGAGGAGCAGCAGCTGAAGTAGGGCAGGGGAGAAAGTGAGAGAGAGGAAGATTTGTTGTTTGAGTGAGGAGGGAAAACTGGAGCTCATGCACATGGTGGCCACTGCCTTCATGGGATGCTGGGGGGTGGAAGAGATCAGGTAGTGAGGTAGTGAATGAGGGGCAAGATGGTTGTTGGGGTGGGGAGGGAAAGCTAAGGTTTGCACACAGCAGCAACTGCCTACATGGGGTGCACGGGGTGGTGATGGAAGAAATGGGAGAGAGTAAGGTTGGAAGGGGAAGCTAGGGCTTGTGCACATGGTTGTGGCTGTCTTCCAGGGTGCCTGGGGTGGAAGATCAGGCAGCAGTCAAGCTCCTTTCTCACCCTTTTATATATATTTATATTTATATAATATTTTATATTATATTTATATTTATAATTTTATAAATTGCAGATGACTTGATCATCTGCAATTTCTTGTATCTGCAGGACGTCCTGGAACCATTCCCCAAAGATACCGAGGGCCCATTGTAACACATCAACTCTGATTATGAATAACATGCAGCTGAAAATTAGAGAACAACATGAAATCTTGTGTCACCAAAATGGCTACGATGGACTCAAGCCACCTCAATAGATTTTTTTCCCCCAAAGGAAAATTCATGTAGCTAAAAACTTGCAACAAGTTATGATTAAAATATTGTTAAACTATTTGCAGAATGGCATCAGATTCCACCAGAACAGATGTAGCTTACATATTAGCTAATCTTACAAAGCAGGGCTCAAGGCACAAATACTTTGTCCATTCTTTTGCCCCTGGCCTAGTAAGTTATTTCACTGAACAATACTTATTATTGTTCGAAATTTAGAGTCAGATTCTACGGTGAATTGTTTTTTCTCTGCTTAATCTTGATTCTTCTTCACCTACTACTACCTTACATTACAGCTGGAATTAAAATTTGTAATGCAATAGGTTTTTTTTTTTTTTAAAAAAGGTAAAGTGTACATATGATCTGGAAAATGAATTCTGCAGTTCCCTGCTCTAGTTTTTTTTTATTTTATATTAAGCTGTTGATCCTTCCTCTTGTGCCCTGAACTAGTGCATTTGCCTGTTAGATACTGAAAATTCTTTCCAGTGGAATAATCCCTCGCCTCCCATGGCTTATTCATACCATTGCTTCCTACTCCATGCCACTCTGCTTCATTTTTCCTGAAGGCACATACCAGTGGTGGCACATAACTCTCTGGAAGGGAAGAGAGACCATTTATACAAAACTGCAACGGGCTTTTTTTAACTGTTTCGGTTTCTTTACAATAAACTTTTTTTTTATCACTTTTGTTACCGCAAAGCTTTTCATTACAATCTATTTTTTAGTGCTTTGTAGGACACTAAATGACAAGTGATTCGTCACTGCCTGTTCTCTTGAAAAACATATACTGAAGAGAACAAATCAAAAGCAGAAAAGAATTTCTAATTTACAGTTGTGAATATACAGAATGCGAGAAGTCAGAAAATCCTTATTGTGTGAATAAGGAAGCACTGGAGAAGGCTGAAGACAGATGAAATTTGCTGTTGTCAGTGGCAGAATTTTTGGATAATCAACACATGGCTTTCTTGGGTGAGCACAATCACTTGGGAGACTATATAGGCTCCTACCTTACCTCCAAAATCCTTCCATGAAGGTTCAAACACACATGTATGTGCACATGAGGAAATCTAACTCCATTCCTGTGTGACTCATCATCTCCAACATACTCAACTTAGGGTTATCATATTTTAAAAAGCAAAAAAGAGAACACATTTCCAACTACTTCAATCCACCAATCCCCATAATGACTCTCACTTTAAATATGCTACTATATAAACTGTGCAAACTGTTACTATAAAAAAATCTACTGTACTTAAAGAGCGACAGTTTTGCCTTGAGTTTCCCCCTTCTGCACCTCTTTTAACAGTTGCTTCACCCATTCCACCAAGCCACCCTGCTCCATCACTCCCATGCGGCCAGAGGTTTCCTCAGCTGCCTGGCTTAACTAGCCTGACTTTTCGTTCCAGGTCTGTTTCCCATCTCTGCCATCCCGAGTTGCTGCCCTGCTCTGCGTATTCTACCATGTTGGCCTTTGTCTCTTCTACCAGACCTCTTGATGGAAACAGCAATGATGAAGCAGCATCAGCAGGTAGGAAGTGAAAAAGCAGCAAATATTTTTAAAAATCCCAGAACATTTTAAAAATTTGCCCAGACAGAAATTTCAGCTCTAAAAAGAGGATGTATCCAGGAAAATGAGGGTGTATGGTAACCTTATTAATTCCTATGAATATTAGATCTTAATCTACTTCTATATTCCTAGATAAAGAAGCTGAGGAAACAAATGACACACAAACATGATGCACTGTCTAACATTTATTTATCCATAACCGAGCCAAGAGTCAGTTGCCATTTGTGAAAAGTTATGTGGCCATTTAGTACTTCCAATGACTACAACTAAGCCTCCTTTGGAACTGCTGGTCAGTTTCCCAACTCCACTTTCAAGGAATGTTGGCCTATTTCTCCTTATAGAACCGCTTCAGCTCAGTAACATTTGAGGGCTTCCTTGCATGAACAGCTTGCTTCAGGTCCTGTCACAACACTTCAATGGAGTTTCACTACAGATTTTGATAAGGCCATGCTGAAACACAGATCTTTTTTTCTGCAGACATTCATTGGTAAACCTATTAGTATGTTTAGGCTCATAATCATGTTGCAAGACTCTCTTTTGGATCAGCTTCAACTCTTACAGATGGTCTAACATTCTGCTCAAGACTCTTCTGCATAACGCAGAATGGTTGTGTCAATGATGGGAAACCATCTGATCCCGAAGCAACAAAGCCAGCCCAAACTATCATATTCCCACCATTGTGACTGATGGTTGGGATGAGGTTCTTCCGTGCAAACTCTCATTTTGCCACAGTGTTTCTCAGTGAAGCCCAAAAGTTGTCTATCCAAAGAAAATTTTTCCAGACGTCTTGGGGTTATCCACATCAGCGGTTGTCAAACTTTGGTCCTCCACACATTTTGGACCTCACCTCATTGGCCATTGGCCATGCAGACTTAGGTTTCTAGGAGGTGAAATCCAAAACATCTGGAGAGTGAAAGTATGAAAAACACTCATCTACATTATTTTTGGCAAACATTAGATATGCAGCAATGCCCTTTTTAGGGAGCAGTGTTTTCATCCCTGCTATATACAACATTGTTGTTCAGTTTTTTCCCTACTTACTATGTCATGAACAGTCACATTGCCTAAGGCCAGAATGGTCTGCAATCCTTGGAGAGATTTTTGTAGGAAGACCACAGTTGAGTACAGTGACCATGGTCTTGAGCCTTCTCCATTCATAGACTATCTGACAGCAGATTTCTGGAACCCCAAATCCTTAGAAATGCCTTTGTAACTCTTTCTTGAGAGATAAGCACCAATAACTGCTTTCCTGAAGTTCTCAAAAGATGTCATTTGATGATGGCACTGCACTTTTCCACACATATGGTAAAAATGAAATATACAAAGTTTCTTTTATATCCTTCAGTCTTCCAGACTGACCTTGCTGAATTATCTAGTTATAGGAGAGTTGTAATTTATGCAACCTCCATTTATGACATTTTGAATTTATGACAGCAGCAAGATCAGGACAGATAAAAGTGCAAGGACAAGGCACAAAGGGGAGAAAGGTGAAAGGTGTGCTCACTGGCCAAGAATGGAAAGAAGGAGGGTAAGGGGGGGGAGAACGGCAGGAGTCTAAGGAAGACTAGCAGAAGGGGGAAGCTGAAAGTGGGCTGAACAAACAAATGCAAGAATGAAGCAGTAAGAGTGGAGCGGAAAAAAATAGGCAGAGAGGCGGCATGTGCAAGAGGAGATAAGAGGGGGACACTGCCAAGGAAAGGAAAGAGGAGCATGGGGGGAGGGGACAGGAGACACTGGGATGGAAAAAGGTTGAGTGGGAGAAGAGAAGGAAGGAGATGCCAGGATGGAAAGAGGACAATTGTGGGCAGGAGAAGGGTGGGGGAAACTGTGGGGGAAAGAAACATTAGGAGACAGAGGTGGGCATGGGAGCTAAGGGGGAGATTGAGGGGACCAGAGAAGGAGAGCTTCAAGGTTCCAGGGACAGTTGGAAAGGAGAGGGAGATCAAGATTTAGAGAAGGGCAAGGTAATTAGAGGGTAGGAAATGAGAAGTGGAAAGAATAGAGACAAACTGATTTTGTTCTTTCTTGAGAAGAGGAAATGAATATTAGTGGGCAGTTTTGTGCAAGGAATTATTAGGTACTTTTTGTTGTCTTTCCTTTCCTTTCCTTTCCTTCCCAGTGCATCTGGTTACTGTACTGTGCAGGGGGAGATGGGCTGCCTCTCTTTCTCTTGTGCTCTCTGCACCTGCTTTGGAAAACCCAGCAGGACATGTGCTCTCTCTCTCTCTTCTGATGTGCCTTCTCTACCTGGGAAACCTGCTGCAGAAGACACAGCATAACAGCACAGTTCTTCCTGGTTGCTTCCTGTCTATGTGCTCCTCTCAAGAGGAACTGTCACCTGATGTCTATCAGTTGCTGTCTCTTCTGGTGCTTTTGGAGAGCAGGCGCATACTTCTGTAGCTTGGGAAAATGAGCTCTTTGTGCTTTAAACTGCTTTAAAAATGGTGGTGTGTTGAGTAAAACTGTGGCTACTTCAGCTCTGTTGAAACACTTCCCCTTGGTTTCCAACGATTTCCTATGCAATTGGCTTTCCTCATTTACATCAGTCTCAATTTACAACACGAGCCCAGGAATGCAACCCTGACATAAAGCAAGACCTACCTGTGTTGAAACATTTAATTCTAGTTATTCCCCTTAAATGAGCTGATATACCCAGGAGTTCACTTACTTTTGCACCTATGCTAATCTTTAGGTAAATGGTGAGTGCATATTTTATGTCTTGCTTTATTTCACAAAACACAGGAGTGGTTAATATAAATCTTACCACATAGTTAGAAAAGGACTGGTTTTGGTTCATAAAGGCTATCATGGTAAAATTATGCAATTTTCATAATTACCATTAGAGTTCACAAACTTTTTCTCACCACTGTAGCCAATTTTATTTGTTCCCTTTGAAAGAAAAGCAAGCACAAACGACACCGTTCCAAAGTCAGCAATGGTTGCTATCTTATTTCCACATATAACAGTTTGATCTGAAACCAAATACAGATTAACTCTTTTTGCAAAACTCTTTTCTTAAGACAATAAATATAAGTTTTCTTTTTACCTTACTAATTACAGTCAAAGCCATTATTCCTGTTTTTACCATAAGCTTAACTATACTAGCCTACTGCTCTCTGCTTAGGGTAATCACCAGATATTTCTATACTTAACCTGTACCAGTTTCAGCAATAACAAGATTATCTAAATTTAATTTATCCCTACCAATTCTTCCTCCACTATACACACATCACAGTGGAAAAGATAACTGTAAACATTCTAACAAAGATCAAAAAGCTCTTCCGCTATTGCACCTGACCTATTTCTTTCACTTTGACTAGAAGGAAACAAGCAGTTAAAGGAACACTCTAAAAACTCTTAAGGTTTAAAAATAGACCTACCTTGGCAGCCATCTCAACGGACTGATATTTAAAGTCAGCCTGTACGTTTCTTTGTAACCAGCCACCTCCCCAATCTCCTTTTTTTCACAAATGAAACAATAAGAAATGCAAACACCTTACCACATGCTAAATCCAGACAATGTTGATCCTATGGCCATAAGAGAAAACAACAGTTGCTATTACATTGACAATGCTTGGGGTATTACCTCTGCAACTGTTTGTGTACTTATTCTACAATACAGTGTCTTCCAAACTATCAACAGCAGGAGTATAGCTGTTTGGCTGTATTAAAAGCACATTTTACATTCCTTGCACTCATGCTCCCTACAGGCATCCTCCTGTAGAGGCAAATTCAGGAAAGCCCAGTTAATGTTGCTTCCAGCATGACAATGTTCTTAAATAAGCAGATGGTGATCCTCCTGGGGAATATTCAAACTATGTAATTACAGTTGACACTCCACAATTCGCGGGTTTGACTTTAACAGATTTGGTGATTTTGCAAGGTTCTCCAACGCCTGCCCCCTCACTCAGGTAGTTCTTTTCTGAAAGAGCCTTCCTCCTCAGAGGCTCCAATCAGGCTGCACAGCCATTTAGAAACCCACCTCCAGTACTCCTCCTCCTCCTCCATCATCAACCACTGCTTGGCCAGCAGTGGACAGATCACATCCTGATTTCTCAGCATCACAAGATGTCTCCTAATGCCCCCTGTAGCCAAGGAAGGAGCTGTGTGTGAGAGAGGAAATATAGGACTTCCATGCTGACAAAACCTTTCCCTCTCCTTTCCCTGATCTTGGACTCTCCAAACCATGCCTCAGCCCCATTCCCACAGACAAAAGCACAAATACTGATATTTGTGAGTTTTCCCCTTAATGTGGAGGACCAACTAGAGTCATCCCTTCACATTTGCTAGGGCTAGGGGCACAGGATCCCCATGAAAGTGGAAAACCAAGAATAACCCTAGGCCCTCCAAACCATATTTAACACACAAAAAAGTAGAATCACCATATTCAACCCACCATGGATTCCTTTGAGGCATCAGGGTTCATAAGGCAGAAGTGGGCCTTACTGTCACCTCCACTGCTGCCTTACACCATTTTTAATAGGGACTTACAAGCCTTGTTCTCAGTTTCTCAGTCTCACGAGGCTTGTAGTCTCTATTAAAAACAGCATAGGGAGGCAGCAGAGGTGGCAGCAAATAACCCGTGAATAATCAAATCCGCAAAAGTGAAACCCACAAATGTGGACGGCTGACTGTGTATAGCAGTATTATTCTACTATATCTGCCATAATTTTATCCTATTGAATCCTAGGGTTTGTAGTTCAGTGAGGTACTAAAGTTCTTAGGTTGAGAATTCTAAAAGTCCAGGGATTCCACAGGACAGAACTATGGTAATTAAAGTGGGATAACAGCACTATAATTGGAGTATGGCATTCTTTACCCCTAGGAATATGAGCTGCAGCATGGGGCACAGCAGGCAATCTTGGTACATCCTAGCTTCCTCACTCATGCTGACATCAATGTATGCTCAATGTGGAGATGCCACCAATTACATTCATGCCCACTGGGCCAAGTGACCCTTGTCCCTAGCAAAAAGGACTCTTTCCTAACAGCTTCTAGCACAGTGGTTCTCAACCTGTGGGTCCCCAGATGTTTGTGGACTTCAGTTCCCAGAAGCCCCAGCCACTATGGTCAATGCTGAGGGCTTCTGGGAGCTGAAGTCCACAAACATCTGGGGACCCACAGGTTGAGAACCACTGTTCTAGCAGGTTTTTGTTCTGCTAGTCCAAATAAGGAAAGAAATGCCAGGGTTTTCCTCTGCTTTCTTTTCCCATCTTTTCCCTTCAGCTTACTTGAGGACCAGAGGAATTCATGGAAATGACACAGAGAGGCTTTAGTGTTAATAAATATAGGCCTCAGTGTACAGCAGAGCTTTCCAGACTTTGCATGTTGGTGACACACTTTTTAGACATGCATCATTTTGTGACACAGTAATTCAGTTTTTCTAGCAAACTGGAGGTTAAACTAACCCCTTATAAGAAATACAGACACCCTGTAATAACAAAATGTATCGGGACACAACATATCTCATGAAAACCCCTCATATATTTTTAAAAATACATGATTTATAAGTAATAACCTACATTTCCAAGTTTGTAGGCAACACACTTACACATATCAGGCAACACACTAATGTGTCGCAGCACACCATTTGGAAAGCCCTGGTGTACAGGGTCGTATTACACTAAAGCAGGCTAATTTTGTGCCCCTCAGATCATTTGAAAGTCCAAAAGTCTGGACATCTATAAGGAATGCAGCTCTCTTCTAAAACACCACTTCCCTCCACCCAAAACGCACATCTAGTTTTAAAGAAGAGAAACCTGTTAAAAAAAAAAGGCAAAGGTGACCCAGGAAACTGTAAAAGCTGAACGTCCTGTCATTTCCAATTTTACTAGAAAGAGCTGGTGAGCCCCAAAGGAATCCAAAGGCAATACAAAATGGCCTCAAAACCCTTTAAATTTTGCCCATCAAGTTTGCAAAGTATCTGGCACATCAGATCTTGGTGGACTGCCTGCGTCCGCCACCAGCCCAAGGCAAAACTGCCAATGATGATAGCTAATGAGAGCTGCAGTTCTTCGACATCTGGAGGACCACCCATTCTTCATTCCAGGGCAATGAATGTACCTGACCTGGTGCCTACTTTGCAAGCCATATTTCTGCATTTTCCTGTACTCCACAATTCAAAAATTAACTGCAGCACCTAACAAAGACCATATTATGACAATCTCTTTATCAGGCCCCCAAAGGGCACACAAAAAATGTGTGTGCAAGCTTTCAAAACCAAATGTATCTTCATCAGATAATTATGTTTTAAAAATATGCAATGGAAGGAGAGGAGAGGAAATGACAGTATCAGGGTCAGAAAGGATACCCTTGCAACCTCAGCTAACAGTAACTAACTCATTCAGATCCTCCTTATCATATCAAAACCAGAAGGCCTTCCACACTAGACAATTATAGCACTACGATTTCACTTCAACTGCCATGGCAACATCCTACAGAATCCTGGGCCATTTCCACATAAACTGTTACAGTGCTATTATTCCACTTTCAACGTCCTATGGAATCCTGGGGTTTGCAGTTTAGGGAAGGGCCTAAACTGCAAGCCCCAGGATTCCATAGGATGTTGAAAGTGGAATAATAGCACTATAATAGTATAGTGTGGAAGTGGCCCTGGAGTTTGGTGAAGCATTGCAGCAATCTGCATGAGGATTAAGTATTTCTCTTTGAATTGCAAATCCCAGGATTCCATGATAGAACATTGCTACGGTAACTAATGTGGAATCACAGTGCTCTAACTGTGTGGTGTGAAAGGACTCTAGGAGTACAACACAGATCTCATGACTGTAACAGTTGGCTTAACTGGAAGATTTTCTATTTCTTCTCTCATCCTTCTTTCTTTTGTACCACCTAGCCTGATGGAGAGTTCTGAGGAACACAAAAGTATGCAACATTGTTTTATGACACTAGAGTCAGTCCTAATAAAAAGTATTGCCTAACAGTGGATTTTATGTATTCATTTTAGCCCTCAAACAGTCTCTCTTGCAACTGTAAGGCCCTGCTTGAATATCAAGGGATTTTTCCCCTTTATTCACGCAGCCTAAAATATTTCCTGTTGCACTTTAGTACAGAAAGTTACTCCTACAATGATTGCAGCAACCAGGATATACAAATTAAGGTGCATGTTTTAGATTAAAGTCTTCCTCAAGCAGAAAGAATGAGGAAGTTACCAGTTCTTGGTCAGAGAAAAAAAATGAAGGAATTTAAAAGTGGAAACAAAATGCATTGCAATCATACATAAAACGAATCACCAACAAACGCATTTTCATCCACAAATCCGGTCAATCCAGTTCATCACATCAACTGACACTGACATCAACTGGTGACTTGCATGAGTCAACCAACAATGTTTTCCTAAAGAATCAGTTCATACCATCAACTGCCGGACATCACATTTCTATACTAAGGAAACTATTGTTGTTGTTGCTGCTGTGTTGTGTGCTTTCAAATCATTTCTGACTTACAGTGACCCTAAGGGTTACTACCATGGGGTTTTCTAGGGCTGAGAATATGTGACATGGCTGAGCAGGGAATTGAATCCTGCCCTTCAGGGTCATAGGCCATTTCCACACTAGACTGTTACAGCGCTATTATTCCACTTTCAACATTCTATGGAATCCTGGGGTTTGCAGTTTCCCTGCCCTAAACTGCAAAGCCCAGGATTCCATGGGATGTTGAAAGTGGAATAATAGCGCTATAACAGTCTAGTGCAGAAATGGCCATAGTCTAGCACACAAAGCACTACACCTCATTGGCTCTCTAAAACCATGGTTACCACCTTCAAACTTAGGTAGGATATTAAACAATCTCAAAAATCATGGTTAAATATTCTGGCTTCTTCAGAAACTAACCATATTTTCTGTTTAGACACTACAAAAAACTTCAGTTACAGGAAAACTTCCTGCTTTGTTTATGGCTCACACAAAGAGAACAGTAAAATGGCTGCCTGTAAATCCAAAAACTTGCTAGTATCTCAAGTTATTTAATCCAGATACTGATCATCCAACCATGTTTGCAATCTTATACCTAGTCACGTGAGAGTGTGTCCCACTGAACTTAGTGGGACATATGTCTGAGGAGACATGCAAGAAATTGCTTTCTGAGTTATGAATAACCACACGAAATATACATATACGTACAGACCTAAGGTTTAACTCATTCCAATGGAATTCATTGCCATGTACAAGTTAAGATCTTTTTTTTTCCGGCTGCTCCTTTGGGTTTATGTACAAATCCACCTCCCTTCCCACATATTACGTTTTACTCAGCTCTTTGTTTTAGCTGTTCCCATTTCATTCTTTTTTGTTTGTTCCTGCTTTTAACTTCTGATTAAAAACTGCATGGGACATTTCCTGAAAGAATGAAACATGGGAAAGGATAAAAATGATTTGAAAATGATTTCAGAGGAAATCATAGGTCCTCCTAAAAAGAGTTTAGAACGCTGACAGCACAATCCTATACGCAGAGTAAGCCCCAATGAGTTTAATTCAATGCCAGCTAAGAACATATAAGATATGGGCCTAATAATGGCCTCATGCAGGCATCTGTCTTAACACTAAGGCTTAAAAGTGACTACAGACCAGTGGCCTACAGCATACAAACTCCACCCATGATTCAGCATGCACTGAACCCTGATAAACCAGACCTTCTGGTTACCAGATGACTTTCACCCACATTCAGCCTAATATCAGAGCATAAAAAAGTTAGTTTTGGGGACCAGAACCACCAGAATCCCCTAGCTTGCATGACCAGTTTTCTGAAAGTTGGAGGGCTTTGAGGAGCAGCAATCTCCGAAACTAACCTTTCCAACCTACACTGAATGCACTTACAAACCTGCTTCAGACGTTTATGCTAACTGTACAGTGGGTAGAAGAAAAAGTCATCCTTGCAAAAGCATCAGTGATGGGGTGTAATAATATTATCAGTCATGCTGGATTAGACCAAAAATCTTTCTACTCCAGCATTTTATTCACACAGCGTCCAACCAGTTGCCTATGGGAAACCCATCAGAAGAACATGAGTGCAACAACAACTTTGACCTCAGGTTCCCCGCCAAAGTAGCAAGCTGGTTCTGATAGTGGAGATAATATAAATCCAGGCTCACTAGGAGCCACAGCCTGCACATACAATTTTAAACTTCAGTGTTCAGACAAACACCTCAACAAAGCTATATTTGCCTACATAGAATCATAGGTTCCTACAGTCGGAAGAGACAACAACGGCCACTGAGTCCAACCCCCCTGCCATTCAGAAAATACTCTCAAAGCACCCCCAGAAAATGGCCATCCAGCCCTTGTTTAAAAACCTCCAAAGAAGGAGACTCCACCACACTCCAAGGCAGCATTTTCCATTGTTAAACAGCTCTTACTATCAGGAAGTTCTTCCTGATGTTTAGGTGAAATCTCTTTTCCTGTAGATTTAATCCATTGCTTTGTGTCCAAGTCTCTGGGGCAGCAGAAAACAAGCTTGCTCCATTTTTAACATGATATCCCTTCAAATATTTAAACATGGCCATCATGTCACCTCTTAACCTTCTTTTCATCAGGCTAAACATACCTAGCTCCCTATCTACTGATTCTATGTATATATATTTTCCAATTCTATGTATATATGGTTGTGAAAACTGCACAGTGAATCAAGAAAGCTGTTGGGGAAAAAAACAACTTACCTGAAATGTGGTGCTAGAGAAGAGTTTTGTGGATATCACGAACTGCTAAAAAGACTAGTGAATGGGTCTCGGAGCAAATACCAGAACTCTTACTAGAAGCCAAGATCACTAAACTTCGCTCAGGACAGACAAGCTGGATCTCAAGAGAAGCAACTTTCTGTCACTAATGGATTTGAAATTTTATTACCTGTCCTTTACTCCTTTGTCCCTAGTCTTCACATGGCCAAGAAGGGGAGCAGCCTCTGCCCACACACTCAATACTATCTTAACTGACAACATCTCAGGCACAATGCAGGCCTGTGACTCTAATATTATCATTAGTTTCCCCCTTCATGACTTTTAATATCTTTGCCTGATGAAGAAGTCAGTGAAGCTTCAAAAACTTGCAAAATGTATGTTTGGAGCTGATCCAATAAAGGGCATCACTGCTTATGGATTTTGGATTTTTTATTGTACTAAACCAAGTCTGTCATACTTTGGAAATATCATGAAACAATATGTCTCATTGAAAAAGATGATAATGCTTCACAAAGTAGAAGACAGTAGGAAAAGAGGGAGACCAAAATACAGGTGGATTGATTCAATCAAAGAAACCATCACCATGAGTTTTGCAAGACCTGAGCAGGGCAGTTGATGACCAAGGCTCTTGGATGTCTCTCATTCATAGAATCACCAAAAATCAAAGTTGACTTGATGATGAACAACAACAACAACATCTATCCAGAAGTAAGTTCCACTGCCAGGGGTGGGCAGTTACAGTTGGAGCAGTTACTATTTTGTAGGGCCATATCTACTATATAAAAGTCAATGTTTGTCTGTGAGTTTGTCTGTTTGTCTGCATCAGGCAGGTGAAGACCTCATACAATTGGCTGAGTGAGGCAAGAAGACCTCATATGATTGGCTGGCTGTGAAGATTCCATGGAATCTTGGAGTTGGTAGTTCAGGGAGGGGCCTTTAGAATTCTCAGCCAGAGAGCTCTTGGACCTCGGGTCAGTTGCTATGGAGGTGAGGCCTACCATCCATAAGGATGGCAGAAAACATTTGGGAGACATATGTGAGAAAAATTAAAGTGACATACACAACATAGCCCATTTCCACACTACACTGTCTTAGTGCCAGTACTCCACTTTCAACATCCTATGGAATCCTGGGATTTGTAGTTTAAGGAGGGTATTTAAAAATTCTCAGCCAGAGAGGTCTTTGGCCTCAGTAAACTACAAACCCCAGAATTCCACAGGATGTTGAAAGTGGAATAATAGCACTATAACTGTATAGTGCAGAAATGGCCATAGTTACAAGGTCTTTTCGCCTCACACGGTAGATTGTATGGGTTCCATAGATGAGGAATCTTAAAAGTCAAAATTCAAAACAAAAAACGCTTCCAGAAAAATGTAAAGCCATTGCACAAATTCAACAGAAAGCAAAGCAAAGCAGAGCAAAGCAAAGCAGAGCAAAAAAAAAAAAAGCCAGTACATCAACGTCGCCAGACAACACAAATTGAATTGGGGACTATAGGGAAAAGTTACAGGTACTGGAATAGGCTAGCTGCTATGGACATGAGGCCTAGCAGCAAAGAGGAGGACAGTGTACTCCCTCAGGAACCCAAACTGTGTATGTAAATAACTCTGAATATAGATTGCATTGAAAAATATAGAGCAAAGTTATAGGAAATGGAGAAGACAGTTGTGTGAGTTCTTAAAAGGAAAATAAAAACCCTGGGCAACACCAGGTAAATATGCTACTGTGTATATCACTGTACTTGAATTTGCTCACACATTGGTTTCACCATGACAGTTCCCCTCTGCCTTTCTGCTTGGGTATTTTTGGCTGTAGAAGCAGGCAACTGAAAAACATGCCTATGCCAATCTACAGAAGTGTTACCACCTTATTGTGATTATTTATTGCCCCTTCTCTGGATCCCAGCCAAGAGATCCACCTTTTTCTAACAATGCCTTAAAAGCTCTGGAATACATTCCGCAAAGAAGGACTATCAGGCCAGTTTTGTTCCTCTCCATGCTTTGATTATTAAAAATGGGTTTCATTGTGCTCTAAGGAGATGATGGGATGGGGAGAAACACTGGGCTGCAAATGAGAGAATGTTATTGCAATGAGCTTTGATAAGTATGACCAGATGCAGCTACAAGGCCATCCAGTTGGCAAGTGGAATGAGAATCTGGGAAAAGAATTGTTTTACTTAGCTGTTAAATGGAATGCTAGTCTGTGCTAATTTGAAATGTAATGGTTTATATAGTACTGAAGACCAAATGCTTGCCTGATCTTGGTAATAAGCAAGATGTGCTGTTGTTACTCTATTGTTCCTGATTAAAGCTTTTGGAAACTTGTAAGCATCATTCCTGGAGCTGGAGTTATCCTGTACAACACAGGAACATCTCATGTGGTGTTTCAGAGGGGAGAGCACAAAGTCAGCTTCTTTAGATTAGCTAATTAATTCAATATTTAATTGTAGGAATAACAATAAATCTGTCTTTAAGGAAGAGGTGACCAACGGTGCCTCCTCCAGATCCTGCTGAACTACCATCAGCCCTAGGCAGTAGTCAGTGGAGAAGATGGGTAGGAGTTACAGCCCAACAACATTTTAAGGTCACAGCTGTCCACCCCGATATAGAGTGTGCCTAAACCAGGGCTTTCCAAATGGTGTGTCACGACATGTTAGTGTGTCGCCTGAAGGGAGCAGGTGTGTCACCTCCCTGGACTGTGAACGAGCCCCCCCACCTTGGAAATGTATGCTATATGTTATAAATAAATCATATATTTATAATAATATAAATGAAAGGTTTCCATGAGATATGTTGTGTCCCCAAACATTTTATTATTACAATTTATGTATGTGTCTGTATCTCTCATAAGGGATTAGTTTAACTTCCAGTTTGCTAGTAAAACTAAATCGCTGTGTTGCAAAATGTTGCATGTCTAACAAGCGTGTCACCCACATGAAAAGTTTGGAAAGCTCTGGCCTAAACTATGGCCATTTCTGTTATAGCACTTTTATTCCACTTTCAAAATCCTGTGGAATTTTGAGGTTTGTAGTTTACTGAGGCCAAAGAGCTCTCTGGCTGAGAATTCTAAAAGCCCCTCCCTAAACTACAAGCCCCAGAATTCCACATGATATTGAAAGTGGAATAATAGCATTCTAACAGTGTAGTGCAGAAATGGCTTATTTCTTCAAGTTCCAGTTACATTTGTAATATTTTAAACTGATTATACGATTTTACATTTTTATGTTGTTTCCACATGGGATGCATACTACTGAATAAATAAAACACTATTTTAAAATTAAGATTTTGAGAGAAACAGGCATGTTCATTTCACTTTCACTCAAAAATGGCTATCCCCATCAAACAAACACAAGAATCCTGGGTCTCTTGGATTTCATTTAAGGTTTAAGAATGTTAGTGTGGGTGGAGAGATGAGGAAAACTAGAGACTTGATGGGGGGAAATGTTTGGAAAGAGGAAATGAAAAGGATTTCAGCAGCAAATCTGGTTGTCAGACTGAAAACTGGATAGATTCTCATGTACTTTTAACGGTTATGCGGAAGAGGGAACTTCAGCGGCTGTTACTTTTTGCTTGGTTATCTGACAAGTGACATCTATTGAAATTCCCTCTTCTACACAGCTATTAAAGTTGCAGGAGCTCTCTCTAGTTTTCAGTCTAGCAACTTTGGTAGCAAATGACGTTAAAAGGAGGAAGTGCTATAAACAACAGTAACAGTGAAATAATTTGTAACAATTATTGTTGTTGTTGCTCTGTGATGTCTTCGGTTCCATATTGAGAGAAAGGGAGGACATAAATTAAATATTCTGATTTTCTGATGCTTCTGAGAGACAGCAACACAAGACAGGCAGCTGTGAGCGAGAATCTGGGTATACTCACTTGCAGAAAAGACAGTTGCCAACAACAGTGATTTTTATTACCCTCTTCTGCATGTTCCAGAAGTTTGAAAACTGCTGGGATAAACATACCTGGTGTTTTTGTTTGTTTTTCCATTCTTATGTTATTACCAGAAAGGGAAATGTGCCATTTTTAACCCACTTTCTCCTTGTAGGTTATCTTTGCTGTGTTGATCTGTCAACTTACAAACCATAACAGATTTCAAGTGGAACCCCTGAGCTGCAACAGATTCTGTGAGATATACGCCACCTATATATTAGGGCTCAGTTCATGCAGCGCTGAGGTCTGTTGACCCACAGGCACTCACAGGAGCAGAAGCTGCAACCAAGAATATACCCCAAATTCACTCCATCTGTTCACATTGTAAGCAGTGTCAAAAATGAAAGAAATGTTCTGTTTTGGACTGTCTGCTCTGACTACACTTTTCATAGGTCTGTGACACCAAGGAAGTCCTTCACAGATCTCCCCAAATAATTTTTTTTCCCCCAGGGACAGGCAGGATTGCTTGAACGTACTTTAGAAATTTCTGTATTTAACTATTTCTGTATTTAACATTATTAACATGACAGAACTCAGAATAAGGGTCTTTCCGCACTACACTGCAATAGTGCTATTATTCCACTTTCAACATCCTATGATATCCTGAGGTTTGCTGTTTAGGGAGAGGCCTTTAGAATTCCCAGCCAGCAAGTTCTTTGGCCTCAGTAAAGCACAAACCCCAGAATTCCACAGGGTGTTGAAAGTGGAATAACAGCACTGTAACAGCGTAGTGTGGAAATGGCCTAAATCTGTTTCTTTCATGATAGCTCAACGCATGAGGTTGTGCAAAAATTGTAGGAATCAGGCTTGGCTGAATCCCCTCAGCTAAAACAGAAGTGGCACTCCACACATGCTCAGATGTACTTTTTAAAAGTTTTAACACTACCCTTAAAACCTGGCCATGAAATAAATTAAGAAATAACCAGGGAGAGAGAACAAACCAGGCCTCGACTGTGCAAAATGGCTAAAGAGAACCAGTCAGGTAAAAACAATCTGTTGAAACTGAAATGCACTGTGGACATTATTACCAAAAGCAAAATCTAAGGCGAGGAGTTATATCGCTGACAGTTTGGGAAGGGAGGCTTGGTGACATAATGAGAAATGAGGCTTCATGCAAGGGGGGGGGCCGAAGGAAGACAAACGTACAAGAGAATGGATGTGGCTCCCTTTTATCACAAGATTTAAAAGGAGGCAAGGTGGAAAGGCCACGGAGGGAGGCGGGAAGGCAGAGAAACAGCAGGATGGAAATGCTCTGCCTCTAAAGCCAATTCCTCACTAGACTGTTATAGTGCTATGATTCCACTTTCAACATCCAATGGAATCCTGGGGTTTGCAGTTTAAACTGCAAAGCCCAGGATTCCATAGGATGTTGAAAGTGGAATCATACCACCATAACCTAGTGGGGAACTGGCTTAGATCAAGTGGGATGGTTCAACGGCCATAGCCCCCTTTTTTTCTTCTTTTTTCTTTTTTTGCACGCAGGGATGGCAATAAACGGCCGACCCACCTGGCGGATCTTAGGTGGCCCATCTCCCCTTCCGCCTCCGAGTGCCCATCCATGCATGCGCCCTTGCCAAACCCACCCCGAGCCTTGATCATTTTGCAGAGGCAGCAAAGGGGGGAGGCTGGCCTTTTCCCTGCTCTCTATCTTCTCCCCCATTGAATTACGCTTCCCTTCCCTTTTCCTTCTTGCCAGCCAGCCAACTGGTTTGCATCTTCAGGTGAGTGCAGAGGAGAAGCAATGGAGGTGAGCGCAAGAGGAGAAGGCGGACCAGGAACGAAGGGGCACCGGAGGCTTTTTTGCAAAATTGCAAAGCCAGGAGAGCCGCAAGCCCTTACCTTCCACAGCCATTCTCTCAGAGCTGGCTTAGTGCATGCATACTTCGCCTGCCGAGAGATGCTGCTTCTCCTTCTCTTCTTCCTCCCCACCCCCTTTTTTTCTTTCCTTCCTTCTCCCTCCACTGTTTTCTCTTTTGCTCATCTGCAACCGCGAAGAGCAACCTGCAGCAAGAAAGGGTTAGTCCCGTTCCCGCTGCAGGCTGGGAAATGTAGTCTTTTCGCCCAGGTTAAACGAAGCCACCAAGGGGCCCATCCGTCCGTTCTTTGGGCTCCTTAGCTCTCTATACAAGCCCGGGGCTTTGCATGAGAAGTGGAGCCCCAGGGAAGAAGAACTGCATTGCTCTTTGCCATGCCTCGGGCGAGCGAAGCCAGAAATGCACACGGAAACTACAAATCCCAACATGCAATTGTTGGAATGGTTTCGCGGCGACCTGGAGCGGGGCTGTTTGATTGAGGACTTGGCTGGCAAATTAGAAGAGGAGACAGGTAGAGGCAGGAGAAAGACTCGCAGCTGAGTGAGGCGGAAAATGTTGGCAAAGCTGGAAGACCATCTGCCTTTACAGTAGCTTCGTTTGCAGCTGCTGGCATGCAAAAGCCCTATGATAGATCTGCATGCAATATTAGTGTTGGCAAATATAATTTTGGAGAGGGAATTATTGTCATATATTATCATGATATGTAATGTTAAATAGTATTGAATTGACATTTTATGGTATATTATGATTTCCACCATGTTACTTGGATTTGTTTTGGTGCCTGTCAAGTATCACACTAGACTGCACACTATACTATGTGTGCACAGTAAACATATTTAGTTTGTAGGCTTCAATTAGCTAAAGTGGGGGGGTTGGGGGAGAGTGGAGAGGCAGAGTCTTGCCCGTCCCAACTGCTGCGCCTTCTCCTAGGCTGTGTGTTCTTTCACATGCACAACCTGTGCTATCCTGACCATACACTGATGTTGTTCAGCTCCATGCGTTCCGGTTTTCATGTGTGTAATGTTTGACCATAAAAATTTTTAAAGGAAAAACGTTCTTTCCCACCCTCCTCATATTTTGACTTGTTTAGGTTACTTTTCTGCCAAAGGCCTTCCGCTCCAAGTAGCTTGAAAGATAAAAAGGGCAGGGAGCTGTCGACTTACCAGCAGCCAGCACAGATCAGCTGGAAAATTTATGCAAGGGGGAAAAACCATAACCACACACACACACAAAAATACTCCAAAAACCAAAAGCCTCACAAATGTGTTATTCAAAAAGCCTCAAGGATGGCATCCATATGCTTCTTCCAGAATTCTACAGCCTATATACTGCTGCCCAAAGTTTTGCATTGTATAATCAACTTTTGTGAATGTGTGGTGATTCACTTAAGAAAACCTCTGACAGGGAAACTCCTTTTCGCAAAGGCTTTTTGTCTGTGCCATCTCCTTTTATCTCCTAGTCCTCTGCCTAGCTGAAAGGGTTTTAGCAGCATCAGCACTGGGAGGAAGTTTGCAGAGGCCTGGAGAAACAGAGACTTTTGATGTTAAGATACTCTCTAGCCAATCCCACTGTAGCCATGTATGCCTGCTACAGCAGGCAAAGTAAACAGCGGCTGTCTTTCTATCCCTTACTAAACGCATATAGACAACAAAACGGAGAGAACACTTTAGCTTGCCTCACTCATCATGTTAAAATCATAGAAGCCTAAGTTTGGCTACCAAAATGGAAATAAGAACAATGGAAGCTAGTGAAAAAGAAAGTAATTTTTGGATGCATTTTGGAAGAAGCCTTCAAGTAGTCTCAGCAAAGTTCAAAATGTTTTTGTTTACTTATGCAAGACTTATCTGCTGTTGTCTCATTTCGTATGCATGTTTTGGTTTTGAAGAAAAACTTTGCTGAACCATAGTGAGCTGCTCTCCTTGCATACTTATAAATAAAGCAAATATTATAAAGGCTGGCCAGAATCCTGTGGCATAAGTTCCCCCATTCAAGGTTGCAGAAGCAACATTCATGTGTTGCTGCACATGTGGATGCACATGGGTGTGCATGGGATGTACATGTGCATCCACATCTGGATGTGGATTCAGTTGTAGGTTTGGTTGCGTGTGTCCAGTTGTACAACACTGCCATTCAATACAAGGGTTGGATAGGACAATCAATGTGTAACTCTATATGTGGAAATTTATGTTCCGCAGCCATGATATAGGATCTCAGCCCAAGTTTCCAGTGCTTTCTCACTCAAAGGAACTCAAACATTGCTGTCACTACCCTGGGAACTTCTCACAACTCAAGGAAATGCAGTGTATATAGCAATACCCTTGTACCAAAATACTATGAAAAAAATAAAAATGGAAATAAATGGAAATGGAAACAAAATACTAAAAACTTTGTGACATATGCATGTATATGCCTGTGTGTCTATGTTAAAACAGGGAGCAGAGAAATGTGCTAGATATCTATATGCTATATGTCTTCCAAGATATGCTATACATCTTCCAAGAAGCATCCAACAGTTAGCCTTATTTCTGTGCTTACAATCTCATCTGTACTTGGGAATAAGCAATGTTGAACTATTGCCACTGCCCTTTGTGATGTCGATTTTTATGACAGATTATGAGTCTCCTGGGATAGAAAACAAGGATTCTTCTTTTTAAAATTTCCTTGAACTGCTAGGTACACCTGCAGTCTGCTATGCATTATCGACCACAATGAGATAATGTTCCTATTCCAAAATCTCAGGAAAAAACAAACCAGTCGAGTAATTGCTCCAATACAGCATCTGCATTCTACATAAACAAACAGATGGAAGTTGTCAAGATTACCAAGATGACTTCTGTGCTGCTACTATTACCAAATGCAGACTGTGGGCTTAGAAGCAGCAAAACATTACTAAATATTTCTGCCATTCTACCTTCCTATCACAGTTAAAGTTGGTGGTCAAAAAATCAACATCAGGGAATTTAAAGCATTGATCTCTATTTATTTTCTAAATGTCTGCCTACCTTTGAAAATATATTTTATACAAGGGGTCAAATAAATGCAAAATTCTAAAATAACAAATTTAAAATATTAAAAAATGCAGTTATAAAATCAAATAATACAATGATCTGCACGTAGAAAAGAAACAAATTCAGAAAATCACGAAGAAAAAAAACCTGTTAGAGAAGAAAGGCGAGCAGTAACAGACTGCTTTGTTTTGTTGCCACCACAGAAAAGGGCCTCTCCCTGCTCCCCAGCAGAAACTTGGAAAGGATTGCAATGGCCATCTAGTTCAACCCTCTGCCATGCAGGAATACACAATTATAGTGTTCATGAAATATGGCCACTGTTTAAAAACCTCCACAGAAGAAGTTCTACCACATTCTGAGCCTGTCATTCCACTTCCTAACAGTCAGGAAGCTGTTCTAAAGTTTAGGTGGAATCATATTTCTTGAGTTTGAATCCACTGGTTCACATTCTAGTATCTGGAGCAGCAGAAAACAATTCCTCTTCATCTTCTATATGGCAAGCCTTCAGATGGTTAAAAATGGTCATATGCCACTGGTCTGCAAACTAAGCACACACAGCTCCATAAGTCTTTCCTTGTATAGCTGGTTTCTGGACCTATTGCATCTGAGAAAGTGCAGGGACAAAGAACCAAGGGATCTCCAAGGGGTTTAGCAGATTCTTATGATCAGAGAAAGTTTATTTAAAAACAACAACAACAAAAAGAGGTAGATGACTGAACTCCTGCTGCTCCTAACAGCTCTAGCCAACAGTGGGGATTGTGGGAGTTGCAGTCCAAAATGTCTGAGTTCCCCACCTTCATTCTGTACTTTGAAGTTCACAACTGTGCTTTGATTTAAGTCCAAGAAGGAAGAGAAGACCAGTGTCCTATGTTCCAGCCAGCAAGTGTCCCAGGAAGCAGGTGGTTGGAATTCAAGACCTATCAGGTAATTAATCAAGCCCAGGAGGATAAAGGGAGGAGAGCAGTCGTAGACTGGTCCAGAAGACATACAGCAAGCCAGCAGTTCAAAGAAAGCCAGCAAGAAGTAAAGCAGAGTCATAAATCATAGCCAGTCCAAAGTCAAGAAAGTATGAAATGCTGAAGATGCTGCCAGTCACTAAGATAGATGACTATAAAGCTGCCAGGGTGCTGCTGGGAGATTTATGGGTAGCTGTCTCTAGGTATCAGGTGCATCTCCTATTTAGTCAGCACCTCCTATTTAGCAGCCACTGGGATCGGCATAATCTTTCCTTGTTTCTTCATCACTGTGCAAACAATGGCAAACAAAATCGAGGGAGGTACTGGTGCCACTCTACTCTGCTTTGGTTAGACCTCATCTTGAATACTGTGTCCAGTTCTGGGCACCCCAATTCAAGAAGGACATGGTCAAGCTGGAGCAAGTCCAGAGGAGGGTGACCAAAATGGTGAGGGGCCTGGAAGCCATGCCCTATGAGGATAGATTTAGAAAGCTGGGTATGTTTAGTCTGCAGAAGAGAAGGTTAAGAGGGGACATGATAGCCATGTTTAAATATCTGAAGGGATGTCATGTCGAGGAGGGAGTGGGCTTGTTTTCTCCTGCTCTTGAGACCAGGACAAGGAGCAATGGATTCAAGCTGCAGGAAAGGAGATTCCACCTGAACCTCAGGAAGAACTTCCTGACAGTCAGGGCTGTCTGGCAGTGGAATCTGCTGCCTCGGAGTGTGGTGGAGTCTCCTTCCTTGGAGGTTTTTAAGCAGAGGCTGGATGGCCATCTGTCGGGAGTGCTTTGAGGGTGTTCCTGCATGGCAGGCGGTTGGACTGGATGACCCCTGTGGTCTCTTCCAACTCTACATTTCTATGATTTCTATGATTCTATGATTCTTCAGCATCTGCTCCATATTGCTGGGGAGTAGGCCCCTCATCTGCGTCAGGCCCCTATTCCTCAGACTTGGAGAGACCACCATCATCCAAGAGCTGTCGATTCCTAGCATAATGTATCTGAATCTTCTGAGTTATGACAACCGGTGTAACCAGCAAATACAGTACATAAATTCATAGCTATGAAACTATTTTTCTATAAGACTATACTATACTATTCTATAAGACTATACTATTCTATTAGACTTAAACTAAGCTTTTCTGTAAGGCCAGAATTGCGTATTTAGTTTATAGTTATTTCCATATGTTTGTGTTTAATAACTATTAGCTGAGCAGAATGATAAAGCCAGTCTAAATTAAGATATATGAAGTAAATCAAATATATATATATATATATATATATAAAGCTTAAATGAATTAAATTGATTTTAAATGAATTAAAATTTTAAAAATAGTTAAAACTTAAATATGCATGCAAAACATATTTTTAAAAATCAGCAGCCAATATCTTTAGGCAATGTTTATACCATTGCTCCCCAAAACAGTTACTTATTATCAGTCATTGATTAATTGCTATAGAGCCAGCGTGGTATAACAGTTTGAGCATTGACTACGACCCTGGAAATCAGAGTTTGATTCCCCACTTAGGTATGGAAACCAGCTGGGTAACCTTAGGTATGTCACACGCTCTCAGACTCAGAGAAGCCCATGATAGGCTAACCCAGTGGTTCTCAACCTGTGGGTCCCCAGATGTTTGTGGACTTCAGCTCCCAGAAGCCCCAGCCACTATGGTCAATGCTGAGGGCTTCTGGGAGCTGAAGTCTAGAAACATCTGGGGACCCACAGGTTGAAAACCACTGGGCTAACCTTACCGTCATTGTAAGTCGGAAAGGACTTGAAAGCACAATCAACAAATAGCAACAGATGTAATGTATTTGGCTATATGTTCTCTTACTGATCTTGTTTGGAATTACTGAGGAGTTTCTTGAAAAATACCAAAGGTCAGGTTTTGTATCTACCATATTTAACAAGATATACTTCAAGATGACATCTCTAACCAGAGCCTGGAAAGTATTTAAAAAGTACTGCATTACAGCATCAACATCTAAAAGATACTATTATTATTATCTTTATTTCCACCATGCTTTTTTCCCAGCTTGGGATCCAAAGCGGCTTACAATAATTAAAAAGACATAGTTAAAACCCATAGAATACAAAAATTAAAACATAATTAAACAATCAAAAAGAATTAAAACAATGTTAAAACGCATAACTGAAATTAAAACACTCATCAGCAACATGAAGCAGTTAGTTACCATTATAGTTGCAGTTATTGAAATAGCTCTGCTTTCTAGTTTCCTGTTAGTAACTAAACTGCTTGATTTTATTTCCTTTTAAAACAAATCTGAATGCTACAAGCCACTGGCCTATAGTGCAAAGCACACCCTCCCCCATCTTCTTTGGGCTCACTTCGACACAGGTTCCCAGAACTCAATATCAGGCTTCTCTTCCCTGGTCCTCAAAGTGACATACTTTGAGCATCTCTAGTTGATGCTTCATTTGATGATTCCACCAGGACTCAACCACTGTAACTTTATCCATCTAACTTGGTCTCAGGTTTTGGGCTTGAAATCTAAGGAATCCAGAGTGATGCTAATCTGACAGTCCTAATATAATACCCACAATGGAGCAAAAGGCAGCAGCAAGATTCAGCACTTCAGTAATGTGGTATTCCTCCCCTACTGAGTACTTTACATTCCCTCAGAAGTGTAAAGTAACTTAAGTGAAGTAAAATGTTACCATTAACAGCACACAATAGCACAACAGTCACAGTCAACAGTTGTAATACAATTTAATTTGTTGTTGCGTGCCTTCAAGTCATTTCTGACTCTAAGGCAAACCTATCATGAGGTTTTCTGGCAAGAGTTGTTCAGAGGTGGGTTGCCATTGTCTTTGCCTGAGGGTGACAGAGTGTGACTTGTCCAAGGTTATTCAGTGAATTTCCATGGCCAAGTGGGAATTTGAACCCTGGTTTCCTAGAGTCCTACTCCAACATACAAACCACTGTATCACACTGGCTCTCACATGTTAGTTACACTCTGGTTATTGAAAAATGAACTAACTGCAAGAATCTATCTATTTGTAACTGGTTATTTGCAGCCAGTTACTTCCAAAATCTGGCTACGACATTAACATTTCTGTAGATATTGCACCAGTAAGTCTATAATTTGTGATTTGCCTATTGGCAGAATACATTATGCGGTGCCCCTTCTTATGCTTTATTATTAACTGGTGAACTTGACTAAGCGCTATATACAAAGACCTCAGTATCTTGGTAAAAGGTGAAGAACAAGACACAGTAGAACTTCTTGTTTTTATATCTGTCTCTCTTCCCAACTCTCATCTACAGATCTCAAAGGAGCCTTTTTACTGGAGCAATTTGCAAAGAGGGTTGTGCAGTTTTTATTATTACAGCAATTAGAGAGCTGTAGGCCTCTAAAAAGGAAGTTGCAAAGGGTGAGCCTGTTTTCTTATACAACTTATACAACAATTTCTTATACACTGACACTTTGAGATTTTACTGTTCTCCATTTCCATTCATGGCACCAGTTTTAAACACACTTTTGTGAATGCAGGGTGGACTGGCATCCTGTTGGGAATTTGTGATGTCACAGGAAAAGAATCAATTCATTTGAAATGTAGTGCTAGAGGAGAGTTCTGCGGATACCATGGGCTGCAAAAAAGACAAATAAATCAGTCCAAGAAGAAATCAAACCTGAACTGGAGTAATTGTGCTATAAGAGTGTAGTGCGGAAATGGTCTTGACTTGAGACTTGAGAGTTGGAGTAAAAGACTTAAATACATCACTGTCAATAATGCAGGATCCTGTCCACTAATTTTAAACACATCCGTGCCTCTCCCCAGTGACCTCAAAAAACCACATACTGATACATAATTAGCAGGGCCAGTTGTACCACTAAGCTTGGAGTGGAAATCATGTGGCCCTCCAGCTGCATACACCTCTATGACCACTTTTGCAGGGCTGGGCACATCCCAGGCTCTCCCATATCCCTTCAAGCAACACACACACACACAAACATGCATACATGGATACACACTTTAAATGCAAAAAGGGAGAATTGCCATGGCTGGGAGCTTCTAAAAGCAAACAATCTTTCTTTGAACAAATTACAGACACTCAGACTTGCACCTTTCAAAGTGAGAAAGACACTTTTTTTTTTTTTTTTACAAAACTGGAAGTTGATTTCCAGCACTTCCAATTGTGGAGGCTTTTTTAAAAAATGGGCTTGCACAGCCGAAGATGGGTCCAAACTCTGATACTAGCAAATACACAGACATATAATGTAACAAAATATAAATAATATGAAAAATGTATAATGTTGCATATAACAACCCAAGCCAACTAGTTCAATTTTAAAATCAAAGAGTTTGTGGATGTATTTAAAGAGAATTCTCTTTTGTACTTATGCACTATCAGTTAGGGATGTGTTTTGAACTTCAATTGCAAGTCCAGATCCCTTGCAATTATACCCTTAAAATCATTTCCATATGCTTAAATACAGTAAGTTCACACACACACACACACACACATATACAGATATATATATATATATACACATACATATATACATATTTGCTTTAAGATAATTCAGGCCTTCATTCACTTCATCCTGCAATGTCATGTGGAGAGACCATGACATTCTTAAGCTGATATCGGAAAAGTCTATGCATATATACAATTTAGATTCTTGTGGCAAAAGCTATGCTAGCAATATACTGTCTAAACGGAAAATAACAGGGTGATAGATATATTGTGCTTCTCAAAGAAAATGTTGTAAGTTTCTGTTATTCTGTGTCTGGTGGAAGATGTGGAGGATTGGAGACCAATGACATCATCCACTGACAACCAAACAGATCTTGGTAGAAGATGTTATCAGCCTGTTTCTGGCAATAGAACATATTCAGAGTTTCTCTGCCTCTTCTCACTTTCCATCAGCCACAAAATGGCCATTCAGAGTGTGGCTAACACAGAAAAAAACTATGAGATGTACTTTGAAAAAAGTAACTTTCCTAAGCTCTGCTGAAAGGAACTTCCCTAACTTGTCTGCCTGAAGTCCTCCAACCTCTTACCACCCTCCCTATGTTAGGGTAAAGGAGGAGGTGGTGTTAGTTATATTTTCCACCCAACTTAAGGAAGAAATATCAATTCCTCCTCTCTTTTCTTCTAGGCAATTGTTGGAAAACGATTCTCTACTGCCACCCCAGCATTCAGCTTCTTTTCTCATGGGAGAGCCAATTAACCTCTAGACTCCCCAGTCACACGGTCTTCAGATGGAAGGCAGCCTACAAATATTTGCACAACAGTTTATTCTAATCCGGTTATTCCAAATTGAGCCATCCATTTTCTTTCTGTCTACATCCCATCTTACCAACAGCACATAAACATATTCACTCAGCAGCAGTAATGTCTAGTATTGATCCAATATCCCCAGAATTTCCTTCCATTCTCTGGATAGGGTTCAACGCCTTTAAATAGTTCAGACTAAAACCTGGATTGGCTTCACTGCCCTACTGACATTGGAGCCATGGGTAGCCATTGCATGGAAGTAATGAGTTACAAGCAGCATAATCAACAGGAATAAGTTACAGGGATGTAGCCAAGTTACACTTCAAAATCAATGCAGCAAGTGGAAACAAAATTACTTTTTGGTGTAATTGCTAATTGTCTTCTAGTTAATTTTAAGGCTATTTGCAAAGCATTTTAAGAGGTATTTTGACAGAAATTTCTAATGTTTTGGGGCATTCTGTTCACAATCCTTTTTTAAAAAAAGAAAATAACAAAAAATATTGGGAAAATAAGCAATACAATGAGTTATTTTCTCTCAACTTTTGTAATGCATAATGATGACAAATTATTTTTCATACACTGTGACGAGTAGCAGCGATGGCTTGCTTTTAAAAAGTAACTTTCCAAGGTTTGATACTGAGTCCTAATACTTCTCACAAGTTCTGCTTAGTTTTTCCTAAGTGGTCACCTCATTAAACGGACACTCCCAAAGAAACAGCAGAAACATACAATTCAGCACATCTTGCTTCTTGGTTCTGAAGACAGCATGAAAGCTCTTCTAAACTTCCCCGTCCCAGTACTGAAGTTTCTGTCCCTGTACATTCCATGATATCATTGTAGTTCACCCATCTTCTGAAGAAGGCATCACTTCCTGCCCTTTCAGCTTCTTTTCTGTTCTCACAGCACCTTTTTAATGCACAGTTTTCTCTCCAAAGAAGCTGCATCTCAGTGGCTGTTGGTTGCTCTCAGGTCAGTGGAGCAGTGAATCTGCTTTGGGTTTTTGTTCAGATTGTAAAGGAGCTATTGTCATGCCCTGCTTCCAGATCATGGGCTCTGACTCAGAGTCTGAAACAGGGGACGTGCCAGGACCTACTGTACAGGAAGAGGGTACAGTGCCACAAACAGAACAAGAGGCAGTGCTAGGTCCAGCAGAGAGTCCTACCCTTTCAGACACAGAAGAGTCCTTACCTGTACCCACCTTTGCAGAGCGCAGACAGCAAAGAGAAAGCTGATGTTTCTCTCTCAGAATTTATAATTGGCAACAATTAATCAAGCAACAGCTGTGCTAGACTTCAAACCTACATAGCTGCCACCCATCTCCTCCAGGAGTTGTCAGAGCTTATCTGACCTTCTATTCTGCTGGATACCTTGCTGAACTCTGGAATACTCTGACTGACCTAGGACTCTCTCTTGCCTTGGAATTCTGTTGAACTTTGTTTATGACCCTGTGCTTACTGTCTGGAAGTAATGAGCTGGGAGCTATTCAGTTTGTTTTGTTTATCAGCTGTGCTGCCTAGAACTGAGATAGGGCAGCTATTGAAGGTGCTCAGTTCTGCCCCTCAAAATGTCACTTTGGATAGCTCCTTTAAAGTTCAGACTGAAACAAAGAGGGGATATTACCACTCAAGTGACCTTGGAACCATCAACCTCTCCTACGCTGTTTGCTTTCCTTGAAAACAAAGTTAGAGTTAACTATTAATATTGTGGTCGTGTGTGCTTTCAAGTGCTTTCTGATTTATGGCAACCCCAAGATGAACCTATCACAGGGATTTCTGGGGGCTAAGAATATGTGACATGCCCAAGATCACCCAGTGAGTTTTCATGACCAAGTGGGGAGTCAAACCAACACTCAGACCATTTCCTCACTAGACTATTATAGCACTATTATTCCACTTTCAACATCCTATGGAATCCTGGGGTTTGCAGTTTAGGGAGTGGCCTTTGAGGCCCCTCCCTAAACTGCAAACCCCAGGATTCCATAGGATGTTGAAAGTGGAATAATAGCGCTATAGCAATCTAGTGCAGAATCGTCTTCAGACCACTACACCACACTGGTTCTCAATTATGAATATACTTAGGCATTTTTTTTCTTTATGCCTGTCAAATTCCTTTTGGTTTATTTTTAAACCAGTCCTCTGTTTGCATCTTGCAATTCTGTTTTTATTCATGTGTGACAGTTTAAAAACAAACTAAAGTGAATTAATTCTGATTAACATTTGTATTCTGATGACTTTCTGGAGCAGCTGTTACCTGACTGTCTTGACAGTTCCTCGGATCCCAGAAGCTATTATACGTTTTCCCATCAGGGCTCAACCATTGTATTTAAGATTTGGTAATTAGTCTCCAAAGTCATGTGTGTTTTAAACATCATGGTTCATTTCCCGGTTTGTGTAATGCAGAGGAAAAGTTGGACATGGACTGATACAATTGCAGGCTTGCTTCTAATTTATACCTTCAAAAAGAGGCAGAGCAACATATTCCCCATTCCATATCTAACCTCTGGGTCTATATAGCTCTTCCTCCCAATGTAGAATAAAAATTGCATTGGGAATACACAGTTGCAACCCTTGTAATGAGAAATGAATTTTTGGAGTAGAAATAATTTTAATTATGTTTGGTCTTTTCTCCAGAGAATCACAGTCAGAGATTTCTGTTATTATTATTTTTAATAAACCATTTTTAATTATTTTATTTTATTTTATTTATCTGCCCTGCAGTTGAGAAGACAGCTTGTTATACTGTTAAATCCCAAATTGTTTTTCTCTTAATACCAAGCAACCTGTACGGAAGCTGACAAAGCTGCAGAGGAATGCAGCAAATCTGTCTATTGTGGTGTTGTGTTGCACTTTTAAAAAACACACACCCCTTTTCTATTTATTGTTACTATTATTATGTGCCTTCAAGTCAGCTTCAACTTATAGGGTCATCAGGGGGTTTTCTTGGCAAGATTTATTCAGAAGAGGTTTGCACTGCCTTCCTCTAAAGCTGAGAAAGTGTGATTTCTCCAGGATCACCCAGTGGATTTCCAGGTCTGAGTGAAGATTCAAATCCTGGTCTCCTAGAATCCTAGTCAAACACTCAAACTCTTACACTATGCTGACTCTATGGCCCTTTCCTCAGGAGCCTCCCATCCTGGCATGGGGACAGGAGAGGAGCAGGACCATGATGACACTTCTGCATGACATTGTTGTGGTCCCATCCTTCTCCCATTGCCAGGTGGTGCAATTGCAGATTAAACCATTGATGGGTTTTCCCCATCAATGACACATGATCACACTACCATCCTGCACTTACCTGGCCTGCAGAATCCCCAGAAGCACAATAGAGGTGCTTCCTGTCCCAGTGCAGCCTGGGAAAGTGCCCGGCCATGCTACAGAAGGATGAAGCATGTCCATCGTGCTTTCTTTGGCAGGGAGCCAGCCCACATGGAGGAAAGCATTTGCATCCCCACTCTCATCCCAGCAGTGGCACTTCTGGGATTGGGACCGGGTGGTGACGGATCCAAGTTGGATGCGGAAAGGACCTATATGTATTTCTTTATTAAGAGTGGAGAATGTAAGGGCCAGATCATCTCCTACTTAAAAAAAAAAAAGGCTGCTCTTAGGCCTAAAGTAACCCTGGGGGGGGGGGGTTGAAAATGTTGCAAAATTGCCCCATGTCCCCTGCATGGAGCTGGAGAACATTTTGTGCTAAAACCATTTTTTGGCAAACGAAAAACATCGATGAGGTAAGTGGAAGTATCTATTCAAGATTCTCAGTGAGGGAGTATGGCATTCAACCCCTGATAGTCACCCACCTCTGATCTAAATAAACTGGAGTGGCATCATGCCTAAGGCCAGAGGGCCATTTTCTGATCTTCTAGAGCCTTAGCACATTGCACCAGCACAATCAGGGGCCTGTTTGCAATGTGCAGCTGGAGTGCTGTGATTCCATTTTAACTGCCATAATCCCAAACCTGGAATTTGCCGTTTAGGGGAAAGTATTTTCAAATTCTCTAGTGCCCCACAAACCACAAAACCCAGGAAACCATAGGATGCAGCCATGGCTGTTGAAATGACATCGTAGTATTTTAACTGTGTACTGTGAAAGAGTCCCAGTAATGACAAGAAGTAGTATTTTATGAGATTGGAGATAATTTCTAATGACTGTTTCTCTGTTTTTGCTTTTTCAGGCTCTCCTTGGGGAAAAGAGAGGCCAGCATTTACAGCCAAAATAAAGCCCATGGAGTCTCTTTTTATCCAATAAAATGTGTTCTTTTTTTCCTCTTTGAGGGTACAGGAGGGCAGGGGTCCGTCGGGTACAAAGTCTAAGATCCTCCCAATTTCCTTCCCACAATGTCCACCACATATAAACCCATCAGTGCAGCATAACACTTAATAATGTCTGCCAAACAAAGCTCTCTGCTATGAAAGCTTGTGTCACACTAAGTGTGTTTGTCCATAAGACAAAGCCACTGGACTTTGCTTGCTTATCAATCATCCAGCCTGCAAACCAGAATTCAGTCAGTTTTTAAGGCTGCAAACCAGCTCTATCCCATAACCTTCTGAGTTGCAAATCAGCTCCCTATTCTATGCTTTTAAGGTTGGAAACCAGGGCAGGGTTCTATGTGGCAGCTTCCAGAAATTTAAAGAACTCTCTTGTAACCAATCGCTTATATGAGTTAACAACAGAAGCAACTTACAGGTCAGTTGGAAAATTCTATGCGCTATACTGGGCCAGAGATTCATCCAGGGGTGGAGATACAGAAGAGGCAAAAGATATTGCCCCTAAATATGAATTCTGTTTCCCCATTAATTTTTTCTGCAGTCCCCAAATTTTAACACTACAGAGAATGAATCACTGAAAACTGCTCATGTCTAGAAGTCTTATATTTCGCATTTCCTTGGTAACTGTGCCTGCCCCTTTTCTTTGAATGTCCAAATTCTGTCACCTAGTTTAAATTCTTCCAATGCTAGATATCTGAAGTCTGAAAGAAAACATCTGGGGGAGGGCATTTTCCCAGTTCCTATTGGGGAACAATGTCCTCATTTTCAACCCTTCCTTCTCCATAGTTGGTTTGGCAGGGTACTGTCTCAGCATATCACACTTTACAAAGAGTTGAAGGTCAAAACTCTGCTCCAAGGAGCTCAGCTGTCAATCTAAAAACTGATATAACGGAGGCAGGCAGAGAAAACAATGAGAAATGGAGCCAGGGATAAATAGGGGAAGAATATGTGATTATTTCAGGTACATGGACTTAGGTTTATTTGCAGTAGAATATGGAATTTTGAGGTTGTTCCAAAAGCTTATCAGAAATGTACATTTTCAGAGATGATTTCAGGGCTACAAGGAAGGTGAGAGCCTGCACAGTCTAGTGCAGTGGTTCTCAACCTGTGGGTCCCCAGATGTTCATGGACTTCATTTCCCAGAAGCCCCAGCCACTATGGTCAATGCTCAGGGCTTCTGGGAGCTGAAGTCCATGAACATCTGGGGACCCACAGGTTGAGAACCACTGGTCTAGTGGTTTGAGTGTTGAACTAGGACCCTGGGAGACCAGGGCCATTTCCACACTAGACTGTTATAGCGCTATCATTCCACTTTCAACATCTTATGGAATCCTAGGGTTTGCAGTTCAGGGAGGGGCTATAACAGTCTAGTGCGGAAATGGCCCAGGGTTCAAATCCCTGTACAGCCACAGAAACCGACAAGAGGATCTTGAGCAAGGCCCTTTTTGCACGGCACTTGCCATGTGAAAGAGGGCCTGGAGTATTATGCAATTGTGAGGAGAGATCTGCACGACGCACTCACAATCGCGTGACGCTCCAGGGGCCAGCAGGCGCTGATTGCGCACCTTTTCATTTTTGGCTAGAAGTCAAAAATGGTGCACGATCGCGCATTGCTCCTGGGTCCCGCGCACACTTACCTGGCATGCAGAGCCTCTTGAGCCACGCCGGTCGCACTTCCTGCCCCAGTGCAGCCTGGGAAACTCCCAAGCTGCACTGCGGAAGGAAGAGGCAGGGGTCTCACACGAGCGGGCAGCTCATCTGGAGCTGAAGGACCCTGGACATGAGAGCCTCTCGCCAGAGGCTGCTCGCGCGATCCCTGCACTCCATCGCCAGAAGACGATGAGGTGCGGAAAGGGCCCAAGACACACACCCTCAGAGGAAGGCGCTAGTGAACTCCACTGAACAAATTGAGCTAAGAGCAGCCTGTGATAAGTTGAACTTAGTGGCTTCATCAGTTGTAAATAAAGGTACAAAACAAGAACAAAGGAAGGCAGGCCTGTGCAGGTATTCTAGGAAGACATTTCAAGAAAAGAGGATGGCAATAGGGAAAAGGTGGAATAATTTGAAACCTTCAGAAGGTTTCAGATGGAGAAAAGGTGATTACAAGAGAAGGACAAGCCAGTGGGGTAGCTCTGTTAGTTGCTCAGAGTCGGAGATTTATCTTTGAAGCTGGCTGATTAAAAGACTGAAAGAAAAGAGTTTGGAGACAGACATGAGATCTGGTACGTGGAGTGAAAATCTTTCCTAACTCCACCTAGGAATGTTGTCCACACTTAGAAAGTCAGAAGGTATTGAGACTCATCCATGGGCCCCATTCATGCTATAGGCTTTGTCACATGAGCCAAGTAAATCAAAATGACAGCAAGATAACAGTGTCTTTGTCTGGGACATATCACATCACCACATTCCTCTTCTGTTGTTCTCCCAGTGGGAGACCATTTGGAAAGCATTTCTTTTACAAAGGAGGTCATTAACAGTTTTTTGTGTGTGATAACAGTGTAAACCATCTGAAAAGTGTTTCCCCCTGGGAGAACAATAGATGATCAAGGACGTTATGTGATAAGTCCCAGCCAAAGATGCTAGAATCCTCCTGATAAAATTGCAATTTACCTGCCTGATAAAGCCCAATGATTACACATACAGCTGAATGTACACAAACATTTCACAGATACAAACTGAGAAACATGTGGCCAATCAACAGCAGAGTGTGCTCAAGATGGAAGAAGTTATTAATGAGGGAGAACAGACAATCTGAGAGAAACCCCAGCAGTTTCCTTTCTCCTGAACCTACAGGGAAGGGTAAGGCCATTTCCACACTAGGGTGTTATAGCACTATGATTCCACTTTCAACATCCTATGGAATCCTGGGGTTTGCAGTTTGGGGAGTGGCCGGCCAGCCCCTCCCGAAACTGCAAATCCCAGGATTCCATAGGATGTTGAAAGTGGAATGATAGTGCTATAATACTCTCGTGCGGAAATGGCCTAAGATTCCACCTTTCCTCTCCTCTCCTCTCCCCTGAGTGAGCTGAATCCAAACTACTTCTGTGCTTCAAATTCAATTTGCAGCAATTGTAAGCTGAGGTCAAAGAGGGGGTAGTGGAAGGAGGAGAGACAAACTGGAACATTTTAATAGCAACTGAAAAAATGAGACAACAGAAATTAATTGGGACTGTCCCAACCACATTGGGTCACTTGGAGGTTCTACTGGTGAGGAGACATGCCAGTAGAACCAGAATACATACCTTCCAACTGACCCAATTTGACATGGACAGTCCCAATTAATCCTAGAACCCATGGTTGAGAATTCTTCTTTCATTGCAAACCACAGGATTCCATAGGAGGGAACCATGGCTGTATAATGTGAAAGGACCCATGTCCACTGTTCTGATTTTCCTGGGCAGGAGGAGAGTGGCCTCCCACTTGCATTACTTCTACTATCATCAGACAGCCTTTGAAGCAATCCCCCGATGCACATTATTGTATTATTTGTTTAAAAGACACTTTTCCCCACAGGAAATACCATTGGACTGGTAGTGGCACTGTCCCTGGGCTGCTAGCCTGCTACTGCCTTCCTTGACCCTCAGCCTTTGTCCATTTCTCCCATAGCATCTGCTGGAATAAAAGGAAAGAACAAACCTATGCGCTGAACACTTTTCTCTCTGCTAGATTTGAGTAGTTGGTGTGCTCTGAGGAACAGAATGGATGAACAGCTTCATCTCACAATAGTGTGGTGTGGTTTGAAATCTCAAAGCCATGCAGGTGGGTCCATTGGATCAGGTCCTTCCCACAAAGGCAAAAGGTGAGCACCCTAAAGGCAACAGATCCTGTCTGATCTTGGAAGCTATGCAGAGTCAATTCTGGTTAGCAGAGTCATCCCTGGGAGACCATCAATGAATACCAGGTGTGGTAGGCTGTATTTCAGAAGAAGGAACTGGTGAAACCACCTCTGAGTACTCCTCGCCTAAGAAAACCATATGAAATTCATGGGGTCATCACATGTCCACAGGCAGCTTGAAGTCAAATGTAGACATGCACTCAAGCAACATCCTAGCCCAGTCTTGCCAGATGCAGTGCCTTGGATCTTAAGCTTAGAGAAGACTGGGGCCATTTCTGCCCTAGTGCTATTATTGCCCTTTCAACATCTTGTGGAATTCTGGGGTTTGTAGTTTCCTGAGGCCAAAGAGCTCTCTGGCTGAGAATTCTAAATGCCCCTCCCTAAACTGCAAACCCCAGGATTTCATGGGATGTTGAAAGTGGAATAATAGCATTATTACAGTGTAGGACAGTTGACATGATAGGCATCTTTAAACATCTGAAGAGATTTCACGTAGAAGATGAAGCTAGTTTATTTACTGCTGCTTCAGAAACTAGAACATGAAACAGTGGATTCAAATTAGAAGAAAAGAGATTCTACCTAAACACTTGGAAGAACATCCTGATTGTAAGAGCTGTGTGACAGTGGAGGTGCTAAACTCTCCTTCTTTGGGGATCCTTAAAAAGACCTTGGAAGGCCATCTCTTAGGAACACTTTTGCTATATATTTCTGCAGGGCAGTGGGTTGGAGTAGATCATTGTTGAAATCCCTTCCAGCTCTACGATTCTATGAGGTCAAGCTCCACCTGCTGTTAGTTTGGGGGGACCCCCACCCAAAAAGATACACTAGCAAAGCCTAATCACTACAACCTGTCCCCAAGTGTAACCACTAAAAAATTAGTTTTGTTGGCAATGCCATTTTCATCTCTCATGGGCTATATTTCATTGAATATAGGCTTGGTCTGAATGGATACTTAATGGATGCATAAAAAATCAACAGATATATAGTAGTGTAGACCAGATGCATGGAGACAAAGTGATAGCCCAAGGCAAATGACAAACCAAAGCAGTGAAAGAAGAGGCAGGGCAAACACAGCTTGCCAGAGGATCATACCCACTGCTTAATTCCCAAAAATGGGGAGGAAGTGGTTCAGCATTGCTTCCTAAACCCAGAGTATGAAAGTAGGCTATGGGCTGTGAAGGTCCATGTGAACCCCTCCCCATTGATAATGCCCTCTCCTTAGGCAGGTGGCATGTCAACATAGACCACAGTGACAAATTGTGCTTTTATAAGATAACAAATGCCCATCACAATATGTCCATGATCTTGGAACCTAGCATGGGGTAGTGGTTTGAATGTTGGATGACAACTTTGGAGGTTAGGGCTCAAATCTTCACTCAGCCATGGAAATTGGCTGGATGGCCTTGGGCAAGTCACGATCTCTCAGATTCAGAGGAAGGCAAAGACAAACCCTTCTGAACAATTCTTGCCAAGAAAACCCTGTGATACATTCACTTTAGGGTCACCATAATCAGAAACGAGTGGAAGGCACACAACAACAAGATCTTATGGGTGTGTAACTCCACACTATCACACTATAGCCAAGATCCTACATATGTGTGTAGATCCACACATGTATTTCCACATCCTCCCATCATCCAGCAGCTGTCAAGTTCCAGAAGGGACCCTTGCTTCTATTGCTTATTGGTGAAGAAGGAAGGGAGGAGATAGCAATGCAGACCAAAGGAGAAGGAGCTGGTCTAAGCTTGCTTGAGAATGAGAAATGAATGCACTTGCAAATGGAGTACACCCAATTTTCCTTCCCCTAGGAGCTAGAAGCAGCTGGATCTTAATGGCCTAAATCATCTCCTCTCTCCTACCCCTTATCTCTGGTAAGAAGGAGGAGCAGCAGCAGCCTCTCTTGGTGCTTGACATTGCCACGCATGGGATGTTTTTGAACTAAGAATAGCCCTCTACCTGCATAACCTCCCTTATGAATGTGTAAGTCACTAACAGGATGTCGGCTTATAGGTGTCAACTATCTTATTGAAATGATCATAAATGGCTTAATAGCCAGTGGTTATCGTGTAATCAATACTTTCTGTATGAAATTCCACACTCACTACATGGTTGACATCCTCCTCTCAGCCATGTGCACTGTGCCTCTATGTTCCTGAACCTCTATTCCTCAGAGTAAACAGAAATCTGAAATGTGCCATGTTATACTTTGTTGCTTTGCTGCAATGGATGAACACAGCTACCTCTCTGAAAAAACAAATTCAGTGGCTGCCATCAGTTGCCAGCAACCAATGAATACCAAGAAACATGCAATATCAAACACTGAGGTACGCAAAAACAAAGGGTGGGGGTTGGCACACAAGAGTGCGCTAGAGAAAGAAAGAAAGAAAGAAAGAAAGAAAGAAAGAAAGAAAGAAAGAAAAGAATTGTGAGATGTACTTTGGCCTCAACTACATACTTTGGGCTATTGCTAGATATTCTAGGAATGTAAAAGATTGCACATGCTTATATGTTAATTTAATCAGAATAACTACATTAAAGTTCAGGCAAAACTTGCTTGTGTTGTCTATTTCAGGTAACCTGGTGTGATGTTCATCACTGTTGATCGTCTAATGGAGGTGCTGTGTTCTTCCTTGCCTGGGGCCTTTAATTAATCAAACTCGTGAAGCACCTCAGGACAAATTGCATACCAGCTGAACAGAAGATCTGTTCAAGGACATAAAAGGCCCGTTCATTGAAGCAATTTCCCCTTATAATGGTTAATGGGAAGGGGGAAAACCCTCGAAATATAAATGGATTGTCATTTTACTTTAATTAAGAAAAAATGAAAAATAATTGTGTATTCTATTTCTACTTGGGTCACCTTGTCGGGAGTTTAATGTACAATTAGAAGGAGGTCAGTCGATTTTAAGAATACTGATTCACTTTCCCTGAAGTTAAGCTGTCTGTGATTCCAAAGCTCTGATATAATTCCAGCAATGCTTTTAATTCTCTCTTTTTAATCTCCTCTGTGTTCATTTCACCCCCCTAGACTTTTCATCTTCAGTTTGCATCATCAGATTGCCTTTTTGTTCCCTTCTATATGCCATCTCTTCAGTGATATGTGCTTTCCTTTTTTTTAAAAAAAACCCTGCTTTTATTCTTATACAACAGGACTGGAATGGCTTGTTCTTCTAATACTTTGCCAACATGGTGGTGTGCAGAAAATGAGCATAGCACATCTGCAGAAGAGAAGGCTTTCAAATACTCAGTCCTAGGAGGTCTTCCTAAGTAGGCGTTGTGATTTAGTGGTCAGAGTCCCCACTGTGCACAAAAATGGGCTCCAGGTTAAATTCCTAACATCTCCAGAAGGTCTGAGAAACACAGCTGCATGGATTCTTGAAGAGTTTGTGTTAGTTAATAGTCAACACAGATCTGGGCTAGAGAGCCTGTGGCCCTCCAGATGTAGGACTCCAGCTCTCATCAGCCCCATTCTGCGCAGCCAGTGGGCAGGAATTGCAGCTCAATTACACTTAGAGGATCCCAGTTTCCTCAGTCTGATCCTTCCTTCCTTCCTTCCTTCCTTCCTTCCTTCCTTCCTTCCTTCCTTCCTTCCTTCCTTCCTTCCTTCCTTTCTTTCTTTCTCTTCTCTCTCTCTCTCTCTCTCTCTCTCTCTCTCTCTCTCTTTCTTTCTTTCTTTCTTTCTTTCTTTCTTTCTTTCTTTCTTTCTTTCTTTCTTTCTTTTTTTGTGTCATGCCAAGGATAACTTGCACTCCACAAATGTCACTCAGAGTTAAACAGCAGTGTTTATCTGTAGCAAAGCAAGCAACACAGCACACTTAAGTTGAAGTTAGTGAGACTAAAGGCAAACATGATGGTGACATACAAATTTTGGCATGCAAAGCTATGGAGAAGACCATAAGTCTCACATCATCCCACCGTTTTAGGCAATTTCCCAGACTCACAGTTGTTTACACATCTTTCATCCTTGAGGCTGGAATACGTTCTGCCTTCCTATCTTGAGCATTTCCAGTTCTCACAACACCTTTCCATGTTTTCATTTTCTTTCATCTGATCTTCTCCCCCTTACCTGGATATATTGTAGCAGGGAGCAATAGAGCAATTAACCGTTTGATACGCTGGACTACATAAATAAGCTTCAACTAGATACATAGTTGCAATCAACAATTGGCAATTGATACTTTGTAGCATTCTAATTCTAGGCCTAAGCTAGCTGCTTGATCTATTCTAATATACATCCAGCAAATACAGTCTCCTCTCTACATTTGCGTGTTTGACGTTTGTGAACTGGCTTATTCATCAAGCACATGCTTGCCTCCCCCACCCCTGCATTCTCTTCTTCCTATTCTCTTGCATTCCTGATCCAGGCTTGTGAGGCTTGTGTTTAGAATGGATATTTTTCCCTTTTGGGTGAGCAAATCCCCCCCCCGCTGGAGGTGTGTCCTCTCTGCATGTGGCTGCACATTCTGTTGTGTAATGGCTGCTGATTGGTCAGGTGCTCTCTTTGCTCCTACCCTTTCCCTCTGGGAGGAATATCCTTTCTCAAGATGGCAAATGGAAGCAGCTAGAATGCCAGAACTCAGTCTCTGCTCTTCTCCATCAGAGAGGAAAGTACCTGTAAGTCCTTTACCTTGTCTTTTTCCTTCCCTTGGAAAGCACTGGTGCCAGAGGCAAGGGAATGGGAGTGAGGAGCTCCTGAGGACGGAGATGGCGGGGAAGTTATTTACAGTTTTTCCACTTTTGTGAGGGTTCTGCACCCCGAACCCTTGTGAATATGAAGGGGCCACTACACTTTATGACAGGAGCTGTGCATCCTAACAGTTTGTTTAATTAATATTTTACTTTTTTAGCAGCATAAGATTCAAGGTGACTTATGGCCATTTAAAAACACAGTACAACTAAAATGCTATTAGTACAAAATACAATTAAACCCAAGTTCTGTTTTAAAAACACAATTTAAAACACATTTAAAAGATAACAAGATAGCAACACAACAGTCCTCCTTAAAAGCTTCTTCTGCTGCGGCATATGAAAAACCAAATGTCTCCCTAAATAAAAAGATACGTACCTGCTGGTAGAAAGAAAGACAGCAGGGAGAAGGGCAACTGGACCTCCCCGGCAAGGGAGTTCCACCAAGAAGACTCTCTTTGGTGTCCTCATCAAATTGATAGACAATACTGACCCAATGATCATAACCACTGACGACTTGTGGATGGAGCAGAAGTCGGCCTCTTGAGGAATTCCTAGTTCCCACCCCTGCATATGTGCAGAGTAGAAAGTCCACTTGTTTTCAGTGAAGCAAAATAGAAAATTGGCTCTTAATTATATGGATAGTGGGAAGGCAGATTAATAGAAGCTATGTTTTTCCTATAGAAGACTCCAGGTTTAAGGCTGAGGAACCTCAGGCAGGGCTAAGAAACATCCCCATCTGAATTCCACAGAGAGCCAGTGCAAATCAGTGTAAACCAGAGATGAAGGACCCATGGCTAAACAAATATTGTTGGACACAACTTTTCACCAGTCCTGCCACATCTGCAATCAATGAAAGATGATGGGATTAGTCATCGATCAGCATCTGGAGAGTCAATGATCCAATTTGTTATTCAGACTTGTGGTTTTAAATGTTTACAGTGTTTCAAGTTGTTTAAATTGTTTTTCTTTGCATGCCACCTTGAGATCTTACAATAAAAGGTAATCAAAAATATTTTAATAAATAAAATAAGACAGCTTACTAAATTCCTTCCAGTTCCTATGATCTTTCTTTGCTGGACATGTGGGCTTAGGATCAGACACTATCTTAAGATGTTTGGATGATAAAGTTGCTGGACATAGCTGAGATGGATAAATTAATAGCATTAAGTAGAGAGGGCTCTTTGAAGGAATTCAAGAGTCGATGGGAGAAAGTTAAAATGTATAGAAAAGAATTTGAATGGAGACATGCACAGGTTTTGAACAATACAATTATAATTATTATTGTAGAACATTGTTGTGAAATTATAAGAGTATTCAACATTTAATGTTTGTACATGAGCAATTACTTTATAAGTATAACTGTAGGTTAAATTTGATATAATTATAACATTAGACAGTTAAGATGATCATTTAAGTATGGGTATGTGTAGAAATTAAAGGAATTATAATAACCTTTTCTTAGTTTCTGCTTCTAAGGAGTCAAAAGTCAAGTGTGTGATCTTATTACCTTTTTTCAAGTTGTTGTAGTAGTTGTGAGAACCAGTGTGGTATAGTGATTTTAATGTTGAACTACAGCCTTGGACACAGGATTCGATTCCCTGCTCAGCCATGGAAACCCACTGAGTGGCCTTGGGTACGTCACACACTCTCAGCCCCAGAAAGCCCCATGATAGGTTCAACTTAATTCACCTGTTGTCATGGTTGTAGTTGTCATTAGTGTGTTAGTTTAGTTAGTTATTTAGTTGTTTACATTAGTTGGTTGATATGTTTCCCCCCCCATGTTGTTTTATATTAATTAGATGTGTCCTCAGTAAAATAAATAAATAAATAAATTAAAAAAAGTGACCAGAGATACATTAAATGGATGCATCTGGGGTCTTCCCCACCACCACGAATCCTGTGCAAATTATCATTAGAAGACAGAAGAAACTAGGGCCATTTCTGCACTAGACTGTTGTAGTGCTATATTCCACTTTCAACATCCTATGGAATCCTGGGGTTTGCAATTTAAGGAGGAGCCTCAAAAGTGGAAAATGGAATAATAAAGTGAAAAGTCGAATAATAAAGAGGGGCCTCAAAAGTGGAATAATAGCACTACGACAGTCTAGTGCAGACATGGATGAAGAGGTGCTCGCTTCGGCAGCACATATATTAAAATTGGAACGATACAGAGAAGATTAGCATGGCCCCTGCGCAAGGATGACACGCAAATTCGTGAAGCGTTCCATAAAAAAAAAAAAAGAAAGAAATGGACCAAGATATGACTCACCCCAACTTATGCCCTTTTGAGGCAGGTAATGAAGTGTTTTCTTAACCGTCCTCTTGTAATCAATGGGACTTGAAGTGTTTACTTTTGCCTGGAATATGGAACTGGCCAGGTACGTAAAGCTGTATATTGTCCTGTCTTCCTAGAACATTTCTCCTAAAATATGCCATGTTGCCCATATAACTAACTTGAAACTACCACCAGCACCTGCCGGCAATACTGAGGGAGGAAAAAAAGAACTTTTAAAAGTTGCTTTTCAGTGTGTGTGTGTGAGGGAGCTATTGGTTAGTACTTGAATGGGAAACCACCAAGGAATAACAGGTGACGTAAACTTCATTGAAGGAGAAGGCAGTGGCAAACCACCTCGAAGTATTCATTGGCCAAGAACACTCTTTGAACTTCACAGGGTCATTGTATGTCAACAGGCAATCTGGAGGCACATACCCACATATGCTCTTCAAATCTCCCTTCAGCATGGAATTCTGGCTAAAATCCCAAAACAAACTTTTCTAAGGTCTGGGGGATATGTTTTGTCCTTCCTAGAAAACCTTCCATATCGAATTGAAAGAATCCTTACTTACATTGCTCTCAGCCGCCTCTACTCACCGTTGTCCTCTGTGAGCAGTATGTGGGCAACTGCAGTGAGGCTGCGGTCGACACAGTTTTTTGTTCTTGGGACCTTCTGGGGCCACATGAATTATTAAAAAAGATGAAAAAGCCCAAGCCCTCCATTCTCACAAGTTGTCAGAAGTCCACTTCTGTTTTTGAAAAATAGGGTGTTAACCAGTGCTGGAGGGATTGCAATCTGTTTGAAAAGAGGGCAGGAGAGGCAAGTGACTGTTTTGTTGTTGTTAGAAAAATTGTATTCTGGGGTATCTCATGGACCTGAGGGCTGTGAAAACAACTTGGTGTGAGGGGCTTCATTCAGTTCCAGGATTGTATTTTGCTCATCCCTGATATACCCCAATCTGGTTGGTTGAAGTTGGCAGTATAGAATTATGATTTCATCTTCTGCCTACAAGGTCCCTGATTAGTTCTACAAAGGAGTAAGGAGCAGCAGCTAGGAGAAAGAACAGTTTGAACAGGATCTTAGAAGGCTAAATATTAGCACAATTTTTGTAGTTGGGGGGTTAAAAATCCAGCCTCACTGAAATGGCTCCTTTTTACCCAACCATTCAAAAGCAGAGATATTTGTTGCTGCCTTGAAAAGGAAATTTTAAGTGCATATGCAATCCATAGAGCTCCTGGTGTACTGCAAAATATTAGCTTCTGGCAAAGAGGACAAAAAAATATTAATGTACTGTCCTTGTCAGAACTGGACACATGTGTACTGTGGTAGAATTTCCATCTGCCAAACCCCACAGGCTACAAAAGACAAGATGCTGCTTACAGAAAAGGCAGCAGTTCCTTCGACAGAACATTATGGAAATAGTTGGCAAGCTCCTTGCAAGCTGGAGAGATTGACATTCCTAATGGACTCAGAAAAGAGAAATTTAGCACAGTGCCAGTCTGGATTTGGTTGGCTGAGCTGCAGGAGGCACCATGGCTCCATGAGGGACGCAATGCTCATTTTCTGTTTCTGTTTAGCCAGTTCTCAAAGGAAGATTATAACCAGTGGGGTATATATTTGAGATCAGGAACATGTGGCTATGTAGATTTCATTTTACTGAAAACTGCATCATTCCTCACCGTTAAGTATGCCGGCTAGTTTTGATGAGAATTACAGTCCTGTAGCTTCTGAAAACCAGCATAGTGTAGTGGTTTGAGAGTTAGGCCATTTCCTCACTAGACTATAATAGTGCTATTATTCCACTTTCAACATCCTATGGAATCCTGGGGTTTGCAGTTTAGGGAGGGGCCTTTGAGACTATGGCGCTGGAGACCAGGGTTACATCCCCCTTCCAAGCCATGGAAAACCTACTGGGTGACCTTGGGCATGTCACACACTGTCAGCCCCAGAAAATCCCATGATAGGTTCTCCTTAGGGTTGCTATAAGTCAGAAACTATTTGAAAGCACACAACAACAACGGCAGCAGCATCTGGAGAGCTATACATTCCCCAGTTGTTTTCTAGAAAAAGCTGGTCAGATAACTATAGCAAAATCTGTTAGATCTGGCAGTACTTGCATTTGGAAGGGGAAATTTGCCATTTCTTGAGGTAAGTTCTCAGTTTCATTAAACCAGATTTCTTCAGGGAAGGAACATAATAGAAAGCATATGGCTTGACGGCAGAAAGGCCCTACTTGAAGTTGTCTGTACAGTTGTCTGTATAGCACCATATAGATAACCATACAGCACCGCTGAGAAAAGCTCCCAGATGAGACCTCGGAGAGAGGTTGTCCTTCAGATAAGATAACACTGGGTAGGGTGAAGCAACTGTCTGTACAAAGCAGCCATAGAACCTCACTAGGTGATCCTGGACAAGTCATACTCTTTCAGCCTAAGAGGAAGACAATGGCAACTCTCCTCTGACTAAATCTTGCCAAGAAAACCCTCTGATAGGGTCTCCATAAGTTGGAGTCAACTTGAAAGCATATAATCCTAAATTTGGCACTTCTTATTTAGACTCTGCGTTTTGAACTTCCTGCTTCGCTTCTGACAGGCTTATACTGTGAAATTATAGTTTTAGTGGATGCAACTATTACTCTAAGAAAATGATAACATTTAAACATAATTTCATTTTATTTGCCTTACTTACGTTTCTTATTCAAGTGAAGAGAAGGATTTTATCGTTGTGTTTACAAGTTGCCTTTTGAAAGATCTAGCTGGCCAACTTTTAGGAGCTCAAGCTGTTTTCATAACAATTTTTTAAAGGGTTGTTTATGAAAGTCTTGCTGGCAGTTTTCTTTTGCTTAACTCTTCAAGTCATAAAAATTAGCGACCCCAATTTACTTTGCAGTATTTCCTAGGAAAGGATGACACCTATCTATGTACTGGCAGTAATAAAAAATTCATGCTGGCAAGTTGCAGTAATCCTATGGATTTAGAGCTGCCTATTATGTTTTAAATAGCAGTTCAATGACGCTTATCACAAGACTGGCTTTTCATTGGTGCCTGGTTTGCATGCCAATATCAAGGCAGACAGAGACAATGAACTATTTAACCTGGAGCTGAGCTAAGTGTGCCCCTGGGTCCACATACAGCTTGCATGACTGCTTTGGCAACCCTGAATGGCTTCAGACTTCCCTGGTCATTTGTCAAAACAGGAGAGAGAATTGACTATGCTGTAAATAACAAATAGACAGAATTTATTTTTTAAATAGATTGTAAGGCCTCCCATATACTTTGCCATTAAAACTATTGCTTTTTCCCCCTAAAGAACAGGATGTCCTCCCACTTCTGTGATATGTAGGTGATATGTATATTAAACAGCATGGGGTACAGAAGTGAGCCCACAGGCCAGTGGCCAAACTGTCATACAAGCATCCCTCAGCATCGATTTCTGAGTTCACCCCTCCAAGCAGGATCAGGGCCACTGTGAAACAGTGCTCCTGAGTTCTATCCCAGAGAAATGACCCAGAAAGCCATGCTCAGTGATATCAAAAACCATTGAAAGATCCAGAAGAACCAACAGGGCACACTCTCCTATCTAGTTCCCTGCATAAGACATCTACCAAAGCAACCAAAGCTGTTTCTGTTCCATAGCTAGACTTGGAGCCATTCTGAAATTGATCTAGGTAATCCATTTAATCCAGAAACCCCTGGAGCTGGGGGACTACCACATACTCCAATACCTTACCCCCAAAAGATATACTAGAGACTGGCTGGAAGTTGTCCAATGTGGTAGGGTCCAGGGGGGATTTTTTAAATAATGACCTCACCACAACCTCTTTTGGAAAAAAATGGAAGACTGCTGGAGTGAGGCATTCACTACTCCCCTTACCCAATCCACCCTGGGCTGTTTTAAAAACAGCCAGGATGGGCATGGGTCCAGAATGCATGTGGTGCCTCCACCCCTCCAAGGATGCTTAAGATCAATAGGAACAGCTCTGAGGAGGGCCATAATGTATTGACCACCATGCAGATGGCTGCCAATATGCTTCTGGCCTGAATTCAAGGTACCTATGATAACATTAAATTCCAAAATAGCTTTGGACCTCAATATTTGATAGAGCATCTCTCCCTATATATGTGTGCCTGAGAACTGAGGCCTACTGGAGCAGCCCTCCTCTGTTTCTCATCAGTGGGGGCAATACCTAGTGGGAAGACATGGGAGAGAACTTTCTCTGCTTTGGTTATGGAATACTCCCCTCAGAGGCCCAGCTGGCACCAACCCTGGTGTCATTCCGGTGCCAAGCTGAAACCTGTTTTTTTAATTAAAGCCTTTGGGGCCTAACTAATTTTATCTAACTGGCTGCACATACTGTAGTTTGCATTACTTTAAATTGTTCTAGTCAGTTTTAAGTTGTCTTGCTTTCAGTGATAAATGACTTAATATGATTTTAGTCTTTTAAAAAAATAGTGTATAAACCCAGCATTGCCTGGGATTTTACTTTCTCACAGCTAATAGAAAGATTTGAGATCCTGTGTCTTTAATTCCCAAACTGCCTTGCCCAGGACCTGTAACTTTTCCCCAATCACCAATCCAATCTGTATTCAGAGTTATTAACATACAGAGATTGGGTTCCTGAGAGAATGCACTGCCCTCCTCCTTGCTGTTAGGCCTCATCTCCATAGCAATTCTAAAGGCCCCTCCCTAAACTGTAAACCCCAGGATTCCATAGAATCTTCTCAGGCAGCCAATCATATGAGGTCTTCACCTCACACAGCCAATCATATGAGCTCTTCACCTGCCTGACACATATGAGCTCTTTGCCTGCCTAACACAGACAAACAAATAAACTTTGACTTTTATATATTAGTAGATAGTTATTTTAATTTGTTGTAAATTGATTTTATTGTAGTCTATCTTTAGATTCTCTGACAGAGAGTTGGGAAATAAATGCATGTATATATGTATGTATGTTAAAGGCAAGGGTCTGCCCCAGACAGTAAGAGAATCACAGACTTATAGGGATGGAAGAAATCCAAGGGTCATCTCATCCAACGCACTGCCAATATAGAAATACACAGCTAAAGTGTGCATAATAGGTTGCCCTCCAAACTGTGTTTGGAAAGGGCCAATGAAGGAGGCAGTCTATACCACCTTTGAGTAGCTCTTACTGTCAGCAGGATCTTCCTTCAGTTTAGTAGAAATCTCCTTTATGGTCATTGGAATCCATCAGTTTGAATCTTGCCTTCTAGGGCAGCAAAAAACAAACATGCTCATCTTCCATATGACAGCCCTTCAGATATTTTGAAGATGCTTAACTTACTATGTCACTTTTCAGTCTTTTAAAATTTGCCTGCTAAATATACATATCTCTCCCAACTGTTCCTCATAGAGCTTGCTTTCCAGATCATTTACCATCTGGACACATTCCAGCTTGTTGACATCCTTTTTAAACTGTGTTGCTCATCACTGGACCCAACATGCCAGGTGAGGCTTGACTAGTGCAGAAGAGGGTGGTGCTACTACTTTCCTCAATCTTGACACTCTTGTTCTTTTTACTGAATCCAAGATATGGGTAGGCATTTTTGCTTGCCTCATCACACTGTTGACTCAGGTTAACTTGTAGTTTGCTAAGACATAAATCATGGTGTTGTTTGTTTTTTTTCAAAACCCAAACAATCTCAAGTTCTTTGGATTCTGCATATAAAAGGATTTGTGAATTTTGGTAGATCTTTAGCAAAAATGATCTGAGACTAAATGATCACCTCTCCTTCTTCTAAAGTCTGTCTCAAAGGCCCCACCCCCAGTGATAACAGCTAGAGCTCATCACTAGTGTTTTCCGAGACTAGTCTAAACAAATAACTTTGCAGTAAAGCAGATATATATATATATATATATATGTATGTATGAGAGAGACAAGGATACTGAATGTGCCTGAAGACATTCATTCTTCAAGTGATCTGTGTCTGAGCATTTCCAGGCTATTCACTCAAGCCTGCCCATTTCAAGAGCATCAGACAAAGCCAGTGTGCATTCACCTGTCAAGTACACTTTCTGGGCTGATGCATAACAGCCACTTGTTCCACCAAGGTTACTTCAAAGGTGTCTGCTTTGATTTCAAATTGAGCTCATCTGCCTTCAAGTTGGAGGTGAGGAAATCAATAGTCTTCTCACACTGAATAGTGTAGGGCAAGTGAATGGTGGAAACACTGTACTTTTTTTGTGGTACTGCTCTCTGATATGGTTAGGCTCTCAGCCTGCCAAAGAGATCACACTCATCTTGATCCAAGAGATTCATACATCCAGAGAAGGTTCCTGCATTAAGGAGCTGACCACTGGCTTGGTTGTGTTGCTCTACCCTAATGTATATCACAGAATCATAGAATTGGAAGAGACCACAGGAGTCATCCAATCCAACCCCCTGCCATGCAAGAACACACATCAAAGCACTCCCTACAGATGGCCATCCAGTCTCTGCTTAAAAACCTCCAAAGAAAGAGACTTCACCATACTCCGAGGCAGCATATTCCACTGCCAAATAACTCTGACCATCAGGACGTTCTTCCTGAGGTTTAAGTTGAATCTCCTTTCCTGCAGTTTGAATCCATTGCTTCTTGTCCTTGGCTCTTTCTGCACCTTACCTTCTTCCAGCGCTGGGGTGCAGGGATCGCGCAAGCAGCCTCCGGCGACAGGCTCTCATGTCCAGGGTCCTTCAGCTCCAAATGAGCCGCTTGCTCATGTGAGAGCCCCACCTCTTCCTTCTGCAGTACAGCCTGGGACCTTCCCAGGCTGTGCTGGGGCAGGAAGCGTGACCGGCACAGCTCCAGAGGCTCAGCATGCCAGGTAAGTGCGTGCAGGGCCCGGGAGCAATGTACGATCGCGCACCATTTTCGGCTTCTAGCCGAAAATGAAATGGTGCGTGATCATCCCCTGCTGGCCCCTGGAGCGCCACGCAATTGTGAGTGCATCATGCAGATCACTCCTCACAATCACGCGACTCTCCAGGCCCTCTTTCGCACGGAAAATGCCATGCGAAAAGGCCCTAGTCTCTGGAGCAGCAGAAAACAAGCCTGTTCCCTCCTCAACATGAAATCCCTTCAAATATTTAAACATGGCTATCATGTCACCTCTTAGCCTTCTCTTCTGCAGACTAAACATCCCCAGCTCCCTAAGCTGCTCCTTGTAGGGCATGGTTTCCAGACCCTTCACTATTTTGGTCGCCCTCCTCTGGACATGCTCTAGCTTGTCAATATCCTAATTGAAATGAAGGATATTTTAGGGATGCTTATGGCATGCACCTGTTCTGAATTTTACTCCAGATCTTGAGCTTCTGAATTTCCTGCTGGGCTTATTTGCTGAGTGGCAGCAGTGCCTTATGAGAGAAATGTGCCATGCTTCCATTTTGAGTTCTGGACTTTGCAGTGGTGATTGTTTTCACACAGCTTGCCACTCATTTCATTTCCCTTACATTCACTCCTGTCTCTCAACTAATCCCCCTGCTGACCGTCACTTTCTTTCCATGTCATGAAGATATATGGAGATGATCAACATCACAAAACAAAGAGGCAATGCACATACACTTTCAGCATGCGATTGTACAGGCCATTCAGATCAAAAGACTTGTTAGAGGGAATTAGTGCAAGCATTCTCCTCTTCCTCCTTCATTTATACCCCACCTTTTCCCAAAACTGGGGCTAAAGTCAGCTTACAAATTAAACAAGCTTAGAATAATTGAGAGCCGGCATGGGGTGGTGGTTTTAGTATTGGATTATGACTCTGGAGAGTAGGGTTTAATTCCCTGATCAGCCATGGAAACCACTGTTTGACCTTGGTGCATCACACACTCTTAGCCTCAAAAAATCCCGTGATAGGTTGACCTTAGGTCACTGTAAGCTGGAAATGACTTGAAGGCACACAACAACAACAACAACAGAATAATTAGAAAACATACAAAAGATTGATATTAAAATAGAGTCAAACTATTGACAATATTAAAAGTGTGATAACTGAAGCCCCTGTCAGAGCTGCTGCTGATGAGCAGCAGCTGTTGGTCCCTGTGGCTCTGACTGGAGATGAGTCCTGCAGCTCAAGAGCTCCCACTGCTGCCATGGACCAAGCAGGCGTGGACGTTCCTCTGCCTGCTCCTTTAGGGCAACAGGGATCTGATTCTGAAGATGGTTTGGAGCCTGCATCAATCATCCCACAATCAAGGCAGAGACTCTAGAGGGCTGAGCAAAGGGAGGCTTCCTTGATTAAATTCAAGAAGTAGTGACTAGCCACACCTGTGTCTTGGGCTATATAACTGCCTGCCTGGAAGTTTTCCTTTGCTTGTGGCAAACTTCTACAAGCTCTTTCTTTGCCTGTTCCTTGCTTCCAGCACTTGGCTCCTGATACCTTGGATTGATCTCTTGGCTCCCGAATCCTGGATTTTGGACTCTTGACTATGGCTTTTGCTTGTTGCTCTGGCTTAGGTAAATGGACTGCCTATGAGTAATTGCTTGCTTTGACTCCTCCCAGTGGGACTTTGATATCTTTCCCGCTCCCTTCTCCAGGCTGGCTTGCCACCTGGGTCTCTGACCTTGTCAAAAACAAAGAAAGCATATACTCAGAAATATTGACTAGCATCCAGTTGGTTGCCCTCAACTATGGTAGATTCATTCAATCAGTTATTGAATGGTGAGTCAACATGTAGCTACACCTGATGGATTCAAAGGGCCTGCTCTAGTTAAGAATACTATAGGATTTAGGTCGTTAATTTTTGAGATTTTGGGCCTCCTCATGTTGATAGGAAGCCCCAAATCTGAGTCTTCTCTACAGTTAAAGCCAAAAATATCATTCCACTTTTCTGCAAATTTGTATTTTCTGTTCCATTCATTTTCCTCATATTGTGTGTCATTTTCTCAGTTAGGGTAAGGTTCCAACCTCTGCCAAGCAATTTACAGACTGAAAGGTCTTACTGCTGGTTTTCTACACTATCACAGTTCCTAATCAGACTGCTGTTAACAGGGCTGAAATTAAATATCTGATTTGTTTGAATTTTCATCCAGAAAGAAAAATATCAGCAATTCATTCATTGTCTTTATACCATGGTTTGTTATTTTGCCAAATACAGGAATTATCTGATTGCAAAACACTTGAAATGGATCCCCATGGGTCTATTATGCATATGTAAGTTCTCCTGGAGAAACACTTAGATATTTATGCCACACTCAGTTTAGGCTGCAGATGCTGTGTTGGTTACTACATTCTGCCTTTCAGTATATACTCAGTTGAGCAACTTCACCATTCAGCACAAGAGCTGTGTAGCACAATCACTGTGTTAGTTCACAAGTGGAGATTTGTTCTATGCGATTCTGATACAGAGTCACTGCCTTGAACTTTTTTACATTAGTAGATTATGTAACGAGTTGGGGAAAGTTAGTTGTGTAAAACTTTGCACTTGTTGCTTTAAAAAGTACAAAACTGGATCCTTTGGCTGGTGCAGATTGACTTATATTTATTTATTAACATATTTATATCCCACCCTATATCTGAAGATCTCAGGGTGGCTTACAATAAAAACAATTTAAAACAATAAATAATAGGAATAGTTTCAAAACTAAAAATAAATAGTTTATCAATGAAAACCAGATGATTTAAAACCGGTTAAAACAATTTTAAACCGTATATCTTAAGACATGTGCTCCCTGGATAAAAGCTATTAGGTAGGCCTGAAGGCTTTAATAAAAAGCTAAGTTTTGACTCTTAATACTGATGCCTATTGGTTCTCCAGGGGAGAGAACTCCACGACTGGGGTATTCCTGCAGAGAAAGCCCTTTGCCATGTTCTCCTAAATATGTCCTCCTTTACTGGTCGGACACAGAAGAGGGCCCCTCCAACAGTTTTCTGTTTTTGGGCATGCGCGCGCACACAGACACACAGACACACAGACACACAGACACACAGACACACACACACACACACACACACACACGTATAGCTGTATCTATATCTATCTATAGAGAGAGAGAAGGGGGGATGCTCTTTGAGTATCAAGGTGCCAAGCCATTTAGGGCTTTAAATATTATCACCAGCACCTTGAATTCAGACCAGAAGGATATTGACAGTCAGTGCAGCCTTTTCAGAACTGATGTCATACGGTATCTGAATGGAGTCCCAGTGAGCAGTCCAGCTGCTGCATTTTGCACTGGCTGCAATTTCTGTGTCATCTTCAAGGGCAGCCCAATACACAATGCATTGCACTAGTCTAATTGGGAAGTTACCAGTGCATGGACTGCTGTAGCTACATTATCCCTGCCCAGGAAAGGCTGTAACTAATGGACCAGTTGAAGCTGCTGTTGGACTACAATTCCATTCATCCTCATCTAACACAAGGGCCATTTCCGCACTAGACTGTTATAGCGCTATGGTTCCACAGCCAGCCAGCCAGCCCCCCCCCTGAACTGCAAACCCGGGGATCCCATAGGAGATTGAAAGTGGAATCATGGTGCTATAACAGTCTAGTGCAGAAATGGTCAAGGAGTGGCATGGGGGGAAGGGAACTGTGGTCCAACAACATCTGGGAGCCCAATTGCGTATTGTGTATGTCAATCATAGTAAATCTCTTTCAGCTCAAGAGCTAAATTTAATTTGAGAGAAATTCTTAAGGGCCATCATCCAGTAGTAGGCAGGGCCAAAGGCAAAAGGGTGGAACCAAAAGTGCCAGTCTTACCTCTTATTGCCAGTAACTAAATCTCAGGAGAGGAGTTTCAAAGTTTTAAAATGGAGAGTACCCATATACAAGCTTGTAAACCACTTAATGATAATTCACAGGGCAGAAGGTATAGACCTCTTGTGAAAAAACCCCCCAACCTTTTTTACATTACTAGATTGTGTAACAAGTTGGGAAAAGTTAGTTTGTAAAAGACAATAGTGTCCAGATCAAGAGAAGTGGTAGTGCCAGTCTATTCTGCTTTGGTCAGATCTCATCTGGAACACTGTGTCCAGTTCTGGGCACCATAGTTCACAAAGGATATTGACAAGTGGGAATGTATCTAGAGAAGAGTGACCAAGATGGTCAAAGGTCTGAAAACCAAACCTTATGAAGAATGACTTGAAGAGAAGAGAAGACTAAGAGGTGACATGAGAGCCATCTTTAAATATCTGAAGGGATGTCATATAGAGGATGGAGTGAGCTTGTTTTCTGCTGCTTCAGAGACCAGAATGTAAACCAGAGGAGTTAAAATAAAAGAGAAAAAAATTAACCTAAACATTAGGAAGAACATATTTACTGTAATAGATGTTTGACAGTGAATAGAATATTAGAGGGTGTTTATCTCTCCTTCTTTAAAGGTCTTTAAACAGAGGTTGGGTAGACATCTTACAGGAGAGCTGCATTTATGTTTTTCTGGATGGCAGGGAGTTGGACCCTTTGTGGTCCCTTCCAAATCTAAGATTCTTTGATTCTAAGAGAAGAATCCTCTCGGTTCTCTCTGATAAGTGAGTGGAGGTAAGCGTGGTGAACCACCTATACATCATCCAAGACCTGAAGACTGGGGAAAGAGAAGAGGAGTTTGATGGTTCATGGCAGCATCTGGCTCAGGGCCTTTCTTGTCATCCTTACTGCCTCAATACAATTACAAGTGTTTGCAGCAGGTTTCCATTATGACTGCTATAAATATATTTACCTTGAGGTAACCGTAAAGGCATTTGTAAATAATAAAGGCAAAGCATGACAGCACTAGACTCCTTTGCTCAAATTAAACTACTTGAAATGGTGTCTTCCTCAATCACATATAAAGAAGGAAAGAGGAGAAGGTGTATAATGGACCAAGAGGGATGCTTTAATCAACGAATGTGTAAACCCTGCAGTGGCTCATAGTTGACCATCTCATCGTCAGCTGCTTTTCTCTTCAGGAAATGGCGTCGGGGTGGCAGCTTCGTCAGAGTCTCTGTTACAGTTTGTTTGTTTTTCTGTGGTTTAATAGTTTCATTGTTTTATTTTTTCCATCTTTTCATTGCTTTGCTGCTCTCATGTTGTCTTCTCTTCAATTTCTACTTTTTCTTCTCTTTATATTTACTTTTTGTTCAACTGTTATAATTTCTCTTATATTTTGACTCCCTGCTTTGCTGCTTTGCTACCTAATGCTTATCTACAAATGCCAAGTCTCTTCAAGTTGTTGTGTCTTTGGGGAATTTCAGTCAACTGCTGGCCATAGTTGCTGCTTTTGTTGTTT